>OX419723.1:33473267-34938012 GCA_948474765.1 Patella depressa | reverse complement strand
GCTCAATGGATCGGCTATGGTATAATAAACTTCCTGTATGATTCCTGAAAGCCGGTTCAGTGCTGCTTGCAGGTCTAGTTATTATTATTATTATTATTCAGATTCCAATTTGAATAGATCTCAGCAACTACGTGTCGCATCGTTACGATTTCTTCGGTTTTACTGGGAAAGTGGGTGTGACTTAGAGGATAAAGCTATTTTGAACGTTCTGCGACAATGCGAAATGTCCGAAATCACCGAAGTTATCGTTTTTAAAAATATTGCAGTAATTTTAACAATAATCATTGGATTTTAACTTTCGATACATTTTGGCATAGCCTGAGACAGGGCACATAGCTACGCTACTTTCGATTTTTGATTTTCGGCAAATCTTCGAAGATATTAGGCGCCAAATTTCGAAAATTTAAAATTTTACAAAAAACTTTTTTATTTATGAATATTTTTTAGTCGTATTGTGCACAGAATTAAAGGGTCATCTGACTAGTGCAAAAATGTTAAAAAATTTTGTCTCAGTAATTTACCTTGGCCGCCATTGGCTAATTCAGTTTTTCAGTCCTAGATTAATTTTTTATTGTTCGATTTGTATAAAACAAAGTTCATATGCTTCGTTGTATCAATTGTCGTTTTTTTTATTACCGAAAGTGTTATCTGTCGGCACCGGAAGTGGCATAATTTTACCAAAAACTACAATTTTGACAGTTATTTACGATCTTCATAAACAAATATTATTTTTTTGAAAAATTATATGACTCAAAGAGTGTGCCCTTTCAAGGCGCAAAAAATGTAGGAAGCAGTTTTTTTAATTTCGATTTCATTTTCGAGCAAATTCGATTAAGAGGCTAAAAATGGTGTAAAATTGGCCTATTTACAACCTATTCAGGCTTTTCAGATTTTAAAATATTTCTTCGTAACTTTTATAAACTTGTAGCTATAATCCATACGAAGAAAATGTATGTTAAAATTCGTTTGTAATATAAGCAGTTGCCAAGAAATGGGCAGTTCTGCATAAGTCACTGTTTTCGTTATTTTGCCTGTAAAATAGTCAATTATTATTGGATTTTTATAAAAGTGACATCATTTGATTCAAAAAGCACGTAGCGTCATATCAAGTTGATTACAATTTAAAATTGACACCGGAAGTGACATCATTTGGTCAAAAAATGCATTTTACACTTTTTTAAATCAATGTTTTATTCAACCAAGAATAACTTAATATGTATTAATAATTTTAACTTTTGGTTTAAATTCACATATAAACAAAACTCATATGGTCATATAGATATCATAAAATGGTTTCTAACTTGTTCGGTTGCCGAGAAATAGACGGTTTTCTACAGGTCACTTTTGAAGGTTTCGGGGCCATAAAAGGGTCAATTATTATTCGATTTTCATAAACGTCACACCATGTTATACCTAATGCCATTTGGGATTTCATACAAGTAATTTAAGATTTTCATTATCACCGGAAGTAACGTCATTTTGGCAAAAACTGTATTTTTAGCCTCCAAAACAGATATTTTATTCAAATGAGTCTGTTTTGAAATCTTTTTCAAATTATGGTATTTGATGCCAATCAACAAATAGAATGAACCCATACGATCATACAGATACCACAAAATGGTTTCTAACTTGTACGGTTGCCGAGAAATAGCCGATTTTCTACAAGTCACTTTTCAAGTTTTTTGGTCTTTAAAAGTGGCAATTATTATTCGATTTAACGTTTTTATTTATAAATATTATTTAGTCGTGTTGTGCACAGAATTAAAGAGTCATCTGACTAGCGCAAAAATGTTAAAAAAATTTGTCTCAGTAATTTTCCTTGGCCGCCATTAGCTAATTCAGTTTTTCAGTCCTAGATTAATTTTTTATTGTTCGATTTGTATAAAACAAAGTTCATATGCTTCGTTGTCCCAATTGTTATTTCTTTTATTACCAAAAGTGTTATCGAGCAAATTGGATTAAGGGGTGAAAAAAGGCGTAAAATTGACCTATTTACAACCCATTCAGGCTTTTCAGATTTTAAAATTTTTTTACTTAACTTTTATAAACCTGTCACTATAATCCATACGAAGAGAATGTATGTTAAAATTAGTTTCTAATATAAGCAGTTGCCGAGAAATGGGCAGTTTTGCATAAGTCACTGTTTTCGTAATGTTGCCTGTAAAATAGTCAATTATTAATGGATATTCACAAAAGTGACATCATTTGATTCAAAAAGCAAGTGTGCGTCATATCATGTTGATTACTATTTAAAATTGACACCGGAAGTGACGTCATTTAGTCAAAAACTCAATTTTTAACTTTTAAAATCGATCTTTTTTTCAACCAAGAATTATGTCACATGTAATAATAAAATTAACTTTTGGTTTAAATTCACATATTAACAAAACTCATACGGTCAAATAGATATCATAAAATTGTTTCTAACTTGTTCGGTTGTCGAGATATAGGCGATTTTCTGAAAGTCACTTTTGAAGGTTTTTGGCCCATAAAAGTGTCAATTATTATTTGATTTTCATAAAATTTTCACCCTTTGAAGCCTAATGTCATAGACGATGTTATAAAACTAATTTAACGTTTTCATTATCACCGGAAGTAGCGTCATTTTGGCAAAAACTGTATTTTAAGCCTTCAAAACCGATATTTTATTCAAATGAGTCTGATTTGTAATGTTTATACAATTATGATATTTGATTCCAATCAACAAATAGATTAAACCCATACGGTCATATAAATACCAAAAAATGGTTTCTAACTTGTACGGTTGCCGAGAAATAGACGATTTTCTACACGTCACTTTTCAAGGTTTTTGGTCTATAAAAGTGGAAATTATTATTCGATTTACATAAAATTTTCACCATATGATGCCTTATGCCATTTCTGATTTCATAAGACTAAGGGAACATTTACATTATCACCGGAAGTACTGTTATTTTGTCAGGATCAATTACATGTAACAAATGTATAAAATAAAATTGCTGGATTTGTTTGATTCTGTTTCCATTTTATTTGATGTGTGCAATGCTTATGTGGAAACCTGTATATTGGTTTCATTGGTACCGGAAAGGACATATGTTCAAGGGTAACGTAGCACCAAAAGTGACACAAGTTCAAGTTCAAAGGTAACATGGCAAAAGTGAAACCCGTCATTCCTGCATGCAGGTCTAGTTCTTATTATTATTATTATTCAGATTCCAATTTGAATAGATCTCAGCAACTACGTGTCGCATCGTTACGATTTCTTCGGTTTTACTGGGAAAGTGGGTGTGACTTAGAGGATAAAGCTATTTTGAACGTTCTGCGACAATGCGAAATGTCCGAAATCACCAAATTATCGTTTTTTAAAATATTGCAGTAATTTTAACAATAATCATTGAATTTTAACTTTCGATACATTTTGGCATAGCCTGAGACAGGGCACATAGCTACGCTACTTTCGATTTTTGATTTTCGGCAAATCTTCGAAGATATTAGGCGCCAAATTTCGAAAATTTAAAATTTTACAAAAAACTTTTTTATTTATGAATATTTTTTAGTCGTATTGTGCACAGAATTAAAGAGTCGTCTGACTAGTGCAAAAATGTTAAAAAATTTTGTCTCAGTAATTTTCCTTGGCCGCCATTGGCTAATTCAGTTTTTCAGTCCTAGATTAATTTTTTATTGTTCGATTTGTATAAAACAAAGTTCATATGCTTCGTTGTATCAATTGTCATTTTTTTTATTACCAAAAGTTTTATCTGTCGGCACCGGAAGTGGCATAATTTTACCAAAAACTACAATTTTGACAGTTATTTTCCTTCTTCGAACACAAATATTATTTTTTGGAAAAATTATTTGACTCAAAGAGTGTGCCCTTTCAAGGCGCAAAAAATGTAGGAAGCAGTTTTTTTAATTTCGATTTCATTTTCGAGCAAATTCGATTAAGAGGTTAAAAATGGTGTAAAATTGGCCTATTTACAACCTATTCAGGCTTTTCAGATTTTAAAATATTTCTTCGTAACTTTTATAAACTTGTAGCTATAATCCATACGAAGAAAATGTATGTTAAAATTCGTTTGTACTATAAGCAGTTACCAAGAAATGGGCAGTTCTGTACAAGTCACTGTTTTCGTTATTTTGCCTGTAAAATAGTCAATTATGATTGGATTTTTATAAAAGTGACATCATTTGATTCAAAAAGCACGTAGCGTCATATCAATTTAAAATTGACACCGGAAGTGACATCATTTGGTCAAAAAATGCATTTTAAACTTTTTAAATCAATGTTTTATTCAACCAAGAATAACTTAATATGTATTAATAATTTTAACTTTTGGTTTAAATTCACATATAAACAAAACTCATATGGTCATATAGATATCATAAAATGGTTTCTAACTTGTTCGGTTGCCGAGAAATAGACGGTTTTCTACAGGTCACTTTTGAAGGTTTCGGGGCCATAAAAGGGTCAATTATTATTCGATTTTCATAAACGTCACACCATGTTATACCTAATGCCATTTGAGATTTCATACAAGTAATTCAAGATTTTCCTTATCACCGGAAGTAACGTCATTTTGGCAAAAACTGTATTTTTAGCCTCTTAAACAGATATTTTATTCAAATGAGTCTGTTTTGAAATCTTTTTCAAAGTATGGTATTTGATGCCAATCAACAAATAGAATGAACCCATACGATCATACAGATACCACAAAATGGTTTCTAACTTGTACGGTTGCAGAGAAATAGCCGATTTCCTACAAGTCACTTTTCAAGTTTTTTGGTCTTTAAAAGTGGCAATTATTATTCGATTTACATAAAATTTTCACTATATGATATCGTATGCCATTTCTGATTTCATAAGACTAATTGAACATTTGCATTAACACCGGGAGTAATTTAATTTTGTCAAGATCATTTACAAGTAACAAATGTATAAAATGAATTGATATTGCTGGATTTTGTTGATTCTGCGTCCATTTTATTTGTGTGCAATGTTAATTTGGAAAACTGTTTAGTGGTTTCGCTGGTACCGGAAGTGACATATGTTCAAGGGTAACTTGGCACCGGAAGTGACATGTTTAAGGGTAACGTGGCACCAGTGAAACCCGTCATTCCTGCATGCAGGTCTAGTTCTTCTTATTATTATTATTTTTTTTTTCCAATTTGCTTATATCTCAGCAACTTCTTGTCGAATCAATACAATTTCTTCAGTTTTACTGGGAAAGTGGGTGTGACTTAGAGATTAAAGCTATTCCCGGCATTCTGCGACATTGCGAAATATCCGAAATCACCGAAAATGTCGTTTTTTGAAATATTACCGTAATATTAACAATAATCATTGGATTTTAGCATGTGATGCATTTTGACATAGCCAGAAACAGGGGACATAGCTATGTTACTTTTGATATTTGATTTTCGACGAATCTTGGAAGATATTAGGCGCCAAATTTTGAAAATTTAAATTTTTACAAAAAACTTTTTTATTTATTAATAATTTTATATGACATTTTAACCAAGGTTAAAGAGTCATCTGATTTGAACAAAAATGTCAACATTTTTTGTTTCCGTAATTTTCCTTGGCCGCCATTGGCTAATTCAGTTTTTCAGTTCTACATTAATTATTTATTGTTCGATTTGTATAAAACCATGTTCATATGTTCCGTGGTTCAAAATGCCATTTTTTTTGTTACCGGTAAAGTTTCCTGTAGGCACCGGAAGTGGCGTAAATTCAGCAAAAACTAAAATATTGACAGTTCGGTACCACTTTTTGAAAGCAAATACTAATTTCTACTAATCTGATCTTACTCAAAAGATGCGCCCTGTTAAGGTGCACAAAATCTCGGACTCAGTTTTTTTAATTTCGATTTTGTTTTCGGGCCATTTCGGTTAAAAGGTAAAAAAAAAGGGTAAAAATAAGCTATTTACAACCCATCCAGTGTCTTCATATATTAAAATATTTCTTCGATACTTTCATAAACTTGTAGCAATAATCCATACAAAGAGAATATATGTGAAATTTAGTTTGTAATATAAGCAGTTGCCGAGAAATGGGCAATTTTGCATGAGTCACTTTTCACGTTATTTTGGCTGTAAAAGAATCAATTATTATTCGATTTTCAATTTTCTTTCACTATCCGTTGCCTATTTCCACAGTCGACTATTCCAAACCATTTTAACACTTTCACTGTTACTGGAAGTGACGTCATTTAGGCAATAACTGAATTTTTAGTGTTAAAAATACATTTTTTATTCAAATGAGTATTATTTGTAATATTTTTAGAATTATGAAATTTGGTTCCCATCAACAAATAGAATGAACCCATACGATCATATAGATACCACAAAATGGTTTCTAACTTGTATGGTTGCAGAGAAATGGACGATTTTCCACAAGTCACTTTTTACTTTATTTTGGCTCTAAAAGAATCAGTTATTATTCGATTTTCATAAAATTTTCACCATATGATGTCTTATGCCATTTACGATTTTATAGAACTAATTTAACTGTTTTAGTATCACCGGAAGTGATGTCATTTTGTCAAAAACTGAATTTTTAGCCTGCTAAACAGATAATTTATTCAAATGCGTCTGATTTGTAATGTTTTCACAATTATGATATTTGATTCCATTCAACAAATAGATTGATCCCATACGATCATACAGACACCACAAAATGGTTTCTAACTTGTGCGGTTGCAGAGAAATAGTCGATTGTCTACAAGTCACTTTTCAAGGTTTTTGGTCTATAAAAGTGGCAATTATCATTCTATTTACATAAAATTTTCACTATATGATGTCATATGTCATTTCCGATTTCATAAAACTAATTGAATATTTTCATTAATGTAATTTTGTCAGGATCACTTACAAGTAACAAATGAATTGATATTTGCTGGATTTGGTTGATTCTGCGTCCAATTTATTTGATGTGTGCAATGCTAATGGGGAAACCTGTGTAATGGTTTCATTGGTACCGGAAGTGACATATGTTCAAGAGTAACGTGGCACCGGAAGTGATATGTTAAAGGGTAACGTGGCACCAGTGAAACCCGTCATTCCTGCATGCAGGTCTAGTTCTCACTGTATTTGCAGCTACGAAAACCAATGGGACTATTTTCTCAACAGTGTATGAACTTTTTCATAAGCGATAATATCCTTACACCGAGAGAAATTATCTAGTCTCGGTGAAAAACCATGATCATCTGGTAAAAAATTACTTTTCTATTTTTTGGAAAGAAAAACAGTGTTTTTAAAAACAAACGAACCTGCCGCACACGAGGAAGTTATTATACTAATAATAACAGACGAGAACTCTTTTTGGGCACAGGCTTTCTTACTGAGTAGTAAATCGTCCACAAAAAATCATGAATGAACTATGAGTAGCGACGACTGTAGACAGTAAGTAGGTTATACACTATACTTTTGAGTCGAGATTACTCGCTTTGAGTCGAGATTACCAGCTTTCAGGTCACCGATAACCAATTATGTCAGAAATACCATACGCGAACTAACAATCGGCGCCCTAACTGTCTTCGTCAGCTACTTTCAGTTTCACAATGGCGTACGACATTCGGTTTTTCAAGTTGTACGCGAACTAACAATCGACGCCCTAGCTGTTTCGTCAGCTATTTTCAGTTGCTGGCGTACGGCCAGTGCCGGTGGGAAAAGACAACATTAAAATCAGAAATAGTTTATTTATTATTGTCGGACTTACGGTATCAATCCTGTCGAACAAATCATAAAGCTGTGGTGTTACGGTAGCGGCATAGTATTTCAACGTAACACCACAGCCACTGTAACAATTCATAATACATCTAACTATCACTCCCTACACATTTCCCCTCGACCTACTTTCCCAAACGTCAACAACACATCTCATACATCCAGTTCACTGATTAACCCTTGTACCACGTCTACTGGATGCAATGAACTTGGTGTAGTGTGATTTCTTCCTGTGGCTTGTTTGTGGCAGAGAATGGGGTTCATTTTCTTAATTACAATCACAATGCTACACAGTAAACTATAATCCCCACCTTGAAGAGTGATCAAAATACGGAGATGGGGCTTGAGTCGGCTGATCTCAATTATTTAACACTACATTAACACTACATACAATGTTTTCACTACATACAATGCTTTTGTAAACATATTTGTTTTAATCTAGTTGCGGTGACTTATTCCCAATATGCGTTAGAAAAAAGATGTGTACCCTTAATTCCGGTGCGAATTTGGGCTGTGTCGGACATGCTAGAGGCGATTTGTAACATATTACAGGCACGATGAATGTTTGAAACTGGTTGAGAACAGCATCATAATATGATTGGTTTTTCATCTGAAACTGAGCACAAGCACACTCTAAATTTAATGCGTCCCCTTCATTGAGCCCCTGTCCGTGGACAGTACTAACACGTATTTGTATCTGATAAATTTGTGTGCTGAATATATACAGATTGACATTAGTATGCGGAAATGGATAATGTGCTGCCCTAAACAAATGGCAAATTAAGTCAATATCTCGTAATCCATGTGTTTTATGAGTTTATCAATCAACTTATGCAACCCCATTCGTTGCTAGTTGAAACTAGAATTGACTACTGACTACTATCCATAAAGCCATGTTTTCTGACACTGCACAGCCGTGAACCTCTTGTATTCACTACTCCTTTTCCACACGATTTTCGATCTTCAGCAGATAAAGCATTGATGAAAAATATTCTTTACCATTCATGGGTCATATCTATGGAATGGGCCTCCTCAACAGACAGTACGATACCTCTATGTTCAAGTTTTAAGACAGTACTGAAGTCTCATTAGTTTACCAAATATTTGTGCAAGAACACATAGTTGAACACACTGGGAATCGCTTACAAATTGCAAGGAAGCGCTTACAAATTGCAAGGGCAAACTACAGACCAGTGTAGGCAATTACAAGAGAATGGACAAATTATTACGACGTGATGCTCATGCCATTGAATATATTGATATGATTCGGAAGATAGACAACCTACCAGTTGACCAATATTTTGTATCTGTGGATATTTGCTTTTATGTTTTCAGAAGACTATTGGACGTAGGACACAATGCCTGAAATTGGAGGATACCGTTTATTTACCTTGCTAGCCATTTGTCTGGCAGGTGTAGGATGTTTGTTTCATGTTATTGGGTTATCAGTTGTGTATTGGATTGTGTCGGATCCGTTTGTTTCTGGAGAAGGATTTGGGCTGTGGAAAGTTTGTACACTTATTGCGTGTGTAAGTTATCCGTCGAACATTCCAGGTAAGTTGTAAAAAACAACTAATTTTTTTTTTAGTTTAACATGTTATTTTACACTATTTCTAGTCAGTATTGTCACGACCTGTCGTCATGAATTATCAACAGTATAGTTGAGAGTAAATGCTTTATATAAATGCTTAAAGAGGCATTATATAAGATTTCGGTAAAAGAATTGGTCGTCCTCACTATAATGGGGCGTTGGGGTGGCCTAATGGTCTAGAGTGCCGTGCTTCGACCTCTAGCTGGCCGGTCACCTCTGGCCTGTGGCTGTTGTTTCGAGCCCTGATGTGAGCGTATGTGGCATGGAGATAGGGGTGCCTTCTCAACCTCGTGGGTTTCCACCGGACACTCCGGTTTCCTCCCACTGCTACCTCTACGCACAAGCGAATTATTGAAATAAAATGAAACCATATTTTAGTCCCAAAATGACCTAGTTTGTGTCGAGTGCACTAGTGGACGTTGAACCCCATGTTTCTCTTTCTCTCTCTCTCTCTCTCGCTTTAATATTTCACAAATAGATGATGCAAAATGAATAATATGTTGAACATTTCATTCAAATGGATTTATTCTGAGAGAAGTAATCAATGGTTGTTGTTTTGGAAACTTGTGCATTGATCGTACCTACCGTACTGGTCATTCGAGATTTAAATTTGCTTCTCCAGTTTTAAATAAATCATTCAATGGCCGAACCCTTCGAATCTACTTAAAATCAGAGGAATCTGATGGCATTGAGTGTTGGCTATGGTCTTTCCATGTTAACAAATATATGTCTATTGACCCAACTATCACAAGAACCATTAAAATGATCTGGTAAATAGTCAAAACATTTCCAACTAGAAGTACCGTTATTTTCAAAACGCGAAAATGACGTTTCGGGATTCCAAAGCGCAAGGATATCCTATGGTTTAATTATGTGAAAATAAATCAATAAAAATGACTTAATATTTAATATGGTACAGTCTGCCACATTAAGCATGTAACTTATAACATGGTTATTAGCTTGATGTCAGAATCCACAGAATTATGGATAGTCTACCCAAGTTAGAATATGTATTGAACAATATGTGTTTTTTGTGTGTTTTTTCCAGATTATTGGAAAGCTACCCAGGCTTTTGTTATAATTGGTTTGCTGGCTGGGTTAGGGGGATTGGTTTTATCTGTAATAAGCCTCCTACAAAAGCGGAAAACGTTTCACATGATGGCTGGTGTGGCCTGTCTTGTAGCAGGTAATATATCTTTTGCTCATATAACCCTCTAAAAAGCCCACCTGCATGTCCGAATTTCTGCGTGAAGTTCCGTGACGGTCGTTAAACCTAAACGATCTATACATATTAGGCAAACTTGTAATATCAGGAACGCAATTCCAGAATTTGATCCCCATGTTGGCCTAGAATTTAGTATTGAAAGTTCTCCAAATATTCCAGCGTTAATTCCCTTGTCAGTGCTTCAGGGAGTTGTGGGTGGCTGTCATGGGCCGCGTCTAGTTATTCGGGTGGGATATAAAACTGAGGTCCTGGTTACATGTTGGTGTCCACGTAAAAGAACTCTTGATTATTCGAAATGGAAATAAAAGGGTTGACCGTAATGTCGCGGTGTACGACAAATTTTCATATGGCGTAATGCATATGAAACTGAACAATAAAACACTAAACTCCATTTTATTTTTTTCTCTTCATTACAATTGCCACTCCGTAACAGTATTGATCCCTTTTTGAGTTTTTGCGATAGATATATTTTGGTGAGAAAATTGCATATTTATAGATGCTTTGTGTCATTATACAGGCGCGGATCCAGCGGGGGGGGGGGGTCCGGACCCCCCCTGCTCAGACTTGAAAATTTTTTTATGCGATTTTATTGGCGATTTAGACCTGTAATTTTGGAATTTACCTCCCGGAAATACGTCAGAATGAACCAAATTGAATCTAATTTACCAATTAATCGGTTGAGCGCAATTAGTTAAGCAATTATCAAACCTAGACCCCCCCCCCCCCTGCAAAAAATCCTGGATCCGCGCCTGTTATAAATATTGGTTTGGAATTTAGCCTAAAATCTGTTCTGAACTAAAATCTGTTCTGGAGGTGTACCGATAAACTGGTGGAAATAGTGTTATATGTATAGCGATTGACTTGAGGGTGGTGGTGGTTTAGCAGTTTGAGTTTGAAGTTAGAAACATTACAGAATTATGAGTACAAATCTTTTGAGACATTGAATCTAAAACTAAGTTCTTCAAAAAATTGTTTTCGTATATTATATCGGCCACCGCGATCTACAAAAAAGAAGCATACCGAAAATGAATTTGTTGAAGAGCTATCTTTGCTTTTAAGAATTCCAAACGGAGTGTTGTGCTACTTGGTGACTTTAATATTAACTACAACAACCCAAATTCAGAATTTTAAAACTGCAACATCCTAAAGCGGGCCACATTCAATTACATTTTTGAATTATCAGATATCCAAGCACAGTCATATAACAACTTTTGGTCTTGGAATGAATTATAAGTGAACAGACATTCACTCATGTATGTTTTATCACTTGTTCTTGTTATTAGTGTGCACAAATTCGCCCATTTATCTGTTATATAGAATCGTCATAACGCATCTATCTTAGCAATGTTCCCTCTGTTAAAACTATATATGGAACGTGTTCTATCACATAATAAAATGTGATAATGGTTGACACCAACATTGTCCTTTAGTTTTATGCCAACTTCAGAATTATTAGTGTAACTATCGCATTTTCATCACGCCCAAAATTGAGTTATTGCAAACATTTGTGTTCCTGTTGTTGTAAGTTTTCCGAACAATTATAGTTTTTTTTAGCTTCGAGGACCTTGTAGCGGAATTGTGTTTCTAAGCAAGCTAGAACTTTTGGCTCCGGGTCTATAGTTGAACCGACTGGCCTACTGCTCTGCACTGATTTGGGTTATTTCGAATTCCAGTTGTTACGTGCAGCGGATGTCAATCCACGGAACCTCCAATAAAGGTTTCTACGCGTAGTATTACGTTTGTTTGAGACAAAAGGGTCGCTTTCATAATAATTCTGGTATATTTAACTGATTTTTGTTGAGCTGATCACATTCGTCCACAGATTAAGGAATATGTGGTTTTGTCTTTCTCTACTGATAGTTTATAAGTAACTATATATGAGCAGCTTACATATACCTTATATGAGAGAGAGAGAGAGAGAGAGAGAAATGGGGTTTAATGTACACCCGACACAAACTATGTCATTTCGTACTAACATATGGTTTAATTGTATTTCAATAATTCGATTGCGCGTAGGGGTCTTTAGCAGTGCGAGGAAACCGAAGTACCTGGAGAAAACCCACGAGGTTGGACAGGCGACCTACTCCTTGCCACGCACAACCGGGGATTCGAAACCATTCCTTATATGGAAACAACCGACCCGCAATATGTTCCTACCTCAATATCAGGTATATTCACCAAACCCTCCAAAGCAAAATTTAAACAATAATTTAAACAAAAAGGATTGGGGGATAAATAGGGAGGGGATCGAAAAGAGCGGCGGTCTACCTTAATTCCACCATTTTAAGAAAGGAGGGAATGGTAAGAGCGGAGGTCTACCATAATTCCACTGCATGTTAATTTTAAAAGAGACTTTGTTCAAAGGGTATAAATTCAATGTATTTTTTACATTTCAGCCGGCTGTATTCTAATAGCCATTATTGTTTTCGGAGCTGAAACTACGCCATCACCAATAACTCAGTTTGGATGGGGATTTATTCTATGCATTGTTAGTACCTTTCTATTCGTTCCTGCTGGAGTTCTCAATTTATTGGAGTTGAAGCATATATCATAAGCAGTTAACCAAAGCCCCATATAAAACTACTGAGTATTTGTAGAAACCCTTTTCATTTCAATTGCACCTTGCGTTCGCTGTGTTTAAATGGTGTAAGCTTGTATTGGTTAGCCTAAAATACAAACCCCAAAAAGCTGTCTATTAGCCATAAATAACTGATAAATATCAAACGCAGCCGATCCTGTCGTGAATTATGTACCAGTAGTGTGTGCATGACGACATTTGTAAAGACCGAATTTGCGAACTTCGTTCCTCACTCATGAACAGTATAGCAAATTGTTTTTATTCGACTAGAATCGTCTTAGTATTTGGCAGTTTCGCGTAACAATTTATATCTTCTGCTTAGCAGTGCGTCAAAAGTTATAGGTGAACCGCAACGGGGATTTTGTGGGGCGTCATAATGTCGGCAATACTATATACCGGACTATATACCGGAAAACACCATGTTATACTGAATACCGGAAAACACTAAATACCGGAAGCACACATTATAAAGGAAAACACACTAAATAGGTAGCCCGGAGCCTGATCCTCTGTGTGCGTGGGTTAGGGTTAGATTTTTCCGCTGTGGGTTAGGTTTAGGTTTAGTTTTTTGTGTGTGTTTTCCGGATGACCAGGCTCCGACTTACCTATTCAGGGTGTTTTCTGGTATTTAGGGTGTTTTCCTGGTATTTAGCATAACATGTTGTTTTCCGGTATATAGTATAGACCTCATAATATGTTTGTATATTTTGGTTTGCATTGTTTGCTAACATAAAACATCAATCTCAATAATTACCTTCCTATATTAATCTTCTCAAAGATAAACAACATATTTTTCCAAATCCAATGTCGCCATATTGGATTTGGCGTGGGTCAAAGTTCAATCTGAGTAAACTGGCGAAAATATCTTGGCCGGCCTGCAGACTTAATAAGGTGAGGTCCAGTAAAGGACTCGTCGAAGAGAATATACATAGTCACAATTCGATCTAAAAGAAAGCCGACATAGCCAAAGGCGAACGAGCACTGGGGTTTTTTCGGGCAGATGGGAAACATGAAATATATATATATATTTTTTTTGGTTACAATACAATAAAGTGCCGAAATCCAGTGTCTTTTATGTCATCATAAAACACTACTTTTTTCTCTCTTTTAATTGATGACGCAATCTCGTTCCCAGAGACAGCCGCGGAGCCGAAGGCCTCTGGCACATTAGACCGTCCATTTTTTCCAAACCTAAGCCCCGCCCATTCTGACCTCTGATTGGTCAGTCTTTTTGGGTCGATTTCTCGAAAACTAGAGGTCGGATCGTCGTTTCGTTTGTTGTAAAATGATCCTTGAGTCAAAGTCAACTCGCTGACCTAAAAAAAAAAATGGATCCTAAACGAACAAATTCAAGTATTTGTAAAGATCTATTTTTCTACGCGTGGGTATATTTTTAAGTGATTCGGTCATTCAGGTACGTAAAATCAGGGGCGTACGACGCAAATAAACGAGAAATTTCGCGCGTAGGAATTACGTGTCATTTTCAGGCAAAATGGCTACCCCGATTCACCAAAAAATTTCTTGAAAAATTTTTCTGGTTTCGAGATTGTTGATGACGGCGAATTTGTAATTTAATTTCAAGCTCAACAGTCGTAAGGGACATATTTTTCATCATTTTTTGGTGAATCGCTATTTCTTTTAACTGCCTATAATAGATTAATATCAGTGTTATAAAGAACTTCTAGTACCAACCTGGTTTATGCGCGACATATATTTTCGGGCATTGTCATATTTGTTTCGGCCGCGGTCCTGTGCAAAACTTAAATACCGCTATATTGGCCCAATTTCTGGTTGCTGTACCCACGGCTTGGGGGAGCAGTAAAACGCGTTTTCAGGCGTCTAATTATTTTTCGAGAGGGCTCCACCATACCAAGGCATTCCTCTTTTCTGTCCCCATTTTATCAATATCGACATTTCGGTTGAAAAATTACAACTGTAAGGCCGTATTGGTCAAGAAATTGACGCATATAGTTAATATATTTTTAATTATTTCACTATGGGTACGGGATTTCTTGACGTGGAATTGCTATTTATTCTGAAACGTTGCTCGATAATAAACAGTAACTGTATTCCGTGGAATTGTGACTTGTGTATAGATAGACGGCATTTTGGCTCCGGTTGAACTTTGACCTCTGTAATTCAAGATGGCTGAATTGACATCCGCAGGTTGTCTATTCTAGATAATTAGGTTCAAAGACGTAGTTAAATGTTTATTGTTCCGATATTGCTAATTGCCTGTTTTATTTGTGAACGCCACTGATCGTTATTTTAAGTAATTTGGAATCCCTGGCAACTAGAATATTAAAAAGATAAATCAAATAGGCCAGCGCCACCTACCTGTTGGTAAAATCTTTTGATGGTCCTTTTCTAATCGGATTCTATTCAAACTCAAAGATTATCTACCTTTGCTATTTTAGCTTTTTTAAATTATTTACAAATTAAATATAAATTTGAATACATTCAAGCAAGGTTTTTATCGTACAAAATTGAATATTGTCCACAATATGCAAATGACGATCAGCGGCTTGAACGTGCTAACATTTCTTGTTATAAATGTTTCGCAGTTGCCTTTGGTTAATGCTTTTAAAAATTAATTATAATGAATATTAAAATTGTTTAAACAGTATTTGAGAAAACTTCAACTAATTTGGTCCAGATAAAATAAAACCAAGTACGAACAATCAAAACCATTAGACAGAATTCGAAGTCCTAAAAAAAACGTTATGGGCAAAATAGTGTAATCAGCAAATGGACTGCTCCCCGTGTACAAAATACACGACAAACCGTGGTAACTGGTGTCCGGAAGTATAAGCTTACCCTCCCCAACATATTGGAAATCCTGGATACAGAACTGGTTAAATGACTATTTATTTGACATTAAGAAGGCCCGGTTTATTAAGACTGAAGTTTTAAAGGTCAGTGTTAAACACAGTCGAAAACGTTACATCCGACTCGTCCTTAAGTTCAAGCTATATATTATTGTCCATTGATAAATTTTAACGTTGATGACATTGCCAAAGCTGATACTACAAGCACTTGCAGGGAGTTGCACTATGTTGTTGCGTATAGTATATATGAATCAAACGTCATTTAAATCCTAACCCTTTAGCACGAACAGGGCTAATGAAAACAAACTGCATATACAAGCACTTGCAGGGAATTGTACCATGTAAAATCTCATGACATGTCTATTGGACAATAACACCCCTCGAAACGCGAACCAGGAAGTGTTTATCGACATTGTAACATGCTTTTTTAGGATTTTAAAATACAATACTAAAAAAGAAGGATGTTATTGTCCAATAGACAGTGTCTAATTGAACAATCAAACGCAGGGTTTACACTGAAGCATGTTACAATAAAATATGTACTTATAAAAGGTGCATGTTATTTGTTTCTGTATGTCGCATCTACGAATAAACAGAGAGAGAGAGAGAGAACTGGGGTTTAACGTCCACTCAACACAAACTAAGTCATTTCGGGACTAACATATGGTTTAACTTTATTTCAATAATTTGCTTGCGTAGGGGTCTTTAGCAGTGGGAGGAAACCGGAGTGCCCGGAGGAAACCCACGAGGTTGAGAAGGCGCCCCTATCTCCATGCCACATACGCTCACACCAGGGCTCGAAACCACAGCCGCAAGCCAGGGGTGACCAGAGAGAAATGGAGTTTAACTTCCAATCGATACAAACTAGATCATTTCGGGACTAACATGGTTTAATGTTACTTCAATAATTCGCTGTGCCTAGGGGTCTTAGCAGTTGAAGGGTCCCGGAGTAAACCCACGACATTGGACAGGCAATCCTATTCCTTGTCACGTACAACTGGGGATTCGAAACCACTCCAGTTGACTCAGTGACAGGCTCAATGATACAACGCGCACGTGCTAACCACTCCTCCCATCTACGAATAAAGATTGAACATAAAAACAGTTCCGGCAGATAAGATGTTTAAATAGAGATAGAGTTATCTGCCCAACGGATTATCTTGTTTTCGTCTTACCGTTTAGATGTTGATAAAATGGAGAACATATTACTAATCTTGATTTCGGGATTTGTTCTATTGCCATCGACTGATTGTATTACTAGACCAACTGATATTATTCTTGACGATAATGGTTACAAGAATATTCTGGTTGCTATTCATCCTCGAGTTGCCGAAGATCCTAGTCTTATACCGTCAATAAAGGTAAGTTTGATATAATAAAGTTACAGATTAATACGACTTGCCAACCTTTATGATTTACTTAAAATTTAGTATTAAAATAGCTTGCACGGGTGTCTAATTTATTGTATCTATAATACGAAAACGATAATTAACTTGAGAGGTGGCATTTACGGTTTATGATATTTTTCATTAACTTCAACTATTTCCATTTCTGTCTGCCTTCTATGTCTATGTAATGTTTGCCCAGTACTAACTATGTAATACTATGGTCTTTAAGACCATATTGTGTCTTTGGAAAATTATTAAATTTCTCTTTCTATAAAATCAAAAATCACACGTACCTAGCTAGTGAACGTGAAATAAAAGCTATACATATAAGCAGTGATGTTTTGGTAAAATCATAACCCAGGTCAAATATCCACCACGTTCTTCCTGTTATTTGACCTATGGTTGGTAAACAAAAATATGGTATAATCACCTCGTTTATTTGTGTGAAATTTTGGGTGTTATTTCGCATTTGGAATGGCAATTAACGTCAAGGTTAAATCTTGGACGTGCAGGGATGAGGGTGTAAATTAGTGGTAGACTCAGCCCCATTAGAAACTCACCCAGATATTCAAGCATCCATTATCTGTTGAGAACAAGGGACCTGAGAAGTCATTCAGCTTTGTAATAAAGTTGTTATGCCATTAATGCTGCAGTATTATTTACGATCACAAGAAGAACATAACAAAGAAGAAGTCCTATAGTATTACAATTATTAGACACCCAAACGGGAATATATTAAACTTGTACGGGATGAACACGAATTTAACCATATTCGATATTGCGGCATTTGCGAAAATCGTGGAATCTATCAATAGTTCACGAGAGAAAATAAAAGCATTGAACAGGTTCTCAATACAAATGCCAACTTCCTCGACGTTTCGCCACCTAAATGAATTTCCCTTTTTTTTGTTGCTATTTCATAAATTTCATAATACAATAATCACATATACATGTGTATTTCCTATTTAAAGTTATAATTTATGTTTAAAGTACCTTCTAACCCTGTCATCAAGCTACAATTTACATGCAGGGTTATTTGGTTTTATTATATCTTACTACTGTAGGTTGCTATGTTATCGTAGATACGTAAAAATTCAGATCAGGGTTGGTTTATTGATAGAGACATTAATCACAAGAAGAAATTCGTCACACGATAAAAAGCTGAACTACTGAAATAAAATAACAAATAGTTTTTTTTAAAAAAAATAAAAATCGGTTAAAATTCTGTGGCAGGGAGGGGCGGGGGTATCTTGTGTAAAGTTCTTGTAGTTTGCAAGTTCAACATCTGGAATTGTAACGTTATTATCTTGTGGTTTTATTATGTTCTTCTGATTATAATGTTTATTCTGTCTATATGTGCTTGGTTATGTCTCTATTGACCCAACATTAATGATACTTGACAAGACAATACTGTAATTGCAAGGGTTCAAAACGATTGTCACACTTTAACATATGTTCCTAGGAAGGGAATATAATCCGGAGATATTTTAAGATCGATTGATGTATCCTTCGGTTCCGGACTGCTGTAAAATTAAAAATGAAGTATGGTTCTAACAAGTCATCAAGTAGCACTGCTGGATTACACACTTTTATCCAATGACTGTGGTAACATTGTTGGGTGTTACAAACCTTTATCCAATGAATGTGGTAACACTGCTGGGCGTTAAAAAATATGTATCCAATGACCGTGGTAACACGGCTGAGCAGGGGCGGAGTGTGCCATCGGTCGGACAAAAAATGAAAAAAAAATAATTAAAAAATAATTTTGTCCAATCCTTCTACAAAAAAACATTTTTCTGCTGAACATTATATGGGGGAGGGGGTATTGGACGGCCAATGGGGCGATGATGATCATGTTGTATGTGGGCGGTGGCTTTAACGGGCCACCACGCCATCACTGGAATTGGCTGGTAAAATAGATTTTCTGGACCGGGTGTGGTGGGTGTGGGCCGGAATTCGGAATCCTGCATTGGGTATTCCGAATTTCATCCGAAGATTTCGTCGGAATCACCTGGCACTGTCGTCCGCAAATTTACTATTTTTTGAGTCACCTGCACCCTGTTTATGAGATATATTATTTGACAGAAATTATATAATCAGATATGCCACCAAATCGCATATTTTCAAAATTTCTGGGGGGAGAGCCCCTAGACCCTCCGTCCAGTCTCCGCGGTCAATAAAAGGGGCCGCTCCGACACGGAATCCCGAGTCAGTTCCCGGTCCCAATCCACCCCTGCGGCCGGGCGTTTTACAAAACCTTTATACACTTTCATCCAGTGGCTGTGATAACACTGCTGGGTGTTACAAAACCTTCCGTTTAAAAGTCTACCTGCTGCCGCACTGCATCTTACCGTATGCACATTCTGGTAATGATATAATTGTCATACCGTTGAATTAAAACACTTTCCATTGGAAGCTGCATCTTCTTTTGAGCTCCAGGGGTATGGATACAATCTGTAAGTGACAAAGAATGTATTTTAATATTTTAAACCAACAACATTGGGCGTTGGTGATAATCAATTGATTTTCGGGCACTATAGCTAATGAGGGCCCTGTTTCACGAAATTTTAAGTTAAGATAAAATACAAATTTTAGTAGATACTTCAATTTTGATTGGCTAAGCACTAAAATCAATCTAATATTATCCAATCAAATTACTGAAATTGGGATCTTATCTTAGTAAAAATTTCGTGAAATAGGCCCCAGGACAGTTTGAAGAAGCAAAGTTGCTATGAACCCCGCTGTGATTCTGCTCTAGTTTAGCTGTCTTCTCGTATCTGTCATATTCTTTATCATGATATGTCAATACAAAATGCTTTTAAGTTTAACTGCATCTATAAGCGACATCTCAACAGTACAATGACATGTGTAATATGGATTTTTTTACAATACAAAAATAGAGAAAAACCACACTAGAGGGGTGTAATGGGTTATAAGGGATTTTTAATTCTTTTAAAATCACTGTTTAATGTGCAACACGTTGTGGTGAATTGTACATTTATAATATTGGAATGTAGTACAGTTCCCGTTATAATCATAAGACACTTTTGATTTTTCTTCCATGACAAATTACATCACTGTATACGACAAAAGTATTCCCGTTGCGCCCCCCCCCCCACTCAATTTAAGTCATACGCGTTCAGTTTGTGAATAGGTTTAATTGCGTATAATTGCATAGTTCTACACTGGCAGTGCATACAAAACGTCTCCCTAACGTACACAATTAAAGTAGCTATGTCTCTTACTCAATATCAGCCGAAGTCTTCGACATTGAAAACACAAATTATTTATCCTTTTAAAGGAGCTAAATCGCTAACATTTGGTAGCTAGAAATTGACACTAGTGGGTCGCCGCAACGCATATAATACTGTAATATGAATGTTTATAAACTGATTTACATTCAATCGTTTCCGTTTAAACTCCAATTTAAATTCAGTTATGTTTAGCGAAATACGCCCAAATTATCAATTGAATGGTAATCTCTAGCGTCTAGTTATTCCAGTTTACACCCAGTGTATATATTGCGCATGCTCTCCAGATAGTAACATAATGTAACCGTTTGCGGAATATGTCTACCGTTTTTTTTCTAATTTTAAATCAATTATGTACGGCGGAATAAGCTAGCAGTGTCAATCGAAAGCATATTTCTAGCGTCTGGTTATTCCAGTCTATACACGCCGTTTGATTTGGTGCAATGTTTTTAGCCTCGTTCTTCGAGTCTAGCTCTTGTTACAAATGGGACATGTATAAACGATTGAATGTAAATAAGTTCATATACATTCATATTATATTATAGTATGCGTTGCGACCCATTTGTGTCAATTTCTATGTCCCAAATATTAGCGATTTAGCTACTTGCAACATCTCATTGTTTCTATTGTAAACGTAATGAAAGGAATGGACGTTAATAACACACACCTTGTGCTTCAGCTACTCCTTTAATCATTATTCTAACCAAAGGAACGGTTATCTATACAAAAACACATTAACTGAACGAATGGTTATCTATTCAAATGCACATTAATTGAACGAAAATACAAAAAAAAACCAACAAAAAAAAAACAAACAACCCAAACAAACCAAAAAAAACAACAAAATAAACCGGTAACTAACATTAATATTACAATGTAAATCAAAGATATTAACTTATCTGACAGCCTAATCTCATATAAAATATTAAATATTCCGTGTGTCAAAAGCCGGCGTATACCATATTTGGAAAGCTGTCAAATCTCGCAAAACCATCAACATTGATGGCCTAAAATCATCACATAATTACCGGTACTTTAAGAATATGTTCACAATAATATAAAGTCAACTTAGAACTTGTTAAAGGGACGTTTAATATATGTGTGATATAACTTTATTTAACGCCCACTTTCACCGTATTGATATCGCCGACAAGATCGTTTAACACACCGTTGTGGTTTTTTTATACCGGCACGAGACGCAGACATTATGTATAGTACAAATTGTGTGCTAGGATTCATAGCGTTTAATTGATTGACCTGGATCAAGTATTGTGATACAAATAAGGACTTCTGCCATCCCCTTAATTACCTACCCGTCAAACCTACTTTAAATATTCAAACCTGAATGTTTATAATATATTTTGTTTTAGGATATGTTCATAAACGCATCAGATTATTTATATACGGCTACATATCATCGAGCGTATTTTAAGGAAGTTACCATATTGATACCGGCTAACTGGAAAGATGACCCTTCCTACCAAAAAGCAACAAAAGAGATATATGATAATGCTGATGTTGCCATCTCTTCACCTAATATTAGTAATCACCCTGCTCAACCTAGTACCAGAAGTTTTAGTGGCTGTGGTTCTCCAGGAATCAGGATACAGTTAACTTCAACATTCTTCACGGATAGTCATATTAAAAGAGACTTGGGCCCTAGAGGTAAACCTAAATTAAATTTTACGGTTGAGAAGGATAAATTGTCAATGATAAATACGGGTTAATCTGATTGGTGAGTGGCCAAATTATTTGGGGTACAGCTTTTAATGGATTGCTTTTAAACTTTGGTTTGCCGTATGTAATAGGTTCATGGAAGAATCAACGCTATCGATTTTCAACGCCTTGCAACCTCCGTTCCGGTCATATACATTATTATCTGTATCAACTAAATGTATCACGAATTCTTATTTCGATACCGGAAAATCGCATCAACATCTCTTCGGTCAGTAAATAAGTGTAAATGCCCCAACCTTACAACATCCAAAATTGTTTTTGAAAAACTGTCACGTCTTAAAATAATGGAATCGCCTCAACCTAACAGCATCCGAAATTGTTTTTACATAACTGTTACAATGGAACATTCCTGTCCAATCAATAGCACTGAATATATTGGACAATCGCCTGAACACACACATATAATCTCTCCAGTCAGCATAATCATGGCCCCACCCATCTAACATTGTTGCGTCTTAAGATGGGACACTCCTGACCAATCATTAACACCGAACATGTCAAAGTTACACAATTGTATGTACTATTTTACAGGACGATTGTTGGTGCATGAATGGGCTCATTTTCGATGGGGTGTTTTTGATGAATATCCTCACCATGGAGAACAATTATTTTATTTCTCTCCCACTTCGGGAGAGTATAAACCAGTGACATGTAATGAGCACATGAAGGTCAGAATATATCGCCGTAATAATTTTTCACTTGTTTTCTGTTATAACAAGAATGTAACAACTGGTCGCTATGCAGATGCTTGTATATTTTCTCAATATCCTGGAGGTCATTTCGCACGTGCTGTTTCTGCTTCTATCATGCATCAAACGCTTGCTGAGGGTGTAAGTATTATTACAACACTATTATACATTAGAGTACTTAAAAATAATTTCTTAAATTATAAACGACGTATTATTGGTCACGTACACGTAAGGAATGTTATAGAAATTACTCAGGGATAGTTACGTCCCTTTACTTCATTAGCCATAATCGTTTACTGGAATGTTTATATATATTCTCCTATATTATCACCTTTACAAATGTCAGAACTAGAAATATGAATTCCACCTCTGTGGCCCAAAATATAACCAACTGATGGCTATTAATCCGATAGCTGCATATTAAATCTATGTTACAATGAAACTTTATACACGGTACAACATTGTTTAATAATAATTGCATAATTCACTATAGAAACAAGGGAGGCATGTAACTTTGCTAGTATTTCAAGTTCTAGGATTCCCAAAATTTTTGATTTCTTACAGAAAATACGACCAGCGCTTTAAGACCAGGGCCCTGTTTCACGAAATTTTAACTTAAGATAAAATCCAATTTTAGTAGATACTTCAATTTTGATTGGCTAAGCACTAAAATCAATCTAATATTATCCAATCAAATTACTAAAATTGGGATCTTATCTTAGTTAAAATTTCGTGAAATAGGCCCCAGGCTTAATGTGAAAATAAAGTTCTAATAAACCAGTTTTGTTAAATTATTGTGAGTTATATTTATTGGTATACATACAATGTAGATTAAATATTTCTGTGATGACAATGCAACAAACCCTAATAAAGTACACAATACTGAAGCACCAAATAAACAGAATCGTATGTGCAGACAGCGGAGTACTTGGTCTGTTATACTGGATAGTCCCGATTTTACAAACAACCATAATCCACCAAAAGATGGACTTACCACTTCACCGACCTTTACAATCGTCAAGGCTTCAAAAACCAGAAGAGTCGCCCTGGTTATGGACACATCGATGAATATGGTAATACTGCACGAGTTTGTTTTATTTAATTACATTAATATTTAATATTGTGTACATACAAATATTAAGTTAATCCGAGCATATTATGGTGGCTATACATTAAGCGAATTCTTAAACACACAAAGTAATACACCCTTGGGGAAACATCTCCCAGTCCCCATTTTTCTGAGCTTATCTGCCTTATGATGAATTTATTTTCATTTCTGAGATTGTATAGCCTAGTCGACACTTACGGCTACCCCACCCCCTTCAATCGAAGTTCTTTATTTGCAACGTCTGAGTAACTTGTCCACTAATTTGTTTTATGTGTTTTGTTCATGTGTGGCGCGGCCCCCCAGCACTTACTATCAAATTACAGTCGAATCAAAAGGTAATATCCAAATTGTAAGTGTGCAAAATACCTAGTAGTTTAGTACGTGGACTTTGTCAGGAAAACTACTAAAGCACCTTTACGTATGACAAAGTAGTATCAGATATTTCAAATGGAATAAGCATACCCTGGTTCGTGTGTGACACCCCTACAAGAATAATAGCAGAACAGTACAGTAACAATATCTTGACCTATATGTAAAACAACCTTATTATTTATGTAAATTAATTATTAGTTATTGCATGAATTTGAATTAGTCAGTAGTTATTCGTTTATAGGATGATGGTGCTGTTGATCGACTAAGACAAGCTGCAGCTGATTTTATTCACGGTGGTTTAAGTGACAACAGTCAAATAGGTCTAGTAGCTTTCAGTGATGAGGCAAAAATAATTCACCCAATGACATCAATCAAAACAAATGAAGATAGAGAAAGGTTGAAACGAAGCTTACCTACAGCATCAGGACAAGATGTCACCAGCATAGGATCTGGTATACATAAAGCCATCCAGGTGCGTGTTGTTTTCTTCCGTAACTCATCTGAGTAAAAACCCAAAATCGTTAACCCAGCAAACAAATCCATCCCAGCAAGCCATGCGATAGATACTTCATCTTTTGTTCTGTTTGTTAAATAAGCAGATTGTTGAGAATGGATAGAGCTTAACAGTGTAATAACTAGACGATTCGTTAAAAGGTTTAACACCTCGGCCATAAATATATTGTTGATACGAATTAGCCATTAAATTTTACAGATGTTATCTAGTGATGGCGGCGACGCTGGCGGGGCAGAAATATTGGTTTTAACAAACGGTAGGGAAACGTTATCCCCGAATGTACAGGATGTTTTACCCAAATTGCGGAAATCAGGAGCAACCATGACAGTTTTAGCTTTAAACCAGCTATCTGACGATATTTTAACCCAAGCTGCTCATTCATCAGGTAACTCTATAACCAATAGCAACCATATATCAATCTACCAACGGTCCATATATCAATCTACGGACTTTTAAATATTTCAGAATGGTCGATCATGTTCAATAATTGTCTGCAACTATATATAAATATCTTAGAAAAAATTGATTATCTCCAATAATTGGCTCATTCTCTACGGGCGTTTAAATAATTTCATCATTGCCAGAAATTACAGATGTATACACAGATTAATATGAAAATTATTGTTTTCCATCTTATTCAGATGCTCAAATGTTTACAACATGTTGAAATAGTATGTTTTACTTTCTTTTAAAATCAAAATACAGGTGGCCATTTTTATTTGGATACCAACCACGGAGAGTCGACTACACTGGTTGATGCGTTGTTCACGATGAGACAAGACCCAGCCCAGAACTTTAACAACCCTTCTATACAGGTACACCGTGGTTCCAACACCTCGTACCAACTGCAAACATGCCCCATTGGCTAACTCGCTCCAATAGTTCTATTAACCGTAAACCGCCACTTCCCAAAGCAATAAACAACATCAACCACGGTCATAATAAATGTCAACCTTACAGGGACCTCAGCATTGTGTCTCTACTCCGAACTTTGCTCCATCATAGTAAATGACGATCTGTGCAATAAAAATAAACCTGCTTGGAATTTCGACCTTTGACGTAATAATAGTCAGTAAGTTTAATTAGACTACGACTAGTTTATCCAATGCTATACAAGACATGGCAATGCTTCTGAGAATTCGTGAGCGTCGAAACATCCGATGGGTCGTAGAAACCACGACGTGTGAAATATTACACGTTTTATGTCTACCATTTCAACTAACTTAACTATGACCAATTATAAAAAGATAACCACGGCGATTTTGGTTGGGACACATTTAATAACACCGCGAGGCAAGATTATTGCTTACTTTGCTTACTTTGGAGACGTGAAACCGCTCCCATAACAAAATCATTGCCAACAGAGCATTTGACATCCTAATTAAGCGATTTATATTGGGGGCGGGGGCTGTATTTGCCCTTGGATTAATATGTATCAAGATCATCAGTAAGTTCCCATATGTTTTAATACATGCCCCTGTATCTTTCAGATCATGAGTCGCGCTGTAAAGGTTTTATCTGGTAAAAACGTAACAGGACATGTATCACTTGACGATGATGTTGGACGAAACACTGTATTTACCATCATGTATTCTAAAACAGAACCTAGTATTTCACTAAGATCCCCTTCGGGTAGGATCTATAGTAAAATACACCCTGAATATAAAGCTGACGATGAATATAACACCATAAGAATAGGGATACCGGAAATAGCAGAGGTAAATATAAGCACTGACACTAAATCCTCATGAATGATTGCGGTTGAACAATTGGGATAGTAATGAGCACGTATTGCATACAGCAGAGAAGTTAGCATGGATGAATCAATCATAAGAACATCGACCACAACAGAGAACATCGATCAACAGAGAGCAACCCTGACTATTGATCAAGTTAAAACAGCATAATCAAGATTGGAAAGTACTCTAAATAAACGCTGACCTCTTTGCTTTTGCTAAGTTTCTTTTGTCGTGCGATGCGTTACGATAGGGATGTTCCTATTGAGTCCACTCTCTGGTACGTGGAGATATATGTTTCGAAACGATAACACGATTACAACGACTGATCTCAATATCGGACAAGACCTGATGGGATTACCACGATTAAAACCACGATTTCACTCGTCGCACGAATCGTGATTGTGGGAACCTAACATTACACTACATTCTTCAAAATCATACGATTTCCGGGTAAGATAGAAAAATAATTTATTTTTTCAAAAGTGATAATTATTATAAATGAAATGTTGTTTAAGATCTTACTATTTTGCTTCTACCGGGCTAAAGAAGACGGGTATGGAAGCCTATTGAAGTGGACCAGCCGATTATTCACAAGGATTTCCTCAATACTTAGATGTGGTTCAAAATTACAGCACCATCAAAATCTTGACATTAAAATAGTACTTATATTATTTACCTTTCTGGGCTGCCGGTAAATTAAATACGATGGGGTTTACTTTTCTGTACCAACGGCGCGCATTAAGGCGATCATACAGTATATTACGGTGGAAATTCTGGTACTTTAATTGATTAAGAATAAGCGTTCTAAAAAAAGTTAGCTAATACAGGCTCGGTTTTTTGGGAGCTATCTTTGGCTTTGGACTAATTACATTAATGATTGCTTTTATTGTTTACGATATAGAGTGGTGTTTGGGAATACAACATTACAAACACATGCACTAACGTTCAGAAGGTTACCGTAATGCTGAGCAGTGAACCATTGGATGACATCAGTGAACCAGTTAAAGTCGATGGTGTTTTGTCAACTACGTCTGTTCATCGACCCGATGAGTTGTTGATTCACGCTGAAGTTACAAAAGGATTTCTACCAGTAACAGGGATGGAAGTTACTGCCATCATAGATCGACCTTTTGCAGATCCCATCGCAATACAACTTCTGGATAACGGCGCAGGTGAAATATCTATTCTTGATCGTCAAATATCCCTTGCCATTTTAATTCGCCCTCATTTTCATGTGGACGTATTATGCCGTCGCCCCTGTCCGTCCGTCCACAATTGTTTGTGGAGTCTCTACAGGTCACAGTTATTATCCGATTTTTCTCAAAACTTGAAATATGGGTTTATGCCCATAAGATCTCGGCTGCTTTCGATATTGGCATGTATCGGATTAAAACTACGTGGATTATGGCCCCTGATTGTAAGAAAAATAACGTCTTTAGCTTGTGGACCCTATAGAGGGCACAATTTTGAACCGATTTTGATTAAACTTGAGATTGATTAAACTTCATGAATTATGGCCCTTGATTGTAGGAAAATCACTTTCTTTTTAGTTCGTCTCTATCCACCTGTCGAAAATGCGGGCGTATCCTGTCTGGCAGCCGCTGGTTATGAATACAATATTATTGACTCTGCTAAATGCTGAATGGTCATCCGGTCGTATATTGAATGTACAAAGAGAATGACTGGCCAACTAATTATGGTATTTCAAGGTTCGGTTCATTTTACTCCAAAATCAAACCTGGATTGTCGTTGGAGTTATTTCTTCCCAATGTGATAAAGCAAACCTAAAGTAGAATGCAACCCATTGTAATTATTCTGTACATAATATTTTGGGAATCATAAACCCGATATTGCTTTACAGTTGCCATTTTGTGCTTTTGGGTTTCGAATGTGACCGATGTTCAAATGTGTAACTAAATTCGTCGCAAATGGTTCAACAATATATCTCAAAGCGCTGACAATGACATTGTAGGTGCTGATGTGACGAAAGATGATGGCGTGTATTCGAGATATTTTACCTTATTCACTGGATATGGTAGATATAGTGTAAAAATAGAGTTAACTAATCCTGCTGGTCAAGCCCTGATAAGAAAGTCTCCTGTTGCCCATTATGCTAACATGATGAACGAGGATGGAGATGTAAAGGGTTAGTTCTTTTTCTAAATATAAAAAAATAATAGTAAAATTAAAACTGTCAATATATTACCAAAGCTAAAATGAATTTTTCAAATGAAATGGGGTTTAACGTCCTACTCTTCTGCGCCTAACCTGTGCTAATGGAAGACGGGCATACGCCATATAGTGTGCTATGAGGGAAATTTTGCCCGGGCAGCGGTGCTACTGTCTACTCTTACATCGAATTCCAAGGAATCTTTTACGTGCAGGCCAATGTGTACACGGGACTTCGCCCCACCCGAACGACTAGACATCTGTCCGTTCTGCATTTCTGACAAGGGGAAACCACGCCGGAAAATCGAGATGAACTTTCTCCACCAATACATGGATCGACCACCCGATCTCCAGGCTATAGCGAGCCAGCACCTTACCGACGCGTTCTACTCATAGAATACAGCTAAAAGAAATGTGTGGAAACTAATACCAAATCTTTTTCATGGATTTCGATATGTTCGTTTATGGAACTAGTTGATAGAGAAAAGAATTTAATAAACACTGACCGAAATATAATAAACTGTGATCAAGAACGTGTAATCGATCTAATTCACCCTGACTAGGGACGTTTAGTAAATATGCAATAACTGACAGATATCTCTAGGTTTCATTTATATCTGGAATTCCCTCTATATTACTTTACAGCCGACGAGCCGTTGGTGATGTATGTCAGTCGCACTGCTACAGCTGGATCCTTCCACTTCAAAAACATTGGGTCTGTTGCCCCTGCTGCTCCTTTGTCCACAGAGGACCTGATTAATGATATCATACCACCGGTTAGAATAACGGATCTACTACTAATGAAGACGTCGCATCAAGACCAGGTGGTTGTTTTATCATGGACGGCACCTGGTGATGACTTAGATTATGATCAAGGTAAAATAGCGGATGTCTGAATCTTAATTTATGACGATCACAATGCCTAAATAACATCCATGGCAAAAAATACCAGCTAATAAGCTTAGTATCGTTTTGTGACGCAGAGGACACTTTTATGCACTGCCTTTATTAATTTGGAATAACATTGTTTCCGGTATTATATACGTACTACAAAGCTTGCATTTAAGTCAGACTGTATTGGGCATTCATGATGCTACCACCGAGTTGGTCACTATCTGCCGTTGGGTTAATTAAGTTATATGTAGACTATAATGTAGTGTCTATGTAACAATATTTATTTTGTTTTATTTAGCTGCTAATTATGATATCATGATGTCACACACCGTTGATGATATGATTAATCATAAGAAGTCATGGAAATTCGTGTCCCAGAACAACATCCAGCATGGAGATCTGAAATCACCCAAAAGGGCAGGAATGACAGAAACTTTTGTTATTAAGACCCCTTTTGTTCCGAATACGAAGGTTTCGTTTGTGTTTTCGGTAAGAGCAATAGACAAACAAGGTAACACGGCGGATAAATCGAACTTTGTTACAACCGCGTTTGGTTACCTACCAGATTACACCAGCAAAGATTACCAACCACTTGTAGAGACCGTTAAAGGAGATGACGAAGCATTGGCATACAAACCCATTTTAATTGTCGTATTTGGGTCTTTATTCCTCGTACTGTTTATACTATTAACAGTCACCTTCCTTATATGTAAAAACAGGCGAGCAGGGGATTCTTCTATTGCAAAACAAAATGGGGGATTCGAGAAAGTATAATGTTGGCTCAATAAAGTAAATGTGAATTACCCAATTATTTTTGGTCTTATGAAACCCTAAAATTCACCTTAATGTCGGATTGTTATTGGTTGATTCTGTTATCCAAAACTTGCGAACGATCTATTGGATCATATTCATGGTTCGCTTCCATTCACAAAGCTGTGGGGTTATATTCACCTTTGCATTGCTTGGTACAGCCACAGATTTCGATGAAATTGCAGGGTACAAATGGGCATCTTATTTATATTGCTATACCCATTTATTTTTTAAGTGTATTAATTATCAGCGAACTTGCAAACGGGTTTAAAATGTGTTGAGATATCGATAGTTATATTTCACTAATCAGACACGATATCCGTATGCAAACATGGTTTGTGCACCGACTCGAGTATCCAGTCGTCTTATAAGAATTCCATTATATCTATACCTGTCATTTGACCAGAACAGAGACTACATTCACGTTACGTAAAAGTCCTTAACAAAATTATAATAATATTTATTGTGTATTTATTTAATGTTGCTTTTTATTCATTTTGATGGAAATCCTGTAACACATCCTCGGGTTATTGCCATGTCAAATGAGACTAAGAAACAAATTATATTAGTGGGGGAAATGCCAATTATCACATGATATGATTACGGCTGAAAATGGAGTGGATGATACAGGTAACCATGCCCCCCCCCCGTTTCAAGAATATTACGTACACCCATATTTTCGTCTATACTACGTATACCCATGTGTTGAAAGAATTGTTATCGATTTTTAATGAATCACGGTCTCTTGTGGTTTTTATTTATAACTGTTTGCCAACAGGTGTTGATCACAACACAAGTCAATATTATATTATAATAATATTTTAATGATTAAGAGATAACTTTACTGTTTGTGTTTCTGAGGTAAGTTACATATTGTTTTTATCAACTTTGTCCTATTACTGATCTTATTAACCAAACAAAATGCAAGTAGAGTTAAACAATTTGACATGACATGGTGTGGTTTCGTTCTCTTGGCACTACGGGTAGCATTTATGGGTCCTACGATTTATTCACACTATTAAGGACTATATTTAGTCCCTAAATAAATTTCTCTTTCATATTTTCGTCCCCAATGTCCACAACTTCTTACACTTCTCAAATTCGTGACTACTATTAAGAAAATATTCACAAATAGTAGCGTGGTTATTTGCAAAAGTAATTCCGGATTCGGGCTGATATCTAATACATATCAAAGTTTACTAACGTAATTATTTTTGTTAACAAATTCTGGCACGTATAATCATCTCGTCGTTTTCACGGTAAATCAGTAGATTGCAACGATAGTAGTGTTCATGGTGAAAACCGCCGTTTATATGCCCAATACTAGCCCCGGTCTGGGTTAACTTTTGCTTGGACTTTTTTAGGTGCTAGTGATCTCGTTGCCTTACAACCATGTTTATATTCCAGTTGTGAAATGCCTGCTTATAGCTTGTTTGGAATAATTGCTGCTCTACTATCTGGAGCTGGATGTATCGTACATGTTATTGGTTTATCTGTCGTGTACTGGATTGTGGCTGATCCATATGTATCTGGTTGGGGAACCGGATTATGGCAGAGTTGTAACTTTTATCAATGTAGTCACCATTCCACCTACTACGTCTGTGCATTAGGTAATATATATTTGTTGTTACTAGGTTGCTAACTGAAACTTGTAATATTGATGCTTTAATTTGGAATAAGAATGGGTAGGTAGCAGGGCGGATCGAGGAATTTTGCAGGAGGGTGTTTGCCAGGTGTCGGTTAAGGAAATCTGCCATCATCGTCTCTAAGTTACATAGGCATACATACAAATTGAGCTTTTTATTAAGAGAAATCATTTTTATACTGATGTAGGATCACTTTGTGATATAATTTCATTGATGTAAGGCATTATTTTTTATGTAGCTGAGCAGGGGGGGGACCTCCGCCCCCCTCTGGATCCGCCCCTGGGTCGGGGAAAGATGTTCAACCAGGTTAAACAGTTTTATGAATATAATCGTTATTCCATCTACTGTGCATTATATAATATCAATTCTTTGTAACAGAAACATTTAATGTCGACGATAATGTTTAGGTCGCACTGGGTACAAATCATTGGCGATATGGAAATAAACAAATTTTCTCCCGATGGCTCCCGATGTTTTTGCCCTCCAAAATCGAGTAGTTTCATTGCGATTTGCATCGTGGATAGTCCGGTAAACTCTCATAAATCTTCTGGGAATGGCCCCCTAACTGTTGCCGTGAATGCACGGTGGGAGCTTACCCTTAACGTATAAAGGTAGGTCGGTGATATCCGATCGAACCCTTTTCCTCGAAGAATGTACAATTTTGATCTTTCAAAATCAAGCGACCAAATAGACAATGGTGGTGAACTGAACCACTAAACAAAAAACAGCGAAAATATCTTTTGATGTGTTGTTATATTTTGATGCAGTTTTTTTTAAACTTCAGAATATTGGAAAGCATCACAGGCTATGGTTATGATTGGTTTCTTTGTTGGATTAGGTGGCTTCATCTTTACTATAATCAGCGTGCAACAAAAGAATAGACTATTGCATCTTGTGTCAGCCATTGCGTGCATACTTGCAGGTAACTTTTCCTATAACATTTGACGCCACTTGATATAGACCTCCGAAATCCTGTTATACGTGTATTATCTGGTATGAAAAGAGTAGTGAGTAAATACAATACACTAAAGCAGTGTAAGGAGACAGGGGGCATGAAAAAAATCCACGAGGTTGGACAGGCGACTCTACTTCTTGTCACGTACACCCGGGGAATCGAAACCACGCAAGTTGACTCACTGGCAGATATGATGCAGTGCGCACACGCTGACCCCCCCTCCCCCATCACACACACACACAAACCCAATAATAAAAAAACCCATGGGACATGGTGCCATAACTTGAAGCAACATTTGAAATCATTAATGTTAAATTTCCCAGGCATCTTGTTATTTGTTGAAGACATAATTTGAGTTTATTCTTTGAGGTAAATAGGCGATTCAGCCGCTGGTCAGAAAACTATTAAAGTAAAAATTTGGTCGTATGTCTAATTTCTATATGCCTACATTTAATGTGGGTTCATATTATTATCACTTGCAACTGATATCCGTCGGGCCGTCGTCCATCCAAAATTTGTGGGGGATTTAAGGTGAACCCTATCTTCATTGAAGACTTCATTGAAGATTTTTCAAATGAAAAACGTTCGGACGAGATATTGTTTTAGGATCTTTAACAACTGTGCGTGGTTGTTAAAGATAACATGTTTTGGATTTCTTGGAATCCGTATTTAGATAACGTTGTACAATCACTGAATCTCATTGTGAAGACGATGCCAGAGAAAGTTATCCGTGGACAATTTTGACACCATATAATATTACATATTTAAATATTTAATTCAATTTCAGCTGTGAGTATCCTGTTGGCTGTGATTGTATTTGGAGCTAAAACAACACTGAAACCAAATACCCAGTGGGGCTGGGGCTTTATCTTATGTGCCATAAGTCCCTTGATCTTTATTCCTGCAGGTGTTCTTAATTTCTGGTTATACAAGGGAACAACTTCCGTGTAAAGATTTCAGGAAATTATGGCTCCATCAGAAAATTAGATCTTATCTCCATTTTTATAACTTTTTATTATTGTCATCTCAGCTGAAAGGTGACTTGCAGCGTACGTTTTTATATTGTTAATGTTACCAATATTTATTAATGTATTCTTAGCTTTCAAATATAATCATATTTAAACACAATGATCAAATCTGAACTTAATGCAGTATGAATGGTAAAAAAAGCTGAACATTATTTACTCTAGATTTATATTCATTTAGGATAATACATTTGTTGCATAAACGCTTCACTAGAATTTGAGCATACATCGCTAACGTAGGCCGTAAAATTAAAACCACTGGCTAGTGAACATATACTATGTATTCAAAAGACGATCAACTATTTAAAGTTCTCCACTATTTTTCGAGTTGTCAGATGTCAAACGTTCACTGAAATATTTTCAAAATTACCAACTAATGGCTACATTAGATTTATGTCCGTTAGCTTTAAAAGTCGTGAAACTCAAATGCTTCATTGTATTTACAAGTGGAGAAAAATAACTAAAGTAAAATAATATCAAAATGTGCAATTCGCTTTATCATGTAGTTCTAACGTATAAGAGGGTGTGTCCTTTGTACTTGTAATTGTCAATGATCTCAACAACAGCTGTTAGTAAACATATTATATGTCTACATTCACATATATCTAGCTGCTTTCTTAACTTTATTATTGATTTTGTAATTAAGTATGCATGCCCTGAATAAAATGATTAAAATTGTTTACTCTGGGTTTACATTTTACCGAGGTTTTTAAATAAGCCTAATTGTATTTTTCTTCTATTCATAACTTTAGCCGAGGGGACCAAAATGCATTCACGCTACTATAACAAAATAAAGTCGTTGCCAAAAATAATACTAATGAGAAATATTTCCATCATTTAATGTAATTAATAACTCGAGTGAATTAATGTGAGTGAAATAATAAAGCAACTAGGTAATTTCAGGACTAACGTAGTCTACAATTATGTTAAAATACTTCGCTTGTGCAAAGGAGCATTGAGGAGTGGGAGGAATGTTGGTGACGAAGAATATACCTCACGACGGTAGGCAAACGATCACATTCTTACTCACGTACTACACGTATGACAGGCCGTATGATCCAAAACGCTCTCATTAGATGCCCGTGACCAGGCCTAGCAAAAAACCTAAATGATGAACGACCCTCAGATGGACTCAGACAAGTAATTATTTATCCTTATTACATATAGTGCCAGTTATAAATAGACAATTTTTCCGTTAATTTTTTTCTCCCCTCTTCCTGCATTTTTGGGTTGACTATTTGGTCTAGATTTGGAGAAAAATGGTTTTTACCCCAGTCAACATCAAATCCCCGTAGCAAACAATCTAAACGGTTAACCCCCTACACCATTATGATGTCGTTATTGCGAAGTGTGGTCCAATTGTGCCTATAAAGATTGGAACCAACAGAATGTTGAGCAATAAGCTACAGTCTGTGGTGTTACAGAAATTTAACGTTGAAGTCAATGGGCAAATAATTACTGGTCTGAATCCCGATGATTCACTTCGGAGTTGCGTCCCTTCAATCCACCAGTAAAGTGTGTTTTTGGAGGTGAACCAGTTATGACCTTACATACAGACACAAACTGATCCCGCAGTGAATATTCGCTTGGCCGCTACAATCACTGATAAGCATGACATTGACGAGGCTTAATGAGTACGGCATATTAACTTTTTTACTCCGACAAATTAAATTCTCAAACATTTTTTTGAGGTAAAAGAAAAATAAATAAAGACGTTTGAAGTATTTGTAGTTAAAAAATGTTTCCTATTTAGTGTAAATGGGTATTAAAGTGAGTAAAATGCATCATTTTGCCCGAAGCAGTTAGGTGTTAAGTAAACATTGCACGAGCCGTTGAGCCAATGACTACGAGGCCTGCAAGTCAACGCACGTGTTTTAGACAGCCGTCCGTTACAGGGATATTTCGTTAGTAATTCTCTGTGAAACAGGTTGATACAGACAATGTAGGCTAGATTTTGAAGACAATGTAGGCTAAATTGCTTAACGAACAAATTGGCCACGATACGGCCGCCTCGTCCTTTTTAACCGCATTTGTTTGCACCTTTCTTTTGACTGTGGTTGCAGCAATGCAAATGTATTTGTATTGTTTTACAAATGGAAACGAGTTTATTCATTTCTTAAATATACAATTTACATACATAATGTTTTGCTTATACAATGTTTAAATATTATAATATACAGTAGGCCTACAATATTATATACATGTAGATATAGACACTAAACAAAAGCACTTTTACGAACAAAAGAAGGTCATTGTCATTTTCATGGAAAATATAGAGTGGGTCCCGGGCTCATTTTTCTAAGAGAAAAGAACATTTCCGAAATTCGGCCAAAAATACATGGGATGGGAGTAATAGGCTGTGCCCGTAACTTCATTGATTTAGTCAGATCAACTACTAAAAAATATTTCTACTTCTTTGATTGCTTCAAATCTAATCTCGATTACAGATAATCCATGTATCTTAACCGACTTTTAAATCTTAAACCCATTAAGGGAGTATTTGACTTAACAAATATATATATATACCCAAGTTACAATTTCATTTTATTTATTTTGTTGGTCAAACTGGAGGTCAATCTCTCATGTTTACTATTTTATACAAAAAAAATCGAGCTGGAGAAGAACTGTCAAACATATAAAGAGTTATTTATTTAAAGTAAAAAAGGCATTTCATATTTGGAAACCATGGCCAATATGACGTTGTCTAGCTATTTTACTTTCTGTTTGAACGTATAGGTGAACATTGATTCAGATTAGTTGCAATCAAATCCTGTCAGAATTTTGAACACAGTAGATCGTCAACCCTGATCGCCATTTCGTCCACTCATCATGACATTAACCACCATTTGAGTTTGTTTTATGGCTGTGAATTCGGGTAGTGACGACACCATATGATGACGCACATGTTCATGACCTTTGACCTGAATCTTACTCTCGGCGAATCGACAATGTTTACGATGCATCCATACACGTCCTCCTGGTCTAGGTTTACTGTGACTATCATCCTGTGAAAAGACACAAATATTATATATTATTAGAGGTTAAAAGGCAGGTACACTTTTCAGAACTTATTTAAACTACAATTCATAAAATATCCCATATGATTGTTTGTAAACTATACACAAACTGCGCACCATGTTTATTTATAACGAATCTGATACTAGATTATTTCCATATTTTTGTTTGTTTTCTGTCCAAATTTGCGCCCAGATGTTTCCATTTCGTTAACTAAGAATGGTTAGGTGGAGTTATATATTGTGAATGTTCTGGTCATGAACAAATGGGAGACTATCAAATGCTTGATATCTAGGGCGCTAAACATATGGTTCTAGGGTTAGGGTTAGGGTTAGTGATACGTTCAAATAAAAGCTGCCATTTTCTCTGAGGCAATACATGAACTATGATATAATTCAAAAAAAAGAAAAAACAATAAAAACACCTACTTGTAGATCTAATTTAAAACGTTTTAATTTTGGCAGTTTCAGAGACATTTTTGGTTTATCGCCATATCTTATATGGAAAGATCTGATACGTGATTCTAGGTAACTCAGTGTCGTGTCGCTCGTCTCAAAATCCTCAAAACTTTCATCCTGGTCCAGATTGTTGATGGACGTATACTTGGCCTGTATCTGTTCCTTAACAAACTGTCTAGGAGTCTCCCATTTTGAAGTAGGACGAGATTGTGTCTCAGATTTATCTACACCTGGTGGTTGGAGAAGATTTGTCGATGGTGGCGCCTCTGTTTCGATTGGTTTTTGCATCGTTGTGACAAAAGGTGCTGGCTCGGATTTTGTTTCTATATTTTGATTGATTGCCTCGGTTATGTTTTGATTTTGATTTTGAACTTTTGCCTCTTCAGTTATGGGCAGTAATCGAGTATCCTTCACCTGTGTTGTAGATGTATCCATGGTATCAATCTGGTGTGTTGCAGGTGGCATCAAAGAACTCCCCGAGTTACTGGCCGTAACGGCCTCGGTAAGATTGTCCGTGGATCGGTAAGTCTCCAAAATTAAATCTGGATTTTGAGAAGGGCCTGGTTGTTCGTACATGATTAGTTCCGCGTCCGCCATTTCTCTAAGAGATTCGCATATTTCTCGCCTGCTTCTTGGTTTTCGCCTGTTTATGGCACGTCTTGTTTCGCGTACTTTCTCTGCTAGACTCAAGGTCGTTCGACGCCTGACATTTTCACGAATTCGCGCCTTTTCTTCCATTAGATCTTTATAATACAATGCACCGGGGACGTGTGGAAGCACTAATGGGGCGCGCCCTTCTCGAAATCTCTCCAATAAATACTGAAACTGTACATCAGTGGCCGGGAGAGATTTGCTGGCTTTTAATGGTGGCAGTTTTTTGGCTGATGGCAAGGAGGTTTCTGTGAGTTTGTAATGTAAATATCTTAATAAGGGAATCTGAACCCCGGCAACTAAACTAAGTCTGGTTTCTAACTTATCAACGACGTGAGCTTTCATTTTAGCTACAGTGCCAAGATTCTTTCGGCCGACCAGTCGATCGTAAGTTTTCAAGTCCAGCATGAACACCTCTGTATCGGCTGTGCAAACCACGGTTTGCATGTAAGTCTTTAAGTTCATTGACAACTCAGTGTCCCCGATAATTTCACCATCACTAAGAGTACACAGACAGATCGACTTTTCCTGCCGCTTTCTCTCAACCGCCCCACACCCCTCCTTTCTCCTAATAGTCACATGGTCTGGTTTAGTCGGAATAACCGCTGGGTTTTCATATCTACGCAAAATGGCGTTCTTACGGGATTCTCTGTAAAATAAATAACGAGAAAGTGTAATAGATATATCAGATACGAATCATGAGTAAATACAAACTAATTAATATATCATCGTAATGGCGTTATTATTTTTTTCCTGATAAGGAGAGGGTGGCCGGATGGTGTAAAGCATTATAAATTCTGTCATTGAATCAAGTGGTGCTGTTTTGATCCCACATAGGTAACAAGGAAATCGGGAGCCTGTCGCCAGGGACTAACGTCCACAAGATAAAGACACCTGCGTGCATGTATTAGTCCTGAAATGACCCATTTTTTTGTTGAGTGGAGCTTAAAACTTATTTCTATCTCACTCAGTGATACTTCGTTTCATTTTGGAACCATGTGCATTTCTTTCCGTTTCGGTCAATATATGTGCCACCCCAACTTTGTAACTACATTGCTACTCCAATTGTTAACACAATATTTCACTGATACTATAAGATACTCACCGCAACCATTCAAATTCTATAGAGTACGTGTCAACACCGGCTTCAAACGGCCATAATTGATGATATTGTTGCCTATGACGACCAGGTTCTACAGTTACGTTTGCCTCTCCTCTACAAATATCACGAATTAAAACTTAAATTTCGTTTGAATTATACATGAACTTACAACCATACGATTACTCATAGTTCTACATGGCTACTTATCTAACAAATTAATGCAAAGTGCGCTAGTTATGATTTAAAGGCATGATCAGCCGATTCAATTTAAATGTTGTTGAAATTATATCCGAATAAACTGTCTCTTTAAACTAGATGTATAGTAACTACTACAACCCTGGTTGTCAAACGGGGGGGGGATCTCCACGGTGGAGATCGTCGATTTTATCACTGCAACAAGGGTTTGGGGAGGATTTCGTCTAAGAATTATAAAAGCTATAAGGCATTTCCAAAATTGTTAGCATGTATCTCAATACTGCATATCTCCGGAGTTAAATGAAAGACTCTAGGAACTTGACCACTCACTGTTTCCATTCTGATTGGGAGTGATCATGATGTCTGGGAACTAATAGTGGTTTTCAAACTAGGGAAGGTGTGGGGAATAATAATTTCCTCTAAGAATGATGGGAAGGGTGGAATGCACGTTTGACGGGTTCATTTAGTTGTCAATGGAAGATTGGAAAGGGTGAACGGTTGAACAACCGTTCGAAACCACGGTTCCACACGAATCACGACATCAAAGTGTTACTTTATTTGAGTACGTGTAATGCCGATAACCTTTAATTACTTACTTGACTATAAAGAAAACACCCTTGACTCTATCACCTTGTTTGACTATTGTGGATTCAAATGGGAAAACCTCTCGTCTTAAACTGAGTTCTAGTAGCCGCTTGAAACGAGGAGACCAGTTGGTAAAATAAGGGTGTGAGCGTATAAAAGTTTTAGTCATTTCATACTTACTTTCCTCGTAAGCCTGAAATAATTAGATGAATACACTAGGATGCCAGGATGACAGATAGATCTCAAGACGGGTAAATAAACAAAAATAGGTTGCCAGGCAACGAAACATACGCCCACACAGCAGCTAAATCGTCCGGGCAGTCAACAAGAGTTGTCGCATATTAAGTTATAATCAGAAAATCATTAGAATTTGTTTGATTTTTATTAAGTTCTGCTCCATGCTAAATTACCATTTAACGGTGATATAATCAAACGGTTTTTTAAATCGGATAATAATATTGACGTCCAGAGGGACCACAAGCTAAAAAGGGTGATTTTTCGGACAATCAGGGGCCATAATTCAGGAAGTTACGATCCGATGGACGCAAATATCCAGAGGAACCAAGATCTTTGGATTATCAACATACATGTCAAGTTTCATCAAAATCGGTTCATAATTGTGACCTCTATAGGGTCCACAAGCTAAAAACATGATTTTTCGTACAATCAAGGCCATAATCCGTGAAGTTTCGATCCGATAAATTCCAATATCGAAAGCAGCCGAGATCTTATGGGGATTAACCTATATTTTAAGATTTGTCAAAATCGGATAGGTATTGTGACCTGTAGAGAGTCCACAAACAAATTGTGGACGGACGGACGTCCTAACGGACAGGGGCGACGACAATATACGTCCACATGAAAATGTGAGCGTATAAAAACAAATGACAAAAAGAAAAGTGAAGGCGAGGTTCCACCCCCGAATGACCTCTTCTTTTATTTTAAGGGTCGAAATAATCATTATTTTATAGGGAGCTGCGGTGTCTCATTCGGTAAGTCGTCGGCTTGCAAACTAGGAGTTGTTGGGGCGCTGCAGATGTCCCCCGACAAATTTGTTAATAGCTTCCCTTAGTCAATGGTGAAAGATGGGGGGGGGGGGCGCTGACACAAAGGTGGGTCGTTTGGATGGGACGTAAAAACTAGGTCCCATGCACACGTTGGCGTGCAAGTAAACGAAAACTTGGGGCTATCGCCACTGTTCGGTCGGAAATGTCCCCATAGTACACAGCATGGCATATGTCTGTCTTATCAGCCCGGTTGGTCCAGAATAGGACGTTACACTTCATTTTATTTCATTTCATTATGACATCCTCACCTTCAATGATCTGTTGAATAGCTTTCTACCCACAACAAGAAAATCACAATCTGTATCAACAATAATTGACGCGTTTCTCGTGGCATCTTCGGATATAAGAGCAACTTCCCCAAAACTTTTACCAGATTCTGAAGGTAACAGTTAATAAATATTTAATCATTTCAAAAAGTATATCTGAGATATTTCTTTTTGGAACTGAAAAACAATGCAAGCTCTCTAAACCACAATAATGCCTGGGGTTCTTTTTGCGCAAGATTTCACAGTGTATAAATGTAAACCAGCGGTTTAATAAGTATGCAAATTCAATGACAAAATGTAAAGTTCAGATACCGCCATTTCGGAATCATTGTCTGTATTGCTAAAAGGGGCATAAAACTCAAATACGGATTTAGTGTTGCCTGACAAATAATGTCGATTTTTGTGTGGTCTGGCAAGTAGCCTGACAAATGCGACAATCCTTGTTGACATGGGTCCATTTCTTGAAACTGGTACAATTTTATTGCAATAACTTGCTTGTGCGTGGGATCTTTAGCAATGGGAAGAAAGCGGAGAATCTGGAGAAAACACATGAGGTTAGGTAGTCGATCTTACTTTTTTCACGTAGAAGTGTATAAGGTCAAAACCAGGTCACTTAACTCGACCTTATGTTCTAAAGTCCCCGCGTTAGACCATTGGCTAGATAACATCCACCCACCCGCTCCAATCTCAACAAGCAATGTAATCAATATGGAAGTGCAGGTTAGATACAGTACAGAATCATATATTAGAATATTTAAGGTACTTGCCCATTTTTATAATAAATTTCCCGAACACCCTTCTATCGAGATCCCGCCCCAGTCTGACTTCAGGGGAAGAGCCATCTTTACTCGGAGAACGTGGTACAGGCGATGGATACCCTTCATCTTCACCAGTCATGGTGGCATCAATATAAACCGAGACGCCACCTCGTAATATGACATACATACTGTGAAAGAAATAAGAATGTGGCATAGGATGAAATGGCATAGCTAGTAGCTGTTATTATGGTGCCGCTGAAGGTCTTCTTATTTCAGAACTTGGTAATGGAGTTTCCAGAATTCTGGCGACTGACTGCTTTCGTGAATTTAATGTTTATTGATCAAAGTCAAAGTAAAAACAATTTTATAGCTTAAATAGAAGTTGGAAAATTTGTTACTAAACCTGGTGACAACATTTATAAATCTGCAATGAAATGGGTGTCTGTAAATGAAATGAAATGAAATGTGGTTTAACGTCCTACTCTTTTACACCTAACCTGGGCTAATGGAAGACGGGCATACGCCATACAGTGTGCTATGAGGGAAAGTTTGCCCGGGCAGCGGCGCTACGGCCTACTCTTATATCGAATTCCATCTGCCAAGGGATCTTTTACGTGCACTCCAATGTGTACACGGGACCTCGGTTTTTCGTACCATCCGAACGACTAGGGAGCTGCCTTGTCAGGCCTTCCTTCTGCATCACTGACAAGAGGGGTGATTGTTATTAGTCAACCTCACGAGGTTGAACAGGCAACCCTAATCCATATCACGTACAAGCGGGGAATCGAATCCACGCCCCTTGACTCAATGACAGACCAATTGGCCACCTAATCAACACTTTAAATGTAGAAGACAAAAGACACATGGAATGCATTGAATACCGTTATAGAGGTCTAACAGATTTACGCAATATTTGACTCACCATTCTCCTCGTTCACCTTGACATAGAATAACATCATCATGACTAGCCATTTGATATTCACAGTTCCTGGTAATATCTTTGAGAACGGCTGAAATACAAATGTACTTGCGGTTAAGAAGGGAATTTGTTTGTGTATGTATCAACCAATAATTTGAAATCATTTGGATCCAGAACTTTTCGATACAGTGCAACAATTGTGTGGAATACACTGCCAGAAAATATCTGTTAATTCGATTCGGTGTAAATTTTTAAATCCAAAGTGAAAGCCTGGTTATTTAGTCACTATCATTAATAATCCAAAATGAGTACATATTCTAGCGCCTTGAACATGATTTCCTGATGGACTGAATAGTTCAAAAATACAAATTAATATCGTTATGGTAATTATTAGATAATCATGAATTCTGAATTACAGGAAATGGAAATGAAATGTTGTTTAACTTCCTACTTTTCTGTACCGACTGGGCTAATGAAAACGATAAAGGAAACGGAATATATGGGTAGAATATATGGTTGGATTACGGCTATTTGCACAGTGAAGGGACATATTACGCCCAACATGAAGATTAAAAGAAATATGATAATATGCCATTTTTCTATTTTGGGCCATTTTATGAATTTAAATTTCATATATTGGGGATAGCTTAGCGGATTTGCTAATTAGTTTCTATGCCTATGGTTACGCGAGGGATGCAAGGAGTAGGCGGCTGCTTACCGGCAGCTACGTATCTACCTACTACGGTACACTCTTAGTCCAATTCCTATTGTATGCTTGGTGTATTATGCCTTCATTAACCCAGCTGGGGCCGAAAAGTTGGATGTAAAACCCCATTTCATTATCTAAGACACCACTGAGTTGGTTTATAGAACTTATGCTCATAAGAACATAAAGTTAAAAAAACATTTTGTCAATAAGCTTTATATTGACAACTTAGTAATAAAAAGAGATCTTGCATTTTAAATGATTATGAATGAATTTCTGCTCTAACGTGTTAATTAAGAATTTTTGTGAATAGTGGTCATTGTTGACACGACCAGGCTCAGAATAATTAAAACTTGAGTATCTTGGCAACACTGGGATGAAGAATGTTAATATTATTTGTTTGTTGTATTCTCGAACGCTCAAATGAATGTTTCTTTTTTTCTTTGATCAAATACTTTACTTTTCCACGACCCTAATTTTAGAAAACCCAGGCATAGGACTGAACCCCTATACAATGCAACATGTACTTAGAGTACTTGGATGGCCATGCGAAGCATAATAATTTCTTTGATTGACTTGTGATATTACTATTTTATGAATGGATATAAGTTTATAATAAGTAACTAAAGTAATAGCATGCCTAATATATATATAATAGAGTGTGCTCTATTGTAATGGATATATTATATCAATATACAATAAGTTTGTTTAATATAAGTAAACATATATAATAACAAAGATGTGCGATAAAGCTTTGTGTGGTTATATTATACGATGGCTATATAAAAACGGCATCAAATTCTCGACAACCTAGATGTATATCTTTAAAGGGGCGGCATATCCTAAGAGTAACATAAACATAAATTCAAAATGGCATGGAATTCAAAATCGTTATATGACAACGGCAGCAAATTGTTGCCAAGAAAGATATAAATTCAACTGTTCTCTAAATGCTCATAGATTAAAATAATAGGGACTGGTAGGTTTAGATCAGTGTGGACGAATTGAAAAACAAAAACACGTACAGCATTAATTTATAAACCCACGAAGCTACTACAACTTCATATATTATATAATGATGAAATACGGGGTTAATCCAAGACACAGCTTGAATAACCTCTTGACCTCACCATAGATTATAGACGATATCATCGCATTAACTTGGATTAAGTGGATTAATAGACCATAGCAGTGATACGTATCTGTTACCTTTTGTGTGGGGTATTAGATTACCTCTTAGAATGAAATATGCGTTGAGTATTTGTATATTTATATCCTCTACAATACGACGTGGCAGTAATAATTGTACGTTGCTGTACAGGCCGGATTAAAAGAAACAGGTAGACGCAATACAGTGAGCTATAAGGGATCTTTTTACACGTGAACAAAAGCGAGGTCGAAACCAGGCCAGAGAATCTCGCAGAACTGCTTCAGCCAACATAGGTCAAAGTTATCTACTTTCTTAAAGGAATCGGGCCACCCACTAAACATCGGTTTAGAGACCTGATTAGTGAACCAATGCCATACTGAAGTAGCACCCGTGGCTTCCCAAAAATATCAATAGAAAGTAATTTAGATATGGTATTAATATGGTTTATCTATCTTTTGTTATAAATGATCACCAGTTAAAACTTGTACAAAAAGATTCTAAAACTATATCAATTGATTAAGTTGAATTGCTATCATTAATTATCTTTAAACGGTTTAATGAAATTTTGGAATTGCTGTCGTTATTTTGAATAAATCGTTCGATTGCCAACACAATTACACTTAATGTGTACCGCCTACGATATCGAACAAGGAGTGGGGTTGAATGTCCAACCTCGTGGGTTTTCTTCGGGTCCTCCGATCCCCCCACACCCACTACTAAAGACCCCTACGCGCAAGCGAATTATTGAAATCAAATTAAACCATGTGTTATTCCCGGAGAAAACCCACGAGGTTAGACAGGCGACCCTACCCCTTGTCACGTACAACCAGGGATTCGAACCCACGCCAGTTTACTCAATGACAGGCTTTATGACACAGCATGTACGTGTTAACTATTCAGCCCCCCACCATTACTAGTAGAACTAACTACAGTTTAATCTTACAAGCAAAATACACGGTATACTTTATTTATCACTCTGTTCAACAATATTTTATTTATTAAAAACCTATACAAGAGGTTAATCAGGCGAGCTCCTAATCCAGTTAATATGAGCCCTTGAACGTGTTGACCGGGATTATCTCATTTAATCTTTGAACTTGTATAATTATGAAACCCGTGTGTGACATATCTTTATTCTCTATTATATTTTTTTTTTCATTTTAAAATACAAATACGGTTTATCAAGCGTGTATACTTTGATTTCAGCCCACTTATTAAGTACAACTTATCGAATCAAGTTTTATTAACAATGGATTAAAATGAATGATTTATGTTGTGGTGAAGGATCGACAAGGATCGATTATCCAATCTGAAGACAAAAATACGTTGTAAAATGGAATGGGGTTTAACGTCCTACTTTTCTGCTCCGATTGGGGTAGTGAATATGGGCATACGGCCTACGGTGTGTTGTGGGTGAAATTTTAAGCGAACAGCGGCACTACGGCCTACTTTTATTTCTGATTGCACCCATCAAAGGTTCTTTTTCGTGCTCGCCGATGCGTACACGGGATAGCGGGTTTTGTCTTATTCGAACGACTATAAACAGTTCTTTTCACAAGTCGAAAGGCAAAACTTTTCAATAAATAAGCATGGTGGTTACAGAAGGCATTTTTCATGTTCTTCTCCCTGGTGGTCCTCATAATGGGAGTTGAGTTTCCTGTCCTGTCTTAGGTAACAGTGATTCATTATACGCGGGACACCGTATTGCATACCATTACATAATTCATAGAAGGCCATTATTATTACTATATCTCACTATTTAAAGTCTGATCACGCGCTAAAAGTGTTGTATCTAAGGGAGTTGTTCACACTTATGACATTAAGTAAACAATGTTGTATGTCAAATTTGGTTTCGTATTTCATTGGTGACAATAATATTTTAAAATATAATGGACGGGGGTGATTGTTTGATATTTTAAACACTCAATTGTATGATAGTGTGGCCCTCATTGAACATAGACGGCCGATCTTAGTACAAGGATGGCTTGGGCGATTCTGTATTTATATGTGCAATACGGGGAATAATATTGTATTCAGGCAGTGATGTTTCTGACTGCTCTTCATCAAATGTAAACTTTCAGTGGAACTTTTATTTGTACTAACAATTTCAACACAGTACTCCGTTTTTATCCCATCCATGCGACTAAACACCCTTTCTTGTCGTCCCTATGGCGCATTCTGTGACACGTGACAACCGGTTTTACCTATGGGGGTATGAGTCAATATCAGCGTACACCAGCAAAACTATAATTAAATTAAATTTGATTTGCTTGTTACAAGGCAGCGTCCAAGTCAAAATAAGCAATTTAAAGTAGTTTTAATGTTACCCTGCATTTTATGAATCGGGTTTGTTACCAACCTGGGGCCCCGTCATTCGATAGTTCGTCTCAAGTACGCTGTCTGAGTCGTGTGTACCTTACGTAATATGGGGGGGATTGGTCCCGTCACAGCAGGTTAGTTAATCTCACCTGTGTGTCGCTCCCAATCTATGGCGGGATATACTGTACCCCATCTTTGGGAAGCCTAATATTTATGTAATTAAGCAATGTCAATATACCTCATTACATATTACAGTATTTTAAGTGTGTACCATAATATGTTGTTGTTAGATTATTATTATATATGTAATACTCCTTTTGTCATTTATTTGTAATAAATGGCCATTTCAATCTCAAACAGGGTTATACATTTGTTACCGGAATGAGCTTTGCTGTTTTAGGGTGTAGTCTGTCGTCATGTCCTCGTAAATATTTTTTACGTGGCATTTAGTAATTGGGCAGATAAATAAACTATAAACCTTATTATGCAAAAACAGCTACTGAGTTATTTAGGCAACGTTTCGAAGGGTATTCTCTTAACGTTGAGGGAATACTCTTCGAAACGTCGCCTAAATAAATCAGTAGCAGTTTTTCAATAGTTATTTTTATAGTGTATTTACGTAATATAGTAGTACTTACCATCTTGCTGACTTTGAAACAAAGGCGTGCGCCTGCGTAGCCATGGTATAATGGCCTCAATTTCCGTATCCGTTCTTCGTTCGGGTGGTTTGGAAATGACGTCAATAACTTGATTGATGAAATGTGCCATTTGTGTTTATTTTCAGTGCTGAAAAATCAGAAAGGGTTAAGGTTAGGTCCAGTATTGCCCACATTCAATTCCACATACTGCATACAAAGATCCATCTACGTCATACTTCGGGAATCCTCAAACTGAGCTAACCGTAGACAGGCAGCCTTATTTTACGATGATAATTCCACAGTTTAGAAATAAAAACTGTCACAATTTCCGATTTCTCAAACAAAATAATGTGATTTCCTGTATTATATGATAATTTAACCATATTCCTCCATAGACGCCATTCATCCATTTTTAAATCGTAATGGAGTGATAGCTTGTACCTGAATTATTAAATAATAACGTGAAAGTAGATCATTAAAGTTTAATATCGCAATCAATGGATATAAAACACTGGTTATTGTTATGCGTTACAGACATTAAAATTCTTGCTATGAAACGGTTCGTATTACCATCAGGCCAATACGTTTTATATCATTGATGTATTATTCAGAATCTCAACCAATGCCGAGTACAAGTAGGGCAGAAAACAATAGTCGGGAAAGAGAGCCACGTAGAATCAGTCACAGAGTGCCTGTAGTTCATGAACAAATTGTTTCAAATAACAGCAATGAACGATATTGATTGCTACTTACTTGAAATGTTTTTTTTAAATATAATATGCGTGAGTTTAGCTCTATTACATCCCTTGTAAACTATCATATTGTGTAATAAGACAGTCGCCATCTTCATTTGGTGGGCCTGTTTAAAATCCGATTGAATCCAAGCCCGGAAATTTGCTTTTGTTTTCTTAATTAATCAATTTGGGCACGTGTGAAAATTTAATATTTTCCGAACAATGCAAATCACGCATCGTTATTTAAAGTTATGCTGGTTCGAATTTTATATAAAGAGAGAAAGATGGAAAAAATAGGGTTTAACGTTCACCGATGTCGGGACTAACATATGGTACATTTCTACTTCAACAATACACCTGTGAGTGGGGTCTTTAGCAGTAATAGAAAACGTAGGACCGGCAGAAAGACGACGAGGTTGGGGAGGCGACCCTATTATACACATTATCACGTAATCTACTTCGAAACGAAACCACGACAGTTGATATTCAATAGTTTTTGTTCAATTAGACATGGTTTTTGCTCTTTCCTAAATTAAATATTGCGTGTTTTCAAATATATTTCTTGTTAATTGACTTTTCAACAAATAAACAAGAAACCAACGACTCATTGTTTTGACAGTATGTTCTTCATGTCTTCATGTTAATTGGCATGCGAATCAAATAAATAGAGAAAGCTATCAATCGTATAGAAAATAGACTTTATAATTAATTCTTTTTATTAAGCAATGTTTATTACATGCTGATTGATTGCTTTCGATACTTTATGAATGGCAATATGATTTTATAGAATGTATTGCCTAGTCGGAACTTCAGTTTAATTGTATTGCCATGCTGAGAGAACAAATATAAATTCTCCCATGGATAAAAATGGAATTTACTCTGGTTTACAGTTCCACCAATACAATACTTGTGTCATTTGGGTATTATAACATTCTAATTTCCATATGTACTGTGAGACGAGTATAGTTACCAAACATTCCCCATTTGCAATATTTGAATATCAAATGTTGTACTTTATGGCATTACACTCCACAGAGATAAAGACCCAATCCAAGCCATAAGCACTAAACAGATTTTGGTAGCCGCATAATATAGGTCTATAAATAATGCCCAATAAACAATATAGTAAACTATAAAAAAAAATTAGCATTTTTCAAAATGAGACAAAGCGTGCAACAGTAAGGAAGAAGAAAAGCAATGAACAGATTATTTAAAGTTATTAATCAATTTGTAAATTACTGGTACATATTTTTAATTTGTCACCTAACAGAGCAGGTGGTGTCCCCAGCCCCGCTCCCATGATGCCCTAAGCAAGTGCTTATTTTGCTTAATGGTTAATCCAGTCTGCGTCCAGTCCGTTGAACGGCAACGAAAATCCTATGTCCCGTGTAGACACTGGCTTACACGTAAAATAAGATATACCGGAAAACATTCCCTGATGGCACACTGCCTTATATGCTCTGGTCTTTATTCGCAATGTAATGTTGGAGTAGACATGTATTAAATGACATTATATTTCGCGGATTAAATATAACTCGATCATGTACCTCGTGTCTTGTATTAAATCAAGATTCACACATTCATGCAGTAGAGAAGCGTTGTGGTAATAATACGCCACTCCAAATTTTAAAATGAAAACACAAAACTCACCTATTCACTATCTTTATGCCGCATTGTCTATTTTACATTTAACTAAAATAGCCTCAATTGTATAACTGCAGTTTATATGCTGATTACCACTAGTTTAAATAAATATTATTCATGGTATATTAACTAACATATTCATATCACGACCCCCTTCAAAACCATTTATTTACTTTTGGCGTAATGCAAGGTGCGTGTTTACACCGAGGTCCGCGTTATAGATTATGGTACTTGAGCATAATGGTAAATAAAAGTGCTATAGTTTTACTATTGATAGCCGGACAGTTATACTAGGCAACGATAGAATAGAACATTAAGTAGCGGTTATTATTTGACGCCAGTGTTTTTAATATCCAATTTCCTCGTCTGTCATTAATCCTAGCTTATACCATAATAATGATAATCATATCATTTTTAACTTAGCGGTTATATAAAGCCTGTATGTTAAAGGAAAGCGTCGGTGATTAAAGGTCATTTTGTAATATCCCGATAGCCGTTTGGGTATTAGATACAGGAGGGTTACGGTATGTATTTAATGTTCAAAAGATACTTGGCAATACGGCCACTCTTAGAGTGTACGAGAGAGAGGCAGAGACAGACAGAGACAGGGACAGCGAAAGGGTCAATCGGAACTAATGTATGGTGCATTCTTTATCCATGAGATTGGATAGACTATCCTAGTAATTGTCACTCACAAGCTTGGGATGGTTGACGCATATATAAGACATTCGTTGTGTTTTTGTTCTAAAAGGTTGCTTACGGTAATTCCAGAAAAGTGCGCGTCAAAGCTAAGTTTACCTTTTACAATACCGGCTTCGATAATATGTAATTAACACCGTTGCTAAATGCCAGAAAGTGATTTATGTTTCATAACCAATTGATCGCATAAGAAATCGGTGCCAAGCGATTAGGCGACATCGAAATATCAAAGAACATATAAACCTACTTGACCTTATGGCAAAACTGGTGAACAAGATTTTTTGGCATATGGTTATATTAGAGATATATTTTCTTTGTCGATTTTCTTTTTCCTTTTTTTAATCTATATTATTTTTTACAGTTACCCAAAAGTACTTACATTGATTAATGAACATACAAATTTAAGAACATAAATCCAAAATAGTGTCCCGACTTGAATTCAATCGAAATAAACAGATATTTCCAAACACATACAGATGGAGCTGGCTTGTTAATACCATTTGTCGAATGTTGTCAAAATATTATTTTCAATTCATAATAACTTTAAAAAACTGAACAATTTTTTAACTAGAATTCCTTTCAAAGATTGCGCTGAAAGAAAAATCAACAGGACTTCACCACCCGCAATATCGATCATAGTCGAGTACTATTAGAGGCGATATACGTCGAATCTGTCAAAATATCGAGACCAATAATTGCTGTGAACACATCTATACATTTAATTTTAAAAGAAAAATGCAAATAACAGGCCGATTCATTATAGTTCTTATGTCTTTTTTTTAATTTAATCTCGATGTAATCTCTGCCTTGGGATGATCGAGCGATTAAATACCCTCTTACATCTATATCGTTAACAAAATCAATGTTTAAATGTCAATCAAAGCATATTGTTGTCGCATTCATAATACATGCAAATATTAGCATTAAAGGTGAACTACTATAAGGAATTTTAATAATAATATATTTATACATTCTTTTGATGAATCGAAATGGGTTTAATTATTGGAGGAGCCGCGGGGGATCGGTGAGTAGGATACTTGGGCGCTAAACAAGAGTTCCCAGGTTCGAACCCGGTGTTGGCACAAACAATCGCTTGGATTTTCCGGGTTGGTATCTCCTTGTCCGTGTCTAGATTTTAAAATTAGAAATAGAAAGTAAGCTATAGTGCCATTGTCCAGGTAAAGTTCCCTAATAGCAGACTATATGGTGAAGTCACTTCTTCATTAGCCCCATCGGTGCAGACTGGCGGGACAGCATGAAACAAGACAAGACAATCCCGAAGAATGTTCTTGGCCAACCTTCACCGTGCCATTGTGGTTCCGTCTTTTGATGAAACACTGTTAAAAACGATGCTATTTTTTTGCTGTTATTATACACGTCATACGCATGGTGTTGTTAGGATTCAATTAATACTATAACATAAAAAATTTCAATAATTGAGAAGTGACATCGGATGTTCTGATTTGAAATTTTTATGTACTATGTCAATCCTAAATCGCTATCTGGGGATTCCCATGTTTAAGATTATCTGGAAACCGATCATAGTAAAACAGTCTCTATTTAAAACGAACAAAAGAAAATGGATCTATTTTGTAATATGCAATTCGCGCAATTAATTCTTGTTTTATGCGATTTTATCAAAATTAGGGAAACATAATAATCAAAAAACTGTTACGTTTAATATGAAAATCAATAGATATAAAACATTAGTTATTGTAATCCTTACTTTTTATACAATCACAATCAATATCAATCTGGCAATAAATCCTTTCTTATTAAGATAAAGCCAATAAATTTTATATTAATAAAACATTATTGTTATTAATCAATCGGTTTGTTATCAAGACAAAGTAATCTATAATACAGGCTAAAGATTTACATATTATAAAAAATATTAGGAAATTGAAAATGCCGTCTTAAACATTATGATAGAAGGTATATATATCGATGGATGTTCTTAAATTGCAAATAAATATTCATATCAATACAAATTATTCTTTATTCTGTACTTTAATAAAAAAAAATTGTGTAAAATAACATACATGTATACCACATTCTCGATCATCCAGGCTCTAGTGGCTTTCTCGAGCGTACCAGAGAAAATAATATAAAGCGTTTAAAGAAACTGTTTAGTGTAATGTGATTTTATAATTGAATGTTTTTAGACTTACCTCAACCAAAAACGTTCATGATTCTGCAGCAAATCTAATTCCAGATGAGATTATTTTAGCTTAGTTTTCTCGGCTTTATTTATCTTATTAACTCTTAAGAAGAATCCAAATCCCAGTTAACATTAACACTGAAAATATTCTATGTGGTTCCTGACAATATGTCATATAACTGGTTTCAACTTTTGCCCTATGACTTTTCGCACTTATCTCCACCGAGATTAATTAACAAAATACTGTGTATAGGTTGCCGAGGAACTTATTTGTCTAAAGTCACAACTACTTCTGATGAAAGCAAGTGTTATAAACTTGGTCTTGATCACTGGAGTCATACCAACGTATTCCTCAGCACTGTTGACAACCAGTGTAGCGGACATAAGAGTTAATTAACCGGTTGATCGCGAGTAAAGATTTAAGATATGACGTAGAAACGGCTAGCTGTGGTATACGCAATAACTCCCAGTTCCAAACTTTAGCGCTGTAATAAATAATGTGTTATATTTAATACACAGAAAATACAATGGGTGAGAGTTTAAAGTTCTCAGCCAAGATGAAGACGTGCAAAGACAATGCAGTGTGCTACGAGGTAATTTTTCCCGGAGAGCGGCATTTTCCTTACTGGTAATTTTATTGTTCTGTTACGTGCACGCCAGCGCTTACACCGGATTTCGTTTTGTTTATCTCGTCCGACCGACTAGGCACTGTTCTTTGTCCGACTTTCTGTCCTAAACTATCGAAAAAGGGAAATCAAGATTAAAAGTCTGAGGTACTTTCAGGGCGAAAGGCCTAGTCCTTCAAACGGTAAAGAGACCGTTAACTCGGTTGGCGCGAAGTAGTAGTATTTGTAACACCTTTTTGTTTGATTTCATATTTGTTTTAAGAAATTAATTATTATTAAAACAAAATTATTGTAGATAGTATTAAATATAATATTAATATTACCTTCCGAGTACCTGACATTGATCCTATGATAATCTTCGTTATTTACAATAATGTATAGAAACATCTAAATGCCATGTAATATTCAGCAGTTCTTGCCTTCCTGTCTCGTGTTATTAATCCAATATGGCCAATAGTTACGATAAGTCTGTGTATTATACTATAATATCATATTAAGTTACTAACACGGATCACTGATTTCCACTTAAACAATCAATATCCAATATCCACATCCAGTGGTGTATTGCAATAAGATATCGCTTTATGGAATGCCGCAGCCGACAAAAGGGAAATGAACTGGGGATTAACGCTGTATCGTTCTCAATCGACAACTCTTGTGTGTCATATTGTATGCGACCCACTCTTATAATATAGAATATATAGAATTCCAACTACCAAGTGTTCATATACGTATACGCCAATGTGTTCACTGGACCATGGTTTTTCGTATCGTCCGAACGACTAGACGCTAACCGAGCCATACACTGCGCCGCACACAACCAACAAGAAATAGCACGCTGAAATATGCCAGGGAACATTTCAACACCGGGATCCAACTAAGGCCCTCCTGGTTCGCGAGTCAGCGCCGTTTTCACTGATTATTTTAAACGTGTCCTAGACAAACTTACATAAACCACATTTAAAAGCACCCGGTATTGAACAATATAACTCAACATAAATATAGGATACACGAACATCTCAAATATTAACGAGAAATAAATAGGTGTACTCTTTGCCATGCACGGCTATATAACTATTTATAACTTATTAAGGCGATATACTGGACTAGATTACAAAATATCGATGGTTAATAGATTACAAAATATTGATGGTAAGTCGATTACAAAATATTGATGGTTACGTACTTATATATTTTCAATCCAAGATCGAAAGAAAATGTAAAATAAAAGGCACCGGCTAGATGTACTTTTGGCGTAGTACGTAATCCATACAGTGTTGTGCAGGTATATTGTCTACAATTCGTCTAGTATAATTTAATGGAGTCGTGTTTGGTTGTTATCCATTCAATGATAATAACACATAACTACCTATTTTTAATGTCTAAATCTCTCATATGTACACATATGTCGCAATTAAAATGACTGGAGCATAACCTTAGCCACGAAATATTCCTTTTGTTGTTATTGAGCTTGGGCGTCGTTGTGACTCAGTGAGTAGTTCGCTGACTCGCTAACTTGTATGCTCGACCCCGTTGTCAGCGGAAAACTTCCAGGAGATTTTCTGGTATGAATTTACTTGCCCGAGGTGCAGGACGAGGGGTTTGGCAAGGACATAATCTTGACGTTTGGATTGTACGAAAAACCTAGGTCCATTAGACAAATTGGCGTGCACGTAAAAGATCTTTTGACAGTTCGAAGGAAGATAAGGCCGTAGCACAAAAGTCTAAGCACAGTATATGCCGTTATGTCCGTCTTCATTAGCCCTGTCGGTGCAGAGCAGTAGGACACTATACCCCGTTCATTTCATTTGTTAACGAACTTAACCAAGGGAGATATTGCAAACAATAGAGGGTGATAAATCAATTATGTAGCTTTGTGTATGAATTCAAACTGCCCGGTGTCAAGAGAAAAGACAATAATTTCTCATTATTATACTCCTACATAGAAAAATGAAATGTTGTTGTATATTCTAGACAAACAACAATTATCACCCGATATTTCTAACATTGATACATGTTGTTTGTTTGCCTTGGTTGATGGGGTAGATAATACAAGAAAACAACTCTTGTGTCAAATATCAGCACAAGGTACACTTTTATGGATACGCAATTAATGAGTTTAGTACTGTGCGAATACTCTCACTACAAAAGGGAGGTTGGATGGCCGAATAATTAGCACGTGCGCACTGTATCATACAGCCTGTAATTGAGTCAACTGGCGTGTTTTCGAATCAGGAGTAGGATCGCCTGTCCAACCTCTTGGGTTTTCTCCGGGTCCCCGGTTTCCTCGCACTGCTAAAGACCCCTAACCGCCAACGAATTATTGAAACAAAATTACACCATAATATGTTAGTCCCGAAATGACGTAGTTTGTGTCGAGTGGACGTTAAACCCCATTTTTCTCCCTCTCTCTCTCCCTACACTCTCTCTCTCTCTCTCTCATTACATAAAAACATAATATACAAAAATAAGAGTAGGCCGTATTGCCAGTTGGTGGACTAACGCAAGGCGTTAGACATCAGTTCATTTCATTAATCAAAATAAGAAATCAATTCCACACAAACCAATGCAAAGATCTTTAACATCAAAACGCTTCATGAAATTCAAAACAGATGCGTCGGATTTTAAATCAAAGATCAAAGAGATTACATGAGATAATCTCGGTCAACACGTTCAAGGGCTGATATTAACTGGATTAGGAGCTCGCCTGATTAACCTCTGGTATAGGTTTTTTTATAAATAAAATATTGTTGAACAGAGTGATAGATAAAGTATATCATGGTATTTTTTCTTGTAAGGTTAAGCTGTAGTTAATTCTACAGGTAACAATATTTATTACATAGTTCGTGATGTCTCGGTAAAACTGTTCGATATTGTAGGTGGTACGTATATGTAGCCGTGTAGGCAATAAGACATACACTATATTTGTAATTGTTGGAGTTGTATATTTTGTTACCTTTTGTAAGATTAATCTCTAGTTAATTGGACAAGTAACACTTATAAGACTAACATACATTACATGTACTTTCGCTAGGCCTTTAATCGATAAACCCCCGGTTGTACGTGGCAAGACGTAGGGTCGCCTGTCCAACCTCCCACTGCTAAAAGACCCCTAAAATTAAACCATGTGTTAGTCCCGAGATGACCAAGTTTTATGTGGACGTTAAACCCCATTTCTCTCTCTATCTCACTTGAGTGCCAGCTGTCTGATTAAAACACGTATCCTATTTCGTTTCGTTTTTTTAATTCAAAATTTCGTTTTACTTGTCTTTACTACACAAGGATCTGAAAGAGTTGTCATATATCCCACGTTCTGGATGATGTTAGTTAGTCCCAAGATGACCTGGTGTGTGTCGAGTGGACGTTAAACCCCATTTCTCTCCCTCTCTCTTAATAGATAATTAATGCGAGGGCAAGCTGAAAAGTTCTGAGTCTAAAAAATGGATATATATCAGACGAAACAAACTTTTGCTACCCACAAGTACAATCGTTGAATGAATCATAGAAATAGGAACTGCAACTGTAGTGTTGTCATTGTCTTCGTAGCAGACGATCTTTTCGACCTACCCACTGAATCACCAGAAATGTACAAAACTGGCTACAGGGCAGTCGTCAATTACTTACAAATGCAAGGACTGACCCCAACACATAAACATGCGACATGGTTTATACTTTAGGGTCTCATGCACGAACTTAACCTTTCCACTTTGAACACACAACATATTGCCAATGCTGTGGGTATCTCTCGTTCGGGGGTTGAGCACATTGGGAATAGGAAAGCCTCAATTTAGAGCAATGTCTGTTAACTTTTTTGGCCAGATTTGATACAGTGGATGAGCTCTGTGGATGAAAATAAACAAGTTGGTCGTCAATTACCTGCTTTGTTCGGGTGGCAGAAAAATTTCCTTCCTAACATCCAGGCTTTCATTGCAACACCGTTGGCAAAAGTGTGTAGTACACCTCGAAAAGGACAATATATATATATAGAGAAATAAATGGAAATCGTGGCTTTTGTTCAGGTCTTTCACGGTTAGACTCAAAACTTTTCAGTAAGTCCTCTTTAGAGGGAACGGTAACTCAATGGACTAATACGTGCGGGTAGATCAACAATTCGGCAATTTAGCCAGAGTAAGGAGTAGGGTCGCCTTTCTAACCTTGTGGATTTTCTCCGGATCCTCCGATTTCTTCAAACTGCTAAAGACCACCAAGTGGACGAATTATTGAATTATGCTATTTTCTACCCACACCAAGCTAGCAAGAAATTCTAAGACTTTGAACAGAATGTATTTCAGACATGCAAGGATTCGATTGTCCTAATCGTTCGACGAACCGACCCTTGAAGAGATCACAAACGTTATCAGAAAAAGTTTAATATGTAATATTTATCACTGTCCCAGTGACATAAATCGAATGATATAACACAGGATGAGAGGAATTATCTTTTCGGGGATCCCGCTTGTACGTGTCATAGAGTAGGGTCGCCTGTCAAACTTCCCTTGATCTCTCCGTTTCCTCCCAATGGCCTAGTATAATAAAAAAAAAAAGATGTGCACATCTGCACATATAAGTTGAGGCAATCGATACTTTTCATCGTGCACGGATAGTACGGGACTCGCGATTACGCGGAGCTGTCTAAATCTTTAATTTGCTGTTGATTGTAACAGTTTTCTCCCGCTTTGTTAAATCTGTCATTAAACCTATTATGGGTTAAGGAAAATGAATAAAAATTATCGATATTTAATTTAAGGTAAGCTAAGTCTCAATATCATCTAAAGTCTTCGATATTGAAAACACCAATTATTTGTCAGTTTAAATCAACATTGATGTTACCGGGAAAAGATGGGCTTCTGATATCCAATACAAAATAATAAACAGTTTATCATTAGTACACGAATCGCGTACCATAATGCTTTTCGGTGCCATTTGTAACAAGGGCCTCGAAGAACAAGTCATGTCAAACGGTTACATTATATTACTATCTGGAGAACATGCGCAATAAATACTATGGGTGTAGATTGGAATAACTAGACGCTAGAGATTACCATTCATTTGAGAATTTGGGCGTATTTCGCTGAACATAACTGAATTCAAATTGGAGTTAAACGGAAACGATTGAATGTAAATCAATTCATATACATTCATATTACATTATTATATATGTTGCGATCCGTTGGTATCAATTTCTAGGTCCCAAATAATAGCGATTTAGCCCCTTTAAAGGAAATTTTAACTTGCGCGCTGCAGGTTGGGTGATTGCATGCCCAAAAGATCTTAGCATAGGGCCTAGTTCTCAGCAATGTGCGAAAAGGTGTCATTTTAAAGTTGTCAATACAGAAGTAATTTCATAAACCTTAAAACATTTGCACGCTTTGATTTGTTGTTAACCTGAGACAGATTGCCGGTTTAACCTATGAAACTAGCCCCTTTAGTTGAATGAATTACCCGAATCTAATTTTATAACAAACCGAATGGGTACATATTATTATCCAGGGGCAGATTTGATTAGCACGGATAGCCACTGTATAGCAGAAATGTATTTCAACTATACGAGAGTTTCAAAGGAAAATTTATTTCTAGTCTTTGTTAACGGTTGTACGCGACAAGGAGTAGGGTCGCCTGTCAAACCTCGTGGGTTTACTCTGGGTACTCCGGTTTCCTCTCACAGCTAAAGACCCATACACACAAGCGAATTATTAAAATAAAATTAAACCATATGTTAGTCCCGAAATGACCTAGTTTGTGTCGAGTGTCAGTTAAACCCCATTTCTTTCTCTCTCACGAAATGGCGAAGGACCCTCGCCTCAAACCGAGACATCAAAACACTCTTGAAATCATATCATATTGTGGTCCGAATGCTACGCAATAAATGTGTTCTAAATTCAATACCCCTCCCCCCCCCCCAATCGTGTCCACCAAAACACGCCCCAATTGATCATATAAAGTAAAAAGAAACAAAAACGTTGACACTGATATAATGCTGTTTATTGTATATTATTGCAATTATTCTCTGCTAGATCCTTGTTGGTCCTAGCAAAATCTTGTACAGGCGATCGACATATCTAGAAAAAGAAACACATGACAAAAATGTAATTATTGAACATAAAACTATTTTACAGGTTAATCTGGCGTAGAAAAAAAATAGAAAAGGTCAAAACTCTTTCAGTATTTTTATCAGACAAGTTGTAAAATGTTAGACTATTTGTTGTAATGTATATCAAAATGCGGGCATGTTAAACATACATTATGCAAGAGCAAAATCTGCCAAGTGTTATAAAAACTATTATTAAACATTAATTAACTCGTCCAGACCATAATAAACTGCTGATGTCAAGGCTAGCCTGCGATTTGTTTGATTGTAGTTCGATTTGCTGCAAAATTTTCCTTCGTGATTAACAATTAAATGGATAACCGACACTACTAATTTTGTCTTACCGACTTTAGTATTGATGATTGAGGCTAAGCGGAACTTTCATTCGCTTGGTTCTCGGTGAATAGTGGATCAATTTGACTGAAATTTTCAGCAAATTGCCTTTATATTATCTAGTTTTTGACTATTCAAGTGAGAGCTGCCAACTCGTTATCTAATCTCCCATAATGTATCTTTAATTAAAATAAGATAATTCTTTCCGAATTTCGTCTTACTCACTTAAAGATTATTTTTTCTGTTTTTTATTTGGCTGTCTTTTTCTTTTGACCTTCTTTCTGGACTTATTAGTCTTCTGTATGCGTTCCTTCCACCAGTTCCCTTTCTTTCTCTGTTTTAGGAATTTATCCAAGAAATCTTCATTCGCAGTCTTCTTTGGTTTTGCAGTAACAAGAGTTGTTGATGGGGGTGGCACATTGGTATTACTGGGTTTGGTCGATACAGTAGTAGAACTGGCAGCAGTACTAGATTCAGTAGCCGAACTGACCTCAGTAATAGATTCAGTGGCCGAACTGGCAACACTGCTCGATTCAGTAGACGAACTGGCAGCAGTACTAGATTCAGTAGCCGAACTGGCAACACTGCTTGATTCGGTAGACGAACTGGCAGCAGTACTAGATTCAGTAGCCGAAGTGGCAACACTGCTTGATTCGGTAGACGAACTAGCAGCAGTACTAGATTCAGTAGAAGAACTAGCAGGACTACTCGATTCGGTAGACGAACTGACAGCAGTACTAGATTCAGTAGTCGAACTGGCAACACTGCTCGATTCTGGTATCGGTTCTGTTGAAGTTGCTGTCGATGTACTTGTCCCTTCTGGATGATCTGTGCTGGTGAATAGGCTCATGTCTTCTGTGGCGGTGACTTCAGGGGCGACGGTGGTTGTTGTGAGTTGTGGCGTCACTGGTGGTACATATCCAACCTTTCCAAATAAATGAAAATCATATTGGTAAAGAAGCAATCAAGACATTAACAATAAACCAAACTAGTGTAATGGAGTAAGAATATTTTGCTTAGCATTCATAATATAATTATAGTATACTACTTAGTGGGTATGTATGTTCATTGGGCTTATAAACATACTACAAAATATTTATCAATGTTGGGTAGTTGCTGGCAAAAATGTTTAACCGTAGTGGTTTAAATGAGTCATATATTATAGTGCATAAAACAGGTGTGGCATACTGTTTGCATCTCAGAACGGTCAAAATGACTTGTGTCTTTAATCGCACAGACCGTTGAGGTACTTATGGTCAGCTTGGATCAGTGTCAATAAATATGTGGGATCGAATCCATTCCAACATTAATGGCATTGCTGCGGATCTTATGTTTCATAGGTAATTTGTCAATATATTTACTATCTTTGCAACATCTTTAGTTTGTTGCGCATGTACAAGTGCTGATTTGTGCCACCCACGAGACCATAATAATAATCCAAACCCAATAGCACATGGGTACGTACACCAATTCAATGAACACGCATTCGGCTTCCTGTCTCTTGGCCTAGGGCTTTAGTTTTCTGCTTAAGATTTGTAAAGACAAACCACCATACTTGAAATACCTACCGGGGTTATTTCAGCATCCAAAGAGAAGTACGTGCAAGCAGGTCCAGATCGGAACCAGATCAATTTGTTCAGCTGAACTTCATCAATGCTGGTCACTGCAGTACTATACACTTTGGCAAGATCAGGGTAGATACCAGCATCACAGTATTGAACTGGAATAGACCCTCCATTCCAGTCCATAAAGCCAATACGCATGGACGGTTCCACTTGAATTCGTTGACCTTCTGGAATCGCCCATGTAATCCGTCTACCAGCCTTACACTCTACTTCATTAATACCAAGAACTTTAAAATAGCGACTAAAGGAATATAAAAGAGTAAACCATGATGTCGTATTTTATGCTGTTCAAAAGTCCTGATTAAAAGTGTGATCAATAGTTTCAAAACATAGATACCAAGAATGGTGGTAATGCCAGTTATAATTTATCTATATGAATAACAATGTTAATAAAATTATCTTTTATTATAAAAGCTCCAATTTAACTTTTATTCGAACGTGTTACATTTTCTTGAAACAGCGACATGAGTTTTACAACAGCTAGCAAATGCTAGATTTATGTAAAATTTGTGTAAACGTTTAGGCACGTTATCGCCTTTTACTGCAGGCTAGTGAGCAATAACGTTGTTAATCAGATTAACTATTTGCGAAGCTATTTCCTATTGATGAATAATATATGTCTAGAAATGAGTCGTTTCTGGTGTTAAATGTCCGCTTCCACCAGGGGTGATATCGTACACAAAAATGGGTCCGAGATCTGATTAGAATACATGAAGGTCTCGAAAAGATGTACAGAGTTAAAGGGAGATAATATTTTTATATTTAAGATATGCGTGTTGGGGCTTTAAAATCATGATGTGATCTGACTTAACTGTTTTCGCAGATCACTCATTTTATCTATCAGTCAGTCTTCAGATAAAACAATATGAATGTAAATGATATGTCGACGTTTCAGGTTCATTAATAAAGCAGATCGGAAATAATATGAAAAGAATCTTAGCTAGCATACTCCATGCAATATGCCACGAAGGGAATTTAGCCGGACAGCCACGCAACAGCCTACTCTTATTTCGAAATCCCTCAAGGATTTTATCGTGTACGCCAATGTGTACACGGGATCTCGGGTTTTATTTTTATACCAACACATATACACTGTCCCTTGCTTGTGCCCGCGACCTGCGTCCCTGATATGGTAGTACCCCCAGTACGCGAGATAGCGTCCTGTAGTGATTCATATCCAGTCCCATTTAAAATCGATCGGTTCACAAAAGAATCGAGTTTGTAAAAAAGCAACTCACTTGTGACTCCAATATTTAAACACCATCATGTAAACAGCTCCATCGTTTTCACAGTACGCCATCCATTTAGTTATCTCCCCTGATCTCGTGATATTCAGATAAGAGTTATCCCCCTGATAAACTCTTCTACCGTCGCTGGACTCCTGCCTAGGTATTCTCTCAATATTGTTAAGGAATGAAGGCACCGTGTCTTCATCTAAATACAAACAAATACGAGATCAAGCAAAATACAAAGAACACCTGCACGGCAAAATAAATATGGTTAAATGGAGAAATTTTGATAATTTCAATATTACATGGAATTAAAAAATCTGGGTTTTCTGGTAGTAATTGCAAATGATTTGTTTACCTTTGCATACTGGGGTGGCCCCAGTAATCTGACCCGACCTGTCACAGGCTCTGCTAAGATGTTTACAATTCTCCACACACACCTGGCCAGCTGGACACGTAACGGTAAAGCTCTGTCCTGGTTTCAGAGTCAATGTTAATAATGGTGACAGTATACCATCTACCACAAGGTCAAGGCCAGTCAACAGATCGCTGGTTACAGAACAAAGGGTAGCTAAAATTAACAAAACATGACGTTGCTTAAAAACCATGTAATTTGCATGTTTTTATATCTAAGGTCCGTTGTGAATGGTGATTCCTAGCTTATGTTCCAATCTATTAAGTGTCAATCTTGCCAATCCGTCCAACAATGCAACATGACGTAACTTCAAGACTGTGAAATCTCTCACAAACTTAAACATTTAAATTCTGCAGGTTTTTGAGAGAATCATGTACAAGGTTAGAAACAGAAATAGAAAGTCATTCAGACAACCCTCATCTGTCTGAAGCCTTGACACTGGACAGATTGTCATATGTTTAAAACACCTGCGCCTAGTCTTTTTGACATTTTAATTGTTGCGTTTAGAGTTAAAATACACACCTGTTTCCAAACCACAACGTCCACAGGTGAAAGGGCATATTTCATGGGCGTAGGTTGAAAATGCAGAGCAAAATAAGGCATTATCAAGCAGATTGGTAACACAGCTTCTCTTTCTATCAGCACATCCACTCATTACTTGAAATAAAATTAAAGACATTTAATTAAAGCTTTTGTAATTAAAATTGTAGTTCTCCTGTCGATATCGTGAAAACCCCGATGTTCCTCTACGACATCAGTATTCAATATAATGATGATTATCGTTACTTTTGTTTGACCAGTGACTTACCAGCGTAATGGACGTTTACAACCGATCCCCCACCCCATCCCGAGCAAACCCTGACCAATTCTTCATACAAGTCTAACCATACCATGCAAACCCTGACCAATTCACCTGATTTAATAGTAGTCTTATGGCTTATAGTTTTCGCGTGTTCGCTTTCTGTTTTGTGGTTAATGGTTATTCGATTGTTCACTTTAACCCGAGAGAAAATCAAGCACGTCCTCCAGAATCCAATCTTGATCGCCCTATTATATACAACTTATCACCGGCGATGGGTTATTGGTGCATCTTTCTTTGGAAACATTGGTTTGGGTGAAAGTGAACGTTAAGCTCGAATACAACAACAATGTTAAATATCAACTGCCAAATCTGCACAACTCACCCGACTCCTCTGTTTTACAAATAAAGTGGCCAAGGTACCATTTACTATCACAGGCTACCTGGCCCCATACAGATCCAGTGCCGGAACCAGTCATAACAACACACTGGTACCAGTTATTACCATCGGTTTCCACTGGACCTGAAACTAAAGAAATTGAAAATGCTTCTTTTGAATAAACATACTGATTTACTCAAAGTTGGACACACGTTACGGTAATGCCACTGGTCAGCAGATGTAACTCTGATAACCTAGATACCAAACGTTAAATCCATGATTGCAATGGGGATATCCAATAAAAGCATGTTGGTCTGGCAATTAAAGTGACATGTCTCAAAAAATAAATAAATATTAAAATGAATGTAGAGTTTAGTGATTTACCCTTAAGATATACAATTCATATGTCAACAACATTGTCGTTATGTACAAACTATAATTGACCAGCGATTGTCCATTAACTTTATGTTGGCAATTGTAAAACATAATGTCTGCTAACTACATCTTTTTGCTAGGAGCTGGATATGACTGTCTATCATTGTAGTGATGTATATGGATTGTCGAGGATGAATATATTTAATCAATTAAAATCATTTCTACCTGGATATGATGATACCCAGTTTGTATAACCATCTTGTACTAAAGAAAGATCATCACCCCACCTCCATTCACCAACAGGATCTTCATACAAGTCTAACCATACTTTCTTTGTTTCAGCTCTACAGTAAACATGATAATATTAGTGTGTGTGTGTGGTGGTAGTTTAAACATATTTTATTGCAAATAATTTACAAAGGGATTAGGACAATTTATAAAAATTATGAACCTTCTCCCAGGGAATAGAATACAACATTATTATATAATATATTATGATGGCATAACAAGCAATTAACATATCTTAAATACAGCTATATACAAAATGTAAACGTATCTATAATTATATATCATCTATTTATTGTTTCGATATATAAAAGAGTAAATTAGATCATTATTATTTTACTAAATAAAGCATCTAATATAAACTATAATCATAAATATGTGAGGCATTAAACCATATGATAAATACGAGTGTGTAATTGTGTGGATGTACATTAATCAATAAAGAAATAAAACCAAGTTTATAATTTACTATTAAAACGTTTTGTGCTGGAAATGTAACGTTGAACGGCAAGAAATATGTCCTTATTTAAAATGGTGGGTAAATCAGGGCTCCCATTTAGTAAGATATTTAATAATTCGACAGGTGGAAGACTATTAAGATAATTAATATCGGACATTAGCATATCTCTTTGAGATGTATAAATAGGACATTTATAAAAGTAATGGTATATATTTTCCACTGACATTTTACAAGAACATAGAGGAGTGTCAATAATGTTATTATTAAGGCTACTAGATGAATAACGGAGTCGGTTATGAAGAATTGTTAGTTTACGTATGCCAGTGTTTCTATAATGTGGTGTGGGAAATTTAATTGAAATAGACTTTTTGAAAATGAGATATGAATTTGCGGTGAGACATGAATTTGTGGTGGTGGTGTCGGTGAGAGACAGAGAGAGAGGGAGAGAGAGAGGGGGAGAGTCATTTCCAGATGGAAAATCTTCATCCACGAGCCTGGAAAGACGATTCTGCTCTTAGTCACTAACAGGTTTGGGATGATTGACATATAAGTTCGTGGTGTTATTGTTGTAATAATTTGATCTTGCGATCTAACGCGCACGAGTAAGACTACTAAGCTGGGTTGTTTGGCTTCTTTCAAGGAATGTTACTACATCGATAGCTATGCAATATTACCCGGTACTCTTCCGCAAAGATACTAAAAAATTGAAATCTTCCTCTGTTTTTGCTGTGCTGACATTCCAGAAGTTTTCATAGCAGTACTCCTCGGCTTCCACAAATCGGACTTGATCTGGTACGTAAACATAGCAGCTCCCTCTGTCGTCACTTACCATCTCATCACCACAACCTAGCAAACCAGATGCAAGCCATTAACCCAAACAGGTAGAGAAGGCGAGACCTGCTTTTGCATAACGAGCAGGGGCATGTGACGGCACATTACAATTTTGAGTATAGAATTGGCATTTGCATTGAGGTGGAAGATTCATCCAGAAGTTCGAAATAATTAAAGGTAAATACTTGCTACTTGTAGGATATCAATTCCTGCGAGAGGTACATAAGCCTAAAACCAATTTTACATTGCATATGCCCTTTGACAAAATCATCCATTTACGCACAACAGTGATTTGAATAAGAACTCGTGCCAAACGTTTTTGCACACGTAACCTTCATTCTACAGACTAAAGAATACTAGGTACGCAAAAGATAAACTATGGCCAGTCTAGGGACTCAAATACAACAGTAAAAGTTAAACGTTTGTCAACTTACAGAATGAAACAAACGGACAAGCAAAACCCGATGTTTGAGTCAGTCACTACCTATAATTTCTTTCTGAACCTGAACATTAAATGAATGTAAGAAACATTTAAAATGACCATAGACAGCACCTACCTCCACATACATAGTTTATATCTGTCCACGTTCCGTCCGACAGGCAATGGCTTATCTTGGTAGCTGATCCAGTAGCACACTCGTAAATCACAGTGTCACCAACATCATAAGATGGTAGAAGGTCGGCTAATGGCACAGCATCGTTTATATTTAATGGCGGCGGGCAGGTTATATCTGTAGCTAGATTGTAAAAACATCAAACAGTTAAACGAGTAAGGAATACCGACAGCATAGGGCTAGATTATGAAGTCGCCAAAAAGCTATTGAATAAAGAGAGTAGATATAATGGGATGGCACAGCTAAAACAAATAAGGAGTAACAGGGTTGTATGCAGCTAGATTAAAAGGTAGCAAAAAGCTAAAACAAAGATAGTAGCTAGATTATAAAGACACAAAACAGTTACATGTAAATTAAGTAAGATACATAGAGAGTATATAGCTAAATTATAGAGACGCAAACAGTTGAAACAAGGAAAGTACATAGAGAGTATATAGCTAGATTATTAAGACGCAAAACAGGTACAACAGATAATAGAAGTAAGGCACATAGAGAATACATAGTCAGATCATAAAGACGTAAAACAGGTACAACAGGTAAAGACAGTAAGGAACATAGAGGGTATATAGCTAGATTATAAAGATACAAACAGTTCAAACAAGTAAGGACTAAATAGGGTAATGACAGCTAGATTAAGGCATAATACGAAATACAATAAAGGTTAACGTATAAAGAGACGGCTCAGCTAAACAGGTAAGGAATAAGGGGGGGGGGGGTACAGCTAGATTATAAAGATGCAAAACAGCACATACAAGTTAGGCATATCACGAAATGCAAGAAATCATTTTAGATGTTGTAATGAAGTGAAATTAAATGGGGTTTAACGTCCTACGCTCCAAAATAAACCCGGCTAGAGAAGACGGAGATACCCATCGATGTGTGCTATGTGGGATGTTTTGTTATGCTACGGTCTACTCATATTTAGCTTACCGATCTTTAGGAGTTCTTTTACATTCAAACCAACGTGTAACCCTATATGGCACATCAATTTATTGTCCCAGAAAGTAGTCAGAGACCAAAGGACCTCATATCTCTGATCGAGACCGTATATTAATTTATCATACAATAATCGTTTTACCAGAAAACATATAATATTTAGTTTCATACCTCTAGGTGGCACGGGTGGTAAAGTAATATGAGTGACGCCAACACAAGTCTCAAGACATCCGCGATGGTGGTCATCACCATCCAAACAAAAATTAGGATTTGCCTGGATAAGTTCATCACAGTCATCAAAATTGTCATATATAGTTCCTGAAACAAAAGCAAATACTTGGCTTTCAACATCGAATGTGAAGAGTTGGGGTAGGTTCGGGCGTTTAATTCTCTAAAATGATAAATATGCCTTTTGATTTAATTGAATTATTGATCGTGGCTATGGGGAGGGATCAAGGAGACCAATAAATTCTAGATTGGTGGGATCTAAAATACCCTTTGGTTTGACTAAGTAACTGATTAACAAAGGGCGACAATTTCTGAAGTAATTGCAAATGTTGGATTTATTTGTTAGGTGGTTGGGGTCAACTACTTCTTAATTAGTTAGACCTAAACCGACAGGTCTTTCGGTTTACTATAATGAATCATATTGTTGAATGTTAAATGAGAAATGTGGTGTCGATATGTTTTGACTAAGTATTGGATTTCTTTTGTAGAGTAGAATGGGGTTTTTTTTTTGGGGGGGGGGGGATGCTTAATTGATGGGATTCAGAATGATTTGGTTTTTGATTAATTTCATTACTGATAAACAAAGGCGACAAGGTTTTAAAGTACACGCTAACATTGGGCTTTCTTTGTTATTAAATTCTCAATAAATGGGGTCTATAACATGACGTTTGGTTTAAGTTGATTTTTGATCCACAAAGGGTGATAACTGCTGAAGTAAATGCAAATATTTGGCTTCCATTTTCAAGTGCGTCGAGTAGGATAGGTAGGCGAATGATTCAAGTAATTCTCAACTGATGGGATCTACACATATGTGCCTTTGACTTAATCAACAAGTTGTGATGGATTCGTAAGTTACAATTGGGATAGTTAAGAGGTAACGGATTTGGGATCTAAAACCAAAAGTTAGACATTAATTAAAATTGGGCGATGAATTTTGACGGTCATGTGACAATTTATGGATCCATGGACAAGTTCAAAATGCTTACTTTCTTGACAGACATCGCAGTACTGGATTGTACAGTTCTCTTTCTCGGTATAACACCAAGGCCCATCATATAGTGCTCCGGGGTTTCGACAATAATTTCCATCTAAGTTTTCAAATGCATCACTATTGGTGAAAATATTACTATTAATTCGCATTTATAACAAAAATACATGCCATAATTCAAAACAATATAATTAATAAATGTTTATGGGCATTATAATAATGATTCGCATTTGTAAAAGAAAATATAATAAATTAAATGTGTTTCCATTTATAATCAAATTGAATTCATAATTGATATTTTAAAACAATCAAATTCAAATGCTTCACTGCTTGTGAAATGAAACTAAATGGCATCTAACATCTTGCTGTTTCATTCCTACTGGTCAAATGAATGTGGATATAAGCCACTCTGTGTGCTATGAAGAATTTATTTCTATATAGAGGAAAGGATAGGGGAACAGGCTGAGGAATTCCACCTGTGCTATTTTGAATTCTAACAGTCAAGGGTTATTTTACGCGCACGGCAAAATATACCATACTTAATCTTACTAAAACATAATTGCATAAATCTGTATATTTTTGGTTGTAGATTTATGTACAAGGGGGCTTCACAAAAGTTGGCTAAGTAATATGACATCTATATGAAAAGTATAATACTTATTTTTCAACAAATTCTTTATCGACACCAATGAACTTCTCCAACCGTTTCTCCTATATATTTAACCCGTCAGACATTCAATTTTTGTCAGGTGACATTCAATTCTCCAAGCACAGACAACCTCTTTTTTCGTCCAAATTATGCTGTCCTGGGGACCGATTTGTGAGAAAGGGAAAAAGGTCAAGGGAAGTAACTTTGTGTATGTCACCCAATCGTACCATTTAATTCATTATTGTCAAGATAACGGGCTATGGGTTCTACTTACGCTGTCCGGAAAGGATGTGTTGGACAATGAGCCATTTCAGACCAGGGGAGACAATCTGTAAAGTCACCAGTGAAGTTATGTTGACCATTATAGGATCTACCAAAGTCCTCTGGGTTGTAGCAGCTATCATTGGCTGAAATACACGTCATGTACATTTAGGTTGATACTATGGTGATTAAATAATCGACAGAACTTTGATTCCTATTTAATAACAATGGTGATTAAACATGTAACACCTATTACCCAACATTACAAATGGTGTCAAATTTAGTTTTAGATCTAACACAAGTCTTGATTATTTACCAGTAACTAATGCAGCTGTATAATGAAGTCCAGTGTTAACACGGAATCCACTATATTTCAAGAACACCCGATACCACACAATCAAAATGGTGTCAAATTTAGTTTTAAGTCAAAGTTTTACATCTTATAGAAGTACACTATATATACCATTAACTAATGTAGCTGTAATATAAATCGAGTGTAAGCATGGAATCCACTATATATCAAGAACATCTGATACCACACAATCAAAATGGTTTAAAATTTAGTTTTACGTCTAACAGAAGTATGCTCTATTTACCGTTAACTAATCTAGCAGTAGCATGGAATCCAGCATAACCTGTCTCACCACCACTTGTAAATGTTATCATGAGGTATCTGTCTATACTCTGCACGGTGGCTTTAAACTGGGCGCCGCAATAACTATAGTCAGAAAACATATGTGTTACATACCTAGGTCACTTTTCAGTGTTAATATAGTTAGGGGATTTGAACAAAAATATTACCAAATAAACAACAGCCATTGACCATAGGTTTCGTGCCTACAAATTGTCTCCAAGTAGTTGTATTTGAACAAATTCCCCACCCCCTTGCGCTTCACTAACGACTGAAATATGCTTATCACCTAAAGGAGCAAAGGTCTTGGCTGATCAGAGAGGTTGGAGACTCTTTCCCTTGTGTTTCAGAGTCAGCTAAACATAACGCACCAATTTTCGGTGTAAATCAATCTAGAAGAAAATGTTCAAAATTGGGTATTGGCTATAATAAAATCAATATTTGAGACTAACCTAGTACCCGGGATTCCAGGTAGATATCTTCTTATAGTGACGTAATCATAGCAATCTGTATCATCACCCTCAATATCAAAATCATTAAAATTCAACTTAACTTCCGATCCCTCTGGGGCCTAGAAATATATAGAGAAAATCTAGGATGTTTTGGAGGTATAAATATGTATTTATCATGCATACGACCAACTCCGGTATTGTCATAGCGTTATGTTCTGTGACTCGTGAATGATGTTTGAGATTTAAGGTGCAAGGCACTAGATTTAGAATGACTTACACGAATTATGCCGGAACATTCTTTATTCTGTATAAATGTACAACCCGTCTGAGGTCTATGTTAACGTGAAATATTTTTCGAATGACTACACCTTTGTTACAACTAGAACTGAAACGCATTATGGCCCACGAGTCGTGCACCAATGGCAAAATGTTTATTTTGTCTTAAATATTGGATATCAGAAGCCTATCTTGTCCCGGTAAGATCACAACATCATTGTTGATTTAAATTAACAAATAAATCTTGATTTCTATGCGCAGACTTTGGATGATATTGAATACAAAACCTAGCTACTTTAAGCGCATCTAAGTTTACTTTGAATTCGACATTATATTAATTGAATAGCTTCCACTTTTACAATCCTAGCCAGTGATTGGCACTCCTTCAAATGAAGATCAGTGATTGAAAGTGATGCATGCATTACCTACCACAAACAACCAGTTACATTCTATGTTATTAGGATATTCGTACGGGTAGTTAGGTGTCATGATATCTTTGTTTGGGTTGTTTTCATCTAAATGAACCACTTCCCCGCAATCTGCATAAAATAAAATCACAGATATCAGTAGTAGTAAAATACTACATTTATATCTTATTTCAAAAAGTGCTTTTTATTCAAGACAGGTGGATTTTAGCGGTTGATTCCATGTCCTTTCTTTTCTGCGATGGTCTTTATTAGAGCACAGTGTCTTAAGGTCTCCATCATCATTTACAAAATGGTGAAATGAATATAATATAGGCTCGAGTGATTAAGACCCTCGCTCACTAACCAGGGGCTCTCGGGAGCACCCCAGGTGTTGGACGAGCAATTCATGGTTTCCAATTGTCAGAGTTTCGGGAGCAGGGCACAGAGTCTGGCACGTGCCTGGTCGTTCAGGTGGTATGACAAACCGAGTTGGTTCAGGTGGTATGCCAAACCGAGTTGCCGCATACATATTGATGTGCATGTAAAAGTACCATCAACTGTTACAGGAGATCTATAAATTCAGTGGTCTAACTTCATGGTGTCATCATGATTGCCTTTAACCTTCTACGGTCCCAGAATGATCCACAACAAATGTGTCGCCATGTCAAGATCCCTACAAAGGGCAGCCGGTGGTGGACCCCCACCCACACTCTACTTAGGTACAAACTTTCACACAAGCCTTAATACAGAAACCTAGCATTAGATAACACTATTGTATCTAATATATATCTATTTGCTTGAATTCATTATTGATTGTAAAACTGCCAGATTATTTGTAACAGTGTATGTAATACCTATTGTTTTAATTAATTACTTACTGTAATTAAGAGGTGAATAATAACAATAATACATATAAACCGACGAATCGTCTTCCATATATAACGGTACTTCACCCAATACAGAAAACACAGCTTCTCCAGTCGCAGTAACCTCACCAGCATTGATAAAAGTGTAGTATTCGGGGAAAACGTACATACCTGGAACAGGCCAATTAGAGCATGTTTAATAGAAACAGATCAATTACTTGATATAAGCAAATTAAATTGGATTCGGCTTTAAGTTTTATCCCTGTATATTCTAACCCTGGTCACATCAGATGTAGCACTATACCAAGTTCAATAGGAAACTACTGGCTTCCCAAAGCAAACAATTCGGAATTTTTAATGATATACCGTATTGTTTTGCCTTTGAAAAAAGTTACCGGCTCCCGATGTCCATAGATATCGCATCTCCAAATGAAAAAAACCAAAACAACATTTATTAGCATATTACATGAGGCATACGTTAAAACTTAGAACAGTTTGTCTATCCAAAAATTATTAAAATCAATCTATGGTCATATAAAGCAAAGCATTTATTTGTTTTCTGTTGAATAAATGCGAGATCTGTTATCCTTTGAACTACAGTAGAATCTGCATTAAGCAGCCACCCATGGGAATTTTTACGATTGGCCGCTTAACGGGAGTGGCCTCTTAATAAAATCTCGTGTTTTTTTGTGCTGACATTAATTAGTATGGGTACACTTGCATCGGTAAAATTGGCCGTCGCTGAATCTCGGACAGAACTTCCGTAAACTTGTCATTTTGTCCCAACCTTCAATACTACTGTCTATCATTATGATGCATTCGATAATATTTATCCATTTTTGTAAAATCTCATGCTTTTTTTGTGCTGACATCAATTAATATATGCTTGAATGCATTGGAAGCAAACACCAATACTTGACTTGCATCGGTAAATTTGGCCGTCGCTGGATCTCGGACATAATTTCTGTAAACTTGTCATTTTGTACTAACCTTCAATACTACTGTCTATTACTGTGATGCATTCGATAATATTTATCCATTTTTGTGAAGAAAATCAATGAATTAATTAACCAAACAACATCGCTGATTTTGCTACCGATGTACAGTGGGTGTAACTCTATATGTAATATTATAGTTGGCGCTAAAAACGTCTTTTTAACAACATAGCGTCTTTTAGTCGGTACTTTCAGTTTATTCAATCAGTATCAAATAATGTTCTGATAAGTGTGAAAACAATGATCAGGTTAGTCGTTTAATAAAACAAAAGATTAGTTAACAGATAATCCCGGGTTAATTGTTATTTTCACATTTCTTTTTATGTGATCAGTGGGAGTCCAGTTAATTGATTACTACTCACGAGATTAGCGGGGGTGTTACGAAGAACGACAAGATGGTATCATTCAACAATGGCCGTTGAATGGACGATGTTTTGTTAAATTTATTAGCAAAATAGTGACCGCTGGCCGCGTTAGAGGAGTGGCCGTTGAATAAAGAGATGAAACAATAGAATTTTTACGGGGGGAATTTATTGTGACCGCTTACAAGGAGATGTCGCTGAATAGGAGTGGCTGCTCATACGAATTCTACTGTAGTCTGTTAATATCAGTTTAAGATGCATTTTTTCTTAAATATTAAATATTGACTCCGAAAATATATCAAAACTTGCAACACTACACATTTTGGTAATAACTAAATAGTATTTGATGTGAAAATTAAATGTCGTTAATCACCATCAACTTTCTGACATTCCGACGTTCCATATCTATACAATATGAAGGCCTCTGTGTTTGGTAGTTTAATTTCCAGTTGTGCCATTCCATCAGATCTACAACAGTACCACAGTTTCGTATCATTTTCAAACGATCCGTCTGGTAGAGGCTGACTAGATATAATAGGGTGGGTTTCATTTGCCAAGTCATCAAACGTCATCATCCCTTCAATAAAACCTGAAAACAAATTGAATATCGTGGGTAATCATTAAGACTTAGGTTGCGAGATTATAGCCCGATTCCATTGAGGGTGGTGTAGAAGACAATTTGTTTTATTTTATTATATTCAGCGCATGCGCAGAGAATGTTCATGCTAAATTTGGTATTCCGATTAGAAAGTTGGTACCAACTTTTTGCCTAACTATATAAATCTACAAAATTGTAATCCTTTTTAAAGGTAGTGACTTTCTTTTCACGTTCCTGCTAGAAAGAACTCAAATGCCCGCATGTGATTAAATTTGGCACGGATACGTATATTGTTACTTTTCAATCTTCTTGAACAGTTGGCGAAGACAAGAAGGAAGTTTAACCCATTTAATTATATTTCCATTCCATTTCAATCTTCTTGAACTGTTGTTTTCTTAGAAACCTGTGTATCATCTGAATATAAAACACGTGGGCTTACCTTTCGGGCATGCACCGCCATATGAATGTATACAGTACTGTCCTCGTGGCCATTCAGTTAGTCCACCTGTTGTTGCGCTTTTAACACAGTATCCAAATTCAGCGGTAGAATTCTCAAAGCCAGCGTTAATATGGCTGCTATAGGATGCATCGCTATCTCCTGCCATCGGATGAAGCATCGATCCCATTTCGAAACCCCCAGGACATCCTTCGACAGGTTCAATTAAACCAGAAGGTTCATCTGGCCAACCACTTAAGCTTGCTGCAAATAACAATATGTTTGTATCAGTGAGCGAATTAGGAAAATATTTGATTTTAGACTGCTATGACGGCGGTCATGTATCGCGCGATGCCTTTTGTGCAAACAATATTTTATTTCAAATGAGTGAAAACAGAATGGACTTAGCTTATAGCCTTAATAGTGAAAAGTCTGTTGGCAACAAATTGCAATGTTTTGAAAGATGTTATTACCTGTATCCTTGGAATCTATACCATAAAGAAACGATTAAATTGATTGCTCGTGTAATTGTAAATGGTTATTCCATGTATCGCCGCCATTATCAGATTCAAGGCGAGAATATGCCAAATTAAAGGGCACATAATATGGACTTTTAGACGAAGCTCAGTAAACGGCGGTCTAATAATATGTTAGATGGATTATAAGAAGATTTATGCTTCGTGGTTAGTGTACTCAACTATCTTAATTTAAATCTAAACTAAAGACTCGTCAGAATCATATAAATAGAATCATGTCAGTACCATTGTGTCAAAATGCCTGTAGGGCACCTAGAAATAACTATTGTTATAATATAGCTTTTATAAAAATTAAATGATAATAATAATGATAAACACCTGTAACTCTGGGTGTGGCACAGTTTGTAGCTGGATCAAGCCCTGGTGGACAAACACATCCACATTGTTTATTATAATATCCAGGGTAACCATCGTTTTCACAAACCGGTTCCGTCATGCCACCACATTTTATACCTAGGAATTATAGAGATGTGGGCAATTAAAGATACATTAAGGGAGACTAGATAAAGAACTGGCAATTCTCACTTTAATAGTTAACAACTTGATCAAATAAAGGCAATTTGCTGCAAATTTCTGTCAAATCGAGAATTTAGGGATTAAATTTTTGGCCTAGCTTCGATCATCTTAACTAAACTCGGTAGTATCTAACGTACCAAAGCAATCGTAGTTAAGCTGAATTTCTTTCATTGGTTGCCAGTAACTGTCACCTGTTGGCCAATAGTCCGGATTCAGCGGTTGATATCCCAACATTTCGTTGGACGTATATGTCTAGAATAAAATAATTTTCACAATAAGAGGCAAACGTAACAGCATATTAACGAATTTCACCATATTGTTTACTTTTGAATTTGGCTAGAGTCAATATATGTCAAAGAGTAATCACAAAACAACCTTTAAATTCCTGCCACTGCCATTCCTGATATATCAATTCCAAAATAAAATTTCACGAACTGGCGAACATGTATATTTAAATTTTCTCGACCAAAGTTTTAACAGATATTGGCATGCAAAGGGTGGAATCGAAAAATGATATGTGACTACGCCTATTATTACATCTCCACTGCGTTGTCGCCAGTTGAGAATAAATAATTTCAGCTATAATTTGGTCATTTATGGCAAGGTTTGGGGGCATTTGTGTGGAGCTTTTCACCACAACAATTCCACAAGATATTGGACTTTACTCCAAAATTATTTCTCAGACCCTCTATATGCCTGTGTGGTACCACATTCCACAAGATTTTCGACTTAGAATAATTTTGATAGTGTTATGGGTCTGTGGTGTTTTTTACCACAACAGTTCCACAAGATATTGGACTTAGAAAAAAATCATTTTTTTTTTTTCCAAAATTTCCTCTCAGACCCTCTATATGCCTGTGTGGTACCACATTCCACAGGATTTTCGACTTAGAAAAAAATCTTTTTTTTTTCCAAAATTTCTTCTCAGACCCTCTATATGACTTAGAAAAAAAAGTGTTATGGGTCTGTGGTGTTTTTTACCACAAGAGTTCCACAAGATATTCTCCAAAAACACCACAGACCCATAACACTATCAAAATTATTCTAAGTCGAAAATCTTGTGGAATGTGGTACCACACAGGCATATAGAGGGTCTGAGAAGAAATTTTGGAAAAAAAAAAAATGATTTTTTTCTAAGTCCAATATCTTGTGGAACTCTTGTGGTAAAAAACACCACAGGCCCATAACACTATCAAAATTATTCTAAGTCGAAAATCCTGTGGAATGTGGTACCACACAGGCATATAGAGGGTCTGAGAGGAAATTTTGGAGAAAATTTTATTTTTTTTTTCTAAGTCGAAAATCTTGTGGAATGTGGTACCACACAGGCATATAGAGGGTCTGAGAAGAAATTTTGGAAAAAAAAAATGATTTTTTTCTAAGTCCAATATCTTGTGGAACTGTTGTGGTAAAAAACACCACAGACCCATAACACTATCAAAATTATTCTAAGTCGAAAATCTTGTGGAATGTGGTACCACACAGGCATATAGAGGGTCTGAGAAGAAATTTTGGAAAAAAAAAATGATTTTTTTCTAAGTCCAATATCTTGTGGAACTCTTGTGGTAAAAAACACCACAGACCCATAACACTATCAAAATTATTCTAAGTCGAAAATCTTGTGGAATGTGGTACCACACAGGCATATAGAGGGTCTGGGAAGAAGTTTTGGAAAAAAAAAAGATTTTTTTCTAAGTCAAATATCTTGTGGAACTCTTGTGGTAAAAAACACCACAGACCCATAACACCCAGACCCAGAAATTTTTGAAAAAAAAAAAGATTTTTTTATTAATCCAATATCTTGTGGAACTCTTGTGGTAAAAAACATCACAGACAAATAACACTATCAAAATTATTCTAAGTCGAAAATCTTGTGGAATGTGGTACCACACAGGTATATAAGGGGTCTGAGAAGAAATTAATGATTTTTTTTTGGATTTTTTACTAAGTCTAATACCTTTGGATCTCAGGGGGTCTGAGATGAAATGTTTGAGAGCACACAACAGAATAAAATTTTGTAGAATATATTTTCCCCACATTTTACATTATTTTTGTTCAAGCAAATTTTTCATGGTCCACTTTTCAAAACGCCCCCAAACCTTGCCATGTCTAAATTTGGTGGCTATACATATTCTAGAATGGGAATATGAACCGAAAAAATCTAATTTCAATTTGAAATTCAATGTATGTACAAGTGCAATTAAATGTTCTGTAATGATTATTACTTACCCCCGTGCCATAACTAACGAATGATTTAATATCGAAACCCCATGATTCGTGGTCAAGCATCAAATTATCTGTCATTTGGAATGCATCAACTCCAACTAGTGATATAATGCAAATATGTGTAGTGTTATTATGGCATTTAAAGATGCATTTCCTAAAGTATTATTATTTCAACTTATTTGTTTTTGTTTTTTTTTTTTTTTTATCTGAGATGAGTATATTTGTACTCAATAAGAAAAATCAAGTCTAATAAGCATAGTTTTTATGGACCATCGACCATTAAGTTGCTGCCCTAGTGCTTCCAGTAATCACGCTAGCTTCGGGCCACCATCTTACACTTGTAATACCAGCTATATTAAAATATATAGTTTTTTTTCCAAAAATGCCCTCCCTTGTACTAAATAATGTTTTCCTTAAACAATAATATTTTGCTTGTAGTTTCGTGGCTGCAAACAAAGGTATATTAATAACAAGTTTGATATAGACGCACTTTAACAATTTAGATTGACCCAGTTAATAAAAATATTTTGCCTGTAGTTCCGACATGGCTGCAAACAAAAGTATATTAATGACGACGAGTTTGTCATAAACGCAATGCCACTTTAAGAACTTACGCGTATTCAGATTAGCCCAGTTCATACGAAGCCAGCCCTCTCTTAACGGACTCGTATGTTCATGTTCCATTGATAAACTATGTAGAATTTCATGTAAACAGGTTCTCTGAAAATACAATACGAAAAGTATGGAGATAACAACGCGAATTACAAAGACATGAAATTAAATGCAACGTGGTATACGAAGGCTCGAATACAATCTGTTTTATTTTATTTTCGAAAAATAATTTTTAATTGTAATTTTAATTTCTATTTTGATTTTGCAATTTCTAATTTCCTTATTTATTTTTAATTTTGTAAACTAATTTTAATTTTGCAAACTAATTTTTAATTTTAAACTAATTTTTAATTTTGTAAACTAATTTTTAATTGTGTATACTAATTTTTAATTTTGTAAACAAATTCTTAATTTTTTAAACTAATTTTTAACTTTGTAAAATAATTCATATCAAGCGACGTCGTACAGGTGAGCTACATGAGCTGATGAAGATTACAAAAAAAAATACAATATCATAAACTAATTTACAAAATAAACTAATTTACAAAATAAAATAATTAAACTAATTTACAAACTAAACTAATTTACAAAATAAACTAATAAACTAATTTACAAAATAAACTAATAAACTAATTTACAAAATAAACTAATAAACTAATTTACAAAAAAACAGTCTTACAATACTTAAAATTCAAAATAAAAAATTGAAATTTATTTACAAAATTAAATACTATTCTACAATGGTGCTCACGAAAAATAAAAGGAAAACGGACATGGGCTTTGCAAGGTATTAAAAGTTATATTTATAACCGGAAAGTGGCATCTCCACCCTCTTTTCGCCAATAAGCAACTGCTAAAGGTTCATTTATGTGCACGACATGACGATGATTCTTGCCAGACGTTCAATGCAGCAAAACCAACAATAGGAAACCATGCAAAAAAAAACAAAAAAATCCAGAGGAATTTTCTGGAACAAGCTAAAAGAACAAACTTACCCCAACCAAACAGCAGGAAATATTTTGTGCAATATTAGTGGTACGATGCATGAACCGTCCATAGTAAGCCCAACAACTGCAAGATTAATTTGGATACATTTTACATGTCGCTGTGTTATAAATTAGTTGCTTTTATTTCACTAAAATTAACAGAAGGCTTTATACAAATTATCATCGTCTTTTTACACCACTAATTAATTATTCAAATCCGTAGATCGAATTTAATTGAAATGACTTTAACATGAGTGATCCCATATGTATTTGAGTGAAACTTTATGTCAATCTTGTTCAATTGGATGTCATAGTTCTGAAAGGTGTTAAGTCTCAAAAGTTGTCGGATTAATGAGTGGAAACCCTATTCCATTCTTAATAACGCAATTTGGATAACAACATTTTTAAAAACCTACATGCCATGTCTACAAGTTTCTGAATACATTGATTACTACTACTATCTGGTGTTTTGACCTCCGCTTCCACAGAAGTGATATTGCAGACAAACACTGATTCCCACAAAAGCATGTCATTATAGCTACATCTTCTCATCGGCACTATATTTTAAGTTGAATCTTTCAACATTCTATTTGTGGTTTCCCTAAACCTTGGGGTTTTATCAACAGGCACAGCCATTGTTAAAAAGTGAATATTAGCTACTAAATTGTTTCAAAATTGTAACAAATCCTACAGACTTACCCGCCTTCGTTGATAAAATTCAAATGAACCAAGTGGTTGAGGTCTCTGTCGGAATAGAACTTCTCTGTACCGTCCCATTTCTCAAAAGTTATACAAGTCCTTTTTTCTAGGGCATCAAATACACCCGTATATGTAAGTGCCATGGATTCAGCTGAAAGATTTTAAGAAATAAATTTTGTGCCATTGAGATTAAAGAGAAAACTATTTTATTTAACATTTATTTTTTAATTATAGCTTGTGTTGGTCGAGTTTCAGTGGTACAAGATGGAGGGCTTAGCAAGAATAGCGTCTAGTCGGTCCCGTGCACGTAAAACGCCACCGTATTTTATGTCTACTACATGCTCAGTGGCTGGCCATGAAATAATCAACTTTTCTGTCACATGATAAGCGAACATGTGCAAATTAACAACCTGGCGGATTTTCTATCTGCTGTACAAATCCAATCGATGCTTAGCTTTCGGTTAGGAGGGCACAGCCAATCTAACCAATTAGCTTCAAGTCCACTAAGGACCACGCCATCAACGGGGCGAAGTCTTGTACTTACTAACGACATCTGTAAAATGATATGGAATGACACCAAAATCCCACATCCGTTCTTCATTCGTTATGGCATATCTTTTGTTCCGTTTTGGTTTGTTTCTCTTGGACTCCTTCTTCTTTTTATTCTTTTTTATAGCGGATTTATCTTTCGCGGCTTTTCGAACGGTCGCTTCGTTCTGTTTCATTTTGTCTCGCATTTTCTTCTTTGGGTGTTTTGCTTTCCTTAACGTTTTTCTCCATGTTCTCTTTGGTGCCTGCACCTTATCTCTGACACCCCATACGTTCTGGATAAGGACAAAATACAAAAATACAAACATAATTTTCAAACATTTAGATCAGGGGTGGTCAACCTTTTACCTACGATGCGTCATAAAGAGAGAGAGAGAGAGAGAGAGAGAGAGAGAAATGTGGTTTAACGTCCACTCGACACAAACATGTCATTTTGAGACTAACATGGTTTAATTTTATTTCAAATTGCACGTAGGGTTCTTTAGCAGTGGGAGGAAACCGGAGTACCCGGAGAAAACCCACGAGGTTGGACATGCGACACTATTCCTTGCCACGTACAACCGGGGATCCGAAACAACGCCGATATTGACTCAATTGCAGGCCGTATGATACAGCGCGCGCACGCTAGCCATTCGTCCACACCCCCCCCCCCCCCCCCCCCACACCCCGCGTCACACATAGGTCAATCTTACTTATTTGTAATTTAAAGTTCCAAAAGCATTTTTTTAAGTTATATTTTTAAAATTTATTAAAATAAAGCCCCAAAATAGATTGAACCTATAAACAGTCCTACCTTGTTAAAGAATAATCCTATTAATCCTATAATTCACTATTGCCAGTAGAGAAATTGGCAAAAATATCATTTTCAACTTCAAATTCAAACGTTTGAAGATGGCCGTCCATGGAAAAGAATAGGAAAACAAGGGAGGTAATTGAGTAACTATTTCCTCAATCCACCAGTGTCACCCTTTCTAACCCCCCAAAAATTTTGTCCATGATCGTATAATAGTGAGTTGACAACCTTTTGAGCAAAAAACATAGAAATAATTATATTTTGACTTTCTTAGAAAAAGTGAAATTGGAACTTTAAAGTAGATGAATTGAAAGAAGATAACAATCTGTTAATATGTGCACGAAATAATAAAATCGATATAAATAATGATTAGGCTTACTGCCTACCTTTATTATCATCACAGATATGCAATACGTCACTTCTTGTTATACAATGTGGGGGGTCACGGTGGCTAAGTACATAACCCGCTGGCTTGCTAGCCTGGAGGTCGGGCGTTCGATTATGGTATTGGCCGAGAAAGTTCATCCAAACTTCCCGGCGTGGTTCCCCTTGTCAGCGATGCAGAACGGAGGGTCTGGCAAGGACAACTGTCTAGTCGTTCAGATGGGACGAAAAACCGAGGTCCCGTGAAAGAGCCCTTGGCAGTTGGAATTTGCTATAAAAGTAGGCGGTAGAATCGCTGCCTGGGCAAAACTTCCCTCATAGCACACTGTATGGCCTAAGCCCGTCTTTATTAGCCCAGTCGAAGCACAGCGAAATGAAATGTACACGTTGGTCATCCCTCATCTAGACAATCGCTTAAATGGTAGAGTAAAGATATGGGAATTCGGCACTCCAATCTGATTAAAATACAGAACTATATTTCGTTTCGTTTTTTATACTTTCAATGGTCTCTACTACATGAATATTTGACTGGTTGTACTGGTAGGTCGCACCAGAGCGTTGGTTCTAGTGGGTTATCCACAGTTCTGTTACCTCAAGGCAAATACTCGCCAAGACAGACTGTTTCATTGGCATATCTCTCACATCATCTAGAACGTGGGATATATGCCAACTCTTCCAGATCCTTGTGTAGTAAAGACACATAAAACGAAATTTTGAACTACGAAACGAAATAGGATACGTGTTGTATTCAGAAAGCTGACACTTAGGCACAGCGTTGCCGGAGAGTATGACTGCCAGTGGTATGTGAACAACCCTTGGTTGATTATTCTCTACAGAAATGATTGTGCTATACAGTAATTAAATTTATTTGTTAGACAAGAGTAGACTTACCCCTTTGAAATATTTCTGGATATAAACCTCTCTGTTTCCAACGTGAGGATCATCTTCCCCCTGAAATTTAAGCATTCTTTTGAACATTATCGTGGATTTGCTCCGAACTAAAAAAAAACATGGGCAGACCAGGCAGCGTGGTTTACACACTATCAAATACAATACCGGATTTAGGCATAACAGACTAAATTCTGAGACCGTAAAATCTAGGGGAACTCCAAGCAAGATGCATAATACATTGGAGTTTTATATAAGATCCCTTCGCCGTCGGAATTCGATATAAGAGTAGGTCCGTAGGTCATAGTGCCGTTTCCCGGACAAAATTTCAAGCATAACACATTGCATGGCGCATGCCCGTCTTCATTAGCGCAGTCGGACAGAACAGTAGAATATTAAACCCCATTTCATTGCATTTCATTTTCAAGATGCATAACCCTTTCTTACACATCCTGTAACCTTATTATCATCATCATCATCATCGACTTTGCTCAATTGTGTTCAAAACCCATTTACACCTGCCCCTAAACGTAACGGAGGGGATATTATTAGGAGGGATCCTATAAGTGGAAGAACATCGGACCTCTGGTCATCTCAATACAATACTGAAAATTGTGTAACACAGAGCTATTTCGTATACTCGCTGTAAATATAATCCCAATATGCCTTAAAGACGGAGAAACGATTGAATGTCGTCGTCCATTTCTGCTAAAAATTATTAATTGCGTCTGGCACATACATCATTATAAAGAGTAGAGTTGATTGTCTTTACATAATTATTTTTATTTATACATCTAATAGTGTATTCCTAATCGTTTAAATTATTCTTTCGAACTGCAGTTTCCTTGGATATGGGTTCAATATAAGTTTCTGGATTTTGTTGAAGGGCGCCGACAGACCTACCGATTTTTAGACAACGTTTAATGCACAAGATCAGTGGTGGTTATACACTTGTCATGTCTCTTAGTTAAAACAAACTAATTAGTAAAATATTTCCAAGAGTACTTACCTCACTTCCGCTCTGTCTTTTCGGGGCACCACCCTTGTTCACATATTTCGACTGCTTTCCGACTGATTTCGGGTCTTTAAACCGCTTTCTATTCTTTCTTTTATAGTTCGCCAGAGATAGCTTTTGTTTTGGCTGAGGAAAAAAAGGTTGGTTTTTTTTCATTACGATTTTCATTTTAAACATACATTATGGGAGAGCAAAAACAGACTTTTGTCGGTCTTCCTTTGGGCCTCAGAAGTCATAGAAATTATAAATTAGATCTTTATTTAAACAACAAGCCTAAAATGAACTCTGTAGACCCACAGATGGCTTGGATTGGGCTCGGATTAAAACAGGATTTCGTTGACTGATTTAATCACTATGGCGTCGTGGGCGGGGCTTCTCCGTGACGTTGACGTCATCATACTTCCGGACTGTTTTCTATTCGTCTGCTTAGGGAGTCGCTTAGGCCTACCTGAAGTACAAAAGAGTACACTCAGGCAACGCAAGAAGTCGGCTATTTATTATAATTTATTTACAATACTGCCTCGTTGATTTGGCCTATTCCTTTCAAACTTTAATATCCTATCGCAGACTTTCTCTTCTTATCTATATATTAAAATCTTAATTCTAATTTATAGTAAAAAATAAATTTATACGAATTGAATTGCAGTCCTGTCTCAAACCGAATACGCTATCAGTACTAGTCATTGTAAACATTACTTGATAATCGAGACTATATAGGTGGAGTTAACGCCTGTCAATCAACAATCGGCCATAATGGGAAAAGGGTGTCGATGAATTTAACTCCCATTTCTAGTAAAAAATTATAGTGGTAACAACTTTGTTCAGGATAAAGTAATTTGACTGAAATTTTCAATATATTCTTGTTTCAGCATCTATTTTTGAACTGTTATAGCAAGAATGGCTAACTCCTTGTAAAAAATCTCCCATAATGTATCTTTAACTATACCTTAACTTATCAACATTAGCCAACATTAAAACCCACTTAATTTCATTGCAGCTGTACCTTACACTTTTGGCGCCTCTCCACTACTTAGATCACTCGGCAAATCTCGACAGATTCCGGAACCTACATCTAGTCTCGGCTGTATGACAGTAAGTGATATGTACCTACGCCCATACATTTGCGATGCGGCTACTGGTTTACTTTAACAGGAAAACTTAACGCTATTACAAACAAACACCATGGGCGCAGCCATGTTTCATCCGGGACCTTTAAAGTAGTTCCAAGACACCATGGGCGCAGCTATGTTTCACTCGGGACCTTTAAAGTAGATCCAACATGACGGAATCGTCATACAGCCGAGACTAGATGTGGGTTCCGGAATCTGTCGAGATTTGCCGAGTGATACTTAGATGGCGAATATCCTTGTTATCGCGGGTCAGTTTAAGAATTATAAGTGGGCGTATTCCAATATTGTTTGCCTACACTAATTGATAAACGTCTATCAACAGCTGTTTTTAACGTATCAGAACCACTGCGACTCAATGAATGAGACGCTGGCTCGATAACCAGGTGTTATCGGTTTCGTTCCTCTTTATTCTCCTGTGTGGTTTTACCTCGTCAATGGTGCTTGACCGACTGGGTGCTGACATAGAGTAGTGCCTAGTCGTTCGGATTGGACAAAACCGAGGTAGGCATTGGCGTGCACATAAAAGAAACCTAGACAGTAGTCATTCGGTGTCAGTGCTTATGCGGAGATTCTCTCTCCAAAATTCTTCAACCTAACCTACAATCTCGTAACAATCATGTGCCCTAACCTTATTAACATATCGGCGACCTTGACGAATAGCCCAAAGTATGGCACATGCAGGCAGGTGGAAAGTTAAACCAAAAGAACACTCTGAATTGTACAACGAGGGGAACAGACTATAACCCGAGAAATGTGAAATGATAGCAAACTGTGATCTGCTTTGAATTAATAAGGTATTAAGGACAGGTGTGTATGGCAACCCGGGCCACCTCAGTAAGATTTAAAAGAAAGTAGTGCGCTTACAAGAACTGTTTCGCGCCGTGGTCTTCTTAGTGTGGTATTGATGTCGTTTTTAAATATTCTTGTTACTTCCTACCTTGCTTTTAACTGCTTTTTCTTTTAATGCCTGTTCTCTAGCAGACTGTGCGTTTACACCGGTATCAACTATCAATAATACTACATACAGTAAGCATACAGATAGTAACGCCAATTTCAGGTCCACTCTCATCTAAAAGACAGCCAAATCCAATCAATTCTTATTCTTTAAGTCATTTAGGTCATAATGTATGTCATTTAGTCAAATTATGTGGTTTCGATCCCAAGCTTGTAGATAATAATATTAATAATAATGTACATTTGTATAGCGCCAAATCCATCCAAAAGCATGCTCATGAGACAATGGTTATATACACAGTAAACAGAAAGTCTAATTCTCATAGCATTCTCGAAATAAGTGAGTCTTTAGTTGTGATTTGAAAATAGTCAAAGTTTCACTGTTTCGAATTTTCAATGGCAAACCAGTAACAATCAGTAACATCGCCTGTCCAGTCTCGTAGGTTCCTCCGGATTATTTAAATAAAATTCAACCGTATGTTAGAGTAGAAATCACATTTCTCTCTGGCAGGGGCGTTTCCGTTAATTTTTCATCGGATTCCATGTGTCAACGGCTATTTTACGTGCACTAAACGTCATGATCTATGGGCCTCGACATACTCCACAGCACAGTGCGAGCAGGGATTAATAAAGAAGATTCAACAATAATGGAAGGAAGGAAAATTTGAATCGAATTTGTATATTTTCTATAATCTATTTTCAAAAGTTTTGAATTAAGTTTATATTTTATAATGTCTTACAGAAATTAAACTACAAATATAACGTTATGTAATAGTTTACCCAAGGAAGAAAATAATTAAAACTGTTACCTTGGTGGCCTCTCCTGAAATTGTCTCTTAGAAGCATAGCCTCTCTTCTTTTATAGCTTGTTAAAACACCTGCAGGAATGCAATCAACACCTGTCCCGTATTAATTATAATTGTAAGAGTTGTCGACCCCTGGTTTATCAATTAAGTAAAATAAATCCGCACATCGCTTTCTCGTTAGCGAAACTAATAATAACAAAATTTATTACAATACTTCACTTTTACAAGTAAAATATTTTAGAATCTATATAAGTGGATCAAGAACTTAAGGATTTCATAAACAATATTCGCTTCGTTAGATAAAGCAATTTACTTTTAAACAATAATACACGAAACTAGAAAAAGATTTGACAAATACTTCTAGGGCCTATGCATTTGCAATTTAATTAAAACCCCGTGAAGAAAACCAGGGGTCGATATTTTTGTAAATTAGAATGCGTGTTGAAATAGACAAAATGCATGACTTAAGAAAGTTTGCTTAAAAAATATACATTATTTTTGTTCACTCTTAATAATAAAAAATTGTTGACGTAGAAAACAGATTCTTGGAGAAATGCTGTGAATAAAGTAAAATGAAGTGGGCTTTAACGTCCTACTGTTCTACTCAGAACTGGGCTTATTGAAGGCAGGCATACGCAATACAGTGTGCTACGAGATGGTAATTTTGCCCAGACAGCGGCACTACAGCCTAGAATTCCACATATCAATGAGTCTTTAACGTACACGCCAATGTGTACGTGAGACCTCGTTTTTTTCGAGCTATCCTAACAACTAGACAGCTGTACTTGTCAGACCCTCCGCCCCGCACCACTGACAATGGGGGGAATTCAGGATGAACTTTCTCGTCCAAGGCAGGGATTGAACACTCCACCTCCAAGCTAGAGAGCCAGCGTCTTATAGCCACCGTGAATGTAGTAGCTAATGTTAGGAAATATTTGATTGGTATAAAAGGTTTTTTTTTGGTCAATTATTATTTAAAAAAGAAAGAAAAAATAAAACGGATTGAACAATATTTAATGTAATATTGACACATTATTTTACAGAAATGGATTGATTTTTGATGGTAGGTTACTCATTGTTAGTATTATGTGATCAAGGGAGAGAACTTCAATATAACAAGTCATTAAACACCCCTTTGGCGTTGGCAATTTCGAGAATAAACGCAACTATTTTGTATGCATATTTGAATTATTATCTTAGCTTTTCACAATAATGAGATAGTATGTGAAGGTATTTTGAAGTATTTAGGGTATTGTGGTGTATTGCGTAAATTGCCCTGCCCTAACAACGATGTGCAAAACAGGTCACATGCATCGAAATAATAATGCCGGACTCAAATATGTCACTCTTGGTAGAAGCGGTCATTAAACCCTACGTGATAATATTGTATAACAGGCGATAAAGGTAATCTACGTCTTTTAGAGACGTGGTAACAGCATGTCGGGGTTTGATATCATTGTTACCCACAATAGCGCGATCCTGCATGGCCCAATGCCTGTGACATCAGAACCATGTGGAAGCATGTGTTAAACACACAAATACATTATTATATTGTGAAAGTACCGTTGGAAGACAAAAACGTGAATTTGGGGTACCAACAAGTCTACATAACAGACTGGTTGGTGAACACGACATCGTTGACGGAAGCTGTTGTTCTAGTGGATGTTTTATGTAGTGGTTAAATGTAGCTTTGCCTTAGCCGTATAGTGTTCGAACTGTGCACACACCTTGAATGGCATTTGCATGGTTTCTTTTTTGATTTCAACAATTAGCCTGAGCGTAGAGGTGTTTAGTAGTGACAGAAAACGGAGGACACGGAACATACACCGCGCCAGATGACTCTATGATGATCTAAAGCGTGCATGTTGACCCTTTCAGTCACCTTACTAACGACTGCAATCTGAGAATATATAGACGTAGCTAGAACACTAAGCGAAATAATAGAATCCCAACATGGAATCAGTATAGACAAGAACTGGAAGCTAATTTTAAATTTTCTGTGGTAATAGCTTAACAAGAAACCCCGGTTCACCATTATCGCTAGAAATGTTTTACTTTGGTTTAAAGTAATTATATACCTGTAAATATATGACCAGTATGGTAATGTTTGAAACAAATCTAACATAACCAGTTACAAGAGAAACTCTCCGAACAACAAGATAAGCTCTCAATTACAATGTGGTCAATGGCTATTCTTGAATCCAAACATTTGATGCAGTTTCACAGTTGAATAACAGTTTGTTTAATAGATAGCTACCGATGAAGAAAATGATGTGCCTTGTGGTTATTAAAGTAGCAATGTAAGAACTTTTGTTTGAAAATAGAAACTAAAGCAATATATTAATGTAATTAAATTGTTATAATGCACGAGAGAGCAGAGAAACTGCAGAACTAAACACACTTCGCCGTGAGAATATATTTTCGTTCAATTGTAATGAAGAAAACAAAGGACCTTGTGAGTATTGAAGTAGCCGTGTTCGGACTTTTGTTTGGTTTGACTATTATTATATGGACTTGTACATTGATCTACACACTGGGCAATGTTGGGACTGATGACGTCAGGGGCTACCACAAACTACGTCATAATACAAGAATAAGAGGTCATTTGGTTTATCTGGATGAGGCAGACGACCCATCTTCGAAAGGTTAATGCATTCATATTAGTGCTAATATTGTCAATTATGCTGTATTCCAACAGTTGACATTTTATCAAAAAGTTGGAAATCGGATAGTTTCCTGATTATATCTGGAAAGACGCTGTCCAAAAATTGTCGATGATATTTGTGAACAAATTAGACAAATTCCAATTCGATAGTGTACGCCTTGCTTTAGACCAATGCACACTAAAACCTGGGTTCATTTTAGCGGAAAGACCGTTAGCTGTGTGAATTATTACTGCAGTCGGAGTAGGTGGCCTACGTATATATGATATGCGTCAACGCTGTGACAATTATCAATGATACGTACTTAGCAAAATTTATCATATGCTTAACAAATTCCATGGTGTAAACCTGGGTTTGGATCTATACTAAATAAAACGTGGAAAGTGGGATATTTGTGAGAATTATGGAATGAAGGGCATATTTTGCGTGATTGCCTGTACAGTTGGGTCCGATTAGATCGGGACAATTCAATCTGATCACACACGACATCAAATCAGGTCAATTTTATAAAATCATATACTGCAATCATCTACAAATTCTATAAAATTGAAAACACATAAACAAAATCGTAGAAAAATATTGTGTCTGATTAATCCTTTTGTAACAGGATAATTTATCATTATTGAAGATACATTATGTATGATTTAGATAAGGAACTAGCCATTCTTGCTATAATAGTTCGAAAGTAGATAATGTTAAATGAATAATTGAAAATTTCATTCAAATTACTCTATTGCAAGCGAAGATATTAGCCTTTTAAGGTTTGACAGACGTGGGCAATAATTCCAACTACCGTACTGGTTGATCGAAACTAAGTCTCGCCCTTCTATATTTGATTAAATTAAAGTATCGCTGAACCGTTCTAATCTATTCAAAATCGGAGAAGTCTAATGCCATCCAGTGTTGATTATCACCTCGACCAGTTCATTTATGTTTAATTAATACTTTAGAAAAACATTTTTAGGCCTAGAGAGAGACCTGTAATAGGCAGATTAAGCTCTTGCATAATGCATGTTTAAGTATATGGATACCATTCAACTACCTGTAATTGTGTAAATATTGTCGTTCAGAATATAGGGAGGGGGCAGCGTTGGTTTCGCCTAACTGATTGCCACAGCACGTTTTAATGAGTATATTTTGTCTGTGGTGTCCGATGGTGACACAGTTTATAAACGTAAAATCACACCTTGTCTAGGACATAATGTATGTAATTTTATCTATTGTCAGGTTATGGTGGAAAAGGTGTGCAACTAGATCCCACGAAAATGAACTCAGATGATTTAATAAAATATAAGACTGGTTATTTGAGACATCATTTCAACGAGATGGCGAGTGACATGATGCCCCTGACTAGAAAAATATTGAACGTCACCGAACCAGAGTAAGCTATCGGGACTCAGACTAGCAATTATTTGCCCATTGACTTCAATGTTAAATGGCTGTAACATCACAGACTGTGGCATTTTGCTCGACATTCCTTGGGTTTCAATCTCTATAAGCACATTTGGCAATCTTCTCATAATTCTGTAGGGAGTTGACCGTTTAGATGTTTTGCTACGGTGATGTGATATTGGCTGGAGTGAAATTTTCATTTCTGACGCAATAATTGCTCTGCAGAAACACACTTTACACAAAACTGGCCTAAAATTGCAAATGGGATTCCTTCCCTCCAATTCTAGACCAAATATGTCAACCAAAAAATGCGGGAAGAGGAGAGAAGAAAGTTATGGGTAAATTGTCTATTTATAACTCGCACTACATTCGTCAATCACGACTAAGGGGGAATAATTACTGGTCTGAGTCCATATTTACTATATTTCTTCAACATATCGTTGTTCAACGTACATCATTATTTTTTGAAAGAAGGCATATCTGTCATGTACAGTTTCCCGTCTGATGGACTGTTTAACAATATGTACTAATTTCATGGAAAAAAGAACCCTTTATCTTTTGATTATGTTTCCCAAACAAAATACCCGAATTATATTCCGGGGCGGGACAGTGGAAGCTTTATACAATAACAGTTATATTCGCGAGAGAGAGAAATGGGTTTAACGTTCACTCAACACAAACTAGGTCATTTCGGGACCAACATATGGTTTCATTTTATTTCAATAATTCGCTTGCGCTTAGGGGTCTTTAGCAGTTGGAGGAAACAGGAAGTTATATTAGCTATTAAATTAAAACTATGATGCAGTCACATGAAGCGTTGTTCTTTTTTTATATTTTCATTGATAGATGTTTGGAAGTTGAATATGACTATAAACATCTATCAACTGCCGGGGTGGTTATTATATTCCATAACGAGGCATGGAGTGTATTACTACGCTCCGTTCACACTATTTTACGAACAGTACCAAGAGAGTTGTTGAAAGAGATCATACTGGTGGATGATGCTTCTACAATTGGTGAGAAGGGGTATTAATATTATCATGCTGTCATAAACGAAAAGTCCAAATAAAAAAAAATAATAATTTTATAGATTTACCCCTATTTCGAAATCTGCCAAGTTTCGATCCACTTGGTTTTCCTCTCTACACCGGTAGTGTTTAGATTGTAACTGATGTTTTCGTATTAAGGATTTTTTTGTATTAAGAGTCTACGACATGTGATCGATTGAAGCCGATTTTCATAGATTGGACAAGGGGAGCAGAGATTGAATAATGATAGACATCTCATTGTTCGTCACATACTGACATTATCTGGTTATTCAAGCCAATGAAAATAACATGCCACCGTTCAGTAATTAAAATTTATCATTGGCGGAACTTCGATTAAATATGTACAGTAAATCCCTATACTTCCCAAACGGAACTTACGAATGATAAAATGGGAACTTACGAATGGAAAGTATATAGTCTATCTATATTGATAGCGACTACAACACTACTCACAAGTGGACCGCACTACACACAACCAAAACATAGACATACCTGCGGACAAACACACACACACATAACACAAACGTAATACATATTTTAAAAGAACAATAAAACAGAGAATACAAGACACAGATTTGAAGCACTATGACATGTTATACTTTCTAGATGGATTACACCAAGAACTAAAAGAATACGTTTCAAGATTCAGCAATGTTATGCTAGTACGATTGAAAAAAAGATCCGGTTTGATGGTAGCTCGCACGGAAGGCTTGAAACACGTGACTGGTGATGTAGTTGTCTTTCTTGATTCCCACGTGGAGATGCCAGAAAGTAAGTATGGAATGGTAATCGAAATTGACAAAACGGATCTGAAAATTGACCGTAGTATTGATTGTGTTAACATGATGTTCAGTCCTAATTATTTCTTTTGAATTTGGGGACTATAAAAAGACAGGATATTAGATAAGTATTGGTGTCAAAAGAATGTATTTTTTTGCAGATATTAAGTACATGTAGCATGTACATTAATGCTGAGAAATTGATATTAGATAATGAATCATACATGTATTTAAAAATCCTTATTTAAGTATTCTCAATCGAATTGAAATCTTTCTACAACTCCTTTTATTGTCCACTTTCAGGATGGTTGGAACCGCTGCTTCTCAGAATCCAAAGCAATGCAAAGATCTTGGCAGTTCCCGCCACAGACAGCATTGACCAAGATGATTTTTCGTACCAGGCTATATCTGCCAAGGACCAAAATATTGGAGGTTTTGACTTGGACCTTTACTACACATGGCTACCACAGAGAAAAGATAAAAACACGAAATTTGACATTTTAAAACCAATCAGGTTAAATAACTCTTAATACCAACCTTTATTTGAGAATAAATTATTGTTGCAGTCGTGAAGTTTCACCAGAATTTCAGAGCTAAACTGTTTTTTATGGTACTAAATTGAAGCCTTACTCAATGTTATAACGGTTTTTTTTAAATCCAATAACCTACACATGTTTTGTCTATGTTGCCCTGTATGTAATATATCAAAAGAAAAATGAAATGAAATAATGTTTAAAGATGCATAATGTAAGATCTAAATCGTCCTATTGTTTGTTTTTCTTTTGACTTCAAATGCTAAATTATTATGACATTTATTCTCACGGCAAGCTTATAATAACCAACTTTCTAGATTATTGGATGAGCTAAATTTGCCAATTGTAGATCTTTCTTTCAGCCTGCAATGTTATCTAAATTATCATTTAGACATTAATCAACTTATCCAGACCATAATCAATGTCATGGCTAGTCTGCAATATTTACTGGATTAGAATCCGATCTGCTGCTCACGCTTATTGTTGTCTAAATCAAACAATGGATAATCGAGATGGTTTTTTTTTTTTAATCGTACTAGCTTTTTTCCCAATATTATATAATACATCTTTAACTGAGCTAATGCAGTGTGCTATATGTCCGTGTAAGGAAGGGCCTTTCCGTCCACTCTGCCGCGACTTCGAACTATGAAGCATTCTCGTCACACCCGAACGCTGTTTTACTCCATCGTGTCCGTACAATCGGAACTGACAAGAGGGACCTCGGGATTAGTGGGCAAGAACTCTACCCACTGGGTCGCCATGCCATGCGCCCTTCAAAAGGAAAATACTGATTTTACTTATAATGTGGACTGAATTGAAGTGAAATGAGGTTTAACGTTCTACTGTTCAGCACCAACCGCTTATGGCATGGAAGAGATTGAAAGTTACACAAAAAAAAGAGTTTAGCCGTCTTCACTGGGCGCCGTTATGATACTTTCTCGTCTGTTTATTCTATACCCGTCTCCATTGACCTAGCAGAATAGAAGGTTGGTAAACTTACATTTCATTTCTATTTATTCTGTTTTTAATGTAAAATTCCAATTCTGTCCTTTATTCAGATCACCGACTCATCTCGGGTGTTGTTTTGCCATGTCAGTCGATACTTTTAAACATCTTGGCCAGTATGATCCTCAGCTGAAGATATGGGGCTGTGAAAACATAGAATTATCATTTAAGGTATATACCTTTGCTTGATCATACAATTTTCTAATCTTTTAATTTTCTAATGAATTAGTTTGGTGTTTTTAAAGGATAATTGTTGCCCTTTGTTAATCTTTAAGATTATCTAGTATGACTTTCACATCTGTTGCCCTTTGTTAATCTTTAAGATTATCTAGTATGACTTTCACATCTGTTGCCCTTTGTTAACCTTTAAGATTATCTAGTATGACTTTCACATCTGGTTTTTTTTGCATACATACTCTATACCGATATGGGTTAAACTCAACATTAATCTGTTTAGGTTTGGATGTGTGGTGGCCATATTGAAATAATTCCATGTTCACGCGTCGGCCATTTATTTCGACAGACTGCGCCGTATGGGTACGGCGACGAAGATGCATTTGATGTCATCAAACACAACTGTGTACGCGTTGCTGAAGTTTGGATGGATGACTACAAATATTTCTATTACAATCGTATCTTCAATACCCAGGTTTGTTGAATGGCAAGAGTTACCTCCCTTTGAATTTGAACTCAAACGCGGGTGTCTCATTTCAAGGGAAATAACGCTTTATTGATTTTGCTTCAGGCTGGTATTTTTCTCCTTGACGTCAGTGTTAAATAGATGATATTTATTGACGCTACATCATTGTTTTGAGCATTAATTACGTGATCTTAATCTTTATAGCCGCAATGAGACTAAAATGTAATAATCAACTGATAAAAATATGAAAGAGACTGAACCTTTCAAGTTTAATCTAAGCAACACATGACACAATGATATGGAATACAAGTTACTTAAAGAATTTATTTCAGCGACGTTTCGACGAGGGTTATCTAACTTAATCTAAGCAAGATCAGTGGAATCTATAGGCAGTGACGTCACATAGTTGGCGACCACTCCAATTGATGTTTGTTTATTTTCTGATACTTACGTCTCAAATTCATAAATATTCACCCAAATCATGATCATTCTACAAAATCATTAATATTTTCTAAATCCCTGCACGGAAATTCTTGATTCTAGACCAAAATATCAATTACAAAAATTGCCATGCGAAAGGAAGGGGGGAGTGGTATAAATAAATGCACTGCACGAGATCAGGGGAAGTAATTACTGTCTTAAATCTGTATTCTACCAAACCTTTGATTATAGTGTTAAACAAAAATACCATATAATTATTTAAAACAAACCCAATTGAATAAATTGTCTTTCTCTTCAGAAGACTGTAGCAATTACTGATTTGTCTGAACGAAAACTATTGCGTAACAAGTTGCAATGTAAATCATTTAAATGGTACCTTGACAACGCTTTTCCGGATATATATCTTCCATTCGATTGGCTGGCATCAGGACAGGTAAGTTTTAAAAAAAATAAAATTTAACAAAAAGCAAACACTCTTTGATATGAGACAATGACATTTGAAGAGATTCCCCTCTAGTTGTTGTTTTTGTAATTTATCTTTTCATTTTGTCTTTTATCTGATATTAGATACGCAATGTGGCCTATCCACACAAGTGTATTGAAACTCCAGTTCATTGGGCGAATTATGGTAAATCTGTTCATATAGAGAAATGTAATAAACAGATTTTGATCCAGGTATGTACACCATTACTTTATAAGGAAGGGGGTTGGATGGCCGAATGGTTAGTATGCGCGCGCTGTATCATACGGCGTGGTTTCGAGTCCCGGGTTGTACGTGTGAAGGAGTACGTTCGCCTTTCCAACTTCGTGGGTTTTCTCCGGGTACTCCGGCTTCCCCCCACTGCTAAAGACCCCTACGCGCAAGCGAATTATTGAAATAAAACACAGTTGAATAAATCGTTTTTATACATTAGTTCCGAAATGACCTAGTTTGTGTCGAGTGGACGTTAAACCCCATTTCTCTCTCTCGCTCTCTATAAAGATATTTCTAAGTGTCAGCTCTTTATCCATATCTTACATAATGCATCTTTAAGGAAATGTCCAATCGGATGGAATGCCGTGTTGGGGAAATATCTAATTAAATTGGGTTGAATATCATATGGAGTCTTTGTCAACATTCTCATATTTGAGTATACAGCTCACAGACTCTATATCCACACCAACTCGTGCCGTAACTGTCAAGTAAAATTCATACTAGTTGAGATTTAACGTCTTTTGGGACTGTCAGGACCATTTTCACTTCAATCCAATGAGTTTGCTGATTCGGGCGAGTAATATAAATACAAAGAAAACCATATAATTGGTTGAAAAAAACATAATTAGTTGTGCCATGGTGGGGGCAAGCTGGAGTTGATGGACCCTAGTTGCCAATCATGCTCCTAGAGAGGGTTGATTAATAGAATGGTCGGTACCAGATTGTAGTAAGGTGACTGTCAATCTCCCTCGTAACCCAACGTATTGGTACAATTCTGGTCTGGAATTACGTGGCTCGGATATTGATTTGCAAGGAGTCGGATCCTCTCATGAACGATTGGCGCCATCTTGAGTTATCTGCTGTTGATCCCCCACTCGATTTTATATTTTGAGTACATTTTAGCCTTGATTAAGTCGTGGGTCCACGGTAATGAAGCAACGATTTGGAAATGTTTCAACAAATGACTCACTTAAACAAAACTGTTTAGATTTCTTTTTCTCTTTTCAGCATTTTACTTTAACGAAAGAAAACCAGATCAGACGAGACGAAGGATGTTTAAATATTGATGGTGACCGGAAGTTGGTGGTTACACCATGCGCTGAAATTAATAACGAAGGCTGGATTTATAGAAAGGTATTTGTATTAATCCATTGTGTTTCCGAACAATACAATCTTTTTCTAATCTCTTCTTTTTTGATGTGGTAAATTCCATTACCCGTCCTATTTCCTTACAGTTGTTCATCCCTGCAAGATATGAATTCTATTTCATTTACCTAGTTTATCTCGCGATTTGTCAGACATCATAATAGAGTATTAGTAGAATACTGGTTTATAAGTTTTTAAAAATACGGGGTGTTATTAGAAAGTGTGACCCCCTCCCTCCCCCTCCCTCAAAGACGTTGGTCTGAAACATAGTGAACAACTTATCTAACACAAGGACTGGTTGATCCATAAATATTTGTCGGCTACTCCACAATCACATATTGTTTTGACTATTTATATTACAGGATCGAACAATTCTTCATAAATTTAGCGGGAAATGTCTCGGAATTCTTCAAGATGGAAGCGGCGTGGAAGTTATAGTGTGTAATGACGGAATAGATCAAAAATGGAATTGGGACCGGACGATTCCGACAAAAATCAAAAATTTAAACCAAAGACACAATTTAAAGTAATATGAAATAAAATGTAACAATAAATTCAATGTTTTTGTGATAAATAGGTTAATGTCGTCCACTCGACACAAACTAGGTCATTTCGGGACCAACATGTGGTTCTATTAAATTTCATTAATTCGCTTATGCATAGGGGTCTTTAGTAGCAGTGGCAGGAAAACCGGGGACCCGTACAAAACACACAATATTGGACAGACGACCATTCTCCTTGCCACTATAAGCGAAGAATCTAAACGACGTCACTTGACTAAATGGCAGACCTTATGATACAACACGGACGTGCTAACTATTCGCCCCACCCCGGAACAACACAGAATCTGCGTGCATGATGACAATTAGGCAAAAACACCGCAAATGTTCTGACAAATATATCCCATCACACACGTAATGTTGTATACACGTCAGACATAGCCAACACTTTAAATTACATTTATTCTAGATTATAGAATATAAACATGATAAAACGATCTAATTTTGTGAAAAAATCTAAATACAAACTTAATCTAAGAAAAACATCATGCATTAATGATTATTTGGTCTCTATATTTAATATTTTTGTTGCTATTCACAGTTTATTGTTAATAAATTATTCGCTCTACAAGGATATTAGCGAATGTAAATTCCATTAAAGAAATACACTACAGTTACTTCCAATTGACGTATATTCTAAAACTAATGTGTTTTGATATGAAATTTTCCAAACGGGGGTATGTTCACCTCCTGATCATACCGCCGCAAGATCATTAATGTCTAGAACAGCAGATAATCAAATTCGGAGAAAGAATTTATCAATCAATGACTTGTCCAGAAAAATTTGGTGGAGCGACACCTATAAATTAAATAAAAAAGTTATTCCCCTTTTTATAGAAAGTACATTTTTTAAAACTAAAAACTTCTGTCTGTTGAATGTATAAATGTTTTCAAACACAACGGGGCATAACTATAGCTAGATACCATAGACTGTTCTTCGCGTCTTACCAGGTAGACACCGGGAGCCACAGTATCACAGTGACTGAGGTCACGGTTCTATCTTGGTGTTGGCAGAGAATCTCCTCCGGGGACGTTCAAAGGACCTGTGAACCCCTTAGCGCACATATTAACAAACCCATTACAATTGGAATTCGCTGTATGGTTAAATTTAGCGATTATTTGAATTTCATTTATCCAGTCGCGTTGCCGTGGGCGACAAACGTATGTCGCCTACAATCATACTCTGGTTAAATATTGTCGTATTTGTGGGAGGTTAGTAAAACGTGTTTTTCTTTCTACATTTAGTGCTATTTGGCGGGATCGGGTAATAACAAAGTGGGGTCCTTGGCCGCTATTAGCCAGACTGTACATATTACTCTGATCACAGATTCTTTGGTTATTCCTCGTCTTAAGACGACTTAAGCCCGGCTTTACAGTTTAAAGAGACTGCTGATAACAACAACAGATCCTATTACTGTCTAGATTTACTAAACATCAGAAGAAAAACAAAAACAGAATTAGGGATGATTTTAATTCGTTGCGCCTTTTTTTTATTTATTTAATTAATTATTTGATTATTTAGTCTGAAAATAACCTTAAAACTAAACGTATTTTCAGTTTTACAATTTAGAAATTACGATACGGCCAATATTAGCGTTTAATAAAAGTTGCGTAGTCGTTTCTAAAATAAAACCTTAGAATACATGGCATCTATACACAGTCCTAAGTTAAAGAATAATCCTAAATCGTATGATTTATTGGTATCAATTGGCAAATCTTTTCTTAAATCCAGCGTTTGATTTTAAGGTGTTTTTGACACGTGTTCCCGTTTCAAAAGACTCGTTCAACCACGCATCATTGTCCTAATCTGTTTAACCACGGGCCTTGACAATCGAGACAATTATCGCTTCCATAGTGTAAACTTAGTTTTCCAGTGAAAAGAAATAATACGATTTCCAAATACCCATCGGCGAGAAGAAAATATTTCAGATTTTCATGTGCATGTTTTATAAGTGCTAGAATGATTATGTCTTAGAAGATAAGCAATTCTAGCTTCAACCAGTTTAAAAGAAATTAAATGAAATGGGGTTTAACGTCCTTCTGTTCTGCCCCTAAAAAGGGTTAATGAAGACGGGCTATGGGGGAATTTTTGCCCGGGCAATGACAATACGGCCTACTCTTACATCGAATTCCAACTGCCAAGGGATCTTTTACATGCACGCTAATGTGTACACGGGACCTCGGTGTTTCGTCGCATCCGAACGACTAGATAGCTGTCTTTGTCAGGCCCTCCATCCTGTAACACTGACATGGGGGAACCACATCGGAAAGTATGGATAAACTTTCTCGGTCGATGCAGGGATCGAACACCCAGCCTCCAGACTAGCGAACCAGTGTCTTACTCACTTAGCGACGTAATCCCTCAATTCAAAAGATGGTGTGTGTGTGAGAATAATTTCGAAAAGATACTATGAAATGCAAATGCTTTTGATGCACATTATTAATATTTTTATACGTTTAAAAAGCGTATGAATGAATCGATTTGTACTTGTGTTTGTATTTTTGCCAATTCAACATATATTCATAGACATTGATAATCGTGACAGCTGCTACTATTGGTGGTCACTCAATGTACATTTTAATGAGATATCTGGATAACGGGCAAAACGAAACTGTTTCCAATTCATACATTCTCCAAATTATTCTTGCGAGCCACGTCGTGAACACATTAAGGGATACTTTTTGTCATGAGATTTTAATGAATCATTGTTTGCTTCTCAATTTGGTTTTTGGAATTTGAACTGTATTCATGATTTTAAGGCCCGGGGACTAGTTGAAACAGCTTAGCTTTATTGTATTTTAATGACACATTGAGTTCGCCGATTACTCCCGTCATCTGGAAAAAAACAACACTGTTGAATGTAAATTTGAGAAAACAAAGGAAGCCTGTTTTGTTTCAGAATAATTAAGCTATTGAATATAAAACCAATTTTATTTTGTCTTTTTAGATGAAGATAATTAGAAGCCTTTTTAGTGAAGGAGAAACAAAACCTATTATTATATATATGTGCAATAAGTCCAAAAAATGGGTCTAACTCAATTTTCACCAAAATTTAATTTGCTAGGTTTTTCAGATTACGGGAGATGATTCAAGCGTTAATATACCACCACCATAAGTTGGACTTTTATTGCTACAGATGAACATCGATTTTAAAACATATTTCGTTGAATAATCAATAATTTTCCTGCATGAATACTGCTAAAATTTCATTTTAAAAACACAAAATCATTCATCGCTGCTATTAGTTTTTTTTGGAGGTGAGCATAGTAATGGGTTGTCCCCCCTTCCCACCCTCTCTCCACATTCCATTTTAGAGACCGTGGAGTACAAACTTGCAAGCTGTTTTCCGAGCCACTTCCTGGTCGATTTTTTCTCGTGCACGTAGTACATGCAAGCTGCACCTAAATTTTCGTGCGGAGGTATACTGTTGCCGCCCCTGTCCGGACGTCCGATATTAACAAAACTTGAAATATTGGTTTATATCTCAATGATCACGATTCCTTTCAATGTTTTCATGTATCCGACCATAACATCCTGGATTTTGATGAAAATGAAAACGGATGTTAACCCACAGTTCTATGTTCCTTTCAATATGGGCTCATACCGGACCACCATTTTCTTGATTATGCTTGGTGATTGTACGCTAAATCGCGTTTTCAGATACATCATCGTAATGATGGTTGAGTTCGAATTTCGTGGAAATCCGACGGGCACAGCCTGTCAAAATGGCCGCTCCCCTTTACACAAATAGTATATATAAAAATGTAATATCAAAGTTGTGAACTCTCTGGTGGTCACAATGTTATCCCATTTTAGCGAAACTTAAAACGTGTTGGCTGCTTTTGGTGTTATCGTATATTTTGACTGGATATGGCCCTTGTTTTCCAGGCCACATACCCTCCCACCAGGGATCGAAACCCAGATGTAACTGAGCAGCTAGAGCTCGAAACGCGAGACTCTAGACCACTGGACTATCGCAATACCCAGTTTGTATATTATTTATTAGATATTTCATTAATACCTCTTATTTCTCGGACACAAATTTTCCTATATAGAGATGGACATCCACATTCACTTGCAAAGGAACTGAGATGATTACCTAATATGGTCAAAGAGAAATTGATTGCGTCATTGTCGTTACATCCGTTTGGTTTGATAATCACAGGGAGGGGAATTTGGTGTTTCTTAGTAAACAGAAAATAGTCTACCAATTGGCAATCATAAATTAGAACGTCAATTTCTTTTATACTAATAATTAGGGCGATGATTCGGATATAATTCAAGAACACGCTAGAAATTAAATAAAATAAAATCCAAACAGTCCAATCCCACCCGCTTTAACTCGTGCTCATCTCGATCCATAGTGCATTTGCACGGACTGCTATTGCATCATGTACAACCTCTTTCTGTCCTTGTTCAACTACTGTTCTTTCCCAAACACTTTGTGGGTGGAATCTTATATTTTAAGACAACAGTTTTTCTTCCTTAACCGCCTAAGCTGTGAAATAGCATTGCAAAATTGTACTTATTAAATTCGGTACATATTAAATAAACTCCGAGTGGATTTATGAAAATGTGTAGGAGTTATTGATATATACGGGGACATTTTGGAAAAAATTAAACGTAGAATAAAATATGTACGCAATTTCTTTTGAAATATCTAGGTGTTGACGGTATTTGAGAAAATTAGACCTTTGTCACAGAATTGACTTTTGGTGTATTTTAAGACTCGTGTTGAATATTAATGTTAATCTTGCACCAGATGTCGACAAACGGATTTATCATGTACAAATATTATCATTTCATAAAAAAATAACAGTTTCAAGTGGACCTATATGTATAATAGTTTTTGATAGCGCGAGGTTGATTAATAATTTATACCTTAAAAAAGAGTTGCCAGAGAACAATAAAGGGTTTACATTAATAAGGCAGCAGCGGATATTTCTAATTGTCCAGATCCAGTACGCATGTGAAGTTTGTATGTTCGGTGTATTTTGGCTGGATAGATCGAGATCTTTGACCGGCGGTTTTGTAGGACTGATACGAGAGAAAAGATTAGTTTAACGACGAGGCTTTGATGCAAAAGGTAAATACAAAACGAAATCGGCTTACACGTTAAATCTTTATAATTATAGTAAGCAAACAAAATACCCGATATGGGGCTTTCGGAATCCTAATATTTCAAACTAAACAGAAATACAAACAATTTACAGCTTATTAAACAAACAAATTGAGTGTTGTTTTCACCGTATTTCCAATAACATTCGGTCTCGTATTTATTTTGTTTATTAAATAAAAATGCTTCCGTTATATTAGATGCTCTTATAGGTAATTAATTGTGACGAACATTTCAGTCACACGAACACTTCTTGCCTCAATTTTTCTGATATTGCAATATGTCGGTCGGTCATTAAGTCATAACTTACACGTGACAAGGAGTAAGGTCGCCTGTCCAACCTTCAACTACTAGAGAAGCCAACGTGCAAGAAAATATTGAAATACAATTGAACTATATCTTAGTCCAAAAATGACCTAATTTTGTCGAATGGCCAGTGAAATTACAGGTTTACTTTATACTACTTTCGGTTTGTGTAGTGAATCTCATATACGTGCTTTTGAACGAGGCGTTGCCACATCTGCTTCATCTGTTGCAGATCGAACATTAAAATCTGTGTGGAAATCAATGGTGGCCTGGGGCCATATGGCGTTAAATTTACAATATTTTCTAAACCTATTAGTTTCTAACACCTAGATTATGTATATTATAGATAGTTTGCGGTTTCACTATTTGAAACGAAGTAACTCTACCGTTGATGTCTCCATTGACTCCTTGAGAGTAATGGGGTTTAAAATCAACTCAACAAAAAGTGGGTCATTCGGGACTAGCATATGGTTCAATTTACGATAATGATTCGCTTGCACGTACGGGCTTTTAGCAGTCGGGGGAAACCAGATGCCCCGGAGAAAACCCTCGAAGATGGTATATATGCGACCATACTTTATGTTAATGATTCGCATGCGCGTACGGGTTTTTAGCATTCGGAGGAAACCAGGGGACCCGGAGAAAACTCACGAAGATAGATATGCGAGCATACTTCTCAATTCTAATACAACATGGAAGTGCTAAACTGTATGACATTGTCCATCAGAAAGTGGGAATGTCTGTGAGTGTGTGTGTGTGGGGGGGGGGATGGACGAGTGGTTAGCGCTGTATCATAAGGTCTGTCATGAGTCAACTGGCGTGGTTTCAATTCCTCGGTTGTACATAACATGGAGTAGGGCTGCCAGTCCAAAGTACGTGAAAGGGAATTGTTGAAATTGAATCATATATTAGTCCCGAAATGACCTATAGTCTCTCTCTCTCTCTCTTTTTCTCTCTCTCTCCCCCTCTCTCTCTATCTCTATAACACCGTTGTGTGATTGTGTAGGCTAATGTTGGCCGAGGAATTTCTTGGGATTTTCCAGTCTGGTTTCCCCATGTCAGTACTGCAGAACGGCGATAAAAGTGTTTAGTCATTCAGATGGATCAGAAATGGCGAGCGCGTAATTGAACGCTTGAGAGGTCGATTTAGAAATAAATGTAGGTCGTGGGGCTGCTGTCCGGGCAACAATTTCCGTCATAGCTCATGCCCGTCTTCATCAACCCAGTCTAGAACGTTAAACACAATGTCATTTACTCGCTACAAATAGCGTGTAATTCCCTAGGCTGTAATTGAAATAATGTAACATTTATACATCTATCGAGTCGAGATAACTCTTGAATAATTTTTCGAAATATGATCATTGTAAATCCTACTAATTTAGACAATAAGATAAGATTTAATCCCACAAACAAAATATTCAACTTAAGTAATGAACTGAAAAGAAAGAGGAGCGCAATTGCAGAGTGTGTCTTGAGACTTTTAAACTTTTACATGTCAGTTTCCCTTACATATTAAATCAAAACAGTATAAAATGTCACTTCCGTTTCATTTATCATTGTGTATCTTCCGTTTTCGTTATGAATGCTGGTAAGATTTTAAATCACAACCCCGACAGTCCTCAGGCACATGCGGATGTGATTTTTGATACCTTGTTGTCTGTAATTAAAAATTCTTTTTCATATACATTTGATTTGAATTTAGAGATTATGGAATATTTTAAACGATAATACTATTTAACTTAGGGTATTACGTGGGCTTTTTGTGCTTTTAATAGCAAACCAGAAATTAAAGTACGTAACCGTTTGGTTCATTTCGTTTCTGTCAATAGTCTATCGTTTCATGCATTTCTTGTAGCTGTATTTTTTATATATCATTGGGAAATAGGTAATATCGGTATATATAGTGTTTTCTCGAATCCTTGCCTGCGAAAAGAAAAATACATGTTTTTATTTCCAAGGTGCAAACTATTTACAAGTAATGTATGTTTCTCCTTGTGAGACGTTCGGGGCGCGGGGCCTCACAGGGAACATTGTTTAGTCGTTCGTATGGTAAGGACAACGAAGTTCTCATGTACGGTGGGCCTATAAAAGAACCGATTACAATATATTGAAGAATTGGCTCGTTTTAAAATATGTCTGGGATTCTTCACTAAGACTAGACCATCTTCGGTGAAGAGTATGTCACTGGTCAGCAGCGTGTTCTTTATTACTTTTTCAGATTTGTACAGAACATCCCAAGAACATGAACAAGATGCTGTCACTGGTTATGATATTAAGTCTCTTGGCTGTAGTTACAGAAACTGTGCCCATTGATGGTAATTTACAAGTCCACTCGAAACCACGATTGATATCATATTCCTTAAATCCTTTAAATTGTGTTATTTCTTGACAAAAATGTCTAAGTAAAAAAAACAACCACGAAATTACTTTACACCAAATTTGAAAACAATATCGCGTTAACAAGGTTTTCGGAGAGGGTAAGTTACCCTGGAACAGAAACAAGCGGAAACCTGCATATTGACCCTAATCCTGCACACCAAATTTGAACAACCACGGAACTGCTTCTACAAAACAAAATGTGTGTGTGTGTGTGTGTATCACTTGGCCGGAAGGAAGCAGAACGCAGATAATCGTGCACAGGGTTTCAGAAACTCGGGGAAACCGGAATAAAGACACTATAAAACAATGCTGCACAGCAAATTTGAACAACTTCGGAACTGTAGGTCCTAGGTCCCTGTATAATGATAAGGTTTATTATCCCATAAACTCAGGGGCCGGTTGCTCAAAAATAAGTTATTTTAACGATCCGTTGAACTGTAACAGATCGTTATCTTGCTAATGTGTCGTTTGTAAACGGTCCGTTAAATTCCTGTTGCTGGAAAGTCAATTTCATTATCAGTTAGCTAACGGATTCATTAAGGTTAATACAAGCGAGAACTGTTTGTCCATTGGCTGAATGTTGAATTTTTATAAGATACTTTATTTTCTTTTTTAGAAATTTTTAGCATAAATCTGTTGGAAAAAATATGGGATTGGTACTACAGAATATTTGGGACCATTATTTCTTACAGACTCCCCAAATTCTGTAGAATACTATAGAATTTCATGCTAAAGGAAATGGAATAGCCCCCTCCTCGCCCAACCCTTTGGAATGTTCTACAGAAAATTACACTAGTAATGTATGACTTTTTGCTTAGGGGATACTTCGGCTGACAGCCCACTAATGCCACCGTTAAAGAGATAATGGAGCCCATCACCTCCGTTAGAAATAACGGCAAGTTAACGACACGTTAAAGTTAATGGGGCTTCCAGCAACAATCTCTTAAAGTTAAAGATCCGTTATCTCCATGTTAACGGATCGTTATAAGTTAACGGAGCTTTGAGCAACTGGCCCCAGATCTTCACGTCAAATTTGAATTAAATCCGTTAAAAATGTACCTTCTATTACGTTAACAAGTTATTCGGATAAGGGGAATAACTCGTGAACTGCAGGTGATCGATAAGGTTCATCTTTTCATTACCCCAATGCTTTAATCCATCAAAAACTTGAGCTCAATCGCGGTAAACAGAAATCATGGGAACCTTGCATGAACATTACCACAATGTGCTGTAGTGATGGTTATTCAAAATACTGATCTCGCGATCGTTGAATTATTATCATTACCTTAGTATTCTATCTGGGCAATGATCTTGTATACGATTTTTATAATTCAAGTTTAATTTTTCAGATTTAATCAGAGTACGAAGAGAACTGCCAGGCGGCACCGAAAGTGATGAGAACCAAAAACACGAAAATATTTTTGTAAGAACGGGTAAGCTGGTATTGGGAAGCCGATTTGGACAGAGTAAGGCGCTGAATCGCTAATTACGAGTTCCGCGTTTTTCCCGGCAGGGTTTCCACTTGTCATGGATGTAAAATGGAGGAACTAGCGAGAAGCAGGGTCGTCTATTCGTTTGGGTGACACGAAAAACCGATGGCCGATTTACAAGTTAGTGTGCGCGTAAAATAACCATTGTCAGTAGGAAATTTGAAATAGGCGTAGACCGTGTGTCACAGCGCATAGCGCATGACCGTCTTCACTACAAAAGTATAGCATCAAATTAAACCCTCTTGCATTTTAAATTGTGCTGGGGTCTGTGATTGTATTTTCATTTAACGCAATACAGATGGATGTCATGTTGTTCTGGGGTCAAGTGTTTTTCTTGATCAAATCATTGTTTCGAATAATTTTTGTCCTAATGTGTCGTTCCAGATGTGTTAATTGATGTTTTCACACATTTTGCGAGGGCCAAAACGCCCAGTATTTATTTTTAAACAATATTGTAACCCAAACCCAACCTATATTTATTTTAAACCCTACACCAAATTCTTAACCATTACTCTTCCCTAACCCTAACCACGAGCTAATCTTTATTGAGATTATCGTCACTCAACGGTGGTTTCGAATAACCTCTATTTTTAAAACATAACCTCGTCTGCAAATTAAGACAGTGTTCTAAAATAAACAACAGATGTGTTAGATATCCATGCATTATGAAAACCTGATTCGGTGAAATTTTTATTAATAATCTGTTATCAAAATAGAATAAATACGATCTTATTCCAGTACAAAAAGAACTCATTACATTTGTGTACTTGTTATTGCTGGACGATTAATCTTTATATTCTCCTACGCACAGATTATTTTTGTCAAAATGTCGTTCATATCTTACGACCTAATCATTAATTTATTCCAAATTGAATGACATAATATCAGTTTCTGATGAAAAGTGCTTTCATGTTGCGTTTTTTCATAAAATTTTTGTATAAAATATTAAAAATTTTTGTTGTTATGTTATAACGAATTGGATCTTTTAAGGACATCGATCTTTAAAAAAATTCAGGTAGGCGACAGAACAAACGAGCTGACTATAATTGGTGGTGCTGGGTGGGGCATTTGAATGTTAAAGACACATGTGGAGCTGGTTTAAAGATTGATGATGGATATATTGAATATTTCAGCCAAGTTTCTATAATCTTAGCACAGTTATGAATGTTTGAAATTTTGACAAGTAACATTGACGCTGTAAAAGAAGAAGTCTCCATTTTAGTCCTTCAATTACCAGGGTCCGTAAAGGGGGTCCTGTTTAGTGTTTAATACCGCAATGTCATATATTGTCTAATCCACTCATTATCTTATCTACCAAATGTTCTAGAGAGTTGACAATGGGCTTGTCATAATCATGACCAAATTTCAGAATAATTTATTTAAGACGGGAAACCAGAATATAGACCTGCAATAGGCAGATTTACCTCGTGTACTTACAATGCATCTCTGGGAAAAACACAATTTCCGTCACTTACTTCCAAAAGCACATTAAGGTGGAAGTATGCTTGGCGATCAATGAGACAAAATTTAATGGACTTTTAACAAAGAATAAACTACTAAACTGAATATCTGGATATAAATGGCTCATTGGCGAAACCAGAACTAAATTATATGATGTAACCAGGAATAACGAATTCTGTAAAAAAAAATTTACTCCATATAAAATATAAAGCTTCACAAATTAATTTAATGCTAACATTTTGCTTTGTTTTGTTACAGGACCGTACCATGGAGATCAGGGAGATGGAAAAGACTTTTGCTGCAATTCCGGTGGGTGACAATTCTCCATGGTTTAGTTGTTGCAGACATTTGGGATGTTATGGTTAATAAACACATTTTCAACCGTCACTATCTGTGTTGCTGGTATAGTGGATCGTTGCCGATTCGACAAAGATGGGTGTGGTGGTCGGGTGGTCGGGTGGTCGAGATGCGCTTTACATCATAGTAAGGCCTGCTATTGAGTAGTGGCGTGATTTATTTCAATCCCAAAGCTGTATGTGACAAGGCATAGGAACGCCTGTAAATTCTCATAGGTCCCCGTCATCGTCTTCTTAAGTTTCCTACTGCTGCTACAGACCCCTACGCGCATGTAAAGTAATGAAATAAAATGGTACCGTATATAAGCTCCGAAATGCCGAGTGAACGCTAATCTTCTTCTAGTCGTTTAGACCTAGTTGTGCTGAATGGATGGTAAATTCTCTCTCGTGGTATGGTCATTTGCATACAAATTATACAGATTCTGCACGTTCATGTAATAGTAAGTGCAGGAGGACCGCACTACACGCAAAAAAAACCCCATAATCTACAAGATTAACCTGTGGACAAGACAGAAAACAGACATTGCAAGAAAAAATAAACAAATATCAAGTCAAGTGAATGGATCCGGGGGCCAACCGTAAGCGTCCACTGCACTGTACACTCCCGGTCCGCTATGGTACAATCTTCACTAAAATGATTTACCAAAAAAAAGACGTAACAGAAATAATGCGACCGATCTTGACAGTGGTCGTTTCTCCAATGGCGATAGTTTGCCACTTGACGTCAGGTGTTAGAACGTCAAACTATTTCAACAATAAAGGCGATAATCCGGGTAGAATCTCGGAAAATGCTAAAATAATAAGTGTAGTGAGCATGTTTTACACAAAAACCATTTACAGAGATAGCGATAAAATGTAATCCAGCCATTAATAATCTAAGATTTCACATCGTAGGTATTAGTGATGCTTTGCTGTAGCGTCCGCTTTTTTATGTTGAAAAAAGTCATGTACATTTTTACTTTTAAGGGATTAAACCAACCTCCCATTAAATGAACATTGGGATGGTGACTTGATTCCAGATAAACATTACAATATTATTGATATCTTGGCGATTAGTAAGAATGAGCAAGAAAGCAAATATAGATTGTCTTGATGTTTCGTAAATAATGAATGGGCAATTCGTATCTTTGAGAAGCCTTGCCAATACAGTTGTTGAATATTATTCAATTATTATTAGAGATACATTATGGGAGGGAGATTAGATAAAGAGCTGGGAGAGAGAGAGAGAGAGAGAGAGAACTGGGGTTTAACGTCCACTCAACACAAACTAGGTCATTTCGGGACTAACGTATGGTTTAATTTTATTTCAATAATTCGCTTGCGCGTAGGGGTCTTTAGCAGTGGGAGGAAACCGGAGTGCCCCGAGGAAACCCACGAGGTTGAGAAGGCGCCCCTATCTCCATGCCACATACGCTCACACTAGGGCTCGAAACCACAGCCGCAAGCCAGAGGTGACTGGCCAGCTAGAGGTGGAAGCGCGGCACTCTAGTCCACTAAGCCATCCCAACCCCCCAGATAAAGAGCTGGGAGTTATTGCTATAATATTTAAAATCTGGATAAATTAAAGGGAACTTTCTGAAAATTTGAATCAAAATGATATACTTTGAACCGAGATTTTAACGATTGGATTCCGAGCCTATAGCATCGATCATCATTACTAAAATCAGAACGACAAAAAACAAAGTCTTGATTATCCATTTTTTGAATTAATTATTAATGGACGTTAAGCAGCAGATATGATTCTAATCCAGTAAATATCGCAGGCTATCGCTGCCACTGGTACTTGATTATGGTCTGGATAAGTTAATTAATGTCGAATTAATAGTTTAGATAACATTTCAGGCCTAAAGAAAGACGTGCGATTGGCAGATTTAGCTCTTGCATAATGTATGTTTAATGAAAACGAAATAGACCAACGGGGTAAGAGAAGACAGACATACACCAAACAGTATGTATGGCAAAGGGAATGTTGCTAGAGAGCAGCGACCAAACGTACACTTTTTTGATTGTCAACGGTTCTGTTGCTTTTATTCCTGTGTGTATACGGACCATCGGTGGTTAGTCTCATTCGAAAGACATCGGATTATTCCTTGCAAACCCCTGTATACTTTTCGAAATCGGAAATACCGTGGAAAATTCTCGGAAAAGAGCGGAACAGAAACCGAGATCGGCATTTAGCAAGCAAACTTCATATTCACTGAATGTACAATGTGTAATGCAACAGTAAAACGAACACGAATTTGAACAAATATTCACAATATCTGCCACAATTCAGTTTTAAATAATTAAAGTAGAGGCACAAATAGAAAAACGGAATGATAAATTCAAAACACGCTCTAAACAAATAAATCGTGCGTGGTACAGCAGTCAAATGGTTCTTCCGTTCGTCAGATTTCTCAAAAACATAAGAATTGAATTTATGGGCGTAACCATGTGAACTCCCCGTCTCCGGAGATCTTCTATCCATAGGATTTACATACAGAAAACACATTTCTAAAACAAAAGAGATATGCTAAAGTAAGCAATGATGATAATAAAAAAGAAAAAAATCTACAGACCGAACAATAAATGAATGTCATATACGCCCCACGGGGAATGGTAATTTAATTAAACAAAACAATATTATCATAGTAATACAAGCATTTATTCTTAAGTATATCCTATATACCACGTTTCTAATAATCCCTATTGCTTATTGTGACACATCATTGATTATTTCCACAGCAGTTATGCACTGAATTCCCACCTCTGTGCGGATGATATGCCAAGATTGTTCATTCTGGCTAAAGTGTTTGTTACTGCATCTCATTCACTTATATCTCGATTATATTTTGGAGAACAAAACTGCTTCATTTTGTGATAAAAACCCTTAAAATTTTCTACCTATAGGTCCTAGCAACTAACTCAATATTCAAACAAATTAAACCCGCCATAGTCATCGGGAAATGTAGATCGGTGTCCAAATCTGTATTACACGGTGTCTGAAAAACGCGTAGTTGAAATTTACCTTTCGTTATCAAAAACAGCACAAGGGTCATTCACAGCATATATCTCTAAAGGAACGGAAATCGATTATACCCAACTTAAAAACTGATCCGAAATCTAAAAAGGGCTACTTGTCCGATTAAGTAGTTTTGAAGTTCACGTCCAAACGACTCAATATTTTGAGCTGAAATTGTGAGACGAGGTAAATAAACCACTTCTTTATATTTGGCATTTAAACATCATACGTACTCGGACTTTTACATTTGGGATAGCCCCTTTAAATGATAAACTGTAAAAACTAATGTTCTCCTGAATAACATACTGCTTAAAGCACAGAGGGGATTGAGGGGGGGGGGGTATCGACAACTCGAAACAATTTAGGTCAATTCGGTATATTAAACAATTGCGTGTATTTTCATTCGCGGGGAATCTAAAGGCTCCTGCGAAAACCCTTGACTTTGGGAACACGTTTCGTAAATGCTACGAATCAATTGTTTTCAATTTGGGCTTTTAATATGTTTTTATACGCCAACATTTTCATGTGGACGTATATTGTCGTCGCCCCTGTCCGTCCGTCCGGAAGTCCGTCCGTCCACAATTGTTTGTGAACAGTGTACAAGTCACAATTTTTATCCAATTTCAATGAAACTAGAAATATAGGTTTATCACCCCAGGATCTCGGTTCCTTTCGATATTGGCATGTATCGGACCGAAACTTCAAGGATTATGCTCCCTGATTGTACGAAAAATCATGTTTTTAGCTTGTGAACACTGTAGAGGTCACAATATTGAACCAGTTTTGATGAAACTTGAAATGCATGTTTATAGCTCAAAGACCTTGGTTCCTTTCGTTATTTGCGCATATCGGATCGTAACTTCCTAAATTATGGCCCCTGATTTTACGAAAAATCGCCCTTTTTTAGCTTGTGGTCCCTCTTGAGGCCAAAATTATTATCCGATTTAAAAAAAAAAGTCTGATTATATCACCGTTACACTGTAAAGAATGTTGTGTTCGAATTTCGTGAAAATCGGACCAAAATTGACGGACAAAATGGCCGCCGCTTGTACGCGAAAAGTGTAAAAATATGGTATGTCAGTGTTGTGAACACTGTAGAGGTCACAATTTTGAACCGAATTTTATGAAACTCGAAATGCATGTCTATAACTCAAAGTTGGTTCCTTTCGATATTTGCGCATATCGGATCGTAACATCCTAAATTATGGCCCCTGATTGTACGAAAAATCACGTTTTTAGCTTGTGGACCCTACAATTTTCAACCAATTTTGATGAAACTTGACATGTATGTTTATCACCCAAAGATCTTAGTTCCTTTCGATATTTGTGCCCATCGTATCGTAACTTCCTGAATTATGGCCCCTGTTAGTACAAAAAATCACCCTTTTTAGATTGTGGCCCTTCTGAAGGTCAAAATTATTATCCGATTTAAAAACGCGTTTGAATATATCACCGTTGCTTGGTAATGAAGGTTGAGTTCGAATTTCGTGAAAATCGGACTAAAATTGATGGACAAAATGGTCGTCGTTTGCACGCGAATAGTGAAAAAATGTGTTATATCAAAGTTGTGGATATCGAATTGTAACTTCATGAATTATGGCCCTTGATCGTAGGAAAAATCATTTTCTTTTTAGCTTCTACTCTATCCCTCTCTCGAAAATGTGGGAGTATCCTGCCTGGCAGCCGATGGTACTTTCGGGCAGGCTATAAGCGAAAAGGGTATCAGAGAAAGATATATAAAAAATTACTGTCCATCGCGGAATACCTCAACACTGAATATCAACGCTATGAAACAACGGGAGTCACGGGGAAAGTTCACCAATATTTTCCGATGTGGTTTCCCCTTTTCAGTGCTCATGGACGGAGTGCCTAACAACGACAGTTGTCTAGTCGTTCGGATGGCACGAAAAACCAAGGTCCCGTTTATATATATATTGGCGTTCATGTAAAAGATCCCTTGGCAGTTGGAATTCGATGTAAGAGTAGGTCTTAGTGCTGCTGCACTAGCAAAATTCCCCTCATTGCACACTGTATGCCCGTCTTCGTGTTGATATGACCCCACAGTAACCACCGATGATATCAATACCAGAAAACATTCCGCCAATATTTTGTTTATTTTTTAAATACTTTCGATGGTCTACACTACATGAAGATCTGACCGGTTGTTGCGATATGTCACGCCAGAGGTCATACGAACGGCTTTTAAAACGAAATTTTGAACGATAAAAACGAAACGAAATAGGATCTGTGTTTTAATCAGATTGACATTCCGCTATATAGCAAGCAAAAATAAAAATTAGGATCATTAGCAGTAGGTTTAATTTGAGTTTCGTTTATTCGGTATATCCCAAAATATAACAAGAGATGGTAATACAGTTTCCTTAAAAATCAGATATTATTTTCGCTTCGTTCACATCCATTGAATTTAAAGGCGCGTGCAAATGTTTGACCTGGATTAAACAGCCAACATAATGTCTGAGGAATCAAAGCATTTCACAGAAAGGTCGGTTGTATCATCCAAATGATCTAACCATAGGTCACTTTGTACTAATATTTTGTATACATTTACTTAAATGACAGCAATGACCAGGAGCGGATCCAGGATTTTTTGCAGGGGGGGGGGGCGGTGTCTAGGTTTGATAATTGCTTAACTAAGGCGCTCAACCAATTAACGGGGGGTTAATTTGGTAAATTAGATTCAATTTGGTGCATTCTGACGTATTTCCGGAAGGTAAATTCCAAAATTACAGGTCCAAAAAATCGCCAATAAAATCGCATAAAAAATTTTCAAGCCTTAGCGGGGGGGGGGGGGGTCCGGACCCCCTGGACCCCCCTCTGGATCCGCGCCTTATGACAGGAAGCAATCATTTTCACTGCGATATGATGAACTGAATCTATGCAGCTCTCCGTGTAACAAGGAGGCCGTTATCTGTATTTGTCGTGAACCAAGTTGATGTGCCTGTTTTACATGCGATTGAATCCCTGGTAGCCGGAAGATTATCTAGGTACATTGTTCTTGTTTTCTTAAACATACACACAAGAGCTAAATCCGACAATTGCAGGTATTTTTTAGGCGTGAAATGTTATGTAAATTATTAATTAGACAATGATTAACTTATCCAGACCATAATTAGCTCTCGATGCCATCGCTAACCTGTGATATTTACTGGATTAGAATCCGATCTGCTGCTCAACACTCATTGGTGATTAAATCAAAAAATGAATGATCGAGGCTATCATTTTTTTTTTTTTTTTTTTTTGTGGTACTTTAGTAATGATGACCGAGGATAGGCCCAAAATGCAATGGATATATTCTCGGCTTAGAGTGGATCAATTTGTCAGAAATTTTCAACAAATTACCTTTACATTATCTAGAATTTAAACTATTATAGGCAGTGGGCAGAACTGCTGCCAGCTGTCCCACAATGTATCTTTAATTAAATATTAAATAGCGGGGGTTAAGCCGTCAGGAATTTGATGTTTTCCGAATAAATGTAAAACATGCATCGTTACTTAATAGTTTTTCGATAATGGTTCCATATTCATGACATGTGTTCAATTGCAATGGCAAGATATGGCCAAACTATTATAGAAACGTCAAATTTTGGTAGAGAAATTTATTATAGTATGTATTGCCTATAATTCATGTTCATATATCATAAACCCTGTAGCCGCCTACTTCGCTTCACGGCAGCCTAACATAATCCGCTGACATATATATATAAAATAATAATCACATAATCAACTTTTGAGATGGAGCGTCATATATTTTTTTCTACAAGGCGTTTGATAAGCTTTAAGTGAATATTGACTCTGGGATCAAATAACTTGACCAGTAGCAGCTAGTAAGTAATCAAGCTGTAACTAGCGTATTTGTAATAAGTATATCCATAGCCTCTTGCTGTACATCGGAACCAAAGTGACAAACAATTAAACGAAATACAAAAGGGAATAACAGAAAGAGACTTAACGGAATATAAAAAAACACCAAAAGAAAAGGGAAAATTTGAAATCGGAAACAGGTAAATATACTTTCAAATCGATGTTGGAATTGTAATATTAAGTTATGAATACGTGGACTACGATATTTCATTTTAATACTCAAAATAGTGTCTCAGATTTGAACAAAAACAGCGAAACGTTTGGATTCCAAAGCAGGTACAATATACTTTTCAAAATATATTTCCTAATCTTCGCTGGAATAATATTATGTTAAGATTGAGTGTACTACTACAATATGTGCTCGACTGTATAACTTTAATTGGTGTTTATATAATCATCGAAGAGCATGATAGTTCCCCAAGATATGTGTCGAGTAGTTAATATCAGTGGAGTTTGATGATCCACCCGGGTTTGACTCGGCCCTTTGCATAAGGGATATGTGGCTCCGAATATATATGTTTCGACGGTTCATATGATTCCTTTTTTCATAATACCCGAATTGATTAATTGTGTTGCTTTCATTTGTAGTTTGTATCATTACGTAATTCCGTGCTAAAGAGTTTTTAACAACCGCGTTGGTTACTTCTGGCCCAGAGACGGTTCTGTGTACATCTCTGATTTGCAACAAAGCATGATTTCTACCTGTTGCAAATGTTGGAACCCGTAGAAAATAATTGAGTAATATTCCAAGTTTATGTACTGACAATAATTCACACCATGATCTTCTTTTTCGAAAAAAGAATAAACTTTTTGGCATAAAAACGTCGCTCAAAATTCGATCACGAAATAATATGAAGTATTTAAGTTTCAATGTAAATATTGGTTCATGAATTCCAGACAGTTTCTAAATAACACATGCTTTACCATAAAATTTTAAAATATGAACTGAATAAGGGTGCTTAATCATTGTATGTATGCCACGCCTACCACCACAATTACAAGGTCGATGTAACATTATGCTCTCGCCATTTCCCTTCCACCTGATCTTAAGTTCGTCATTTCAACACCAAACTAGATGTAACTTCGAACAATCTTTATTGAAACACAGACCCAATTTCGCATCTTTTATTTTCTTTTTTCTGGTAGTGTCATCTGCAGATTGCGTCATGGCCATGAATTAAGCACAGCATTAGTGCAGGTGATTGTTTCCGAGGGTTATGATTGCTTAATATTTAGATCTTACCTCCTGGTTGTGATGGTGACCAAAAGTATGAAAATTTAAAAAAAAAATATATACGAATTGTAGATTGTTTGCAATGAGGAGGGATGGACGACTGATTAGTTAGCAAGGTCTGTCACTGAGTAAATTGGCGTGATTTCGAATATCCACGGTTGTACCTGACAAGGAGTGGGGTCGCCTGTTCAATCTCATGCATTTTCTCTCACTGCTAAAGCGAATTATTGAAGTGGACGTTAAACCCCGTTTCTCAACTTATCTCTGTTTGCAATGTTGTTAAAAATACATTCATTTTTTTTAATACATTTATATGTATGTCATCGTTTTCACCTCAGAAAAGCATACATTCAGATAAATGGACGACCGTTTCAACTTTTATAGATACGAAAAAATGAAAATACTGAAAATTACATTATTGTGCGTGTTAAAAGTTTTGTCAGTATAGTCTCGACTGTTATGCCCCATTACCACGATAATAAGCAGAGTCTCGATTTCACGATCATCCCTTGATCTGAACAGTTGATTATTGACTTGTCACGTGAATAAAAGCATAATAACTTATCTATATAATTTTTGAAGACAAACAAAATGAAATACTCTCTAATTACATAACGTATCTCTAAAGCTGGTCCTGGTGACAAGAACACGAATTGAAGATTTCGAAAAATTATAACATTATTAATAGTTTGTGCTTCCTGCGGGAACTCCATAAATTCGATATATCGCCACTTAATATACCAATTATTTTTCCATTAGTGACTTCCCGGGAATGAAGACATAAAGAATAGGTAGAATGGACGAACGTGCGAAATTTAAACGACCAATAAAGAATATTTAAGTGCCAATTATCTCTAGTCTACGATTAATGATATACATCAAGTATTGGTCAACTTCGCAGTGTCCCATATTGATGCAACGGATAAGGAAGTGACCATAAGCGTGTGTTTCTTAAAGCTTTTAAATTATAAATGACATGTAAAATGATTTAAAGTATGCCATATGCGAACATAATACTTCGGTTATTTTTAACGAAACAAAGGGTATTTTTTAGTGGTAAAGTTATCAGGTTTGCCACGGCGTTTGTGATTTACGGACACTGCAACTTGTATTGCTAATGGATACCTTCAAGAAATCAATATCTAAAACAATTATATTGTAGCACTTAATTTTAGTTATTCATTTCAATACAGAAAATGCCAGATTCATTCCCCTGAATTCATGTTGCCAATGTAACCAACGACGTATATACCTTGGCATGTACACTAAATAAGCATGTTTTAAAACAACACCAAATAATACATCGAAGCCCCGTAAGATTGTGTAAATGCCATAGATAGCTACACTGATATGATGCAAGCGCGTGTTGATACACCATAGTGCTACATTTATACCACGCAAGATTACGTTGATACCATACACGTATGTATGGATACTACACAATGCAACGTTGATACCATACGAGATAAGCGTGTTCCGATAAAACATGATATATCGATACAAGGTTGAGCTTATAACCCACGATGTTGGGAACCCTGGTGTTCGAGTAAGCTGGCTTGGGGATAGGAGCGCCTTCTCAACCTTGTAGGTTTACTCCCAGTACTCCCGTTTCCTCACACATGAAAGACCCCTGCGAATGCGTTAAGATAATAAAATTGAAATGAAATCAACTTATCTTCGATATCACCTTCGGTGGAAGGAGACATCATACTCGGTCATTTTGAAAATTAACACAAATATATTTGATGTTGCTTTGGGAGGTGGGGGTGACCTAGTGGTCTAGAGTGCCGCGCTTCGACCTCTAGGTGGCCGGTCACCTCTGGCTTGCGGCTGTGGTTTCGAGCCCTGGTGTTAGCGTATGTGGCATGGAGATAGGGGCGCCTTCTCAACCTCATGGATTTCCTTCGGGCACTCCGGTTTCCTCCCACTGCTAAAGACCCCTACGCGTAAACAAATTATTGAAATAAAATTAAACCATATGTTAGTCCCGAAATGACCTACATATGTAGTTGTTTCGAGTGGACGTTAAACCCTATTTCTCTCTCTCTCTCTTTCTCTCTCTCTCTTGCTTTGAGAGGGGTAATCTGTTTCATCGTTGTTTAATCTTAGGCAATCAGTTATAGATAATAGAATGTAAAACTTGAATAAAATATACATCTTACTTTCATCAAAACTATATTTTAAGGTTAAAGACCTCAACAAACTTAGCGTATACTTCTTTCATATTTGTATCCCTTTCACTACATATTTAGGTTCGATTGTTTGTCGCTTTCTACTAACATTAGTTTTTTTATGCCGAAAGGCCCCAACTCATTTGTTCGTATTAGGCACGCCTGTCTTAAGTAAGACCTAAATCGTCTTCTAAACACCTGAAGGTCTAGAGTCAACCTTTCATTATTGTCACGTTTGTTTATATACTTATAGATATCGGTTATCCCGATCATAAGAAAATAATGAGACGGAATTTTATTTAGTTATGGAAGAAATTGGAAATATAGTGGACGTGTTCAAGTGGCATGATTTTTAATAACAATATTGTTAAAATAGGAATTTCAAAACTATTTTGGAATGATAGACAATATAATACAATATTTATGAAGTTCTGTACTGTATTTCTTTTCAATACGTGCAACTTTGCTTTAAGTCATTCTTCTGTTACAAATGACTTGAGTTTTTATTTCCTCTTAGGATATGTAGTAAAACATTTGTAAATTACTACCAGGATCCGTGGTCGCACAATAACCATCGGGTTCTGTTTTCTCTACAATTTTCCAGCATAGTTAGGGGTGGAGATTAGGACAAAAACGAGGCACGTTGGCCTGTGCGTAAACAAACCCTGACTGTTAGAATTCGATATCCATGCAAAATTTGCCCATAGGAAACTGTAAGGCGTATTCTCGTCTTTATTAGCCCACTCATTGCAGAAAAGTAGGTCGTTCACACCGCCGTATTTATACGACTGTCGTAATATGCTAGATTTTCTGACCTATATATATGAGAATGGTAACTATAGCCAATTAAAACCACAGTGTTACTATGTAAATATGTATAAATATACTATAATGTCCATCTTTATACAATGACATTATTTATGAATAGTCCCAAGACGGACGAAAAGTACTTTAAAATGTTAAAATGTTATTAAACCAGTGTTGAAATCAGTTTGTGTCGGCATACCTTTTACCTTTTTATCATTTACCGTGAAACAAAGTAGTGCAACTTTGCGGTTGTCCTAATAATTTTGGATTATATATATATATATATATATATATATATATATATATATATATATATATATATATATATATATTATTTCGCTTCAGTCTTCTCAGTTACAATATCAATAACATGTTATGTTGGGGTTTTTTGTTTTGCCTGTACACTTTCCGATTACTCATACATTGGGTGCAGTCATCATAGGGCCACGGTGGGTCCATGAGTAAATCGCTGTCTCACTAACTTGTAATTTTCTCGTTACTTTGAACCCTTTAATATGGTTTATCTTGGAAAGCTGTTGTGTCCATAAAAACAGTTTGACAGATAAAATTCCCCCATTAGCACCTGTTCGTTCAGAAAAGATGGACATTAATGAAATTTATCACACACGCGATATCTACTGTAGAATGTATTATTGTGTGATAAAATACCCGCACACTGATATATCGGCGAATCAAAAAATAACATGAAATGAAACGCAAATGTAAAAACTGGAGCTTATCGATGCCATCTGTAATCACACATATTTAAAATATCGTTTTTGTCATATATCCGTACAAAAATAGATTTCGAGAATATTAATGAGCAAAAAAAAAAGAAATGTAGTAGACAACGTCTTGGTAAATTGTGACCAGAATTTAGCTCAGACGTAATATGAGAATAGAAACTAGAAAACATCCGTTGCTAAACCCTCTCCCGGTTATGAAGTCTCCATTAAAAGACACGACTAACGAGTTTCGAAAGACAGTCTTATTAACGGATGACTCAAGAAAAAAAAATCCAAAAATAAATCAAGCATAACAAATTACGTTTTAAACGTGACCTGTATGTGCTACTCTATTTGAATAATGGCTATGTTTGCACACGTGGATTGGTTACACGTGTTATTTTTATTAACGTTTGTTCTGCTTTCAAATTATAGGTGATCTGGCAATGGGAATAATATTCCAACAATTTCAGAATAATATTCTACTAAGTTCAATTAAATTCCATTTCTCCCTTTTCGTCTTCCAGTTCATTTAAACAACTTCCCACATAATAACTATTTTATTCAAATTATTATTCTAGATGGGGCGGCATCATGCCATCACAAGTATTACAGAAGAAAATAATTGCTCTGCGCTTTTAATGAAATAGGGGACTCCGCTCATATAGCATATTCTTAGCGTGGAAAGGCCCCTATCTCTTCATTTTAGAATTAGATTTAATGTAAGACAAAATGGAAATCTTGTGACATCCTGCGCTCGATATTACGACAGTAAAAGGTATTTTTAGAGCACTATCCGGCAACCTATTTTCAGTATTGAAGTCTAATTTCAGGGCTATTGTACAGTACTTAACATGTTTCTCTTGTTCATTGACACCAACAAACCTTCTCCCACCACCACAACAAATGCACCCACGCACACCACCCCCTCCTATCTCCACACCAAGACCCACGCGGACCATAAGTGGAGATGAAACCCTCACCTTGTCTTATTGTGTAGTTAGTTATCTTTGTCCAAACGATATCAACTAAGCAGCGCCTCGGATAAGTGTTTCGCAACACCATGACCCACCCAATTCACCAATACCGACTTCAACCAAAACCACTTTCCAACACCCACGTTCAATAATCACTTCAACCAAAGTAATTATCCAATAATCACTTCAACCAAACTAATTACTTCAACCAAACTACTAATTATTCCTTCAACCAAATTAATTTCATTTGACTTTGTTGATTCATACCCATGCGAATAAAAAATCAAATTATACCATGTGAGCCTTTTTCCAAATGAAATGAGGTTAAAAGTCCTATTTTTCTGCTCGACTGGGCTAATGGAGGCGGACGGGCGCCATATAATGTACATTGAGGAGATTTTGTCCGGACTGTGACGCCACGGACTACTCGGTTTTAGGGGTTATTTTAGGTGCAGGACAATGTGTGCATGGTTCATCGTTCGACATAGGGCAACCACGCGAGAAAATCCAGATTAACTTTCTCGGCCAACACCAGGAGCGAACACAAGACCTCGTGGTTAGCAAGCCAGTGTCTTACTCACTGAGGCAAGGTTTTTTCCGACCGTTAATAATGGGTCATGTTTAGGGTGACCACCCGTCCCGCACTTCGCGGGACAGCCCCGTAAAATGTTTCCATGTCCCGCGTCCCGAATATCAGTCAAAATGTCCGGCAATTCTTCACATGGACGATTTCTATTACAGTAATATGCCTGAAGCTAGTCTTGCGATAGTCTATTTGAGTATTAGTTTAGTGAAAATACTGAAAGACCCACCACAAATTCCTTTAGAAGGTCTTTTGGTACCAACTTGCAATTGTAGATGACCTTTCCCTGTACGCCATACTGGAAATCCACCGAAATCCACCGGTGCGGTTCCCCTTGCCACTGTTGCAACACAGAGGGCCTTGGATAACGTATACTCATTCGGATGATACGTAAAAAAAATACTTGGCAGTTGGAATTCAATATAAGAGTAGGCCGTAGCACCGGTCCCGGGCACAATTTCCTTCATAGGACACAATATGACGTATGCACCTCTTCGTGAGCCCAGTCGGGCGTTAAACCTCTATTTCATTTACATTTATATATGTTTAATAAACATAAGAATTGGAAAATATTGCACACAACCAAGACAGAAATTAACGAATATAATTTATATAACATTGACACCCCACCCACTGTCTTACAACTACAACCACCAGCACAACCGACATGACGACTGACATCACACAAAGAAAATAAAATTAAATGAATATAATTAATCCACGTTTTATAATTGAATAAATTTTGTAAAAACATACACCTTCTAAAACCTCCAACTATTAACTTACAACTTGGAAAACGTGCTTTGTCCTACGCAAGACCTTTTCTATGGAATAAACAACCAAAGTCACTCATTGTCAATGGGTCATTTAAAACTCAAAACAGTCGAGGGAGAGAGAGAGAAGGGAGAGAGAAAAAGAAAAATGGGATTTTAGGCCACTCGACCAGGAGAAAAACCACAAGGTTAACCTATCCCCCCCCTCACACACACACACCTCCTACCTAAAGAACAATAAAAGTAAGTAAATAAATACTAGTATTTGTTACATGGTGAATAACATAAACCCAGAACAATAGCTGGGGCATTTGCCGTGCCCGAAGGGTATGCATTTCTATTGTATGTATATAAATATATAAAAAAAATAGAAAAATACGCCCAGGTAAAAAATTCTCCACTTTACTTCATTCTGACATACATTAAATTATATAAGCTAGCTGTCTGCCCTCTATAGGCGTCTTCAGATATTAATAATGTAATGTTAATAATATATATATATATATATATATTGGAGGATGACGGATATATCGAATTGCTTGTTTCTCTATTTTACTCTGTATTATATACACTTAATCTAATTGAGTATCAATTGCATTCACTTTCTTGTCTCTGAATTATTAAAATTCAAATAACCTATTGATGCATAACAGATGATGTTGTAAAGGTATCTTGTATTATTAATATGGCATGACATGGTGATCAATCAGGGAAAGTTATTAGATGTATTACGAAAGGTTTAGATAAAGAGCCGGCAGTTCTGGCAATATTAGTTTAAAAAATGGATAATGAAAAGGGAATATGTTGAAAATGTCCGTAAAATTACTTCATTCTGAGAGGAGTCGTTTACAGAACAGTGTAGAGTTGATTGTCATTCTTAAGTTAAATCATAAATCTGTTGAAAATCAAACCCATCCGAAGTTCTAGAGAGTTGATTATGGGCCTTGTATGTAAATAAATGTTGCATAAATTATTTATATAACATTGAGGTCAAAAGAAAAATCTGCAATAGGCTCATTTAACTCTTTTAATTAATGCATCTTTAACCAGAATAACATCCTTAATACTCAGTTATTGTAAAATCTCAATAAGTTTCACAGCATTCAGCATGATTAAACATCAGCGATAAAATCTCAATACGATTCAATTACGTTCGGCATGATTTAATTTTAGCGATAAACAATTAATGTACCTGGATGATAATTCGGCAGCCATTTCATTGTAACTTTCATTCAACGTCATGATATTTACACGCACCCTTTCAAACGGTTCTGTCGTGCAAATTAATAATTTATTTATTTAACAAAAGAAATTGTGTTTGCTTTTTTGAAATGCAAGATGATGCTGGCATACGATATGAATATTATATGACTTGAATATATTGTTGCTATGTATTATTATCCGAAAAAAATTGTGGTAATTATATAGGCCTATCATATGACATACGAATACAAACCAAGCTTACGTGAATATTTCATAGTTTGATTTTCTATTGTTGGTATGTCGAAAAGTGAAGTAACTATATATCAACATTGTTATGCATACTGCCTCAGTCATTTTTAAAAAGATAATAATGTCCCGCAATATGATCAAGCAAAGGTGGTCACCCTTAGTCATGTTCTGATTTGTCAGTGTCGGCGAACAAAACCGGTATAGAATGAAATGACCAGACGTCAAAGACGTTCATTGAATTAGACGGAATATAACTGATTAGAATTTAAGTAAAAACAGAAACGAGTCAATGTTAGTAAGTTTATATACATTATATCATTATATGCGTTGCGACCTATTTGTGTTCATTTCTAGGTGCCAAAGAATGGTTAGCTCATTTAAATGAATATAAATGAGTAGCAGTATCAGTTGTTCAAGACAGAACAAAGGAGACTGATGGACCATCAACACCCAACTGTTCTGCTTCAACTGGGCTATAATGAAGAAAGGCATATGTCACACAGTGGTTTCTGTAGAATAATAATTACATCAAATGTTTAGCTAAATTAGCAAATGACACAGAATACAAATTGTAGACCAAACAGTCATATTCCTTACGATGGAACACAAAAAATAAATTAAATCTCAAAAATTTCTAATTAGCAAAAGGCACTTCGCTACCAAAAGGTAGCAGTTTACGGGATATGCAGTTTACGGGATATGCTCCGGAATAAATATTGTATACAAAAATTCCATGAAAACACCAAAGATAATAACGATCGAGAAAAAGCACAACTGCGATACTTATAAGGCTGTGTGCGTACAAAGTTTCAAACACATCTGGAGAAGTTTATGAGGTATGCCTCGGAAATGAAATGTAATGAAATGAAATGATTTAATGTAATACTCTTGTATCAGAGAAGATTCGACAATGAAGCGTATACTATCTAGCAAACACAGGAGCTGTAGCATTTTGACACACAGGGGCGTAAATGTGGGGGTGGTACACCCCCCAGCAAAAAAAATAGTCGGTCTCAAAATCAGTACAGTCGGTCGCAAAATAGGAGCGGTCGGTATCGTTCACTGTATACGTCACGCTACTCACGCAAAACTTTAGTATAAAATAACCATGTCAACGTACCATGCTTGACAAATAGAATGTGTTTCACTCTTATTCTGTTGTGAGTATGTTGGTCGAACAGCAAAATTTCACCCAGGGAGAAAAGTAGTCGGTCTCAAAATATGTGCAGTCAGTGCAGTGGGTCTCAAAAACAATGCCAGAATAGATCCAAAATACTATGTAATACGTGAATCCGTGAGCCTACATAATAATGCCACAATAGATCATAATTTACTATGTATTTGCGTGAATCCGTGTGCATTAATTACATACGTCACACAAAACTATAGTATGCAATAACCATGTCTGCTTGTCACTCTTATTCTGCTGTGAGGATTTTGTTGTATGATATGTTTTCCACAATGGCAAAACAATAGCCGGTCTCAAAAAAAGTATTCACCGCAGTCGGTCTCAGACTAAATGAATTAATGAGGTAAACAAACAATCATAAAACAGTTGACAGATGAGCCTCAAGATTCTGCTCGAGAATTTGGTTCCATTTGCCATGACATTGATTTAAATTTTCAGGCCCAGTCCCAAAAATTTAAATGCTCTGTTACATATCTGAATTCCATCATTCTTTTACTCCCCTGTTGTCTTATACTGTCTCAGCATTATCATATTCACGATTATAGTGAACTGCCTAGTTTAGTACCACTGGTGTGTGGGACGCGGGGTGTCAAATTGTACAGAAGTTATGTAAAACAGATTTCGAGATTCTGTCCCACTGACTGACATTTCTGGTCCACTCGTCCACAAGAATTTCTCCCAGCAATGACCTCAAATGCCAAGATATTAAATCAATTGTACTCAAATTACTCAGTGTTATAGGCACAATCATCATATATAACATAAACTATTGAACTTAAATAAAACTGCTTTCCGGCGAGACAACGATCGGCGAACAACTATATAATTTTACAATACTATCTATGTTCTATCGGGACGCTTAATAGCCAGTATTTTGTTTACATTCATTGTGGGGTGGGATTGGGGATGGCACCCTAGATTTGAAACCGCCCCTACCCCACCCCCATATTCCCTAGTGGTACTCGGCTCCTGATTGCGTCACTCGCAATGGGGGGAGGGGGTATGTGTATCATTCGGTCACATTTTGGCTAATTATCCCCCCCCCAAAAAAAAATCGTTATGTACGCCCTGTTGACATACCAGAATATATTATACAAATCAATGAAATAAGACCAGGAAAGAAATCGCCTACGATCAGCGCGGTAACAGGGCGTTAAATCAACGAACATAATTTTATACACAACATAAATCATTTGTTTTGATGTCACGCAAAACTGGTTTAATAAAAATAAATATTTGTGTCGCTTTCGATTGAGGTATTATCGGAGGTATAAATGAAAGTGCAACACAGATTATGGAATCAAAAGGTATCAGAATACTGCTTGCTGATGTTCCAATTGATTCTGACAACTTGATCAAATATCATTTTATGGTTATTACTGAATGTAACGACTCCACTCCACGAATTTTTTACACTTAAGCAGTTACGAATTAGTGGATTTAGAATCTTTTTTAATGTGCACAATGGTTCATGTTTGATGGTGTATGGGCAATAAGCGATCTAATTTTCAATGATATTCGTGTATAACCATGTGTCGGCATACAGTTTATCTATTTGATTATTCTACTAACTGCCAGTGATTATTAATTCCGAGCATATCTTCATTCAGTTAATGAGTCTAGTAGGTGTTTATATTATTTTTATTTCGGTATTTTATTGTGTTATATCTGTATTAGTACCATGTTATTTGAATCAATTCATAAATCGTGATTCACTGACTGAACCTAGTCTTTAACAAAACCTAATAATTATTCACGCTCTCTTTTCCATTTCTTTGTGTAGGTGGGAAGGATATCTATTAATTCTAAAGTTTGGACAGCATCGATTAAATAATTGGATTCGACATTAAGCTTTATCAACACTTTCTTAATACGGATGCAAAGGGTAGGTCTTCTCTCTTTTTTTGTAATGTACTTTTTATACTGATGTAGTGCTGGTAATGTGAAGAAGTAATAATCTTAAAGATACAGGTTCAGAAAAAATAAATCCGTTATTAATTTATATCAGAAGCATAAAACGCATTTGTTCGGGAAAAAAATCAAATATGAACGTTATTTGACGAAACCGTATCGTGTACGGTGGTCACGTTAAATTATCGGATTGCTTGGTGAATTTATGTGCCTGTTAATTAAATAAGACGTTAGTGTCCGCGCATGACATTTTTTGTATTTTAAGGTATTATGTACGACAAACAAGTTTTTCTAGCTCATTCATTGTGGTTAATCATGTCTTTTCTTCAACCCAGTCAAGTTTTAATAAGAATTGTTAAAGGAAACTTTTGACGAACTTCTTTTTATAAAATGGATTAATCAAATAATTGCCCAGTTTTTTAATCTAAGGATCGTCTATTTTATAAACACATATTTGACATCAACCGGAATGTTCCAGAAATTGTTCTATATGGGTCATTTGAAAAGCTCTATCGAGACCATCGCGATTTCCTAGTTAACGTTCTGTCTGGGATTAGCATTATATTTCAACAGAAGGGGCTGGGCATGTCATGATTGGTGTAGATTGCTACCCAAAACGTATTGTTATTGCGCCTGCATGACGAGTAAGTTGTACAAATATGTTCGACCAGATTTAAATTTATGGTTTAGTCTGCCGGACTATATAAGTGGCGAGCTACAAAAACCCAACTAAAATGCAATATATTTCGATCGCAAGAAAAGAAAATTTATGTGAAATTAATTATTTTAAACTTTGTGAATTCTATCGGAACAGAAACAGATTATTAAATGTAAACTGGGACTGTTCACAATGAAGTAAGTATATATAGTGCCTGCATCGAATACTAGAGTCGATACAGAATTTTGCCGTTGTTATTTGAATCAAAGCAAGACGTCTTTCCATTTTTAAATTGCCGTAAAATGGAATTACTCAACGGACATTATCTTCACCAACTGTATTATTGCTTTTAACAACGCCACACAAAGACACGTTAGAATCTTCCCAAACTATATTGAATTGTCCAATAAATAATGATAAAACACTATTTAAAAATTCCCAAATTGCGAATTCATTCTTGCAACTTTTAAAACCAACAAACTCAGTTGATTTCAAGGAAAGGTAATACAATATTTTACTTATTACTTGGATGTAACGGTCATTAGCTCTCGGTGTACAGAAGGGGCCAATCGCTTACATTCGACAAGGATAATTATACGTTGTAGCTTTTCAAAAGAGACAATAGTTTACTGTGTGTAAGTTATATAAAGGCACCCGATGGACACACCACCACCCAATTATGCACGATACCGATACTTTGGCGCTAGACGGTTTACATGGAAACAAGACATTAAACCGGTTTATTTTTTTAAATGATGTACTTTCGTTAACATTCGCGAGTTACGTGCCCGTTGAGGGTTTTACTTTAAAACTTCTAAACGCAGTGCAAAATTAAAGGAATGGCGTTTAATATCCAGTAAACACACAGCTCTACTCATTGCGTAGGAGCTACTCATTGTGTAGGCATTGTTCTAGGAACAATGCCTATGGCTCCGTTAATTCATATACAATTTTCACGAACTGGACATACTATTATGTGTTAGTCCCTAAATAACCTAGTTTGTGGCTAATGGGGGTTAACACATGCCTCCCCCCACTCTCTTCATCTTAACGCTACACTCTCGTTTTTAACATTTAACTCTACTCATAGCGTAGGGGATACTCATTGTGTAGGTGTTTAACATTTAACTTTTTTGGTCGTATCTGTAATAATCCAATAAGATGCAATGCTCTAATCCAGCAAATATTATTTGCTCAAAAAACAAATATTGACATTTGTATGTTTTTCTTACATTCTAAAAAACGCTGTGACGATGGAAAACATGCGTCGAATATCTTTCGTCAAATATCTTACATCAGTTCGATAATGGAAATTGTCTGCTTAGGCGGATCAATTAGTCAGGAATTTGGAACATAAAAACTCTTGTCATTAATTGAGGTAAAATGTAAGTCCATGAAGTAAATCCCTTGAATGAATATGAAGACGAACATTTTCCCTAAGGCGTGGTTATTTTAATTCATTGGTGACTATAGGTTGTTAAAACTTATTGTATAGATTTACTATATCTAAACTCCTTGACGAAGTCGACTACGAATATTTTCCGATTGGACTAATTATGGATAAACAGTTTGATTTCGTTATGCTTCACATATATATGCACTTAATTAATATTTCCATCTACAAGTTTCGGGTTTTTGGAGAAGACATCAGCAGACTCGCTGTTGGGATGTGTTCTTGAGGTCTGTAAAACTCTAGATTCCCGGTCCCGATTCAAGTAGTTGCCATTTCAGAATAGCACTGAGTATGTAACACAGAATATATAAAAAATTCAAAAATAAGTAAACGATTCGAAATCTATACACGTAGCACTGAATAAGTAACAAATTTAAAATCTATAGAATACCGACAAGGTCAAATTTGTCTTGAATCCCGTTAATCTGGTATGATGCTTCGATTTCAAAGGCTAATTTGAGTTGCGAAAGCTATGACAACATCGACTGGTTTACTCATTTGGAAGAACTGTGTAACTACTGTGGAACATAAAAATTGTAAAATCTCAGCGCTGACAATATACATAGACTAATAACATCCTATCAAACATAACAACATATACAATCAAAAGGTTTGTTAATATCGTTTGCTTAACACCAAATTAGATTATTAAGAGCGTAATTATTTATAATGTATATTTTAGATGTGGCCTGATTTGATGCAGTTTTTAACAGTAACTTTAATATGGATGATACCAGTTGTGTTGTCTTTAGGTATGTACAATCTCGCTTCTATTACCACTTCTTCATTTGGGTCCATTTCTCACTTCAACTAACCGAACGTAAGACTGTTAGATTCCAAAATGAGTTGGGTTTAGCGTCAGGATTCTGGTGATATTTTCCTATTCTTGATTGCTCACAGTTGATTGATAAGGTAAGCTATAGCTGTAGACAAGTTTTCACAAGCTTCAAATCATTATGTATAACAAGGCTCAAAGTTTTCCTTCTTTTGGCTCCACAAGTGCAGTCAACAGGTAAAGAAGCAAAACCGACGGTATGATAACGGATTTATTACTTAGCCATAGCGAAATAGTGTGTACTGGCGGCAAATCTCGTGTGAGCTCCCGTCTTAAGCTTTTAGGAATAAACGCAGTCTCGAAACAGGGAGAGAGAGGGGGAGAAAAAACTGAGGTTTAACGTCCACTCGACACAAACTAGGTCATTTCGGGACTAGCATATGGTTTAATTTTATTTCAATAATTCGCTTGCGCGTAGGGGTCTTTAGCAGTGGTAGGAAACCGGAGAACACCCACGAGGTTGGACAGGCGACCCTACTCCTTGCCGCGTACACAGTCTCGAAAGAGCAGCACACAGTTTTCAACATTGAGACACAATGGAAAGCTGTAGTTATTTATTGTGTAATCTGAAATAAACCGCCCGCTTGTTCTACACAACTCGGGGTAATCAAAAAGTGCATATGCACTGTTCTATAAATGAAAATTTGCCGGCAAAGTGGCGCTACAACCTACTAGCAATGGTTATTGTATTGGCACGGTATGTGTAGACGGGATCTTACTTCGCGTCTGACCGACACACTAGACACTGTTCCTTCCAAACCCCCGTCCTGCAACACTGACAAGGGGGAACACATGGGGGAATCGCGTAGACCTCCTGGTTAGAGACAACTCAACTGAGTAACTTGTATATGGAAGTTTGCCATGCGGCTCTATACACTTGTCACAGAGAGAGAAATGATGTGTAACGTCCACTCGCCACAAACTAGGTCATTTCGGGACTAATATATGGTTTAATTTTATTTCAACGATTCGCTTGCGCGTAAGGGCCTTTAGCAGTATGGGGAAACCAGAGTACTTGGAGAAAAACCCACGAGTTTGGACATGCGACCCTACTCCTTGCCACGTACAACCGGGGGTTCGAAACCATGCCAGTTGACTCAATGGCAGGCCGTATGATACAGTGCGGGCACGCTAGCCATTCGACCACCCCCATCCCCCCTTAGCAATGAGATGAGAGGCACATGATTTTTTTTAAAAATACATTCCACAACCTTTACTTTGAATGTAACGCTTTAAATATCAACCAGTTAATCTTTATTTCATTTTAATCAGACATTCCTGAATCACAGATGGATGAAACGTTGAGTGATGTGGATTATTACAATTTAGTAAAAATGGCTAACGATGATGACGATCGGCCACCGTCAATGAATATACCAGATGTCTTCAATAACGCCTATGCTCGAAACACATTAATGCAAGTTGGATTAACAAGGGTTTATGATGCCTTTAGGCAAAAGAAAAGTAAATTTCCAAATCACCATGAACGAAGAGTTATCGGTAAGTGTTGAGAACTTATTTTCTGAACTCCGTCGGCATGGGTAACAATTAATGTAATAACAACTAATTAATAACAAGGCTAAGTAGTCCGAAACACCTAGTCAATTTTTGAACTAGGAAATGGATCCCAAGTGCTACTCATCTTGTACGATCGGCATCGATTTACATGTTTAAATTTTTGATACGATATGACAAATTCAAGATGGCGACGATGGTGTCAATCTCGGTTCAAAAGCCTACATAGTTCTATCGTACTTGTTAATTCTTCTTCAGTCAAGATGATTTAACGGATTATCTCCTGCAAAGAGTGCAAACACAGGGTTTGCTGTATCAACACATATACCATTCTTTCGAGAACAGTATAATTTATTTGCCTGGCGTATCATATCCTAATCGCTCGATAGCTCATTTCTGTTACCCTCTCAGAGAGGTCGGCGGCCAAAATATTGAGATAGACGAATACTGTGAGATCAACTCTTATCCGTGACTCACATTGTAAATAATTTAAACATACATTACGCACGCGCTAAATCTGTCTATTGTAGGTCTTTCGATATGCCTGGAATGTAATATAGATTATTAATTAGACATTAATGAACTTATCCAGGCCATAATCAACTCTCGATGGCATAGGATTTCGCCGATATGAAATATATTAGAACAGTTCAGTCATATTTTGATTTCAGTTTAAATATGGAGGAGCGAGACTTGGCTTCGAACAACCAGTGGCTGAATTATTGAACACATCTTGTCAAACCTTCAAAGGCTAATATCTTTGCTTGCAACAAAGTAATTTGAATGACATTTTCAAATTATTCATTTTACATTATCTATTTTCGAATTTTTATAGCAAGAACGGCTAGTTCTTTATCTAACTCTTGCGTAATATTTCTTTAATCTCCAATTGATTATACTCATTATGTCGCCAATTTTTGGGAAATTAATATTTTTGACATTGCGCATTCGAATATTTCGCAGGAAATAAAACAGTTTAGAGAAATTCCATTTTTCAGACTATTCTTCTTCTCAGATTACCGTAGGCCACAGCCCTGTAGACACCTTTTCTGGGAAGAGGTAATTCGTGTGGGAGACCTTCAATAATATACAAGAAGCTTTAGTGGTCTAGGGTTACGTTAGGCCATTTATTTTTCAACGGTATTTACGTAGTAATCCTATTTTATATTACGACTTAATCGCAATTAGTAAATAAGGTATTTAAGGGGTAATTCGTATTCTTGGACACTGAAGGGAACTGACACCAAAACAACATGAGAATATACACCTTAGTGGTTTACTGATTGAAACTATTTCTACCAATAACTTTCAAAAAATGTAAAATTTTGTTGAATTTCAACGAAAAATTAATACTTTTTTCCTTATTTGACAGTACTAATATTTCAAAATAAAGATATGACTTTAAGTGTCCTTTGATTTATATAGTTTCCGTAATCTCTGTACCCTATGCTATAAAATCCAAGGTTCGGCCAAAACATATGCCCTTATAAATAAATGGATGAACAGTGGGCATGTAATAAAAAAATAAATGTAACACAAACTAATGATATTAGTGTTTGTCTTTTTTTTACAGTTGGAGGTATTTGCTGTAATGGAAAAAGGTAAAATAAATCAAAAGACTTGTATATAACCAGTAAAAATATCACATTTTGTATGTTATCTTTAAATGGCATTCAGTAACCAGGTAGAGTTAAGTATGTATATTAAATGGTACTCTTTATATTTTTAAGACAGCCACCTTGATATTACGATTGATTCCGGTATAGCGTTTTAGTCTTGATCGCGCAAAGCGTATGTAATAATATACCCTACTTATATCTGGAGGCATGTGAACCTGATTGTCAAAAAGGTGAAATGTGATGTCTATGTAATATTATGCGTATTGATGATCTAGATAAATCTCCCAAACAGAGTTGTCCTCCCTTTCAGTCCACGAAAATCTCTGCTTCAGGTTCATTTGATTACGCCACCGAGATTCTTGGTATCGATAGACAATGTTAAACAATACAATGGAAACTAGAGCAATGATAATACACTTGTTTCTATACTTATCGTAAACCAATAAAGTATTTCGAAATATACAGGAAACGCTTTCGCGAAAGATTACGGGATTAAAGTGACGTAAATACCAACTACGAATGTCATCGTGCTAATTTTGGAATGTGTATATACTCGTAGTTTGTACCTTTAATAATGGATGGCATTACCAATGGGTAAATCGGCGTAGTGCACGAGCGACGGCACAGTCAGATACTGGTTAGGGAGACTTTAGTGGAAAGGAAATGAAAAGCGGGTTTAACGTCCTACTGTTCTGCTCCTAAATGGGGCTAATGAAGACGGGAGAATGGATAATATTACGTAAAACTCGCTATCGCCCTTTTATTAGCCCCCAGCTCACATCCTCAGCCCCTCCAAAAAATTCTGTAGCCCTACCAACTTTTTATGAGCTGGCTACGGGTCCGTGTTATAAATTATATATGCCATGGTGACCTAGACTAAATACAAGTGGAGTTATCCCAGAAGTATTCATATCAACGAGACCAACTTTTAGGAACGTGCCAAAGTGTACACCGGACGCAAAATTTCCACCGGCCTATGAACTATTAGATACAGTTTTTTGTCTCACCTTTCATTGTGTCACTGGCAAGGGAGGGGAGCACGGTGGAATCACTGGGAGCTAACTGGAAACCTCACTTCAAGCGCTTTACACGTCAAGTATGCACCCCCCCCCCCACCGACAGCCCCTTCCAGCAAATAGTATGTGCTATTCTCTGGTTATATGGATTATAATCTGTGCTGAAGTCACTTTACCTCATAAAAACATAAAATCAATACGAAATCAAGGGCGTAAGATGTAATTACAGAGTGGACCGAAAAGATCCCGTCATTCCCATTTCTCGGGCATTGGCAATGCTCTAAGATGATCCAAATAGTATGTCAAACCACCAAATAGGTTACCATACCTTGCGTAGTCAATATGAATCCCCATAAGAGTCCCATTGACGGCTACTATTAATACAATTTAACTACATATTGTTTTGGCATGGAGATAAAATGTTTTAATGAATGCTCTTTTCTTTCTCAGGCAAGACCCGAAGATGAGATCGAGGGTTATTCGGCGAACTATCTTAATGAAGCTGTTGCAGAAGTTACGCAAAGGTATAATTAGACTGTGTCTGCTTCGTAAACAGAGAAAACAACTGTAAAATTAAGAGGTATGACCCTTAAATAGGCATACCAGAGTATATATTTTGTTATTATAAATCTCAAAGAAAATGTATTTCTCCTTAAAATCTTAAAGCTAGCTGTGTGTGGGGAGATGCGTTGCCTGGGCTGTTGATAGCGACTTTCATTTCAGCAATCAAATATGAAATCAGCATACGGTCCAGCGCGGTGCAAATCCCAAGGTGTGTGCGTGGGTATGGGCGACGGATTCTGCAGACCACATTGAAAATTGATTCAGTTTGGTGCATTTTGGGGTTACATAAGTTAAATAAAATTAAAATAATGAACATTTGTTTGTATTAACGCATCAAAGTTTAACCAAGGTACGAATCCCAGTCATTTATAAAAGGCTATATATGAGAAACCTATAGAAAATTACGTAACCGGAAGTGACGACCAAGGGCAGGTTGGGTCAGTCTTGTTTGGCCTGAGGTTGGAGACGCGTGTTGACCTTCGTTCTCGGTACCTATCCCGAAGGCGAGAAAAGGTACTCGGGGAAACATTCAGCAGTCTAGCTATATCTGTCTGGGATTCACCTGCTTGCAATGTAGCCGACCAATAGCGTTGTTGCGTTGGTCTTCGTTCAGATATGGCATGACTTGGTACGTTGAGTGTCCAACTGATTTGGAAACCGAGAACCTTGTGTCTTAGTGTAATCACGCGAAAACAAATTTCGGAAAAAAGTATGACCAGTCACAATTAGTGACCCTACCTTTAAAATCAATAATGAATTTCTTTTATCCTTACATAAAACAGGTAAGATTTAATGAAACAACAACCTCGTTCAAATAAAAAATTTAAAAAAATAATGAAAAATGGGCTGTGCGTTTCTTTTTCTTTCTTTTTTTTGAAGAGTACACTAACAATAATGATTTCGTAACAAATGAGAAGTCTTGATGCTTCGGGATCAAGCATTACTGAATTTAGAACAACATAATGATTAACAAGATTCTTAAATGGCAACGCCGTTTGTGTGGAAGTATATTGCGGTTCTGACACATTTATGGTGTAATAATTATCCATTGTGAATTGTTTTTTTTTAGCCATTGAAGCACAAGAAGAAATGTTTGACCATATGGATTGGGAGAGCCATTTTGTTAATTAAATTAATTGACAGATGAAATGGGGCGAGACTAAAATTTATATTGTAAACAAAAGATTATTATTAAAGTATACGAACTATATTTTTAAGGATAATCATTTTTAAAATCGTGTAGTTTTGTGTTTTCATTTAATGCTTTATCTTTAATTTTGGAGAGAAAGAGGGAGGGAGAGAGAGAAATGGGGATTAACGTCAACTCGACACAAACTAGGTCATTTCGGGACTAACATATGATCTTTAATTTTATTTCAATAATTCGCTTGCGCGTAGGGGTCTTTAGTAGCGGGAGGAAACCGGAGTGCCTTGAGGAACCCACGAGGTTGAGAAGGCGCCCTATCTCGATAGCACATACGCTCACACCCAGGATCGAAACCACACCCGCAAGCCAGAGGTGACCGGTCAGCTAGAGGTCGAAGCGCGACACTCTAGACCACTAGGCCATCCCAAACCCCCTTTAATTTTGGTCAAAAGTACTTATAAATCCACAATTTATGCGAGAATATATTGTGCCCCCCCCCCCACACACACACACACAAACACCGCCCTTGTCAACTCACCAGGCCGAACATAAATTCGATTGCGGTTATCACTAAAACCTTATACACGTTCGTCGGCGGGCCAAACATGCGTATGTTAGGCCAAAGGGAAACCTACACAGAATTATATTCCATGCTAGGACTGATCCAAAGAGGAACCCCTGGGAAATATACCTGTTCCCAAAACCTCGTCAATGACCCACCTAACAGAGTGTTCAGGGCTTAGATAGTTTGCTTACTATGACTCGCACAGATGTGTTTTGCAGAGTTATTTCCCCCGTTCTAAGGGAACAATCCGATTTTTCTAGAAATTTGTCTCTGAAAATACCCTTCTAGGTAACGATATGTCTTTGTTTTGAAAAGATTGAGTCTGAATTAAACTTTAACTAATTTATACAAAATATTACAATGGTCTAAAAATGATTACTAACTTTTAATCAAGAAAAGACAAAACTAATGGTTTTCAGTTATCACAAAGTTAGTTATCCGCTTAATATTAAACATGATAACACGTATATATTAGATACGTCGGTCCATAAACACCTAGGTGTGTTTCTTCAGAATATATATATTTTATCAAATTCATAAAACTATTTGGTTTTCAGTTTCACTGTCTTTCTTATCGCCTTTATACTAAATTGAAATTTGGAACAGAATGACTGATAAATTCGATACTTTAATTTTACAGATACATTATCATCAAGGTATTTATAGGGCAGTCAGGTCTAATAAAAGCCTGACAATTTCGATGTATATCGAGGTAGCGACAACAGGATTCCCTGAAGAACACCCCGTGGGGCGCACACACGGCAAAAATGTTCGGGTATCCGTAAAGGCAGTTGGTCTAAGGTTAGCAGTATATTGAGGGTATTCAAGTAGCTAAGTCTCTAACTCAATATAATCCAAAGTATTCGACACTGAAAACATGAATTGTTTGTCAATTTAAATCAACATGGCCTTCTGATATCCAATATTTAAGACAAAACAAACATTTTACTGTACTATAAGTCTCTAACTCAAAATCATCCAAAATCTTCGGCATTGAAAACACGACTTGTTTGTCATTTTAAATCAACATTAATGTTATGATCTTACCGGGAAAAGATGTCCTTCTGATATTAATATTTAAATAAATAAACATTTTACTGTACCATAATACGTTTCAGCACGTAGACAAGTCATGTCAAAAGCAATAAACTGTAACACATACTTATGGAAGAACAATTACTGATTTATTTACCAAATCCCTATATAAGGTGTCAAAAGGTGAGGTCACGTTGGTTATCTGGAGAGCATGCGCAATAAATTCTATTAGTAGACTGAAATAACCATGCGGTTTGTTCTCACTTTCCCAGCAGATTAACCCTACTAATTAAGCACATTAGGGATTAGTTACAGAGTAGTGAGTTATACTCTTTTTTTAATAATTGTATGAACAGTTCAATTTAACCTATACTGACAGAGAAATCCAGTAGACGTGGTACAAGGGTTAATCAGTGAACTGGATGTATGAGATGTGTTGTTGACGTTTGGGAAAGTAGGTCGAGGGGAAATGTGTAGGGAGTGATAGTTAGATGTATTATGAATGGTTAGAGTGGCTGTGGTGTTACGGTGAAATACTATGCCGCTACCGTAACACCACAGCTTTATGATTTGTTAGACAGGAGTGATTTAATGGGTGTCAACAGCTGGGTTTCTGATTTTAATGTTGTCTTTTCCCACCGGCACTGGCCGTACGCCAGCAACTGAAAATAGCTGACGAAACAGCTAGGGCGCCGATTGTTAGTTCGCGTACAACTTGAAAAACCGAATGTCGTACGCCATTGTGAAACTGAAAGTAGCTGACGAAGACAGTTAGGGCGCCGATTGTTAGTTCGCGTACAACTTGAAAAAAACGAATGTCAGTATGGTATTTCTGACATAATTGGTTATCGGTGACCTGAAAGCTGGTAATCTCGACTCAAAGCGAGTAATCTCGACTCAAAAGTATAGTGTATAACCTACTTACTGTCTACAGTCGTCGCTAGTCTTCCTATATAGTTCCTTCATGATTGTTTGTGGACGATTTACTACTCAGTAAGAAAGCCTGTGCCCAAAAAGAGTTCTCGTCTGTTATTATTAGTATAATGATTTCCTCATGTGCGGCAGGTTCGTTTGTTTTTAAAAACACTGTTTTTCGTTCCAAAAAATAGAAAAGTAATTTTTTACCAGATGATCATGGGTTTTCACCGAGACTAGATAATTTCTCTCGGTGTAAGGATATTATCGCTTATGGATAATTTCATACACTGTTGAGAAAATAGTCCCATTGGTTTGCTTAGCGGCAAATAGAACGGGAATAAACTCTGTACTGAAAATTTTTTGCGTGATCTATATAAACTGTCTTCACACACTCGATTTATAATTAGCGATACACAGGTACAGTGGCAAATGTTATGCTTCTCAGGCTAATACCTCAAAAGTACCTCCGCGCGAAACCCCAGATTTTGGTACATGCAAAAGAAAAAGAAATAGTTCCCGTGCGCGTGCCAGTAATAGGAAAACTAAGAGTTCGCGCATAAAAATGCACGAACGTACCAGGCGCGATGTCATCTAGTCCATTAAATTTAAACCTACAACCAACTACCATCTTCACAGACTTCAAAGTAGCAGCAAAGAATGCAGTTCGTCTGGAATTTAACTGCACCCTTAAAGTTTGTATGTTCCATTTCCGACGGTCTATCTGGAGAAATGTCCAGAAACATGATTTGCAGAAACTGTATGGTGAGAACAATTCTGTGACTAGTTTTGTGAAACGAGCGACCGCGTTAGCCCTTATAAAACCTGGTGATATTGATGAATTTTGGTTTTACTCCTTAGAAGACGCGGATATGGATATTCCTGTGGTTCACGAATTTGCAGACTAAATTACAGAACAGTGGGTCGAAGGTGTAGATATAAGTTTATGGAACCATTTCTATACTGACGGTGCAAAAACAATCAACAATGTAGAAGGTTGGCATTCAAAGTTAGAGAAAGTATCACCAAACCATCCAAATATTTCAAGATTCATAGAACTACTAAAGTCAGAACAGGGTTACACAGTGATACACATTTTACAATATGGAAATAGAGGCGTTTCACGTCCAAAGAAATGAAAATACATAGAATTAAACAGAAGAATACATGATGAAATACAAAGATTATTAACTGGTTTGACGACTGTATATGAATACGGAAATTCGATATAACATTTAGTCGGATTTTAAATATACATGTACAATACTAGATTTGTTAATAAAATAACTTGTATGTAAAGTAGGTAAAATTAATATGAAAATATATATGTACATGCTAAATTTGTTAATAAAACAACTTTTATGTAAAGTGGTTAATATTGATATGAAACAGACTATAGTTTTAACACCATTGTTACTCTAATTAGTACTGGTCCAATGATTTTACCTGGAAAACAATAGCTGCTGGGAAAGTGAGAACACCCCAACCATGCTACTGACAATGAGATTAAACAACAGGAAGAGAAGTTGGCAGAGGATTACCAAGGAATTTACTAAGCTTTCAAAAGTTATAGTAAATGGACACTCACCATCGACAAAAGCTAAATATGGATTCCCCTTCAATCACGTCATCTGAAAAATTAACCAGATATGACCGCGTGAATATTTTAGACCCTATCGAATTTAGGCCCCGGCCGAATTGGTATTACATTAACCAGTATGGCCCCAATTTGGGGCCCAGGCGAGTTCGGCCCAAGGGTTAAACTTTATTGGCACTTCGTATAGAACTGAAAGATTGTCGTAAGTTTCTATTTGACCCACGTGGTCCGTGTTCTCGATCTACTGCCACTTTGTGACGTTGTACTTACTGTGCTTTCTTAAGAGAAATCATCTTTCTATTATACTGTGTGCTGTTTTGGAGAAATTATCTGCCTGGTGTAATCGAAGTTTAAAATTATTGTTGTGGATTAATATCACGTCGAATTATACCGATTTAAAGACTATTCATCGGACAGGTTGGTATCTATTCTATATTAATGAAATCAAAAATGTGTTTATGTTCGCTTATCGCGTCGCCACTGTGATTCACCCCCACATTATGTGGTATCAATTTAACCAGCCTGGGCCCAGGGCTAATGACAAAGTTCTCCATGAGAACATATGTCAGGTATTAAATTAACCAGCATGACCCAGTTAATTTGTATAGGCATCGAATTTTGTGCCCCTGGCAAATTGTCTGTATTTAATTTTATTAATATAAGGTTCACAAACATATAAGAAAAATATGGTGTTTCTCACCCAAAACATTTCCAAAAACCTCCTGATTGATAACAGAATATAGCTGGTTCGGCAGACAATATAATTGACAAGAAGGTGAATGGTTGTTTCCCGTAGAAATAAAATCTCCCTCTTTTGCATTATGCGTTTTTTTTTAAAAAAAATAGAAAGACGTGTATTATTGTTTCCTAGTGGTAGACGACATCCGCCCTTTAAGTGACATGCAATATTGACCTACAAGTCCTTTAAAGGGCCAATCCCGATAATATTTTGGAGAATAAAACTGCTTAATTTTGTGTTACAATCTTCTACCTTAGTGGCGAGGTCAAATAACAGGAAGAACGTGATGGATATTTTGACTTATGATTTTACCAAAATATCACTTTTTTATGTATACTTTTATGTTCACGTTGATTAAGTACGTGGAATTTAACTTTATAGAAAGAGTTGTTTTAACAATTTTTTAGAGACAGAATATGGTCTTAAAGACTATAGTCTTACATTAGAGGTCGAGTTATAACTGTCGCTCTTTGTTTCATATGTTTCAGTTATTCGGGATAAAATAATTGATTTAATCTGGTTCTGGTCAAAAGAATGACCAATAATTTTGTGTATAATAGTTAGATTTTAAAACTCCCTTCACTGATTTTCATTGTCATTTTTGTATCATTGTCATTTTTTCTCCTGTGCTGTCTTATCTTGTGGAAGATAAAACAACTACATTGCTAACCTATTTTTTTTTTTGAGTTGAGTAATTTTGTGGTTGTCTCTTCCACATTAACTAGTTTGTAAATTTATTCTATACTCAAGACTCCTACGAAACACAATACCCACATAGCACTTGTCCCCATTCGTTGCAGATAAGTAGAACTTTGAATCACATGTAATTTCATTTTATTTCATTTTCAAACTGCAAATGAAACTGACCAAGAGAGACGAAATGCCGTAAAATTGAAATATTTCGTTAAACGCAGTTACTTCCCATTACTACATTATTTTATGTCCTTTGGAATGAAACAAAACTTACATATATGCAGAAATAAAGAGAGAGAGAGAGAGAGAGAGAGAGAGAGAGAGATGGGGGTTTAAGGTCCACTCAACACAACTAGGTCATTTGGGACTAACATGGTTTAATTTTATTTCAATAATTCGTTTGCGCGTAGGGGTCTTTAGCAGTGGGCCGAAACCGAAGTACCCGGTGAAAACCCACGAGGTTGGACAGGCGACCCTAATCATTGACACGTACAACCGGGGATTCGAATGCGGAAATAAACTCTAGACTTTTCTTCTCAAGAAATTTTGATGCTGAGCGCAAAACCATTTATACTAAAATAAAGGATATTAGCTGATTCAAATTTAGGGTGACTGTATCAAATTCTAACAACACAAACAGGGTATATGATCCCTTGGGAGGGGAGTTGGATGGCCATCATTGAGTCAACTGGCGTTGTTTCGAATAGCCGATGGTAAGTGACAAGGAGTAAGGTCGCCTGTCCAACCTCGTGGACTTTCTCTGGGTCCTCCAGTTTCCTCCCAATGCTAAAGACCCCAACGCGCAAGGGAATTATTGAAATGAAATTAATAAACCATATGTTAGTCCCGTAATTACCTAGTTTGTGTCGAATGGACGTTAAACCCCATTTCTCTCTCTCTCTGATCCCTTGGGTGAATGTTAGCCTATCTCTTAGTCTACCTAAGACCATCGAATAATCCAGTGACCATGCCTGTTCAACACGACTGAACGAGCCATTTACCCATTGCTGTTGTTCTGTGTAACAGTTGACATTATTTTACATGAGATGGACGGAGAACGGGAAAATAAAATTCAAGACTTTAAATCTTATTTCTTTATTTGTTGTCATATGTCGGAATATGCATACTAAAATAAACATTGTCGTAGAAGATTTGTAAAGTTTATCTTTGTTTAATTTAATGGCATCGAAGGGTGATTGTTAATAAATGTTTAATTAATTATTTATATAACATTAAAAGATAAGTTCACAGAAAAGTATTTATGGTTATTTCCAAAAAAGTATATCCAACTTTACTACTAGAGAAATAAAACACTGGATTCCCTGAAAAACACTCATGGAGCGTATACAGGACAAACATATACGGGTTCCCCAAATCGACAGCCCTACGACAAGGAATATCTGTACACGTGACGTCGAAGGTTGCATGCGAAAATTTGGGCGCTTGGTATACAACACTTTTTTTTAGATAAAAATCACGCGGGTAGTAATTGGGCGAGGCAAAAATTCACAGGGAGTTAATGCTGGACCAATATAGATCAGAAAAAAGGACAATCCCCCCCCCCCCACACACACACATTCACACTTAATTTCCAGAAATTCCGTTCTCCGACCACGCTATAAAGGATTCTTTTACATGCACCGGAAGAATAGACATTGTTTCTTTGCCAGATCATCCGTCATGCAATAATACCGCCGGCAAATTCAGAAGAACTTTACTCAGCCACCACCGGAAATGAACCCGAGCCCTCCTGACAAGCGAGTCAGCGGCTTACTAATTAAGTCACCTTGGGCCCCCTTAAACACCAGCACAACACCCTTCAAATTGCTACTAAAATGCGTATGTGTTGCCTAGCAACATTGGTTTTATAAAAATTCGTGTGGTCGCGTAGTATTACGACAATTTGTCTATTGAGTATAGGTTCGCACTGGTAATATTGTAATATTATTTCTATTGTAGTCACTTGTATAAAAAAATTACACCCAGTAAGCTAACGATTTGTTCATATTATCGAATGTCATCCATAAAATGGGTCTTTTCTTGCCAATTTCATTGTGCCACTTTGTGTTTTGTTAAATATGCAATCCATAGTTTTCTATATTATGTCAATATGACAAGAATCGATTATTGGTTCGACATACTCTATGCGATTATATATCTGTTTCATATATGATTTATGATAGGTTCCCACCGGCACGACTCGCGCTACGATTGAAATTGTGGTGTAAAGCCAGGCTGACACTTGTACGACTTTTGGCCACGATTTTCTCGTGCCCATCAGTGTCCACATTGACACGAACTGGCACGATGACTTCACGCATAGTTTGCACACTTCCCGCATTGGCACGACGAGTTTGCGCAAATCGGACGGTGTCGTGCCGACTCGAGTCGTGTCAATGCGTGCCACGAAATCGTGCAAGTGTCAGTCTTGCTTTAATCGTGGTGATAATATATTGAGGACTCGCGCTACGATTGAAATTGTGGTGTAAAGCCAGGCTGACACTTGCACGACTTTTGGCCACGATTTTCTCGTGCCCATCATTGTCCACCTTGACACGAACTGGCAGAATACTTCACGCATTGTTTGCACACTTCCCGCATTGGCACGACGAGTTTGTCCAAATCGGACGGTGTCGTGTCGACTCGAGTCGTGCCAATGCGTGCCACGGAATCATGCAAGTGTCAGCCTTGCTTTAATCGTGGTGATGATATATTAAGGACAGTTGATCGGATCGAAACGTACCTGAACGTATCTGCACGTGCCAGATCGTGAATTTAATATGGAAAATCACATCTATCGTAACACATCGCACGACAGTGTATATGTGTGTAGAGGGGGGAACACAAACTATGTCATTTCGGGACTAATATAATTTTTATGGGGTTCAATATGATTTCAGCGGTGGAAGCAATCCGGGGAAAACCCATGTGTCTGGACCGACGACCCCAAGATAGTGGAAGACTAAATCGGTTATATTTCATCATTGGCTTTATATTTTAGAAGTAAATTTTGAATGAAAACAGATTGTCCTCCCACAAAACTGTAAAATTACAATGACATCGACATCTTTACTCAAATCAAACAGATATGGTCATTTTTATAAAGTAGTTTATAATTGTGTTTCATCGAGCACATAACAAACATTTTACGATCTTTATATGTGTGTTCAAGTTTTATATGTTTAATGATATTGATGTGGTATCCGAACACTTAATGATAATCAATAAAGGGAGTTATCTACATCTGCCAGTGCAAAAGGGGGGGTGTGAATGGTTAGCGTGCGCTCTCTGTATCATACGGCCTGCCATTGAGTCAAATGGCGTGGTTTCGAATCCCCGGTTGTACGTGGCAAGAAGTAGGGTCGCCTGTCCATCCTCGTGGGTTTTCTCCGGGAACTCCGGTTTCTACCCATTGCTAAAGACCCCTACGCGCAAGCGGATTATTGAAATAAAATTAAACCCATGTTAGTCCCCAAATGACCTAGTTTGTGTGGAGTGGACGTTTAACCTCCCTCTGCCAGTACAAGCTGCCCCTGATCCAAACATGATATGCGCATCGCCCAAGCTAATGAGGAACACTATACTACACGAATTGTGTGAGAGAGAAATAGGGTTTAACGTCACCTCGATAAAAACGGGTAATTTCGGGTCTAACACAAAGTTGAATATTATTTCAGCAGTTGGCGGAAACATGAGGACCCGGAGAAAACCCACGAAATCGGAAAGGCGTCCTTTCGAAACCACGTCAGTTGACTCAATGACAGACCGTATGGTACAGCTCGCACACGCTAACCATTTGGCCATCCCCGTACATGCAATGTGCTGAGGGATAAATTTTGTCCTTACCATTTCCGTCCACTCTTCGGTAATTTATAACTGTCACGGGATGTTTTATGTGACTGACAACGTGTGCACAAGACATCGTCTTTCCGCCCCAACAGGATGAATAGAATCTGGTTTTTGACAAGTTCCCCATCCTTCACCACAAACAAGGGAACCACGCCGATAAATCTCGGGGAACGTTAACAGCCAAAATCTGTGATCCCCTTGTTATAGTAAGACAATATCTTATTTACTGAGAAACTGTGGCTTCCCAAACCAACGAGTTTTATCATCTTAAATCTGAATAAAAATACATCACATCGTAATAGCACAAATCGTTTACGACAAAAAGTTAATCTGTCCGTCTTCGTTAACCCGGTTGATTCCTTGTCCACGAGAACGCCCGATAGAGATGGTGTGGGGGGATGGGGTACTAGGTCATTTCGGGATTTACATATGGTTCAATTTTATTTCTATAATTTTCTGGCAGGTAGATTTCTTTTAACAGTGTGAGAAACCCGGAAAAACCAAGGCCCAACATCCCAAAATAAAAACAGCAACCAGAAATTAATGCATACTATTCTAAATTTAGTGTCTTGACAAAGAATCAAAATAATTTGTCAGTAGGTCTAGACAATCCTGTATTGTGTTTCCCATTAGCTCGTATTCTGTCCCGATTCCTCAGTTCAGTACAGTGAAGATGATAGACGAATATAACTTTACATGGGTTAAGCACACGGTATTTTAATACAGTCTGAAAGGTCCATATAATGATGTTGTCGATACCCAGATTATTCGTATGATGATTTAAAGACACTGAAGCTGCGGGTAAAAGCGTTCCTTCTGGCACGAAGATGTACGAATCATGGGATCCAATATATCCACGTCTACTGCACGAATTAGATTTGTGGCGCCGTTGTCTCATATCACAATTTTCCTCCAACTGGCCATGACGAGTTAATGCGTACATCAGTTTCTTGGATATCATAACATCTTTTTTGATCAAATCTAAACCGTGTCCCGGATACACATCTGCCTGAGTTACCATAACAACTCGCCCGCCAAGATTAGAAAAAACAAATTCATAAACTGTGTTAGTTTGTAGAGGGTCGGCTACCCGATGAAATACTATTTTATCTAGATTAGCTTCAATGTTTGTTCGAATTAATTTTAAAATTTGTGGCTGGTCATAAAGAAAATGCACTTTTGAAACATATCGATGATTTAAAGTTCTCTGTAAGCTGATTATATATTCTGATAATCGCGCTTCCAGTTGCTTTATGGAGAATGGTGAATAAGATGCCTTTCTGTGGACAGCTGGATCTGTTAACAGTGGAAACGATAGAACAACATCAAGTTGCATGAAGTGGGTCTTTACTGTCAGTCCTCTTGGTAACTCTTTGGTCTGGAGTGGCTGGTAATGGAAGTACAAATCATTCTGGTATGCAAACACTAAAGCTATGAAGATAACCGACACTAAACAGGGTAAGATCTGTCGAGGAGACCATTCCACCTAAAAATATATTGGTATCATAGAAATTTACTTACATTAATATCTCTGCTGGTTAGAATTGAAATGTGGCATTCTTGAAAGGCAAATGAGACCATTTATATTTATTAAAAACATAATGGTTATTATAAACACTCTCTGAAATTCCGTCTACAGAACAGTTATACCTAATTTAAGACAATTCGTATGAGTCTATGAGAAGTTTGTGTCTATGTAATATTACATATCTGAATTATAGATTAATCGAACCTGAGTAATTTGTAAACAAGTGAATTTTACAGATGACAATTTCTGTTAGTTGCCATTTTATATGAATCATGTCATCTATGGAAACTTTCGTACTAGGGATATAATCTAATTTATATTCTGAACGTACATTTTACGTGTATTTGTGCTATCACATCTTAATACAGTTCGAATACACTGTACATTACTGTATTTTGACCTTACGCGTGTAAAATGACCTATTTCAGGGTAATATCACCTGTTTAATGTGGGTATTTTTACGTGTATTTGTACTATCACTCCTATTTTGCTGTGATAAAAAATACATAAGTAAAATAACATACAACTACGTAAATATTTTACTATATTCTTACGGTAAATTAACATTTATTTCTAACAGTGTAGCGCTTCCACCATACACTGAAACATACACTGTGGTAACATACCAAGTTAACCATCAAAATACAGAGATACGGTTTGTTTAGATCACGGCTGATGATTTAAGGTTTAGACCTTGGGGTATGGCAGGCTAGCTCCGGACGTCTTGAGACTAGCCTCTAGTATTAGATACAGCTGGACGAAAATGACAAAAAAATTTCACTGCCTTGCATTATGCATGTTTAGTGCTGAAAGTATTGTAAACATGAAAAATACATGTATCTTCCCCATAACACAGTCGGGAAGGATGTACGTATACTTCTTGGTGCATAACAAACGCGAACATTCACGTACCTACGAAATCGTGCTTGGCGCTCAACGGCAAGATGCCGAAGATGCAAGACCCGACATCGCTGATGTTAGGCTACTGGTAGTGATACGCTTTCAGTGTGGCGCAGTTCATTTTTGCATTAAATCCGAACAAGCTGTAATGAACGCACCGTTTTCAATCCGAGACAAATCAACCCAAATAGTGTGAACGCACCTGTAATTATTTCAAAACCGCGACACCCACATGACACACAATACTATTTTATTGAGTTTGTTTATTCAAAAATGGTGTATAAATAGAAATAGAAGTGACACGAAATAGAAGTGACTACTCTATGATTTTATAATTACTTTCCATAGATCTTGAACCATAGTTTACAGAAACAAGTCAAGAGTGAGGATACCCTCCCCCCCGCCAAAATCCCCAAGTAAATAGATGTATTAATTAATTGCCCATTTATCTTTATCAAAAATTTCGAGCAATCAGAATGCGATAATCTATACTTAATCCAAGCATAAATGTTCACGATAAAACTTGCATCGATCGATGACAGTGCATCTGCCTCCATTAAACGCAGAATGGAGACGCCTACAATTTAATGACATAATACATTTTCATTAGTAAACTCATCAATTCAAACGTGAACGGCATCAGTTGTTGTGCGGGGCGGGTGTTTAGAGAGGACACCAGATAACTAATGACTACTCCCAAAATAAAATCCAAAAATAAATAGATGACACATAATAATTAATCGTACATTTATTTTTTTCCCAAATCAATGAAATTGATATTGATTAACCCTGTTTGGCTTTAGCCTTCATCAAGTTTGAACATACTACCTCAATTAGAAGGAGAGTTATTGAGTTCCTAAGTCTTGACCAATCAAGATGGTTATCGCTCTACTTACCCTCAGTTGAAAATGTTTATTATCGAACTTCAACTTAGTTAAGTTATTTATGTTAAAAAGCTATACACACTCTCACTTAATTAGAACTAAATTTACGTGTCCCAAAGCATCAACCAATCAAATGGCTTGGCTATGCTTACCCTAGGCAGAAAATTCTCATCTTCGAACTCCAAGGCATTCACCCAATAGACACCTACGCCAAGTGTAGCTAGTTCAAAATTGTTGGCCTTCCCGAAAAGTCTGACTGCCTATATCGTGCTCTCCCCAAGACAAATTTGGAAAATAGTGTATGCACCTAAAAATGACGGAACATTTCAATTTCGAGGCTGAATTTGCGATATTGGCGTATTATATTTTAATATGAACATTATTAATATTTGGAGGAAGGAATACGACTTTAAAACGGCAATTTCAAATTTTTTAGTTTTATTTTTAAAATATATTAAAATAAAGCCCCAAAAGAGATGTAATCTATAAACAGTCCTACCTATAATTCACTATTGCCAGTTGAGAAATTGGCAAAAATATCATTTTCAAATTCAAACGTTTGAAGATCGCCATCGCATGGAGGGGAATGGGAAAACAAGGGAGGTAATTCAAGTAATTGTGTTATTATTTTCTGTGTCAGGGATTTCTATGCCTGTGAAATATTGCCCATGATCGCATAATAGTGAATTGACAAACTTTTGGGCAAAAGACATAGAAATAATTATGTTTTGACTTTCTTAGAAATTATTAAATTTCCACTTTAACGTAGCTATAAAATCGTTTTGGATGCCAAATTCATTCGTGGACACCCCTCCAATTACATTACGTGCGCCCACCAATCCCGATATTATTGGTTTTAATCGTGTGATGAGTCATTATGCGGCGCCTCGTATATAATGACATGATTGGCGAAAAACCCATAAAATCAAGTGGCATTCGTATGTCACTCGGCTTTATGTGGTGCCCATATTATGTGAACGTTTGACGTTAGTCTCGTATTGGGTAAAATGGGAAGAGAACCTTTGGTGTCCATTTGGGAAGTCGTTTCCCCAATTGACAAAGGGCGCCGAAACATTTGGATATCAGAATGTGCCATCTTTAAAAACAAAAGCACTATTTAATGCAAAGTCATCAAAATATTTTTTGTTTAGGACGTCTTTCACAGATTGCTAACAAAAGATAACTTCTATCTGCCCAATACGTGAATTATAGTATGTAGGATTAGTCTATCAAACACCAACCTTACTGTATAAGGTTTCTTGGACAGTTATTCGATATTGTCGGATAGAGTGGGTGTTGGGACATATTCTTAAAACTTTTCCAGTTTCTTTCTTGTGTTATGTAATCTTATAAATAAAACACTTACAGAATTGATCATTTTAGATGTAAAGTGAGCCACCATGTTTTACTGTTTTCATTGACAACATGGGCAGTGTTTCATTGTGCAAGGTGACTAACGCTGAACAGTTTTCGCCATCAGGTACAAATGAAAACTATATTTTTCTCTCCAAATACCTAATAATACACTGTTCGTTAATTCATGCCAATAAAATAAAGCCGTACGTATAATAAGGACCGTTGACCACTGTCGACTGAAATCTCTGGTACGTTCGATACAGTTTGCTCTAGGCCGCGTTTCGTGGAGTTCAAACATCTCCAACCTGCAGGTGATCAACTTGGTGTGTTATTTTAGTATTCAAAGTAGCTACGTCTCTAACTCTGTATCATCCAAAATCTTCAACATTGAAAACACGAATTATTTGTCAATTTAAATCAAAATTTATGGTGTTATCTTACCGGGAAACGATTGGCTTCTGATATCCAATATTTAAGAAAAAATAAATCAGAGTGCTCTACGCCACTCGGCAAACCTCGACACATTCCGGTCCCTACATTTAGTCTCGGCTGTATGACGAATTCCGCCATATTGGAACTACTATAAAGGTTCCGGATGAAACATGGCTGCGCTCATGGTGTATTGTTTGTAAAAGCGTCAATGTTTCCTGTTAAAGTAAACCGGTAATCGCATCGCAAATGTATGGGTGTAGGTACATATCACTTACTGTCATACATGCCGAGACTAGATGATGGGCCGGAATCTGTCGAGGCTTGCCGAGTGTGCTCTACGCGAGAGACAAGTTCACAAGTTGTTTTGACGATGTGGCCGGCTTTGTTCACGTCATCTATCTGTGGAGTGCAGTATAAACAAACTCGTGACTGTTTTACGCTCAGGGTAAGGCAACAAGACGCACGTGTAAATGCAACACTACCCAGGTCGTTTCTCCACTGCAAAATCATTTTACCATGTAATGTAACGTGAGGCACAGACAGGGATAAATGAAAGAGCAGAAAGTATTTCGCTTGACACGACTCGATAATAAAAATATATTATTTTTCACATCTCGTTTCACAATACTAGATCAAAATGTGATGCAAGTGATTTATTAGCACCTTTCCGCAGTTTATCGGTGAAGATCAGGAAAGTTTTGTTTGTAGAATAACCCTAAGGGCGATTTTTTGTTTCGACTTGAATAACACGCCAAATAATATTACACGATTTCATTTTATTATGTAATATAACCTATAGTAGACAGTCTGTCTTCGAATATAATTAAAATGTCCATCCATCTTACCGTCATCGAAGATATGGACAAGCTGGGATGTGCTCTACCCCAATGTACATGTCCAAATCGGACAGTAGAGGGTCCACATTTCATAAAAAAACGGGAACCATAAACCAAGAAGTTGCGGACAAAAAGTAAAGGCTCTAGTATGTATTACATACTTTTGTCGCTAGTTGGGTAAATAGTAAGTGCTACTGCTATTTGGATGGGGCTTTACAACCCGATTTCCACCAAATTCGACTTGGTAAAAAGGCAGGGACGATAACCAAGTAGTTGTGGACAAACTGTGAAGGCCCTAGAAGGTCCACAGAAATTTACATATACATTACATGCTTTGTCACTATTTGTGAAAATGGGAGAGACAGTTTAAAGGGGCGTTGCGATCCGATTTCCACCAATATATGTATATATTTAAAAATTTATCAAAATCGATGGTTCGATATGTGCCCAAATCAGGCCTATCTGAGATCGTTGGGATATACACTTAATTTTACGTCCTTTTAATTCGGATAAATATTGTGACATCTGGGGATATTCGTACATTCCTTAGGATTAATCCGGTATCAAACCAATCCAAGATCTGTAGAATATATAAAAACATGAATGAACGACATCACACACGACCATGTGGGTACATAAAACACGGTGTATAGATTCTTCTAACGCAATGGAGAAAATGTACTTTATAGGTTTACTTTTAACACCAACCTAACGAATTTACCATGTTAATAATTAGCGACATGTTGTCCGGATATTGTAGTGTTTGGTTTTAAAACCAAAATATTGACATTCCATTTACCCTTGTATTTAGCGGATTCATGTTCGATTCTCAATGCTGTGGGCGACCTACAATTTGCAAGGTATAAATAATTAATTCGCAGATAACGATTTCGTATCACAGTCTTTATTTTAAAACTACTTTTGTTAATAAAGACATCGATTAACGGATTTCTATCTACTGATATCCATTTGCCTTTAAACTTTGGTAAGCTAACCAACGGTGCTAACATGGGTGGTGATTTGTCAGGTTTGGCAATTATAGTAACTTTTACTTTGGTCTGTGTTTCCAGCAAATGTCCAGAATTTGTGTTTCGTTTAACTGAATTCAAAAATTATTTGGTGACCAATTATCAAGAAAGATTTGTGAATTTATCAGTGAATGGGTGTGGAGAAAAGTGTATAGAGACATCAAACTGTCAGTCGTTCTCTTATCAGTTAGGAGAAAACATCAACGAATGCTTTACATTTAATGGACGTGCTTGGTCTGGACAGAATGCTACCTATCGAATAGGCATGGTTACGTATTGGAGACTGGAAGGTAAGTTGGAGAAGAATATTTCTATCGACTTTTGTATTATATATCAAGCGTTGGTATCATTTAATAAAAGCCCCCAACCCACGAAAAGTGGAAAAATGGAGTCATATACATCGTAAAACACTGATCCTTTTCCGACTATCAACTTAAAACCGTGACTAAATGGAAATTATTCACATTCCAGGATTATTCACTCGTCTCGCGTGATGTACAAATTGTTGTTTAGTAGATTATCAAACTGACACCCAAATATATAACATACATGAACACGAGTAAATGTACGATTTACTATGATACGATACAACGAACGGGGAAAAAACAGGAAGTTCTTTATCCTTTATTGACTTCTGTTGGGCTTCGGTCTTTGACGTTGCTTCGGGAGCGGGGGTCGAAGTCAATCTGTCAGGGTACTGGGCTCTCCACATTCGAATCTGGATCTAGTCTGCGGGGCACCTTATTGTTTTATTTGAGTGAATATAAATTTGCTGGAGAAACGCGGCTGGCTGGACAAAATCATACTCATTCGTTTGATTAGAACTAATCCACTTCACTTTGCTATCTTGAGTGAACATTGTTGTGCTAAATTATTATTGGTCAGTAGTGCCATTACCAACCAATGGCCTACATTGTAACAAACAATATCGGGATTAACCAGACCTCAAAATATGTTACCGCAATGTATCTAGTGACAATCGCGACTTGTTTACGTCATAACCCGCGAAATTTATTATTCTCGATTATCCAGTGCCAACATGTTTTCTTCATCAGCCATTTTGAAAATTATGCCGAATGCGATAAGAGAGGAGGGATTTGATTGGACGTTAAAAAGAGACACGCACCGCCCAATTGCAAGAATATGACTTCTATCCAGCAATGATAAGAGAGGGATTTCTCGCGCCATTGCTTCAGGAATATGGGCAAAATGCACCTAAACATTATTCTGATGAGACGTAAAACTCCGGTGGGAATGGAATGGGTTTGAAATCAAAAGTGTCCCAAATGTAAAACACAAATAGAGGCTCTGATACAAATGTACAGTACAACTATCATCACTGGGAAAAGATCAAATCTGCCCGAACATTCAATAATCGGATATCGATATAATATATTTAGCGAGGAAATACAAATATCTTCTAGAGTATAAATCGAGATGTTGCTCTATTAATACACAGTTTCGACATGTTGGCAGTATATTGTTATTGAAATTGCAGGCGATTCTATTGGTTCTTCGAACACTCAAGTCTATTCACATAACTAATTAGTTCAAGTCAGTTTTATTTTTTTCAATTTACCCAAATTATCAACAGACCTTGATTGTCATGATTTAGCTTAAACATGGTAGACACTGATCAATAAAGTGGTCACTAGTCACCAAGTCTTGAGTGCAATGTGTGGGTCAAAATCTTGACACCGTTCGGTCTAAAAGTTTGGTCAGAAAGGTTTGGTCAAGCACGTAGTGACGTTCAGAGTTGCCAACCTGTTGCACTAAACACCGAAAACGAAAAAGCTTATCTTCAAATAGTTGTTAGTGGGTTCAAATTCGTTGCATGCTACAACAGTGTGTTGTTCTGTATTGATTTGTTATTGATAATAAAGTAGACTGTGAAAACATGATATGTGCACAAACATTGTGTTCAAGTACATCACTTTGAGAAGTAATAGAATCGTGTTAAAAATTTCAATTTTTTAAAATATAAAATGTATAATAAATTTAGTTATGTAATTAACAAGTGAAAGTGGTAATAAACCAGGGGTTTGAAGGTCCCAAATATCCCTTTCTAAATTAGGTCCAATTAAAATATTGCATCCGGTGGATCTTTCCAGTTATAATTCTGCTGGTTAACTAACTGTAGCTCTTATTCTTTTTGACAAACGGGATGGGGGTGGGGGGAATGGCCTAGTGGTCTAGCTGGCCGGTCACCTCTGGCTTGCGGCTGTGGTTTCGAGCCCTGGTGTGAGCGTATGTGGCATGGAGATAGGGGCACCTTCTCAACCTCGCGGGTTTCCTCCGGTTTCCTCCCACTGCTAAAGACCCCTACGCACAAGCGAATTATTGAAATAAAAATAGGTTGCCAGGCAACGAAACATACGCCCACACAGCAGCCAAATCGTCCGGGCAGTCAACAAGAGTTGTCGCATATTAAGAAATTATCAGAAAATCATTAGAATTTGTTTGGTTTTTATAATCAAACGTTTTTTTTTTAAATCAGATAATAATTGTGACCTCCAGAGGCACAACAAGCTAAAAAGGGTGATTTTTCGTACAATCAGGGGACATAATTCAGGTGTAATGACCCGATGGGCGCAAATATCGAAAGGAACCAAGATCTTTGGGTTATAAACATACATGTCAAGTTTCATCAAAATCGATTCAAAATTGTGACCTCTATAGGGTCCACAACCTTGATATAAATATTTTCACACTATTCGTGTACAAATGGCGGCCATTTTGTCCGTCAATTCTAGTCCGATTTTCACGTAATTCACACTCTCTCTTCATTACCATGTAACGATGATATAGTTAAACGTTTTTTTAAATCGGATAATAATTTTGATCTCCAGAGGGACCAAAAGCGAACAAAAGCGATTTTTCGGACAATCCGGGGACATAATTAAGGAAGTTATGATCCAATGGGCGCAAATATCGAAAGGAACCAAGATCTTTGGGTTATAAACATACATGTCAAGTTTCATCAAAATCGGTTCAAAATTGTGACCTCTATAAGGTCCACAACCTTTATATAAGATATTTTCACACTATTCGCGTACAAACGGCGGGCATTTTGTCCGTCAATTTTGGTCCGATTTTCACAAAATTTATGCTCTACCTTCATAACCATGAAATGGTGATATAATCAAACGGTTTTTTAAATCGGATAACAATTTTGACATCCAGAGGGACCACAAGCTAAAAAGGGCGATTTTTTTGGACAATCAGGGGCCATAATTCAGGAAGTTACGATCCGATTGGCGCAAATATCGAAAGGAACCAAGATCTTTGGGTTATAAACATGCATTTAAAGTTTCATCCAAAGCGGTTCAAAATTGTGACCTCTACACTGTTCACAACCTTGATAAAACATATTTTCACACTATTCGCGTACAAATGGCGGCCATTTTGTCCGTCAATTTTGGTCCGATTTTCACGAAATTCGAACTCAACCTTCATAACCATGGAACGGTGATATAATCAAACGGTTTTTTAAATCGGATAACAATTTTGACCTCCAGAGGGACCACAAGCTAAAGAGGGCGATTTTTCGGACAATCAGGGGCCATAATTCAGGAAGTTACGATCCAATTGGCGCAAATATCGAAAGGAACCAATATCTTTGGTTTATAAACATGCATTTCAAGTTTCATCCAAATCGGTTCAAAATTGTGACCTCTACACTGTTCACAAGCTAAAAAACGTGATTTTTCGTACAATCAGGGGCCATAACCCATGAAGTTACCGTCCGATACATGCCAATATCGAAAGGAACCGAGATCTTAGGGTGATAAACCTATATTTTAAGTTTCATTGAAATCGGATAAAAATTGTGACCTGTAGACTGTTCACAAACAATTGTGGACGGACGGATGTCCGGCGAACAGGGGCGACGACAATATACGTCCACATGAAAATGTGGGCGTATAAAAATTGAACCATATGTTGGTCCCGAAATGACCTGGTTTGTGTTGAGTGGACGTTAAACCCCATTTCTCTCTTCTCTCTCTCTTTTGACAAACAGTGTCGACTGTGAAACACTATATTGGTTATATATCTCATCATTGGATTCACTCTACGGCAGGCCCGTAGCAAGAGGGGAGGGAAGGGGGCAGTGGGGACAGCTGCCCCCGCTGCTCTCGGAAAAAATCGGCGCCTCAAATGGGCGAAGGCGCCTTTGCTATTTGAATCAATATGAAGCCAGCGACCAAACGTGGCTACATTGGTTTGGAGGGGTGGAATAATGCTGAGATTAGTGGGCTGCCCTCGACGAAATCTACCATAAGAAAGCCAACTTGAAATTGTAGGGAATTTTACTAAGTCCCATTCTCATTCAAATTGTTATAATGTCGCAAATTCAGGCTCAAAATTGAAATTTTCAGTCATTTTCATAGTTCCTCTCCTCAGGTGCAAACCCTATTTTCCAATTTTTTCTTGTAGGAGAATAACCTAAAACCAAGAAGGGAGGGCGCCTACCGTAAAGTGTAGGTACATCGGCGTCCATATAAGATCTTGCCCCCCCCCCATCTCAAACATTTTAGGGACAGCTACGGGCCTGTTTTAGCCATGGCTCCCTTGAACTGCTGCGAAAGGGGTACTAGCATGGAAAACATTAATATAAATGTACAATTATTTACGTGAGCTTTGGTGTCGCTGTTATCTAGTCCTTCGTGAGACGAAAGACAAGCCTCTTGTACATATTGGTGTACATATAGGTAAGTATGCCAGTGACGTAAATATTTACATCATTGACTATGTGGCTCTGATTGGTCCTTGTCGACCAAGTCCCCGGCATTTCACTATGCGCCTTGAAGTAGTGCGAGACAATGAATTCCCGTACAAATGAATTAATTGCATCCGTTAGTTACTGCATCGACAATGCTTTGAACTAATCCATTTGTTCAAATCTATGTTTTCTGGTCACATATTGCAGTTGAGGGGGGCATGTAGCGAAATTCTGGCCGCAGACCTATGATAGATCACATTAGGGCCGAAACGATAGGCTGTGCCACGATATGATACAGCATGATGTCGTAGACCAACGATACGGGAGCATCACGATACACACGCCATTAATGTGAAATTGACTAAAGTTGTCTTGAAATAAAGAAAAAATACACAATGTTTTAAATTCATATTGTTTATTATTAGATAAATTAAAATTTTATATTTAACTTTTAACCAATATTTTTGGCACATTTTTCATTTTGTGCGAAACACTCAAACAGGAAGTACAAAAGAAAAAATAGACAATGTTTTAAATTTATATTGTTTATTATTAGGTATATTAAAATTTTATATTTAACTTTTAACCAATATTTTTGGCACATTTTTCATTTTGTGCGAAACACTCAAACAGGAAGTATGAAACAGGAAAACCAATATTCTCCCACACCTTCGATCGAACAGGCGGGTGGCTTTTCTATTTCAACTTCACCAAGTGTAACAATGCTACCACCAGTACTGGGCCTGAACATAATTAGCGAAAGACTAAGAGAGACTGTTAACCAAAATTTCAACACGCTTTTCATTCATTGAATAAGAGCCACCGGCATCGCGAGGAAGAAATGACTGTTAAATAAAATACGATTTCATTGATGTAAAATGCATGGCTTCCGGTATTTTGTCCAATGGAAAAAATTGTCTTGTCCAGTTTCCGAGTCGTATTTTGCACCCGTAGTTCAGTTTTGCAATGATTGTGAAGTCTGGATGCCCGGGCCTATAGAAGACGCGTGCTGTTCTATTTATAGCTACCGAGGGTTTCTTCTATACATTTAGGCCTTGTGTACGTACATACTGAACTGATAGGTAATTTCTAAGGGTCCTACATGTCTCATTTATTGAACAAATATCGCGATATAGTATGAAATTAATCGTGAACCTTAAATTGAAAAAAAAATCTCGATTACCGATATTCTTAAAAAAAATATCGTTCATCGTTTTCATGGAAAAAATCGCGGTACAGCGGTAAATCCTTTCGGCCCTAGATCACATGACTTATTAATATATACGATAACGAGGCCAGCATACTTTTACTATAGAGATTTTGCCTAGACCCGATCTGAAGCTGCAAATCTTCGAACTAATCCACGATTTAATGAACACTGTTGGATTAAGTAGAATAGTGAAGCAAGGGGGGGGGGGCTACGATAAGACGAGCTCGGCGTCGAAACAATAAACTACATAGGGGAGACACACCAAATTAGCAGAATAGTGGACTAAAGGCGGGTCACGGTCAGACGGACTCGGCATTTTAACACTAATCCGCTACAAAGACACCATACCTTCACAACGGGATAGCGGAGGCCACGATAAGACGGACCGGGCCTGGCACCTAAACACTAAACCAACAAGTCACGTGACATGCGACATTTGCATATCAAACTTAGTGTTCTGTGTAAGATATTATGTAGAAAGCGTGAAGAATAAAATGTAATGAGATAAATGTAAACACGTCAAAAAAACCCAGCCATTTCCAAAAAACAAGACAATTGTCATTTGACACATTACATTCGACGTTTTACATTTAACTTTGGCCTTAGAACTGTTCCGGTATTAGGACTTAGTACATTGTACTTTATACATATAGAGACATTTTAGCAGAGCATTTAATATTGGCAGCGATACCCTTCCATATCTTTGTATATATCAATTTGTGATATACAGTTTATTAAAACGGTCCGAATTGATTTGGAAATGACTCCCTTTAATTGAAAACTATCTTTAAAATAAAAAGTGACCTTTCTTGATCTGATTCGAAAAGATATTGGTTTCTGTCAGACGTACTTGGGCCTGTCGTTATGCCCCAAAATATATCCCATAAGCCTTAAATTCTAATGCGTAATATGTGACATTAATATATGATTCAATAAAATGGTGGAAGGGTAATTCAACAAATTGTTGTATGAATTGACTGCATGATATAACGTAAAATTCAGTTTCTGTATTTACAGATAGATGTCCATCGGATTATGTGTATGATATAGCGTCTAATGTGTGTTATAAAACATACAACCAAACAACCGATACAACTACTTGGATGGCTGCTATGGAGATATGCCAAGCTGAAGGGGGACATTTATTCATGTGTAACTCAGATGAAAAACGGAATATAATTGAGAAACTTGATGAAAGTATATGTAAGTTAAAGCTAATTCATTGTTCTTTTCTACTAAGAACACACATTGTTCAGTCCATTGAAATGATTTTTTTTAATTAATTAGACTACACGAAATCTAGATGACAGAAGGTATAATAATACATGTATGATTAATTTTTCCTAGCCCAAATAATGTATTAATAGTTTCGACTCTTGTTCCAGATCCATACGTTGCCTACCCATATACACGTGTTTTTGTCGGAGCTACGTTTACAGCAGACAAATGGGCTTGGTTAGATGGCTTGAACATTACAGATTGGGAAGTGGGAGAACCAAACGGTGACACAGAGGAGCACTGTGCTATTCTGTATGTCAAATCAAACAGAAGACTATCTCTTACAGCAGATCATGACTGCCAAAGTATAATGAATTTCATGTGCGAGATACCAGTACATTCAATTAACCTATAGACAGGACGTATTATACAAAATTATGTTCATCAAGAAGTATCAGACATAATTCAGGAAGTTACGATTCGATAGGCGCAAATATTGAAAAGAACCAAGATATTTGGTTAATAAATATACATGTCAAGTTTCATCAATATCGGTTTAAAATTATTACCTCTAGCGTTTTCACAACCCTGATATAACATATTTTCTCATTTTGTTTGTCAATTTTGGTCCGATTTTCTCGAAATTCGAACACAACCTCCATAACCATGTAACGGTTTTGTAAATCGGATAACAATTTTGACCACCAGAGGGACCACAAGCTAAAAAAAGGGCGATTTTCTGACAATCAGGGGCCATAATTCAGGAAGTTACGATCCGATGGGCGCAAATATCGAAGAAACCAAGATATTTGGGTTATAAACATGCATTTCAAGTTTCATCCAAATCGGTTCAAAATTGTGACCTCTACACTGTTCACAAGCTAAAAGCGTGATTTTTTTGTACAATCAAGGGCCATAACCCATGAAGTTACAGACCGATACGTTTTCATGTGGACGTATATTGTCGCCCCTGTGCGTCCGGACGTCCACAATTTGTTTTTGGACTCTCTACAGGTCACAATTCTTATCCGATTTTGACAAAACTTAAAAGAAAGGTTTATCCCCATAAGATCTTTGCTGCTGTCGATATTGAAATGTATCGCATCGAAACTTCATGGATTATGGCCCCTGATTGTACGAAAAATCATGTTTTCAGCTTGTGGACCCTCTAGAGGTCACCATTTTGATGAAACTTGACATGTTAATAATCCACAGATGCAGGTTCCTATGGATATTTGCGCCCATCGGATCGTAACCTCTTGAATTATGACCACTGATTGTCTGGAAAATCGCCCTTTTCAGCTTGTGGTCCCTCTGGAGGTCAACATTACTATCCGATTTAAAAAAGCGTTTGATTACATCACCGTTACATGGTAATTTTGCATGGGGCAGAACTTTATAAAAACCAAACAAATTCTAATGATTTTCTGACTGTTGACTGGCCGGGCGATTTAGATGCTGCGTGGGCGTATGTTTCGTTGCCTGGCAACCTATTTTTAAATTCGGTGTGTTAAGATGAAATTTGTATCAACAATTGATTGGAATGTTGTAAAATAATACCATTTGTTGACCAGAATAAAGATTGGGACATATTATTGCACATTTTGATTGATTGCCTGCACTTCAAGGAAGATCACATTTTTTACCGTTTTCAGCCACATCAATCGTTTGCCCAACCAATTCTATATTGTAATACTGTAGACATTTAGTTTCATTACATCCATACCTTGACTAAGTTCAATAATGAGCATTTTCTACTCGGGGTAAGCAGAGCAATAATCAATTTGATCGGCTGAGACTTTGGAACACAATAATTCTCCTTCAAATTGAGCTAATGTGACGTTATGTGATTTTATCTTTCACCTACAGATGGACGAACCCATTTTAATAGTTCCCCACGTTCACCGAAAGGCAGGGGACAAAAACGTTTCAGCCACATGGTATCAACGTCAAAATCTGACCCCCCCCCCTTATGTATTGCCTTTGTTTTATAACCCTCCTCAACTGGGTGTTCCAGCTTTGAATTATTTAAGCCCCCAACTATGCTATGGGTGCAATCCGATCCTCTATCTTTTCATGTTTGAATCACGGAAACATTACGTCACAATATGACACTCGACGTCATAGTTATCATCCTTCCAACATGGCCGCCTGTCATCATTGTGGCAGAGATCGTTTGTAGTATGGATAACTGACCCTGTAGTATCTGTCACTGGACGATAATTTATGTTGTACATCCCACGCGCGAAGTAGATGTTCAAGTTACTTCCGGTAGAAACAATGGCTGCTATTTACGAAGGAAAGTCGTAAGATTTGATTGAGATTGATGAGGTTATTTGTTATCACTGATATTTTTACATGATTGGTGTACATGTAAAGATCCCTTGGCAGTTGGAATGTGAAATAAGCGTGGGATGTAGTGTGGCTGTCCACACAATTTCTCACATAGCACATTTCATGGCCCAGTCGAAGCAAAACAATAGGATGTTAAACGCCATTTCATTTTCTTATTACTGTGGTAATTTAAACATGCACAGAATGCAAGAGCTAAATTTGCATATTGTAGGCCTTTCTTTAGGCCTGAACTGTTATCTAAACAATTAATAAGACATTATCCAGACCATAATCAACACTCGATCGCATCGCTATTTGGTGGATTGTGGTGATCGACGCTAGACGGAAATTTCACTTGCTTAACTGGATCAATTTGACTGAAAAGTGACATTTTCAGCAAAGTGCCTTAATTTACATTATGTAATTTTTAACTATTATAGTGAGAACTGTCAACTCTTGAACTAATCTCCCATATTCTATCTTTAAGGAAAGATTACAATGACTTTACTATGTAATTTCTGAACTGGTATTTTAAATACATCATTCAATTTTACGTTGTTTTTATGTGACCTCTCAATACCCTAGGCTTCAAAAGAGTTTAGATCATCTTGTATCTTTTGCAAATGTTATTGCTAAACCAGTTGATTCTAGGTCTGATTTTCATGCATGCATACCAAGGATATCATTTGAAAAAGAAGCAAATTTAAATGTCAACGGCCATTTAATTACCTCAGGTCAATAATTATACTTTGAGATGCTTTTAGAATTAACCATACGTAAGTCACAAGCACTGATAAATACAGAATGTCAGCCCGTCAATGACGGGGAGAAAGAAGTTATATGTTACATTGCTGGTTCTGTTACATCAAAGCTTTTACAAATAATTCTCAAGTTGCTGGGAAAAGGACCATTAGTTAAAATGTCACAAATTATCAATAAACACCAATTGGCTGAGAGTGCATCATCTAATTTTGTTAATATTCTATATCGTGGAGGCTTAACGTATGCTAACAAGGAGATAGCAAATTTATTTTTAGGTTTGGAAATAACTTTTTGAGAGTGCACTCAAAATCCCAACTTACCAGGAATAGAAGTATATCTGATTTTTAGGAAACATGTTTTTGTAATAAGTTAATAAACAATTTTATCCATGAGGCTGGGTCATCTTCGTCAGATACACCACAATATGATGACAGTGATATTAATTTAAAAAGTGTATGAACTTATGCATTACTAATAGTTCATTATCAGGGCACATCACATATTTAAGAATAGACTTTAACAATTACTAGAGCCCTTCACAGTGATGATGTTTCACAAAAGCCATAATTGGTGTATTTCCAGTAAGGCCATGTTAAATTAATTCTGTGTTTCAGGTTCTAGGGTCTGAAGAATTCAATGAGGGAGGGAGGTCAAAACAACACACCTCCCAATTTTTAACCCAACACAACACAACACATTTTTTTTGTGACTGCATTTGACAGATCGTCGCCTGAAAACCAAAGTGTTCTATGTCCACTTTTGGAAAAATTGAGTTATTGCCCTTTACTGCCAAATTAGGCTCTATTGTATCTGTTTATGCAATTTCTAGCCTTATTAAATATGAAAATAGAGGTGATTTCTCAACAATTATCACCATACTATCTACACTTTCGTAGCCCTCAATGAATTCTAGAATGTTCTATGTGATAAACCAATGAGGAATGTCAGATTTGTCACGTGACTTGGACACAGTATAATTTGGTATTGACGTTCTGTTGGAGGGAAAAGACAAATGTCATAGGTAACAATATTTGATTTTTCTTGGCACCTATCTGATGTTTCTAACACTTTTCACGTCTATCAAATCCTTTTGATCTAAGGATTTGGATTGATGTTTTATATTTTAATTTTCTTTAGAAATATGTGTTATAAAATGATGGATTTGTTTACTTATGAATGTGAAGTAAAGACGAGATAATTATATGTAATAAGAATAGCAATACACATAGAACAATTATCAATCCTTTCATCTTATATATCAACTAATCTACATTCCAATCTGAACGATAAACCCAATTTAATTTCGTCTTTAAAATGATCATAACTATTTAACTATCAACTCAAATTTGATGTCTTTTCATAGGTTGGGGGGGGGGGGCAAAGAACACATTAAGATCATTAAAAATGATGTGGGCATGTCATGACAAAAATGGCCGCCAACTCTTCCAGGTGACCGAAAGTCCATAACTATCGACTCAATTTTGATGATCTTGATGTCTATCCCCCCCCCCCTTTTTGGTTAACACATCAAGAGAACTATGGATATCACTGAGCTGTTTAATCATTATGAAATTGAATTTCTGACCTTCAGCTGTCAACTGTCATAGAGTAAGTTTCGGAGCGTTCAGATTTGATTGTCGTTCTTCTCCTCAGTATCGACCCCTTCAGTGTTGTTTGAATTGTCACAGATTTGCTCCTTCATTACTCCCGAACAGACAATGAGATCATCTACTTCCGTTCAAACAAGTAGTCAAAAGAACACAAAGGGTATAACATAGACCTGTCGAAAGAGACGATACGTGCAACGAGTTGCTCTTTGTACATGTTTACCCTGGCTGTGATTCAATTTCAAGTATTGTAGGCATCGGAAAAATCGTCCGTTCAAACAAGTAGTCAAAAGAACACAAAGTGTATAACATAGACCTGTCGAAAGATACTTCAGAGACGATGCGTGCAACGAGTTGCTCTTTGTACATGTTTACCCTGGCTGTGATTCAATTTCAAGTATTGTAGGCATCGGAAAAAACGTCCGCCTACCGGAAATTAGTGAAATCAAATCCTGTCATGCAGTCCTGTCACCCTTCAAAACAAATCTCAAAGAGGACACATCAGATCTTTGCAAAGACCTGATGCTTGATCTATTTCATGGCAAATCGAATGATACGCTATCATCTCTGTGCCATATCATTTTCACCAAGAAAGTTGCAACTGCTGAAGCATCTGTCATTTCTTAACGGTTTCCCCCAGCATCACCTGCAACAAGATTTCATAGCCAACGTGTGTACTTTCAAATTATGGTATGGACGGGGATGGCAAATGAAATGGATCTAACTAGGAGTCAGCCGATGGCATTGAGAGTTGATTATGGTCTTGTTATGTTAATGAATGTCTGATTAATAAAATATATATCATTATGACCCCCAAATATGCTGTGCCTGGCGAAAATTATCTATTGCAACTTTTCGATAGGATGGATGCAAGTCCTCTCGATGCAGCTGCAGACGCCATGGACTCCCCTACACTGCTGTGGGTGACCCTTGTCAAACTGGAAATTGTGATAATTCAATTAAACAACACTCAATAGGTCGATACTGAGGTGGAGGATGGCACTCTAAACTAAACGCCCTGAAACTTATTTTATGGACAGGAGTGTTTGTGCATCAGGTGATAGTGGACAGCTGAAGGTCATGAATTCGAATTCGTTATGATTGAACAGCTCATTAACATCCAATGTTCTCTAAATGTGTTCCTTGTCCCCCAAAACTTAGGGATAGACATCAAAATAATCAAATTTGAGTCAATAGTTCTGGACTTTCGGTCATTTGGAGGTGTTGGTGGCCATTTTTGACATATTCTGGCGACATCATTTTTAATGATCTTAATGTGATCCCTGCTCCGAAAAACCTAGGAAAAGACATCAAATTTGAGTTGATAGTTAAATAGTTATGATCATTTTAAGACGTTTCGGTAGTCATTTTCCGGGGGTCCTACTTTTGTAAACTTTTAATATGTTATAAAGTACACTAAACCCTGTCAGAATCAGTTGAGAAACCTTTTGTTGCAATTTGGGGGGGGGGGGTTAAACTGTATATTGATCTGACTAATACAGGTTCTAGAGGTCAAGCTATTCCCAAACGAAATGTTAAAAACAAAAAAGGATTGCGTAGGGAGCTGTAAATTTAAATGTTGTTCCAAGGTATCACACTCAAGATAGGCAAAACATTTTTGCTGCATTTTGGTCTTTAAATGACAACGGGGAGAACCATTTCTACTCATAAACAATAGACAGGGCAATTAAATCCAGAAACAGATCTAAATCTAAGGATAAAAGTAGGAGAACATTTTCTTATATTTACGATCTCTATATTGAAGATTCTAAACTAAGAGTTTGCAAGGTCTTTTATTTGTCAACTCTTGATATAATATATTATCCCAACGGAGAATTTCCTACTATTTTGAAATCAAACATGATACCGCTTCTTCAACACCCATGTGTGGTGATCAAAGAGGCAGTAAAACAAATGATCGAATAAATCAAGAACAATAAAGATTTTGTACGCGAGCATATTCAATCATTCCCAAAAGTAGAATCCCACTGCTGTAGACAATCAACTACAAAAGAATACCTTGAGAGTGATCTCAGTATCACGAAGATGTACAGGTTGTATCTTGAAAGGTGTGCCAACAAGATAGTAAAGAGTATATGTTAAGGAGCATATTTACAGACAAATATTCAATACAGAATTTAATCTCCGCTTTTTCTCACCTAAAAAAGATAGATGTGATAAATGCGAAGAATTTAGAATGAAAGAAAGGTGTAATACAAGCGCTACTGACAATTAACCATCTTTGTCGTACTTTTGGTTTTAACCCCTCTGGCTTTGTACCGTTGATTACAGATTAAACATCCATAAATGTACAAATGTGTTGATGTGTTCCCGTTCGAATATTGTTCACAATAAGAAGCAAAATAAACAAGATATGTTTACAGGATGATTTTGTTATACGAAAAACTAAGTAATGCGTAGTCTATGGCGTATCCTTTCAAACGGTTCTGGCGCGCAAATGAATAATTTATATATTTACAGTTACAAAAGAAATTGTGTTCGCTTTACTGAAATGCAAGATGATGCTGGCATACGATATGAATATTATATGACTTGAATATATATTGTTGCTATGTATTGTTATTATCCCAAAACATTCGTGGTAAGTATATAGGCCTATCATATGACATACGAATACAAACCAAGCTTACGTGAATATTCCATAGTTTGATTTTCTATTGTTGCTTTGTCGAAAAGTGAAGTTACAAGTAACTATATATCAACATTGTTATGCATACTGCCTCGGTTTTTTAACAAAAAAAAGATAATGCTGTATCGTACGTTATGCAGTAAAACAATTCTACCAGGTAGGTAATTTTAAACATACTTTGAAAGAATAAATGTTCTTTTTTGCTATTCAGCAATTGAAAAGATTATCTGGACATAAATGGGGCTTAATGTCCATTAACGTATGAGTTACTTATTATCCAACGTAAACATAACTTATACAAGTATATGACAGCGTGTGCCCAACGAATTTTTAGCGTTCTTGACTTATGAAGAACTGATGTACAACGTTAGTCTACCTTAGGCCTAACTTCTCCATAACGTGTTGGGGCTTATTTTGACGACCACGTGAGGTCAAATATATACGCTGGGGTTCGCTAGACCAACAAGACATTATAAGGCTGTCACACATTGACGTATAGCATCAGCGTATGCCGACGTATGAGAAACTTAGCGGGCACGCTGGTGTACGTCGAATACGTTATGTGTACGTTTTCAACAAGTTACGAGCATGCTGAAAAACGATGGTATAAGTTGCTGTACGCTGAACGCGGCCCAAAATTTTGTGCATGCATAAAATTTTCAGCGGATGCCGACGTACTGCTTACACGTTAGGCGTATCTTACAGGTGTGCTACGGGTAAGATATGGACGCGTTCAGGCACGTTTCATGTAAGTTACTTCTGACGTCCTGAACGTGTTTGAAACGTGTGTAGAGATGCGCATGTGCAGAAGTCTACAATCATGGCGGACCCTCCACTTTTATATCTGATGTCACGTGGTTGTCGAATTATGCCCCAACACGTTCTGCACGAGTTCCGCATAAGTCAAGAACGCTTTCATATGCTTGTATAAGTTATGTTTACGTTGGAGTTATACGTTATGAATAAGTTACTCAGACGTTATATATTCGTTCAGCGCGTTAGAAAAACGTTGTAAATGCGTCCAAAACGAGCGTCCTCTTGATTTTTAAATTCAGCTTCAGCGTATGCCAGCTTTTTGGATAATCATTTCATTCGTTCAGTAAGTTCTAGGTGCGCCAGAAGTACGTTGCCTATAGGTTAGAAATAGGTTACGCGTACGCTGCTCAATTGCCCTACTGGTAGCCAACGTATGTCAACGTATAAGTAACTTGCATGTAACGTGCGTGAACGCGTGCATACCTTAACCGTCGCCTACTTCTAACTTACGCCTAACGTGTAAGCAATACGTCGGAGTACGCTTAAAATTTCGTGCATGCAACTTATACCATCGTATTTCAGCATGCTCGTAACTTGTTAAAACGTACACCAGCGTGTCTGCTAAATTTCCCATACTTCGGCATACGCTGATGCTATACGTCAATAGAGACTTTTGGCAAGCGTTAATTCTTCGTGCGTATCACGTGTCCGTATGGATTTTGTGTGTGACGTCATCAATGTGTGTGTATTTCTCATACGTGATACGGTACACGGATACGGCAGCCCGTACCGAACAGGTTTCATACGGAGAAGTTCCGTATAACATTGTAGTCTTTTTAGACGCTAAAATGTTGTATCATAGCGTTTTTTACAATCTATGTGTATCTTAGAACACGTAGGTGTAATTTGATGTGAATTTAATCATAATAAAGACTGTAATTTAATCATTATTTTTGATGGGTTTTTCTCGGAATTTTCATACGTTTCCTGTCTGTCTGTCTGCACGCTGGTTGATCTACGCGCTAGATTTAGGTAGATATGGGACCTTGCAAATCTGTAAATGATCTGATTCTATGGTAAAGGGTTGTAAATGATGAATTAGTGAAACTGCAAATTCCTGTCGAGTCAAAGATTTTTTTAATAAGATGCGACATTCATTTTTTTAATAGCTCAGCGACTGTCGAGTGACTTCACGCACTCCGAGAAATAGTAGGCAAGGCACTTGACTAGTACTGATAGTGATCTACCCGGTAGATAACCGCCATCATGCTGTACAGAACTAAGCTCAGCTCAGTGACGCATACGTACGCGGTGCAAGAATCTGCCAAAACTCTAAAACTACTCTGACGCAACGTGTGACGTATATGATACGGATACGTGATACGGATAGGGAAAATGTCACTTGCCAAAAGTCTCTAGTGTGTGACAGGCCCATTAGTGATCAAACAACAATTTTTTGATTGGTCAGAGGCGTCTAACCGCGGGAAAATTTACAGTTACTATTGGATGACAGCATGCACGCACGAATAAAACTATCTTATTTGCATATTGCATGGGGGGGGGTGTACGATGTTCCACCAGGGAATTATATTCAATGATGATTTAAATTGGACGAATGATTAAAAACATTTGAAAGTTATGTGACAGACAAAAACTACAAACTGTGTTATGAAAAAATAAATGTATTGTTAAAATAAATAAATGTATTTATAAGACTCGTACACAATTTAATCATATGGAAGAAATAGCTGTACTCGTTGACTATTTTGTTATTTGATTTCAGATCGAATCACCGATGTTTTTATAATAATGTTAATCGTATTGTTTGTATGATCGTATGATCATTGTTTTGTTGTTCACTGATGTTTTTTTTAATGAAGTATTCTTGTATTGTTTGTTAATTGGCGTTATAATTTTAGTAATTTTGATTGTTTGATTAGTGTTTATTGTCAGTATCAGAAAATGCCGTGGTATTTCTTTATAACACAATTTGTAGTCCTTCACGTAACAGTCATGTAACTTGCAAACGTTTTTATTCATCCGTCGATGATAGACAATGATCACGTGACAACCGGTACCTGAAATTCACACGGACAGAGCGTGGAAGACGTGCAATTCTGAAACCATGCCGAGGTTGTCTTCAATGACCACGTGGCTTATTTTAATGCACCGTTTATGAATAATCAACAAGCTTGTTGTTTTGAATATTTTACCGGATTATAGAAAGAATGTCCATATCCCGAAAGTAAACTATGTCGTGTGGACGACTTTACCAACGTATTGCTATATCTTCAAATTAAACTAAGTCTTGTGGACGACTCCACCAACGTATTACTATATTTTCAAAATTAAACTAAGTCTTGTGGACGACTCCACCAACGGGTGTGGACGACTTAACCAGATTTTTCGTGTGGACGACTTAGCTTGTGAATGACTTGACTGGCATTCCTGTGATATACAGCATAATGACAAAAAAGTAACCTTAAATCATATTGGGGGATAAAGTGAACACATAAAGTAATATTTAAATACACTACATTGATACTTTTGCAGTCGATATTTATTTTCTAGCTTTATTACAAAGTCACAAAAAACGGGTTTAGACAGCTGGGTTCAGCCTATCATGACTACAACGAAAACAATCCGTTGCCCTATAAATAAATAGGGTCGATCAGGTAATAGACACAGGTAATTGGGAGGCGGGCCTTACACAAATAAACCATGCAGGGGGTTACAGAGGGTTTTCATTGACTTATAAATGCCCAGAGGACAGCTGGGTTTTCATTGAATTATAAATGTCAAGGTTTCTACATGCCAATGTGCACATGCGACCTTGTATATCATACAAGAAGACATCAGACTGGAAACAGGGACCTACCGTTGTAATTGCATGTGTAATATTAATTGTATGTACTGATGTATGTATATCTTTTAGATAATATAAATTATTAAAGTTATTGTGAGATACTACTATATGTCCAGGGCCCTGTTTCACGAAATTTTAACTTAAGATAAAATCCAATTTTAGTAGATACTTCAATTTTGATTGGCTAAGCACTAAAATCAATCTAATATTATCCAATCAAATTACTAAAATTGGGATCTAATCTTAGTTAAAATTTCGTGAAATAGGCCCCTAGTATAATAATTAATTCCATTTTGGACTAGAATAAACATTTAAATTATATTATCCGTTTTGATTAGTGTTCTGATCACAGAAAATCTGGTGTTTTGAAATGGCTAAAATGTCCCACCTCACAAAATGTTCCTTCTTTTAATAACAGATGCTACTCTACACAACATTACCGTACAATATGTTTTTTTTTATAATCCTAACGTGTCTGAAACGTTTTCACATAAAATATTATGCTGGATGGAGGCCCATCAACATCAAGTTTTAAGATCAGCTTTTATTATGCTTATTGAAGCCGACACTAAACATAAAAGATCTTGACCCGGCTGAACGATTTTCGGTCAGCTTTGCGACTGTTTCAAATATATTCAATACTTTTATATATGCGTTACATGAATTTTTATACTGTGGAATTATTGATAGATATATGCCCTCCCAAATGAAACCTTTTGAAGAATTTGGCAGGGCCAGTATAGATGCCACTGAAATAACATAAGATATACCGACATAAGATCGATATACCACCTCAGATGGATTCCCAGAGTTGCAGCTATAGTTCCCTATAAGTCCATACAAACTGTAAAGTCTGTTACGGCCGTAGCACCAAATGGCACTTTAATATTTTGTTCTAAGCTGTATCCTGGGTCTACATCTGATGTCGGTATAATGAAACATTCTCATCTTTGAGACAAATTTGTTTCTGGGGATCTGATTTTAGCCGATAAAGGCTTCACCACACATAATATTCTGCCACGAGGCGTTAATCTTAACATTCCGCCCTTTTATCTTCCAAAGCTAAGTTTACCCAACAAGAAGCAAAATGTGCTATATAATAGCAAGATCCAGAATCTATGTTCAGCTGGCTAATGAAAGAACTAAAACTTTTAAACCACATCCCCGCTAAATATAGACTCATTTCCACCCAAAAATTTCAAGTTTGCTGTTGTTGGATTAATTTCGAGGCGCTCCTAGTAAAAGAAGTTTGCTGGAATCATTGGGATAGGAGTGATGATTTTCTATTTTGAACAAAGTGAATTCATATTTTTTCGTTTTTCAAGTCGTACGTAATAATACCTAGAAAGTATCCTCAATTGCCTGCATTTTATGATCACATTTAATTTATAGATTTCTGGATATCCCGTTTCAAATTGTAAATACCGTTGTTAGATGCCGAGATTTTCACATTTCCAACTGTGATCACCGAAAATCATCACCCCCAGGATATCATGTATGGTGTGGAATTTACATCATAATTCAAACTCTTAACCTATTAATGCTTGTGCTAAATCTTAACAATGATAAGATTTAGCCGCAAGAATTTCTATTTTCTTCTGTATTCTAATACTACTGTTAATATACTACCACGTGATTGATGTTTTCCATTATAATGTCGACTTTTTCTACAATTTCTTGTATTTAAAACGTTCCATGTATTGAAGTAGGCATATTAGCACCAGCAATACTAGTTTTAGTGATTTATTTTCAAATTCTAAAATTTTTATTTTAATTTCTAATCAATTTTTTTCAGTGAATTACATAAACATTCCTTATTGAACGACAATGACTTATACATGCTTAGTCCATTTCATATACATGTATATTGTTTACATTAGTGTGACGAAGAAACCTTTTTTATTTTAAACAATATTTTATTCAGGTTGTCTGAATGGGATTAAGGAACAGGCTTAGCCTATGTAAAACCCCTCTCCCTAAGTAATTTGTATACATATTATTAATGAAAAATGGGTGTATATACATAGTTAAAATGGCAAACACATACATATTATATAAACCTAATAAAATGGGTGAAAGATGTACAGTATATATAGTAGTTAATAATTATACATATGCAAGCAAAGTGAGGATTATTTGATAATAAACAAAATTAGATAGACTAGCCAAGATTATACATTAAAATATTACTTGATCGAATTGAGTTTAGAATCTGTTTGACATATTAATAAACTTACGGACCTGATTAAAAATATTAGTATTAATTTCTAGACTGTAGGTTTTGGAGCCGAATAAAAGACAGTCTATATTTTTAAAATCATATTGTAATTTGTCAATGGGTTCTGTTCGTGCATTTGAATATAAGGAACATCGCAGAAGGTAATGATCGGGATCTTCAAATATGTGACCGCAGAGGCATGCGGGACTGTCGGCAATGTGTCGGAGAAATTTATGACCCTGCAGGTCAAGCATCAAAGTCGTAATTTACAAATAATTATTTGAGATTTCCGATGGCCATTATGATAAAACGAAGGAACTTTGATATCAGATTTGGATAGATGGTCGGAGAAAATTTTCAGAGATCTAGAATTTCTTGCATCGGTACTGAGGTTATTCCACTCTCTCATACTTGATGGGATGAACGATTTAGCAAAGATTTCAGTTCAGTACGACATCGAATTTCTTTTAAATTGTCTTCATTACGAAGGAAATATTTGTTTGGGGGTTCTAGATTTAGGAGATTCTTAAGATAAGCAGGGGTTAGGTTATTGATGATTTTGTATAGTAGTTACTAGTAGAAACCTTTCCGTCAATCCGGAGTTCTGGTCTTGCTTCACTTTGTTGTCCCCCGCCTTTCGAAGAAAGTTGGGGGACTATTAAAATGGGTTCGTCCGTCTGTCTGTCCGTCACACTTTTTGGGACACAATAACTCTCTTCCTTATGAGCATTTCCGCTTAGGGTAAGCAGAGATAAGCAATTTGATTGGCTGATGCTTTGGGACACGATAACTTTAGTTCTAATTAAGTGAGAGTGATGAAACTCGGTGTATAGTTTCATTACATCAATACCTTGACTAAGCTCGATAATGAGTATTTTTTGCTCAGGGTAAGCAGAGTGATAAGCAATTTGATTGGTTGAGACTTTGGAGCACAATAACTCTCCTTCTAATTTAGTTAAAATATTCAAACTTGGTATGTGTGCTTATATAGGTCAATGCCTTGATGGAGTTCGGAGATGGGCATTTTCTGCTTAGGGTAGGCAGAGATAAGCAGTTTGACTGGTTGATACTTTGAGACAAGATACCTTAAGTGCTAATTACGTGAAGGTGATGAAACTTGGTGTATAGTTTCATTACATCAATACCCCGACTAAGTTCGATGATGAACATTTTCTGCCCAGGGTAAGCAGAGCGATAAGCAATTTGATTGGCCGAGACTTTGGAACACAATGGCTTTCCTTCTAACTGAGCTAGAATGTTCAAACTAGGTGTTGGCGTTCATTAGGTGAATGCCTTGATGGAATTTGATGATGAACATTTTCTGCCAACAGAAATAAGCAATCCCAATGGTTGATGCGATAGGGCACAATAACTTTGGTTATAATGAAATGAGAGCGATGAAACTCAGAATATAGGTTCATTATATCATTACCTTAACTAAGTTCGATAGGGAGAATTTTCTGCTTAGGCTAAAAAACGATAAGCAATTTGATTGGTCAAGATTTCGGAACACAGCAACTCTGCTTTTATTTGAGGTAGAATGTTTAAACTTGATTTAGATGTACATATGGTGAATGTCTTAACTAAGTTCAATGATTAACATTTTGAGTTGAAGCTAAGCATAGCTAATCACTTTCATTGGTCGATGCTTTGGGACAAGATAATCTTCATTCTATCTGATAGAGAGTGATGAGACTTAGTGTATAGTTTGATTGCTTCATACTTTTGAAAAAAATAAATGTGTGATTAATTAATATGTGTCATCTATTTATTTTGGGCTTTCGGTGGGGGACATCAGCCTCACTGTTGGCTTGTTGAACCTTGTAAACACTCTTATGACTAAAGTTAACACCCAATCTGTATGATCTGTATTAAATTAACATGCTCTATCAACAACAATTGATATCGGCAGAGGTATGTGACAATGACAACCCTTATCGGTCGATTTATCTGCTGCGTTTCATATATTTGCAAAGGAAGATAACATCTGGTTTGATTGAAAGGGACCGAAATTCATTCCCAAATCGTTTTTTTTTTTTAAATTCCAAATGTCAGGATAATTATGGAAAATATTAATTTGAGGTTTAGCATTAACCGATATAATGTGGATAATTTGCGTACGAGGGACGGCCATTTTGTCTTATGCCAAGATTGCTGTATATGCAAAACAATTTGAACACAGCGACTGCTACACCGAGTTTTTATTTTTGGATTGACGAACGATTATCTATTTCGATTAAGTCATGAAAGTTGAGCAGTAAATCAGATCCAACGAAACATACGCCCACAGCAGGTAAGTCATATGGGCAGTCAACAAAGATAATTGATCCTTACACAGACAGAAGTCTTTTAATGATGAAGCTTATATTTTCATTTCTCGAGCTCTATATGGACATCTAATTTCTACTAATTCTGGTAAATTGCTACCTATCTATGAGGAATAACTCCATCTAGTGATGCACCAAGAACACCAGACTCATGCAGCCAAATACCTTAAATAAAATGAATAGTGCTTAACTTCCAAATACCTTTAATACAAGTTTCAAGCAAATTGCATTGTAGGAATTTTGTGGATACGGATGGATACTTAGATTTGTGATTTATGTCCATTGAAATACATAAGAAATCATTGTTGTATAAAATTACAATACCGGTTTCTTCAATAATATTTCCATTTTTTTAGTGTAGGCCTTTACAGCTTTCATTCCACGAGTAATACCCACGAAACACTCCTTATTGCTTCTAAATTTTAAGCTGACAGCAACCTCTTTTGAAGTGAAACTGATATAAATTACTTTAAAAAATCTGGTTGCAGCCTAATTTTTTGCAATGTCAATTGTCCATAAACGGTGTACCCTTAAAAGTGAAGCAAATAATAACCTCATAAGTATTGGCCTAAATATTTGAAAAACTCTTATTTACCTATTTCTTTTTATTGCACCTAATACTGCACCAAAGTTTGAAGCAGTTATCCTGTGTTTCCATGAAGCAGACCACAAAGGGCTTTGAAATGGTGTCGGGTGGTAAGGGCTTTTCGTAACCATGATCTTTGATTATCTGTTACATTTAATTCAGTAAATTTTTTGCTCACGATGATGTCTTCAACGGATGGTATAAATTGACCACTGTTTGTTGGCTCTGGTGACAACAACCATTGTTGAGCTGCAAAGTTTATTGTTACAGATTTTATAGATATGAAAAACGAGTTGAGGGTTAAATTTCAACAATTTGCTCATTCAACGTTGTTATGGGGTTATCATTATAAATCTTTATAATTCGAAGTGCAACAAAGTCTTACAAATATATAACAATTTTTTAAACATAATTGGTGAACACATTTACAATAATTTATCATTCAGACCTCTGGAACTTCTTTTGCAAAGATGTCCAAAAACTAACAATTTTTGATGTAAATGTTTTACTATGTATGTGCATTCAATCTAACAAAATTTGACAATTGGTAACTAGCATGAACTAAAAGAAGAACAAAAACTTAATCACCAGAAAATCTCCCAAGTTTATTCAATTCAGTAAACACGAATTCTCGGTCACTGTCATTAACTACTCTATTTAATGGCACTGGGTTAAAGCGGAAATTTAATATTTTCTAAGAAAGTCAAAACATAATTATTTCTATGTCTTTTGCTCAAAAGGCTGTCAACTCATTATTATACGCTCATGGGCAATATTTCATTGGCATAAATTTCCCGGACACCGAAAATTAATAACCCAATTACTTGAATTACCTCCCTTGTTTTCCCATTCCCCTCCATGCAATGGCGATCTTCAGAGATTTGAGGTTGAAAATGATATTTTTGCCAATTTCTCAACTGGCAATAGTGAATTATAGGATTATTCTTTAACAAGGTAGGACTGTTTATAGATACAATCTATTTTAGGACTTTATTTTAAAAATATAACTAAAAAATATGAAATTGCCGTTTTAAGTAAATGAAACAAAACTCCATTCAAATTAAATATATTTAGGACCATAACTGTACATAACAAAAACTTGGACTACCTCTGTAATTTAAATGTATAATTTCAAAGACCATGTAGAAAATATGTAGTTTAATTGGTTATTATTGTACTCTTGGTCAAATAATTGTACATGCCATGCTTGATTAATTGTTACAATATTAATAGGGCTCGTGCACTTTTATCTAAAAGCAGTAACTTAAATTAAAGAAATTTATTAATTAGTGAACTTAATTAAAACTAACCCCATAAGCTTCATATAAGGTCAACCTTCAAAAAGATTTCATCATAATTACGACACAATATTTTTTTTATTTAAGAAAAAAGAAAGAAGGAAAATGGGTATTTTAAGCTTGATTTTTCATTTGTAGTGGTGATTGACTAGAAAGTAATAAATATATATGTTAATATTAATAAAAACCGGACATTATATCATTGTGATTAGGACTACCGGGTAGGTATTCAATTATTGACTGTACAATTTTACAGCACACACATTCCAGGTCTAACTATGCACTATTCAAAATATGGTACACAAATTAAGTAAATAATGAAATTAATACACAAAATTATGATAAACAGTAGTAACACACAAATTAAAAGCGGCCCCCCCCCCCCCGGATTAAATTCACAATAAAATTAATAGACATGTACACTTAAATATAAAGATTTGACATCATGCACGTTAAAACTTTTTATCAATTAAAAAAACGACCATCTGGTGACTAACACGTTTGCAAAATTATGATTAAACAAGCCAACAGTGAGGCTAATGTCCCCCGCCGAAATCCCAAAATAAATAGATGACACATATTAATTAATCGTACATTTATTTATTTCAAACGTATCGACCAATCAAACTGAACACGAAGTGTCATCCAAAAATTGCTTATCTCTGCCTACCGTAAGAAGAAAATGCTCATCTTCGAACTCCATCAAGGCATTGACCTAATAAGCATACACACCAATTTTGAACATTTTAACTCAATTCGAAGGAGAGTTATTGTGTTCCAAAGTCTCGACCAATCAAATTGCGTATCGCTCTGCTTACCCTGAGCAGAAAATGCTCATTATCGAACTTAGTCAAGGTATTACTATAATGAAACTATGCAACAAGTTTCATCACTCTCACTTAATTAGAACTAAAGTTATCGTGTCCCAAAGCATCAACCAATCAAATTGCTTATCTCTGCTTACCCTACGCGGAAAATGCTCATCTTCGAACTCCATCAAGGCATTGACCTAATAAGCATATACACCAAGTTTGAACATTTTAACTCAATTAGAAGGAGAGTTATTGTGTTCCAAAGTCTCGACCAATCAAATTGCGTATCGCTCTGCTTACCCTGAGCAGAAAATGCTCATTATCGAACTTAGTCAAGGTATTACTGTACTGAAACTATACACCAAGTTTCATCACTCTCACTTAATTAGAACTAAAGTTATCGTGTCCCAAAGCATCAACCAATCAAATTGCTTATCTCTGCTTACCCTAAGCGGAAAATGCTCATCTTCGAACTCCATCAAGGCATTGACCGAATAAGCATATACGCCAAGATTGAACATTTTAACTAAATAAGAAGGAGAGTTATTGTGTTCCAAAGTCTCGACCAATCAAAATGCGTATCGCTCTGCTTACCCTGAGCAGAAAATGCTCATTATCGAACTTAGTCAAGGTATTACTATAATGAAACTATACACCAAGTTTCATCACTCTCACTTAATTAGAACTAAAGTTATCGTGTCCCAAAGCATCAATCAATCAAATTGCTTATCTCTGCTTACCCTAAGCGGAAAATGCTCATCTTCGAACTCCATCAAGGCATTGACCTAATAAGCATATACATTAAGTTTGAACATTTTAACTCAATTAGAAGGAGAGTTATTGTGTTCCAAATTCTCGACCAATCAAATTGCGTATAGCTCTGCTTACCCTGAGCAGAAAATGCTCATTATCGAACTTAGTCAAGGTATTACTATAATGAAACTATACACCAAGTTTCATCAATCTCACTTAATTAGAACTAAAGTTATCGTGTCCCAAAGCATCAACCAATCAAATTGCTTATCTCTGCTTACCCTAAGCGGAAAATGCTCATCTTCGAACACCATCAAGGCATTGACCTAATAAACACATACACCAAGTTTGAACATTCTAGCTCAATTAGGAAGAGAGTTATTGTGTCCCAAAAAGTGTGACGGACAGACAGACGGACGAACCCATTTTAATAGTCCCCCAACTTTCTTCGAAAGGCGGGGGACAATTATCAAACAAGAGCCAAGACCCGGCTTGCCAGAGGGTTACGATTAGTGCGATAATTACTAATACATGTAGTAGGGTACACTTTTTTCTTCACTACGAGTGTCTTTTGAGGCGAAATTCGACGCTGAATCCGAATTTTCGACCCAATTTAAGTCTGTCAGTCAGTACGGCTGCCATTTAGGAAAATGGCGACCAAAATATGACATTTTGGCCGTTAACTTCTAAAATTATGTGAGATATGGCATATAATATGTCTTTTCTATGACTTTCTGGGTTGCTGAGTACGATGTCATGTCCAAAAATGTAATTAAAAGCGTCACAGTGAAATATAATCAAGTATCGGTGTAAAAATCTGATATTTGTCTCGCATTTACGGCCACTGATAGGGCCTTCTCTGTAGCAGCACCTGTGGAACAAGTTACCCCAACATGTGAAAGAAGAAGGAACTATTGCAGAATTCAAAAGGAAGCTAAAGACCCATCTCTTTATTTCAATAAAACATCATTTCCTGTGACAGAAAACTCGGCGCCATTGAGCAGTCTACTGGATAATAGGCGCTATATGAGTACATTACTATTATCACTTATATCACTTGGAGCTTACCCTTCCCTACTAATAGTGATATCGGCATTGTACTGCACTTACTTCTGTAAGGTCGGTCTCGCATTGATGCTTGGACATTTGAAGAAATGTGGCTATTCTCTGTGTCCAAAACAACCCGAAGCATAAGGCCACTCTGTACGAAATTCTCTGATTTTCTGGCCAACTTCAGTTTGTTCCGGGTGTAGTTCGTCCAAAACTGAATTGACAGCGCCATGTGTACGCCTGGGACAGCACATGTCACCGGAATTGGATTTAAACGCAAAGTCTCGCAGTTTTGCGGGATTTACTTATCGGCCCTATTAAGGTGTTGGTACTGATCAGATCTGGTCTTGGACCCGGTTGCATTGTTGTAGTATACACACGAAAACACCAGTTGATAGACAATAACTATTTGTTGCTGTCACGTGATATCCACCCATCCAGTGTTCAATTAGCCCCTCGAGTTGCAAATAACTGCATATTTCCAAAACACCAGTTTATAGACGAAAGCTATATGTTGCTGTCACGTTATACCAACCCGTCGAGTGTTTAATATGCATTAAACCTAAATCAAAAACTTTATGTTTAGGGGTCGCCACCTGAGTTGTGAATTTAGATCAGTGATTTGCATAGATTACGCATCTGAGTGGTGATAATGTTGACATAAATGATGATCACGTTACATATTACCAAAATATAAACTTCTAACAATGACCATCGCTAAATTGGTGTATATGATGCACCTGGACATCTGATTTGATTTGTGTGGAGGTTGGTGGGTGGTTACAGCTGTGCGTGGTTGTATCAGCACATCTCGGAATATGTGTTTAAGATTCCCTATGTGTGGGGGGGGGGGGGGCAAACTATACTGTAAATTTCATCATAATCTATCAGATAGAATCAAGGCTATCTTGTCCCAAAGCATCGGCCAATGGAATTGCTTAGCTTTAGCTCGAAATGTTAATCATTGACTCAGTCAGGACATTCACCTGATGAACATCTACCTCAATTAAAAGCAGAATATCTTCAAATTGCTTGTCGTTCCATAGCCTAAGAAGAAGACTTTCACCATCACACTAAGTCAAGGTAATGACATAATGAATCTATACTTGGAGTTTCGTCGCTCTCACTTCATTATAACCAAAGTTATCGTGCCCCAAAGATCAACCAATCAGATTGCCTATCTCTGCTTACCGTAAGCAGACAATGCTCATCTTCAAAGTCCAAAAGGCACGAGCCTAACGAACGCCTACACCAAGTGTGAACATTCTACCTCAATTAGGTATTTCAAAGTCTCGACCAATCAAATTACTTATCGCTCTGCTTATCCCGAGCAGAAAATGCTCATTGTCAAACTAAGTCAAGGTACTGATGCAATGAAACTGTACACAAAGTTCCATCACTTTGACTTAAATAGAACTAAAGTTATAGGTCACAAATCATCAACCAATCAAATTGCTTATATCTGCTTACCCTGAGCAGAAAATGTTCATCTTCGAACTCCATCAATGCATTGGCCTAATAAAGACATGCACCAAGTTTGAACTTTCTAGCTTAAAAAGATGGAGAGTTATTGTGTTCAAAAGTCTCGGCCAATCAAATTGCTTATCGCCCTGCTTACGCTGAGCAGAAAATCGAACTGCGTCAATGTATTGATGTAATGAAAGTATACAGCAAGGTTATCCTGCCCCAAAGCATCAACCAATCAAATAGCTTATCGCTGCTGACCCTAAATACTTCTAAGGATCCCGCCTCCATTACTTGTGATGAGAGTCCGTTCCACTATCGTACTGATCTTGGGAAGAAGGAATGCTGGTATTTCTCTTTCTTGGCTCTTGTTTGTCTAAGTTTTTGGTTTCCTTGGCTGTGTAAAACTTATCTGGGTCAATGGCAATCAGTTGGTTATGTATCTTATAGCAGATGATAAGACGCTGCTTCCACCGTCTGTGTTGGTGATATTCCCATTCGTGTTTTTTTGTTACACAGTCTGGGGAGTTGTCTTGGTAGCATTTGAAAGCAAAGCAGGCTGCTCATCGCTGTACTTGTGCTATTTCTCTATGAACATGTTTAGATGCTTATTCTTATAGTCTGAAAGATTCAAAATCAAAGTTCATAATATGAGCGGGATAAATATCTTCTTGGTTGTTGATCAACAGCTCACAGATACCCATTCATATTTTAAATCTTCAATCCAGAGATGCATCGCAGGGTCATCTTGATCGATCATTGGTTTTGCCGCTTGTCTTCGTATTGTTGCAACCACCCACGCCACCTATCAAACAATGTTGTCCTGAAGCATCATATACATCAATTTAGCGATTGCCAGTCCTGGAAAGTTATGTTTTATTCGTGTAAACCACAGGTACATGGGGACAGGAACTCCCTTTTTACTATGGCACACCTGGGCCCTGTTTCACGAAATTTTAACTTAAGATAAAATCCAATTTTAGTAGATACTTCAATTTTGATTGGCTAAGCACTAAAATCAATCTAATATTATCCAATCAAATTACTAAAATTGGGATCTTATCTTAGTTAAAATTTCGTGAAATAGGCCCCAGACCTATAAATAATAGTATATGTGACTTTTCAAAATTTTTGAGTTTCAGTTTTTTTCTGAACGTTTTTAAAAATTTTAATCTTATTTTATCCACATTTGATGCTAAATGATATAATATTTACTATCAAACATGTAATTCATATTTTAAAAAAAAATACCTTCTGAAGTATTTATAAAAGAGAAAGGTAAGACACTTTTCTGTTGACGTTTCTTTTCCGTGAGGTACCTCTGTCGCTATTTACTTCAAAATAGTGAATAAAATTGGGTAACAATACAAATCAACTACCCAGTTCCTTTCCATATATATTTCTTTCGATAAAAACACACGTTTCCGATTTTCAAAAAAAAGTAAAGTCAGTTTATTTGCCATAAATCACTCTAGAATTTTTACATTTTATCGACATTTGAGTAGAAATGACGGGAGTGGTAATAAGGGAGACAACTCTGTCATCTGATCTGACCCGAATGACTCATTTTCATTAGGCCGAATGAAAAATACTTGAAAAGTAGCTTTGGCGCAGAAATTTGAAATTGAAAACAATCAAGATAAGCTTTATTCTGGGAGTATGTGCGAATTTAATCAAGTTTCTCTTTATAATTGGTTGCTAGAAAAGTTAGAAGTTTGTAATGGGAATGATTATGTTGATTTAACTAACCGACATTACGAAAAGGTAAGCCGAATAAAAATACGGGAAAATCACATGCGGTCAAAAATATTCTTTTCTAAGTCTGTCTTTCCAGTTCCAGCTTGACCTGTTATGACCAGGATGTGTCCATTTGCCACTAAATTGAACGCAAATTTTTGACATTCATCCTTTATTCAATATATTTTTGACGGCATGTGATTTACCCGTATTTTTCATTCGGCTTACCTTTTCGTAATGCCGATGAATTCCAAGAAATCGTCAATAAATGTGTGTCGAATGAGACGTTCGGGTTACTTTAATTGACAGAGTTGTTTCCCTTATTACCACTTCCGTCATTTCTACTCAAATGTCGATAAAATGTAAAAAATCTCGAGTGATTTATGGCAAATAAATTGACTTTACATTTTTTTTAAAAATCTGAAACGTGTGTTTTTATCGAAAGAAATATATATGGAAAGGAACTGGGTAGTTGATTTGTATTGTAACCCAATTTTATTCACTATTTTGAAGTAAATAGCGACAGAGGTACCTCACGGAAAAAAAGTGTCTTACCTTTCACTTTTATAAATACATCGGAAGGTATTTTTTTTAAAAATATGAATTACATGTTTGATAGTAAATATTATATCATTTAGCATCGAATATGGATAAAATAAGATTAAAAATGTAAAAAATGTTCAGAAAAAAACAGAAACTCAAAAAATTGAAAAATCACATAGTTGTCAGGTGTGCCATAGTCTAATAAGGGCGTTCCTGTCCCCATCTACGTGTGGTTTAAACAATATAACGTGATCATCATTTATGTAAACATTATCCCATTATCCCCCAATTGTAGCCATTGGACACCCCATATCTCGAAAACGCCCCCCCAAACCATGATCACCCAGATTCAGAATTAGGCAAAAAATGATCTGAGAAATTCACATCTCGGTGGCGTTTCTCTCCCCCCCCCCTCCGCCCCGCCCCGCCCCGCCCCGGACCATATATGTTTTATATAACATTGTGTGCCTCGTACTTTTAACAGATGAATTACTACTCCCATTATAATTGATTTTCATGTTAATAAACGCGGGCGTGTGTCGGCATATATAACTCCGTCTAATCAAACTCCACCCAACTTAAATAAAACAAGCCAACAGTGAGGCTGATGTCCTCCGCCGAAATCCCAAAATAAATAGATGACACATATTAATTAATCGCACATTTATTTTTTTCAAACGTATCGACCAATCAAACTGAACACGAAGTGTCATCCAAAAATTGTTTATCTCTGCCTACCGTAAGAAGAAAATGCTCATCTTCGAACTCCATCAAGCCATTGACCTAATAAGCATACACACCAATTTTGAACATTTTAACTCAATTCGAAGGAGAGTTATTGTGTTCCAAAGTCTCGGCAAATCAAATTGCTTATCGCTCTGCTTACCCTGAGCAGAAAATGCTCATTATCGATCTTAGTCAAGGTATTACTGTAATGAAACTATACACCAAGTTTCATCACTCTCACTTAATTAGAACTAAAGTTATCGTGTCTCAAAGAATCAACCAATCAAATTGCTTATCTCTGCATACCCTAAGCGGAAAATGCTCATCTTCGAACTCCATCAAGGCATTGACCCAATAAGCATATACACCAAGCTTGAACATTTTAACTCAATTAGAAGGAGAGTTATTGTGTTCCAAAGTCTCGACCAATCAAATTGCGTATCGCTCTGCTTACCCTGAGCAGAAAATGCTCATTATCGAACTTAGTCAAGGTATTACTGTAATGAAACTATACACCAAGTTTCATCACTCTCATTTAATTAGAACTAAAGTTATCGTGTCCCAAAGCATCAACCAATCAAATTGCCTATCTCTGCTTACCCTAAGTGGAAAATGCTCATCTCCGAACTCCATCAAGGCATTGACCTAAAAAGCATATACACGAAGTTTGAACATTTTAACTCAATTAGAAGGAGAGTTATTGTGTTCCAAAGTCTCGACCAATCAAATTGCTCTGCTTACCCTGAGCGGAAAATGCTCATTATCGAACTTAGTCAAGGTATTACTGTAATGAAACTATACTCTAAGTTTCATCACTCTCACTTAATTAGAACTAAAGTTATCGTGTCCCAAAGCATCAACCAATCAAATTGCTTATCTCTGCCTACCCTAAGCGGAAAATGCTCATCTTCGAACTCCATCAAGGCATTGACCTAATAAGCATATACACCAAGTTTGAACATTTTAACTCAATTAGAAGGAGAGTTATTGTGTTCCAAAGTCTCGACCAATCAAATTGCGTATCGCTCTGCTTACCCTGATCAGAAAATGCTCATTATCGAACTTAGTCGAGGTATTACTGTAATGAAACTATACACCAAGTTTCATCACACTCACTTAATTAGAACTAAATTTATCGTGTCCCAAAGCATCAACCAATCAAATTGCTTATCTCTGCTTACCCTAAGCAGAAAATGCTCATCTTCGAACTCCATCAAAGCATTGACCTAATAAGCATATACACCAAGTTTGAACATTTTAACTCAATTAGAAGGAGAGTTATTGTGTTCCAAATTCTCGACCAATCAAATTGCGTATAGCTCTGCTTACCCTGAGCAGAAAATGCTCATTATCGAACTTAGTCAAGGTATTACTATAATGAAACTATACACCAAGTTTCATCAATCTCACTTAATTAGAACTAAAGTTATCGTGTCCCAAAGCATCAACCAATCAAATTGCTTATCTCTGCTTACCCTAAGCGGAAAATGCTCATCTTCATAATGTCATAATGTAAAATATTATTTAAATATGATCTTACTGTAAATCATAGGGATTATTATTTTTTGTTTTCATAATATTAATTGAAAATTGCTATTGTAAATATAAATTTTGAGCATATTGTACTATGAGCCAGAGGCCTTCAATACTGAATAAAGTTATTTTTATCATTCATATAGTCTTATAAACTCTACAACCATCTGTAAAATACATGTTTGAACTGGAAAAAAAAACTCTCAAGAAGTTAATTGAAAAAACCTTTCATTAAAAGAATATTTTTAAAAATAAACAATTCCCCTTTTAGAGAGAGATATATGACATATATACAATTTTATTTCAATAATTTGCTTGTGTGTACAGGTCTTTAACAGTGGAAGGAAACCGGAGAACACACTCCTTGATGCATACTAGTGTGGGATGGAAAAATGACAGTCCATATGATCTAAAGAACTAAAGCAGATTTTACGCCACGCGACCAGGTCCCCTGTTACAGATTATCACTAGGTGTTAAATATCTTATCCAATCGTCTAAATTTAACTGAACCGCCTCCCAAATTTCTGATTCAACCTGGAAATGTCAGCCTGTAACATGTTTTGGTTCAGGAATAAGTGTCACAACATCAGTGTATTCATACCAAATGTCATTATCTGTCCTTGATGGCCAGAAAAAAGGATTTGGTCATGCTCAACACATGTAACTCACTCTAATGTATTCCTCATCAGCGTGAGAGAAGGAAACCCCTTTCTATAGTAGAGAACTATACAAAAATTTACCTATCAGATTTTCATTAAAAACATACATGTATATAGATTCAGCACACAGGCACACCATCATAATTCTTTTAAAATAACAATAATTGTTTTCTTTACACAATTAACAATTAACAACCAATCTTTTATTTATTTAACGTCTCTAAATTGAATTTACAAAATAATTTGAAGATCTTTGCAAGTGTATAATTCCTAACCATGACGTCTTTGCCGTGTCGCAAGAGCTAATTAACGCCATGTTACATCGATTTATAATTCAACACACGGGTGGATGTTGTTTATTTTTTTTCTAATGATTCACTCTATGGGCTTATTGTTTTATTTAATGGTCTGGTGAATTCAAACAATTTCATCAAAAAAATATCAGTTATTGTACGGTCGCTAATTTTAAGTCAGTACCGTTACGAAAAACCATATCGGGTCAGATCAGATGACAGAGTTGTCTCCCTTATTACCATTTCCGTCATTTCTACTCAAATGTCGATAAAATGTAAAAATTCTAGAGTGATTTATGGCAAATAAACTGACTTTACATTTTTTTAAAAATCTGAAACGTGTGTTTTTATCGAAAGAAATATATATGGAAAGGAACTGGGTAGTTGATTTGTATTGTAACCCAATTTTATTCACTATTTTGAAGTAAAAAGCGACAGAGGTACCTCACGGAAAAAAAGCGTCAACAGAAAAATGTCTTACCTTTCACTTTTATAAATACATCGGAAGGTATTTTTTTTTTAAAAAATATGAATTACATGTTTGATAGTAAATATTATATCATTTAGCATCGAATATGGATAAAATAAGATTAAAAATGTAAAAAATGTTCAGAAAAAAACAGAAACTCAAAAAATTGAAAAATCACATAGTTGTCAGGTGTGCCATAGTCTAATAAGGGCGTTCCTGTCCCCATCTACGTGTGGTTTAAACAATATAACGTGATAATCATTTATGTAAACATTATCCCATTATCCCCCAATTGTAGCCATTGGACACCCCATATCTCGAAAACGCCCCCCCCCCCCAAACCATGATCACCCAGATTCAGAATTAGGCAAAAAATGATCTGAGAAATTCACATCTCTGTGGCGGTCCCCCCCCCCCCCCCCCCACGCCCCGCCCCCATCCCGGACCATATATGTTTTATATAACATTGTGTGCCTCGTACTTTTAACAGATGAATTACTACTCCCATTATAATTGATTTTCATGTTAATAAACGCGGGCGTGTGTCGGCATATATAACTCCGTCTAATCAAACTCCACCCAACTTAAATAAAACAACGTACACATGGGTCGTTATCAGAAAACTGCATCACTTGTCAAGTTTGCAACTTTTGAAATAAATGAACTATTTCAGGTTTTCTTCATGAGCATTTGAGAATATGGATAGTTTCTACATTAGAAAATGATACGAGCAGTGCACTTTTATTAAAACAAGTCTGAATTGTGGCCACTATATTATCATACCCACCCACTAAGTAGTCAGTACCGTAACAATATTTTGTTGGACAATTTTAAGAAAAGTCAATAAAATTGCAGCAATCTAAATGTTGACAATGGTCAGTCAAAGTAATACATCTCATTAGAAGTTGTGTATGCAAATCAGTATTAAATTAAAGTAAGAATTATATTCATCAATCCACATATATTTTTTTTTATTCATCAAACAGTGACAAATTTTTGACAATCACTTCACCCATTTTAAAGATAGTTTAATTCAGATCACTGATATGAAGAAGTGACACACTGCCAAAGAACACATGCTACATAAATTAAGAAAATAACTTATACTTCTTTTTAAAACATGCATTTCTTTTCTGTTATGGTACTGACAAATAAGTTACGGTAATGACACACTGTAACGGTACTGACATTAAAATAAAAAATAACGACAAACAACTTCAAATTTATCATTCAACCATTTATAACGAAAGATCTGGACAGTGAAACAAATCTAGAAACATAACAGGATGGACACTTCATAGAATTCTAGAGGCTAGAATTTATTTATAATATTAAATAAAATCTACAAACAAAATATCGTCAAGGTCGGACAACAGATAAAGAGGGTTAAACTAAGGAAAATTCAATGAAAGACTGAACTTAAATAAAATAATGAAACTTTAATAAATGACAAAGATTGTATAAACTATAAACTGGCTATGTTATAGACTGAGATTAAGAGGTAAATACCATAAAACATTGACAGTCTTTTGAAGTTCGCATTTTTGAAATAATTTCAAACTGCATGTAGTAAATTATAAATTATCATAAGGTCAGTAAGAACATATGTATTACATATTGTCATAATGTAAAATATTATTTAAATATGATCTTACTGTAAATCATAGGGATTATTATTTTTTGTTTTCATAATATTAATTGAAAATTGCAATTGTAAATATAAATTTTGAGCATATTGTACTATGGGCCAGAGGCCTTCAATACTGAATAAAGTTATTTTTATCAATCATATATTCTTATAAACTCTACAACCATCTGTAAAATACATGTTTGAACTGGAAAAAAAAACTCTCAAGAAGTTAATTGAAAAAACCTTTATTAAAAGAATATTTTTAAAAATAAACAATTCCCCTTTTAGAGAGAGATATATGACATATATACAATTTTATTTCAATAATTTGCTTGTGTGTACAGGTCTTTAACAGTGGAAGGAAACCGGAGAACACACTCCTTGATGCATACTAGTGTGGGATGGAAAAATGACAGTCCATATGATCTAAAGAACTAAAGCAGATTTTACGCCACGCGACCAGGTCCCCTGTTACAGATTATCACTAGGTGTTAAATATCTTATCCAATCGTCTAAATTTAACTGAACCGCCTCCCAAATTTCTGATTCAACCTGGAAATGTCAGCCTGTAACATGTTTTGGTTCAGGAATAAGTGTCACAACATCAGTGTATTCATACCAAATGTCATTATCTGTCCTTGATGGCCAGAAAAAAGGATTTGGTCATGCTCAACACATGTAACTCACTCTAATGTATTCCTCATCAGCGTGAGAGAAGGAAACCCCTTTCTATCATAGAGAACTATACAAAAATTTACCTATCAGATTTTCATTAAAAACATACATGTATATAGATTCAGCACACAGGCACACCATCATAATTCTTTTAAAATAACAATAATTGTTTTCTTTACACAAATAACAATTAACAACCAATCTTTTATTTATTTAACGTCTCTAAATTGAATTTACAAAATAATTTGAAGATCTTTGCAAGTGTACAATTCCTAACCATGACGTCTTTGCCGTGTCGCAAGAGCTAATTAACGCCATGTTCCAGTCGCTTTTCGACGTGCATATTGTTCTCTTTCGGCTTAACTGTCCAACCTTGTGGGTTTTCCCTAGGTTCTTCGGTTTCCTCCCACTGCTAAAGATCCCTACGCACAACTGAGTTTTTCGGCTTGAAGATACCTTACATGAACTTAAGGATCAGATTTTATTTTCTCTCGACATTTTTTTTGTCTTTCTTTTGCTGTGATTGGTATTGATTTTGTTGGTGGCATTCTGGTCTGTTGAGAAAAAAAGTATCAACTATAAAATAAAGTCGTCTAAAGGGGAAAATGAGCAAAAAGAACCCAGATTGAGAGAGAGAGAGAGAGATGGGGTTTAACGTCCACTCGAAACAAACTAGGTCATTTCGGGACTTACAAATGGTTTAATTACCGTACCGTAACTTCAATAATTTGCTTGCGCTTAGGGGTCTTTAGCAGACGGAGGACCCGGAGAAAACCCATGAGGTTGAACAGGCGACCCTACTCCTTGTTATGTACATCCCCTGGGGATTCGAAACCATGCTATGACTATGATACAGCGCGCAGGTGCTAACCACTGGGCCATCGGACCCCCCACACCCCCAGATTGAGACTGACTTGATTATATTTGGATTTACCAAATATCAGTAGGCCTAAATCATAGTAACTGAAGTTTAGCTAAGGTTAAAATTGAAAACTAAAAATATTTTAAGTGATATAACACTAATAATATCAGTAGGCCTACGTATATCAAAACATGTGGCTGGAAAATATAAATAATTCACACTAACATTGTCATTACCGTAACAGTCTGTCAGCTCCGTAACGGCCTTGCCCGTTACGGAGCTGACGCGTAACGGCCTTGCCCGTTACGGAGCTGACGTAACGGTACTGACATACAAACAAAAGAAAACCTTGGGGACGTGCTAGAACGTTCCCGCTCAGCCGACGGGTACAATTAAACACTTGCTTTATCGTAAATAATGTCTTATTACACACACATTTTTCGTTTTGCCAATACCCTACGTTACGGTACTGATAACGAATAAACCTACGGTGCACTAGGTCACTGAAAATTGGAAACTTTAGGATAAAACTTACCTGAAATGTGCTCGCTGCTTTTATCAAATATGGCGGGACTCTTAGCGGAGATGATCACGTGATTTTGTTGTTTACGTCATTTGTCGTTATCACATGGTGGAGAATATGGTTTTTCGTTACGGTACTGACTTAAAATTAGCGACCGTACAATAACTGATATTTTTTTGATGAAATTGTTTGAGTTCACCAGACCATTAAATAAAACAATAAGCCCATAGAGTGAATCATTAGAAAAAAAATAAACAACATCCACCCGTGTGTTGAATTATAAATCGATGTAACATGGCGTTAATTAGCTCTTGCGACACGGCAAAGACGTCATGGTTAGGAATTATACACTTGCAAAGATCTTCAAATTATTTTGTAAATTCAATTTAGAGACGTTAAATAAATAAAAGATTGGTTGTTAATTGTTATTTGTGTAAAGAAAACAATTATTGTTATTTTAAAAGAATTATGATGGTGTTTTGATGCTTGCGACCTATATCGATCAATTTATTCAAAAACAACCCACATATCTTCACAAGCAAACGTTAATTCGTGTTTTCGATTTCGAAGACTTTTTATGATATTGACTTAGCTTCATTAAATGTCCCCACGCATCATATTCGCGCAATAGAATCATTTGAAAACTACAATGTCGTGAGTGACGAATATCCAATAGTAATAGAAGTCCAAATACGGTTCAATTCCCTTTAGTATTGATAGACATATTCCTATGCTGCTAGCTATGCAGTCAGACCATCGCCATTTTGTTGTCCGCGAAAATTTATAGGCCTTCTTTAATTCCGATTGAAACAACACCAAGAAGTGGACACAAATGGATCGCAACGCATATAGTAATGGAATTTTAGTGTATATAATTTGATTTACATACAATCGTTTCAGTTTTTTACTGTAATTTCTTATCAGTTTTTTTGGCGAAACACGCAAAGAGTGCACATTGAATGGCAGTCTGGTTATTAAAGGCTACGCCGATAGTCTTCCCTGGCGTGGGCATTTGCACCCCCAAAAATCTTTCTTGCCCTCTGTTTGCCCCCCCCCCCCTCAATAATTTTCGAAAATAAAAACGAAATGTGATCTGGTCAGGTCTATTTATCTCAACGACCAATGTCTGGAATGCTACCTGGCTGCATTCCCGGCAGTCTATTTTACACAATATAGTGGCTAAAATATTCATTCACTTTTACTCCGCCCGGTCGACACTTTCTTCTCTGGGTCAGATAAACTAGTGATTTGGCGACAGGCGGTATTTGTTAAGCCCTATTTATCTCGACGACCAATGCCTGAAATTCTGGCAGACGGCATTTCGACCCGTCTACTTTACAAATTATTGGGGACTTTGTTGAGGTTCGCAAGTCCATTCATTTCGCAAAATATAGTGGCGAAAATATTCATTCACTTTGAGTCACTCACTTCTCTGGTCGGAAAAAACTAGTGATTTGGCCACTGCCTGATGATATACGTTCAGCCTGGTTCACGCAGAGACTACATTAAAGAAAACGTTGCCCGAAAGCATTTGATGGTGAGCTTGACAAATATTTGCGTTGGGGCCACTCTAGGTCGAACTTACCATGCATCGAGGTCTTCAGTGAGATGTTGAGTAATAAAACAAGACTCCTTATATATCCATTGCAGTTAATATGTTCTATCTACTCGTGTTAAGAATAAACTATCTCAATTAACGATTTGTTTCCCGGATATTGATGTGATGATGCGTCCGACATAACAATTTGCATGGTAAAATTAATTGATTTTTAGGTAAACATTAATAATCATAGCCTTTTATATTATAACCGCTTTTGTTAATATAAGCAATCGATTTACGGATTGCTACCTATTGATATCTATTTGCCCTTACACTTTGGTAAGCTAATCAACGGTGCTAACATGGGTGGTGAGTTGTCTTGTTTGGCAATTAAAGTAATTTTTACCTTGTCCTATGTTTCGAGCAAATGTCCAGAAAATGTGTTTCGGTTGACTGAATTCAAAAATTATTTGGTGAATAATTATCAACAAAGATTTGTGAATTTATCAGTGAATGGGTGCGGAGAAAAGTGTATAGAGATATCAAACTGTCAGTCGTTCTCTTATCAGTTTGGAGAAAACATCAACGAATGCTTTACATTTAATGGACGTGTTTGGTCTGGACAGGATGCTACCTATCGGCAAAACATGGTAACGTACTGGAGACTAGAAGGTAAGCAAATCTTAGAAGACCGTACGCTGATAACTGTAAATTAGGATAGCCACCGGAATCTTCCAAATGGTCGTAATTCTCCATGTCAACGACAGTGTCCGTCGATTTAGGGGGATCGCGGTGACGAAGTGGGTAAGACGCTGGCTCGGTAGCCTGGAGGTCGGGTGTTCGATTCCCTGCATTGACTGAGAAAGTTCATCCAGATTTTCCAGCGTGGTTTCACCTTGTCATTGATGCAGGATGGAGGGCCTGACAAGGACAGCTGTCTAGTCGTTCGGATTGGACGAAAAGCCGAGGTCCCGTCTACACACTGGCATGCCCCTAAACGATCACTTGGCAGTTGGAATTCGATATAAAAGTAGGCCGCTGCCCGGACAAAATTTCCATCATAGCCCATTGTATGACGTATGTCCGTCTTCATCAACCCAGTTAAGTGGCAGAGCAGTAGGACGATAAACCCCATTTCATTCCCGTTCGATTTTGGTCTGAATCAGACCGAAACTTTTGGACTTAAAAATTATTACTGGCTTAAGTACCTAATGCCTTCATATGTTGGCAAAAATTGTGTATAGGTTAAATTTTGATTATAGCATTTGCTTGACAATGAAATTTGTGCAAAATTGTGCTTGAAACTATTCGAAATTATTTATAACTATGCCCATCTATACTGGTCTCAGATTGTAGTTCGGGCGATCATATGGCTCTTTAGAAAGCTAGAAATTCTTACTGCAGGCCTGGAAGTATTGTTCTTCTCTCCTAAACGTTTCCTGCTCATGAAACATAAGTAAAGTACATACACGGTTATGCTTATTTTAACACTTTATTTGTAAACTTTGTGTTTGATTGAAAGACTTGATAATACTTAGCTGTTGTGTAAATATTGTCTTAATGGAACTTCCTGTTCAGAATTGATGGAATTAAAGAGACTGTTTCCTCCTCAGAATTGATAGTACGACATTTCTTTGTTAAACTATGCCGAACCCAAGAATCACAACCATACATACCGGAAACAATACCCCTATAATCGCTGAAATTCGGTTGAGATTATTTTTAATGAAAATAATGAAAAATACTAATGATTATATGAAATCCAGTCAAAACCACGTGATTTTATTCATAGTGTAATTGTAAGTTTCAATATGTGTAAATAAACCACTTTATCAGCGTGAAAAGGTGTGGCCAGGGCTACGAAGACCGCATCGACAAAGACGCTCCAATTAAACTTATACGTCGCCTGTCCAACCTCGTGGGTTTTCTCCGGGTACTCAGGTTTCCTCCCACTGCTAAAGACCCCTACGCGCAAGCGAATTATTGAAATAAAATGAAACCATGTGTTAGTCTCAAAATGACCTAGTTTGTGTCGAGTGGACGTTAAACCCCATCTCTCTCTCTCTTAACCAATTTCTCTCTCTCCAAGAAAATAAAGTTGAATTGCATCAATTATTACCCTGTGTTGCTATGGAAATTGCAGAGACCATGTTTGAACTTGATTCTGGAGGAAATTATCTTTGTGTATATTCATGAAAGCATCACAAATAAATTTACTTTATCAATTTCACTAAAGACAACAAAAAGAATCAATCTACTTAAAGTTTGAAATATTGATAAAGAAAGTTCCACGATCCCAATTAGAATTACAGCCGTTAGCCAAAATTCATATAATATTATGATTGATAATACATGTCATGGCTAACGAGTTGACAATAGAACAATGCCAAAATCTGTCAACCGCAACTTCCAGAAGGAAAATGGCGCTGCTTTATGGGGAGAAAGATGTGTGTACCTACTTAGTTCATTTTATATGGGTGTCGTTCCAATTGTAAGGTTAAAACTGCTATTTTTTGTTTGTTTCAAGTTTGTGCTTTCATTCAACAACACAATCTACCTCGTAGTGAATATTGGTTGTATATGCTGTTGCAGATTTTATAACTGTTGGGTCAATGTGTGTGTGTGGGGTGGGGGGGGGGGCACCAATGGGGTTTCTGGTGGCACTCATAAATTACACTTGACGGCCCATTACTACTATACCGTGGACACGCCTTCCTTCGGAGAAAGGTCTAGTATGCCACACCCTAGAAAAGTTTGAAAAATAGGGTTTGCACCTGAAAATGACGGAAAGATTTATGATATTTTGATATGAACATTTATATAAATTTGAAGAAGAAATACCACTTGAACGTACCTACAAGACGTATAATTATACATTATATATGAAAAACGAAAAGTTCGGAATCGGGTTAGATTGCGACTTGTTTGAATTTTGAAGATTATCACGCGGTTTTGGGCGCCTGACCAATCTCACTCGCCTATGGTCTCGTCCTGGGCGGCCCACAAATCTCGCCATTCTGATCGCCTAATTACCATTTGAGAGCGCATAACAAAGTGCGAGACGCACTTATTCTGCAAGGGGTGAATAGAGAACAAGTTTAAAAGAGAGATTTTTTCGTAGAAACAGATTCTGTTGCTTTATATCAAATCGTAACGGTCCGGTACGTGCAAGTATCAATAGAGACCCAGATCTTTGGGATATATTTCAATTTCGTCAAACATCGTGCAAAAGATGTGGCACGTAGACTGTCAAATGGATGAAATAGCATGACCGGAGGCTAATATAGATGCCCGCTGCACGCGTTGAACAGGTGCGTGTTTAGTAGAGGTTAAATTACTTAAAAATCGCTCGGGGGGATTTTTTGGTGCTCGTTGAAGCAAGTGTTCGCTGATTAGGAGTGCACGCCAGAGCAAGTTCTACTGTATCTATTAAATTGGCTATTTTTTTCGTTTATGGTGAAGGGTTTAGAGGCTTCTCCCTGTACCAAATTCAGTTTCTTTAAACACATATTGTTGTAAAAATGCATACTATAACGTAATTTATTAAACATGCGCTATTCAAGAGCAAAATCTGCCTATTGTATGTCTTTCTTTTGGTCTGACATGTTATAAAGACTATTAATTAACTTATCCAGATCATAATCGGCTCTCGACGTCGAGGCTAGTCTGCGATGTTTGTTGGATTATAGTCCGACTCCATGCGAAACTTTCCTGTGTGATTAACGATTAAAAGGATAATCGAGACTATTAGTTTTGTCTTACCGACTTCAGTAATGGTGATCGAAGGTAAGCGGAACTCTCATCCGCTTAGTTCTCGGTTCATAGTGGATCAATTTGACTGAAATTTACAGCAAATTGCCTTTACATTATGTAGTTTTTAACTATTATAGTGAGAACTGCCAACTCATTATCTAATCCCCAATAATATATCTTTAAGGTAACTGTATTTACAGATAGATGTCCATCGGATTATGTGTATGATATAGCGTCTAATGTTTGTTATAAAACATACAACCAAACAACCGATAAAACTACTTGGATGGCTGCTATGGAGATATGCCAAGCTGAAGGGGGACATTTATTCATGTGTAACTCAGATGAAAAATGGAATATAATTGACAACCTTGATGGAAGTATATGTAGGTTAAAGCTGCAATTTCATATTTTTAAAATATATTAAATTAACGCCTTAAAATTGATGGTATCTATAAACAGTCCTACCTAGTTAAAGAATAGTCCTATTAATCCTATAATTCACTATTGCCAGTTGAGAAATTGTCATGCAAAAATATCATTTTCAAATTCAAACGTTTGAAGATAATTATTGCATGAGGGGGGGGGGGACAAGGGAGGTAATTGTGTTACTATTTCCGATATGAAAGATTTGTTAGTGTGGAAAATAATGCCTATGTTTGTATAATAGTGAGTTGACAACCTATTGAGCAAAAGGCATACAAATAAATATGTTCTGACTTTCTTAGTAAATATGAAATTCCCGCTTAAATAAAATGGCATTGCTATTCCCCTAAAAACACACTGTTAAAGGACAATATTGGTGCCAGTCATTATCACATATGTGATAGAACAGATTAAACACTTTCCAAATATAATATTAACTCAGAGATCATCGCTATCATAGAGGAGTAATAAAGGATTCATGAATCGGAAGTGACGAACGCCAAAGGAAAACACGAGTTATCTCTCTATGTGAATGACTGAAGTGACGAGTGATGACAGATAAACGGCCGAATTTCTGCTCACTAATAATTCCATCGAAGACAAATAGTTGTTATATGGGACCGCAAGAGGTTGTCTGACGATACAATAAAGTAATTAAAGGACAATATTGGTGCCAGTCATTATCACATATGTGATAGAACTGATTAAACACTTTCCAAATATAATATTAACACAGAGATCATCGCTACCATAGAGGAGTAATAAAGGATTCATGAATCGGAAGTGACGAACGCCAAAGGCAAACAAGAGTTATTCCTCTATATAACTAACTGAAGTGACTAGTTATAACAGATACTTGGGTGAATATCTGCTCACTAATAATTCCCTCGAATACCTAAAGTTGCTCTGTGACACTGTGAGAGAATATCTTACAATTCATAAAAAGAATTGACTGCCACTAGATAAGAGAACACGAAAGAAAAACAGAAAAAAGTCCGTGCATTACCATGTTTTTATAAGGTAGGGGAGACCGGGGCACATTGAACCACCATGGATATATCCTTTATAAATAATACTATACAACCCAACACCATACAGAAGTGAGATAACTTCTTAGACCCATTTCTCCATCAATAAGCCACATCCTGTGAATTATTTTCTTAGGCAGTGATTTTTTCAAAAGAGCGATTAAAAGAGAAAAATTTTCCATAGCCTGGGAAATTCTTGTACTTAAAATAAGTTAATATATGTCTAATCTATACAATCCAGATAAACCGGGGTTTGATCCATATAAGAGGGCATATTGATTTTTTTTTTTTAATTTTGATCATGAAATAAAGAGATCTTACAATAAAAAAATTTGATATGAAATGAGGACAAACATGTATATATGTGAACAAAATGGTTCAATGTGCCCCGGTCTCCCCTGTAGAATGAATAAAAACAAGGGGCTGTACGGAGTATTTCTATTTTTCCCGTGTTCTCTTATCTTATGACACTTAATTACTTTATTGAATCTTCAGATATCCTCTTGCGGTCCCATATAACAACTTTTTGTCTTCGAAGGAATTATTAGTGAGCAGAAATTCGGCCGTTTATCTGTCATCATTCGTCACTTCAGTCATTCACATAGAGAGGTAACTCGTGTTTTCCTTTGGCGTTCGTCACTTCCGATTCATGAATCCTTTATTACTCCTCTATGGTAGCGATGATCTCTGTGCTAATATTATATTTGGAAAGTGTTTAATCAGTTCTATCACACATGTGATAATGACTGGCACCAATATTGTCCTTTAAGTGTCACACAGCAACTTTAGGTCTACGAGGGAATTATTAGTGAGTAGATATTCGCCCATGTATCTGTTATCACTACTCACTTCAGTTAGTTATATAGAGGAATAACTCGTGTTTTCCTTTGGCGTTCGTCACTTCCGATTCACGAATCCTTTATTACTCCTCTATGGTAGCGATGATCTCTGTGTTAATATTATATTTGGAAAGTGTTTAATCAGTTCTATCAGATATGTGATAATGACTGGCACCAATATTGTCCTTTAACATATTTTGAAAACAAATAGGGAATATCCCGAATCTGATTACTTTGTCGACGAAAGAATAATCTTAGCCAGAAGGTGTAAACGATGTATTTGGGATATGTATTTATCGCTCCATAATACTTCATATTTTTTTTGTATTAATTAATATATATAATTTTTTTTAAAATGTATATTTATGGCAATGGAGATATATCTACTATTAATAAATATGAAACGAAATATGGTTAACAAAATAGTCTTAGTAAGATTATTATATTTGAAACATTCACTTTCATGGATATTATTTCGTTTATTTATCCATTGCTTGGTTAAATTTCTTTTTTTCAGATCCATTCAATAGCGCGCCTTATACCATAGTTTTTGTTGGTGCTACCCGTTCGCTTACAGAAAACAAGTGGGTTTGGTTGGATGGATCAAATATTGTAAATTGGGAACAAAACGAACCAAACAGTTTTCCAGACGGCTGTGCTGCTCTGTATGTAAAATCAATCAGAAAATTATCACGTGTTGCTGATTATGGCTGTCAACTTACGAAATTGTTCATTTGTGAGATACCAGTACACATCCAATAAACCTATAAGACATTCTATACGCTTTTGCAACCCAAATTTAAGATTGTTTAATGGGACGTCTATCCATAATTAATTACAGAATTTGCTCATTTAAACACACAAACTGTGGTGTAAATTTACTCACCAATGTTTCACAGTGTAGAAATTGTGTCACTTTATTTGATTCCAAGGGGTTGCACTAAAGGCCCGCTTTTTTAAACCACAGATCCAATTAATGTTAAAGTTCCAATTTCACATTTTCTAAGAAAGTCAAAACATAATTATTTCTATGTCTTTTGTTCAAAAGGTTGTCAACTCACTAATATACGGTCCTGGGCAAAATTTTTTGGGCATTATAAAGGGTGACACAGGGTGATTGAGGAAATAGTTACTCAATTACCTCCCTTGTTTTCCCATTCCTCTCCATGGACGGCCATCTTCAAACGTTTGAATTTGAAGTTGAAAATGATATTTTTGCCAATTTCTCAACTGGCAGTACTGAATTATAGGATTAATAGGATTATTCTTTAACAAGGTAGGACTGTTTATAGGTTCAATCTATTTTGGGGCTTTATTTTAATACATTTTAAAAATATAACTTAAAAAAATGCTATTGGAGCTTTAAATCACGGTTTTATAAATGAAAATCGAGAAGTGCATTTATGTATAAATACATAATGAGCAATGGCAAATATCTTGTACTGCATTAACACTTCATAGCTTTTGATATCGTTTTGCACGTGGAAAGGTTAAATCATTATATGCTCATATATTATAAAATTATGGAAGCGTCATGCTTGTAGATTCCTTGGTGTTTTGTTTTTGCATTAGGTTCTCTTTAGATATATATTGCTTTTATCAAACAACAGATGCGTTGAAGATGTGTTAGTTGAGAGTTTCATAACGAGTTGGCCATTCTTGCTATAACAATTCAAATATAGATGATAAAAAAAGATAATATTGAAAATGTCAGTAAAATTACTTTATTCTGATCGATGTTATAACAATTGGAATTTTTGTCTAGAGATAGACATCAACCATCTCCGATAGTTTGATTGGCAAAAGATAAATCGAATAACATTCTCAATGGCTACTGTACCCTAGGGTGTCAGTCGTTTCATTGGTAGTCTCCGGGAGTGACGTCAGTGATTAACGGTAAACTTTGGTTGGTCAGATATTTATTAATTTAATTATTAAATTGAGGAATGTTTCAACCCAAGCCATTCAAGGGTCTACAGAGTTGATCTTGGACCATTCATGTAAATAAAGATCTAATTAATAATTTCTGAAACATGTAAAGCTTTAAGAAAGACTTGCAATAGGCAGATTTTGTTCTGCAGGTGTTGAAACGTTGACTTTTGTAACCTTGTAATCTTGCCTTTAACATACCTCACTTACGGGCTCCTATAACAGTCATAATGTAATTTCCGTTTTTGAGAAATGTAAAAAAAATAATCAGATTTAATGAATAAAAATATTGTTTAAAAAAATGTATTGAAATATAAAATTGTGCCACGATAGTTCTGCAATGCCCTAGTTTGTGTATAACTCCCTTGCTCTCCTTAAAGATTCGGAAGACCGCATCAAACAAACGTAATCCCCAAAATTAATAACAACGCCATCTATCGAGTCAAGTAGCCGTAATCCTCCACGGCGCTGTACAGTCTCGGGCCTGTAGTGATACAGACTTCATTGAAAATGAAACAAACATCTTCACAATTAACAATAACGTAAACAATCCAAATATGGAGGAAATAATATTTCCTAACCCTTATATTATATTGGTGTCATTCATGGTCGGCTAGGTATGGCGGGGTATCAGTTTCAAAATGCAATGTGAGTAGAAAGTAGAAAATAAAGAGAAAATTCTTATCCAACATGGACATTTTCGTGTGCGAAACATATACCGCTCGTGCTTTTTTAACCTAATACGTCAACCTTTTCAACTTTAAGTAGTCGTAAATATTCTACTTTCAATAACAGAATTTCTACTTTCAATAATCAACTTTTGATAGCTATGTGATATAAGAAATCTCAATGTCAACATATTGAAGAAAAATCTGTAATTAATAACCATTTTCATAAAGTGTAGTAAAATGCCATGAGGAATAAAATGACTAAGATAGTGGTCAAAAGAGGGATCAAAACAGCATAAGCGTGCGAAAAAATGTAAGTGAATTAAATACAAAAATCCACGTTTCTATAAAAACAAAGAGACCTAACGCCGAATACATGAACGAGGCATGTGAATACAATGAATAAAAGGGCTTCATTCTGTGTTAAAATCCGTTACACCCCCCCCCCCCGTCATTAGGGCAGACCAACTAACTCAATGTTTGTGATACGTCTTCAAGCAACTCAAAACCGTCAGTCTTCATCTGAAAATGGTACAAGTGCCACAGGCTGTATTATGTGGTGTCTGGATGAAATCCGACATTTCTTTTATAAAAATTATGTGTAGGTGAAATTTACCTTTCGTTGTCATTCACTATGTGGACCTCCAAAGGAACGGGAATCGATTATCAGGTCACCAAATTGACCCACAATCCTAAAGGGTTACGTGTCCAGAAAAGCAATTTTGACGTTCACGTCCAAACGACACTATATAATATTTTGAACTGAAATTTTGAGACAAGGTACATACGCCATTGCCAGATTATTTAGTTACGGAAATACTTCCATTTAAATAATCCATTGTAAGCCTATAAGACATTATCATCAATGTATCGCACAGTAAAGGTTTCTTTAATCTCAAATACCGTTTATTGGATTGTGGCGAAGGGTGGATGGGGATGTTGTATCGATACTTTTACTTAAATAACATTTTCAAATCGATATAATAAATAAAGAACAAACATCCAATTGATACATTCGATAGAACCAATCAACGACAGCAAACTACAATAACACTCAGGGTTTGTAAAACAATTACCCCGCCTCAGGGATATCAACCCCGTTGTTGCCTTATTAAATGAACGACCGCATTTGATGTCACAATGATTAATATATTCTTCTTTCATATTGCAACAAAGAACAAAATAGCTCCTTATCCATTAATAAATTAACATTATGAATGTTTAGTTTATACATAAGGAAAAGTATACATCAACATACACCACAGAAATCAATAGGGGTTGCACCGCATATAATTTACACAAAAACAATCACAAACAAACGAACAATTCATACACCGAGAATGTGTAAAGCCATTCGCGTGTTTAATATTGTGATTGGTTTCCTAATATATATTTTATCCGTTACACCCTAAACATATTATTAGATCGATAAACACATAGTAACATTATTAGTGGTAACAGCAAAACAGTTTAGTAATATTACTTATTTACAACGGGAACAGGAAAATAAATGCACAGGAACATAAATCAACAGCGACTTAAATAAATCAGGAACATAACAAATACATTTCATTATCCTAACCATTCCGTCCCTCGGCTGAACTCGTGTGAGTCCATGCGCTCGTCTCCGCTCTCCTAACAGGGTTTCTTGAACATTGTCACTATCTGTGGAATTTATTAGTCCATAATTAAAAACGTGTATATGTAATCGACGTATATATTGTATGTGGTGCAAAGTAGTATAAGATCATTATTATGTAGGGCTTTCGGTGCATCTAAATAAATATTTCAAGTGTATAAAATGTTGTCTTAATACGATACCAATTACTGAGCACTTTGTCACGCGTACCCCCCACGGTGTGTTTCGTTTAATTAGAGCTAATCCAATTCAACACTGCTTTACTGGAAGAACATTTCTGTTCCAAATCATGACTGTTCAATAGTCCGATTAATAACCGACAGCTAACTGCATAACAAATAACGCTTTAAATATTGATCCACGTTGGACCAAATATGATTACATGAACCAGTATTGCAGAAAAACTAATTGTGTGATAAACGAGGCTATTAACACTAGTATGGAGACGGAACAAGATTTTCGCCATTGCTAATACCTTAAATAACTGTCTTTAGTTTTAGGGAAGAACTCCGATTAAACTGTACTCTGGATAGATTTGATTGAATAGACACACTACCTCAAAAGCTCAAGTATCAGAAGCCAATCCAGGAATGGGCAGAGAGAGATTTCTCGGTCATTGCTCCAGGAATATGTTTTAAAGATAAAATTTGACTGGACGAATCTTTATAATTACTTTGTAAGTCGGTCTTAGGTCCTTGACCACTGATTAGTTCCAAATTCATAGACAAGGCATACATGAAATGAACACATCTGTCGTGTGTCTTCTTCATTGTCAAAATATATCATATCCATTTTCTTGACGTCATTGGGTGTAACTGACCAATCGCAGAATTTATTGCATAAATCTACGGATATAAGAGCAATATCTGAGCCCGGCAGATCAGACACCGTAATTAGAAGACACCGTTTTGATTCTTCAGATACCATTAGACACCGCTCGAATCTTGGGATAGGCATGATGTAGAGGTCTCAAGCAACGAACTCGCTCAGTGAGTTTAGTGGGATTGAGATAGACTGAGAAAGATGTTATTTTTATAAGTCGATGCTTGTAACCACTATCCTGCTCTTACGTATAAAACTGTTGTTCCTGATAAACATGTGAGGATCACGGTGGGTAGGACGCTGGCTCGCTAGCCTGGAGGCCGGGTGTTCGTTCCCCGAATTGGCCGAGAAAGTTCATCCAGATTTTCCGATGTGGTGCCCCTTGTCAGTGATGCAGAACGGAGTGTCTGACAAGGACAGCTATCTAGTCGTTCGGGTGGAACGAAAAACCGAGGCCCCGTGTACGTACACATGTGAAGTCCTAACCGTAGAGAATTACAACAAGATCCACCCAGAGTCAAACCTAGACTTTAGCAGACAATGTGCCCCACGTCGGATGTGGTAAGCCTTTAGCGAATGTCTTTTCCATGTTCGACCAACGTATAACTTATAATGCAGATGTGGTAGAACCGTTCCGCTGGCGTTTTTTCTTTCTTATGGGCCTGTCACACTATAACGTTTTAGACAACTTATTCCGACGTATGAAATAATTATCCAACACGCTGGCATACGCTGAAGTTGAATTCAAAAATCAAGAGGACGCACTTTTTGGACGCATATATAACGTACTTCTAACGCGCTGAACGAATATATAACCTATGTTTAACGTATGAGTTACTTATTATCCAACGTAAACATAACTTATACAAGTATATGACAGCGAATTTTTAGCGTTCTTGACTTATGAAGAACTGATGTACAACGTTAGTCTACCTAAGGCCTAACTTATCCATAACGTGTTGGGGTTTATTTTGACGACCACGTGAGGTCAAATATATACGCTGGGGTTCGCTAGACCAACAAGACATTATAGGGCTGTCACACATTGACGTATAGCATCAGCGTATGCCGACGTATGAGAAATTTAGAGGGCACGCTGGTGTACGTCGAATACGTTATGTGTACGTTTTTAACAAGTTACGAGCATGCTGAAAAACGATGGTATAAGTTGCTGTACGCTGAACGCGGCCCAAAATTTTGTGCATGCATAAAATTTTCAGCGGATGCCGACGTACTGCTTACACGTTATTAGGCGTATGTTACAGGTGCTCTACGGGTAAGATATGGACGCGTTCAGGCACGTTTCATGTAAGTTACTCATAAGTTACTTCTGACGTCCTGAACGTGTTTGAAACGTGTGTAGAGATGCGCCTGTGCAGAAATCTACAATAATGGCGGACCCTTCACTTTTATATCTGACGTCACGTGGTCGTCGAATTATGCCCCAACACGTTCTGCACGAGTTCCGCGTAAGTCAAGAACTCTAAACATTCGCTGGGCACACGCTTTCATATGCTTGTATAAGTTATGTTTACGTTGGAGTTATACGTTATGAATAAGTTACTCATCCGTTAAACATACGTTATATATTCGTTCAGCGCGTTAGAAGAACGTTGTATATGCGTCCAAAACGAGCGTCCTCTTGATTTTTAAATTCAGCTTCAGCGTATGCCAGCTTGTTGGATAATCATTTCATTCGTTCAGTAAGTTCTAAGTGCGCCAGAAGTACGTTGCCTATAGGTTAGAAATAGGTTACGCGTACGCTGCTCAATTGCCCTACTGGTAGCCAACGTATGTCAACGTATAAGTAACTTACATGTAACGTGCGTGAACGCGTGCACACCTTAACCGTCGCGTACTTCTAACTTACGCCTAACGTGTAAGCAATACGTCGGAATACGCTTAAAATTTTGTGCATGCAACTTATACCATCGTATTTCAGCATGCTCGTAACTTGTTAAAAACGTACACCAGCGTGTTTGCTAAATTTCCCATACTTCGGCATACGCTGATGCTATACGTCAGTGTGTGACAGGCCCATTAGGTAAAGTATGCAGATGTTAAAATTCTGGTGTACACGCGACTTATCTTCCACAAAATCAATCAACCGCTCTTGTTTCTGCACATTTAGCTTGCAAATGGCCGAATCGATAATGATGCAGCTTCTCCCTTGTTATACAAGTATCTGAAGCTTGAGTAATATCAATGTGCTAAAAGGCGGTACTATCTCTTGTTATTTACAATAAAATTACGTATCAGTAATTTCTCAAGCTTGCCATGCTATCACTTGCTAACCAGAACTAAGTATAGATTTGAGACAATATGATTTTAATTTGACAAGATAGAGTGAATACTGAAGTCAAACTTGAATGAAGCTCACTGATTCCGTGAATTATAAACCAGGATTATCTTGATAAAACAGAAAGACGATCCACAGATTATAAGACATGAGATATAAGCTTCTACATGAAATTATATATTGGATGGTTAAAAGGTATTAACAAGTATCTGTACTTCATGAAGCTTGAGTAATATCAATGTGCTAAGGTGCCGTACTATCTCTTGTTATTTAAAATAAATATTAAGTACCAGTAACTTCTCAAGCTTGACTAATTAATATCAATGTCCTTAGATGCCATGCTATCTCTTGCTAACCAGAATATTACTAATATACTACTAAGTAAAGATTTGAGATAATATACTATTCAAAAAAAGTAGGGGATATTTGATTTTGGGGGCATAATACTAAAATATGCAAATGACTACGAAAAAAGTCACTATAGAACCTAACAGAAGAAACATTTCCAGTTACATGTGACGCCCAAACGCACCAATAGCTACCGCATGGAATACAGGTGATGCTTGGGATCATTATGGGGGTCCAACCCAAGATTTGCACGACTCTGACTTTGAATGTTACAGTCATTGTGGCATTGAATTCCAGGGTGGAATGAAACAAACATCTTCACAATTAACAATAAGGTAAACAATCCAAATATGGAGGAAATAATATTTCCTAACCCTTATATTATATTGGTGTCACTCATGGTCGGCTAGGTATGGCGGGGTATCAGTTTCAAAAAGCAATGTGAGTAGAAAGTAGAAAATAAAGAGAAAATGGACATTTTCGTGTGGGAAACATATACCGCTCGTGCTTTTCAACCTAATACGTCAACCTTTTCAACTTTAAGTAGTCGTAAATATTCTACTTTCAATAACAGAATTTCTACTTTCAATAATCAACCTTTGACAGCTATGTGATATAAGAAATCTCAATGTCAACATATTGAAGAAAGATCTGTAATTAATAACCATTTTCATAAAATGACTAAGATAGTGGTCAAAACAGGGATTAAAACAGTAAAAGCGTGCGAAAAAATTAAATGTAAGTGAATTAATTACAAAAATCCAGGTTTCTATAAAAACAAAGACACCTAACGTCGAATACATGAACGAAGCATGTGAATACAATGAATAAAAGGGCTAATGCCTATCATTTTTGGGAGAATAAAACTGCTTAATTTTGTGTTAAAATCCCTTACCCCCCCCCCCCCTCCAAGTCATTAGGGCAGACCAACTAACTCAATATTTGTGATACGTCTTCAAGCAACTCACAACCGTCAGTCTTTATCTGAAAATGGTACAAGTGCCACAGGCTGTATTATGTGGTGTCTGGATGAAATCTTTATAAAAATTATGTGTAGGTGAAATTTACCTTTCGTTGTCATTCACTATGTGGACCTCCAAAGGAACGGGAATCGATTATCAGGTCACCAAATTGACCCACAATCCTAAAGGGTTACGTGTCCAGAAAAGCAGTTTTGACGTTCACGTCCAAACGACACTATATTTTGAACTGAAATACGCCATTCCTCAACATTTTGGCGTTTAAATTTTTATACGTATTTTTGAGACTGTTCAAATCGAGATAGTCGCTTTAAAATCCCATACGGTATATTTTTATTTTTGAGACTGTTCAAATCGGGATGGTCCCTTTGATCTATACAGAATTCATTGCCAGATTATTTAGTTACGGAAATACTTCCATTTAAATAATCCATAGTAGGCCTATAATACATTATCATCAATGTATCGCACAGTAAAGGTTTCTTTAATCTCAAATACCGTTTATTGGATTGTGGCGAAGGGTGGATGGGGATGTTGTATCGATACTTTTAGTCAAATAATATTTTCAAATCGATATAATAAATAAAGATCAAACATCCAATTGATACATTCGATAGAACCAATCAACGACAGCAAACTACAATAACACTCAGGGTTTGTAAAACAATTACCCCGCCTCAGGGATATCAACCCCGTTGTCGCCTTATTAAATTAACGACCGCATTTGATGTCACAATGATTAATATATTCTTCTTTCATATTGCAACAAAGAACAAAATGGCTCCTTATCCATTAATAAATTATCATTATGAATGTTTAGTTTATACATAAGGAAAAGTATACATCAACATCCACCACAGAAATCAATAGGGGTTGCACCACACATATAATTTACACAAAAACAATCACAAACAAACGAACAATTCATATTATTAGATCGATAAACACATAGTAACATTATTAGTGGTAACAGCAAAACAGTTTAGTAATATTACTTATTTACAACGGGAACAGGAAAAAAAATGCACAGGAACATAAATCAACAGCGACTTAAATAAATCAGGAACATAACAAATACATTACATTATCCTAACCATTCCGTCCCTCGGCTGAACTCGTGTGAGTCCATGCGCTCGTCTCCGCTCTCCTAACAGGGTTTCTTGAACATTGTCACTATCTGTGGAATTTATTAGTCCATAATTAAAAACGTGTATATGTAATCGACGTATATATTGTATGTGGTGCAAAGTAGTATAAGATCATTACCATGTAGGGCTTTCGGTGCATCTAAATAAATATTTCAAGTGTATAAAATGTTGTCTTAATACGATACCAATTATTGAGCACTTTGTCCGATTAATAACCGATAGCTAACTGCATAACAAATAACGCTTTAAATATTGATCCACGTTGGACCAAATATGATTACATGAACCAGTATTGCAGAAAAACTAATTGTGTGATAAACGAGGCTATTGACACTAGTATGGAGACGGAACAAGATTTTCGCCATTGCTAATACCTTAAATAACTGTCTTTAGTTTTAGGGAAGAACTCCGATTAAACTGTACTCTGGATAGATTTGATTGAATAGACACACTACCTCAAAAGCTCAAGTATCAGAAGCCAATCCAGGAATGGGCAGAGAGATTTCTCGGTCATTGCTCCAGGAATATGTTTTAAAGATAAAATTTGACTGGACGAATCTTTATGATTACTTTGTAAGTCGGTCTTAGGTCCTTGACCACTGATTAGTTCCAAATTCATAGACAAGGCATACATGAAATGAACACGTGTGTCTTCTTCATTGTCAAAATATATCATATCCATTTTCTTGACGTCATTGGGTGTAACTGACCAATCGCAGAATTTATTGCATAAATCTACGGATATAAGAGCAATATCTGAGCCCGGCAGATCAGACACCGTAATTAGAAGACACCGTTTTGATTCTTCAGATACCATTAGACACCGCTCGATAGGCATCCCAAGATAGGCATGATGTAGAGGTCTCAAGCAACGAACTCGCTCAGTGAGTTTAGTGGGATTGAGATAGACTGAGAAAGATGTTATTTTTATAAGTCGATGCTTGTAACCACTATCCTACTCTTACGTATAAAAATGTTAAAGAGTCTGTTGTATAGTATTGTTGTTCCTGATAAACATGTGAGGATCACGGTGGGTAGGAAGCTGACACGATAGCCTCGAGGCCGGGTGTTCGTTCCCCGAATTGGCCGAGAAACTTCATCCAGATTTTCCGATGTGGTGCCCCTTGTCAGTGATGCAGAACGGAGTGTCTGACAAGGACAGCTATCTAGTCGTTCGGGTGGAACGAAAAACCGAGGCCCCGTGTACGTACACAGGTGAAGTCCTAACCGTAGAGAATTACAACAAGATCCACCCAGAGTCAAACCTAGACTTTAGCAGACAATGTGCCCCACGTCGGATGTGGTAAGCCTTTAGCGAATGTCTTTTCCATGTTCGACCAACGTATAACTTATAATGCAGATGTGGTAAAACCGTTCCGCTGGCGTTTTTTCTTTCTTAGGTAAAGTATGCAGATGTTTAAATTCAAACCTAGACTTTAGCAGACAATGTGCCCCACGTCGGATGTGGTAAGCCTTTAGCGAATGTCTTTTCCATGTTCGACCAACGTATAACTTATAATGCAGATGTGGTAGAACCGTTCCGCTGGCGTTTTTTCTTTCTTAGGTAAATATGCAGATGTTAAAATTCTGGTGTACACGCGACTTATCTTCCACAAAATCAATCAACCGCTCTTGTTTCTGCACATTCAGCTTGCAAATGGCAGAATCGATAATGATGCAGCTTCTCCCTTGTTATACAAGTATCTGAAGCTTGAGTAATATCAATGTGTTAAAAGGCGGTACTTGCCATGCTATCACTTGCTAACCAGAACTAAGTAAAGATTTGAGACAATATGATTTTAATTTGACAAGATAGAGTGAATACTGAAGTCAAACTTGAATGAAGCTCACTGATTCCGTGAATTATAAACCAGGATTATCTTGATAAAACAGAAAGACGATCCACAGATTATAAGACATGAGATATAAGCTTCCACATGAAATTATATATTGGATGGTTAAAAGGTATTAACAAGTATCTGTACTTCATGAAGCTTGAGTAATATCAATGCGCTAAGGTGCCGTACTATCTCTTGTTATTTAAAATAAATATTATGTACCAGTAACTTCTCAAGCTTGACTAATTAATATCAATGTCCTTAGATGCCATGCTATCTCTTGCTAACCAGAATATTACTAATATACTACTAAGTAAAGATTTGAGATAATATACTATTCAAAAAAAGTAGGGGATATTTGATTTTGGGGGCATAATACTAAAATATGCAAATGACTACGAAAAAAGTCACTATAGAACCTAACAGAAGAAACATTTCCAGTTACATGTGACGCCCAAACGCACCAATAGCTACCGCATGGAATACAGGTGATGCTTGGGATCATTATGGGGTCCAACCCAAGATTTGCACGACTCTGACTTTGAATGTTACAGTCATTGTGGCATTGAATTCCAGGGTGGAATGAAACAAACAACAACGTAACCAATCCAAATATGGAGGAAATAATATTTCCTAACCCTTATATTATATTGGGGGGGTTGGGATGGCCTAGTGGTCTAGAGTGCCGCGCTTTGAACTCTAGCTGGCCGGTCACCTCTGGCTTGCGGCTGTGGTTTCGAGCCCTGCTGTGAGCGTATGTGGCATGGAGATAGGGGCGCTTTCTCAACCTCGTGGGTTTCCTCCGGGCCCTCCGGTTTCCTCCCACTGCTAAAGACCCCTACGCGCAAGCGAATTATTGAAATAAAATTAAACCATATGTTAGTCCCGAAATGACCTAGTTTGTGTTGAGTGGACGTTAAACCCCATTTCTCTCTCTCTATCTTTATATTATATTGGTGTCACTCATGGTCGGCTAGGTATGGCGGGGTATCAGTTTCAAAATGCAATGTGAGTAGAAAGTAGAAAATAAAGAGAAAATGGACATTTTCGTGTGGGAAACATATACCGCTCGTGCTTTTCAACCTAATACGTCAACCTTTTCAACTTTAAGTAGTCGTAAATATTCTACTTTCAATAACAGAATTTCTACTTTCAATAATCAACCTTTGACAGCTATGTGATATAAGAAATCTCAATGTCAACATATTGAAGAAAGATCTGTAATTAATAACCATTTTCATAAAATGCCTAAGATAGTGGTCAAAACAGGGATTAAAACAGTAAAAGCGTGCGAAAAAATTAAATGTAAGTGAATTAATTACAAAAATCCAGGTTTCTATAAAAACAAAGACACCTAACGTCGAATACATGAACGAAGCATGTGAATACAATGAATAAAAGGGCTAATGCCTATCATTTTTGGGAGAATAAAACTGCTTAATTTTGTGTTAAAATCCCTTACCCCCCCCCCCCCCTCCAAGTCATTAGGGCAGACCAACTAACTCAATATTTGTGATACGTCTTCAAGCAACTCACAACCGTCAGTCTTCATCTAAAAATGGTACAAGTGCCACAGGCTGTATTATGTGGTGTCTGGATGAAATCCGACATTTCTTTTATAAACATTATGTGTAGGTGAAATTTACCTTTCGTTGTCATTCACAATGTGGACCTCCAAAGGAACGGGAATCGATTATCAGGTCACCAAATTGACCCACAATCCTAAAGGGTTACGTGTCCAGAAAAGCAGTTTTGACGTTCACGTCCAAACGACACTATATTTTGAACTGAAATTTTGAGACAAGGTACATACGCCATTCCTTAACATTTTGGCGTTTAAATTATTATACGTATTTTTGAGACTGTTCAAATCGAGATAGTCGCTTTAAAATCCCATACGGTATATCAATGTATCGCACAGTAAAGGTTTCTTTAATCTCAAATACCGTTTATTGGATTGTGGCGAAGGGTGGATGGGGATGTTGTATCGATACTTTTAGTTAAATAATATTTTCAAATCGATATAATAAATAAAGATCAAACATCCAATTGATACATTCGATAGAACCAATCAACGACAGCAAACTACAATAACACTCAGGGTTTGTAAAACAATTACCCCGCCTCAGGGATATCAACCCCGTTGTCGCCTTATTAAATTAACGACCGCATTTGATGTCACAATGATTAATATATTCTTCTTTCATATTGCAACAAAGAACAAAATGGCTCCTTATCCATTAATAAATTATCATTATGAATGTTTAGTTTATACATAAGGAAAAGTATACATCAACATCCACCACAGAAATCAATAGGGGTTGCACCACACATATAATTTACACAAAAACAATCACAAACAAACGAACAATTCATACACCGAGAATGTGTAAAGCCATTCGCGTGTTTCATTTTGTGATTGGTTTCCTAATATATATTTTATCCGTTACACCCTAAACATATTATTAGATCGATAAACACATAGTAACATTATTAGTGGTAACAACAAAACAGTTTAGTATTAGTACTTATTTACATCGGGAACACGAATCAACAGCGACTTAAATACATCAGGAACAAATACATTACATTATCCTAACCATTCCGTCCCTCGGCCACGGCTGAACTCGTGTGAGTCCATGCGCTCGTCTCCGTTCTCCTAACAGGGTTTCTTGAATATTGTCACTATCTGTGGATTTATTAGTCCATAATTAAGTATGTGTATATGTAATCGACGTATATATTGTATGTGGTGCAAAGTAGCACAAGATCATTACCATGTAAGTTTAAGTGGACTTTCGGTGCATCTAAATAAATATTTCAAATGTATAAAATGTAGTCTTAATACGATACCAATCATTGAGCACTTTGTCACGCATACCCCCCCCCCCACGGTGTTTCGTTTGATTAGAGCTAATCCCATTCAACACTGCTTTACTGGAAGAACATTTCTGTTCCAAATTATGACTGTTCAATAGTCCGATTAATAACCGATAGCTAACTGCATAACAAATAACGCTTTAAATATTGATCCACGTTGGACCAAATATGATTACATGACTCGTGATATTATTATGCCCAATCAACCAGTGCATAGCAGAGTAATGCAGAAAAACTAATTGTGTGATAAACGAGGCTATCAACACTAATATGGAGACGGAACAAGGTTGCTAATACCTTAAATCACTGTCTTAAGTTTTAGGGAAGACCTCAGATTAAAACTGTACTCTGGATAGATTTGATTGAATAGACACACTACCTCAAAAGCTCAAGTATCAGAAGCCAATCCAGGAATAGACAGAGAGGGATTTCTCGGTCATTGCTCGAGGAATATGTTTTATTTAAAAATAAAATTTGACTGGACGAATCTTTATAATTACTTTGTAAGTCGGTCTCAGGTCCTTGACCACTGATTAGTTCCAAATTCATAGACAAGGCATACATGATAAGTTGATACATGAAATGAACACATCTGTCGTGTGTCTTCTTCATTGTCAAAATATATCATATCCATTTCCTTGACGTCATTGGGTGTAACTGACCAATCACAGAATGTATTGCATAAATCTACGGATATAAGAGCAAGATCTGAGCCCGGAAGATCAGACACCGTATTTAGAAGACACCGTTTGGATTCTTCAGATACCATTAGACACCGCTCGAATCTTGGGATAGGCATGATGTAGAAGTCTCAAGCAACGAACTCGCTCGGTGAGTTTAATGGGATTGAGATAGACTGAGAAAGATGTTATTTTTATAAGTCGATGCTTGTAACAACTATCCTGCTCTTACGTATAAAAATGTTGTTTTGACGTATAAAAATGTTGTTCCTGATAAACATGTGAGGATCACGGTGGGTAGGACGCTGACTCGCTAGCCTGGAGGCCGGGTGTTCGTTCCCCGAATTGGCCGAGAAAGTTCATTCAGATTTTCCGATGTGATGCCCCTTGTCAGTGATGCAGGACGGAGTGTCTGACAAGGACAGCTATCTAGTCGTTCGGATGGGACGAAAAACCGAGGTCCCGTGTACGTACACAGGTGAAGTCCTAACCGTAGTGAATTACAACATGATCCACCCAGAGTCAAACCTAGACTTTAGCAGACAATGTGCCCCACGTGGTATGCCGTTAGCGGATGTCTTTTCCATGTTCGACCAACGTATAACTTATAATGCAGATGTGGTAGAACCGTTGCGCTGGCGTTTTTTTCTTTCTTAGGTAAAGTATGCAGATGTTAACATTCTGTTGTACACGCGACTTCTCTTCCACAAAGTCAATCAACCGCTCTTGTTTCTGCACATTCAGCTTGCAAATGGCAGAATCGATAATGATGCAACTTCTCCCTTGTTATACAAGTATCTGAAGCTTGAGTAATATCAATGTGCTAAAAGGCGGTACTATCTCTTGTTATTTACAATAAAATTACGTATCAGTAATTTCTCAAGCTTGACTAATTAAATTCAATGTCCTTAGATGCCATGCTATCACTTGCTGACCAGAACTAAGTAAAGATTTGAGACAATAATATGATTTTAATTTGACAAGATAGAGTGAATACTGAAGTCAAACTTGAATGAACCTCACTGATTCCGTGAATTATAAACCAGGATTATCTTGATAAAACAGAAAGACGATCCACAGATTATAAGACATGAGATATAAGCTTCCACATGAAATTAATATAATTGGTTGGTTAAAAGGTATTAACTTTAAAGCTGCTTGGCTGTACCAGGTATTGAAATTTATGACATTATTAAAACTTTCCTAGAATAATGAACCTTTGGACCTAAACCGTTGTTATTGCAAATATTTATACATGTATTACTGTATCGTGTCACCGTGCCTGATTATAGTACCGTATGTTGTTATCTGTTTATATTACTGTATCCTGTCATTGTGTAGACGTAGATATAACTATAAACCTCAGAATGCCTCGTTCGGCATATTTGTCCAAACGTGGTAAAGTTTTGCCACGATTTTGCCACGATGTAAAAAATATAAAAAAATGCCTCGTTTGTCTGGCGTTCCTAAACGCGATTTTTAAAATCACCTCGTTTGTCTGGGGTTCCAAAACGTGTTTTTTAAAATTGCCTTGCAACGAGGTATTTTGATCATTTATTACATGTTAAGCTATGTGCAGTACTGTTTTGCGGTCAGTTTATGTGTAATATAAGGGAGTTATAGGCCAGTTACCTTTTAGTAGTCATTTGACTAAGAAACTTGCGCAAAGGGTAAGTCACTACATCAGTAGTGGGACCATTTCTAACAATTGGTATGAGTCGACAAATTCATAACTGTGCGTTTATATAACTTTGCTCCGATAATATTTTGTGCAATATTATGGGGTTTCAACATAAACAGTAAATGCCATAGTCAGGTTATAATAATACTAATGGATTATTTGTTGTGTTTGGTGGTTCTTCTTTGGCATATGTTAGATTAGATAAATACTAATGTCTTGTCTGCGATATAAGTTAGGTTGGACACACACGGCGTCCTTGATTAATTTATTGAACCAATCAGGTACAGGTGTTAAGTAACAACTGTGGTGTTGTGATAACCTGGTTTGGGCAATAAATTAATCAAGGACGCTGCTCTGTGTGTGTATAGTTTTACTTTATTAAATATATCTAGATTTTCTAAAATATGCAAATTACACAGTTCAGGTTAATATTTGTAAAGGCTATTGGGTCTGTTCTTTGAAGAGTAAATATTGTGTTACGTCTACATCTGATCACGGCAAACACTTCATGATATTAATTGAAGCAATAGTTAATGAGATAAGATAAAGAAATTCGTACCGATCTGCCATATTTATCTCCTCGTTTTTGAGGGGGTGGGGGTCTAAATGTCAATATTAATTCATGGTGATAATGTGCTGAAATCGTGTGGTGATCTGTTTTAAATAACACAAAATAAAGAAGATATTCACATCACCACCTTATTTATGAATCTACAATATGACAGCTTCATTTTTTTAATTAGCAATGATGTATTTATTATAGGATATTTCTATGTGAAACCGTTAACAGTGTGGATAAATATGTAATAAAATATCGTCTTTAAAAAAAGGGCCTTCTCTTTATTTAAAAACTGTTTTCAAAATGACCGTCCAAATACGTTACTCCTCTATGTAAGATAAACGCCATCTTTCATCCCTGCAAAGACAGTATGTGATAAATTTTAATTTTTAAAGATACATTAGTTAAGTTAAGAGTTATATAAAGAGTTGGCCATTATTGCTATAATAATTGAATAATAGATGATAAAAAAGATAATATTGAAAATTTCAGTCAAATTACTGTATTCTGAACGGAGTTGTCACTGTATCCAAGCTACCCCAGGGTCTTCAGAGTTGCCATGTAAACAAAAGTCTAATTAATAATTTCTGTAACACCTGGAGCCTAAATAAAGACTTACAATATGCTGATTTAGCTCTTGCATAATGCATGTGTAAGATATCGATAAAGCTCTCGCGTATGCAGCTTTGATGCTTTTGTGTGCACTATTGTGTTTTGTTAAAATGAGTATTATACATGTATAGGGAGATGTATTCTTGGATATCACATGAATACATATACAAAAGAACTGTTTTAATTATGTGATCTTCATGTACGTATTTTAAAACATGGTAATATGTATATAAATTCACAGATACCCTCTTTACCTCCGTTTCCTTGAAAATTATATATTCTTTCATTGTACTATATATGAATAGCTGTTTGTAATGGACACTATAATATAACAATAAAACTTGTCCATTCGCAGATCAAACCCATCGGGAGGAGATAAAGTAAATAATTGTTGGTCTGCATCCAAATGCTGTTATTCTTGATGTTACCTCCCCTGAACTGTATTTGTTCGCCATCCGCATCCTCTGTTCATCAGTATTTATAAATCGGTATATATACCGGATTATAAACAGTTGACATATCGATTTATCAGTATTTTATAGGTTAATTCAGCAATCGGTAGGTGTAGAAGTGCGACAAAGGAAATTCGCCGCCTCCATACTCGTAGGTGAAGGCGTAATCGTGCTGTGTTAGAGAAACAATAGCTACGAGAACGTAGCTAAAAACGTTGAGATATACTGATGTTCTTGTTTTTAGCTACGATTTGAGGCGCTTTAGTTCTATGTTGCAAACTCAATTTCTTTATTAATGCATGTAACATCTTTAAAATAAGATAAGTTAATACTCTTATCACTAATTAAACTTACAGAGGCCAATGCGGTGGCACAACTATCGCCTAACTCCAAATATTCGCATTTAAATTACTGAATCTATATTTTGTCAGACATCCACTTCCATTGATATACACGTGGATGTCATTTAGTATTTCCACATGTAATTGCGTTTTTGATTGGCTGTTATAAAGCCTAAGATTGAGCGCCCGCCCACATTATGACAGCTGTTAGACTTCACTGCTCTAAAAAAGATGGCGGTCTTAGTAACGGCATAACGCCTCGATTTTAAATGCGATGATTTATACCCGTTCCAGGTAGGATTACATGCTTAATTGTAATTGAGTGTGGCAGAAATATTATAAATAACAATAATCAATCGTTGTTTTGATGAAAAATATTGTTAATTTTGTTTAATCGCAGCAGGAGTGAATCACGACGGGATGTGCTACATTGGAGACTATAGGCCAAAATCTTATCTCGAAACACGGAGTGTGGAGAGATAAGATTTGTTATCTAGAGAAACAATATCTCATGGGATAATACAGGACTATTCCCTCTCCAATCTAAACGCTTTGTTCTAGACCACAAGTGACAAATCAGGCAGCATAATCAGGACCGCTTGGATGGTCGCCAGTCATGTCCCCATCTAAAGGGTTAATACATATGGTTCTGTCAGTTAGGAAGACAATGTACATAATTTTGTCGACGATAGTCGGCTAAGTTTGCAAAAGTATGGAAGCCTATTGCGGCCATTTCAGAATCTCGTCCCCTCGCCGCGAGAAGTCGAGGGCGAGAACACGAGAACACGAGAAGTCGAGGGCGAGAACACGAGAAGACGAGAAGTCGAGGGAGCGAGAAGTCGAGGGCGAGGGAGCGAGAGAGCGAGAACGCGAGGAAACAGGGCGAGAATACGAGGATCTCGCCCCGAGAACACGAGATTACTTTCACCTCGACTTCTCGTCTTCTCGTCCCTCGACTTCTCGCTCCCTCGTGTTCTCGCCTTTGAAAAACCTCGTGTTCTCGCTCCCTCGCCCTCGACTTCTCGCTCCCTCGACTTCTCGCCCTCGAGTTCTCGCCCTCGACTTCTCGCTCCCTCGTGTTCTCGCCTTTGAAAAACCTCGACTTCTCGCTCCCTCGCTCCCTCGCCTTTGAGTCAATCTCGTCTTCTCGTGTTCTCGCTCCCTCGCTTCGTCACAATCTCGTCTTCTCGTGTTCTCGCTCCCTCGCCTCGGAAGTGCAGTTATTACGCATGTCCACTGACTACCGTATCGGCATTTTTGTATTTTGACATGGATTATAATAAACGAAAATGTTTGAAGTTCTAGAAAATGTAATAGTCCTAAACAAGCTTAATTTCTTCTTGCACAGATAGTATTGTATTCTGTAATTGATTTTAAGTCTTCTGTCAAATCTTTCTTTGCTCTCTAAAAATATCCATCGGGTGTTTTCACTTGATGCGTGGTTTTGTCAGTGCTGCAGGATGGACAGCCTGACAAGGGACAATGTATAGTTGTTCGAATGGGATTTTAAAAAACGATGTCCTGTGTATGGAATCGCAAGGAAGTTGGTTCTACGGTGGCTCACTGGGTAGGACGTTTGCTCTGTAACTTCTTCAAAGTTCCTCGTGATTTTTGGCGATGTTTTTTTTTTTTTTTAAACAATATTTTATTCAGAAATTGAAAGGGATTGAGGAACAGGCATAGCCTATATGACCTCTCTCCTGGCGATGTTCACTATTGTCAGTGGTGTAGAACAGAGAGCCTAGCAAGAGACAACGTATAATCGTTCGGATGAAATAAAAATAACCGAGGTGACGTGTCCGGAATCTAAATGAAATGAAATGAAATAAAATGGGGTCTAACGTCCTACTGTTCTGTTCCTAAATTGGGCTAATGAAGACGGGCATACGATACAATAATACAGTGTGCTATCAAGGAAATTTTGCCCGGGCAGTGTCGCTAAGGCCTACTCTTACATCGAATTTAAACTTCCAAGTGATCTTTTATGTGCACGCCAATAGGTGTCCTTGACAGGCCCTACGTTTTGCATCACTGACAAAGAGAAATCACGCCCGAAATAAAATCTGGATGAACTTTCTCTTCAAATGCAGGGATCGAATACCAAGTGGTGTAAGTGGTGTGGGACGGGGGGCCTGAGAAGGGACAATGAATAGTTGTTCGGATGGAATACAAATAACCGAGATCCCGTGGCCGGAATACAAATGGAGCTACGATGGCTCAGTGAATAGGATCGACGTTTGCTCTTTTACTTTATCAAAGTTTTTCAGGATTTTTCGGTCGGGTTCCTGCTTGTCAGTGGTAGCCTATAGGACTGAAGACCTGAACGGTATATATATAAAATACGAGGTTCTTTGTCCGAAATCGTAATGAAGTGGTGGCTACAATGGCTCTCTCGCTTCATCGAAGCGCATCGGGCTAAACTTCTGGAGATGTCCTCCCATGTCAGTTGTGTAGGATGGAGGACGGAGGGTCTGGCAAGGGATAACGTGTAGTCGTTCGGTTTCGATTCGCCGTGTGGGGTTTTTCCGGTTTCTCCCACTGTCGCATACATTTCTTTTCCGATGCATTGCTCAATACGTCAGCACTAGAATTACGCCTCGGACTATATTTGTCAAGTTTAGCCATACTGAGGTGAAAAAAATCAAATTCTAAGACAATATCAGAAACCAAAAATCAACGTCATAGGGTCACGGGTCAATAGCCATAATTAGACCACGGAATACCTTTTACGAGACGGAACACGTTGGTTTGTTTCCATTTGTTAGAGAGAATTTTTCTGAAAATATCACAGGTACATGGGGACAGGAACGCCCTTATTAGACTAAGGCACACCAGACCTATAATATAATAATACTAATAGAGTCAATGTGATTTTTCAAAGTTTTTGAGTTTTTGTTTTTTTCTGAACATATTTCAAATTTTTGATCTTATTTTATCCATATTTGATGCTAAATAATATAATATTTACTATCAAACATGTAATTCATATTTAAAAAAAAACAACCTTCTGATGTATAGATCAGGTGTGCCATAGTCTAATAAGGGCGTTCCTGTCCCAATGTACCTGTGGAAAATATGCCGGGATTACTGTATAATACCACATATTAAATGTTGCAGTGACACGATGAAAACAACTTATCCCAGGTCTGTGGAATAAATATGGTCAACAGTAGAGAAATAGCACCAATGATTGAAAGAATCTGTTATTTACTGGAAACAAGTATTTTTTTATAAAAAACTATTTCAGTAAAACAATATCCAAGAGAAATACATACTAAATACACATGAAAACGATTTTGGCAAAAATAAACAAACGCAATAATATAAATTTCCTCATACCAGGCGCGGATCCAGAGGTCCGGACCCCCCCCTGCTCAGACTTGAAAAATTTTATGCGATTTTATTGGCGATTTTTAGACCTGTAATTTTGGTATTTACCTTCCGGAAATACGTCAGAATGCACCAAATTGAATCTAATTTACCAAATTTTTCTAGGGGAGGGACCCCAAACCCCCCTTAATTGGTTGAGCTCCTTCGGCGCTGGGCGTTATCAAACCTAGACTCCCCCCCCCCTGCAAAAAAATCCTGGATCCGCACCTGCATACACAACAATACCATATACTACTAGTAAGAGAAATGAGGTTTAACGTCCACTCGACACAAATTTGGTCATTTAATTTTATTTCAATAATTCGCTTGCGCGTAGGGGTCTTTAGCAGTGGGAGGAAACTTGAGTGCCCGGAGGTTAAAACCCACAAGGTTGAGAAGGCAACCTATCTCCATGCCACATACGCTCACACAGGGATCGAAACCACAGCCGCAAGCCAGAGGTGACCGGCCAGCTAGAGGTTGAAGCGTGGCACTCTAAACCACTAGGCCATCCCAACCCCCCCACTACTAGTAAATGAAATGAAATGGGTTTTAACGTCCTACTCTTCTGCACCTAACCTGGGTTAATGGAAGACAAGCCTATGCTATACAGTGTGCTATGAGGAAATTTTGCCCGGGCAGCACCGCTACAGCTTACACTTATATTGAATTCCAACTGCCAAGGAATCTTTTACGTGCACGCCAATGTGTACACTGGACCACGTTTTCCCATACCATCTTAACGACTAGACAGCTGTCCTTGTCAGGCCCCTCATTTCTGCATCATTGACAAGGGGAAACCACACCGGTAAATTGAGATGAACTTTCTTGGCCAATGCAGGGATCTAACACACCACTAGTATTGATGAAAAATATATATAATAATTATAATAATATCATTGTTCTGGAGAACGGTTTCTAATCTGCTGTTCAGATTGTTCTATTCACAGAATACACACAGATCAGGTCTTGTGCCCATTTACACTGTACAAGATATATACCAGTATATAAATATATAAATAAAAGAAAAACAAATAGTTATCTTAATGATTCCAGTAAAATGAATTAGAAATGAAATGAAGTTTAACGTCCTACTGTTTTGTTCCTATACATGTACTGGGCTAATGAAAACAGGCATACACCATACAGTGTGCTATGAGGGAAATTTGGCCGGGTACAGCACTATTCCCTACTCTTCTTTCGAATTCCAACTGCCAAGGGATCTTTTTATGTGCACACCAATGTAAACAAAGGACCTCGGTTTTTCATCACATCCGGACGACTAGACAGCTGTAATTGTACCTTTTTACATGCACACCAATGTATACAAGAGACCTCAGTTTTTCGTCACATCCAAACGACTAGACAGCTGTCCTTGTACCTTGTTAGACCCTCCTTTTGCACCACTGACAAGGAGAAACCACGTCGGAAATGAAACAGAATAAAAAAATAAAATGGGGTTTAACGTCCTACTGCTCTGTTCCTAAGGTAGACTAATGAAGATGGGCATATGCTATACAGTGTGCTATCGAATTCCAACTGCCAAGGGGTCTTTTTACGTGCACACCAATGTATACAAGGGACCTCGGTTTTTCGTTACATCCAATCAACAAGACGGCTGTCCTTGTACCTTTTTACAGGCACACCAATGAATACAAGGGACCTCAGTTTTACGTAACATCCGAACGACTAGGGGGGTGGGATGGCCTAGTGGTTTAAAGTGCCGCGCTTCGGCCTCTAGCTGGCTGGTCACCTCTGGCTTGCGGCTGTGGTTTCGATCCCTGGTGTGAGCGTATGTGGCATGGAGATAGGGGCGCCTTCTCAACCTCGTGGGTTTCCTCCGGGCACTTCGGTTTCCTCCCACTGCTAAAGACCCCTACGCGCAAGCGAATTATTGAAATAAAATTGAACCATATTATGTTAGTCCCGAAATGACCTAGTTTGTGTCGAGTGGACGTTAAACCCCATTTCTCTCTCTCTCCGAACGACTAGACAGCTGTCCTTGTACCTTGTTAGACCCTCCTTTTTTGCACCACTGACAAGGAGAAACCACGTCGGAAATGAAACAGAATAAGAAAATAAAATGGGGTTTAACGTCCTACTGCTCTGTTCCTAAGCTAGGCTAATGAAGATGGGCATATGCTATACAGTGTGCTATCGAATTCCAACTGCCAAGGGGTCTTTTTACGTGCACACCAATGTATACAAGGGACCTCGGTTTTTCGTCACATCCAAACAACTAGACGGCTGTCATCGTACCTTTTTACATGCACACCAATGAATACAAGGGACCTCGGTTTTACGTAACTAGACAGCTGTCCTTGTACCTTGTTAGACCCTCCTTTTGCACCACTGACAAGGAGAAACCACGTCGGAAATGAAACAGAACAAAAAAATAAAATGCTGTTTAATGCCTCCTGCTGTGTTCCTAAGCTGGACTAATGAAGATGGGCATATGCTATACAGTGTGCTATCATGGAAATTTTACCAAGGCAGCGGCGCTACGGCCTACTCTCATCACATCAGAACGACTAGACAGCTGTCCTTGTACCTCGTCAGTCACCCCCTCCCCACGGCCTGCACCACTGACAAGATAAACCACCTCGGAAATGAAATAGAATAAAAATAAAAGAAAACCATACAATATTAATCAGCATAGTGACAAAATATAACATGAAAATTTATTGACATGTACAGTACATTTAATTAAAACATTTTTTAAAATATGTATTTAAAAACTGCTTAAAAAATACATGTACATGAATACAGGTTTAAGTCTACTCATAAAAAATCACATAATTTCATAGATATCATCATCAGTATTAAAATCAATGTCACTGTCGAACAATTTACACAAATCCATACAAGAAAGTTTTCACTTGTAACAAGTACATCTATCTGTAATGCAGCCTGATTTGTATCCACAGTGAAAATTTTATTTGGTGCTTGATCTCTAGTCACCCTAACCCTGTCATTTTAAACAGTAGTGTTTAACAAAAGGGGCAAAAAATTTTGCAGCTACAGTAAGGCAACGCGGGGGGAATGCGCCAGAATAGGCCCCTGTTTTGATTGGTGGTGCAAGGGACAAAGCAACATTTTCATCCAGGGGACACATGCAAAGTCAATCTGGTGTGGAATTAATTCACACATATTTTTTTCATCAATAGGGTCTAACATGTGCTCTTGTACCAACTCATCTATTTTGGTTCTCTTTTTCTCCATAACATCTTGGGTATATTTCTTAAAGTACTGTGCATGGTGTTTCACCTCAATGGTGACACAGTCTTCACCATATTAGTCCTTATTGGTCTGAGTGGTCTTGATTCGAGTAGTCCTTACTCCTTGGTGACTGCGAGTTGTCATGCATTTAGGAATATAAGAATATCTATCTTTATCAATCAACTTGTTAAATGATCCCCTTAACAAATTAACCAGACCTATTATTATTTTTTTTGTTGGTAAAATTTTAGCTGCTTGCTTCTCTAACATCACTTTCTAACTTTCGTCAACAAGTTTGGAATCGTGATAATGTTTCATACACAGTTGTTTTGTTTTTTTTTAAGTTGAAATGTGAGAACTCTGTATTATTAGTATACCCCAATGATTGAGTCTTTGAGAACTTTGTCTGCACATTCCTGGAGTTCTTTGTCTTACAAATCAGCATTTGTCTCCGGCACAAACCTGCCATTTCCATCTAATTCGATCCAATGGTTAGCCAGGACCTAAAATTGTTCCCAGCTTGTCGCATTGAACGGTTTTAGCTTAGTGTTTTTAACAAAATATTCACAAGTATTCAGTTTTCGCTATCCTTCCGCCATATTTACTATCAAAACAGAACGGTAACCTTTGACTCTACTCGACCTTCCATAAATGTGTGTCTGATTGGCGAGCTATGTCACGTGATTTGTTAAAACCAAATCACCGCGAAATTCAAATACCATCGCACATTAAATAACCTGTATTTATTTTACGGCTTCTGTCAAACGTCAAAGAATGGATAACAGAAAAGTCGCGTGACAATGAAGTAATACTAGAAGAATTAGATGATGTACCTTTTTTTACTCGAAACTTGCTAGGACGGAAAACAGAAGCAGGCAAGCTAGAAATTTCACACCACGGCATATATATAGGCTATATATGTAGGCCTAAAGTGGAGAATTTTTTGCCTGGACGTATTTTTTCTATTTTTTTATGCATTGTCTACCGTAAACAAAGAAGTACTTGTACTTTATCTACCTTAATATATATATATATTATAAATAAAATCTAAGTGTGTATGGGTGTGTTTATGTATGTTTGTTTTCTCCACCTACACATTATTATGTGTTATTAAATTAACCAGCATCACAACAGGAATGTTTTAGGTCAGTGAATTCGGGCCCAAGGCGAATTACGCTTCGTCGCCGCGATTAGGCCCCACATATCTCGTATCAAATTGAAAAGAACGACCACGTATGTATTTTAGGCCATCGAATCTGTCCTACAGGCAAATTTGGGCCACGAACGAATAAAACCTCGGGAGAATTTAGGTCCCGTGGGAATTTGCGCACTGGGCGAATATGGGCCCCTAGCAAATTTGGGCCATGGGCGAACTTGGACCCCGGGCGAATTTGGGCCCGTGTATAGGCGGGTAAACTACGAGTAGTTTATTTGATAATATTTGATAATATAAGCATCATAGAAAGAAGCGGGTATCGAAACCGAGCCCCCCCCCCCCACACACACACACACACACCCTCGCCAATGTGTAGCCTATACGAGACCTCGCTGTTCCATGTCATCCGAACGACATGCTGTCCCCAGGCCTTCCGACCTACACTGATAAGAGGGTACCTCGCAAGAAAGGCTAGACTACGCATTGAGCCACCGCAGCTCCAACTTATTTCGAATCCGGACACATGACCTCGATTATTTAACCCAACCCTTCCTTCTCCACTGATATGGAAAAAACCCGCTAGAATATTTCCGATGAACTTTGATGAAATGAAATGAAATATGGTTTAACGTCCTACTGTACTATAAGGGAAATTGTGCTCGGAAAGCGGCACCTAGGTCTCCTCTTATATCGGATCCAGGCTGCCAAGGGATCTTTTACGTGTACGTCAATTTACAGCCTAGGATTTTCATCCCATCCGAACAAATAGACAACTGTCCTTGCCAAACCCTCCGTCCTGCACCAATGCGATGACATGGGGAAACCACGTCGGAAAACCCGATAAACTTTCTTGTCCAATGGAGGGATCGAACACGTGACCTTCAGTTTAGTGAGCCAGCGTCTTACCCACTTAGCAGCCGTGGCTCCAAACATTAACGTCATACTCACTGAGCCACCGTAGCTCCCACTTCATTTTGATTCCGAACACGGGACATTGTTTTTCTATGCCACCCGACGACTTTACGTGGTCCCCTGTCAATTCTTTCCTCCTACACCACTGAAGTAAGAGAGCAAACGTCCCACTCACTGACCCACCGTAGTCCCCACTTCAATTAGATTCCGGACACGAGGCCTCGGTTATTTTTATTCATTCTGAACGATTATACTTTGTCTCTTGCTAAGCTCTCCGTTCTACAGGACTTCGGTTATTTTTATGCCATCCGAACTATTATACTTTGTCTCCCATCTAAGTTCTCCGTCCTACACCACTGACAATAGTGAACATCGCCAAAAATCACGAGGAACTTTGAAGAAGTTACAGAGCAAACGTCCTACCCAGTGAGCCACCGTAGAACCAACTTCCTTGCGATTCCAGACACAGGACATCGTTTTTTAAAATCCCATTCGAACAACTATACATTGTCCCTTGTCAGGCTCTCCATCCTGCAGCACTGACAAAACCACGCATCAAGTGAAAACACCCGATGAATATTTTTAGAGAGCAAAGAAAGATTTGACTGAAGACTTAAAATCAATTACAGAATACAATACTATCTGTGCAAGAAGAAATTAAGCTTGTTTAGGACTATTACATTTTCTAGAACTTCAAACATTTTCGTTTATTATAATCCATGTCAAAATACAAAAATGCCGATACGGTAGTCAGTGGACATGCGTAATAACTGCACTTCCGAGGCGAGGGAGCGAGAACACGAGAAGACGAGATTGTGACGAAGCGAGGGAGCGAGAACACGAGAAGACGAGATTGACTCAAAGGCGAGGGAGCGAGGGAGCGAGAAGTCGAGGTTTTTCAAAGGCGAGAACACGAGGGAGCGAGAAGTCGAGGGCGAGAACTCGAGGGCGAGAAGTCGAGGGAGCGAGAAGTCGAGGGCGAGGGAGCGAGAACACGAGGTTTTTCAAAGGCGAGAACACGAGGGAGCGAGAAGTCGAGGGACGAGAAGACGAGAAGTCGAGGTGAAAGTAATCTCGTGTTCTCGGGGCGAGATCCTCGTATTCTCGCCCTGTTTCCTCGCGTTCTCGCTCTCTCGCTCCCTCGCCCTCGACTTCTCGCTCCCTCGACTTCTCGTCTTCTCGTGTTCTCGCCCTCGACTTCTCGTGTTCTCGTGTTCTCGCCCTCGACTTCTCGCGGCGAGGGGACGAGATTCTGAAATGGCCGCAATAGGCTTCCATAGCAAAAGTATGGAGTCGCAACGTTCATTTGTAGTCTTCCCGCGGCTCTTAGCTCCAATAACTCCGATATTATTGTTCGAGATGTTTAAACTGATCGGAACTATATTTTCCCAGGCGTATTTTCCTTATCTCATATAACTTCAATCAGTGTAATGAATCTATACTCCTAGTTTCATCCCCGTCACCAAATTAAAATCAAAGTTATCGTTTTCCCATGTCAAAACCAATCAAACAGCTTATTTCTGCTAATGTCAGGTTCCCATTGTCGGGTCCACGATCTTGTTCGTGCAGAAACGTGTCGATACAATCAACACGATTGGCACGGCTGACCACAATATATATATATATATATATATATATATATTGAAGACCTCCGGTTTGTCAGATTAGGTGAGCTAAAAAGAAATTTATTGAAACAGTATTACCCCCTCGAGGTAATAGAAGTTGGGATAAAAAAGGCCTTGGCAATTGATATCCAAACACTGAGGGCTACTAAAGCAAAAGACAATTCGGATAATATCATTACCTTTGTCGCTACTCATAACCCCCAACATCCCAACTTCTTTAAAACAATGTACGAGAGCCGGTCACTCCTGGCATCAAACGACAACCTCAAAGCGAAATTTGATAATGTTCAATTCATTAAATCACAAAGACAGCCACCTAATCTGAAACGCCTCCTTACCAGAGCAAAATTCAATTCATCTATCACAAGGACCGGTTTTTATGTATCTAAATGCCTGGATCTTCGATGCAAATGTTGTGATCATATAATACCAAATAACCAATATAAATTTCGTAACATTACGTTTAGCGTCAACGACAATATGAATTGTGACACAAAAAATCTCATATATGTCTTGACGTGTCTGGGCTGTGGTTTTTTCTACATAGGTGAGACAAGTACTCATCTACGGGATAGAGTACGCAACCATCGACGGGATTGCAATATTGAAAATGGGCCCTTATTTGTAAATAGACATATCTTTAAATGTGCGCAACATCTACAAATAAAATTTCAAATTTTCCCTTTTTATAAAATGAAAGTCGATGACACCACGAAAAGGAAATTAATGGAAAATCATTTTATTAAAAAATACACTCCTCGACTTAATAGTCAATAAGTAACAATTGGCAATTAGCCTCATTTATTTATTAATTTTCTTTAATCTATCTCATGATAATCTTCCATTCATTGTTCTCGAATTGAACCCATATACTACAGATTAACACACGTGTGTACATGTTTTGTATTAGTTAACGACATGTAACCATGGACAATGGTAACTATAGCTAATTCAAACCACAGTGTTACTATGTAAATATGTATAAATATACTATAATGTCCATCTTTATACAATGACATTATTTATGAATAGTCCCAAGACGGACGAAAAGTACTTTAAAATGTTAAAATGTTATTAAACCAGTGTTGAAATCAGTTTGTGTCGGCATACCTTTTATCTTTTTATCATTTACCGTGAAACAAAGTAGTGCAACTTTGCGGTTGTCCTAATAATTTCGGAGATATATATATATATATATATATATATATATATATATATATATAAAATCTGTTAGGATCACCACGGTCAAAACCATGATTTCAACCGTCGCGCAAATCATGATAATGGAAACCCAGTACGTGCAGATGCGCCTAGATAGTTTTGACACGATCAAAACGATTGCTACGACTGACAATAATATATTTTAAGACTTGATAGGATCTCCATGATTAAAACCACGATTTAATTTTCAATCGTAACGCAAATCTTGATTCTGGGAACCTAGCATAAGCGGAAAATGCCCAGCTGCTGAAGAAAACACTTATACCATGATTGGACATTCTAGCTCAATCAGAAGGAAGAGTTACTGACAAAAAGAAATTTAAAATAGAAAGGCAGTGGACAAAAAATTACCAAGGAGATCACATGGTATCGGAGTGGTCAAGGGAAATGCCAATATTTTTTTATTTGAAACTTTCATTTATATTGCATGTTTATGACATCACAGTGTGTCAGAAAAATACGTAATTCCACAAAACATGATCAACTTATATATTAGGGGCCAGATACCGAACAACTATGTAGGCAATACAATTGTGGGCAGAGATGGAGCTTTAGATTGGGAACCGCCCCAGATGCACAGCTTCAAGATCCGCTACTAGGCATGCGCATGGATGAACAAATGTTGAACCATAACATAATAACCGTGGCGAGGTAGCGCAGAATTCCTGACATAGTATAAAAACATGTGGGTGGAAACACAACATAATGTTCCCCAAATAAAGATATTCATAATGCCAACACTAACATTTTTGATTCTGCTTATTACCATAAAGTCTGGTATACATTAAAGCAAACAGCCTTTGGGTTTTTGTTTTTGTGCCTATTCTATATGCCACCCAAAGAAATATTAAATGTAATCAATCATGGATGCAAGACAACAGAAATGTCATATTATAAATAATGTATGAGGGCCTTCATATTGCAGACAAATTTGATTTACAAAGAATTGGATCTGGAAGCAATACGTCTACACCTAAATTATTTATGTTGACAAGTCCGCCATATTAACGAATGATAATGGATCGTTTAATGACTTTTTCCAGCTGAGCTAATATGTCTAAAATACCGTCTGGGCTTACGTGTATACCATAATTTCCGTTAAAAGTAAGCATACTCTGGTTCGTAAAAGTTTAAAGAAGCAATTGTAAATGAGAATAACCAGATAATACTTTCGATTATGGAATGTGACGAGCCAACTTTCTGTCGTTGCTTGATTTGGTCGAATGCATCCGCTCACCAATAGTTAGGATCGATGTGCTTAAAATATATTTGGTCAAACCAAAGACAAAAATAGAAAGACACATAGTCAGTGGGTTCTGAAATACACATTAGCGATTTTTTTTCAAACATTGCAATGTCAGAATAGTGCATATAATTCAGAACATACTTAGAAAGAAAGCCAAATCGTTTCTGAATAGGTATCCTTGAAAGGGAGAAAGGGGCTATAAATAAAAATAAAAGTCATTACGTTTGTGAGCAACGAAAAATATGAGTTTGTTTGTGTTCTTTGTACTTATAGAGGTAGAACTTTATAAATCAGTGAAAGGATTTTTATTAGCTTCCCATATATTTTGACAATCTATGAGTAATTTAAACTCATCCAATGATGACCAAATAAGATGCATTCTGTACAGTGGTGCATCTTAGATCCATTGCTAACAAATCGCATGGAATATACTCATAAGACTGGAAATGTCAAAATAATATACTATTCCCATGTCAAGGCAAATGTTCCAATAACTATCGGAATGGAAATGGCTCCCCTTCGTTACAGAGTCATGCAAAATATACTTCTAGAAACTGCACAATAATGTAAAACATTAGAAAGCTATATTGAATCATATATCCGGCTAACAGTGCATGGTCAAATCCTAAACCACTCACTGGCTGAATCAATGTAATCTTCCGTTGTCCAGCTAACATTATCAAGGAATCTTACTAACAGTTATGTTTTACGATCAATGACTGACCTGATGAGATTTAAATTAACATGTAAACACGCATATTTCCTCATACTTGCATGTTCCTGGTGTTCACAAAAAAAGAATAACGCGTGCAAAGACATTTGTCATTAAAGCTGTATAAAATATGCATTGGAGGCTTTAGACCGGATATCTTAAACATGAAATTTATTCCATCATAACATTAATAACAGACTGTCATCACACTGCTTCTGCATGGATGATATTATCGACTAAACAAAATTGTTTCCATAAAGCGAATAATGAAAGATGGCGTTTATTTTAGACAGCGGAGTAATGTCTTATTTAATCTGTCATTTTGAAAGATGCTTTTAGATAATTAAAGAGAAGGGCTGTTTTTTTATCTTTATGACTTGAACGTTTTAAAGACAAGTTTTTATGATATAATTCTCCACAATGTTAACGGTTTTACGGAGAAATATCCCATTAATAATACAACATCATTACATGAAACTTAATGGAGTGAGATTTTGCCATTACTCTAATACAAGCAGTTATCATATTTTAGGTTCACAAATTTGCAATATATATTTATGTCTTAAGCTTATTGAAGATGACTGTTCACCTATATATCCAAACAGGGTGTGATTTATAAATACACTGTTAAATTGACTGCCCGCCATTTTTTGTATTCTTTTTAAATATGTGTATGTTTCCCGCGTCCATCACAATATACAGTAATCTATACGTGCACTATAACAAGATAAAGTAATGTAAAAACACAATGATTGTGAGAAACAGGCACCATTATGTACGTTTTTCTTAATATGCTAAATAGCATCAGATAGATACTTATTAGGCAAAACTGATGACAACGTAATAGTAAATAGGTGGAAGCCATTTTGGACGAATCGTTCCGATTTGTGTTCCTCGTACTTTGTCAGTATTGTGCACACGATCCTGAATCTTAACTGCACGCGGTCTACAAGGTATGTTAACTCAAATACTAACCATGACGATTCACGATGTCAAGAAGTCTTAAAGGCTATGTGTTGGTGCAGATGTCACGGAAGTAATAAATGAATGATTCTTTGAATTATCTGAAATGCTCATAAATTAATAAGGCCAGGGGCGGATCCCCCCGCTCAGCTACATAAAAAAAATGCCTTGCATCAATGAAATTACATCACGAAGTGATCCTACATCAGTATAAAAATGATTTCTCTGTTTAAAAAGCTCAATTTGTATGTAGGCCTATGTCATTTAGAGACGATGATGGCAGATTTCGGTGACAGAAACCTGGCAAACCCCCTCCTGCAAAAATTCCTGGATCCGCCCCTGAAGGCCTATCATGTGGTTACGGATCTATTGATATCAGACGATGCAGACCTGAGCTTCGAAGACATTAAGCTTATATTAAATAAATGGTTTCTCGTTTGATAGTTTCCTGGTCACTTAATGTTTTGTGTATCAACTATAGTTTTTATTTAATATAGTTTGTTTGTCTTTCATTTTCGTCATAATATTTCACGTATACGCCATTGCCCCAATAGCAGACTAATTATCTACAACCTATTCCGAGGAAAATAAAACAGAGGCATGAAAATAAATCGAATATTTTTTCTAGCTAGAAGCCTTTATCCAAATCAATTTACCAAAGAGGACAATCCCGCTTCTGATAATTAATTTGGGTAGATTTATAGTTTGTTGAATGGTTAAACGCTAAAATACCGTTATCTGTAGCTGCGGAAAATGAGCTCTGATATTTCCTTCAGTTCATTCAATCGCAAGTAAGTGTAGTGATGAAAATTCTTCGATTGGAGATTGCAATTTTTTTGCTTGATGCATATGTCAGCTGTACAAAGAAACTGGTTGGATCTTATTACACTCATACACCGTGATCGTACAGAAAACGTGATAGAATTCTGAATTCTCCTCCTGTTTATAACAGTAAAAAAAAACTAATCAAATTCTAGAAAAAGTTTGTCTTGCATTTTAAACAAACATATAAACAAACTAATTCCAATCAAGAAATATTGCCGCCGAAATTGTTCAAATCAAGATTAAATCGACAATTAGGTCGAATAATGTCCGTATATTTGGTTATTGTTCAGAACCCTTAATCTCCTGGGTTTCCATAGTCCAGTTTGTGTGCGCACTTTGTTACGTCCCATAGCTTGTTACGTGGATAATTAAATTGAAATACACGGCTTGCTAGATGGATTGGTTCCTTTCATTTCCTTCTAATACCAACTTTATTTGTTTTTACAGTGATTTATATCTCTCTTATTTAGTGTCTGTGTCGTCTGGTATAATTTATCTTTCTGTGTTGATTTCGTTTTAAAACAAGATGAGTTGTATAAAAGCTACGGATGAAACTATGTATTTGTTTTTTGTATTTATTAGGAAATCTTTTATATATTCGTACAAGACATCATCCTTGTTGGTGACGTGTAGCAATACCGGACTTCTTTTCTGTGTTTCCTTTATAATCGTGAAGGTAACTATAGATTAGCTCGTTTCTTCAACTTTATTATTTAAAACGCCCTGCATCGGTGTTCTTCGTTCTCAATATCTTGTATACAGCGTTTGATGACTGCTCTGAAAGTTTGTGTGAGCTCTCCTGAATTTCGCTCTACACTTTCTTTTATAACGCCTCAATGCTTGGTGGATATTTGACAGTGGCAAGGACATAACCAGTGTTGTTGGGTCTGTTTGTCTTGTTGTTTTGTGGGTTTTTTTATACCAAACTATCACTTTTTATATATACGCTTACACACTGGACCCTTTGTTCCCACTCGGTTGTTCAAGTTACTGATCAACCTGTATTGTGTTGTTTTAGCACGTACACAGGTGATCATTTGTGGAAAAGTAGGTGTTCATATAAATGAGCACCCCAACATACTAACCCGGTGATTGTCAAAACAGACAACCGCGCATTTTCGTGCGTGCACTGTGTATTAGCAATAACACAAAACACCGTGTTAATTTTAAAAAGATAAATACATGTACATGTAGTTAAAACAATAAATAAATATTCTTCACAGTAGAGTGTGAAATAATATCATTAGCTAGAAAACGCAACCAACATTATAAGAAACAAATACACAAAACCTAGCGAACTGGGATAAATTTCTCTTTGAACTTTTTTTTCTTTAGAAAATTGTCATCTTGTAAAATACCAATCCTACATCATCACACGTGATATTTTTTTTTCGCACATAGTTAGTTTGTTCTGTGGCTGACAATTCGCGAATGTAAAACGTATTCCAGCCAATGCAGCATAGTCCATTCGCACCAAATAAATATACTATTCAAAAAAAGTAGGGGATATTTGATTTTGGGGGCATAATACTAAATTATGCAAATGACTACGAAAAAAAGTCACTATAGAACCTAACAGAAGAAACATTTCCAGTTACATGTGACGCCCAAACGCACCAATAGGTACCGCATGGAATGCAGGTGATGCTTGGGATCATCATGGGGGTCCAACCCAAGATTTGCACGACTCTGACTTTGAATGTTACAGTCATTGTGGCATTGAATTCCAGGGTGGAAACATCAGTTTAATTGTTTTAGTGACCAGAAAACAAATTTTGATATGCGTCGGCTTACCCAAAATGAAAGGTTACGTGCCCTTGACATGCTACAGATCGGCACAACACAGGCGGTTGTGGCGCGGACGATGAATGTTTCTCAGTCTGTCATAAGCAGGCTATGGTCCAGATACCGTGATACACAATCTGTTCAGGACAGACCACGCTCAGGTCGACCAAGGGCGACAACTCAAGCCCAGGATCGATTTATCCGTACCTTGGCCTTGAGAAATCGTGTCATCACAGCAAATCAGATCAGCTCGTCTTCAAACAGACACTGGTGTGAGAGTGAGTGGCCAGTCGATTCGGAATCGACTGCATAGAGGTCACTTTCGCGCCCGACGTCCTCGCATGATCCCTTGTTTGAGAGATCATCACATTCAGGCAAGACGTCGTTGGTGTAGGGATCGTCAACACTGGGATAATCGACGCTGGAGCAATGTGATGTTTTCAGATGAGTCAAGGTTCACTGTCGATTTTTGGACAGACGTAGGAGGGTGTGGCGTCGTCGAAACGAGCGCTTTCAAGACGTTAACGTCATCAGACATGATCGATTTGGGGGTGGTTCTGTTATGGTGTGGGGAGGCATCACTGTTGCTGGAAGAACGGATTTACATGTTGTTGCAGGACGTGTTACAGGCCAGTACTACCGGGACAACATCTTGGCAGTCCATGTTGTGCCGTTCGCACGACGTCATGGCCTCCGTTTCATCTTCCAGGATGACAACGCAAGATGTCACAGGGCCAGGATCGTTACAGGTTACCTCCAACAACAGAACATCACCACATTACCTTGGCCAGCACTGAGTCCCGACCTCTCCCCCATCGAACATGTCTGGGACATGCTTGGACAGAGGTTACATCAACGTCAACAACGTCCTGCCAATGTCCAAGAACTTGCTGCTGCGTTGCAACAGGAATGGGACAATCTGGACCAAAATGACCTTAGACGTCTCATTAGGAGTATGCCACGTCGGATCAATGCTTGTTTGGCAAACAGAGGAGGATTTACCCGTTACTGACATTTTTGTGATGCTTTGGTAACTTTGCTGTTTGACCCCGGGTATCATTTTACCCTTATAATGGTCAGTCTGTGCCTTACTTAGTCTAACGATCATTTGGAATAAATCGATGAATGTGGACTTCATTTCATTTTGTCATTTGTTTCTTCGTCAGTTTCATTAGGTGACTTTAATAACACTTAAAAATCAAATATCCCCTACTAATAGTATATTACAATATTCATTGGCCTGTTGTTGATTTTAAAGATAGAATGCCAGGCAACGAAACATACGCCCACAGCAGCTAAGTAGTCCGGGCAGTCAATAAGGGGTGTCGCATATTTTTTCTTTTGTCTGTAAGGAGAGAGAGAAATGGGATTTAACGTTCACTCGACGTAGAGGTCTTTAGCAGCCGGAGGAAACCGGAGGCCCTATACGTACAACCGAGGAATCGAAACCACACCAGTTGACTGAATGGCAGACCTTATGACACAACGCGCGCTCGCTAACCATTCGGACATTTATCCATATACCAATCCAACTTTCTTAAAATTGTTTTTCAAAAACCTGACATTTGAACAGTCTGATTTGTGTGCATCGTAAATAAACCGGTATACACATATTCAGTTATTTACCCACTCCCCAAGTTGCTGAGTAAACAATAATATATGACGCGCAAAGTAATACATATTGGTACCTGTTATAGACGAATTGGTAAAACAATTTTGTGTGATAAAGGGTCTGTGATAAACCTGCGTCTATCTCGTATTCGTCCATTTTCATTCACTCGTTCAATTCTTACACAAAGAATCCAATGTGTAAGTCAGTTATCGACCTTGACTTCGGGTCAAGTTAGATAAACACCCGCGCCCGTGCATTGAACACTTCAACTTTGCACGAGCTCTGGTGTTCATCTAACTTGAACCCCTCTGTTTCAGTCGATAACCCTTACAGATCACTCAAGTTATTGAGTACGTGAGCTCTGACTCAGTGGGGAAATGTGAACCTAGTAATTTAGTCAAAGATAAAATATGGTCGCCTAAAGACTTCATCAGTATCAGGATTCTTATTGGCAGCAATCTTTTCACAAAATGTTATTATTTAAAAACGGATTCTTATTAGCATCAATCTTTTCATCAAATGTTCTTATTTAAAAACCGGGTCATGGTGGCTAAGTGGGTAGGAGGCTGGCTCGCTAGCCTGGAGGTCATGTGTTTGATCCCTGCATTGGCCGAGAAGGTTCCCCTTGTCAGTGATGCAGGACGGATAGCTGTCTAGTGGTTCGGGTGGGACGTGAAACACATTGGCTTACACGTAACAGATCCCTTGGCAGTTGGAATGCGATATAATAGTAGGCCGTAGTGCCCCTGTCCGGGGATATTTTTTCTCGTAGCACACTGTATGGCATATGCACGTCTTCATTAGCACAGTTCGGAGCAAGTAAATAAATAGGGTGATGTCTAGGGCTAATCACCGCAAAGCTTATGGAACCGCACAGTCTTAGTTCAAGAAATTAGTGAAAACTCATTATCTATGTTGACTGACATATAGAGCCAAAAGAATATTTAATAACATATCATTTGTATGTGTATGTCTCTAGAAGCTTGGTATTTAATAACACCATTTGTATTGGTTATATATTATAGTTTAATGTGTATGTCTCAAGAAGCTTGGTATGCCTGGTAATTGAGAAGATGGTATTATCATACGATCGGTTGTTATATTCAACAGTATAATCTATCTTTGATCTATAAATAAATCCGGTCACATTACTTCAGCTCAATGTATCAGTCAAATTAATCTTTCACTCGTCTGAACATTCAATAGAAAGGAAGACAGATTCTATCATACTGGTCCACTGAGCTTACTGACTTATCAAATCCTGTTTGTTTTTTATGATATTACTAATCAGCCAAGCTTGATAAATAACAGTCAACCTTTCTCAAATCTTCACTTTTAGTTCCATGAATTATTTAGCGCTTGTGGCATTGGTAAGTCGTTTAATCATATTGCTGTTATTTGACAAGCATTTATAGCATTATTAGTAAGTTTTCGGGTTATGGTATCTAATAGGACAGTTGGATACACAAGGGGCCAATTTCGCTCACGTTTCTTCCAATACGAACCTTTTAAGATTTTTTTCTTCCTACAGCATGAGTGGACCTTGTTATGTTTTTTAAGATCCGACTTCAGACACACTTCCTGGTTTAATGTATCGTGTCATAGTGCCTGTTTATATTCCTGTATAGAGTCATATTGCCTGTCTATATTCCCATAATCTAGCGCATAGTACCTATTTATTTTACTGTATTGTGTTATAGTGCCTGTTTATATTCTTGCATAGTGTCACAGTACCTGTTTATATTTTTTTATTGTTGTAAAGTACCTGTTTATATCACCGTGTCATGTTATAGGTCCGGTTTATATTACCGTATAGTGTCATAGTGCCTGTTTATATTACTGTACCGTGTTATAGTGCATTTATATATATGTATCTTGTTATAATACTTGTTCATATTACCTTGTCGTGTTATAGAACCTGTTTATATTATTGTATAATTATTGTATCTTGTTATATTATAGTGTTGTATTCATGTATCGTGTTGCAATACATGTTTATTATTGCATCTGGTTACTGTATCTGTAACTCCAAGGGTTTTTTTTTCATATTTCGACGCCTTCGAATATACGAAACGAAGTAACACTGGCAAACAGGGCAGAAATGACACAACATAAAGCACGACGTAAGGGGGTGGGGTATGGTATTCGCTTAATTCTAAACTCGCAGCGATCGATTATAGAATTGTATTTAATGAAAATTTAAATTTTATTTTGAAGACTTCCCAATAAATACAGAAACACAGACATGGCTTTATCTGTAGCTCATTTACAAACCTTCCTGTTTTAAACGAAATCAACACAGAAAGATAAATTATACCAGACGACACAGACACTAAATAAGAGAGATATAAATCACTGTAAAAACAAATAAAGTTGGTATTAGAAGGAAATGAAAGGAACCAAGTCGCCATCGATTTAATCAATCCATCTAGCTAGTGTATTTCAATTTAGTTATCTATATAACAAACTACACAACTTAACAAAGTGCAAACACTAACCAGGCTGTAAACTATCCATGGGGATTAAAAGTTCTTAACAATAACCAAATAGAGGGACGTAATTTAGCCCAGCTTCTATCCTAATTGTTGGTGTTAAGCTTGATTTGAACAATTTCGGTGGCAATATTCCTTGATTGGAATTAGGTTGTTTTGTGTTTGTTTAAAATGCAGGGCAAATAGAATGCAATCAAGCAGGGAGACTTTGATTATTTTTTTACTGTTATAAACAGGAAGAGAATTCAGAATTCTATCACGTTTTCAATACGATCACAGGATATGAGAGTAATAAGATCCAACCAATTTTCTTTGTACAGCTGACATCTGCATCAAGCTCATTGCGACCTCATTGCGACCTCCAATCGACAGAACTCTTATTTGCGATTAAATGAACTCAATGGAATATCTGGGCTGATTTTCCATAGCTAAAACGACATCGGTATTGTAAATACAATCCGGTTGTTTATCGCTTGAAGATGCAATGGTGACTGATTAACAATAATCTGGTTCAATAAATGTAAACCAAACATCTGTCATGGCGCCACATCTTAACTTCCAACAAGAAGACTCATCCGTCCTCAATGCCCCGCGACCTTTAACTTGTTCTGAGAGGTATAGGTATAGACAATTAAGGCGTTAAATGTAATTGGACGTCATTTTAGCTTTCTTTCAATAAACCATCTATAATTTTATCTTAATTGAATATGAATGAAAGATGGTGAAATGACATTGGCAAAACGACTACCATTGTTCTAGGGGGAAATAAGATGGCAAAGATTTTTTTAAAAAGCTAATGATTTAAACGATGGGACAACATCAACTTTTATGTGAACAAGCATATTATACAGAGACAAAACTAAAACATTTTCTTGGTGAAGTTCCTAGGTCATGGAATAAGAAACGCAGGTATCCCTGAGCCCTATGTATCTGGTTTAAACAGTATTTATTTAATATATATAATGACATATTGACAAAATATATTAAATTATATGGATTCGGGCCTCAAGTAGGCGATAAAATGAATCGACATAATTGCCCTTAAATTACAGATTAATCTCTGAATACATGCCACATTTGCCCATTTGAATTAACACAATTCCCTGGAACCATATAAACCTTGTGACAAAGTTCCATACATATATAATTTGAATTACAGGAATTTCATGGTTTACCGTAACAAAAAGTAGCGCAAACAACCACCACTTTACATCATGATATATATATCGCGTATTTCCCAAGTGTAACCCGTTTTCCTGTGAGTAGAAATTCCATTTCCACTACGTTGCTAATGAACTGTACTCTCCAACCTCCTTGAAGGCGTTGTCTTACCTCCTTTGAGGGTTACAAAGACAATTCCGTTCACAAAACATGACTGAAAACAAGCCAAAGCATGAAACCAACGTAATTTACATAACTTTGTCAGCTTTATCTTTTAAGAACCTATTTGCCGATATTCAGTTTATTGTTATTTAAGGACATGTGACTGTAAGTTACAAGCCTGACAGATTAGTAAACTTATTAAAGGAATCAACAAGATGAGACTTCAGTAGACAATAATGATATAATCGTTCTATTAAATGTTCAGACGAGGGATTAATTTGATAAATAAACCAGAGATAGTAATATAATTTTAAAAAAGGTAATTTATTATATTATTAACATTCACGGGATTTGTTTGTGCAAAAACAAAATGGCCAATTGATATAAAAAAATCTCATGTTGTTTTTTTCAGATTACTTCCACAATTGTTTATGACAGATTATATAGTGATAGATGAAACAAGAAAACCGGAACTAATTAAATTTATAAAAAGTGAATATTAGGAAAAGACGCATCAACAACCAACGAACTTTAAATGTGGCTATAACAGTTTGTCAAAATATCCTATCTTTGGCTATCGAAACCCCACTTCCGGTAGAAAACTATCAAGGCTACAATACCGTACTATCCACCCACTCAATTATTAGTATCGATCGTTTTCTTTAATAAAAAAAATTAATACAAATCCTTGATGATGACGTGTGTGCGTTTTGTAATGAAAAGACCGTGGCGATATGTTAAATCATTCAAACATTAATAACTTCGCTCAGAGTAAAGTAGTTTGATTGAAAGTTTCCTTGTACATGTATTCATTTGTATTATCTACTTTTAGACTATTATAACAAGAACGACCATCCCTGTATCTAATCTTACCAAATTTTACAAAATGCATCTTAAGAGTGTCGATTAACCGTAAACACTGGTATTTTCTTTTAATACAAGTTAAAAAAAAAATAGTCCACAATCAGTATAGTAATGATTCACATACACTGGAAATTACAGGGTTTTATTAACTCTTCAAAATAAATATATAAAACTACAATTATATGCTGTGCTGGGGCGGTAACAACTAAACCAAAAATCTCAAATCCCACCTATGCTTTATTCGCAAACGTTATGACAAGAAAGATAAAGTGGACAACGTATGATTCAAGCATAGACAATAACAGTGCTATAAATTCGAAATAATCGGTGTCTATCTCCTAAATACAAGTTTGGTGGAACTGGTTTGTTATTAAATAGTATTTTGTTCACTGCCGCCCGGATTGATATTACCCGGGACACTATACATTTGTCGCAGGGTGAGGCGCTGTTGCCAAACATACATTAAAAAACCCCAGTGTAAGTCATGATACATATTATGTTTATTTGCTCAAACTTGTTACACCGTGTCCTTCGTAAGTCCCCGTTAACACGATAACAGCCAATTGTGTATCAAATTTACAAGTACTTCTTTCTAAAGATGTGTTTAAAGCTTTGATAGAGCATCGTTTCTGTCAAAGATGTTACGGACACACTGGTTAAATAGATGAGCCAATTTGTTAAGGCTATTGCCACAGAAGTTGAAATCTTTGGTAGAGCATCATTTCGGACACAGGTGTTAAAACACAAAGGTTAAATAGATGAGCCAATTGGCTAGGGTTATTGTCACACACCTCTTAGATCTATGGTTAAGGCTATAAGGGCTAAATATATGCCAATAGAGGTTAAATAGTTTCTGGAGCTGATAGGAGCTGAGTGGTTAGTACGTTTCGCCCACCGAAGTTGTTGTGGTTAAATCAACTAATGGGCGCTAACTGGACAGGGATAGGGTCATAGAGGTTTAATGGGTTCTAACTGCTGATTGAAGTTAAGTGGTTTGGGTTCAAAACCTCTGTAGCCGAAAACCCCTTTTCTGCACATGTCTCACCAATAATGCGATTTATCCAATTAGCGTGAGGCTTTAAATATCTACGGTGATAAAAAAAAGTCTGTGAAGGTTTTCTTTTTAAATAACAAAACTTGAATTTGACATGATGTACTATAGAGATTCGTGCTTATAATTGAGAAACAAAAAGTGTGACCTTTACGGAGGGTGTATCAGTACCAGACGTGATTATTTTAAACTAATTGTTTGTACATTTGGGTTTTCTTTAAACCTCTTTCAGAATAGGATTTGTCTTTCGGTAAATTGGTACTGGGACCAAATCCTCGGGCGAAAATGTCTGATCTGTGTTTAGACTCACAAACAAAATAATAATCCGACTTGAAATATTTTAACAGTTACAAACGGAAAGAGAATTCAGCATGATATGACGTCATTTTCAATACCATCGCCAGATATAAAGCTAATTAGATTCAACCATTTCCTTTGTACAACTGACACCTGCATCAAGCAGGCTAAAAATAGCGTGATCTCCAGCTGAACGATTTTCATCAAAAACTAGCTTGCATGCAATTAATTGAGCTGAAAGAAATATCAGAACTTATTTTCCACCGCTAAAGATAGCGGTATTACTGAAACCACCGTGTGTTCGCCACTAACAGATTTAGTGGTAAAGAGGAACACGGTTCGATAAATCTAATCAATGCGCCTGTCATAGAACGCCATTTTAGCATTCAATAAACTATCTATAAATTTACCTAAATTGAATATCAATGGCCGTATTGTCCTCCCTCAGTGAATTGATTTGGGTAAAACGGCTTCCATGATACTCTTCTAGAAAGAAGTTAGATTAGATGTTTTCTGTTTCGATTGATTAAAATTACTCCATGGCGATATCAAGAGCTATACAGCCATCGAGAAAATGTTTATTTTGTACTTCCTGGTTCCCTATTCAAGTACAAGGAAACTGCGCCGCCATAACAACTTGTAACAGGATACAAGACACCTGAACAGAAATAAATAAAACAATAAGTGTACTATCAGATACTGGGCCTGGAGTGTTAAAGGTTTCAATTATAATAAAATGAAATGAAATGAAATGGGGTTTAAAGTCCTACTCTTTTGCACCTAACCTGGATAATGGAAGACGGGCATACGCCATACATTGTGCTATGAGGGAAATTTTGCCCGGGCAGCGGCGCTACGGCCAACTCTTATATCGAATTCAAAGGGATCTTTTACGTGCACTCCAATGTGTACACGGGACCTCGGTTTTTCGTCCCATCCGAACGACTAACAGCTGTCCTTGTCAGGCCCTCCGTCTGCATCACTGACAAGGGGAAATCACGCCAGAAAATCGAGATGAGCTTTCTCGGCCAATGCAGGGATCGAAAACCCGACCTCCAGGCTGGCGAACCAGCGCCTTATCCACTTAGCCACCGTGACCCCCTCAATTATAGTGAAGAGACCAAAAAATATATGTCGTGATTAGCAGCGTGCTTAAAAGAACTCACAATGATCGTACATTGACGAAACTGATTTACATAGAAAGGGTTGTATCTGGGTTTTGCTAAATTGTTCAGGGTAGCCAAAATCGCATAGGGGTCAAAATTTCGTACAGAAATGTCACGTCATAATGTAGAATGACGTTTTTCTAAAGATTTTCTTAAATATTGCTGTAAAATTATGTACGAGTGTCGAGTAGCCATTTAAACAGTATGTAGCTAACAGCATATATCGGGCTAACCGTCTAGTGCAGAAATAAGAATTGGAAGCTGCTAGTTATTTGCCATGTTTTATAACAAAGACGTATCCCATGAATAAATTAACCTTTACTTGTTTTAATTTCATAGATTTCACACAATATTACTTCAATAATACGTAACCAACCACAAAACCATACTGGCTACGTTTGGTTTGATTGTAATGCTTTAGTCCGATATAAAATTGATTTTTTCAGGGAAATATGACATTTGTAGTAATTATATTGATATTTTGAAACAGTATCTATAAAACCCCTTTCAATTGTCTTAGAATACAACTAGATCAAAAGGTGCGCAAGAAAATTCCAATAAGTGAATTTCGCCAAATATGCTAGATACAATCACTGGACTTCACACTGACGAGTATTCAGTTGTAGACGTAGGGCAATCCAAAAATATTCGTGTCCGAAATGTGTTTATATTATTGTAAAACAAGGGAAGTAATCGATACGGTTACAAAGGCAACAAGGATGCAGACCATTAATTAATCCTACGATAATATAATGTTTACAAATATCTGGTTAGCCGAACGTTGGAGAGCCGATATATCGGGAAACCAAAATTCCTGATACCAATATTACTTCCAATCGCATTTAGCCACTTTATATTTAAACCAGTCTCCAGTTCGTACCTTTCTGCTGATTGGGTAATTTAAATTTATTTTGGACACTAACTGTTAGAAGTCTGAAAATTCAAAGCTGAAGTTCACCTTTAACTTTCAAACAGATTAAAATTATCAAAATACGCAAGCATAACTGGTTCAAGGAACTGTTGTGTTGTTATTGTGAAGGCGAATAGTTTGTAAGAGATAAGGTGGGCGTTACACATTAATTTCCAAAGAAAAACATTTGAAAGTCACCCATTAAACATCTGTTTAACACACCTGAATGTCACTTTTAATCAGACATATTCATGTGCATTATTTCACCTTTATGCGAAATTCTCAAAGCTGTCAAAAAAAAACCCAAATAAATATAAAATGTATAAATTCTCTGTTAGTGTAATAAATAGAGGCTGTAATAGTTCATATATATTCTTTAAGTGGATATTCTCCAGTTATGCCCCTTTGTTACGAAATCGTATTTTAAACCGACCATTTTTTGTCTATCATGTTAAAGGAATAAGCCTGTGCTGCAGGTGGTACTGTACTTATTTATAAATAATTGCCTAGTTTTCAGGTAAGAATCATATTGCAATTTCAGGTATATTTGGGTTTTCTATGTTTGTTATGACCCTTTGTTACCAACCTGTTTGAAATTGATATTGAATGTCAACCTAATTTAAAGAACAGAACTTAGTCTTGATATAATGTAAGACATGCGTGACTTGTATTTTGGGATTCAGAAGACGTAGGCGGGGGCATGTTCTGTTGCCTAGCAATCTATACTGTAATGGGGATTGTGTTTCCGTAGACACTCGGCAAACTTCGACGGATTCCGGAACCTACATCTAGTCTCGGATTTATGACGAATTCCGCCACATTGGAACTACTTTAAAGGTCCCGGATGAAACATGGCTGCGCCCATGGTGTCACTCGGCAAACGTCGACAGATTTCGGAACCTACATCTAGTCTCGGCTGTATGACAGTAAGTGATATGTACCTACGCCAATACATTTGCGTTGCGGCTACCGGTTTACTTTAACTTTAGATATTTTACATTAGATATTTTCTGCCGTTTTGGAAATTAAAGATATGATCTGATAAATATGTAATTTCACTTTCTTTTCTATAAATCTTCTTACAATATTCAGAGAATTTATATTCGCCCACTCGTATATTGTTGATTCAAGAGTATGCAATTGCGATAGACTTTACTGTTGAGGGCGCTGGTCATTTACGAGAAATCTGCCCGTCGTTTATTCGTGGCTGCGGTAGTTGGGTAAGTAAGACGTTCGGTCCCTAAAAAAGTTCATCGGAATTCCCCACTTGTCAGTAGATGGAAAGACAGTTGAAATTCGATGTAAGAGTAGGCCTTGCCAAAACTTGACTCGCCGCTCACCTTATTGCGTATGTCCGTCTCCATTAGCCCAGTCGGGACAGAACAATATTTAATTTTTTCCCTTGTTTTACACGACCTTCTAAGAATATCGGTATTATGTCGCATCACATATTTCATTGGTTGTTTGTTGATTAAATTGACAGATGATCGATTATGGAATCTGTGTTCTACAGCAGTAATCTCCCCCTGCCCACAGCTAGGATTATCTGGTCAATGATGATAATGGTTATTTACCATGCAAAATGCGTAAAACTACGGAAAGTTGTCTGAAGACTGAATCAATTGCTTATGTACCTTCAACTAAACAACCCATTAGTTCCTAAGCCTGGTGGTCAACCGATGTTATTAACTAAAATACAATTTATACATATAACACACAGGGAATTAATGTAGATAAATATTTTAAAACAAAACTGCCTTCATTGAGTTAGACCTCGGGTTCACTCCCGGTGTTGGCTAAAAAAAAAGTTCATCGGAATTTTCCGGTGCGCTTATCCCTTGTCACTGGTGCAAGACGGTTGAACTGGCCATGAATAGCGTCTAGAAACACCGAGGTCACCTGTACACATGAACGTGCACGTGAAAGATCGCCTGATTGTTAGAATTTGAAATCGACACCCTCTCTCTGTCTCTCTCTCTCTCTCTCTCTCTGTAATACGTGTACTAAACGAGTTTCACGTCATAGCATTCCTTTACATCTGGAAGATTGCGTGACAACTTAACAAATAAAACATCCATTCTACATGAACACAAACACAGGGAAATATCCAGAATAAATATACTCTCTATCATTAGCCTGTTAATAGCTTATGTCAGTAATAGCGTGACAAAGAGTAATAAAAGCGCTTTACAACAAAATATTAAAAACAAGTATATTGCTTTAATACACGTATTTTTTCTTGATGTTTTTTTGTGTTTTTTTTGTGTTTTTTTTTACAAAAGCAATAAAATAAAATGAAATGGGAATTAACGTCTCCATCGTCTCACAGTGTACTTTGAGGGAAAGTATGCCCGGACAGCGGCACTACCGCCTACTCTTGTATCGAATCCCAACTGTCAATGGATCTTTTACGTACACGCCAATGTGTATACGGGAGTCAATAGCAAGTCAGTAGCAGTTGGGGAAACCGGAAGACCCGGATAAATCCCATGAGATTGGACAGGCGACCCATATTCCTTTCCAAGTACAACCGAAGAATCGAAACCACGTCAGTCGACTCAATGACAGACCTTATGATACAGCCCAACTCAGTAGCATTAGATACTCGTAGAAATTACTTGTAGTAGTAGTGGTGGTTGTAGTTAAATTTTTCGTGGTCACCGTCCCTATAAGAGTGCTTGTTTGACACCACTGGTCACTAATTGGCTTCACTGTATCGAAGGAAGTGTCTTGACAGGTCGTCTTTCAATTAGCATTGACTTTGATCCGAGCCAGGTGGAGATAAACGCCTGATACTTAAATCCATTAACTACCGTCTCGGAAAGACTTAATTAACTTATCTATTCTCAGCTCAACTTTACACATTGACCATTAGTAAACAGCTGATCAGCCACAACAAGAATTTTATAACTGGTGGTTGATTGGTTGTCTAGAATATCCAAATTAACTTCCTTATAATATGTACCAACACGTGACCCACTCCACGCTGTTAAGCTTTAACTAATGGACAATCTAGAAAAACAACCAAACAAAACAGAAAGGAATCATAACATTGATTGCAAAATAAGCCCACAAATACTAAATCAAAAGCTTCTGGTCTTAAGCGAGCTGCAATTTTATGGAATACAATTACTGTTCATCACTGAACTGCATGTCAGCTTGGATTATCTGATCTTTATGAAGGATAGCTGTTGTTGTGCCATTTCTTTTATCCCTTCCCGCTAAACATTTCATACCCATATAGGGCTATGTAAATGTTGAGTAATAATCAAGGTTAAGATTCTGTTGTGAAAAATCATGCGACCGCAATAATTGTAAAATTGCAGATGTATATCCATTATCTTTTATGGTTAATATTGTTCCCGATGGGTTTCAAAATGGCTGCGAACAACTTCCGATCAGAGGCCGTTACTTAAGGAACTAGAAAGTGAAGCTGCAAAGTGGTATATGATCCAGTTTATAACATTCGGTATTAATCTAGCCTACATGTTACAAAATGCTGAATATTTTCTGATGAGTTCGTTTTCACCTGGTTCGTATATCCCTTATTCGTTATTTCAAGAATAAAGCTAGATTTGATAAAAAAGATAGATTTATCTTCGGTGTTTCTTTGGGGTATGATATATTTACAGTTTGTTTCTAGTTATTGTATACCAATAATGACATTTGGGAATCCGCACAATCAAAGAAAGCCCGATTACCCAAATGGCTCCCTGGGGATGACTGTTTTATTGCTTCAAATAAAAAGACAAACTGCCATAAGATCTATAGACCTCCTCTCATGTAGGCACATTTTATGCAATGCCATCTAAAAGACTTTTCCTCTTATTATTACATTATATTTTTAGTAGATAAATTATTCTCGATAAAATTGATTTTACTGTCGCCCAAAGAGCAATATATGTTATAAATATTCATTTATTAATCAGTCTTATTTATTCATAGACTTGTCCAAATCAAATTGGAGATGTATTTCTCTATCCAATATGCATACTAAGTTATATAATTATAACCTTTTGAAGGTGGTCAGTCGTGCTTGTGGAAATAATATGATTTCATTATTAAATAACAATTCTTCTATTTGGTACGTTATCGCCTTACCCATAAAATAATTATATGGAATTATATTATCTTTTCCGGGGTTTTACTGTGTTTTTGTTTTATTATTTCCTATGGATATTAAAATTGCTTTAATAAAATAACCACAAGCTCACGTGTTTCATTACAAGGGGGCGGGTGGCCGAATGGTTAGCACGTGCTCGCTGTACGTACCAAGGAGTAAGGTCGCCAATCCAACCTCGTTGGTTTTCTCCGGGTTTTCCATTTCCTCCCACATCTAAAGACCCCTACGCGCAAATTTGCTAAGTGGGAAATTTGGTCAGAAGGTTGCGTTTAATTCCGTCTACTCTTCGGGTTGTATACCATCCGAACCACTACAAACTGAAAAATCCCGAGTAACGTCCCCTAGCCCAACAGTGGTAAGACGCGAGAACTCCTGGTTGCCAGCGAACCCAGTGTATTACTCACTGAACCACCTCGGCTGTCCTCGGCAATATACTGATATTAGGAAACGTTCTTTCTGTGGTTTGAACACTCTACCAACCAAATGATTAACGTTCGGTATTCCGCAAAAATTCTCTGGTTTATTATGTAGATTAATATAAGGAATCGTTTTCTTTGATTAAAGCCTGGGATCATGATTAAATAGAGTAGGTATATTAGTCAGATGTAAGCTGATTATTAATTCTTATCGTTTTCATACATCTGCGGTCAACCGAACTATGTCACAGAGGACATCTATAGAACCTAAAAGAACGACAATCGGTCAAGTATAGTAAACGGAATGAAATGAAATGGTACTGTTCTGACTAGGATAAGGAAGGCCGGCATACGTGATACAGTGTGCTACGAGGAAAATTTGACCCGAGCTGTGGCACTGTAGCATACTCTTATATCGAATTCAAACTGTCAAGAGATCTTTTACGTGCATGGCACTATGTTGGAAAATCCCGATGAATTTTCTCGGACAATGTAGGGATCGAACCGGCCGAATAGCCCCAGTAGTGGTAACTGGGTTTGGATAAACATCTATCAGCTGTCTTAGTTCGTTGAAATATTTTCTTATTTAGTCGACGCATTTTGGGATTGAGATAATGCTAATTCGGAACGTTCATTCCAGTATCCACTAAGACATCAGATACATATTTAAAGTTCAGTAACCATAAAGAATGGTTTCGTTGATCTTCAAAATAAACGGAATCATTCATAATTAATTAATGGAGATCCGCGATTATTAACCAATCGACAATTTTCAAAAAGTTTTCGGCACCAATTTTCAAATGAAATTAAATAATGTTTACAAAAAAAAACCGGTTTAAATGTTTTGTCATCAGATACACGTTTAGAGTTTAGTAATCATAAAGAAGGGGTAAGTTGATGGCCAAAATAAACAGAATCATTCAGAATTGATCAATAGAGATCCGCGATTATTAACCAATCATCAATTCCAAAAAGTGTACAAGTGGTATATGATCTTTTCTGTACCATCTCAAACAGACAGCGACATCAAGCTAGGAAATCACAATAAACTTACTCGGCCAAAACCAAGAGCAAACCCTGGACATCCTGAAGCAGGTGGGAATATCATTAATAAAACGTGGAAGGAGGCGCGAGACATCGATGTAATCTGGCACCATACTGATTACGGTCTTCCAACAGTGATATCTCAGGCCAATCCACATTCTACCAACTAATTCTAACCCTTCAAATCAATACGCCAATACGTCTCATTGTTACGGAAATGACTAAAACAGCCGTAAGGTGGTAGGAATAAATGAACGTAGGGGATTAAGTAAGGTCTTTCAATCGTCTTTCATATAAATATATGTTCTTGGGGACATAATCCATTAAATTTACTACACTTGGTAAGGATATTTACCAGGGCAAATTCTAGATAAATCGCTTATTTGTTAAGCATATATATTAGTCTGTCTTTTTCTGCCATAAAATGGCGACATCGATTGATTTAAAGGAGCTAAGTCTCTATCTCAGTATTTTCCATAATATTCGAAAATAAAAACACAAATTGGAATTCAATATTGGTCCACTTCAATCCATATTGATGTTTCATGTCACCGTGAAAATGTGGGATCCATGTATCCAATGTTTAAGACACTTAAAATCCGTACCCTTTTGTTTCGGGCGCTAAGGAGTGAACAAAGAAAGCATGTCCTAAATAACCATGCGACAGTAAATAGTAATGGCAGATTCACAAATAATAAATAAATAATAACAAAAACGTGAAGAATGTACGGAAGCGTAATAGGGCCACATATTTTTTTTTTATTCTATTTTCAATTTTTCAAGTTAGTAACTTGAATTTTCAAGATACTAACTTGAATTTTCAAGTTAGTAACTTGAATTTTCAAGTTAGTAACTTGAATTTTCAAGTTAGTAACTTGAATTTTCAAGTTAGTAACTTGAATTTTCAAGATACTAACTTGAATTTTCAAGTTACTAACTTGAATTTTCAAGTTACTAACTTGAATTTTCAAGATACTAACTTGAATTTTCAAGATACTAACTTGAATTTTCAAGTTAGTAACTTGAATTTTCAAGTTAGTAACTTGAATTTTCAAGTTAGTAACTTGAATTTTCAAGATACTAACTTGAATTTTCAAGATACTAACTTGAATTTTCAAGTTACTAACTTGAATTTTCAAGTTAACTAACTTGAATTTTCAAGTTACTGTTATATTATTAAAAGGCGTTTTGATCTAATGATATAGTATGTCATGCAATGCTTTAGTCAATGGACGGCACGGTTATAGACCTCAATGACAAGGTCCGGGAGTAGCCTATTCGATCACGCAGGTTTTCCCCCTGCAGCGAAATTACTCCCCGCGCATTATGGTGTCGACGTACCATAAAACACCATTTATTCATTCATTCATTCATTCATTCATTCATTTTAACAGTATTGAGCCCTATAGAAAACCTTTTTGAAGTACAAAAAAAAAAAATTAAATGACAAATCAAACGTCTCAGTTCTAAAAATAGTCTTTAGTGACATAATACACGACATTCCCCCCCACCCCCGCCACATGGATATCTGCCCCCCCCCCCCTCCTTTTTAGGACTTTTACTCCCAGGACATTTCCTGCTGAAGACATCTTAACTCCTAGGACATCGCCCCCCGAACTTTTACTCACCAGACATCTGCCCCTGGGACATTTACCCGCCCCCCCGGCCATCTACCCCCAGAGTTTTACCCCCTCCCCCCGACAATTTTCCTCTGGAACATCTGCGCCCTAGGACAAGTCTGCCCCCTCCCCGCCACCCACCCTTTAGAGAGAGAGAGAGAGAAATGGGGTTTAACGTCCACTGGACACACACTAGGTCATTTCGGGACTAACATATGGTTTTAATTTTATTTCGATAATTCGCTTGCGCGTAGGTGTCTTTAGCAGTGGGGGGAAACCGGAGTGCCCAGAGAAAACCCACGAGGTTGAGAAAGCGCCCCTATCTGCCTCCATGCCACATACGCTCACACCAGGGATCAAAACCACAGCCGCAAGCCAGAGGTGACCGGCCAGCTAGAGGTCGAAGCGCGGCACTCTAGACCACCCTTTAGAACCCAGGACGTGTAAAATAATGCACTGTAAAAAATTATACTTATTTTACATTGTTTCTGGGATTGCCTCGTAACACCTTTTAGAATCCTGGACGTTACGAGGTACTCCATGAAACAATGTAAAATAAATATAAATTTTTTACAGTGCATTATTTTACAGGTCAATAGTACAGAGTTAGATAGTAGAATGCGTCCATAGAAGCCGACTCATGGGGAGAGGTTCGAGTGGCCGATAAGCTACGCCTTGGTTTGCCATCAATGATGTCGAGGGTTCGTGTCCCATTCTCTGCTATCTTAGTGACAAGGTGCAAGAGCAGCCTATCCGATCACTCAGGGGTACTCCCAGAACATAAGCAGATTATCGGCGATAACACGTAGATTGACATGATTTAGGGATCGAAACCACAGCCGCAAGCCAGAGGTGACCGGCCAGCTAGAGGTCGAAGCGCGGCACTCTAGACCACTAGGACATCCCACCCCACCCCACCCTTTAGAACCCAGCACGTGTAAAATAATGCACTGTAAAAAAATGATACTTATTTTACATTGTTTCTTGGAGTACCTCGTAACATCCTTTAAAATCCTGAACGTTACGAGGTACTCCAAGAAACAATGTAAAATAAGTATAAATTTTTTAACAGAGCATTATTTTACAGGTCAGTAGTACAGAGTTAGAAAGTAGAATGCGTCCATCGCCCTATTCTTAGCGTGTCGTAGACGCCGATTCTTGGGGAGAAGGTCGGGTGGCCGATAAGCTGCGCCTTGGTCTGCCATCAATGATGTCGAGGGTTCGAGTCCCATTCTCTGCTATCTTAGTGACAAGGTGCAGGAGCAGTCTATCCGATCACTTAGGGTTACTCCCAGAACATAAGCAGATTATCGGCGATAACACGTAGATTGACATGATTTACGGTGTCGACGTGCTATAAACAACTTTCATTTATTTAGGTCAATACTGCCAGTTTATGAAGAGAAGACATGTTTTGTTTTTCTTTATCAGAGCTGAGTATAAACGCAATGCGCTTTCCGCCGCCTCAGTTAATTCTACGGAAGCGTAATAGGGTCATTAATTTATTATCTTCTAAATTTTAAAGCCTGTAAGTCAATAACCTGAAAATTCCGGGTAGTAAAATGGCATACAAGAAAGATAATACGCCCACACAGCAACCTTGACACACATATAGGCTACCAGAAATGTAACGGATATGTAACAGATAAAAGCCTGGACCAAATATACATCACAGTCGGTTATAACTTCATTAATACTTCGGGGGGGGGGGGGACGTTACACGATGTTCTAAGGAGGGGGAAAGTCCAGGGGGTGAAAGTCCCAGGGTAGATGTCGTTGTGTCTCGGTCTATAACCGTGCCGTCCATTGCCTAAAGCAAAACGCTTATTTTATAATATAACAGTAACTTGAAAATCAGTCACTAAGATAGCAGAGAATGGGACTCGAACCCTCGACACCATTGATGGCAGACCAAGGCGTAGCTTGTCGGCCACCCGACCCACTCCGCAAGAGTCGGCGTCTACGACACGCTAAGAATAGCGCGATGGACGCGTTCTACTTTCTAACTCTGTACTATTGACCTGTAAAATAATGCACTGTAAAATATTTACATTTATTTTACATTGTTTCTTTGAGTACCTCGTAACGTCCAGGGTTCTAAAGGGTGTTACGAGGTACTCCAAGAAACAATGCAAAATAAGTATAATTTTTTTACAGTGCATTATTTTACACGTCCAGGGTTCTAAATGTGGGGGTTGGGATGGCCTAGTGGTCTAGAGTGCCGTGCTTCGACCTCTAGATGGCCGGTCAGCTCTGGCTTGCGGCTGTGGTTTCGATCCCTAAATAATTGTAATCTACGTGTTATCGCCGATAATCTGCTTATGTTCTGGGAGTACCCCTAAGTGATCGGATAGGCTGCTCCTGCACCTTGTCACTAAGACAGCAGAGAATGGGACTCGAACCCTCGACATTATTGATGGCAGACCAAGGCGTAGCTTATCGGTCACCCGAACCTCTCCCCAAGAGTCGGCTACTACGACACGCTAGGAATAGGGCGATGGACGCATTCTACTATCTAACTCTGTACTATTGACCTGCAAAATAATGCACTGAAAAAAATTATATTTATTTTACATTGTTTCTTGGAGTACCTCGTAACGTCCGGGGTTCTAAAGGGTGTTACGAGGTACTCAAAGAAACAATGTAAAATAGGTATAATTATTTTACAGTGCATTATTTTACACGTCCAGAGTTCTAAAGGATGGGGGTTGGGATGGCCTAGTGGTCTAAGGTGCCGCGCTTCGACCTCTAGCTGGCCGGTCACCTCTGACTTGCGGCTGTGGTTTCGATCCCTGGTCTGAGCGTATGTGGCATGGAGGGAGATAGGGGCGCCTTCTCAACCTCGTGGGTTTCCTCCGGGCACCTCCGGTTTCCTCCCACTGCTAAAGACCCCTACGCGCAAGCGAATTATCGAAATAAAATTAAAACCATATGTTAATCCAGAAATGAACTTATGTGTGTCCAGTGGACGCTAAACCCCATTTCTCTCTCTCTCTCTTAAGGGTGGGTGGCGGGGAGGGGGCATGTCCTAGGGCGCAGATGTTCCAGAGGAAAAATGTCGGGGGAAGGGGGTAAAACTCTGGGGGTACATGTCCTAGGGGGTGGGGGTAAATGTCCCAGTGGCAGATGTCTGGTGAGTAAAAGTCCGGGGGGAGATGTCCTAGGAGTTAAGATGTCTTCAGCAGACATGTCCTAGGGCGCAGATGTTCCAGAGGAAAAATGTCGGGTGAAGAGGGTAAAACTCTGGGGGTAGATGTCCTAGGGGCTGGGGGTAAATGTCCCAGGGGCAGATGTCTGGTGAGTAAAAGTCCGGGGGGAGATGTCCTAGGAGTTAAGATGTCTTCAGCAGGAAATGTCCTGGGAGTAAAAGTCCTAAAAAGGAGGGGGGTTATCCGGGGGCAGATATCCATGTGGCGGGGGTGGGGGGGGGGGAGAATGTCGTGTATTATGTCACTAAAGACTATTTTTAGAACTGGGAACTGGGACGTTTGATTTGTCATTTAATATTTTTTTTGTACTTCAAAAAGGTTTTCTATAGGGCTCAATACTGTTAAAATGAATGAATGAATGAATAAATGGTGTTTTATGGTACGTCGACACCATAATTCGCGGGGAGTAATTTCGCTGCAGGGGGGAAACCTGCGTGATCGAATAGGCTACTCCCGGACCTTGTCATTGAGGTCTATAACCGTGCCGTCCATTGACTAAAGCATTGCATGACATACTATATCATTAGATCAAAACGCCTTATTAATAATATAACAGTAACTTGAAAATTCAAGTTAGTTAACTTGAAAATTCAAGTTAGTTAACTTGAAAATTCAAGTTAGTTAACTTGAAAATTCAAGTTAGTTAACTTGAAAATTCAAGTTAATATCTTGAAAATTCAAGTTAGTAACTTGAAAATTCAAGTTAGTAACTTGAAAATTCAAGTTAGTAACTTGAAAATTCAAGTTACTAACTTGAATTTTCAAGTTACTAACTTGAAAATTCAAGTTAATATCTTGAAAATTCAAGTTACTAACTTGAAAAATTGAAAATGTAATAAAAAAAAATAATATGTGGCCCTATTACGCTTCCGTAAGAATGGGCTAATCAGACGTAAACAATTGTCGTTAAGTTTGAACAGTTCGCGCATTTCACCGAACACAATTGATTAGAAATTGCAATTTCTTTTAAAAAAAACTGAATATAAATCATTTCTTTTACATTCATTTTAGACCCATTTATAGTTTACCAAAATATAGTCATACGCCCTTTAATGTATGTTTTTCTGTGAATCTTCAGGAGGAAGTGTTCACGACATTTACCGGTATGAGCTTTAGAAACCTATGGCTGTTGAATTGTTCGTATACCAAGAAGTTTATTTTAAAGGATTAAATTGGATTAAAAACGGCCCAATTGGCGAATCTTCAGGAAGTGTTTACAATATTTATGAGTTTTAGAAACACGTAGCTGATTGAAAAAAAGGTTATTTTAAAGGATTAAATTTTGGATTAAGAATGGCCTATCAAAATACTAAGTATTGACCATATCAACTGCAGTTTTCAATCCATTATATGTTTGTTGGTTAATAATGAAGTAACATTCCTTTCAAAGACTTAAGTTTCACAATATTGTAAGGAATTAATAATCCATGAAATGACAATAGAGACATCTTACTTCAAATCTGACAGAGCTATTGGCAGATGGCCAGAGATTAATAACAATCTCAAAAACAAAATTGAAGGATATTTACGATCTTCTCTCTCCAAAACTTTAATCAAAACTAGATGTTTTGCTTGTGGCACGATGTTAGTAACAGTGCCAGATTAAATCAAACCCTAGATTTATTGTAAGCTTACAACTTGCAGATTTATATCACCATATTCGCGTTAATTGTATATAATTTACATTTCTAAGGTCTAGTCTAAATAAAATAAATATTAATATAGCTAGTTATGTATATTAAACACACAATATGGGGGTGCAGGATGGTGCTCTGATTAGGTTAGTATCGAATCGTTCGGATGGTATGAAAAATCAAGGTCTCATGTACACCTTCGCGTGTACGTAAAAGAACCTTTGAAGTTGGACATCGAAATAAGAATAGGCTGTTGCGTCTCTGCATGTCCCTCGTCACAAACTACATGACATATTTCCATTTCATTAACCTAGCCAATGCGGGTGATAAACTTCATTTAATTCCATTTCATTTCTGTTTAGTCGTCCAGACAAGTAGAAAGTCTAATGAACAGGATCAGGCCGTGCTCTGATTGGTGCTCTGAATAGGATAGTATCGAATTGTTCGGATGGGACGAAAATCAGAGTACAGTGTACACGTTGGCACCATCTCCCTCATACCACACTCCATTAGCCCAATCGGTGCAGAATAATAGAACCTTTAAGCCCATTTTATTTCTTTGTCTAATTGCACATATCTAATTACACAATGTCGAAGCATTATACTAATTACACGATCCACTATCTAAGTGATTCCGTTTTTTATTTGAAAATCATATACCGTTAAATTGACGTTAAGGTCGTGTCAAATGTTATCTTGATATTCTATATATAGAAGTCTCATAAAGAAATTACGTCTAGCGTTTTATATGAAACTCCCTTGATACCGAATGCATGTAACAACAGTCTATATTGTATCGTTATTTGTCAATCGATATATAATCGATTAAATAGAAAGCGGTGAGAAAGATTAGATAATATGATTACAATGTCTATCTATCACAATAATTCAAACAAGTCGTGTTATAACTGCTGAACGCAACGAAATGTCAGACGTAACGACATTCTTTCCTTAAATCGATCATAAAAATAAAATAGTTAATTGCCTAGCCGTTGTCGTTTAGGTGTTTAAAATGACAATGTTGTCGCACACCAATGTTTTATGTGTAAAAGAATAGCTTAAAGGTAGAGACCTTCGCTATGGTAGATCCATAACGTCTACGTATGTCCCGGATGTGACGCATGTACAGGATGCCCGTTCTTTACATAGAGCCTGTAAGGGTCAAAATACTTTAATTTGTATTTAGTAATATTTACATGACAGCGTCCCTTTAAGTGAGCAGAATTGCGGTTATTGGTCACGTGATCATTTTTCCCGAAAATGAAAGAAAGCGTGGCGCACGGTGTAACTATAATTTTCTGATGTTTTTTGTAATGTCAAATTGGGGGAGAAAGAAGGGATACATGGACCTATAATTATGGTATGTAAAGGTACAAATATATAAGTAATGTAACGCGTATCGTAAGTTTGTAGTCATTGCATAAAACTTTAATTATTGTCTTGAAAAAGAATGAAGTCGGCAGCGGCCAGGCTCAACAATCGTAGTCTCGATTATCTTACATAGCATGTCCTAAAGCCTTCCTTGTCAAAATTTTCCATTTGTAGTCTCGATTGTCACACAGGCAAATGTTATAGTATTATCGCATAATTCTTTTTTATTCGTACATATACATGTATTTCTTTGCCGACTAGTTTATTTTAATACATATTTATTATTGTTGGTATTGTCTTTTCAGGCAATCAGTTCAGATTTAGTTGAATTTCATCAATAAAGTATAGAAAGAAAAGAAAGTTTTACTTGTTGGGTGAAAGGTCTGAATTGCATGAGCTAAATAGGCAAGCAAGTTTCCTGTAGAAAGAAAGAAAGCCCCTGTAGATCAGCCCTGACAAAGCTGTAACCTACATGACATTGCCATAATTGGTAAGAATTATCAACATATACCAAGAAAGAAAAGAAAAGTTGTCTTAATTCTTAACCATGAGTACCAGTACAAAATCAGAAAATTTAGACAGTGTCGACCACTTATTGGGAGAAGCGATAGAAATTAAATCAGTTAATGGTGACCAGAAAGGCAACAAAGGTGCAGAGGTTAGAATTGAAGCTGAAAAACAGTCATTAGAACAAAAGGAAGAAAATTCAGTTAAACCTAAAGTCACTGATGAAACAGATGAAGTAAAAGACAGTTTAAAGAAAACTTCAGCAACGAGAATGAAGAAATTATCCGAAAAGGGTCTACAGTTTCTGATGGAAACAAAGGAAAGAGATCTGAAGAAAAAGTTTAGAAAATTAGAAAAGCAAATAGCCTTGATTAACAGAATTTTAGATGAAGATAAAGTAGATGAAGACAGATTAAGAGAAGAATATAAACATTGGATGAAACTGTATGAACTATATTTAATTGATCACAATGAGTTTTGTGATGTTTTACCTGAAGTGGATCTCATCATGTATTATCGACGGGTCTTCGCAGAACAAGATGCCGCCATGAGAAAATTCAAGTCTGGAGTTCAAGGAATAATCACCAGTCTCAATAAGGATAAGATTTCAGTTAGATCATCACAATTTAGTCATCACCCTGATGGTAGCACATTTAACACATGTAAAGATAATGAACATTATTCAAAGACTACCCATGGTAAACACAATGATTCTGCAAAACAGGAGAAATCTATATCAATCCACAGTGATAAATCAAGGTCATCTGATTGTTCTTCACACCAAAGTAAATCTTCATCAAAGCATTCATGTTCAAGGGTTTCAAAACATAATCATTCATCTCACCATTCTAGTTGTTCATCCTCATCAATATCTGTCGCTTTAATACAAGAAAAACAGAAAGAAGAAAATCTCCTAGCTGAAGCAGCTATGCTGAAGAAAAAACAAGAATTGCAGAATGCTAAACTGAAACTGAAACAGCAGGAAGAGGAATTGGACTTGAAGCTGAAATTAAATAAAATACACTTGAAGCGTGAAGCCTTACAGAATCTAAGTCAGCAGAAAGGGGTGAAGGAAGTTAAAGATAATTTAGCTAAACCAAATCAAGAAAGAAAGGAAGCCAGTTGTAGAAAAGAAGTGGAAGAATTGAATGACGCTCAGCCAAATTTAAATCCCCTTTCACCAGAATTTATTCCTGCATGTAATATGACGAAGACACCAAACCAAGAAGATTTGGACATGGTAAAGATGGCTAAAATCCTTATGAGACCTCCGACAGAAATAAAGAAATTTAGTGGCGATCCTCTTGATTATTTAAGATTTATGAGACAGTTTGATGCACAGATCAGTAATACATGCGAAAACGATGATGAAAGGATGAATTATCTTCTCCAGTACACAGTTGGCGAGGCAAATAGAATTGTGATTGGATTTAGTTATTTAAAGGGAAGTGCAGGTCTGCAAGCTGTACTAAAAGAGCTAAAGGAGCGCTATGGTTCTCAAGATGTTATTTCAAGTGCATTCGTAAAGAAAGCCCTTAACTGGCCCGTCATTAAGTCAGATAACTCTAAGAATTTAGACGAATTTTCGATTTTCCTGACAGAATGTAAATATGCCATCGTCGACCTTGATGCGGTAAGAGTTTTAGAATATCCGGATAATATTAGGAGGTTAGTCCAGAAATTTCCATATCATCTTCAAGAAAAGTGGCGTTCAGTTGTGATTCGATTAAAAGACAATCATAAGCCTGTCTGTTTCAGTGAGTTTGCATCCTTTGTCAGAAACGAATCTAGAAAGGCTAATGACCCAATGTATGGTAAGGAGGCACTTAATCGAGATGATCGTTCTTATTCGAAATCAACACCTAAAGGTAATATGAGACAACCTCAACAGAGACCATATGTAGTGAACAGTACCCAAGAAAGGGCTTCATCTTATACAAAGACCGACGGAATTAAATCATCACAGCATTCATCTAAGATTCCAGATATGACTAGTAAGCGAATAGTGAGAAGTAGTTGTCTATATTGTCAAGACACGAGTCACGAATTACCAGATTGTACTAAACTTCAAGCAAAGGCACCAGATGAAAGAACTGAATATGTAAGAATGAAAGGTCTTTGCTTTGGATGTTTGAAAGAAGGACATAGAAGAAGATCTTGTCAGAAAATGATCACTTGTAAAGTTTGTTATGGTTATCACCCCTTTGTACTTCATGTTAATGATAGAAAGAAAACTGGAAGTACTGAAGAAAGAAAGGAAAAGAAAGAGGTGATAACTGTTCAGAAGCCATTAAATGCCTGTTCCACTACAAATCTGGGAGAAGTTATGGGAGCCGGTGAAGAATGCAAAATGGCCATAGTATTGCTGAAGGTACGATTGAGGGACAAGAATAAATGTGTTTATGCCTATGGATTTCTTGATAATGGAAGTAGCATAACACTCATTACTGATGACTTGGTTAACCAGATTGGTGGAACAGGAAAACCAAAGAAGATTACTTTGGACACTGTCGGTGAACCATATGAAATGTTGTCTACAGCTGTAAAAGGTGTAGAAATTTCAGCTATGAATAGCGAAGATTTCATTACCTTGCCAACAGCTTACACTAAGCAAAAGATGCCAGTTGACAGGAGTCACATTCCGTCCCAGGAAGATATAGCTGTATGGCCTCATCTAAAAGACATCGATCTTCATGAGATGGATGTGGAAATTGGCCTACTTATAGGAACGAATGTACCAGATGCCTACAGTCCCATGGAATTCAGAGTTGGTCCTAGAGGAAGTCCCCATGCTACAAAAACGTTATTGGGGTGGATTCCCTGGAATGTTGTTAAGAGAAAGGAAAGTCTACATCAAAATCAGATATTAAATAGAATAGAAACAAAAGCTATAGAAGATGTGGATAAACTTGAAATGCTTGTAAGAGAATCTTACAATTTTGATTTTCCAGAAAGGTTGATTGACGATAGAAAAGAAAACTCTGAAGAAGACAAGCAATTTTTAAGGAAGGTTGAGCAGTCAATTGTATTCAAGGATGGTAGATACGAAGTAAGTTTGCCATTTAAGGAAAACTATGTACAGTTTCCAAACAACTATCGACAAGCTTTCAATAGATTACAAGGTTTAAAGAGAAAGATGATAAAGAATCCCAAATTTGCAGAAGATTATATATCATTTATGGAAGACTTGTTTAAAAAAGATTACGCTGAGAAAGTACCAGAAGATGAGTTAGAAAGGACAGATAACAGAAGATGGTATGTCCCACATCACGGTATATATCACCCCAAAAAACCTGATAAGCTTAGAAGTGTGTTTGATTGTGCAGCCATTTATGAAGGTGTCTCACTGAACGGTTTGCTTCTTCCTGGACCTAACCTAACCAATAACCTGATAGGCGTTCTTTTAAGATTCCGACAAGATAAGATAGCGATTTTAGGAGACATAGAGGCTATGTTCTACCAAATAAGAGTACCATCAAATGATACAGACTGTCTTAGGTTTTTGTGGTGGCCAAATAGCAATTATTCATTAGAGCCTGAAACTTATCGCATGAAAGTCCACATTTTTGGAGCAACATCCTCACCAAGCTGCTCAAATGCTGCTCTTCGATTAACCGCAATCTCAAATGCAGAAAATTATGAACCTGAAACTGTCGAAACCATACTCCGTAACTTTTATGTTGACGATTGTTTACGATCTGAAAAGAGTGAAGAAATAGCAATTAAACGGATTACTGAATTGAAAGCACTCTGTAAAAAAGGCGGTTTTAATATAACAAAGTGGAGTAGTAACAACAGAAATGTAATCGAATCTGTTCCAGTAGAAGAGCGCTCAAAGGATATTAAAGGAATTGACATAGAAAAGGAAGATTTGCCTGTTGGACGAGCATTGGGAGTTACATGGTACCCCCAAACAGATAGTTTTGGTTTTAAAATAAATATACCAGAAAGTAAAGCTACCCGCCGTGGAATTTTGTCCATCACAAGCTCCATATATGATCCATTGGGTTTTGCATCGCCATACATACTTCCTGCAAAGATATTGCTGCAGGATTTGTGTAAGCAGAATCTTGCATGGGATACAGAAATTTCTGGAAAAGAAATCAATACTTGGAAGAAATGGCTTACTAATCTTCCTTTATTGGAAGCTTTACAGTTTGAAAGATGTTTAACTCCAACAGAATTTGGTACTATTTCAACTTGCCAACTCCATATATTCTCAGATGCTAGTAATGTGGGTTATGGCGTAGTGGCATATCTTCGACTTACAGACGAAAATAACAGAATTCATGTTGTAATGATAATAGGAAAGTCTAGGGTCGTACCCCTGAAGAAAATAACTATACCCAGATTAGAGCTCACAGCAGCAACAGTTTCTGTAAGACTTGCTAAAATGATTTTAGAAGAATTGAATGTTGATATTGACCAAATATACTTCTGGACAGACAGTCAAACAGTTTTAGGCTACATTAGTAACCAAAATGCTCGTTTCCTGACCTTTGTAGCAAATAGGTTAGCAGTGATAAAGGAGTTCTCTGATGTAAACCAGTGGTATTATTGTCCCACAAAGGATAACCCAGCTGATATTGCTTCTAGAGGTATTTCAGCCAACGATTCCACTAGAACTCAACTTTGGAAAGATGGTCCGCAGTTTTTGTGGGAAAACAAAGATCATTGGCCACCATTGAAGCCAATCATTTCACTTGAAAATGACCCAGAAATCAAGCATGTTGTTAATTCAGTAACAACAGTAAGTGAAGAAAAACATTTTGTGGAAGTATTGGTAGAAAGAATCAGTAGTTGGAGAAAAATAAAGAAGATAACTGCTTATGTACTTCTGTTTACTGGAAACTTAAAATCCAGATTGAAAGAAGGAAGAAAAGAAAAGGCCAATAATAGATTTCAGAAGGAAAGAGAAGAAAAGAAAACTTTAACTATTGAAGATAGGACAGAAGATGAATTAGGAAGAAATGTGGATGTTGAAGGTGTTTCTGAAGCAGAAAGAAAAGTCATATGTTACTTTCAGCAAAAGCATTTTTCAAAGGAAATCAAGTCTCTATCTGATAATACGGGTTTGTTGAAGTCCAGCCCACTGTATAAACTTGATCCATATTTAGAAGATGGGTTAATTCGAATTGGTGGACGCCTGGAAAGAGCCGCTATGAATTACGATGAGAAACACCCATTGGTAATTCCTAAAGGTTGTCCTTTATCAAGTTTAATTATAGAAGATAGTCATAAGGCAGTTGGGCACCTAGGAAAGAAATCCACAATTGCCCATATCAGACAGAAGTATTGGATAATCGGTGTAAATGTAACAGCAAAGGGAATGATTTCTAAATGTGTTCTGTGTAGAAAGTACTGTGCAAAACCTCTTACCCAGAAAATGTCTGACCTACCGTTTGACAGATTACAGATTGGAGATCCAGTTTTTAGTCGGGTAGGAATGGATTACTTTGGCCCCTTTGAGATTAAGAGAGGAAGATCGATAGTTAAGCGATATGGGGTCATCTTTACCTGTCTGGTTACCCGTGCCATTCATCTGGAAGTGGCCCATTCTTTAGACACTAATTCCTGCATAAATGCAATTCGCAGATTCCAGTCAAGAAGAGGTCCATCAAAGCAAATAGTGTCAGACAATGGTACAAATCTAGTTGGAGCACACAAGGAATTGAAGACAGAGATAGAAAAGTGGAATGTTGAACAGATACAGCAGTCCTTTATTCAAGATAAAATTCAGTGGAGTTTCAATCCTCCTACGGGTTCCCACTTCGGAGGAATTTGGGAGAGGATGATAAGAACTGTTAGGAAAGTATTGTATTCACTTCTTAAGGAACAACCTCTGAAATGTGACGATGAAGGTTTGGTCACATTGTTTTGTGAAGTTGAAAACATCGTGAATGGAAGACCACTAACTGAATTATCAAACGACCCAAATGATTTAAACATGGAGGTTTTAACGCCAAATCATTTGTTGCTGTTGCGTCAGGGGCCGTGTCTACCACCAGGAAGGTTTGACAGGAAAGACAACTACGTCCAGAAAAGATGGCGACAAATTCAATACCTTGCAGATGTGTTTTGGAAGAGGTTCGTCAAAGAATACTTACCTTTACTTCAAGAAAGGCAGAAATGGATTAAAACGCAAAGGAACCTAGCTGAAAATGATATTGTGCTCTTGGTGGATTCTACCCCACGTAATTCTTGGTCACTTGGTCGCATACAGAGTACTATTAAAGACAAGAAAGGACTTGTAAGAATAGTCAATGTGAAAACTAAGCATTCTTTACTTCAGAGACCGGTTGATAAACTTTGTTTGATATTAGAGGCTAATGGTGAACCAACATCTGACGATCATAAAATTTAACTGTTGTCAAATCTGTGAAAGTGTTTAATTTGATAATGTTTGAAGCTGGACATTTAAGTAAAAGAACTTAACACTTTAGTTTGTGAAACGTTAATTGTATCAATCCTTATGTATTGATATATCCGCATTTAATATTGTGTTGGATATGTAAAAACTGTTTAAGATTTAGACTGAACTGGAACGATTTAATATTTTTAGTTTATTTCAATTTTGCCCTTTTTAAGGTTAATGTTAAATAATATTAAAGGGTTAATATTAGGGAGCCGGTGTGTAAGGGTCAAAATACTTTAATTTGTATTTAGTAATATTTACATGACAGCGTCCCTTTAAGTGAGCAGAATTGCGGTTATTGGTCACGTGATCATTTTTCCCGAAAATGAAAGAAAGCGTGGCGCACTGTGTAACTATAATTTTCTGATGGTTTTTGTAATGTCAAATTGGGGGAGAAAGAAGGGATACATGGACCTATAATTATGGTATGTAAAGGTACAAATATATAAGTAATGTAACGCGTATCGTAAGTTTGTAGTCATTGCATAAAACTTTAATTATTGTCTTGAAAAAGAATGAAGTCGGCAGCGGCCAGGCTCAACAATCGTAGTCTCGATTATCTTACATAGCATGTCCTAAAGCCTTCCTTGTCAAAATTTTCCATTTGTAGTCTCGATTGTCACACAGGCAAATGTTATAGTATTATCGCATAATTCTTTTTTATTCGTACATATACATGTATTTCTTTGCCGACTAGTTTATTTTAATACATATTTATTATTGTTGGTATTGTCTTTTCAGGCAATCAGTTCAGATTTAGTTGAATTTCATCAATAAAGTATAGAAAGAAAAGAAAGTTTTACTTGTTGGGTGAAAGGTCTGAATTGCATGAGCTAAATAGGCAAGCAAGTTTCCTGTAGAAAGAAAGAAAGCCCCTGTAGATCAGCCCTGACAAAGCTGTAACCTACAGAGCCTCTGAAGACTGCAATAGGACACCAGCCCGATATAGTTCTATGGTCTCTGCAGCCATAATGTATCTTCAACTAATTATTGGATTTCATTTTGGAGAGAAGTCATATCTCCCGCACTCAAATAAAATGCAGGGGCGGAACCAAACCCCACCCTGCTCAGCTACATAAAAAAATAATACCTTGCATCAATGAAATTACATCACAAAGTGATCCTACATCATCATTATAAAAATGATTTCTCTGTTTAAAAAGCTCAATTTGTATGTATGCCTATATAATTTAGAGATGATGATGGCAGATTTTCCTAACAGAACCCTGGCACACCCAATTAGAACTACTTTCAAGTTCCCGGGTTATCAACGGCGTTGCCCATGACGACACCTTTGAAGAATGTTTTATCTTAGAAAGTTTCTAAAGTTCCAAGCTATTTTTCTTTCAAGTTTATCTGATTTTCTTTAAACAAGGACAAGTTTGCACTGAAAATTCTAAACATACAGAAGAAGCTGGATGTAGGTTCCGGAATCAGCCGAGATTTGTCGAGTGGTGTTTTCCTGTGTACTGTCCACATCTTACCAGCGACGCATATCACGCATATGGGTACACCGAACTGGTAATATTTACACCAAGAAGCGATTGCCACAACACCATGAGGGATGTGTATCCACTTTTCTAGGACTTTGCAGAGTGGCGAGGGATTCTTCCTTGATTCATGGTGGGTACTAAATATGTGCGTGAATTGGTAGAATCGGACACTTGACAACACCGAAACAGTTTGCTAGTTTGCTATTTCGAAGCAATTTCCAATAGACTACGCATGAAGTCAACTGTCTCGACCAATTACAATAATCTATTTATATATAAATAACATTACAGGATTACCATACCAGCTCCACCGATAAGGTATATATTAACCTAAAATCTTAACTGTCGACCAGCCATAAGTAAAGACCACGATAAATTAAACAAGACTTGATAATATTTTAAGTATTGCTACTTTAAAGAGAGAGAGAGAGAAAAAAATGTGGTTTAACGTCCACTCGACAACTAGGTTATTTCAGGACTAACATATGGTTTTAATTTTATTTCAATTATTCGCTTGCGCGTAGGGTCTTTAGTAGTGGGTGGAAACCGAAGTACCCGGAGAAAACCCACGAGGTTGGACAGGCGACCCTGCTCCTTGCCACTTACAACCGGGGATTCGTAACCACGCCAGTTGACTCGGTGGATGGTCGTATGATACAGCGCGCGCACGCTAACCATTCGGCCATGCTACTTTAAAACCGCATTTCTTTGTCATAGGACATAAATACCCACTGCTTAGCATTTATGACAATTGGTGCATTGGTCATTTGATAAGGTTTAAATCTGGACTATCATCAAGAAAAAGCCATGATAAGCACTTAACGTCTTCTATATTCCACTGAACTGAGATCAAGAGCAGGAAGTTGGGGTAGTATAACGGTTTAGAGTCCGGCGCTTCAAACTTTAGCCTAAGCATTTTACTAATATGAAGTCAATTCCCAAATTTGTAGAATCAGATATTTGACGCCACTGAAACAGTTTGCGGATGTTAATCTAACCTCTAGGTAATTCACCCGATTCGTATTTAAAATCCATACGGACAATGCATTAAGCAATTACAATAATCTATTCTAATATAAATTACATTACAGTATTATTATATCATGGCATATATTAACCCCTGCTACTTTAAAACTGCACGTCTTTGCCCCAGGAGACATACGCCTACTTTAGAATGTAGAACACTATAATATATATTGATCTTTTGATAATGCTTAAATGCAATCGGTAATATCTACTTTAACAAGGCACGCCCACTATATCGGGATACCAACCAACGCTCAACAGAGATAAAGGGAGGGGGCGTGGGCGGTGATAGTTGTCTTGAATATCGCGTTTCGGGCTCAAGCTGGTCGGTCTACTCTGGCTTATGATGTGAGCGTATTTGGCTTTCAGATATGGGTGCCTTCTAAACCTCAGAGGCCATTTCTCCACAGAACACTTCATTATCTCATTCTATAATATTCCCGATGAAATGTTGATGTTATATTATTTACTTTAAAGTCCAGTCATCTTCATAAATTTGAAGGTTTCAGACCGTCACTCGTGGTTTCAGGCCACCACTCAAGGTTTCAGGCCGTCACTCGTGGTTTCAGGCCACCGCACAAGGTTTCAGACCGTCACTCATGGTTTCAGGACACCACTCGGAGAGAAATTGTTATTATTTGAACCAATCACTGCTGCATAACGGATCATGGTGGCTCAGATGAAGACGCCGGCGCACTTGCCAGGAGGCCAAGAGTTCCATCCCGGATGGGTAATTACGACATGCATACACTATTCAATGAGATATGATGGAAATGTTTCCCAAACATTGTTAGATAGGTTCCACTTATTAGATGTATAAGAAAATCATGTCATAAAATTCACGAGTTTATTATTATACATAATCATTAAGCAGCCATTCAACCTTTTTACATAACAGTCTGCCATTGTTACAACTTCCTCTCCAGCCGGAGGATAATGTCCATTTTATCGGTAACCACATAGACGTATTAAAGTACTCTAAACTTGTCTGCTCTCTCGTGGTTATAGATTGGCAGAGGTCAGTCGTTCCTTATTTATTGGCTTGATTTAAAGTGTGCGGAATAATAAGCGGTGCTGGTAAGGATGATAAGTTTGTTCTGGTCAAGGTTAAGTCCGTCTAATTGAATCAAGAGAGATGAATGACACTGGCTATTTGCTGCCGTCAATCTTTCTCCTGCAATTCCTTTCAAGTAGAAATATTCCATGCAGAGAATCTGGAATGTTTGGATTATGGTAATGCAAAGAGCTAAAGACAATTACTCTTACGACCCCAGTGACGGCACTCTTAAACTCAGTATAAAGTAACGTTTAGTGCTTGACCCTAATCAAAACTCTTGTCAGATTATTCCGGGTTTACTAAACACATAAACAACAACATTTTTGGTTGGTCGGTGCAGAAGGGTAGGATTTTAAACCCGATCTCATTCTTAAAAAACTCCTAAGCAAAACACTTTTAGTTCGTTCTGGGTTTCAACTATAGCATTTTTGGACAGTTTTATCAACATTAAAAGACAACAAGTTTTTATTATTTTGCCTGATACCACCTACCACTGCGTTCATCAGCGTTGGGTTAGGATGGTGGGGTGTTAGTATCATGTGGTTGAACCATGTAGTAAGACGTTTATCGGTACTTTCTACGTTTATCGTTTGTCAGTGGTGCCGGACAGATTGCCCGGCAAGCGACAACGTGTAGTCGTTCGGAATAGACCGACGATCCGTGTATACATTGATGTGCACATAAGAGATCCATTGGAAGTTGGAATTCGATATCAGATTCCACCAAAAGTTCATGCGCAGAGCACATTGCATGGCGTATGACCATCTTTATTATAGCCCAGTCGGAACAGAATATTCTTTGCTGGAAACTTCGTGAATAAATGCTCGACTATCAGATTCATTGAATATATTTCTTAGTAAACTGACAACCTGAATATCATCAAATATATATAACGACTAAAATATAATATTATAAATTTTCATCCTTTGACATTTATCCACGATGTAATCTATTAATAAACCATTTGTGTTTTACGAATCTTTCAGATATGTGGTCAGCCAAATATATGTCTAGAAGAATCAATCATCAGATAGAATTATAATTGATGATTGATTGTTTGACGAAATCATATGAACAGTGGAAAATTTGTTTAAACAATATTCTTGCTACAGCACAAGCACGTGTTCAATCTAATCCCAGACCAATCGAGAATTAATAAAACTTTACGTGATTTACGTGATCATTCCCGAGTTATCAGCTTCCTTGATTGCACCTGATCGTCAATAAAACCACTTTACCATCACCATAAATACAGCATTAATAGATCTATTCATAGTAATCAATTGATTGGTATCTTTCAGATAAGTCTATTAGGAGAGTGAGAGAGGGGGGGGGAGACGGGGGAGGGCACGGGGGAGGGGGTCCATCATTGGTTTTTCACAGGAGGAATTAGGATATGAACTTTATTGTTTCTTCTTTTTTTTTTTGCAATTGTTCATGTTTGTTGTTGTCTGTGATTGATTTATTATTAAACTGTTTCAATGGCATTTAGTAATTTAACAGGAGTATTCAGGTCACAAACCTATATAATATAATTACTGCTTATTGCTGAGCGCGACGTTTCGACTAGGTTTCTCTAGTCATTATCAAGCAATGATAAAATATAACGAGGCACTATATATACATGCAAAACAAAACAACACTTGGTTGCCACTGTCCAACCAGACACCCTTTATATTACCTTCAAAGAAACCTAACATAAGAAACTGGTGGCTTTATATATAAGTAGGCCCTTCGGTACTATACCGGCATCTATGCATCGCATTAAGAAAGTATGATTGTTTCTATATGTACATATTTACCCTCTGTTTTTCTCATTTGATCGATGAGTGGCCGTGTACACCTTATACAGGTCACAATTCTGTAGAATACAATTACTGCGTATTACTGGGCCAAGTTTCGACTAGGCATCTCTTGTCATTATCAAGCCATGATAAAATATGAAAATATAACAGAACAATATATACATGTAGACGAAAACATTTTGTTAATGTTGATCAACCAGAGATTCTCCTTAATTACATGTACCTAATCGAGGTGTCGGCGCGAGTGCGTTGTATCAAAAGGTCTGTCATTGAGTCAGCTGTCTCCGGTTGTACGCGACAAGTACAAGGGTCGCCTGTCCAGCCTCATGGGTTTTCTCTGGGTCCTCCTATTTCCTCCGCTGCGAAAGACCTCTACGTGCAAGGGAATTGTTGAAGTAAAATTGAACCGCAATGATATAGTCTATTTCGAGTGGACTCAAACCCCATTTCCTGTTCTGTTGCTGTTTGTCTTGTCAGGTGGTCGCAGTTGGTATGCTTCTGCCTTTTAATGGCCACCATCAACTTGTTGATTTTTATGCCATGTAGGGAGAGTGCTTTTAGATTCCAATTTAAGATTTTAAGATGCTGCAAATATATACATTTAAAACTATATACACTGTTTCTACTCCACCATGGCCGCCACTTTCGCCTTGAAATTGGTTATTGTTGTGGAGGAAACAATGTCTGGAGGAAGTGAGTCGCAGTCCCTGATTGTTCTTGGGAAGAATGATAAATTTCTGTAATCGCTGTTGGTGTTAGCTACTTGGAAAGAGGGTTGGTGCATGTTCCTAGTGAGACGTTTGGGTGGAATTAGCCTGTTCTCCGCAATGATAGCTACATCCTTATTATGTATTTTATAGAGCATGGTGAGTTTTGCTTCCTTACTCCATTGTTCTGAGCTCTTCCATTCCAGTTTGTCTAGCATCTTGTCTACATTGGATCGATTTCCATGCTTGTTGCAAACGTATATGGCTCCTCGATGTTGGACCATATCAAGAGTAGGTATGTCCTTCTGCGTATATGGATCCCATACTATGGATGCGTACTCAACTATGGGTCTAACGAGTGATTTATACGCATTTTGATTGCTAGTCGTCAATCCTATGTTTACGTTTCTGCGCAACAATCGGGGTGTCTTGTTGGCTTTGTCACATATTTTTTTGATGTGGTTTGTCCAGCGGGGGTCAGATGTAAGAAGACAGTCTAGGTATTTTGCGTTGTTTACAGATTGTAAAGGGTGGTTGTATAATTTGTATTGGAACATGATGGGGTTTGCTTTCTTGCTGATGGTGAACACATTACACTTATCTGGATTAAATTCCATCTTCCACTTTTTCTCCCATATTCCTAGGTTTTTTTTTAGGTCTGATTGTAGGTCTAAGGCATCAGCTTCCGATGTTACTGTCAGGTAGGCTATTGTGTAGGCGAATAGCCTAACAGTTGATTTTAGACCAGATGGCATGTCATTTATGTATACCAGTAACAATGATGGACCGAGTACAGAGCCTTGACGTTTTGTATCCATAATGAACCAGTTTATGCCCAAGGGAGACTGTGGGTGACTTTATCGAATGCAATTAGTGCCCTGGCTTACTTATTGCATTTATGTTGCCTTAGCGGATATCTAAAGATGTTTCCAATCTTCTAAATTCCAACAAGTCTTATTAATTAATAAGTCAAATGTGTATTATTACGTAAATAGATAGATGTAGTTTATTTGGAAAATCTACACAATTGAACATAGATGCAAAACCATAAACATAAATGCAAAAGCCAACATGATAGAGACCATTCAAAGTTAGTATGTTAAGCCAACGGCAGCTCCCCCCCCCCCCCATTAAGAAGACAAGTATTATCTGGTGGTTAGGGCATTGTATTCATGCATAAAATTGACATAAAACTGAACCGGTTAAGTTTGTTGTATTATGTATTTATCGAAATGGTATAAGTTGGTTAATACCAAAACGTTATAAGTTGGTTAATAATGCTTAATATTATCTAAACAAAATTGTTATACGTTGGTTAATACCAAAACGTTATAAGTTGGTTAGTAACGCTTAATATTATCGTTATAAATTGCAGGTTAATACCAAAACGTTATAAGTTGGTTGATAACGCCTTACATTATCTGAAGAAAAAAAACGTTATAAGTTGGTTACATTATCTGAAAAAAACGTTATAAGTTGGTTAATACCAAAACGTTATACATAATACCGTTTGTTATTGTGTAAGCAAAATGATATAAGTTGGTAATACATGTACATGTAGTACTATTATTTTTACAAAAGAAAAACGCTATAATTCGATACGAACCACCAATTTACCACGGATTTGGCCTTTCGAAATGGCAAATCTATTTTACATCTTGCTTAATCAATCCATCACCGGGGACCTAATAAAAACTTGCTTTCAGCAGCAAGATTTAATCTGGAAAGACATTTGTGATACCTTCTTATTGATAAGCTTAATCACTGCACAGAGAGTTTGTTTTTTGTGTGATAAATCTTGTCAATGAAGATTTATTTCATCGAGTTCTCTATGGAATAGTTTCTTTTTCTCTTAATATCTGTAAACATTTTATTGGCCGTCCATTCCTTTTGTTTGGGGTTACGTTTGTGCTGAAATTATTCTTTAAGGGGTGGAAAGAGAAATAGTATTACCACCATTTTATTGGATTATCTATTATCAGATTATTGGAAGGAATGGCTGTAGCGGTATCAATTTATCTATTTAAGACCGAGATTCCATTGGCAATAAACTATACCAAATTGTCTCCAGTAACACCTCACTTTGTGAACATTTCATCTTTACAATATTTACTTTATCTTCCTCCGAGTTTACTTTCTAAATCAAATTTTTGTTTTTATCGGGTAAATTATCTTGGCAGCTCTTGTCATTACAGAAATGCAAGCGTCTGCATAAGTGGCATAAAATCGTTAACAGAAATCTTTTCGTTTTTCACATTATCGCCCTTCTCCATTCTTCCAAACGTCAATTCCAATTTTCTGCGGAATGAAAAGCGGTGTTAGCTTTAATGGTATCCAAAATAGCCAATCGTAAACAATCATTAAAATTGCTATTGTTCCTAAGTGATACTAATCTATTGAGATATATTAGAGGTCGGTCTCTTTAAGAGCGATCTGCTCCTAGACTAAAATACTTCATGTCATCATCGTTTAAGCTAGCGCGTGCATGACACTCCTCTAGTGACGTCTGCTACCCCCTTAAGATTTGGTCGAGTTTCTGGCGGGAACAATTACTTGGATCTCGTATCAATACCCTTCTACTTGATAATAAGCCGTAAAACGCCGACTCCATCCCGAATCAATAAAGCAACAGGTCTACCTATACCGCCAATACTTCCCAGGATTGCCTCCCGTTAATTAAATAAAGGGCACTAGGTCTCGTTATGAATTCTATAGACAGTCGATTCCAAGACACCGTTGTTATTCATTACTTGTAAGGAAGAGAAGCCGATAACTTCCTTTAACAGAAAGTGCGACCATCTAGGCTTGTCACATTTGATATTGGGTTTTGATATATACATACTGGTGTCGTTGGCACAGACTACTGTAATAGCAGTGATCGAACATAATAAAGAAGAACAATAGAATCTATTATTAGACTTTGCGTACTTACTAACAGGTAAGAACGGAATTTGATTATATCTAAATGTCAACGTGGTTAAATAGAATTAATGTTGCACTTCGCATTTTATTCACAGAAATGTTGCGCTCCGCATTTTAATATGTATACCACTAGAATGGGTGATGTCTGAGATTAAAGAAGAGGAGTAACGGTCCTGTTGAACCGAATTCATAAAAAGAAACGTATTCTCAAATTGAGCGTGTTTGAAAAGTTTTCTTTCTTTCGTTTCGGTTAGGGATTTGTTTTTTGATTGTTTGTTTTTGTTTTGTTTTCTGAGTTGGTCTTTTTAGGGAGGGGGAATTCTGGGTTTCAGATGCACTTAGACTGCCCTCTAGGATAGGAAAATCTCCTTATTCGTTACCAGTTAATCAAGTATTGCGCGAAATTTGACAGGCGTTTTGATTTTAACAAATACGGGAATGACCTTTGTGGTAAGTATACTTATTTATCTTAGGGTAAATCATTTAGAGTTGATAATTCAAATGTACTTCGTTAACCTTAAAGTTACTCCAACTTTCAGAAACCCATTATGATCGAAGGTGCACAGGCGTGTTGACATCTGTGCATTGTTTATACGTTTATTTTAGAATTCGGTAAACGATTAGTGTGTTTATCTTAAGGTACTGCATTAAGCAACACTCATTTCAACAACCCTTTTAGTCAGAAAATAACAATATTATTTGCTGATAGTGAAAGAACAGAGCGATATCATATGGACAATAACCGTACCTTAAATTGTAAACAGTGGCTTTTTATCTCTTACATCACAAGGAACTGTGGCTTTAATATATCGATAATTTTATTAATTCATTAAAACCTATTAAGTCCCCTTGTCTGCATGCATTTAAAACATACAAAGCTGTGGTCAAATATAAACCAAATGAATCTGGAAATTCGAACATTTCTAAAGTACAAAGTTTAAATGTTTTATTTAAATTTGTTGTCAAGGTTACCAAGAATAAGTATATTTTAACATTCAGTATAATAAAAAATAGATTAATGACAACAAACAGACCCGAGTCACGCGAAATTATTGTTGTTTTCATGCATGTATAATTTTAAAGAGTCCTAAGCAGATATATCGTTGCATAGTTTTTTTTTGTTTGTAATCTGTCAAGTGACACATAGTAAAAAACTATGCAAGGTAAGCTCTAAAGTAGTACTTAGTGGTCGTGATCAGGAACGGCTTTAAGACATTGGACCAATCGCTCGGAATTCGGTGCCTCTAGGGTATTCTACTTTAGTCTTGTCAAGACAAGCAAATCCGTCCTCGTACATACATAATTATGAAAGTAACATTAAAAAAAAAAACAAGTTGCCATTCATTTCTGGTCATTTTTAAAAAATCATTTGACTTGTGTCTGGTTATTCAGAACCTAAACTGTCCCACATCGAGTTTTCTGTATTGCTGAAATGGATAAAATGATGTTAGATTAGTGGACAACTAACTATTATATACGATTCTGGAATTATTTGTGAAATTATTTAAACAATGAATAAAGCATTTTGAGGTGGATCTAAAGTAAACATTTAGGCCTGTAATTGTCATTACTGATGATATGCAAAAACAAATTAATCCGCGCAAGATTAAAATGAAGCTAATCAATTATTCTTTGATACTCTGCCTACGATGTTGCATCTAAGCAAAAGCTTCATATCAGGTCCACAAGATTTCAGATTTTTTTAAAAGAAACTGGCCCCAAGCGGTATTCACGTTCTTATTTTTCTTGGTGGTGGGGAGAGGTGGGCTCTTATCCAAAAGGAAGACAATGGTCAACTAATTCAAGAACAATCGACATGAAACTTCCTCGGGCAATTTCGCATCAATTGGTGTTCTTTTGATATGATTTCACAATTCCAAGATGGGGGTGTTCGGTGCTTTTTTTCTTGTTATTTATATGACTTTTCATGTGTAATCTGGTTTTAAAATGGCTTGTTTTACAGCATATTTATATGTGTAGATTTACCATGCACACCTTCTTGTGCAACTTTTAACCAGGTGTTTTTTTTTAATATTTATACATTTATAGTTTACTCAGAGTTTCACCAAGTCTACTTTCTGACACTCAGTAGGAATGAAACTAGATATTTTTTGGTTGTATTTGATAAAAAAAAAAAAAACAACATTATCGTGGTTCTTGTTTGTATCATTGATGAGAGCTGACAAAAAGATGGTTTAAATTGTTGAGACACGAAACCCTAATATCTTCCTTGATGTTCACTCAAATGCACTAAGACAAATATATGAGTTACGTGACACATACGTTTAGTCCTGTCTTGTCGATCTTATAAATAGTTTAATCATTTAATCAGTGCAAGCGCTCTGTTGGTATACGGCACATTGTGAAACATTCAACTTTTATAATCAGTGCAAGCTCTTTGTTGGTATACGGCGCATTTTGAAAGTTGCAATAATTGTCCATGATCTTATCTATTTGTGTATAAAATCATTTAAATTTTTGATATGGTGTGTCGAATATGCTTATCTATAATATAACACATATTTTCTTGTTCGTCCCGTTTTACCATACTTCTTATCGGGCCCGTAGCCACGGGGGGGGGGGGGTCGGGGCTATGGGGGGTCGGGGCTATGGGGGGTCGGGGGTTAAAAAATCGAATTAGCCCCCCCCCCCCCAAATATTTCGCCAAAAATAGTGATTTTTTAGGAGTGTTCTTAGTTGGCCACATACTCAGCCCCTCTAAAACATTCCGTAGCCCCCCACCCCCTCAAAAGAAAAAAAAATATGAGCTGGCTACGGGACCGCTTCTTATGTTTTTGACAAAAATTCTTTGTTGGTTGTTGTTTGTTATAAGCAGAATCCTGAAAACAAAAATAGCGTGACCTCTAGATTTTGATGCCATATTTCATAGTATCATAGATATTGAACAAATTGTTGAAAATCATACTAGAATGACCTCTGATGCCATCTTTCACAGTATCATAGATATTGAACAGTTCGTTAAAATCATACTTACACTGAAAACTACTGAATAACATCACCATAAAAGATGTGATCTATTCTGGTACATAAATGCAAAGTCACTCGACATAATAAAAGGATAGACAATTCAAGTGATCTAACAATAACCATCGATTATTGTAAAGTTTAGAAAAGGTTCTATCTATATTTCATTTTAATTAACGCTAATTCAGGTATTCAAGTATTTTTCATTCTATCAATTAGATAATTACTAACAATTTCAAACGTAACTGGAAATAGCTTAGTTACTGGTACAGTTTTTTAAAATCGAATTTTAGGTTGATACTTGTTTTTTTTTAGTATTTATTTATTCAAAAAATGAAAAAAAATGTTTCGTTTTTATTTTATATCTGACAAATTTATGAACTTGTACAACTCTCAACTGAGAATTTGACGCTGATTATTTTAAGGCACTTTGAGACATTTTAATATAGTGATGAAGTACTTGAGGAATTTATGTGTTTTCGTCTTATCAATAAACAGTTATTAAAAACAACTCATAATCGTTATTCAATATACATATACTGTTTTAGTTAGGGTGGGACTGCACATGCCCGTTGAGATGCCGGTAGGGTATAAAAAAGGACACGAGTATTGAACATTAACTATGGAATTAAAGCCCACCATTAGGCATCAAAAATATCAAAAAAATGAAATCTACGAAGTTATGACTTTAACGTTTCTTGTCTCGCTAACTAAAATGCGATCTATATGGACATTTTTATAATACCTACCCTTTCTCAATTAACTGTTGACATCCAATGCACTTGTTCCACTGTTTCTCTAACATATTTAACACAGCCGCGATGACCTCATCATCCATCCCAAATGTGAGGCCCGGGAAGACTGGAGGTCTGGAGAATGAGTTGGGCGAGGGAGGATCTTGAAACCACAGTAAAGTGATATTTGGGCGGAATGATTGGAGCATTGGCCTGGAACAGACAAGACACCTCCTGCGAAGTTTTCCACTGCACTTTTCTTTGATTTCACGACCCAACCTGCGCAAGTGATCGGCGTAATATGCAACATTTATGACAGAATCCTTCTTTGGATAAGCTATCATGAGTACGTCCTCGGGATCACAGAAAGGCATGACCTTTTCACAGAAATACGTTCTTTTGAAAACATTTTGGAATTGTTACATACTTTACTTCTTGCGTCTAGGTAAAAGTGAAGAACCGGGTTTCATCCCGAATCACAACATGACCCAAAAAAGCATGTGGATATTATCGATAGATCTCGAGAAGCTGTTAGCCTACCCGCCCTGCAACGTTGACAACGGGGGAGAACCTGAGGCATCCTTGTAAGCGGGCCAGCATCTTACTCTCTAAGCCCCCTCAGCTGTCCACATGAATTAAAAGAGATGTTATTTCTTGATTCATAAGATGTTTTCTAAAATTCCGTTTGAGACAAGTTTTTGTACATTCTGTAATATTTTGACATTTAAGAAAGAAATTAATATAATCGCGAAACAAATTCTGAAATGACATTTGAATAATCCGTTCATGACAAATTGCCTTTTTTGTCTGAGTATTAAGAATTTATAAGATGAATTATTACATGTCACATCTTAAAGGTTAAAATTGAAGACGATAACCAAAGTTGGATTTACCTCATTAAAGTTGAAGTGTTCATTTCTACAGCCCATTAAATGAGGTTTTCGCAATGTTGCGACCCAGTCGGTGAATGCGCATGAGTAGTTACATTACAAGATTAATAAAGCACCAATGACTCACGTTGGGTTAAATTCTGTAAAAGATAATTAAAACACTATTAACTTAGGTTGGTTTACTGTAACACAATTAACTCACGGCAGGTTAAATACTGTAACACAATTAACTCAGGCAAGTTTAAATAATGTAGCTTATCAATACAGCATAAGTAACTCACACGAAGTTAAATACTGCAAATAATTAACAATTCGTCAATAACTCACGCCAGGTTAAATAATGTAAATGATTAGTAATTCGTCAATAACTAACGCCAGGTTAAATACTGCAAATAATTAGTAATTCACTAATAACCCACGGCATGTTAGGTACTGTTACACAAATAATTCACGACATGATAAATTCGGTAACACCAATAACTCATGCCAGGTTAAAGTCACGTTCTATTTAAGCACAAGTAACTCACGTCGTGTTTAATTTTGTACCATCAACAATTCACGAACGGTTACATAAAGTAAATAATTAACAAAACACTAACGCAAGTCAGGTTAAATACTCGCAATCAAAACCTCACATCGAGTTAAAGGTTAAATAATTAACATCAGGTTAAATACCCACATACCAATAATTCACATCAGGTTAATATTGTAACACCAATAATTCATATCGGGTTAAATACTGTAAAGCAGGTTACATACTGTAACACAGGTTAAATGTTGTAACAGGTTAAATACAGTATCACAGGTTTAATACTGTAACAACAATAATTCACTTCAGGTCAAATACTGTAATACCAATAATTCACGTCAGGTTAAATGCTGTAAATACAAGCCTTAAATTGGAATTAAAAGTCTGGTATGTCGTGAATGTAGACACAAGAGTATGCGAACAAGAAAACGTTGATTCGTAGCCGCCATTTTTGTTTATTTCGACATCATTCCCATAAAAGTATACACAATATTTGAAATTCGATTCCTTGGATATATTCTGAGAAACTTTTTATTTTGTAAGTACCACGCCTCTTAAATGAGCTAATTTGCAACCGGGAGGGTTGGGGTCAGTGAGTAAGCCTGTGGCTCGTTGTAGGTTGAGACAGTTCCTTACGGAAAAAATCATAGAAAAACGCCAAGAAGAGAAGAAATCAGAAGCGATCACAAAAGAACCCCTAATGACCAAATTGACTTATTTTGAAAACCAGTTTCTATTTAGTCAGTCAATACAAAGGAGTCAAATACATTTTATGCAAATTTAAAGCTACAATTTCATATTATTTTATTTTTAAAATGTATTAAAATAAAGCCTTAAAATAGATGGTATATATAAACAGTCGTAACTTGTTAAAGAATAATCTTATTAATTCAATAATTCACTATTGCCAGTTGAGAAATTGGCAATATATCAAATATTAAACGTTTAGCTATTCCATCGGGGGTAATTGTGTTTTATATCCGGTGTCAACGATTTTTAAGTGTGGGGAATATGGCGTATAATAGTGAGTTGACAACCTATTGAGCAAAAGACATAGACATAATTATGTTTTGACTTTCTTTGAAAATTTGAAATCCTCCATTATCTTCACAAATTTATTAGGAATTGTTTTTTTTAACCAGAGACTGTTCAATAGTGGCGTTACTTGTATAGCAAACTGAAGGACAATTTTAAACCTGGTTTTATATATTTTAAAACTGTTTTTAAAAAATGTTAATACATGTAATATAGTATGAGAACAGTGGCAAAATTCGACAATTTCATCTGCTGAAAGGGCAAGTGGTCCTGTTAGTAAGATAAATATGTTTTTTTTCAGTCATTTCGTCGGTATAACCTCGGGGGTTTTTTTTAAGGAAAAAAAATAAAAACATATGTTAGTCCCGACTAGTGGGCACTAAACTCGATATATGTCTCGTTGATTGTGTTGTAAATGATGTGTGTGTATCTAGGGGGACCCACGGGGGCGCGTGAGTAAGGGTATCACTCAGATTTTCTTCCGTCCCAAAGTGGAAGTGCATTATTGAAACTAATTTGCATTGGAAATCCTGTTAAAACGACGACCAATCTCGCTCTCTCTCTCTCTCTCTCTCTCTCTCTCTCTCTCTCTCTCTCTCTCAATTAGAAATGGAAGAATATATCTCTGTTGTACATGTGAGATGTATTGAATTATTCTTTGATGGTTTAGACTTGGATGAATAATTATCACTTGTAAATGCGATTGTGTCTGTGTGTTTGATAGTTCTATACATCTTTATTAGGAGACATATTACTGACACGAATATAAATAGCCTATTTGTCTCTATATTGTTTTTTCATTTAGGCTCCCTTATGGCGGCATGGCGGCAGATCTAGATAGACAAACCCACATGGCGTCCTCTTACGCCGCTTGAAAAATGATCGTATTGCGTTAGTTATACGCGTAATAAATGAAGGGGGATTATATTCTTGTATACGTGATAATTTTGTCTTTGTAAAACTGCCAAAGGAATAATTCATTTCCTATAGAAGACAGAAATGAATGCGAAACCGCGGCGATAATCTTAAGACATTATTTCTCATTGAAGCCCAACGGCATTACATGTGCAAGTATATTGAATGATGTCGACGAATGCAGAAGTTCCACATTTGGCGTTAAATCTATGAATTGAACAATATTTGGTCAAGGGCTGGAAGCGAGTGTATTTAATGGTAATGGTTCAGACAGTATTCACAATGGACAAATATTTTCCTTATCGAACCCGTCTCGTCTGTTATTTAGTATTAATTAGGAGCCGATCACCAGTTGAACGGTTTCTACCAGAGGCGACAATTATTTCGAATGCGTACGACATAATCTGACAGCTGAAAGACTTGAACTAAACAAAACTGGGTTTGAAATATTATTTTAAATACACAAAATAAAATAATATTACGCTGTCCATGATATTTGATTGAATGCAGGTTCCAAATCCAAAGCTCATAAGATGTTTTTTAAATGTCAGTCAAAGAGAGGATTATAATGTATCCAAATCAGATCCAAACGTATGTTAGCCTATGCATATAGTGACTATAAATCAGAATCCATGTTTTAAAACGACCAAAAATATTGTAAAATAATCTTGCTGGTGTCAGTCAAGTTAGTTGGGCGTTCGAGTGGTCTAATGCGCCCACTTTATGTCATAAAGTCTGCCATTGAGTCATATTGCGTGGTTTCAATCCCGAATTTTTGCGTGTCATAGAATAGGGTGGATATCTAACCCCGTCGGTTTTCCACATAGATCTACGATACCTCCGCACTGCAAAATACCCCTGTTCACGTTTCCGTTCGTGAATACGCATATGACTGATCACTCCTTCCAATATTATTACCTCCTGAGTTGAAGGCTTCCGTGTGTGTGATGGGCATATATTTCGCTAGGATTAGGGTCTTGTATTCTTATAACCGTAGCCCCGTGTTGGCCTTTATGTTACCCATGAACGAGGTCATAAATTTACCTAAGGATGATAACGGGTTTCCGTTTACCTCCTTATAGTCCGGTGTATTTCATTCTTATCCCACTCCAGGCTGTAATAATGGTGTGCTGTTATCAGCTAATACTTTTTCTTAAATCATCTTGGCTATTTTTTTTTTATCTTACTAAGAAACATTTTTCGATTGTTTCCCCAAAGTGAAGGATTAAATCTAGATTTAACACCATTATTCGTGTAACTCCTAATTTGAAATGGTTTTATCGATTATTCTAAACCCAAATCAGATTTTACTTCAGTTTTTATCCGCAAGAATCGAAAATTGGAGAGAAAAACAATTAAATTCCCATTCCAATTATTTCAGTTCGTGTGCAAATCTTATTATGTCTGGTAAATATGTTGTTGATGATACAAGACTTAGATCTAATGATGCCTTGAGAGTCATTTTATTTGATAGTTTGCTGATGACTTATATACAATGCCTGAATTGTGTGCGTTATTCCCCACTATTCTAAGTGTGTTTATCATGTTGGTTTATATACTACGCACATTGCATGTGTGAGCAGCATTCCTTACCACCCACACGTCCAAAATTGTATAAGCTCTGCAATAATGTGAGTTAAATTTCCTGTTTTAAACATACTGCTTCAGGGGTTGTTTTGTTATTAATGTGAAGTAGACTTGTCGAAATTCAGAACTGCGTATTCTTCAATGTATTAAAGTGCCAATCCCGATAACTTTTTGGGGAATAATAAAACTGCTTAATTTTGTGTTAAAATCCATAACCTAAGGCCCACCTACTAACCCGATATTTGTGATACGCTTGTAAATAACTTAAACCTGACGATCTTCATCTGGAAATGGAGACCGTTGTATTATACAGTATCTGGATAAAACCAGACTTTTTTCTATAAAAATAATATGTAGGTGAAATTTACCTTTTGTTATCAAGTACAGTGCATGGGTAATTCACTGTATAGACCTCTCAAGAAACGTTAATCAATTATCAGGTCACCCAATGAAAAAATTGACCCGAAATCTTAAAAGGGTTACGTGTCCGGATAAGCAGTGTTGACGTTCACGTCCAAACGACTCAATATTTTGAGCTGAAATTTTGAGACAAGGTAAATACACCATGCCACTATATTTTGGTCCATAAATTTCATAAATACTCAGACTTTAATTTTTGAGACTCTGTTCTTATCGGGATTGTCCCTTTAAAGGTATGGGCCAGTTGTCAGCATTTGGTAACATTTACTGGATAATCAACTACTACATAAAAGAACTCCCGCAATGGGCAATGGAGCTTTTTAGCTCAAGTCCAGTAATGACGAATTAGGACTAATAACAAAAACATAGATATGGTCTTTGAAGAGAGAAATTTTACAATAAAAATATCAAGGGTGTTAGGTATTGAACAGACAATGCAAATATATTTTTTCTGAAATGGAAATTCTTAAATCAATTTCACGGCGAGTTAACTCCCTCAGATTTTATTCATGATTATGTAAAAAAGACTGGATAATCTAGTCAATGACCTAGTTGTTAGCAAATGTTGACAACCCACCAAGACTAATATTTGCAGAGTATTTGTGTGAATGAAAGAGACTTTTTTGAAGATTTTACTTTTAAAATTTGGCGTGTTCGTGCAAAGGAATAAAAATGGCGATCATAATTGACATTTTTAAACGCCCTATTATTTATACAGATTTATTGTACCTATTACCGAAATCAAATACATCCTTTGACATGCAACATATCAAATCAGGGGCGGATCCGGGATTTTCAGAAAGCGGGGGCGTGCTGCACCAACTTGGGAGTGCGAAGCCCGGAACAGTGATTTTTGAGTGTAAAAAATGCCCACAAGGACTAATTTCATACTAGTACTGTAAATTACGATTTCCAACCTAAACTATTTTTGTTCTCCTTTCTCGCGAGAATATATGGAGCTAAAAAATTGTTCGCCACCTCAAAAAATAGAGGGGGCGTGCGCGCCTGCAAATTGTAACACCCTTCTTGCCTTTATTGTAAAAACCCTCGTGTACTTTACTTGACTGAAGATACTATATAATCAACCTTGTCCCTCTTACCCTTTCAATCCATATATAATATTGAGAATTTTGCAGAGGTGTACACGCATACCAATGTCAATTTCTGTGTTTGCAGAGGTGTACACGCATACCAATCTCAATGTCTGTGTTTTTATTATATATTCTGCGTTGTCACACTTTTAATCGAACTGATCGAGCTACAAGACACATATTCAGTGATATGAGAGATGGAAAAGATACGAGAATCGGAAAAGATATGAAAATTTAAATAAAGTTATAATCTCTCTTAAACAGAATTCGTGTGATAACATATATCAGTAAAACTTGTATTACCAGAACGATAGCGTGGTTATAACATGGAAATACTGGTAAAACAGGATTTATCTCTGTCTAGAATTACAAGCGAGGGATTTGTTGTTTTAGCTAAGGTCAGAACTGTGCAACGTTGCATATTGTAGTGCATATTTCTTAGCATTGATTAAACCATTTGTCTTCGTATTCTTGACTTGACTTGGACATTCACACGGCTCTGAGGTCGGAATTGTATACCTTGAAATATTGGGGTGCATATTTCTTAACGTCAATAAAATCATCTGTCTTCGTATTCTTGACTTGGACATTCACATCTAATCAGTGTTTTGTAGGCCCGAGAGAAATGAACACTTTGGTTATTTAAAGAATAAGGCGCCGTTTAGACGCTTATTTTTAAACCAGTTCAAAATCGCCGGGGTTTTTAAGACGGGTGGTGTTGGGTTCACATACGTACTATAAGCCAAACCAGTTTAACTAGTCTGACCTCTTCGGTCGGAGGTTACAGTTAACTACAATAGGTTGATTCATATTGGTCTCGCACGCTTTCAATACACTGACACTGCATGACGCTGCCATTTTCCTACTGCGTAATGCGCATGTCCAAAACGAGTTTTTGAATCAAAAACACGTTCCATTTTGACAAATTCGACTTGAGATTTTACATAAGAACCCGCGACGCTAACGCATCTTAGGTCGTAATGATCCCAGGACATGTCTATTGGACAAGAACATCCCTCTAAATGTTTATCTCCAAATTATTCCACCCACCGTGTATGTGGTGGTATTTCAGAAGCTCTACATCAAGTTCTGTGCGATGAAATTAGTTCTGGCCAAGTAAGCTTGGTTCTGCCGTCGCTGTGCATTGATCATCCAGGCAGTGAATGAAAAGGTGAAAGTGAACAGAAGGTGAAAACACTTGGCTTTATTTGTGTCATTTCCGGTTTCTCCAGATCTTTGCTATGGCCATTTCTGTACACCGTAGATCGCCATGTTTAAAGCCTATCTGGCCAGAATTATCCTTTAATTTGACGGCGATAAATAATAATAAAATTGAATAGATCTCAATCACTTCCTTCCATCAGACTTTTTGTAAACACATGCACTGTCTGGTCATGGTATACATTAGAATAATGCAATGTTTAGGAAATGCTTCCACGTACGTGTTTTGTGTGTGTGTTGGGGGGGGGGGGGGCTAACTGTGTGTGTGTGAAAAGGATCTATTTAATGTCCACTTCCACCGAAGTGGTATCGCAAACAAAAGTGATCTAACTCGTGTTAAGTGTTTTTATATTTTAATTGGGGCCTTATCCCTGTAGAATATAGATAGTCATGTTTACATCTTTAGATTGTCTATTGTTTTCTACACTCCAGGGGTGGTATGGTTGCCGAATGGATTAACGCTTGTGCGATAGATCGTATCTCTATCATTGAGTCAAGAGGAATAGTTTCGATTCCCCGCTTGTACATGACAAGGCGGAGGGTCGCCCGTCCAATACCGCAGGTTTTATCAGCCCCCCCCCCCTCAGATAAAGTCCCATACACACAAGTGAATTACTGAAATTAAATGGAACCGTGCTAATCCGGAAATGCCCTGATTTGTATCGAATGAACGTCTCTCTCTCTCTCTCTCTTTCTCTCTCTCTCTCTCTCTCTCTCTCTCTCTGTTATAGTATATTGGTCAGCTGTTAGAATCGATGCTACTTTATTGTTATTTCTTACATCCTAAATTCCATATATCGGTCAGTAGATTATCGAAATGGCGATCTTAAGTCACTTGCTGTTATTACTTTATTTCATGCCATCTCCTATTATTGAACCAATGTCTATTTGTCTACCAGCGAGTTTCTTAACCCAATTGTTCGAATCTACAGTCCCGTATGTTTGGAAACAATTCTAACCACACACTAATAGATCGTAATTTGTTTACAAACAAAGCACTCGTCAGCCATGTTTGTTTTGGCTAGCAACCAATCTATTTCCAGATCATCATGTCGTTTTGGGAGACGGTGTTAGACTAGTAAAAAGTATAATCTAATGTTACCAGATAAAATGTACACGGAGATTTTGAATTTGTATAAAACCGTCTACGCCATGTTTTTTACTGCCTTCTGCATGTTAATCTGACCACATAGGTCTCGTTTGGAAATGTCTAGTCGATATTGTTCTAATATGTGGAGCCGACATAAAATTATTAATGCAATAAATTATACTCTCGGGTAAAAATGTATAAAGATAAGTTATTGAAATAAAATACTAACTCCAAATATTATACTGAATCAGCCCACTTAGGTCGCGTTTGGAAGTGTCTAGTCGCACAGGCACTTGAAGGGATTAAAATAAATTAAAATAAAACTTCTTACCACTGCTTAATACAAGAACGTAAGTCAGACGCCATCTTTGTTTTGACTGATTTACCATGAATCGTCTGATATCATTTCACAATACTCACTAGTTCTAACACTTCATGTCATTTTTATTGCTAACGAGACTTTATTTGATTATTATTCACCTTCCGTTGTAATTAAATTGGTCATTTAACACTGTTATTGATAACAAATCAAACTTGAACCGCTATTAATATTTTCATTCGAAGAAGTTGATATATACGGTTGTCGTTTATTGTTTGCTATATCTGTGAAAAGTGAGTCTTGTGTGGATTTTGTTTGTGTGTGGTTCGGCCCTCCTGAAGTTACTAATAACGTTTTATGGCCTCTACAATCAAAATGGTTCGAAATAATTATGAATATTGGAAACTTTAACTCAATAATTCATATTTTACGTGTTTAAACAGATAAGCCAATGCTTTCGATATGTACGACATGACTATTAATTATTAACCACACAAACGGATATTACTTTTTGTTCAACTTGTATAGCGCGGATGTTATTATACAATATTATAGAACATTGTTATAATACTATTTAACGCGGTGGACACACTAGCCGAATGATTCGCCCGAATCAAACAGGTTTGATATATTCGGCCGAATTATATTCGCCTGGCATGTTCGCTTCGCCGAAGCATTCGGTCGAATGTAGAATTCATTAGCCAATCACCACTCATATCGAGAAGTTACGTGATTGTGAGAAGACATATACGCCGCCATGTGTTGTTATTGATGTGCTCCCATTTGAATATTGTTCACAATAAGAAGCAAAATAAATAAGATATGTTTACAGGATCATTTTGTTATACGAAAAACTAAGTGATGCGTTTTCTATGACGCTCAGTCACAGAACATTGCTTTGATAGAATTGTTAAACGCGAATGTTATTAACGGTGCATTTATTTGGAACATTGGTTACAAGTCGTTAATTAACATTAGCATATTTCAGACAATGGCGTGTTGTCACTGCACAATCCTCGATATTCAAATGCATTATTTATTAGGACAATAAGACAGAATATCAGTGGTAGATATTCGGCCAGCTTAGATTCAATTATCATCAAGCGATTATACCAACCACATTATCGAAGGCGCTAATGTATTTGTATCTTCTGCATAATGTTTCAAAATTTCCAATTCATCATACTCTTCCTAAACATTGAAATCAATTGCGCCATTTTCTTTTAAGAGATTCACTTTTCACAATACGATATTGCAAAGGATTCGAAATAACGACCCATGGTTTTAACTGTCAAAATAATGTTCTGTGTTGTTAAAATTAGTGATCATTGATATCACGGACTATACGTTATATGAACGTCTAGCCGGAACTGACAGCTAAATTATTCTACTTTTGGTCCGTTTTTAATATTTGGTTCCATTTCAATTTCTCTGTCAACACGTCTACTTTTGAGGCTTTTATCGTCAATATTGGTGAGATTGTTCTGCTTAGTATGAAAATTAATAGGCTTCCGGACTGACAGTTGTTATCGTGAGCTACACATATAAAATATTGTGGGTTTCATTTCGGCTACCGAAGACCAGTCGCTCTGGGAGGACGACGTCTGGATGTGGTATTAATTAGTTTGGTGTAATTGGTTGATTTCTGGTTGGTGTCGTGTCCTAAAATTTTGTGAGTCACGGGAAAGTGTCTAGTTCTTTTTCATTGATGTACACGTAACAGAACCCAGTTGGAAATGAAATCTAATGAAATGAGGTTTGACGTCCGACTGTTCTGCTCCGACTGGTCTAATGGAGACGGTAAGCCACACAGTGTGCTTAGCGTATTTCGCCGAGCATAGCCCATTAGAAATTACAACACAAACAATTAAATGTAAATCAGGGCCCTGTTTCACGAAATTTTAACTAAAGATAAAATCTAAATTTTAGCAGATACTTCAATTTTGATTGGCTAAGAACTAAAATCAATCTAATATTGTCCAATCAAATAACTAAAATTCAGATCATATCTTAGTTAAAATTTTGTGAAATAGGCCCCAGTTCATATACATTTATAATACAGTATTATATGGGCTGTGTGACCCGTTTGTGTCCATTCCTTGATGCGAAAGAATGGCGAGTTAGCTCTATTAATGAGGAAGGCTAAATTAAAACTCTATTGCGAGTCATAACATTCCAGATCATTGACAAAGATTTCAATCTCAAGACAAAAATGTGTACAATTTTAATTAATGCCAAGCTGTAATAAAAATTAAACTTCCATGAAAATTGGGCTCTCATGTACAAAAAAGAATATTATGGCATTAATTATCTAAATATGGCGGTGTGAAATCAATGTAGACCAATGTTAATTTAATGGTTTTAATTTTAATCATAGTTAATCGATGTCAATATTTCTTCTTTTTTTGGGGGGGGGGGCATAAATACTTTTGGCTGTGTATGGTTTTTTTTTCAAGTAGAGAGTTTAACTAAGGTACCTGGTATGTTAATCTTACCTTCTCTTTAAGTTTAGAGGTTTCGCACTTACCCTTTTCAAGATAGATACTGTCTTGCTGAAGGCGATAATACCTTTTTAACCAAGCACAGCTTTTGGGTGCATAAACGTCATTTTGTAATTGAGCACATTAAAATAAACGCAACAGTTCTATAAAAAGCAATTACTGTCTTTTAATCGGGACTAGGTTTCTACAATGATTGAGAGTTTTGAACTCCTTAAAGTAATGACCTAATCTTTCTCTCGCATTCACATTTCAAACTGTCTATATACATCTGAAACCTGGTAAATTAACCAACATTTAAAGACGATAAATTCTACCATGACCCTGGATTAAAGTCTAGCCTTATTTGTCTTGAATCAAAGGAATAAAAAGAAAAATGTTTAAAATATGTTGATTGAACAGTAACTAACAACAGCACTGTAACCTGAATTCTGTCGATAGTGTTGATGAATTGAAGAAGCTGTCTGTTCTATGATTTCTTCTATTTGCTGGTTCCTGGTAGAAGACAGGCGTAGTAATCCGTGTGGCTATCAATATCAATAGAGTTCATCACTCTATGTATCTTCTCTCTAAGACAAGAAATTCCCTTAATAGACGGGATGGCGTAAATTAGCTTAAATCCTAATACTCGAAAGGAAATCAATGTTTGGTCGGGTTTCGATCTGCCATTTTCCCGCGTTTTCTTAAGTAGCATGCAACTCTGTGGCACCGGGCTTAATCTAGAGAGTGGAAGCAGCAATGTAGTCATAACCATATTCCATGTTCCCGTACATCCGACATTTATCGACATACAAACTTTTGATTAATTGTCTACGGTTCAAGGCTTTTTATTGAAAATCTTGAAGAAGTCTCCAGGACAGGATTGGACAAATACTTACCCTACTTTGATCTACACTCACCATGTGGTAAGTGCTCTTCTTGCAAACTGAGATGAAAACATAAGACATGATATATGTTGGCTAACATGGATTTTGTTACATTCTGTAGATCATATTCCTGATTTTAATCAATTCCAGTTCTTTGTGTGCACGCAGGAAGCAATCTAGATTTTGCTGTTTTTCACTTTGCCTACTTCATTTTTAAAATAGTTTTGTTTTTGGTGGAGTATTTTGATCTTGTATCAGGCTTCCTTTGATCTTCATTTATCCATGTGGGCATGTTAGATCGTTATGTCAGAAAAAAAAATAACTCAAGTGCAATTATTTTCTTCTGCATTATGTCGCTTTGTTTTGTGGACAAATAAGTTTAAGTGGGCATGTGGTATACACAATGTGTTCATCATTATCATTATCTTTAAAACAAGACAAGATCGAGTTAAAAGAATTTTTTTGGTTAGCAAATGGATTTAATTTAATTTCAGGGAGGTTACCAACATTCCGGGTTGAGGGTTTTTTTCTTATTTTTGTTATAGCTTAATTGTGTTTTTTTATGGTGGGGTGGGGTGGGGTACAGGGTTATTTCTTGGATTTTGTTTATTGCGTTCGCCATCTTTAGCGGCACAGATCGGGATTCGATTTAGGGATATCCTGGCCGCGTGTCCAATGACCGACCTACCCAAGACTAACCGTGAACCTGAATTGGTAACAAATTAGGGGGTTGGGTGTGGTTTCGAATCTCGGTTGTATGTGGCAATGAGTAGGGTCTCCTGTCCAACCTCATGGGTTTTCTCAGAGTACGCGAAAGCGAATTATTGAAATAAAATTAAATTATGTTTGTCCCAAAATGACCTAGTGTGTGTCGAGTGGACGTTAAATCTCTCTCTCTCTCTCTCTCTCTCTCTCTCTGGTAACAAATTAAAACGAGCATGCATCATGTCAAATGAAATTGTTTCTGCGTATTATAGTGAGAGAGTGGACAGTTAATTGAGTTAATAAGACGAACATTGAATGCAAAGCCTGCGTATTACTGTATGTTACGCCTTTGAACTCGTCAAGTTCCCTCGGGCAAAGAGGAGGGTCGATTAATTTGCAGGCCATGTTTCGTTTTAATTCCATCAAGTTTCTTTCAGGGTTATAGACAATCTAATCTAACAATGCAATCCAAAAAGAAACCATGTTGGCTATATAGTGTGTTCGCGACACATACCAAATTCGTTCACATTCTACTATACAGATTATTGATTGACTTGATTTCAAATAAATTCAAATAAATTGGCTGTACATTAAGTCAATACCTTTAAGGAAATGAGGGTGTATTTTGAACAAAATAATTGTAATGTTTTATCAGTTTTCTGAGAATAATTAAAGAAAGTTATATTTATGGTAAATTTTATGGGGGTTGACATTATGCAAGGACTTAATGCATATTGAAGATCTTTGTTTTCTTGGATTCAAATGTTATATAAGTTCTTAATAAGGCATATATTCACATATCAAATCTATAATAAACTGTATAGAACACCCATGCCATTTAATAATTTAAAGATACATTATGGGAGATTAGATAACGAGTTGGCAGTTCCTCACTATAATAGTTAAAAATTACATAATGTAAAGGCAATTTGCTGGAAATTTCAGTGAAATTAATTCACTATGTACCGAGAAGTAAGCGGATGAAAGTTCCGCTTAGCCTCGATCATCATTACCGAAGTAGGTAAGACAAAACTAATAGTCTCGATTATCCAGTTAATCGTTAATCACAGAGAAAAGTTTTGTAGCAAATCGGACTATAATCCAACACATATCGCAGACTAACCTTGACATCGAGAGCTGATTATGGTCTGGATAAGTTAATTAATGTCTAAATAATAGGTTTTTTTTATAACATTTCAGGCCCAAAGAAAGACTGACAATAGGCAGAGTTTGCTCTTGGATAATGTATGTTTAACGTTACAAATGATAATCGAGACTTTGATTTATCCCGGACAGTGGCTATACAGCCTACTCTAATTTTGAATTCCAACTGTCAAGGTGTGTACACAGGACCTTCATTCTCATCCGAACGGCTAGAATACATTTATTTTTGAACTCTTTTAGCAAAAACGGCCCGCTCCTTATAATCTTACATAATGCATCTACCTACACCTTATTATGTTTCTGCATTTTAGGTTTGCTTCGTATTTTTGTGAAGATTTGCCGTTGCCGAGCATCACCTCTGTTCCCGCCCGCCCAACTTCTGTAATCGTTGCGTGGGTTTGAGTGAGATTTATTTTCGGTATTTGCTGCCAAGAAGGTCTATAATATTATTTTAATTAAACCAGTTGCCAGAAGGCCAGGTATCACAATGTTTCACAATGACAGTATCTTGATGGTATGAATACACTTGCATGCAAATATCTTTTCAAAGAATGCATCGGAATTCAAATAGAATATGATACTCGGTTGGATCACAAGTCTTAGTCGCCCACACCTAAGGCGTTCATCGAACGCTATATTGCTCTTGTCCACAATCTGCATTTTGTTTTTTTTAACTGATTCCATTATTTACATTGCCAGCTAATATGACCAGAAGCTATATACAAAGCATGACAATGTTAAAGTTGCAATTTCATATTTTAAAGTTATATTTTTAAAATGTATTAAACTAAAACCCCAAAATAGATGGTATCTATAAACAGTCCTACCTTGTTAAAGAATAATCCTATTAATCATATAATTCTCTATTGCCAATGTTTGAAGATAGCCATTCCTTGGGGGGGGGGGGGGGAATTAAAAAATGCAGGTAATTGTGTTATTATTTCCTGTGTCAATGATTTTTATGCCTGGGAAATACTGGTCATGATCGTATAATAGTGAGTTGACAACCTTTTGAGCAAAAGACATAGAAATAATTATATTTTGACTTTCTTAGAAAACATGAAAATCCCGCTTTAAGATGCAAGAAAAGATGAATCTCACTAGATTTCGTAAATATATACTGTATATACACAGGGAAGTACTTACAAATATGGAATTTGAAATTCAAAATTCTTTTACCCTTGGGATTGTGTTACAAAGTGGTAATAAGTTCTTTCTATAAAATAATTACATTATATTTTCATTATATTTCTTCAAAATTTTAAATACCAACGAAAACTATTGGAGTATTAGCGCTCGAATTTGGATTCAAAACTGAGAGAAGTTATGGCAATTAATGTGCTGTGATAACTTAGTAAACTTTAAATATCAGGGTTTTTTTATTACTTGTTCATTCTTGATATATTTTTTTCAAAATGAATTCCAAATGGCATTTATAAAAAATTAACACCACTACAATAAATCGTTTAAATGGCAAAGTCTTGTCACCCGTGTACAAATACAATTTTCCAAGTTAATGTCCGACACCCGGATCCATTAAGGATTTTGTTTTCTTCTCAATACAATATCTACATGTTTAGATTTGTTGAACGGATAACATGAGTTTCATACCGTATCTAGTTGATACGATCCCGTGTTAATGCGATCAATGTTCTTCAAATGATATGTTTATGGGCCTAGTTTGATTCGATGGGTCGAAATCTGACAATTCCGTCCACATTAATCTTGTTTTTACTACAGCAGACATATTTTGATAAATGGACAAAATATTGGTTTTTGCTGTGAAAGAAACATACGTGATTTACGAGAGGTCATTGGTAACCAATTCAGACATTGTAATGTACATGTATGTGTATATCAAGCATCACCAACGCGCTATACAAACTCGTTACGTGAACGAGGGGGAAACACCGTGCTTATAGAATTATACAAGTGAGTGTTGTCCATAGAAAGTATGTTCTTTTATCGTAAATAGCGTTTAGAATGATCATTTTGAGACAAAAATGTATACCAGACAATGAATAATACTATGGTAAAATGTAGGACTTATACTGTTCAAATCAAGTCATCCAGTTACGTGGTGCTAAAGTTTTAGACAAAAATAAACCTGTTGAATTTGAGAAAGGTATGTCCAATAAGTGTGATATTTCATATTGTTATATTTTATCTAAGTGTAATGTGTCCTGTCGTATCTAGAAGATACTCCTCCGATTGTGTGTAGATGTCCTATTGTATGTAGGAGGGATGTGTCCTATATCGATGTGATATATAGATGTGATATATCCTATTGTATCTAGAAGATACATATCAATCTGTATATCTGGGTCTTTTTGTATTAGGTGACATGTGTCCTATTGTATCGGGGGGGGGGGGATCACGTGGCTAAGTGGGTACGGCGCTGGTTTGCTAGCCTGGAGGTCGGGTGTTCGATCCCTGCATTGGCCGAGAAAGTTCATCCAGATTTTCTGGCTCGGTGTCACCTTGTCAGTGATGCAGGACGGAGGGTAGCTGTCTAGTCGTTCGAATGGAACGAAATACCGAGGTCCGGTGTACACATTGGCGTACACGTAAAATATCCCATAGCAGTTGGAATTCGATATAAGAGTAGGTTGTTGCGCCATTGCCCGGGCAAAATTTCCTCATAGCACACTGTATGGCGTATGCCCCTCTTCATTAGCCCAGGTTAAGAGCAGAACAGTAGGACGTTAAACCACATTTCATTTCATTTCTATTGTATCTGGGCCATATTGTATATAGGTGGCACGTGCCCTATTGTATACATCATATTGTATCTAAGAGAGGCAGGTATTATTGTATCACTATAAATGCCACTGAACTGTGGCTTTATCCAGTATTTTTTTAAATCTCAAAATAATCACGTGTTTGTATACATTCGGAATTTGCAATTCGTATTTTAATTCATAAATTTGTATACGCAATCTGTATGACTATTTACATATTTATAAACCGCACGAGCCTATGTTTTGCCAGGGGTAATACCCTTTCACCCGATGTCATCTCCACCTCGGAATGATCAAAATACAACAAAACCTGGTAGAACTTGTACATTCAGACACTTTTTCTCGATTCCAGAATAACGACACAAAGAGGAGTGCTCACTACAAACGATTAATTGTCTATAATAAAATAATAATCTCATGCCGCGAGTAGAGGAAATGGTCGTATTTCCAGGAAAACAAATCACCCAGAGACAATCTGTGGCTGTTTATAATGTCATTCCTACTCTTATATTGTATAGTACATTTGACATTTCAATTTACTTAATGAAATGTTCTAAGTGTATGCCGTTTTTTGCTGAAAGAACATAAACCTTCAGTTCCCAACCATTAAGTTAATTATTTTGTAGACAAAAACATCAATCTGTAAAAGAAGTTACATGTAAAACCTGTTTTTTTAGTAACAAAAAGCTCAACAGAAATTAATGGACACATTTGTATGAGATTAAAATTCAATTTACTAAAACGAGTTTGATTAGAGATGATATATCATCAGCCTTTCAAAGACATTAGAAATTTAAGCACCACGCGCTTCCTCTAGGAAATGCATCTGCATTTGGATGCAGGTTTCTATGGAAACAATAACGATATCATAGTATCAAGGATATCAAAATGATCGATATGTTTTATTTGATGGTGCACTTCAGGATGGTAGGAAGAAGGGCTAGCACGCCCCCTCCTCGATAAAATTATAAAAGGAAATGAAATTGGGTTTAACGTCCTACTGTTCTGCTCCGACTGGGCTCGTGATCGAAGACAAACATACGCCATACAGTGGGCTATGAGGGTCATTTTGCCCAGACAGCACTATGGCAATATGGCCTACTCTTATATCAATTTCCAACTGCCAAGGGATCATTTATGTGCACAGCATTGTGTACACGAGACCTCTGCTTTTCGTGCCAACCGAACGACTAGACAGTTGTCTTTGTCGGGCTCTCCTTCTTGCACCACTGACAAGGGGAAACCATGTCGGAAAATCCCGATGAACTTTCTCGGGCAATTTCCTCGATCAAATATCATCTATATATTGATCAGTTTGAAACAGCCCAATTATCGCATTTTCAGCTTAAGGGCTAATACATCTGCCAACAAGAGTAAACTCCCTTGTTGCCTATTCGCCCAAACATGAATGATTGGGTTTATTTGTTATCGAAGCTGATGGGTTTCAATGGAAATCATTGTAAAGGTCGCCAGACGAACCGGGTGTTAATTTGCCATAACTATATAAAAAAAAATACCCATGAGTACAACCAAGGGTTAATGTGAGAATGAGATGCTTAAAGGGCATACTAGGCATTGGGTGGGGGTGTTATTATTTTATGGATTTTCTATATTTAATTAAGTTTTCACAACTTTGAACATAGTTTATGTTAAATTATAATCAGAGAACGTATTTTGTTCATAATTGCTTTAAGATTGGCTAAGGTTGGTGATCGGTATTATAAATATACATGTAGCCACACTCGGTCAACTTGTGATTGAAATTAGATTCGATTACGCGCACAGATGTGTAAAAATATAAAGGGAGAACAAAAAGAAACGAAACGAATGTGATATCTTTTGTTAAATGAAAGATACATTATGGGAGATTAGATAACGAGTTTGTAGTTCTCACTATATAATAGTTAAAAACTAGATAATGTAAAGGCAATATGCTGAAAATTTCAGTCAAATTGATCGACTATGAACCGAGAACTAAGCGAATGAAAGTTCCGCTTAGCCTCGATCATTATTATTTAAGTCGTTAAGACAGAACCAGTAGTCTCGATTATCCATTTAATCATTAATCACGAAGGAAAATTTTGCAGCGAATCGAACAATAATCCAACAAATATCACAGGCTAGCCTTGACATCGAGGGTTGATGATGGTCTGGATAAATAAATTAATGCCTAATTTTTATAACATATCAGGCCTAAAGAAAGTCCTACAATAGGCCGATTTTGCTCTTGCATAATGTATGACAATTTCCATTTGGTAATTTTAGTAACCTATTGTACGTCAAACCTATTTGAACACCTCACCCCCACCCCTACCCCAACAGGATAGTGTTTCTCTTGGTTTGTGTAGGAGTTTTGTTTGTTGGGGTTTTTCCTGCTGCTTCCTGATTAGTTTACAACTGTCAAACTCTCAGTAGGCTTACTATCTTATAAATGCTTTTCTAACATCCCTTTTTGCATTGGAAAAACAGGAATCACAAGTTGTTCCACCGTACGTCATCATTAGCCGGACAGCAAATCGATACATTTTATAAGATGCAGACATTTGTGATTGTTATTTTTTATGACGTAAAATCCGGGAAAATTCTAAACAGCGTCATAAATCTCTGCTGGAAGTAGTTGTTCTGCTGTCATGCGTGGTGTGAATTCTAATTCCGCTCTGCCTCGTTCTTTGCTTCTGTGGCATTTACAATTAGATTAAATAGCGACCTATCTTTTAATCCTTTACAGGCCACCAATGTAGCTCGGAGCACGCTTTTATAACACCACTGGAGATATCATCATCTAATTTCTTGTTATTCACACACACAAAAAAGCTTGGGATTAATTTTTCCTCGAAGTTGTCAGATTGATACTCATAACCACTTTTGATCTTCAAGATAGAAAAATTCCTATTGGCGTGTTGGATTTTATGTAATTTATATGCGTTTTTCAATTTCTCCAGAACGATTCTAATATTAAATTATTTATATAATACGGTCGTTTTTTTGTGACTCGAAACCGAAGATGAGATACAGTAATGACCAATACCTTATTGCATTGATATAAAGCTCTATTCCCTTGATGCTATTCTTCGTCTGTAATTACACCACAAAACTTATTATTATCTAAAGGCGTAATTGTTCATTCTGGAAACTGGAAAGATAAATTTAAAGACCATTGCAATGTTCGTTATCATCTCGAAATACCTAATAATAAGATACGAAATAAATATTTAATTGTCAACCAGAAATGAAAAGACAATAGTCTTTATCATACGAGTTCTGCATTTCACCGTTTTTTTACAATTAGCCATGAGTATTTTTCATTTGATCGAGTCAGAATACGCGTGTACGTTCTCGATTAAGTTCTTCTATGATGTTTTGTAAGATGCTGTCGTTCCGACAGAATATTTTGCCATTGCGGATATAAGTTGGTGGCTCCAAATTTCCAAAACTGCGTAAATAACCGGAAGAGGACGCTTAATATCCGCGATTATTTTATTTTTTTTTGGGGGGGGGGGATTTTTTAAATAATATTTAGAAGCCTGCTTAGGGGTAATTGTTATGTTACCTTTTTGTTTGCTTTGCATTATGTCGTGGTGATTCTTAGTGGGTAAAACGCAAGCCTGGAGGTCGGGTGTTCGATCCCTGCGTTGATCCAGATTTTCAGGCGTGATTCCCCTTTGTCGGTGATTCAGGACGGCGGGCCTAGTAAGAACAGCTTTCTGGTCGTTCGGAAGGGACGAAACGAAAAGCCGAGGTACCTTGTACACATTGGCTTGGACGTAAATGATCCCTTGACAGTTGGCATTCAATATAAGAGTAGGGCAAAATTCCCTCATAGCACACTGTATGACATATGTCCGTCTCCATTAACCCAGTCCTGGATATTCTGCTTAATATCTGTGCAAAGATGTTTCAATTCCGTTCATTACATGAATTGGAAATCTGTAAACACTCGACAATCTTTAATCCGATTGACTCCAAGACCGGAGGTTTATCACACTGTGTTATTTTTTTATTTGAGTTTCTTCATCAATTGATAATTGATCAATTTTAGAACATTTTAGAGTGGAAAAATGCAAATGACACAGAGCGACTTTAATGAACATTTAAAATCTGATCATTTCAAAGTTGATTGGTGCCACAGAAATTAAACAGGTTACCATTCAGCCATGTTGGTGAGATAAGCTTAAATTATAAAACGGTCTCATGGGGTTAGACTTACATGTATTGGTATCTGTAGATAAAGTCCGTGTTTTAATGAAGAAAAGTAGTTGCCTAAGTAATGTTGGCTAAATCGATGGCCGGCACTCTAAAAATGTCAATACTCTAATCCTTATTATGTATGGAATAACTCATATTTAATAGAAATTTTGAAATCTTACCATATATGAATAATATGATGTCGTGAAGAGATATATCAGAATTTGTTCTGCTCTAGATTAAAAGTGATGGGAGTGTAGTCCCAGACGTTTTTAAGATTGATGACGGTCTCATGGGTATGGATTAATTACTAGTAGACTAAAGTCAGGCTAACTAGAAAGAACAAATCATCCAGGCTTGGAGGTCGATTACGTCATTACACGTTTACGAATGGTCAGACATGATTATACTCAACAGAATCTTGAGAACTCCACCGAGAAAAACGAATGCACAATTCTAACAGGTTTTGTTTTTAATTTCAAGCTTCATTTAAAGCCGTAAAGTGGATCTCAAAGACGCGTGGAAAACTTGAATTATACCCTCATGCACGAAATGGAGCTTGAAGATTTGATATTCAAATCAAATGAAGATTTAATATCCCTTCAAAAGGGATTAAACAGGAATTAAACAGCGGCTTAGTTAAATATCTAACTCTAAGAGACTCATTATGGGCGAGGGTGAATGGTTGTATCATAAGGTCTGTTATTGAGCCAACTGGCGTTGTTTCGATTCCCTGGCTGTATATGACAACCTCGTGGGTTTTCTCCGAGTCCCCCGGTTTCCCCACACGTCTAAAAATCCCTACGCGCAAGCGAATTATTGAAATAAAATTTAACCATATCATTATAGTCCCAAAATGAACAAGTTTGTGTAGAGTAGTCGTTAAACCCCATTTTCGCTCACTCTCATTATCGGCGCTTTTAAAATGAAGTTCACGCAAACTCACGAAAACTAGTTCATGATGGGATTGACACACATGGTATTGCTTACTTTCAATAGAAATTCGCATCTGTGCTCATGGTCTTTTAGGTGAACAACCGACGACACAACTTCTGCACTCGTGTGGGTCTGGTATCCAAACCATCATACATGTCTTAACGACAGACCTTACTATGAAAAGCGCATGCTTAGTAACCCCTCCCCACCCTAATCATTTTCTTTATTAAGATTTATATTCGTACGTGACGTCTGCTAATAATACTGGAGTGAAACATTCAAATGTAAAAGATAGAATAGTTATTGCTTTTGATTGAAATCTATAGATCGGGATTCGGCGGTATGGTGCACTTCTTAATCCCTCTATGATGAGCGTCTAACAATTTTCCAATCATCTCGGAAAATTACACACGATATATAGGTTTGGCTAACATTCAAAGCGGTAGCATGTCCCTACAGGTTTTGAGCAAATTTCACTAAAAGCCCACGTAATGTTTATCATCGTTCAACTGAAAAATTTACGCTGGCTTCCCTCTACGAGTGAGTTTAGCGTTGATACAAATATATCAGACCGCGGTTAATGATTTTATAACCAACTCAGTGATCAATGACATAAAAATTGAAGATTAATTCGGCTTACTACGATCAGAAAGGATTACACAGTTAACGACTTGGATTTATCCTTAGCTATTTGTGCTATAGTCTGTACTATAAAAACACATACATTATTTACTAACTTCACGTAATGGACGCTAGTCTGGTCCACGTCAATATATTACATTGAATCAAAGTTGTGTCAATCGGGAAGTTAGATTCAATTTTTACTTGTCTGTGCGATTACGAAAAGGAACAGAATCTTTCCTGATTTCAACAGAAGACAGGAACGTAGCTAAAAACGTTGGGATATACAGATGTGATTGTTTTTAGCTACGATTGTAGCTTTCATTTTGAAGTGGCAAACTCATATTTTTTATTAATACATGTAACATCTTGAAAATAAAATAATTGTATACTATTCTGACTTATTAAAGCCCCAATAACACTCTTGTTGTAACTGAAAAATATGTCCCAATCTTCATTCTGGTCAACAAATCGTATTATTTTAGAATATTCCAATTAAATGATGATATAAATTTCATCTTAACACACCTAATTTAAAAAATTGGAAAAATTTAACCAATTGATTTGAAAAGTCTAACGTAAACCTTTTCAAATGTGACTTGGATTTTAAAATATTTTCGAACCCTCGGGACAAATAAAATAGGTTGTAATGGATAATTTACACAACAGGTAGGACATTTAAACATCTAGTACTTAGAATAAGGGTATTATTTATTTTCTGGAGCTACCAAGCCAGCAAGAATGTTATTGTCCCTTTAAAGCCAATGTAGTGACACAACTATCGCCTTATTCCAAATATTCGCGCTTAAATTAATGAAGCGTTGTTTGTATCCGACTTGGAAACGACATCTGGACCGCATCTCGTTCCCCACATCTATCATAGGCTGTGCGACGGTAAGTTATATCATGGACCGTATAACTACAACCAATAATAATATGTGGCTACCGGTTCGAAGAGTGCGTAAAGCTTTCATTGCATAGTGGAATGGTTTCTTTTAATGACAGCTTAGATAGGTTTTCAAGGTGGCTTCCGAATAACGACGTAAAACGCCCCGATTTAAAATGCGTTGATTTGTACCCATTTCAGGTAGAATTATATGCGTAATTGTAGTTGGGTGTGGCAGAAATGTTAGAAATGACAATAGTCGGTCCTTGTTTTCATAAAAAAAATGTTGTCAGTTGCGCTTACCAAAGACCAATGCGATTCTCGTTGGATGTTGCTACGTGGAACTATATAAGACCAACTTCTATCTCGAAACACAGGGGGTTGAGAGATGGGGTTTGTTATCTAGGACGGTCACTGAGGGTGTATATTAATAATATATCGTATAAAATGAATAGTTGTCAATGGGGAAGACGTGGAGCCGTGCAAGGCAGTTGTCTTTTAAAGATACATTATGGGAGATTAGATAACGAGCTGGCAGTTCTCAATTTAATATATAGTTGGACAATAGATAATGTAAAGAGAATGTACTGACAATTTCAGTCAAATTGATCCACTGTTCACCGAGATGTTAGTGATTGAATATTTGACATAACCTCGATTATCGTTACTAACGACAGTACGATTAAATCATGTATGAAAGTTACACAGCAAATTGGATCATAAATACGACATCGAGACTTGATTACGGTCTGGATTAGTTAATTAATGTCTAAAGAAAGTTTTAGCTCTTGCATAATGTATGTTTGATTCGGATGGTCGAAACCGAGGTTCTGTGTGCACTTCGGCATGTAAGTAAAAGAACCCTTGGCAGATGGAATTCGAAATAATATTATTTTGGGATATATATTTTCTAAGAGATACAATAACTATAAAAAAAAACTTGGTTTCTACATAAAATAATTTAAAAACAGTAGACAGTTTAAATCAAAACCCAAACAATCTGATGATGTCTCTTGACTAACGAAACTGTTACAAAAATTGTCAAATAACCCAAATATCAGGATTTGTGTGTGTTATTACTTTGTGCTTTATGTTTGGGTTGTACCTTGCCGATAAAATGACATCCAATCGTTATTATTTTCACGACGAAGGTGTTATATTTTGATTACATTCGGATGTTGCCGCAATAAAGAAGCTATATTTGATGACATTCGAAAAATGCCAAACACGGTTCCCACCCCCACTTTACTTTAAACCTAATTATACACATTGAATTGTAGTTAGCTTTTAATTCAATTAAATGAATAAAATATATATTATTATTTGTGGTGAATTGCGCCCTGTTACAGGAAATGGACATATTATTGTCCTCCAAATGAAAGAAGGTATGAAAACATTTTTCTGAATATAAAAAATGGCATATCTGTAAAGAATAATCAGCCATTTACAAGTAACAGGCATGTTCCTTCCTGGTCTTGTCTGTATCCGACAATTTCGTTCCGTACAAAACATGCGACAGACAAGGAATTGGTTCCGAGTCCATTTTTGTGACAGATATCGGAAGCAGCGTCAGGATATATCATGTTAGTTAATTTTAACACAATTAGCGGTGGAATCACGGAGGCTTTTAGATTATTACAAAATATAAAATAGAAAGTCATTCAACACATATACTTTGGATACTTTTGTGTGATATTGTGGTGTTATTGTGGGTTTTAATTTTGAGTTATTGCACCCTTATTGTAATACGTATACTTTTGTTCTGTTCTTTATTTAAAGCTACAATTTTATATTTTTAAAATGTATTAAAATTAAGCCCTAAAATAGATGGTATCTTTTAAACAGCCCTACCTTGTTAACGAATAATCCTATAATTCACTATTGCCAGTTGGGAAATTGGCAAATATATCATTTTCAACTTTAAATTCAAACGTTTGAAGATAGCTAATCCATGGGGCAAGGGAGATAATCGTGTTATTGTTTCCTATGTGAATGCTTTTCAGGTGTTGGAAATAATGCCTATGATCGTATAATAGTGCGTTGACAACCTTTTGAACAAAAGAGATAGAAATTATTATGTTTTGACTTTCTTAGAAAATATAAAATTCTGGCTTTAGTATTTATATTTCTATGTTTTTGTTGTTCTGTGTTTCAGTTGTTCTATGTTTTAGTTGTTTTATGTATCTGTTATTTTATGTTTTATACCTACTATTGTTCTATGTTTCTGTTGTTGATGTTCTACGTTTTGTTCAATATATAAACCATGTACATAAGATTTTTTCATTATAATTGTCCATCAAAGCTTAAATCAAAATTCAAATGTGTTCGAAATACTCATCAATACGACACAAGATCTAGTTTATTCATTTTGCTGTTCCAAAATACGCGGCTAGAGATCAGTTCGCATCATTATGATATACCACCATATGTATCTGGAACGATTTAACTATACAGCTTTAAAGTTACAGCCAAGAACACATTATTAATCTGTGACTAATACAAGTTGTTGATGTCTAAAATGTAGACATAAATATATTTAATTATTTGTGATATATTGCAGAGATTGACATATTTATTAAGTTTTGTCTCCTAATGATGACCTGACGCGACGTTGAAAAATTTGGACTCCATTGGAAAAAAGCAACGGATGCTATGTTACAGGTGTTTTGTATCCTTGATGTCGAAAAACATTTGTTTTGAACTTATTTTATCTTTCAATGATAAACACGTCTCCTACATTATTACAAAAAGATCGTGGCGACGTTCTGGAATAAAGGGTATTATTGCTGAGATATCCAGCTGATACACATTTCACTAGAATCTTTCATTTGGGTTTTTATTTATTAAACATTTAATTTGTCTTCCGATGAAAACAGATAGTGTAGGCGCTTCGCCTTGAAATAATATTTCCTGTCCTGCGAACCGTATTACAAACAGATCTTGGTGATGTCTTTGTCAGTAGCGGAACTATAAGCTGAGAATGGTCGGGGGGCAAATCTAGGGCGCCATCCACAATCCCAAACCACAGTGAATGTCAACAAAATACCGTCTATAACACTGGGCGTTCCAGTAGAACATATATCTTATTTGTTTTGACATAGGTTCATTTTCTATTATCTGATTTAATTGATTGTGATATTAATTTTTTGTGAACTCTAGGATCAGTGGCTATAATACCGAGCAACCCGAAAGCAGAGAGGGGGTTTTCTCCTGACAAAATTTTGAAAATGCGTCAATATCCTGGCATTTGATCTGGAAGAGTTGTTATATAACCCTCGTTCTGGTTGATGTGAGGGATTAGCCAATGAAACAGTCTGTTGCTGCGTGTTCTTGGCATGCGACGCAACGATCTGTGTCCCACTAGAACATCAACTCTGATTGGTTAACCAAAATGTCTGACGTCATAGGTCAAAAGCCGCTCGGATAACCAAATGTCTGACGTCATAGACCAAAAGCCGCTCGTATAACCCCTGACGTCACCTCCATTGCAACCGGTCAGATCTTTGAAATTTAATAGAGGCCATCGAAAATATACAACAAAACGAAACAAAATATAGATCTGTATTTCAATCAGATTGCCTTAGGGGCCGAGAATATTTTGAAAAATTAATTCAATATCCTGGTAGTTGAAGTCATTACTGCAGGGAGCAAATTCTGGTGAACGTGACGACCAGAAATAGAACAGAATATCGAGAGCTGTTTGTCAATTCCCCCTTATTTTGTAAAAATTTACAGAACATTTGTACACAGTCTGTCGCCCCACGACCCACGCGCTAGTGGTACTACTTACTATTGCCGGTGCAAATTTAAATTGCAAGGAGACGCTAAACCCAGTTTCTTACCTTTTAGAACTTAGGATTTAATGGACTGGTTCATTTTGTAACTTTACCCTGTGTTAATGAACCATCAGAACTGTATTTTATCAAGCTCTTCATTTTCTCTTTTCAGATCTAATGGACTCGTCCAATCGGCACCAACTAACCTTAGGTGGCAAGAGACCAACAGGGGCCACGCCAGATGTTCACCTATCAGGTGTAATAACAGTTGTATTAGAAGTATTTCTACTCCTGGAAAACCTTCTCCCGTTGGCTGTTGCCTTGTGGTGGAAAAGACCAATCGAACGTGTTGTTACAGACAAATTAATCGCAGCTATTAGTGTGACGTACATTTTATCAGCTCTCATTCCTACACCTTTAGGACTAGTGTCGTTTTTCAACGGTAGCTGGTATGGTGGCAAAGCCACATGTGAGTGTTTCCAGGTCACCACCACGTGGTGCAGCCTATCAACAATGGCCTTCGTCACGTATATGTGCGTAGAACGTCACAATTTCTTGTGTCCTTGTTTTGGATGGAGATCGGGTGTTGACAGTAAAGACAGTGTGGGCCTTATGTTGTTTCTTTTATACACGATAACGTTATCTATAGCCACACTTCCGGTCATTGGTTTTGGACCGGAAGTGATGAAAGGAAATAACAGTTGTGAATCATGGATTGTTTCTAGTCCCGTATCTGGGAAAAGACAGGTTTATTTTGTCGCTTTTCTGACGTTTGGTTACATCAACGTGGTCATCACAGCCATATCTTGCACATTTATCGGAATCGTTGTCAATAGGCCGAAACTTGCTCAAAAACTCGGAAGTCAAGATCCACCAATCAGAAATACCGAGTTTCAGTTATTAGATGATCAAACGAGGAACTTTAATGGAAGCCACACTCGAACAGTTTTGATATTGGTTGTGTTAAATCAAATCACGTGGATTCCTGCCTTAGTATGTTGTATTTTCGTTTTATTTTGTCCCGGGGTATCAATCATTTTGCTAGTATGATATTACACAGCTCCATGCGTATTCGATTGCAGTCAAACAACCTCCAATTTTGATCAAGTTGAAGAACGGCTGGTCTGGCCAGGCGAACAGTTTAGTCATTCGGATGGAACTGGACGAAACATCTTCCCAATTTATCGGAATTTCTATGATTAAGTAACGCCATACAATTTGTTTAAGGCCAGCATTTGGTCATTTCAAGCACGTCCGCCAGATTATATTGAGGGATGGGGGCTGATTCCCCACCCTGCCCCACGATCTTGCTATCCTTCTTTCTCGCAATATCAAGATTAATATATTATTTTTTTCAGACGATGATCACCATTCAAAAGTGTGATTTTAAAGTCAGCGAAGCCGCCATGATGTATGCCTTACTTGCCACATCACTTCCAGGGCTGCTCAATCCTCTTTTATATGGTTTATTTCTCGAGAGTTACAGAGAAGGCTATAAGAAGTTACTGTTACGCTTCGTGTGTTGTTGCCTTAAGAAAACAGCCCTTGGTCAAGAATTACAGGGTAAGATAATGAAACACACTAAGATCATGTCTTCCAACATAAGAAGTAAGCATTGTCGTTGGCTATTAGCTCAGGTTCAATACATCATCAAGGAATCTGATTAAAAGTGAACCCCTTACTTTAGTTTTACTCATTGGTCTGTCGGTTATCCCATCTACCATTGAGATTCGAGGATGTGGTTTCTCTGGTTTCTTCCTATTGCAAAGAATCCCTGAGTCATATGCTTTTTGTCCTGGTATTCTTAGTTCCATTCTGGTAAACAAAATATCAAGAGACCTGGCTGCCCACTCAGGATGAGGTAACTCAGTTTAACCATAAATTCGTTGCTAAATGTATCTCTGGTTATTCTTCTTTCCAGCCGTAACGCCGAGAATTAAAGCTTCCTCAAGTACAGCGAAAAGAGTACGTCGTCACCACGAGGATTCATTTTCAACAAGTGCTTCTAATCCTATTTGTGACAATGATTCATTAATATTAGAAATTCACCAAAATGAAGACAATACTACTCCCAAATTACAAATTAGGACAATTGAACACCAAGGGCCTTTAGCAGACGACGATGATGTCTCATGTGATACACGAAATAAAGATCCCACGCAGCCAACGTCATCCGATTTAGCATTATCATCATCGTGCAGTAGTAGTGAAGAATATTTGTTAGACTCTGACGATGACGATTTTGACGAAGATGAAAGTGTAATATAAGTAACCTAATTGTGTTTTAAAATTAAATTTACTTTGTTAATGCTGTGTTTTCAATTCTATGCCCTTTAAATTGCAGAATTCGTGCTCTGGGGACAGCAAGCTCTTGAGTCTATAAAGTATCCTTGGAGCGATTGATAATACAGACTCTCGTAGTGGCTGTTGAGGTGTGGATAAATTTCGGGGACGCTGTATAACTCCATCAATAGGGAACACGATGTTTTATTTATGTGAGCGCATCGGTATTAGGGGCCACGGTAGCTAAGTGGGTAAGACGGTGACTCGCTAGCCTGAGGTTGCCTGTTCGATCCCTACATTGACCGAGAAAGTTCATCGGGATTTTCCGACGTGGTTTCTTCTTATCATTGGTACAGGAGGGAGAATGTGACAAGCTGTCTAGTTGTAATGATGTGAATAAAAACTAAGGTCCAGTGTATACATGGGCCTGCACGTAAAAGATCCCTTGACATTTGGAATTTGATATAAGAGTAGGCCATAGTGCCACTGCCCGGGCAAATATTCCTCATAGCACACTGTATGTCGTATATCCGTCTTCCTTAGACCAGTCGGGACATAATAGTATGACGTTAAACCCCATTTGGTTTGCATCAGTATTGAAGCATTGATCACCCTCTGCAAGTGTTAATAGACCTATTCAGTATACATTTCATAGCACCTGCCTCTACTGGGCCAACATGTCATGTTTTCTTACTTTTCCTAAAATAGCGGACTTCAATTCTTACCATTCAGAAAATTCACATAATTAGTAATACTTCTCATTTAATTAGAGATCTTGTGGATATACGACATACAAATTACTAAGCATGCAGTGAGGATATAACGAGTGCAACGTGGGCGTAATGAGCCCATATAGGTCAATACTGAGCATGCAGTGGGGATATAATGAGTGCAAAGTAGGTATACACCACACACTCGGTAAGCATGATGATGACCACTTAGTAGATCTATATTGAGCGTCTGGTATATGAAGCTAAGGAACGGTTTTATAGCAGAGATGTCCATTTCACTTTTCCAAGTAGACATCTAAAACCCACCAGGAGAGAACTGCAGTACATATCACGTTGTTCTCTCACAGCAAATATGTTGGTTACTAATATTAAATTCCCGTTTCGTTATATATGCCCAGCGTCGTAAATTTAAGTCAAGACAGCGAGAGGACACTCATCCAGTTTGTTTCCTTACAGTTCTTATAATTCTTTATTTGTCAATTTGTTTTCTCATTAACCTTTCATCACGCAGCCAGCGTAATCACAATGAACGATTTAAATAGTAACTATTTTAGGAAATAGTATCTATTTTAGGAAATAGTATCTATTTTAGGAAACAGTAAATATTATAGGAAATAGTAAATATTTTAGGAAATAGTAAATATTTTAGGAAATAGTAAATATTTCGTAAATATTTTATTTTTAGTAATTATTTTAGTAAATAGTAAATATTTTAGTAAATGATATAAATATAATAAGTTGGGTTATCGTGTTTAGGGCGGTATAATGATATACTGTTGCATGGTTCCAAAATAAATTCGTCGGTTTAAAATGGAGATAATTAACAAAATGTGAAAACTGTAATCAGCATGATTCGAAACATAATAAGTGTTTATGTATTTTTGAAATCAGCATGATTCGAAACATAATAAGTGTTTATGAATAAAGACCACCCCCTCTTAAATATGGTATTTATGAATATGATTACGTGATATCAAAGAGGCAATTGAATATGATTACCCCTTGAATACGGTATTTATGATATTGGACTACACTTAACCTTACCACACCCATAATTACACCCCTCCCCTAATTCATAAACCTAACCCTACCCTTCCAAGGAGCTAATCTGATTTGTCGTCTATTGCTTAATACATATTGTAGATAAGTTATTAATTTCATGTCCACCGGAATGAAATTCATATTGGGGTGTGGGGTAGGGAGGGGGGTCTGTCGGTGTAGTGGGGGCAAAGTGTGGCTCCGTGAGCTTGACCCTTAGACAATTCCTATGTGCAAATCATGGGTGGGAGCGCACATCCGGCTAGAGGCACATCTATTCTTATCCGAACGTTCAAGTTTTAAAGTGAGCTAAGACTAAAGACATCCATCGAGCTACCGTGGGAAATGTAACAGTAAATACAATTTATGAAGCGATTGTATCGCTAGAAACAAAACCAAACCTAATTTCAGAAAACAATTGGAATAGTCACGTTGTCCTATAGAAATTTTATCAGTGATAGATCATTCCTGTCACAGGTTTTCGCTTTGTAATGGAATCTTTACCAAAGTGATCCATTTCTTTTATAAGATAAAGGGAATAAAAGAAATTAGACTATTATCTTTCAATCTGGAAGGCAGGAATAAGTTGTTTTTTTTCTTATTATCTAGAATCTATCAAACAGTCAGTAGGCCAGAAACGAGACAATCAGAAAATCGGCTGATAAATGATGGAATTAGTTAAACCTTTTGATCGATGTCATAAATACAAACCCCTGGGAATTTCAATCCCTTCAGATTGGATACAGAAAAATTGGAAGCTCTCGGGAATATGTAACCCTGTACAATACCTCGTTGCAAAAGAATACATTTTAATATTTCAAAATCAAAATATTGGACTCAGTAATATTCTAAATTTCCATTTGACTTTTAGACCAAATCAATATGCCGATCAAGCTGTAAAGGATTCTTTGCTCCAATGTTACGCTTATTTGATCTGGGCATTAAAAGTAAAACGTGAGAATTTCGGAGGGGGTGTGCTAGTCTTTCTATGTGACCACACCCACCAAGTTCTACGACAAGGTTGAAGAACTCATCTCAATAACCCGGTACACTGAAGGCCCAAGGTTCAATCATAACGGGTCATTTCCTATATCAGACATTAGCGTGCTAGATCCATCAACACATGTGACAAAGTAATCTTCAACTTTCAGCAAATAGAACGACCATTTAGGTGCTCGGCTGGTTTTTGAAAATATATGATATTGGCTTTTTATCTCTGTATAAACTTCTGTTAAGGCACGAACTGGTTATGATCCAATTAAACATGTAATTAATAACCCCATTATGTCATTTACAAACTACATGTACAAAATATGATCTGTTGACAAGCTCTACATGACTCCAAAGGCACTGGTCAGTAAGAATACCATGACGTGATAAAGAGGCAATTGCATGTATGGTCGTGAGTCCGATCCATTGTAGGAGGGTATATAGCTCGGAGCTAGCTGACAGATGAGCAGAGAAGCAGATACGAGACGAATAGAGCCGAGACGAGGCGAGAGACCGGCGTATGAATTTACCAGAGTTCAACCGCTGCCTTGGCAGAGGAGCGGAATGGTAGATTTAATATAGTTATGTACCGCCCTGATGTGTTCCTGCCGTAGTCTATTTCCCGATGTATTTTAGTTCCTGTAGTTTGAAGTATTAGACAACCGCAAATACTCAGTATTCTACATCTTGTACTTTGGGAATGTTGGGATGGGGATGGTGGTTTAGGGGGAATTGAAATCCAGAAAAAAAAACTAATAAAGGATCACTCCAGATGTTATGTTATAATTGTATGATCAACTTTTGTGTATGCTGTCCTTTGCAGACGCAATGATACAATAAAATCTTATCTTATCTAAACATAAAAATCAGTTACATAGATAGTAATTTCTTTTAAACTCAGAAGAGTAGGACTCAAACCCCATTTCATTTCATTTCATTTCAAAAGTGGGCATATAAAAAATGATGGGTATATATGTATATTATTGTATAAAATTACAGTATGTCACTTCCATTTAATTTGATTTCTTATAATGCACCGATTCCCATTCCTCACTTAGTACATACATCTTTATTTTATATACGATTATATCTAATCCGATTCTGTACTGTCCCCGAGTAAACTATAGAATTAATATCAATTTTCTCCATTAGCTGATGAATTATTTTATTCAACATGCCCTTCTGAAGCAAACAATGCACTTAGTTTATGTCAACAATAAAAATTATAACAACCAAGCCTTGTAAATGCAACATTAACAATGTTTTCTACATAGGCGTACAGACAGCTCTATGAGTGGAGAAACTTGGATTATCCCTCCCTAAAACGGGTTATTACAGTGGGCTATTTTGACTGAGAAATCGGGGGGGGGGGCTGCAGTTATTCTTCGACTCCCACACTCTGCCTTTACTTCCCTTTTTGATAGAGGGTGGACCAACAGAAATCAGAAGTAACGGGGTTGATTTAAGACGAATTATGCAAGAGCTAAATTTCAGTTCTTAACTCTTATTTCTGGCTTCAAATGTTATTTAAATTATTTATCATAATCATTGTCTAGACTATAGGATGTTAATAAATTGAAATGGTTTTTTAAACCCCGTTTACAAATCAAATTTAAATTGGATAACAGAAAATATTCTTATTAGCGTAGAAATGGTGCTGGACAATCGTGATTATTCAAGATCGTGTCAAATTTTCAAACAGTCATAACTTTGATATTATCAACATATTCATGGTTAAAAAGCTGGATAGATAATTAAAATCTTTTGGTTTTTTTTTGCGGGCGGGGGATGATATATAATATCATGATGGGCTAATATATAAGGGTTTAATTAGGTCGCCAGATGGTAGAAAGACAAAACTGTGGGCACTTTCGGCGGCGCCGAGACATTATTGGTTCTGTGGCACATACTGCAGTCAATTTGACGTATATCTGAACAATGGCATAACATACATGGAGGGATTATGGTTAACGCCTGAAAATTTAAAAGGAATATAGTTAGCAACAATCAAGAACTAAATGATTTGTGCAGTTGTTCCTAAACTTTTGCTGGTTGCGACCCCATTCCAGAAACCATCATCTGATCTCGACCCCTCGAAGAACAAAATCACCTTTTAAAATGAAACAATATCATTATTTACAGATCAAAATATTGTAATGTTCGACTTTAGAAAACAAATCTGAGAGAAGAAGACAATTTATGCTTTTCGTGAAAACATAGTACATTTTCAAATGTTTCAGAGCAGTCCGCCACGACCCCACTGGGGTTGCGACAGGTTGGAAACCCAGGATCGAGGGTGAAGAAAAACGAGAAGGGGTGCTGTTACTTACAATGGGAAGACAAAAGATAGATTGCAAGACAACAACACATACGCCCATGGCAGTTAAGTCGGCCAGCAGTCCACAAGGCTCACTGCATATTCTTTTCTTCTGTACGATATAAAATTATTTACAAAAATTCTTCGAACGAGCTTAAACAGTGTGCTCAAGGGTATTAACTCTTGCAATGATTATCCGAAACCTTAAAGAAACAAGAGGCTTCTTTGTCTCATGACCTTAAAGGCAATCAGATAGTATCAATGGCGTCAACAGTATACGACCAGATTCCAGTGCGGGCGTTTACAATTGAAATTTTTTCTATCGATATAAACGATTGCTTGACGCATGCCAGCTAACACAGTTGACGCAGGTCATGCAGGTACGCAAAGCAAGCGGTTAATTTAAAGCTGGTCAAGTTACTTATGACAGATAAGGTGTCAATAGGGTTTGTGGTAACGATTAGCGTATTGCCGGTCAAAAACTTTCAGTCGCAGGTGTTGCAGTTCCAAGATTCTCATTCCCCCAAATTCATATAGCGAAATAAAACAAATATTCTGGAAACATTAAACCAGCTGTAAAATCTAATCTGAAAGCCATCAGTAGAAATGGATTGGATGTTGGGATCCCGAAATAAAATACGAAGCCACGTTGGTACTTTGTTGGAAAGGAGGGCACAACGTGCAAACAATAAGATCATAAGTATATGATGTACATATTTAATTATTGTCTATGTACACTAACCTATTGTTGGAATTCATTCTTGGAGAATATAATAACAAACATGGAATTTTATATTTGTTTTATCTAATAAGTATTAATTACTTACAAACACAGAGTTATATTTCATTCTAGGTCTATTCAGTTATATACTATTGAATTTTTTAGGCTATACATATTAATTGACTAATAAAAAACGCATTAACAATAATTCTTAACAGATTATGGTACATGGCACTGAATTAAAAGATTAACAATTTCCTGTATATGTATGTTATATATATATTACATATGTATCTACATATTAATTAATATTTACACCTTCATTATATATACAAAAATCATTAAAATCAATTTCAATATCTGGTTATTGTGGTTTCATGTAATATGTGGTGAAGCTAGTTCCACTTGGTGTTTATGGGTTACAAAATCAGTACTAGGCTAATACATTTTCAGATTTGGTCTTCTAATTAGGATATATATATGTGCTTAAAATTACTAGTTTTCCCCCACGATCCCCGCCATGAGAATCCTCTGAAACTGGGATTTATTGTTTTTTTATAAAGCACTTCTCCAAAAATTTATTTCAAGCAAATCATTTTTGATAAAACTATTTAGAGAATTATCACAAGAATTAAGAGTCCAAATTTATTACAAATCTTTAGAACTAAAATACTACCTGCGTATTTAACATTCACCCTTAAATAGTTCAAACATTTCTATTTTTGAATGGCACCATTGAAGCCACCATGAACTTCACCTTTAACCAAATTCAACTTTAATAATCAAACAGTTTCTCATTTTTCATCTGCATGTTGAATAGCCTTCTTGAAGCACACACTGTATAAGTCATGACAATATTAAAATGGTAGATGGACACGACCTGGTGTTAATACATAATCTTTTAGAGGTCGGAGTTCATATGTTGCAATACAGTCGAACACCCATTCTCTTGATACTGTTACTAGATCATTATATTTATAATTACCTGTGGAAAGATAAAACAGATACACTATCTTCATTTTTAATGGTTCCTTTGAGATAAGTACATGGGACTTACCTCCCTTTAATATGTGCTAAACGTACAAGCGTAAAAATCATACATAAACCCCAATAATCATTTTTCTTATATAAATCTTTTTTTTAAAAAAGGGGCTGATATGGTGTTTTTAGATATCAATTTAGGTTAAAATTCCTGAATACATTATTTTTTAATGATTAACTTTTGAGTCCATGCCCAGTATAAAAATGAATAAAGAAATATCTATTTGATTGGTTCAAATATAAGACACATGATTGATATTTAGAGAAAGATAATAGCAAGTTAAGGTGGCAACTTACTTTTATAAAAGTTGACGTCTGATGATGAAGGAGATGTTCCTTCTGTATCTGAACACGAGATAATCAGACGTTTATCTACGTCTATTTCTGATAACTTGTTTGCATTCTCCACATAGGTGGCACCACAAGTCTCTAGTAGATTTATCATATCACCTGTAGTATAAAGAGATGCATTTACTGGAGATAAAACAAATTATTTTTGGCATTAAATTAAACAAATCTTGGTACAAGAAATTACCCATTTAGTACTTTGTACACAGAAATATATTGCCTACCAAGGTTTCCAAAAGAAGCTGACGTCCTTCACAATGAGTTTTTGGAGCACATTTTTGAAATTGCCTAAAACCACCAAACTGATTAAATAGTTCACATCACATCGCCTAAAGGTAGTAGTATTTTAGGGTGGTATGTATCAAGTGTAAAGGGCTATTGTCAGCTTTCAAAATGTCAATGTTAATAAACACAAGATAATATAGCACATGGTCTTTAAGAGTGTGGTGCAAATGAATAAAACTTTTATCATTCAGAAAGATCAAACTAAAACTTGATCAACAGGACTTGAAAATCCTTAAAGTCTTTCTCCATCCACACCAGGATCTGTAGTGAAGATATTTTAGACGAGAGTGCAGTGCTGTGACCCCCCCCCTTCCTTTTTATTAACAATGTTTACCTTTAGACATCTCAGCACTAACACTAATACATGTAACATATAAATCATTGTATAAATTGGTTGGTGATAACCGTGATCGTCGTGGGCCTTCATGCAATTTACCAGAAACTGTATCTCCTAATATTTCATATGAATCCTGTAAAACAAAGATATGTATGCCGGAAAGTTTCTACATTGAAGAGAGAGTGTGAAAAAGAAATGGGGATTAACACACAATCAACATAAATTAGGTCATTTTGGGACTAACATATATGGTTCAATTTATTTCAATAATTTGCCTGCACTTAGGGGTCTTTAGCAGTGGGAGTAAACCGGAGGACCTGGAGAAAACTTTCGAAGTTGGACAGGCGACCCTACAACAGGGGAATTGAAACCACTGCAGCTGACTGAATGTCAGATCTTATAACACAAAGTGCACACACTAACCATTCAGCATTATTCAAGACCTAAATCTGCCTACTGCATGTCTTTTTTTTAGGCTTGAAATGTTATATAAATTATTAATTGAACATTCATTAACATGACAAAACCATAATCAACACCCAATGCCCTCTGATGGCTCCGATTTTAAGTGGAACGGTTCAGCCATTTAATGATTTAATTAAAAAATGGAGAAGTGAGACCAGGTTTCAAATAACATGCACCGTGGTTACGACAATTCTTGCCAAAACTACAAACATTGATAACTTCGCCCAGAATAAAGTAATTTGAATTAAAGTTTCAATTTTGCGTTATCTATCTTTTAAACTATATTAGCAAGAACGGCCAGTTTTGTATCTATGTCTTACATAATGTATCTTTAACTGGAGGACTGAGACAAAATTTTCAAGACATCATTGCATGAACTGGAAGACACAATGGTTGCTCAGGAGTAGCCACAAGATTTTTCTAAGTCACCAAAGGCCATAAGTTTGACTGTAATTATTTGAGATTGTTGAAATTTATGTGGCTCACTAGGATGACAACCTTAGCCTCATCAGCGACGGACAGCCCATGGTGATGACAAGATATTATTACATTGCACAGTGACAATTCTGTGCCCGGTAATTTATAAAATGTCCGGTCTACCTCTAATAACATCTGTCCTTCATCTATAGAATCACCAATCCAACTATATGATAATATCCAACATTTATTGGCAACACCCTGGAAAAACTTTAATGTTCTTTCACACAATCGACTGTCTTCCTCTGCAAAAATAAACATGAATATTTTCTTCAATTGCACAGGAATTCTGAAAATGGCCCCGATTTCACAAAGCTTCTCATACCTATATTAAGAATTTACTCTACTTTCAATCACTGTTTATGAGAAATACCATTAAATCCAGAAACAGAAAAATTTGCACAGTTTCTTATTCATGTATTTCATAAATTAAAACGACAAAAGTTATAATAAGGTGAACAATTTTGAGTAAATTATGTCTAACATATGGTAAAATTTTATTTCAATAATTTTCTTTTGTGGTGGGAGAAACGCACAAAGTTGGGCAGGCAAGTCTAACCCTTTCAGGTATCTGCCTGGGATTCAAACCATGCCACTTGACTCCATGACAGACTTTATTATCTTAAGTTCGTGTGTTAGATGACTGTACCACTAACTCCCCTCCACCCTCCCAACCATGTTAAGTTATTTCTGATCTTTAAAAAATATTCCTTTTAATACAAAAGTACAAGTATTTTACCTGTTTTAACTATAAGATGGGTGACATTTTGATTAAATTTAGAGTAAAATTTGGCATCATTCATTTCTGCTAATTTTTTAACATTCAACTGAAAAATAAGAATTTCATAAGATTTAAATCTACACTGAGGTAGGATTCTTTATTAACAAGGCTTTTAGAATATATTTTTAGAAATAATTCTGCTGTGCTGAAATAAACATTCTATATTCATATCAAACTGAAATGGGGTTTAACGTCTAACTTTTCTGCATCAAATAGGCTAATGAAGATGGTAGCCTATTCAGATAGAGTTAACAAAGCCATATTAGTTTTTATTTAAGAGATTCTATATCGGTAAAAAGAATTAATGGCCTCGATTTCTTGTCTGCTTATTTCATTAAGTCTTCTGAATTTTCCATTCCACCATAAAAACATCCAGAGGCTTAAATTTAGGAAGTCTTTCATTGTAAACTAAATACTCATATGGATGCTTTACATCTTGTTTGTGGTTCAGAATTACTTCACTTAGAATTATATAAAGATAAAGGTAAAATACCAAAAAATGGATGTACAGTAATCTCTTTTTCTTCTCCAAAACGTTTGATTAAAACCTGATTTTCTAACTAACTAGGTTTTTTATATCAAATTTTTTCTTCTGTTGTCTTTGAAGTCTTAATTCTAGTCACTTTGTTGGTTACAATTATTGGTCATTCTTGTTCAAGCAAATACTAACTTCTTAAAGATGAGAGAGAGAGAGACAGACAGAGTGTTTAACATTCCTCTAGACCTTAACTAGATCATTTCGGGACTAACATGGTTCAATTTTATTTCAATAATTCACTTTCGTGTATTCTTCACTGGCATGTAGGGGTCTTTAGCAGTTGGAGGTAACCGAAGTACTTGGAGAAAACCCATGAGGTTGGACAGAGACAACCCTACTACTTGTCACATACATGTACAACCAAGGAATCAAATCTAAAAGGGTTTAATCACGGTCTTGGCTGGGAGAGTACCTAGGAATTTTCCAAGGTGATCCCACTTATCAGTGGTGCAGACAGAAGGTCTGGCGAGGAACAGTGTCTAAACAATCGAGTGGAAAAAAAAATTGTGGCACAAACGTAACAGATTGAATTTCATAGTTGGAATTTGAAATGAGAATAAGCCACAGATTGCCGGTAGCTGTCTTGGTAAAATGGTGGATATATTTGTCTTCAAAGCTCACACCCTGTAGACAATGAAATGCATCTTAATGGCCTACTTATAGATATATGCATCTTTGAGCAGTTAAAAAAAATTTTGAGCAGTTAAAAAAAACCTGTACATACCACTTGATCTCTGCCAAGTCCAGTTGTGGCAAAATGGCATCTTTCACACTTTGAGAATCTCTTACTCTTTAAACTATTTACAGGAGTCAGCACACCGCTGGTTCCAGACATTCTTTGTACTTGACTGTTTGATTTCATAGGTTCTTGAACTGGACTGACATTCCTTGGGGAACTCAACACACCGCTGGATCCAGACTTTCTGGACACTTGACTGTTTGATTTCATAGGTACTTGAACTGGAATGACATTCCTTGGGGAACTCAACACACCATTGGAAACCGACTTTCTACAAACTGGACTGCTGTTAGATTTCACAGATAAGTGAATTGGAGTGGCCCCCCTTGATGAAGAATGGGAGGCTTTATTTAAAGGAGTTGTCTCTCTTAAACAATGTTTTTGGCTTCTTCTTACAGGTGTGGCCTCATTTGAGCTTACTTGACTCTTCTTTCCCACCGACAAATTGTTCTGTCTGCTGGGAGTTATTTCCCTTAGAGTATTCTCTATATTTACTATACTACAATCAAACTTTGCAGGAGTGGAATTTTTCACAAAAGGAGAAACCTTTGTTGAACTATTGAGAGTTTGCTTTGTCTTTGGAGTAGCTTTTTCTGACTGCTTGGAGGAAAGTGGAGAATTCTGACTTTTTTGTAATTCTGTTTTATATTTTGTTAATATTTCCATGGCTTTTCGCACTTCCTCTGGCAATTCTGGTTCTGGGGTTGCCTCTCGTTCCCCTTCACAACATACAGGTTCTTCTTCTGCTTCTTCAACCCCATTCATCTCTGCTTCATCATGAATAGATTTATCGTGATCAGATGGTGGAGGGGAGTACTGAAGTGGACTCAGGAATAAGTCACTACTGCTATCATCACTGGATGGATTCTGGATTTCTTGGGATGCTGGTATCACATCTTGCTCTGAAATAAATATTTTAATTATCAATATCTAACAATGACAATCAAATAAACATCTCATTTTTCTGCACAAACTCAAGTACAACATGTAATGTCTCCTTAGAAAAAAATTGCATTGGCAGTGGGGCTACTGCCGACTCTTATTCTGATATCCATCTGTCAGGGGTATACACACAACTTCAGAATTTTGTACCATACTAGAGACTGGTTGTATTCCCTTGCCAGGTCTCAATGAAAAGGGGAAACAAGATGGATGATCTTTACACAAATCACAAACACTGAGATCGAACCCTGTGAGTGAATGCAATACTCGTCAAATGGCCTATATTCCATTCTGTGATTCCCCCATTCTCTAGTAGAGAGTTTGTGTTGAGAAGTTGTTAAAACCCACCATCTCCATCTCATTTCTCAATGAAGTTTGAAAGTAATCCTGATCACAGAAACATATTGAAATTCTCACCTGTTTTTAATGACGGCATTGTTAGATATTTATCATCATCATCTTCACTATCCCGATCACCATCATCATCATCATTCTCATCCTTATCGCTATCTATAACTTTATGAGTTGATTTAGATGCTATCTCTGCTTCTAATTCTTCTATCTCTTTTCTCATTTTATCTATATCACATACTATGGCGCCTCTTTGCTAGAATTAGAAATGTTTTTAAAAGATTAAATCCATTTATATGCATTTCAGCGTTTTCTCCAATAATATCTAACAAAAGTGTGATCTGGCCTTGGTTCTGTGATTTCAGCCCAGTACACTTGACCATTATCATACAGCCAATCAACAGTTTTTACCACTGACCTTTATTATACAGCCAATTAAATGTTGGGTACACTTGACCATTATCATACAGCTGATCAAATGTTGGGTACATGTACCCTTGATCGTTATCATACACCCAATCAAATGTTGGGTACATTTTACCTTTATCATACAGCTAATCAAAAGTTGGGTACCTTGAGGATTATAATACAGTCAATCAAATGTTGGATACAATGAACTGATGTTTTTATTTTACCTGGGTTGTAACTTCACTTTGACTGGAGAAAGCACTGGATGAATTCAGGTGAACACTGGACTCATCTAAAATACACAATCAGAATCAAACTTTAGAGTAAATTTATATCTTAACCAAAATAATTGAAACAAGCCAACAGTGAGGCTGATGTCCCCCGCCGAAATCCCAAAATAAATAGATGACATATATTAATTAATCGCACATTTATTTTTTTCAAACGTATCGACCAATCAAACTGAACACGAAGTGTCATCCAAAAATTGCTTATATCTGCCTACCGTAAGAAGAAAATGCTCATCTTCGAACTCCATCAAGGCATTGACCTAATAAGCATACACACCAATTTTGAACATTTTAACTCAATTCGAAGGAGAGTTATTGTGTTCCAAAGTCTCGGCAAATCAAATTGCTTATCGCTCTGCTTACCCTGAGCAGAAAATGCTCATTATCGATCTTAGTCAAGGTATTACTGTAATGAAACTATACACCAAGTTTCATCACTCTCACTTAATTAGAACTAAAGTTATCGTGTCTCAAAGCATCAACCAATCAAATTGCTTATCTCTGCCTACCCTAAGCGGAAAATGCTCATCTTCTAACTCCATCAAGGCATTGACCTAATAAGCATATACACCAAGTTTGAACATTTTAACTAAATTAGAAGGAGAGTTATTGTGTTCCAAAGTCTCGACCAATCAAATTGCGTATCGCTCTGCTTACCCTGAGCAGAAAATGCTCATTATCGAACTTAGTCAAGGTATTACTATAATGAAACTATACACCAAGTTTCATCACTTTCACTTAATTAGAACTAAAGGTATCGTGTCCCAAAGCATCAACCAATCAAATTGCTTATCTCTGCTTACCCTAGGCGGAAAATGCTCATCTTCGAACTCCATCAAGGCATTGACCTAATAAGCATATACACCAAGTTTGAACATTTTAACTCAATCAGAAGGAGAGTTATTGTGTTCCAAATTCTCGACCAATCAAATTGCGTATAGCTCTGCTTACCCTGAGCAGAAAATGCTCATTATCGAACTTAGTCAAGGTATTACTATAATGAAACTATACACCAAGTTTCATCAATCTCACTTAATTAGAACTAAAGTTATCGTGTCCCAAAGCATCAACCAATCAAATTGCTTATCTCTGCTTACCCTAAGCAGAAAATGCTCATCTTCGAACTCCATCAAGGCATTGACCTAATAAACACATACACCAAGTTTGAACATTCTAGCTCAATTAGGAAGAGAGTTATTGTGTCCCAAAAAGTGTGACGGACAGACAGACAGACGTATGGCGGGGGAAAGCGGCAAAAACCTAATGCTATGTAGAAATGTCTAATTCAAAACACACATGTAACATAATGCCATACCAAATACCTAAAACGTCTAATGCAAAAAACAAAATACAAGAAACCTCTAATACAAAATACCTCATACGTCTATTGCAAAAGACAAAATACAAGAAACCTCTAATACAAAATACATATAACCTCTTATGCACAATTGATTTTACAATCTGAAACATCTACCATAAGCATTAGATGACATATCTCTCATGCATTACTTACGTTTCTCCACTGAATTATCTTTATTTAGGTCAATGTCAAGGTCACCGAACACAACTTGGCGACCTATTCGGCTAGCGAGCTATTCGACCGATCCAGCTGGCAACCTGTTCGTTGACAACCTATTCAGAATTAAGACAACAGTCGCCCAAACTCATCTATTTTTGTCCCCCGCCTTTCAAAGAAAGTTGGGGGACTATTAAAATGGGTTCGCCCGTCTGTCTGTCTGTCCGTCTGTCTGTCCGTCTGTCTGTCCGTCTGTCTGTCCGTCACACTTTTTGGGACACAATAACTCTCTCCCTAATTGAGCTAGAATGTTCAAACTTGGTGTATGTGTTTATTAGGTCAATGCCTTGATGGAGTTCGAAGATGAGCATTTTCCGCTTAGGGTAAGCAGAGATAAGCAATTTGATTGGTTGATGCTTTGGGACACGATAACTTTAGTTCTAATTAAGTGAGAGTGATGAAACTTGGTGTATAGTTTCATTACAGTAATACCTTGACTGAGTTCGATAATGAGCATTTTCTGCTCAGGGTAAGCAGAGCGATACGCAAATTTGATTGTTCGAGACTTTGGAACACAATAACGCTCCTTCTAATTGAGTTAAAATGTTCAAACTTGGTGTATATGCTTATTAGGTCAATGCCTTGATGGAGTTCGAAGATGAGCATTTTCCGCTTAGGGTAAGCCGAGATAAGCAATTTGATTGGTTGATGCTTTGGGACAGGATAACTTTAGTTCTAATTAAGTGAGAGTGATGAAACTTGGTGTATAGTTTCATTACAGTAATACCTTGACTAAGTTCGATAATGAGCATTTTCTGCTCAGGGTAAGCAGAGCGATACGCAAATTTGATTGGTCGAGACTTTGGAACACAATAACTCTCCTTCTAATTGAGTTAAAATGTTCAAACTTGGTGTATATGCTAATTACGTCAATGCCTTGATGGAGTTCTAAGATGAGCATTTTCCGCTTAGGGTAAGCAGAGATAAGCAATTTGATTGGTTGATGCTTTGGGACACGATGACTTTAGTTCTAATAAAGTGAGAGTGATGAAACTTGGTGTATAGTTTCATCACAGTAATGCCTTGACTAAGATCGATAATGAGCATTTTCTGCTCAGGGTAAGCAGAGCGATAAGCAATTTGATTTACCGAGACTTTGGAACACAATAACTCTCCTTCTAATTGAGTTAAAATGTTCAAAATTGGTGTGTATGCTTGTTAGGTCAATGCCTTGATGGAGTTCGAAGATGAGCATTTTCTGCTTAGGGTAGGCAGAGATAAGCAATTTGATTGGTTGACACTTTGGGACAAGATAACTTAGGTTCATCTTGATTGATGATTTTTATGCCAATACAATGACTGCATTTTCATTCAGTAATGGATTCGACAGTAACAGTGTATAGAAACGATTGACTCAGACACGAGGGCCTTTTCCCTTGGCCAGAGGGACCCTTTTGTCAAGCGTGGGGGCCCTTTTGTCTGCCTTTAGGGTCCCCCTAACTAGGGTACATTTTCATTTTTCTCATCGGTTTTAGCATCTTTCTTTATAAAACACTTTTGGATGACACTTCGTGTACAGTTTGATTGCTTGATACGTTTGAAAAAAATAAATGTGCGATTAATTGATATGTGTCATCTATTTATTTTGGGATTTCGGCGGGGGACATCAGCCTCACTGTTGGCTTGTTAACAACCAATAAAATCCAACGTTACGTCTATCAAATGAAAGTAGAATAATATATTATTTTTATCAATTCCTTTAGCTCAGAATAGAGATGTAATTTCGCATTATCGTACAAAATTCTAGACATCCAACTAAATATATTCCGAAAGGTAATTAAATAGGCTTTCTAAGTATTATCAGTAAAAATTGGCATTTTCATATTAAAGGGGTGCACTCTCTTCCTAAACATGACCAATTTTTTAAACATCCCGTGTCAAAATTCCGACCATCGTACAAAATTCTGATGATCCAACTAAATATATTCGGAAAAGGTATTTGAATAAGCTTTCCAGATATTACTGGTAAAAGTTGGCATAATCATATTAAAGGGGTGCACTCTCAACCCAAACGTCGCCAATTTTTTAATATTTTAAAGTGAAAGAACGGTAATATTCCGAGTCAAAATTCGGACCATCGTACAAAATTCTGAGCATCCAGCTATATAAATTCGGAAAAGGTATTTGAATAAGCTTTCCAAATATTATTAGTAAAAGTTGGCACAATCATATTAAAGGGGTGTGCTCTCAACCTGAACATAGCCAATTTTTCAATATTCTATATGTAAAGATAGACCGGAATTTTTTTCGAAGTCCGAAAATTCTGAGCATCCAGCCATATATATTTTGTACGATGGTCCGAATTTTGACTCGGAATATTACCGTTCTTTCACTTTAAAATATTAAAAAAGTGGCGATGTTCAGGTTGAGAGCGCGCCCCTTTAATATGATTGTGCCTACTTTTACTAATAATATTTAGAAAGCTTATTGAATTACCATTCAGAAAATATACAGCTTCGATGCTCAGAATTTTGTACGATGGTCCGAATTTCGACTCGGAATATTGCCGTTCTTTCATTTTAAAATATTGAAAAATAGGCTATGTTCAGGTTGAGAGTGCGCCCCTTTCATATGACTGTGCCAACTTTTACTAATAATATTTAGAAAGCTTATTCAATTACCTTTCAGAATATATATAGCTGGTTGCTAAGAATTTTGTACGATGGTCCGAATTTCGACTCGAAATATTACCGTTCTTTCACTTTAAAATATTGAAAAATTGGCTATGTTCAGGTTGAGAGCGCACCCCTTTAATATGATTGTGCCAACTTTTACTAATAATATTTGGAAAGCTTATTCAATTACCTTTTAGAATATATTTAGTTGGATCATGAGAATTTTTTACGATGGTCCGAATTTTGACACGGGATATTAACAGTTTTTCTCTTTAAAATTTTTAAAAAATTGGTCATGTTTAGGAAGAGAGTGCACCCCTTTAATATGAATGTGCCAATTTTTACTGATAATACTTAGAAAGCCTTTCAGAATATATATAGCTGGTTGCTAAGAATTTTGTACGATGGTCCGAATTTCGACTCGAAATATTACCGTTCTTTCACTTTAAAATATTGAAAAATTGGCTATGTTCAGGTTGAGAGCGCACCCCTTTAATATGATTGTGCCAACTTTTACTAATAATATTTGGAAAGCTTATTCAATTACCTTTTAGAATATATTTAGTTGGATCATGAGAATTTTTTACGATGGTCCGAATTTTGACACGGGATATTAACAGTTTTTCTCTTTAAAATTTTTAAAAAATTGGTCATGTTTAGGAAGAGAGTGCACCCCTTTAATATGAATGTGCCAATTTTTACTGATAATACTTAGAAAGCCTATTTAATTACCTTTCGGAATATATTTAGTTGGATGTCTAGAATTTTGTACGATAATGCGAAATTACATCTCTATTCTGAGCTAAAGGAATTGATAAAAATAATATATTGTTCTACTTTCATTTGATAGACGTAACGTTGGATTTTATTGGTTGTTAAAAATAGATGAGTTTGGGCGACTGTTGTCTTAATAGGTTGCCAACGAACAGGTTGCCAGCTGGATCGGTCGAATAGCTCGCTAGCCGAATAGGTCGCCAAGTTGTGTTCGGTGACCTTGACATTGACCTAAATAAAGATAATTCAGTGGAGAAACGTAAGTAATTCATGAGAGACATGTCATCTAATGCTTATGGTAGATGTTTCAGATTGTAAAATCAATTGTGCATAAGAGGTTATATGTATTTTGTATTAGAGGTTTCTTGTATTTTGTCTTTTGCAATAGACGTATGAGGTATTTTGTATTAGAGGTTTCTTGTATTTTGTTTTTTGCATTAGGCGTTTTAGGTATTTGGTATGGCATTATGTTACATGTGTGTTTTGAATTAGACATTTCTACATAGCATTAGGTTTTTGCCGCTTTCCCCCGCCATACAGACGGACAGACAGACGGACAGACGGACGAACCCATTTTAATAGTCCCCCAACTTTCTTTGAAAGGCGGGGGACAAAAATACTAACATTGTCTCTTGTTAATTCAACTTTGATCATTGTTGTGCACTGCGAGTGTGCAAATTTGCCTGAACAGTGGCGTTTCCCTCATCCTACTTTCCTTTGAATTCCAGGGTCATTTTTTCTTTAGTTCAGATGGTGTAGAAAGTAGGATATTAAAGCCCATTTAATTTGTTTTGACATGTGTACACCTTATTTATTCCACTGCTGACAATCAAAGACAATTGCAGAGATCTACACTCGCTCCCCCCATCCCCAACCCACAAGAAAAGAAATGAAATGGGGTTTAACGTCCTACTGTTCTGCTCCTAACCTGGGCTAATGAAGATGGGGAACACCCAAGAAACTATATGAAAATGAGCAAGAACTAATAAGTTACCTGCACCACTAACTCTATCTTCTTCTTCATCTGATTCAATAACAGCACTCATCTTCTTCTTACCTCTTCTAATTAATACATCATCATCGTCATCATCTTCATCATCTTCAATCTGCAACAATGTACAAATAACATAATGGTTTTATTATCATGGTAAAGGATATAACAATATGCACTACCATTAAAAGTTTATGAAACAGTGTTCTAACATATTTGTGTGGCCCTGTCTGTACTAAAAAACATATTCAGTCAATAAACTGACTCATGCTTAAAGTAAAAGATATACATCTTTATTTAGCCCCATTTCTTTAATTTGAAAATAAGGTTGGTAGCTACATACTGTACTCATTATTGCATTTGAGGATGGCTACTGCTGAAACTTTGTGCTTCATCAGTTTGCAGAACATGTCATTTGAGCTTATGAGATATAACTTACTAGAAATAGCATTGTTTATTTAATGTGTCTCCTTAGTATAGTTTAATCAAACTTCAAGGTTGTTGGTCAACATTTGAAAAAAAATACTACCTTAAGGTATATAATAGAATATACCTACCTCTAGAGCAGATTGAACACTCTTGACAGATCTGCCTGTACACATGATGGGAGAACTTGTAAATGGTAAATCAGCATAACAATCATCATATTCTTCTTCGTCCTTTTCTGAAGCTACATTATCTTCTCTTCCATAGGTTCCTTTAACAACATCTTGATCTTTATCATGTTCAGTACCATCATTACCAACATTTGTTATGCCTTCACAGGTTCTTTTCAAAACATCTTCGGCATCTTCAACAGAAGCATCTCTATCCATATTATCAGCATTCTCACTACCAAAGGTTCCTTTCACAACATCATATTGGTCACCAACATCATCAGCATTAGTACCTCCAACACAAGTTCTATCAGTAACATCTTCAGCTTCATCATCTGAAATATCACCACAACCATTTTCTACTTTATTACCTGATATACCTTTACTAATTTCTTCAGCTTCACCACAACCATCTGAAAGATCATCAATACCAGGAAGGTGTATAGCTGACTCATCAGATTCATTATCAGTAGGTATTAACTCTTCTACTTGTAGTCCAGATGGTGGTACAGTCTCAGCATTATGATAATCCAGTTGTTGGACAGAGGACATTACATCATGTCCATCCTCTTCTGTATCTCCAATTGTTATCAAATTTGATACCCTATTATGGTCTTCTTGGTAACTTGGAGAAGAGTCACCACAAATCTCATTAGGACATGCTTTGGAGGATTGTTTGACCTGTGGTGTTCTATTATTTTCAGATCCAAATGATTTTTGAGAGTGTAATGTAACCATTGTATCATCACAATCATTAATTTTTGCTTTCTTTTTTCTTATTTTTCTTAAAGATTTTGAATGAGATTGTGTCTCAATTTCAGATTCAATGTTGCAGAAATCAATAGATACAAAGTCTGTCGATGTTCTAGGCATCTTTTCACATATTACATTGTTTTGAGAACTCCTCTGAGAATTTCTACTGTTTTGCAAGTCTAAGTGATCAAAATTCGAACCCGACTTATTATTGTCTGCAGAAAATGATTTTTTTGCTGTAAACTTAGCACTTGTTTCACTTGTAGATACAGTATTAGAAAGATCCAAAGATTGATGGTCGGTGACCTCATCAGGTAGTCCATCTGAGTGGAACAAATTTTCAGAGTTACTCAGAGCTTGTTTATTGTTCTGTGATTTGCAAGTGTTTTGAGATGGAATTTCAGAGTTTTTAAAACTGTCAGAGATTGATTTCTTTGTCATTTTCTGTGCAACTGTTCCTGAATTCGAAATAAAATTTAAGTCTTTCTCAATTTTAGATTCGGAGTTGTTAACATCCAAAGATTCACAGTTTGGTGATGTTTTTGGTAATGTTTCAGAGTTATGAGAATGGTTCTGTGATGTTTGAGATTTCTGAAGACTTAATTTGTTGCCTTTCAATGGAACACATCTGCGCTTTGGTTTTCGAATTACTAACTCATCTTCACTGCTGTCACTGAAATTCAAGGATGCACTTTCAGCAGTGCTCTTTCCAACATTTTTAAGTGTCTCTTGGTGTATATTATGTGGCTTCTGTTTTTCTACCAGAGAATGATTTTTATCCTGTTCCTGAGAATCAAGATCAAAAACAAAAGATTCAGTTTTGCATGTCGAAGATATATAACCTCTTGTTTGTCGTTTATTTTTATTGCAAGATCGTTTTCTTTTTAATGATGACACTTCCGTGGATTCATCCATGGGTACTTCTGAGTCAGAATCCTGCTTATTTTTAGAAGACCTTTGTTCTTGTGACGCAGTTTCTTTGACATCCACTTGTGGGATTGAGTCAAGATTGGTTTTTCTTACTGACGCTGACCTTTTCATGAACAAGCGTTTTCGACTAAATGAATCTGATGGTGTTGATGGGGAGGAGAGGTTTGAAGAATTAATGCAATCCTGTTTACTTTTCATCCCAGAGTTCACCAGGAGTGACAGGCTCTCTTGTGGTGTTGTGGTATCTATGGTACTCTGGCTAATACGAATTTGATCTTCAACAGGGTTTGCTTTTTCTTTGCCCTGTTGTGTGCTTTGAAAACCATCATTGATTGTGTTATGCTGAGAAATTTGAGAAGCTGGGATTGTTGATTGGTTGCTACCAACTGGATGCTCACTAACAACATCATCTTGTATTACAAAAGAATTATGCTTTTCAGTATTTTTACTTGAATTGTGGTCATCACTTGGTACTGCTTTAATTTTTGGGAACTCTTTCGTTTCATGCTTTTGCTGTGTTTCTGAAAACAAAGAGTTGTACAATAATAATTCAATAAATAGAGTATTTTGAGATCCAAGAACATGTTAATTACAGTACTCTTGATATAGTTAACATTATTTATATCTCGACCTTATTACAATTTATGATAACTTTGAAAAATCGAAGCATCGGTATACACAATTCATCAAGATAAATAGACAACTGAACAGTAGCAGAGACGATTCTAACAGTATCACTTTGGTATAAACAAAGCTCAAACAGCATTTGTAAATTTCATGGAGTTTTTAACATTATTTATTGCTATTTATTTATTATTAAGCAATAAAATATGGTAAATAACATGAAAAGAAAAACTTTTAAATCTTTTTTTCAATATTCATGCTAAATAAACCAAAAATGTGTTTTTTCAATTTTTTTTTTTTTCTCAAATATTGCCCATATTTAGATTTATGTTCCAATAGCAACAGAAAAGACGAAGGAAGACCCTATGTTTCACTGGCAACAAAAGACTGATAACAATAATTTCAATATTTTTTGGGCTTTGAGAATATTTACCTTGGTTTGGTAGTTCATACTGTGTCTCTTCAACTGTTATATTTAGATCATCAGTATCAGAGCTGTCTTCCCCATTATCTTTAGTATTCACTGAATTATATAAAATAATTAATTTATTTCTTTTCTTATCAGACACAATATAGGCAGAAAAGGTATTACTATACAATAAATACCGCAAAAATAAAATTACTTGTACAGTTCCTAATATCTGAATATCAATAAAAAAGCTACATTCTATACATATATTATTATCTTTTACAATAAAATCAAATTAAATATAACTAAACATCTTGTTAGTATTATTACAAAATCTTTACGACAACAAAATTAAAACAAACACTAAAAGCAATAAACACAAGAATTTATTCATATTTAATCAAACTTTAAAACTGGTAACAAATCAACACCAAGAACTATCAAAGCCAAATTTGGGACAAGTATAAATAATTAAAGTAGTGCCGTGAGTAAAAAAACAAACAAACTAGAAGTTAAGATGGTTAATGCTCATATATACCTGGAGTTTGTTGAACATCTTCAACTGGCTCCATGGCAACTGATAAACATTTACTTGCTAATGTCCTCTGAGATACAGTAACAGCAGTCCTATTTGTTGCTGGGGTTGGTGGTACAACAGATGGTGTGCATTCTTCATCATTTGATGTATCGAGCAGACTGTCTGATACACTTTCTTTCAACAAGGCAGCAATTGATCTCGTCTTCCTGCCTCTACGCTTTCTGGGAGAAACAGCTCCTTGAGATATAGGGTCACAGTGTTTTTCTAAATCCTGGGTAATTTCGGATGAATGGCATTTCTTCGAAGAAGTTTGTTTCTTAGACGATTTTGAAATACAATTGTTTGTTGACTCATCTTTCTTTGAATCAGTTGTGATCTTGTTTGAGCTCCGAGTCCTTGGTGATTTCTGTACTTTATTCTTTGTAGTTTGAGACACATGATGGGTAGATGCTCCATCTTTTGATTTGTCAAACAAATCTTTATTGATTACTGACTCATGATCTAGTCCAACATGTAATTGTCGCTCACTTGAAATACTTTGATTTAGTTTGTTTGCTGAACTCTTCTTAACATTTTTTGGGATTACTGGTTTCAACATATTTTGTGAAGAAGTTTTAGATGCAGGAGAAGGTGAAACCATTGAAAGCTGTGATATCTTGTTTTCCAACAGATTAGTGTCCGTAGTACCATTTGATTCACTATTTTTCTTGCCCGATTCTTTTAGAAGTGCTTTTGTCCTATTATTCATGCAAGGAGATTCAATGAGTATTTCTGAAGAACAAGGTACAAATTCAGTACTTCTATCTCCAACAAGTTGATCATTCTGTAAAGTTCTTTGTTTATCAGATGGTGGTGCATCAGCTGTGCCAAAGTGGGCAGGAGTTATGGTAGGCGTATCAAGAACAAACGAGGGATAGATATTATCTTCTGGAACATCAATTTCAGTTATTTCATTCTGCACTTCATCAGCTGAATAATGTATCAATCGATGATCTTCATTATCGTCATCATCAGATTCGATGTCAACTCTGTCTTCAGCTTTATGTTTATTCCCTTCAGGAAGATCTTTACAAACACCTTCTGATCCATCATTTCCATTAAAAACATCTTCACTAACATCAACAGCAGGATTAACTGGCTGTTCGTCATTCTCCATACTGGAATAAGCTTCTTGAGTACTGAACATAAAGTCATGATCTTCGGCATTGTTGATTTTAGTCATGAGTTTCTCCATTTCCATGTCATTGTTTTCTGCAGAGGTGTTATTTTTGTTTAGTCCTTTCTTGGATTTGGAAGTTTTGATTTTGGATTGTTTTTTACTTTTGTCTGTGCTTGTGGTTTGGTCTTTATTTTTATTTGAGAATGATGTGTTGGTGTTAACAACCTCTAATTCGATCATTTCAGTTTCTTTGAATAGTCCTTGTTCTTCTAACTGGATAGATTTGGAGGATTTGTTATCTGTGTCTGATTTTTCGGACGATTTTGTAAGATGATCTGGGGATGAGTTCTTAATCTTTTTAGCAGGGCAAGAACTGTGGATTCCGTCACTTTCTTCTTCAATAGAATCTGCAACAGAGGTAATGTTGATCTCTTCATCTGTAACATCCTTTTCTATTGGACACAGAGCTTCATTTTCAGTAGTCATGTTCTCTTTTTCTTTATTACTATTACTATTTCCATTATCATCTAAAATAATCAAAACTGGTTCAGATTCTGCAAAGGTAACATTTCTTTTTGCTTTATTTCCACCCCGACTGACACTGGTGTTTCTCTTTTTGTTTACATCCATTAGATCTAAGGCAGCCATTTTATTTGATTTCTTTAGAGTAACTCTTCTTTTCTGCTTCTTTTTCTTGCCTTTAGGAGTCTGGCTACTTTGAAATTCATAAGGGTCAACATTCTTGGAAGGACTTTGGGCATTTCCAATAACCAAATTAGTGGTTTTTATTCCCAAAATTTTCTTTTCTGTTGATGCATCTACAGATACTGGCGTCTTGTTTTCTAGGCTCATCTGTATTTTACCTTTGCCTGCATTTAATCTTACTCGTAATGCTCTATTATTGCCAGTAGTTTTGGGAAGATATCCTGATGAAGCCTCTGAAGGTTTTAGAAAGGAACTATCCAATGAACAGTTCATTTCGTTATTCATAACTTTACCTCTGCCATATTTCAAGGGTGTATTGTGACGTATACTTTCTTTTGTTTTTTTGTTATTCTGAGATTGAGTGTTGTTACATGGAACTATTTTTCGTAGAAGATCAGGAATCTTGGGTGAATTTTCTTTGTCAGTGTATGGAACAACAGATTTTGATGTACATGAAAGATCATCATCCACTGATATCAAATGTGGTTCATCTGTTGTTTCTGTATTCTTTGATATTGTTTCCTTCCTTTCAGCCTGAATTTCAACAGTGTCCTTTGCCGCTGCTGAATTTTCTCTTAAATTTTCAGAATTGAAGCCAAATGCAGAACCCACAGAGCCACAAGAGTGGATGGCTAAATCTTGACTCTGTGAAGTAATAAAATTATTGGGTGCTGCTTCATGATTCACTTCTGCAGGATCATTGTTCACATCTGTCTGAGTTATGTTACTCGTGTCCTGAACTTCTGAGGACTCATTGCCTTCTGCTCTTTTTTTAGTGGTATCAGGTACAACTTTTTTCCAGTCTCTTGTGTTTTTTTCCTTCACTGCTCGACTAACCACTTGTCGTCTGCTGTAGGTTTTAGTCACAAGTGGAGGAGTTTTAACACCACTCTGAGTTAGAGCACTTAAATTGGGACTGTCCTTCGGCTTATATTTTTGTATTCTCTCTGAGATTCGTCTTGGTGGCTTTGGTTTCTTAGAAATTGGATCAGGTTTCTTTTTAATGGGATCTTTTGATTGACTATCATAAAATTTAACATCAAAACTGCCATTTGAGCTTTGTGGAGATTGTTGTTGGGATATGGAATTAACAGGTAGATATGAAGTTGAATTTTGCATTGTCTTAACAGGAGATCCTTTTGACCCCTCTTCCTTGTTTGAACCACAAACTACCAGTACATTGTCTGGTATTTTCTGAGCACTTTCATTAGTAAACAAACATTGACTTACATTATCAGTTTGTTCTGTGTTTGAAAAATTATTATCATTTATGTTGCTTGGGGATAAAGCACTATCACAAGGCGAGGTCAAAAGTTCATCATTCTGTGATGTCTCTATAGATCTTCTCTTGGTCCATCTGAATGAATTATTCTCTGATTTTCTTTTAGTGGGTAAGCTTAGTGCAGAAGTTGAATTTTGAGAGAGACTTTGTTTGATATTATTATTCTTAGTTTGTTCCAGTGTAGGAGGAATGACTGTAATCGAGGGTTCAACAGCATCATGAGTGACAGTAATATTGTCTTGGACGTCTTTGCGGTTTTCATTAGTGGAACTAATGGTGTTCATAGAAGAATCTAGACTTGCTTTGGCAATGATTAAGTCAGATTCAATCATTTCTTCATGTAATTCGGTTGTGTTTTCATTAGACAGCGAATGATCTTTTATTTGACGTGAACTTCTCCGTGTATTGGGTTTAGATTGCTTCAAATTCCTTTTGTCGGTGATTCCTGGTGCCCCCATTGTTGATGGTGCAGAAGACCTTGAAGGATGACAGTTCCTATACTGAGTGGTCACTGGTGATTTACCATTTAGTCCACTATCTTGTGGAGAACAAGTTGGTGTTGTACAATTTTGGAGAGTGTCTTGTCGAGAATAAGTTGGTGTTTGACCATTTAGTACAGTGCTTTGCGGAGAGTGAGACAAATGTACATCAGCCTTAATAATTTTCCTATGACCTGCAGGTGACTGCATCTGAATAGATGATTGGTTATCCTTAGAAGAATTAACTGTTGCTATTTCAGAATGATTTTCTACATTTCTTGGTTTGCTCCTGGTTCTAACACCAGCACTTGTGGCAGGACGGAGATTGGGAGATTTTGGATCAGTTTCTATCACATCACTCTTGTCTGTTGGTATCTTTTGTCTTCTTGTGAATGAGGATGAGCTTCTTCTCGTATTGGGACTCGAATTCTCAGTGGTAATTTTTGGCTGTTCATTTATAGACTTTATAGCTTCATATGAAGGGTCAGTAATGTGTTCTGGGACTGCAACATCCCTTGAATGTTCGTCATATTCAGTATTGGTATGCTGCTTACAAGTCTGTTCCCCTGTTTCTGGTACATGTACATATACATCAGTGTTGATGCATTCTTCCTGATTTGCAGGTGATTTTTGTCTTTTAGTAGAACTAGATGATGAATTACCTGTGTTTTTTCCTGTTGGAATTCTTGCTCCCTGTTTACTCCTAGTCTTAGTACTGGTGGTAGCAGCTCTGAAAGAAGATAATTACAAAAATTAAAGTTTCATAATCATTCTAGGCTCATTTAAAATCTAAGAAAGCAAACAAAAAACATCAAGTGAGTTGTAAATATTGTTGCACTGAACTATACCCTAACACTAAAAAGTTGAAATCAAATGAAATGAAGAGAGAGAGAGAAATGGGGTTTAACGTCCACACAACACAAACTAGGTCATTTCGGGACTAACATATGGTTTAATTTTATTTCAATAATTCGCTTGCGCGTAGGGGTCTTTAGCAGTGGGAAGAAACCGGAGTGCCCGGAGGAAACCCACGAGGTTGAGTAGGCGCCCCTATCTCCATGCCACATACACTCACACCAGGGCTCGATACCACAGCCGCAAGCCAGAGGTGACTGACCAGCTAGAGGTCGAAGCGCGGCACTCTAGACCACTAGGCCATCCCCCCCCCCCCAAATGAACGTCCTACTGTTCTACTCCATCTAGGCTTATGAAGGGGGGCATATGCCATACAGTGAACTACGAGAGAAATTTTTCCCAGGCAGCGACGCTATGGTCTACCCTTATATCGAATTCCATCAGTCAGGGTATCTCTTATGTTCATGCCAAATGCATATACCGGTTCTTGGGGTTTTTTTTTCTCTCTCCATCCGATCGACTAGGCATCTGTCATTGTCAGGCCATCCCTCCTGCGCCACTAACAAAGGGGGGAACCATGCCTGAAAATCCTGATTAACTTTCTCTGCCAATGCAGGGATCAAACACGTGACCTCCAGGCTAATGAACCAACGTCTTACCTACTTAATTAGCTACCATATTAAAAACAGCTAGATCAAGATATACACCTCACTGTTCTGAACATTATTCAAATAATGAGGATAATGTAGTAAACTGCAGTGAGACTTCAAGACAGCATTCCTGAAAGTCCTTTAAACCATAGATACTTGTACCATTGCAATATAAATATACATTGTACTCATGACAGGATGTTCATATTTACAGGATGTCCACATTGCTTGTAACATATATTTTTACACTGCAATCCAGGTATCAATTAATCTTGAGTATTTAACCTTAAATTCTTTCACATTCAAATTCATACAAATTAGATGATTTCAGTTGATTTTCGACAATTTTTTTACAAATTTTCAAACATTATTTGATATTGAAAGAATGTGAAAGAAACTAGGGATAGACACACAAGATTAAATGATACAGAGTTATAGTTTTGACTCTTACAGTTATTTCAATATTGTTTTTGCTATTCTTAAATCAAGATGTAAATACCTTTTAGATGAAGGTTTAACTGTTCTTTGTAAAACATCCTTATCTATAGCTTCATCTTTAAAAAAAAAAAAAACAATTTACGTATTTAATAAATATAATATCCTAAAAAAATCCTAGTGGAAAATAGGGCAAAATGGACATTTAGTAGGTCCTACAAGCCCAGATCTGCCATACATGGTGACATCGGGTCAAAAATGGGTTTGGCAAACTGTCCTTTTATTGGATGTAAACTGAAATCCATCCATATAATTCATACCCGAGTCAATGAAATAGACACAATTAAAATATGATATAGGTTCCACAAGTTTTGATAAATATGTCCATGATCTTAGCGCTATACAGCATTCTTGGGAATACAACCCTTATTACACAGAACATGAATAGGCTACTTTTCCCCTTTAATAAAACTCTTTTTATCACTTGAAACACATAATACAAGGGAGAAAACTCTTGCTCTAAAACACCTATGAGGTTAATAACGTTAGATAATGCAATAACCTACCATGTCCATTAGTTTCTGGTAGCAGTGCTGTTTTATTAACAAGGTTCTTTACAGCTTTTGTCTATAAAAATATACAATCAATATTTCTTAAGATTTACATCCTACATACGCCATGCAGTATGCTCGGAGGAAAATTTTGCATGGACAGCAGCACTACAACCTACCAAGGGATATTTTACATGCACACGGACCTAGGCTTTCATCTCATCCAAATGACTAAAAGTTGTCCTCATCAGGCCCTACATCCTGCACCACTGAAAGGGGGAGAGCACGCCGCTATAGAAAAGAGGTTATTTGTATAATGCGAAAGACAGAATTTTGCCCAGACAGCAGCGTTTTTGACTACTCTTCTTTCATGTGTACACCAATGATTACATTGGAGGACCTCGCAGTGAGAACTATAGACCATTTAATGCCTAAAATGAAGCATCTAAAACAATATATAATCAGATATCATAATATATGACTATAACTACCTTTCTACTGATTGAGACATCTTTACGTTTAGCTTGTCTTACATTATTTCTTGGTTTAATAGGTGAGGGGGTACCAGGTGAAAAATGAGGTATTGCAGGGCCTTTCGGAGGAGAGACTGAAATAAATCATTAACAAAAAATTACTTTGTAAATGCAAGGGTTATTCTAGAAAGGCAGTGTGTTTTTTCAAATTCATATAGTGTGGCTGTGTATTTAAATTGATTTTTTGACAAACAAACAACATCTCAGTTTTGTCTTGTATGAGTTGTGTGTATAGCAGAACTAAAATTTTTATCAATTGGCATATGAAATAATAATTAATTGAACTGTTGCAAGTGCTTAAGATGGAATTATTTACAAGTGGTGAAGAGAGGAATCTTTCTTTTCTGGAACTACCTTACCGTAATGTATTTCCACGAAAATATTCAAACAAACCATAAAGTTCTTCCAAAAAACATGGGTAGCTAGCTTTTGGTAATTCATCCTTTGCTTTTTACATTTTGAATCGTTTTACATTTTGAATCTTTTAATTTGGACTATTTGTCAAATTTTTAAAAGGGAGAAAAAAAAAAATACTTACAAATATCACCTGAATCTTCTTGAAATGCATTAATAAGATTTCTTACATGATCAACAATATCATCCAACCCTTCGCGATCTGTTAAACTCCTGTAAAATCAACAAGTCACATATTTTGGAGAAAACAGAATTGCTTACTCAACTAAAACAAAATAAACCCTGAGACCAGCATTGATTTCTAATTATCTATTAAAGTTACATTATGGGAGATAAGATAAAGAGATGGCAGTTCTCACTATAATAGTTAATAACTAGATAGTGTAAAGATAATTTGCTGAAAATTTCAGTCAAATTGATTTACTATTAGCCGAGAAAAAAGCGTTTGAAATATTCACATAGTCTCGGTCATCATTACTCAAATCATTAATATAAACAGCATAGTCTTGATTATCCACTTGATTGATTTAATTATCAACGGCCATTAAGCGGCATATAGGAATTCAATCCGCAAATATTGAAGGCTAGCTTTAACTTGAAGAGTTTATTATGGTCTGGATATGTTAATTAATGTCTAATTGATTATTTAGATAACATCTGAGTGATTGTATACTGCTGTCAAATGACAAATGTGTGTTAACGTCCAATCGATACAATCTGGGTACTTTCGGGACTAACATATGGTTTGATTTTATTTAAATAATTCTCTTTAGAAGTGGGGTCTTTAGAAGTGGGGAGAAACCGGATAGTCCACAAATTCACTGATGTGTTCTAGTCAAAACTGACTTACAGTTTGATCGCTGGTCACAATCAATCTCTGACATTCAAAACTCCACTTAAATTGTCCATTTTGACTAACATATGAGAAATAGGTGTTCATTTCCTTATTGACATGCACTTAACATTTTCTAACAGTTTAAAGAAACCAAGGAATAGAATCCAGAGAAAATTCAATCACTCCTTCACATCCAATTCGATGTGTTTCAATGAGTGCATTTGTCAAATCAACAAACTAAAATAAATAAAATAAATTCTTTTTTAATTCTCTATGCTTATAAAATATTTTATAGTATATTAATCCAATTGCCACTTTATACAGACTGTGTTTGTTATCAATAATATAATGCATCTCACCACCTATTTATTATTAGGCCATATACAAAACCCTCAATAACTTTTATACTTTACCTTTCTGTGATTGGTTTATTACACAATGGACAAGGAACTGATCTTTTTTTCTGTAAAACTTGTAATATACAAAATCTGGAAATAAAGATGGATAATTAAGTTATTTATTTTTCCAATAGAGAGAAATAGCCAGAAATGGGGTTTAACGTCAACGGGCACTAATGAGGTATTTCTGGGACTAACATATGGTTCAATTTTATTTCAATAATAATTCCTAAGCGCGTATTGTTGTTCTAGCAGTGAGAGGAAACAGAAAAAAACCCACAGGGTTGGACAGAGAACCCTCGCCCCCGCCAGATACAAGTGGGGAATCGAAACTACACCACTTAACTCAATGGCAGACCTTATAACCATTCGGCCACCCAACCCCCTCTTTTCCAATACAAGTCATCTGGTCCCCCAAAACAATACCACTGAACCCCATACTCCTCGCAGTGTTTCATTTGATTAGAGCTAATCCCACTATACACTGCTTCAGTGGAAGCAAATTTCTGTTGAAAATTATGACTGGTCAATAGTCCTATTATCAACTAATGGATAACTGCATGACAAAATTGTTAAATTTGAAACAAAGTTCCAAACTGAACCAAAAATGTTTACATAACGTTAAGTCATTGCTTACGATTTTATTATGCCCAATCAACCTGAGCATAGCAGAATATTGCAGGAAAATTTATTGTGCGACAAACGAGGCTATCAACAAGAATACATTGTAAACAATACTGTATGAAGATGAAGAATACTTTCACCATTTCTAATACCTTAAATCACTGCCCCAAATTTTAGGGACGACCCCCATAGTAAACGAAGGGCTGTCATGTTGCTGTACATGGGATAGATTTGATTGAACAGGAAAAATACACACTCCCTCAAAAGCTCAGGTATCAGAAGCCAATCCGGCAATGGGCAAAGAGAGATTTCTCGGATCATTGCTTCAGGAATATGCTGAAGCCTGAAAGTCAATACTCTGTCTGATGATTGCGAATGATCATGAAGAATATTTTCTTCATCTTTCTACCTTACCTGCAAAACTGATGATCACATCTCGTTGATATTGGTTTCTTCAATAAATCAAGACTGAAAAAAATTTGAACAAAAAACTGATATGAAAAAAGGTGATTTGCTACCAAGACCACAGACTACAAGTGGATAATAATAATAATTCGCTTACGTGTAGGGGTCTTTAGCAGTGGGAGGAAACCAGAGTGCCCGGAGGAAACCCATAAGGTTGAGAAGGAGCCCCTATCTCCATGCCACATACGCTCACACCAGGGCTCGAAACCACAGCCACAAGCCAGAGGTGACCGGCCAGCTAGACGTCGAAACGTGGCACTCTAGACCCCTAGGCCATCCCACCCCCCTTTAAAAATAAATTAAAATACATCTGCAAAATATAAATATATATGTATTTCATAGCTGTCGATTCGGAAAGTTAGGGCACACCCCAGGTTTCATACATACATGTACCTGATTGTAATTAAACATGTATTGCCTATCACAATCTTTCAGTCCAACATAAAATGATAAAATTTGACGGAACTGCGATATTTCATTAGATCTAGATCTTTCTTATGAGTTCCACTAATTGGCAATATATTAATTTAAGACGCTGGGTCGCTAGCTTGGAGGCCATACCAATAAATACCATATGCCCGCTGAAAGGGCATAATTTCCCTCATATAGCACAATGGTCTATGCTCGTCTTCATTAGTTCAGCTCTGAACGTCGGTCTCATTACACTGACGCTGAACATTCAGGGACTGTCCCATTGAATCAATGTCGAAAAAAATTGGAAAACAGTCAACTTTACTGGACATCTTTTCACTGCTTAACGACGGGGTGTCAATCCTTGTGAAAGCCTGTACAATGTAAAACCTGTACATTTCATTTCGTCTTCTGACCGACATTCCTGAATGTGGACATTGACCTAGAGTTAGAGTGTCATGGCTGCGAAACTGTAACTTAATAGGAGGGGACATATTTTTAACAGCGTCTTGTGTCGCTCATACTGACTCTAGCGAATTAAACAAGGCCTTATTTTCTCACTAAGATGTTCGTTTACATCGTACAGGCATCCACACCGATTGACACCCCATCATTTGGCAGTGAAAAGTTGCCCAGTAAAATTGACTGGGGCTCCAATTATTTTCGACATTGATTGAATGTCACGAATGTGACAGTCTCTGAACGTTCAGGGTGAGTGTAATGAGACCGACGTTCACAGCTGAACGTCTTTATTAGTCTAGTCGGAGCAGCCGAAGCCCATGGCATTTCATTTCCGGATAGGATCTTGAATGCCCTATGTTTACTTATGACCTTACAATGTTACATCTATGCCATGTAAACTTATTTATTAGAATTTAGAATCAGCAGCAAATATAGCAAAGTAAAAAAGAAATAATTAAAAAATACCAGATAGGACATTCGAGATTTTTTGTCATCAACCCAAGCACTTCTTGGATTCTTCTTTTGTCCATTTCAAATTGGTAAGAGATATCTGTGATGGCCGTATCTGCTCATATTCAATTTCAAAATGGTTATTATTACATAAGTAAATATAAATAAACTCCCGCAAATTTATCGTAAATCCCGCCCGTAGTCTGTTTATGCACGTCGGATGCAAGAGAGCTCCACATACAAGGAGGACAACTCTCATTTGTTGTGTTTTGTAGTCTAGGTTCCGTTTGCCCAAGTTAGGAAGTGAAAAGTTACGTGTTTTTTAATGTAATTTAAACCCCAAAACAATCTTAATTCTTATAAAATAATGGTTTAAAAGAAAATAGTGGAAGAAATGGCCACTTCTGACACACCAAACGCTTTGTTAAAGCGCAGTAAACGAAGTGTTGCGACGCATTTTCGTGGGGAATTTTCAAGACATCATAATTCTCAAAAGCTCAATGAATTTCTTGACACAATTTTAGACCCGACAGAAAAATTAGATGATTCAGATAAAGTAGAATGGTGTAGATGTCTAATTGCGGGTGGTTCAACTTTTGAAGAATTTTCTAAAACAGGTAAATATGCTTGCCATATGATCATTTTATATCGAGGATGATTATTATTAGTCTAGGGAGATGACAGCTGTCTTTGCATCAAACTTTAGTCCTAGCCTAGAGACTAGTGAGAGACAAATGCAGGGATTAACGTAATCTTTATTTTTTAATTTTTCTATGGCGTAAATGTTTTTAGCATCGGATGAAACCGAAGCACCTAGGGAAAACCTATGAAGATGTGCAGGTGACCCTTCAATTGTCACATATACATGTACAAGCTTGGTATCAAAAACACACAAATGAAATGAAACAGGGTTTAGCGTCAGACTGTTTTGCTCCTAGAATGGGCTAAGGAAGACGGGCATATGCCATACAGTGTACTATGAGTGAAAATTTGCCCGGGCAGCGGCGCTACGGCCTACACTTATATCAAATTCCAACTGCCAAGGGATCTTTTACGTGCATGCCAATGTGTACACAGGACCTCAGTTTTTTGTTCCATCCGAACGACTAGACAGCTGTCTTTGTTAGGCCCTCCACCCTACATCATTGACAAGGCGAAACCACACTGGAAAATCATGATGAACTTTCTCGGCCAATGCAGGGATCGAACACCAGACCTCCTGGCTATTGAGCCAGCATCTTACCCACTTAGCCACGTGATCCCCCCAAAACATACAACCTGACTTAATGACAGATTATGGTAGTAAGGAGTCCCCAAACCATTACATCAGTGACATTGGCGAGTAATGTCGATGAGTACAGATGGGAGGACAAATTTGGTAGTAAATGTTCACTTCCAACTTAGTGGGCTTTATCATCATCCATGAAAATGTTCACAATAGAAACTTATGACATCGTAGGTATAAAAAGCAGCATATTTAAGAAAATCACCTATTGCTTTACCACTCCCCGAGAAAGACTATGCATACAATGCATCAATCAAGTCTGTGGATTAGGACTTTGAACACTAAAACAGAATGAATTTGAAATCAATCCGTCAGTTTTATGTGTGTACGTTACGTGAACCCAGGTTCATTGCAGTAAGATACATTGTTAATGTGAATGGTGAAACGATTCTAATTATCAGTATGAATAACTTAAAGGCAAAGGGTTATGGTTTCCATACATCAATCAGTTATTTTTGACCATACACATGGCTGAATCTCTATCTATGTGCTACTGAAGTACAGGAACAAATTATCACATGTGTATTATAAATGTAGATGTAAGGCAACTGTTTGCAACACAAAAATTATAACAAAACATATATAGATGTTATAATAAAAAAACGTTGTGTGATAATTTGTGTGTGACTAAGTCGGGGTGCAGGGGATGGCCGAATGGTTAGCATGTGCGCGCTGTATCATAAAGCCTTTCATTGAGTCAACTGGTGTGGTTTCGAATCCCCAATTGTACATGACAAGGAGTAGGGTTGCCTGTCCAACCTCTTGGGTTTTCTCTGGGTCCTTCAGTGTCCTCCCACTGCTTAAGACCCATACACGCAAGCGAATTATTAAAATAAAATTAAACCATATGTTACCCCGCAATGACCTAGTTTGTGTCGAGTGGACGTTAAACCCCATCTATCTCTCTTCCATTAGCCCAGGTTAGGTGCAGAAGAGTAGGACGTTAAACCCCATTTCATTTCAAACGTAAACTTGAATTACTTAATCAAATTTTGGTATATTGTATTTACAGTACGACAGTTTGATAATGCTGTTACATGTGGTTTGGTATGGACGTCAAATTTTGTGGCATACAGATGTAGAACCTGTGGTATATCACCTTGTATGTCACTATGTTCAGAATGTTTCCAAGCAGGAAATCATGAGGGCCATGATTTTAACATGTTTAAAAGTCATGCCGGAGGAGCATGTGATTGTGGAGATGTTAATGTGATGAATGCAGACGGGTTAGTATAATTTACATTGTCATCTAAATATTTCATATATACTGTATTTCATTTATGAAATAAACTAATAGCTTGCAGGGTTGATAAGTTTCGGACAGTAATTTCAAAAACTCTTAGATGAAGCACATTGAACTCATCTCTGTTATATTCTTGGAAGCTTGTCAGCCAATAACTGAAATAACAATAGCTGCACAAATTTATGATTTGTATCTGTTTGATAAGAAATAGATAGATTTAAATTTCAGTGGACATTATGGATCTCATCTGAACTATGCATACTGGAAAAACAAGCTTCAGATTTGTTATATCAATAGATTAATTTATTTTAGAAATGTAGGCCTATAAATTTTCTTTGTTGTCTGGTTGTCCCCTGCCTTTCTGAGAAAGCAGATGACTATTGCTATTAGAATGGGTTTATGATGAGGATATTGGCAGAGATAAGCAATTTGTAAATTGATTTGTTGATGCTTTGAATGATGTTAAGTCTGGTTCTAATGGAATAATAATTTGTTCAAGCTGTAGTGTATGGTGTATATTTTTATTGCATTTAATACCTTGGTTAAGTTTGATGATAATTATTTCAAGCTCAGGTTAAGCAGATTATTGTACAAGTAATTGTGAGTGTCATCTATTTATTTTTGTATTGAGTACATCGATCAGCTTCACCATTGACTCTTTTCTTTTAGATTTTGTCCACGACATGGACCAGGTAGAAGAACTAATACTGTTAATCCTCCACCAGATTTGTTATCTATAGCAGAGATCATGTTACCTAAATTAATGATGAGACTTGTTTATCACCTTAGATGTTATATTAATAGTAAGTTTACATACAATTATTTACTGTCTTCGTCTTGTATTAGTGTTTAACATCCGCTTCCACTGAATGTGATTTCGCAGACAATGTGTCTGATTTTTATTACCTGAGCGCTTGTGCAGGAAGCCGGAGTAAACCTATCTCCAAGGCACATACGCTGACACTAGGGCTCGAAAGGACAACCTCTACGGCTCTAGCCAGAGGTGACAAGCCAGCTAGAGCTCAAATCTCAATACTCTCGACCACTAGGCCATCCCAACCCCCCAATTTACATACAATAGTGTATTGTAGGTAGATCATTACAATATCTAAAAAAAACTGATTAAAGAATCATTGTGAACGATCAATAACTGGCCCTTCTAGCTGGATGTATCATTTGTTTGGAATCTAGTGTATACGCTTGCCTAAGGTCTGGCAGTTTGGTGAATTTATATACACATTAAACATTCACATGACAATATGCGACTTTGCCATATTTCTGTATTTCTGTGTTTAGGAGTAACCTTTTCTTTTTCAGATTCATCGAATCAAAGAGCAACTTTTTTGACCATGTATGAATGTGAAAAATTTGTTGGTTTTCTCCACTCCCTGGCTGATATGGGAGCCGCTATGAGATCTGTTATAGCTAAAGCTTTGACAAATACAGAGGTTTATGAGAATCTGACCAAAGGTTTGTCTGAAATGTTTATTTTATTATACAGTGTAAGCTTATATAAATTTGGAGATATTCTCTTTGTCGTTATGGTAAATTCTAACAGGTTTTATTGAGATATATCAGCAGACAAAATCATTATATTATGATATTGCTATCATACTATAATAGTAAGTGCAGGATGAGCACACTACACACAAATCAAAACTGATTAAACAAACTTTGAGGCAAGACAAGAAATAAACAATAAATAGCAAATTAAGTGAATAAATCCAGTGGCCAGTCATAAGCATTTCTAATTCATTTTTATATCTTTAGTGAAGTAATTTGGTTCAGTTGGTTCAGTAGTCGGATCGGAGTTTAAAGCCCACTTCCACCAGGGGTCATATCGTACAAAAGTGTAGTCTGCAACAAAAAAGCATTTATATACAGTGCAAGAAGATTACTGTATTTTTTACTAGTATACTATTTTTATAGTAGGTACAAAAGATGAAGGTGGGAGAAGCCATTATTACACTGAGAGTCAGAAATGTTATCAAACTATACTAACTTTATCAATGTATCCGCAGGGATTTGAGAGATTCCAAAGTAAGTATTGGTCTTGAAGTGAATTATTCAAATAAAGAATTATCTTATTAGTCCCCAAATTTTCTACCGGTTTGGAGTAGATGTTGAACCTAATACATTCTTGACTTCAACATTCAAGAGCTAAATCTGCCTATTGCAGTTTTTTATTTTGGCTTCAAATGTTATATAAACTATTATTTTGACATTTTTTCACAGACAAGCTCATCAAAATAGACTCTCTAGATTGTCAGATGGCCATTTTGATTTAATGAGAGGCTGATTCTAGATTAATAAGTAATGTTGTTATGGTAATAAAATTGCTACTTGTTAGTCTCAAAATATCAAAGATGGTGTTTTGATATTTTGTTCAGTTGTAGATATATATGTAATTTATGTAAATTTGTTGTAGATAAGCCTGGTTTAAATCAGAAGATAGTACATCAATCGCTATTAGAAGAATTAGTATTTTGGATAGTAAAGTATGATTTTCCCACCAACATCAACACACTACTGTTAAAAATGTTACCAGAAGATGACTACAAGGTAGAACTTGATCATATTTTACATTGTAATAGTATTGTAGATATTGTGCACTACAGTTGAGGAGAATTAGTTCGAAGACCGTCCTGCACATAGGACGTCATATGTGGATTGTGTGTTAGGGTTAGGGTAATGGTTAGGCTTTTTCCAGGAAAGGGTTAGGGTCAATGCAACACTCACTCGGCCTCCGTGGCTTCATATATATTACAAGAAATAGACTATTATATATTGAGGTGTTCGATCCCTGTATTGGCCGAGACAGTTCATTCAGATTTTCCGACGTGGTTTCCTCTTCTCAAGTCGTTCAGATGGGGCAAAAAAGGTGATGTCACATGTACATAAAAGATCCCTTGGCAGTTAGAATATGATATGAGAGTAGGCCATAGTGCAGCTGCCCGGCTACAATATCCCTCATAGCACACTGTTTTCATTAGCCCAGTCGGAGCAGAACAGTAGGACATTAGATCCTCCATTTCTGTTCAGTATATGCAAAAATATATATTCTGAGCACATTCTATCGTGTATGAACCTGTGAAAAATGAAATATTTTCGAAAAATTGCAAATGACGATAAACGGCTTTGAATTATAATGTGGGTTTGTAAAATATTTTAAAATATGAAGTAATTATATGTTTGTCTGTATGGTTTTTATTTTTAAGATCGCCTTTGCTAAAGCTTATGTACAACACTACAGTCGTACTGCCCTGGTACTGTGTACAACAAGAGAGCGGGTCATTGTTGCTAACAGAGTCGTACATATCAGTGTTCAGTTGTTTAGTAACGAGAGTCTAGCATTCAAGATGGCTGATGAATACAATCTGCTGTATACTATAGTGATATGTTTAACTCACATGTTGGAGAATCACACCATACCAAGTACATTGGAAGGTAATATTTGTTATAAAGTGCAATAACACCATACTAAATACATTAATCTGTAATAACACCATGCCAAGTACATTAGACAGTGATATTAGTTATATATCGTGTGATAACACTATAGACAAGAATGTAATGTTAGTTATGTAGTGTAATAACAAATTAGACTGTAATATTAGTTATATGTTGAACATTAGACGGTAATATTAATTATATATCATGTGATAAAAGAATACATTAGTCTGTAATAATTGTTATTTATAATGTAATAACACCATACTAAATACATTAGAAGTTAACATTAGTTATATATTGTGTATCAATTACATTAAAATGGAATATTTGTTATAATACACTGTAATATTTGTTCTAATACATTGAAATAATTATAACACCATACCAATTACATTAGTCGAGGTTAATGATTGTTATATTTAGCTTAAGAACACCGTACATTATACACAATAATAAACACAGAAGACCACAAAGTATAGATAAACATCAACACAATATCATTTTAATCAACCATGATTGTTTAAACTATTACAGATGCTACCGGTGAGCCAAACTTCCATCAGGTTGTCGATTGTAGTAACGAAATAATGAAAGATCATTGTTATTGGTCGATTGTCACCGATTTTATCAATCTGTTATCACATCGTAGAATAACATTAAAGTTTTTAGAGGATGAAGAATTGGTGACATTATGGGTTGAAATGCTCTCATACCTACAAGGTAAGTTGAAACATAAAAAAAATATTACCTTAACCTAAGGAGAGAGAAAGAGAAGTAGGATTTAACTTCCATTTGACACAAACTAGGTTATTTCGGGACTAACACATTGTTCAATTTTATTTCAATAATTCGCTTGCAGTGGGACTACCTAGAGAAAACCCACAAGGTTGAACAGACAACCCTACTCCTTGTCACGTACAACCGGGGAATCTAAACCACGCCAGTTGACTCAATGACAGAACTTATGATTCAGCGTGCACATGCTAACCATTCGGTCAAACAGCAGCTGTCACACATAACATATGCCAAGAAGTATTCTCACATGCATAACCTCATTGGCTTTCTAGTGCACAAGCAAGTTATTGAATAGAGATATTATACATGTCAGTCTTGAATTGACCAAGTTTGTGGTGAGTGGAGTTAGATATCAGGGATAAGTTGATAAATAACTGCTGTCAACAGCAGAGAAATTGTAATTACTGCTTGCTTACAAAGTGCATGTCTTGGCAGTAGCATACACTTTTAACCATGATCCGTAATTAGGGGAAGCAACTCTTCATGTATTGACAATTTTTCTGTGTGTTTGTTTTAGGAATGAATTTAAATCAGAGAGAAGTGAATCAACATGTAGAATTTGAACCAGATACGTATTATGCTGCATTTTCTGCTGAACTAGAAATATCTGCTCTTCCTATGTGGTCTATATTACAACACTGTAAAACACCTGTAAGTTATTTCTCATAAGCGCCACAGAGCAGTCAGACTGACTGAATGTTCAGTGCTATAGAAAACGATTATTATTATTATTCTTATACTAAATCTGAAGATATGATAAAAAATATGAAATGAAAATGAATGAAATAGGGTTTAGCGTCCTACTGCTCTGCTTCAAACTGGGCTAATGTCAAGGGATCTTTTACTTGCATGCTAATGTGTACAAGACAAGGGACCTTGGTTTTTTATCCCATGCAAATGACTAAACAGCTGTCCTCGTCAGGACTTCCATCCTGCATCCAAGGACTCGCTACTTTGGCGCTCACAAAGGTACTTCGTTGAGGTTCGCAAGTCCGTTCGTTTGCCACAGGGTTCCCGCGGTCCTTGAAAATCCTTGAATATCCTTAAATTTAAAATTTCATTTTCAAGGTCTTGAATATCATTGAATTTCGCGGAAATAGGAAAATATCCTTGAATTTCAGTTAAGATCCTTAATTTTGTTGGTAATACTAGTAAGTTGATCTGAAAATCCCGTTTAGATTATAAATAATGCTGGTTATACTATAAACAATAACTGACGTATACCTGTCAATCAACTGATCTAAATAAACAGCCGTGTTTTGTCACGTAATAACAAGATAAGCCAATGACATTTACCGTAAGGCTACCAAATAGTCTCACATGACTCCATTGTCCAATTAACATACTAGAAGCCACTACACTGACTAATCAAAATCGGTATTAGTAATTACATTAAACAATGCATAATGACGAAAAGGGAAATAACTCTGTTTTAAAAATGGCGGGAGTTTTTCCCGGTGTGCCGAAAGTCAATCTGTAATAATAAAAAACAGTTTATGTCTTCAATTCCTTTTAAATATGAGATTTTAACGATAGTTGGTAATGTTTTGGTTGTTTTTCAGATGAAAAATTGTAACTTTAGGCTAAAAATGTCCTTGAAAATCCTGGAATTTGACGTATATTTATCCTTGAATATCCTTGAAAAAATGTTAGACGAAGCCGCGGGAACCCTGTGCCATTTTGGGCTCTGATCGTATAAACTAGTGATCAGACGACGGACGGTAGGCCTATGTGGTCAGATTTATTTATCTCGACGATGGGTGTCTGACTGAATACTGACATACAGCATTTCCAACAGTCTATTTTGCAAAATTGTCCGTTCGTATGACACTTTACCTCAACGATCATAGCCTAAAATACAGCCAGGCTGCATTTCCGGCAGCCTGTCATTCAAAATTGTCCCCCCCACCCCTAATTGAAACTCGTGCCTTTGCCTCCATAACCTTGGACTTTGCCCCAGCTTTGCCCCTCCAACCCGCGACGGCTGGCGCCGCCACTGCTTGCATCAATGACCAAGCCTGAAAATCTGGTTGAACTTTCTCAGCCAATGCAGGTATCGATTGGAGGAATAATCAAGGTCCCCTGTTTACCAACGGCAGCAAATTAAAGATCCCCTGTCAGTTAGAAATCGAAATAAGTGTTGGCCGTAGTGCCGCTGTCTGAGCCAATTTTTCGTGATTACACACTGCATTAACCCAGTTGGTGCAGACAAGTAGTATGTTACACCTATTTCCAGAATGTTTTGCTACAGATCAAGTATATGAGAAAAGTATCTGTACTTAATATTTTAATGTTTCATTCTAATACAGGAAACATCTTCCTTAACTTTAAGAATGATAGCAGCATGTCAGACAGCTCTACAAGATTGGTTTGATGCCATTAATATTACAGAAAATTCAAAGGTAACTATATATGTTGTAATAGAAGACATTGAAAAACAGATTGATATTACAAATTTGGATATTTCTTTTCCAAAATTGATATATGGAAACAAAACTAATAAACCTTTAATTTTGGTTTGTAAATTTCAGCCAAACCCAAACCAGTTGACCTTTCACCTCCCTTTACATCGTTACCTAGCAACGTTTATGATGCAGGCTGTACAATATCAGGGAATTGAACTGACCGCTATTTTACCAGATGAAGACATGCTGAAGAAAATCTTAGTTCATGTTCTTCAAACCCAGGTTTGTAATTCTGGAGTAGATCCTCACATCTCTATTTTAGTCCACTTCGCCAAAAGGCATAGTTGTTTTTATATTCCCAATGATCAGGTATGCATCAATTTGATCCAGTCATATACAATATTAGGATAGATATTAATTTAAATGGATAAAGATTGAACCAAGTAAAGCCAAATTTCTAAATTTTTTCTGGGGAGTATCCACATGAACATCTATCAAACTTGTTTCTTTGAAATCCATGCAACCGATTAACCAAATTTCTGACTCTGCCACTGTATGTCGCATGTAACAACATCTGTTTCAAAGGATTGATATGACTTCGTCATTAATATGCTTTAATTTGATATGTTGCACTGTCTCTGCTGTATCACACATAAATGAAATTCTTAACATGTTTTAGTTCAAGAATCATACTTTTTTAAACAAAAGTTATGGCAAACAAATTTGCAGATCCCTCAACCAATTTCAAACTTTAGGTTATATTTTCTATTGTTAATGAAATGATTGTGTATTAATGAAATGAATGTGGATTAATGAAATGATTGTGTATTTTAGGTGTGTATGTCACAGATATTTGCTGGCATGTGGGTTAGAAATGGTATTCAGATACGTGGACAGGCCATGACTTACGTTCAATGTCACTTCTGCTATTCTATGTCTGACGCAGATTTACATCTTACACAAGTAAGTGAACTGATTACACTATTAAATTCCCGAGTTAGATCCCATAGCTAACCCAGATTTTGTCTTAGTATTTTCCAATCTTTATTACCTCTTGTTAGTGCTAGAGGACAGTGTATGGCAAGTAAACGCATGTAGACAAAAAGTGATGATCCATGGGTTTATTCATTATCTTGCACATGAATGAAGCCTTGACAGTCGTATTAAATAAAGAGCAAGCGGAATGCAGATTGTTAGATTCTCCATTTGTTATTTTTTAAAGCACACAAATCTCAGTTGAGGAGGAGTTTTCCATGGACTTGAAAGCTGAAAATCTCTCCTGATGATGAAATCTTGGCATAAACTCCAGACCCTGTACTTTAAATACACCTGCCTTATGAATGATAATATTCCTTATTGTGATATAACTTTCCTTATTTTACTAAATCCCTCACCTTCTCTTGACCTGGAGAACAATGAATATGTGTGATATTATATTATCTATTTTTTGTGAAACAGGTCTGTGCCTCAAAGTTAGATCCAGATTATTTTGTGAGGACTGTCTTAGAAAGGTACGTCTGTGCTTTGTCAATCTAATTTAATCTACAATTTTAATTTATTTTTTCTGATTTTTACACAACAATTGTAATCTAACAGCCAGGGATATAAATACAATCGTAGGGTCGTCCTGAAATGACATAGTTTGTGTTCAGTAGACATTAAACCCCTAAAATATGTCAGTATGTTAGTCCCAAATTGACCTAGTTTGTATTCATTCAGGTACGTTATATCTGATTTTCTCTTGTTAGGATCATTTAGTAAATATTTATCATTATGAATTGTTTTTCTAGATTTAATGTATTAGATTGGTTATCATTCTCATCAACAACCAATATAAATAATATTAAACTGACTGCTGATCAACAAGTTGCTATGGTGGAAGGTGTCCTTGCTTACTTTACAGCTCTTCTCAGCATCAGAACTTATTTAGGTAAATTGCTTTGTTAAAGTTACATTTGATTAAGAAAATCTAACCAAGTATCCATGGTAGATAATCTTCAATTAAAGTGTTCAATTAAAGGGGCATTATGGGAGATTAGATAAAGAGCTGGCAGTTCTTACTATAATAGTTAAAAACTAGATCATGTAATGGGAATTTGCTGAAAATGTCAGTCAAATTGATCCCCTCTGAACCGAGATGATAGCTTTTGAACTTTAGGCCTAGCCTCAATCATTATTCCTAAAGTTGTTATGATAAAAAAACATAGTCTCTATTACCAATTTTTGGATTAAATCATCAGTGAGTGTTGAGCAGCAAATCAGATTAAGATCCAGTAAATATCGCATTGGATGTTAAATCTATAATAAACAACAACAACTATGTTGCCCAACACTTGATTATATCAGCAGCAGAACAGAGGATGATCAATGTTGCAAAATATTCAATTCATAACATCATTGTAAATATTGCACAAAAATGACCCATTTTTGTGCTGATATTCCTATAAGAGATCCATGTTTCAATTTGTGAAAGAACAGGCTCCTGTTATTCAACTGTCACTGGTGTCTGCATGGAATGTGTTCAGTCCCACCTGTTGTCTTTCTTTATAGGGTTGTCGTGAGTGGGTAAGATGCTGGCTCGCTTGCCTGTCTTCATTAGCCCAGTAATAAGCAGAACAGTAGAACGTTAAACTCCATTTCATTTCATTTCTTTCGTTATAGGTATATCAGAACAGGCATTGATAAGAGAAGAGATGGTGGCTTTGTTGTGTATGAGTGATCAGCAACATAGTCAATTATTGGACCTTATGCCAGAAAAATCAGGAAATTCTAGCAGAAACAAAGAGCTGTTTGAACCTACTTTGAAACAGGTTATTATCCATTTGAGATATAACATGATTAATTTAACATGTTAATTTCCAGCTTTTCCAGACAAATTATCTTATTGGCTCAAACTAAGAGTCTAGATTCTCCATGGTTTAATATTTAGGATACAAAATAGGGTTTAGAACCATTAAACTTAAAGAAACATTATGTGAGATTAGATAAAGAGCTGGCAGTTCTCACTATAATAGTTAAAAACTAGATAATATGAAGGGAATTTGCTAAAGATTTCTGTTAAATTGATTCTCTGGGATGACCAAGAATTTCACTATTCAATTTTCAGCCTAGCCTCAAATATCATTTCTAAAGTAGGTAAGATAAAAAAAACCATAGTCTTGATTATCCATTTCATGACTAAATCATAAATTAGAGATGAGCAGCAACTTGGATCCCAATCTTGTCAATAATGCAGGCATGCGATGATAGTTAATTATGGTCTGGATAAGTTAATTAATAATTTAGATAACATTTCAGGCCTAAAGAAAGACCCGCAATAGGCAAATTTAGCTCTTGCATAATGTATGTTTAAAGTGATGTGTTTTATATTCACTAATTAATCGTGTGTATTACAGATAGCAGATTTTAAGGCACCAAATTTTGAAGCTGGTGGAGGAATGCAACAAGGAACATATGTACCTAAAGGTAAGTTGCTTACCACAATGGCAGCACTATTGATTTTCATGTAGGGGGTAGGGTGAGCCTACAATTCATTTTCAAAAAAACCTGGTAAAATATACAATTTAGAGTATCTCTGTCATAAGACAGTTGGATTTTGTGGGCTGTCGTTTCCAATATTCGATATGAACTTTCACCACTCTCGATAAACCACCGTCTGAAATAAATCCGCCTTGGTTGGTTTTTTTTTACAGCAAATCTGTCAGTTATTCAGTAAATGTCTGAAACAGTATCTTGCAGCAGAGATTTTACATAATATTGAAATAATCTATAATGTACTTTAAGAATATAACTTTCACTTCGAATTTTGACTAATGGTTTGGATTGTTCGTACTTGGTTTTATTTTATTTCAAGTATAAAAAACAAATAAAGTTCTTAATCATGGTTTTAGATAACTTATTTTTATACTAACAAACCAAGGGGTTTGGATGGCCAAATGGTTAGCATGTGCAAGCTGTATTATAAAATCTTTGTCATTGAGTCAACTGGTTTGGTTTTGAATGCCCTGTTGTATGTCTTGCCTTCTCCAGGCCCTCCCTTCATTACTTCTTGTAAATTATTTACTACCACATATGTAACGTTTTACAGGATTTCTGTGGGAGACTGAATATGATCCAGTTAAAGTTGTACAAAGAGCTGTTTATAAAAAGGACGTACAATCAGCTTTAGATAGATACACACAACAGTAAGTATTCATGTACAATATATGTATTTTTCTTTTTTGACTGAACATTTTCCACGGTTTTTGTGAACAGTAGGATGTTAAACCCCATTTCATTTCATTTCTTATAAATAGCATCAAACCCAATAGCTTTGTTTACTACATTACAGTATATAGTTAGCTATCTATCAAGCCAATTGTCTAGCTATATTCCAGTATAGAGTGTCAATCTCAGCTAGCTATGTATTAATCAAAGGTCAGTATAAAGTGTCAATCTCAGCTAGCTATGTATTAATCAAAGGTCTAGCTATATTTCATTATAAAGTGTCAATCTTAGCTAGCTATGTATTAATCAAAGGTCTAGCTATATTTCAGTATAAAGTGTCAATCTCAGCTAGCTATGTATTAATCAAAGGTCTAGCTATATTTCAGTATAAAGTGTCAATCTCAGCTAGCTATGTATTAATCAAATGTCTAACTATATTTCAGTATAAAGAAGAATTGTAATTATAAAGAGAAAGGATCACCATGGCCACCATATAGAATGCCTGCAGATATACATCATAGTTATAAAGGATTATTTAAGATATTAAACTGTAAAACCATGCATGCATTTCTATATATCGTCTTGTATAAGGTATGTTGTTTGTCAAAAAGTGGGTTTCTGTGTAGTGTACGGGGACCACCGTGGATCAGTAACTGTATGCTGACTCACTAACCAGCAGGTCTCGGGTTCGCTCCTAATGTTGACAGAGAATGTTCCTAAGGATTTTCTGTTGCAGTTTCCCCTTGTAGCGCAGGACAGAGGTCATGACAAAGAAAGTGTGTGTCTATTCGTTTGGAATGGACAAAAAACAGAGATCAAGTGTACACATTGGTGTGAACAGTGGGTAAGACACTGAGTCACTATCCTGGAGGTCAGATGTTCGATCCCTGCATTGGCCGAGAAAGTTCATCCAGATTTTCAGGCGTGGTTCACCCTTGTCAGTCATGCTGGAAGGAAGGCCTGATAAGGACAGTTGTCTAGTCGTTTGGATGGGATGAAAAATGTACACATTATCGCACATGTAAAAGATCCCTTGACAGTTTGAATTCGATATATGAGTTAAAACCTGTTTCATTTCATTTCTGGTTTCATGCAGCTCCTGTAAGTAATTGTCACACAATACAGCAATATTTACATAACAATCTACAGTTAGCTGAGATTAAATTCTAATTTGTAAATTTTGACTATATTTAAGGCTGTTAAATGTGATATAAATCTACCAGACAGTATTCTATATCATTGTATTCATCTACTGTCCATGGCTTTTCATTTTGCGCCGAGAAAATCGACAGTCAGAAAGGTAAATATATACATTTTTTATATAATATCTGTAAATGACATTTAGAAGTAAAGGTATAATATTTATATTAACACAACTATATAGATTTAATACTTCTCGTTTTATTACATACAACGTTTCAATACTATTGCAGGTATAATTATCATTGCTTGATAAATATACCTGTAAGAGTATTGAAACGTATGGTTCGTGTGTGCGTGCGGTGTTAAAAAATATGTCATTGAGTCAATTGGCATGGGTTCGATTCCCTGGTTGTATGTGACAAGGAATAGGGTTACCCGTCCAATCTTGTGGGTTTTCTCCAGTTCCTTCCCACTGCTATAGACCCCTATGCGCATGTGAATTATTGAAATAAAACTGAGCCTTTATGTTTGTCCCGAAGTGATGTAATTTGTTTCGTGTGGACGTTAAACCCCATTTCTCTCTCTCTCTGATTTCAGACAAGAGTTGGAGCTGGTACTGTGTCAGATTGTCAGTTGAAAGACTGGTTCTCTAATTCTGATATCCGTCATAATGTTTGTGATGTCATAGATGAGGTTATAATACATACTGATAACACAAGCGATATAGAGACAGAAGAATCGTGTACTATGAATGTTGATATGGATTCAAATAGTTTAGTGGAAATGTTTGATCTGGCAACAAGTAACGTAGTTGTTGGTATGTTACGGTTCTTTTTTTCAATTTAACTGTTTTTTCATATCTGCTTTTTGAAGAAAGAAGGAGACTATTAAAATGTGTTTGCCCATACCTTTACGAACATAATAACCCTGCCTCTAATTGACAGAGTTGATGATGAATTAGGTGCATTGGGTATGAATGTTGTTGTTATGATAGATCTAATTGTTATTATGCATTGAATTGTTGTTATCATACATCTAACTTGTTGTTATCATACATCTAATTTGTTGTCATACATCTAATTTGTTGTTATCATGCATCTGATTTGTTGTTATCATGCATCTGATTTGTTGATTTTGTTGATATGATACGTCTAATATCTTACAGAGAGTGCTGGTCCTATGACATCGGCTAAAGTTGGACAGAAACCGATAATTACCATGATATCAAAACCTGGAAACGTCAGCAATTCTTCTTTTACAAGTTCTTCTCACTCTTCTGGTGCCAAACCAAAATATGAAAGTCACACAGTACCTACGGAACAATCACATGGACCATCAGTGGGTTTTAAAATGGAGGAAAGTATGATAAGTCTGTTGATAAAACTGCATTCGAAGCTGTCGGGAAAAACAAACTCCTATACTCCCATCACTGTGAAAAAACGTGAGCCTGTGACATCATGTATAGGTGATGGACTCCATTTTATATCTCGTTTGTTAGACAGTATAGCGAACACTAACAGTGAATGTGCTGCTGTGGTTAAGCAGGTCTATACAGCTTGTAAACCTAAGGACACCAAAGATAATCAGACGCAGGGTAAAAATGATGAAAGTGAAGCGAAATCCCGAGAAACCAGGTGAATATATTATAGAGTAGAATCTGCATTAAGCAGCCACCCAAGGGAATTTTTACAATTGACTGCTTAACGGGAGTGGCCTCTAAAATCAACTCTTTCAAACAAAAATACAGGATTTATTTTATCAACCACAATTCCTCTGGTGTCTGTCATTTTCATGGTCACAACACTGCGATAAAAACCAGGATCTCAGACTTACTCAAAATTGTTAGTCTTAGTCTATCTAATCTATAGCCCTTTATAAAACTTTTGTTGTTTCAATGTATCAAATACATCAATAAGAAACTACATGTATGTGCAAATTTTTGTGTTTCTGAATCAACAATATTTCTCATGAACAGTGGTTGACAGGTTAAGTAAATTCTTAAATTAAAGATACATTATGTAAGATTTAGATAAAGAGCTGACCATTCTTACTATAATAGCTCAAAAATAGATAATGTAAAATGAATATATTGAAAATTTCATTCAAATTATCTCATACTGTGCCAAGTCATCACTGTTTGTAGTTTTGACAAGATGTGTGCATTGTGGTATATTCAAAACTTAGCTTAGCTTCTCCATTTTTAAGTTAAATTTTTAAATGGTGAACCCTTTTAATCTAGTTAAATTCTTAAGTATCCGATGCCACCGATAGTTGATTATGTCAAAAATTGCCAATCTGGAAAGGTTTTGAAGTAAATGGTCTAGCTACCATGGTTTTTATTGATATATTTTCAGACGACGTAAAGCTGCAGCAAGGCAAGAAAAACTAATGGCCGAGTTTGCTTCTAAACAGAAAGCTTTCATGGAGCAGGCTATGGAGGGAGAAGGTAATATTTTAATAGAATTCTTTTTAATCACAGATTAAAAATATATGACTTGAGAAATATTATCAAAGGACAAATAAATTCAGAATATTTTTAATTTTCCATTTAAAGGAGGCAAGTTGCAAACTCAATATCATCCACAGTCTTTTGACATTGCAAACACGACATATTGGTCAAATTAAATCAACATTGATGGTGTTATCTTACATGTACTGTGAAAAGATGGACTTCTGATATCCAATATTTAAAGGAGCTGAATCGCTAATATTAATTGTAATTTCTAATCAGTTATGTTCAGCAATATATCGGAGAAGTCTCAATTAAATGGCAATCTCTAGCGTCTGGTTATTTCAGTCTACACCTGAACTATTTATAGTGCACTCTTTTCACTTAAGAATATTATGTTACCGTTTGACATGACTTGTTTAGCCTCACTCTTCAAGTCCCTTGTTACAAATGGTGCTTAAACGCATTCTAGTACAAAATTCTTGTACCAATGGTAAAACGTTTATTTTGTCTTAAATATTGGATATCAGAAGCATATCTATCTCGGTAAGATCACAACATCAATGTTGATTTAAATTGACAAATAATTCGTGTTTTCAATGTCAAAGACTTTGGATAATAGTGGGTTAAAGACCTAGCATCTTGGAGTCAAATGAACATTTTGGAATTGTGGTGATTGTATGATTATGTTATAGATGATGGAGTTGATGATGGAGTAAAAGATGAAGGAATGGATGTAACAGCAGATGAAGGTTATGATTGTGTAATATGTAGTCAGTGTACAGCATCAACAGCTGAAAGACCAGTAGGATTAGTTGTATTCTTTCAGGCTAGTAGTGGTAAGTTATATACATGTACTCCACTGTCATATGTTAGGATAGTTTGAGACTAGTGGTAGTAGTCAGTTCTACATGTTAGCTAGTGCGACTAAGAACATTTGTCTGTTGGAGTTTGAGATACGAGTAAATAAACCTGTAGTGCCGCTGTCCAAGTAATAATTCCTTATAGCACACTGCATGACCTTGGCGATCTTCATTGGGTCAGTTGGTTCAGGAAGTTTGGAAGTTAAACCCCATTTTATTTCTTTAAATGACCTATTATTGTGTTGGTGAATTGATAATTAAAGACATTTTGTTTATTTCTTTTGCTCTAGGTGTACACTAATCCTAAAGCTGTTTATTTAGGTGATGCCTCTGCTAAGTTGCTATTATGTGGAGTAAGCAACTTGATTTGATCAACATGCCTTGAAGTTGAAATGCATCAAGTGGTTTAGCACAAGTCAAAGTGACTCATTCTTTACATGGGGCAGACAAGGGATGGACTGGATTTAAAAACATAAGCTTCTTGTCTGACAGTCAAAATTTAGAGCTTAATGATATCTATAATGTATATATTTTCAGTACTGGGTCATTGTCCGAAAGTTGAAGTAGAGACACCAATTAGTATTATAGAGAAACGATATCCACGTCTATCAAATAGAGCCATGGTTCAACGCAGAAGATTGGATGAACTTTGTAAAGACTTGAACGAGGTTTCTTATAGTTTTCTTTATTTAATCTAAAGATGCCTATAAAGATGCTGATGATCATTTGAATCTTTTGATAACTATAATGTTGTGAAAGTTGAATTTCTAAAAGATGTATCAGTCCAAAGATGGCTGAAAATGATTCAGAATTACAAAGATTCAATATTTTGCAATATTTTGCATATTCTATTATTGTCCATTTCCCTTTAAGACAAAATACATTTTAAATACAAGCATTAAGACCATAATATAAGAAATGCAATATTCTGGTTCTGACTTATTTTCTATTTTAACAAAAAAATCATCCTACATGTCAATAGTCCTTCCTTTAAGGAAATATCCAGTAGGCATACTTATCAAGTAAATGATTTCTCTACACAATCCTTTGACAAAATCGTAAACATCTTATCTTGTGAATATTAAATTATTTTAAATACAACCTGAAACTTCACATTTAACAATTTTTTCTTTTTTTTTTTGCAGGCATCTTGTCAGATGTCTGTTAATATTGGATGGGAAGGTGGGGTCATAGTTCAAACATGTGGTCATTTTCTACATCTTGATTGTCATAGTTCATACATCAAATCTTTAAAGGTAACTCAGTTTTTTTATTATTGATTGAATATATATTTAAAGATAACAAAAATCTGTTATGTTTGGATCTCTCAGTTACAGTTTGATCTCTCAACTTTTGTCACTGGCAATCTGGTTGATATTGCTTTAGAACGTATTTGAGATAAAAACATAAAAATATTTTGTTTAGACATTCAATTATATTTTGGTCTCTTTGACAATCTACACTGGAAATCTATTTGTTATGAAAGTGAATAGTAATGAACCAATTTGGTCTATGTGATCCTAATATTTTAGTTTTTGAAATCTTTCAAAGTTCAATTTTACATCCTGGTCACAAGAGATACAGGGATGTAATGTATTAGTAGTGCTCCCTAGATAGCCTCAAATAGCAGAACTAGTATATAGTCCTAATAGGGTGATATTTGCAGATTACCCTGGTAGCTAAAGGCCTTATTAAAGCTTTCATAGTATACAGATATTTGTAAAATATATTTTATTTATTTGATGTTGTTCAGTCCCAGGAGAATACGGATAATTTAGCTGTAAAGAAAGGAGAATACTGGTGTCCATTATGTCGTCAATTATCTAACTCGGTTATACCCATGGTACCAGAAGAAAACAAACATGTATTGGTTAAACCCATATCACATGACCCAAAACAAATGATGGCTGATTTAGCTGAGATGATGGTTACACGACCAATTACACCGGTAAGATTCAATTTGTTATCAAAGAAATGTATATTTTATACTTAATTAAGAGTCTCATTTTACTGCAATAAGAAGCTGTTGCAAACTGCAATACTGTCAAAGGTGAATCTCTAATATCAGTAGAAAATGGTTCAATGGTATTGGTATTGGAGTGTATAGGCCACAAGATCACCAGGATTGTTGAAGACAAGCAGAAAGGCTAAAGATCACACAGCCATCTTTCATGTCACTCCCTCCCAGAATTCCTTCTTGGTCAAAACCTGTTATTTATAATGGGAAGTAACTCATTTAACACAAAGACCTCAAGAAGGCTTCGGACCAATATTCCTTAAGGTCATGAATAATGTGGTTTAATAACAGAGTATATTATTATAATATGCTTGAATTGAAATTTCATTAATATGCTGCTCACTTTTTGATGGCAGATTATCATTCTTTGCGTGATAAAGACGAGCGACCCCTCCTCGAAACAGAAGTTAAACACCATTTCATTTCATTTGCAGTATTTCAGATTCTTAATGAAATAACAGAATATGATATGGTGTATGTATATATGTATGTATTTTAATCTATTGTAGGGTTCAGACGTTTTAACTCGAGCAATGGGAAGTGTTATGGAAGATTTACTACATACAACCTACCCCAGATTTCGCTCATTATCTGGTATGATGGGTGCTGATTCGGTCTATCTTTTATTTGTTTGCTCTGTTGCCAGGTAGGTCTATATTTAGATGTATACAGGTCACAATTTTATGGAATACAATTACTGCTTATTACTGAGCAACGTTTCGACTAGGCTTCTCTAGTCGTTATCAATGCCATTGAAACAGTTTATATTTAGACGGTAGACATATTTAGACCACAAACCCTCAAGCCTTTTGCTAACTAGAAATTTCATGGTTAAAGATTCATTAAGATACTGATAATAGTTCAAACATAGATAATGAAAACGAATATATTGAAAATTTCACTTGTTCTGAGTAAATGTTATTAATGTCTGAAATTGTGACAATATAATCTTGATTGCCAAGTACCATTACTGCAATAAAACACAAAGTCTCGATTATCGATTTTTACATTAAATGGCAGTTGTGTTTAAGTCCATTCAATATCACAAACGTCAGATAATCTAGAGAGTTGATCATGTGAATAGATGTATAAATGATAATTTTTATACAATTTGAAGCCAGAAATACCTACAATAGGCAGATTTGTCTCTTACATAATGCATATTTAAATAGAGAAGTACAAATTTGTCACGTCCCAGTGCAGCTAAAAATTGATTTATTTTCCCTAATTCTCAACTGATTAACTCAAATCAATTTTCTCATTCATTAGAATTTAAGGAAAACTAAATGTACCAAGATCCATGTAAACTGATGCACAGATGCTTTCAATATCAACATTGAAACTCAATATAAGAGTGAATCTAAAACTTTAAGATAAATGTTTTTCTGACATGTTGATGAAATATTTTACAGGAGTAATTTAGAATTACAGTTATTAGGACTTGGTGGCCAGTTAAACCAACAACAAGTTCAAAATATTAGTAACAAAAACAGTTTCTGTGAGTTTGTTTGATTTTTGTAGATAAATAGTTATGGACATTTTTAAAAGTAATTTGTTATGGAAAATTACTTTATTAGAAATTTATTATAGCAAATATTTCTGATATAAATATAAATTGTTATAAAAAAAAAATTAAATAAGTGGTTATAAAAGTATTTTTCAAGTAAATAGTTAAACTGTTCTTTTTTTTTTGAATAAATGGTTATGAAAGGCATATTTTAGATAAATACTGGGATAAAACTTTATATTAAAAATTTTCAATATATAGCAGTAAAAGATTGTGTTTGAATGTGACTGATGTTTTTATTATTACAGTACCCTTATTACATGTATTAAGTCTACACAGCAAGTTAATAACATTAGCACCAACACCTTATACAGATCTGTGGACACATATTACTGGTATTAATCTAACGGAAGAATCATCAAGGTACATGATGCTTAAAATACTGTCATTTCAAATACATACAAATATATGGTAGTCCTATCTGGGTTTTTTTAAGTATCAGTTGGTCTACAAAACCATTAATTTAGCTGTATTTATTGTGTTTTAAGATTAAATTCGAGGTTAGATTGTAATGTTATGTAAACTTTATTGCCAGTCCATCAAGACAGGCAAATACTGACTGAAATGAGAGCCTTGATCCTAATGATCTATTTTAAATTAAGTTTTATTTTTTTATTATATTCAGTATAACTCTGTATCAGAAAGATGTACCACTATTATTGAAAGATATATCATCACTTCTCATACAGTTCATCCTAACTTTACCATTTACTATTAAAGAAGGTAATTCTTACGTTATCATGTACTATTATAGAAGGTTTTTTTTTTTTTCTCAATATACATCTTAAGGGTGTTTGATTGTCATTCTGAAATTTAAAGAATTGCAATCCAATGGCACGAAATTGGGTATGTTAAATGTTGTGTCTGTCCTGAAACGATTGAAATATTCAGACTCTTCAATCAAGTATCTCCTTTGTGAATTGTACTACAGTGTTTATGACTTGCTTTCAAAATATTAATTACAATGTTTTCCTTTTGAAATATGAATAACAGTATGTTGCTTTTGAAAAATGAATTACAATGTATTCAGTTGAATTATGAATTACAAAGTATTCCTTGGAAATATGAATTACACAGTATTCCTTAGAAATATGAATTACAAAGTATTCCTTGGAAATGTATTCCTCTGAAATAAGAATTACAATTTATTACTCAGGAATATGATTTACAATGTATCTTAGCATTGTAAATTGCAGTGTATTCCTTTGAATTATGAACTACAATAAATGCCTTGGTAATATAAATTTCATGATTCTCAAAATATGAATTATATGACAAGGTAAGATATACAATAGTGAGTTATATTACTGACTCTTTATGAAACCTTAAATTTCTATACACCCACATGGACGTATATTGTTGTTGCCTATGTCTATTCACATTTTGTTTGTGGACACTCTACAGGTCACAATTTTTATCTAATTTTGATGAATATATTTATATCCTAAAGATCTGGGATCCTGTCGATAATTGTGAGTATTGGACCGTAACTTCCTTGATTCATGGCCACTGATTGTTTCAAAAAATCCCTTTAATTGTTAGCTTGTTCTCTGTCCATCTCTTGGAAAATGTTGGCATATCTTGCATGACAACTGTCTGTTACTTAAAATATTCTATTTGATATATTTCAGAACATTATACGTTTGTAGTTCAGATGTTATATAATGCGTTATATGTACAGGCTTTAACTGTGATCATCTGTAAATTCGGAGTGGAGGAACGAGAAGCCTGGAGAAAGAAGGGAAGACATGTAAGTATTGTGTCATACTAACAGACCTGGAAATACCCATTCTATATATCATCCGCACAAAATGTCCGACACTAATCAATCAATATCTGATATTTTTAGCCATGTGCTTGATGTGTATTATAAATATCATTAGAAGTACTGTGCAAAACAAAATGTCAGGCAGCAGAGGGATTGTCCCAAGTTATGGATGGCACAAAACAATCAAGATTTATTGATGTACAGACATTGAATGTTGAAATACAAACAGAAAAACATTACAAGGAATATGCATCATGTTATAATTACAGGCTTCTACAGAAACATTAGAAAGAATGTTATATGCATCATTTTATAATTACAGGCTACTGTAGAAACATTAGAAGGAATGTTATATGCATCATGTTATAATTACAGGCTGCTGTAGAAACATTAAAAGGAATGTTATATGTATCTTGTTATATTTTTAGGCTACTGTAGAAACATTAAAAGGAATGTTATATGTATCATTTTATATTTACAGGCTACAGTAGAAACATTAGAAGGAATGTTAAGTCATCTTATAACCAGATTAAACTGTAGCAGATTATTTGAACAAGAAGAAATGGATCATTCTTTTCCTGCTGTAAGTATAAATAATGATATATGTTTGCGTGATAAATCCTATACAGATAATGCAAAGGCAGACAAGTAAAAAAAAACCTTAGCACTAGGAATTCGAAGATGACTAAAAGGAGGTGAAAACGGCACTTCATTAGCCCATTTGGTGCAGTACAGGATGTTGGACACCATTTCAGAGAGATATAGAGAGAAATGGTGTTTAACGTCCACTGGATGCAAACTAGGTCATTTTTGGACAAACATATTGTTCAATTTTATTTAAATAATTCACTTGAGCATCAGGGTCTTTAGCAGTGGGAGGAAACCGGAGGACCTGGAGAAAACCCTTGAGGTTGAACAGGTGACCCTACTCCTTGTCAAGTACAACCGGAGAATCAAAACCATGCCAGTTGGATCAATGACAGACCTTATGATACAACACTCACATGCCAATTACCAGGGCCCTGTTTCACGAAATTTTAACTAAAGATAAAATCCAAATTTTAGTAGATACTTCAATTTTGATTGGCTAAGAACTAAAATCAATCTAATATTGTCCAATCAAATTACTAAAATTTGGATCTTATCTTAGTTAAAATTTCGTGAAATAGGCCCCTGGGGTCTATATTATAATGCTGTTAAGAAGGCCCTGCTACAAGTTAATTCATTTGTAATAAAAAATCTGTACAGACTTTGGTCATTTTTTTTCTAAGATTTGTCAGAGTGTTTGGTCACCACAGAGTGTAGCTATGAGTCTACAGGAACATATTCTACCATTTATAAGGATAGCAGTTTTATTGAAGCTACACCTGTTTAAAACAACACTTCCAGAAAATCAAGTAAGTTTTATATACATATTATTTATCACATTCAACTGATAAATTTGTATTTTTATTCTTGATTTGTTAAATGAAATATAAAATATATCCTGGGAATAATATCTTTCACATTCAGAAAATTAAATGCTTGTAAATTTCATACCAGTCGTCTTTTGTCCCTACGACGTCAGACATTTGATTAACCGATCAGCGATGATGTTTCGTGTGATTTATCCACAGTTCTGTGCAACTTACGCCCAAAACTTACTGTAACAGATCATTTCATTGGCTAATCCGTCACATCATCCAGATTACATAACAACTCTTTCAGATACTTGTGTAGTAAAGACAAGTAAAACAAAATTTTGAACTATAAAAAAAACAACGCAACGAAATAGGATCTGTGTTTTTTAATCAGATTGATAAAATTCCAAATGAAATTGAAACATACACTGAGAACCATTCTATATAAAACTAAAGCATTTTATAACTAATAAATTTATATGTCACAGAGGGAAACTGATTATCTACGTATTTTTATTACAGAAGGGGAGTGAATATCTGTATCTATGTAAAATATTGAACTTATCTAGTAAGGAAGCCTCACCTCAAACAGAAGCTACTAGTTCATCATTTGTTAAATGGGCTACAACAGAACCATTACAGTTAACTAGAGCATGGTGTGTAGATTTCATGAACTATGCCAATCTTAATCCAGACAGAGGAAGGGTAAGAATCACTGTAATATTGATATCGTTGACTAGTGAACAAATATCTTAAATATATGCCAGAAACACATCAAAATTAGTAATTGTTAGTAAACAACTGGACAGTAAACATTAAGTAGGTGTTAAGGTGTTAAAACTGTGACTAATTAATGATACACACTATTGGTTGGGCTTGTGTATTCAATTGTAGTTGATCTGCTTTCACACTTGAAGTGACATCTTTTACAGCTAGTTAATTACACACCAGCTAATTAATGACTACTGTAAAATTTCTAACCACTTTCTATACATACTAAACATTAGTTTATAGTAACTATCACTTGTCTGATTTAAGGACAAATTTTTCATATTAAAAGGCTTACGCTCATAAATCAGCTCTATCAGCAGCATCACAGGCAAATGTAAATATGAAATCAAGTACTGCATTTGCTGCAGTTTAATTTTCAAAAGCACCAGAGATCTTTGAAATGAAATGGGGGTTTCATGTCCTACTGTTCTACTGTGACAGGGCTAATGAAGACAGACATACACTATACAGTGTGCTATGAGGGAAATTTTGTTTGGACAGCTTCACTATGGCCTACTCTTATATCGAATTCCAACTGCCATGCCAATGTGTACATGGGACAATGGTTTTTGTCCATTCCAAATGACTTGACAGCTGTCCTCATTAGTCCCTCTGTCCTACACCACTGACAAGGGGAAACCATGTTTGAAAATCCTTATGAACTATCTCAGCCAATGCATTGATGGAACATGCGACTTCCACCTAGCAAGCCAATGTCTATTTTTCAGGCGTGCAAAATGACCAGTGTGTCAGATCTAGTTCCAGTCATCTCCCATAGCCCTTGGACTTGACCGGCATATCTGGCTGACATGGTCCCTTGTTTGATTCTGGTGGTGCAAGGGACAACAAAAACCTGAGGTCCTGTGTACACATTGACATGCATGTAAAAGATCACTAATGCCACAGTCCAAGCAAAATTATTTATAGCACACTGTATGGCCTATACCCATCTTCATTAGTGCAGTCAGGGCAAAACATTAGGATGTTAAAACTCATTTCATTTCATCAATTCATTTCAAAAAAGTCTGACATTAAACCCTATTTTCATTTTATTTAATGGATTAATGATCATGGCGTGTTCAATATTGTATGATTATTTTTCAGTCTTTATTAATGGTGAATCAGACATGGTATAGACCTCGACTTATGTCATTACCAACTCAATATTATAAAATATTTCAACACTATCGGAATCAGACATGTTCCACGTGTACCGGAACACCCAAAGATCCATCAATATGTTTAGTCTGTGGTGAATTCCTGTGTTTCCGTGAACAGTGCTGTAAACAGAACTCTGTGTTTGAATGTGTTCAGGTAAGGTATAGTTCGTCGCTTTGCGTTTGAAATTTGCGCTCTGTTGTTATCTCTGTAGCCATCAAATATTAACATTTATTTATGATTTAATATTTCATACATATACATCAGGAAACATGACGCCATTTACATATAACGTTATTATTGAATGGACATAGAAATAACGACAGAGCGCAAATTTCAAACGCATAATTCTCAATACTTAAATATTTCAGATTCGTCGGTTCGCCAGACAAGCAACGAGTTAAAGACTGTCGGGACCCTTCGGGACTAAAGTTCATGTGTGAATCCATTTCAATTAAAGATTGTATAACAGCAATTCTTTAGCCGTCTGTCTGTTTAGCACTAAATGGAAGCAGTTACTCCAGTGATCTGTCGGAGACCATTTTAGTGCTCCGGTCCCCAACGAACCTATTAAGGGAACATCTGCACAATTAAATTTAACCATATGATACTCCTTAAATGACCTAGTTTGTGTCTCTCCCTCAAATGCATTGTTTGCTAAATATATTATTACATTGTGTTTCATTACTTCTTCAATTTATCATCCATAGCAAATGAGATATTTATTTAAAATATATGTTTGAGAATTGTTTCTACATTTAAATCACTGTGGTGGTTATGTGGGTAAGGGTAAGGCACTGGCTCGCTAGTCTGGAGGTAGGTTTTCGATCCCTGCACTGGCCTGAGAAAGTTCATCCAGATTTTGCGGTGTGGTTTCTCTTGTCAGTGATGCAGGACAGAGGGTCTGACAAGGACAGATGCCTAGTCGTTCAGAAGGGACGAAAAACTGAGCTCCTGTGTACACATTGATGTGCACGTTAAAGATCCCGTGACAGTTGGAATTCGATGTAAGAGTAGGCCGTAGTGCCGCTGTCAGGGTAACATTTCCTTCATAGCACATTGTATGGCGTATTCCTATCTTCCTTTGCCTAGCTTGGAGCAGAATAGTAGGAAGTTAAAACTCCATTTCATTTTATTTACATTCAGAGTTTGTTTTTTTTCAGCATTCTATATCGTGTGGTGCTGGGACTGGTATGTTTTTGTTGGTTAATTCAAGTATAATAGTTGTTATACGAGGAGCACGAGCTACTCTCTGGGGATCAGTTTATCTTGATGAACATGGTGAAGAAGATCGAGAACTAAAGTAAGTTCATCATTTCCTTGCTCTTCAGATATTTGACAATCAGAGAAGATTTCAAAGTATTGTAGTCATGCCCTGACTTACGATTATTTATCCAACTTATCTTTCCTGTGCTTGTATTGTAATCCATGAAAGAAATTTCACAAGACATTCCAGATATCTTTATGAAACTTTGTACACACATTCATCAACCTAATAGTAGTTGTGTTTTTTGCCAATTCAACTTTTCTCGTAGTTAATAATTTTATTGTTTCCACTTTGACTTTGTTTTTGTCATACAATTTGCAAGAGTGTAGTATTTTTGAGATTGAGTCTTCTTGTTCAAATTTAAAATGACCTGTGGAAAAGATCACTTATTCTGTTGTGAGAGATGTGGTATTGGGTTGTATTGAGAGCAATGGTATCTGTTAGTTATGAGAACAATGGTATGGGTTTGTTATGAGAGCAGTGGTAAGGGGTAATAAGGAGAGCAGCATTATCAGGTTGTTATAAGAGCCGTGGTATTAGGTTGTTTTGAGAGCAATGGTATCAGGTTGTCATGAGAGCAGTGGTATCAGTTTGTAATATTTGTTCGGAAATTACCTACTTTGACTTGTGTTAAACATTGACCACTCTTTCTATTTCTCCAAAAGGCTCAATAGATGTAACATTAATAATATTTTAACTTTTATTTTGTTTTCAGACGAGGTAAACCACTGTATCTGAGTAAAGAACGTTACAACTTACTGGAACAACAGTGGATAAATCACAACTTTGATCATGTGTGCAAAAAATGGATCTGGCATAAAGATAGACTTTAATAAGCATGTTAGAGGAAATACTGTAAATAATAAATTAACGTGAGCACAAAATTTATGTGTGTAAAATAATAATGCCAGTAATGCCAACAAGAAATAAATGTGAGCAAAATAAAAATGCCAGCAAGAAATCAGTGTGAGCAAAAAATTAATGTGAGCATGAAATTAATGCCATGTTTATTAAGAAATTAAGCTGAACAAGAATTTAATGTGGGCATGAAATAAATTAATGTGAGCATGAGATTAGGTTGAACAAGAAATTAAGTTGAACATAAAATTAATGTGAGCAAAAGATTTATGTGAGAATAAACATAATGTGAACATAAAATAAAGTTAAGCAAAAGATCAATGTGATAATGAACTTAATGTGAGCATGAAATTAATATTAGCAAAAAAAACTAATTTCTACTAATACTAATTAGTTCCCCCTTCTCTTGTTGTCTGTAATATTAGCTCCTCCTTCCTTCTCTTGTCTATGATAATTAGCTCCACAGGGTCGGATCTAGGAATTTTGAAAAGGGAGGGTGCTGCAAAATAAAGGCACTGACCGCGGAGACGGGGCACACCGTTGAGAAAATTATCTGTCATTTCCTTGCATCTGTAGCCATTCCAAGAGCTATTTGGCTGATATTTTCGTAAACGTTCGGAATGGATATATTTGAATCTGAGAAAAGTCACTTTCAGTAGTAAAAAAGGGCACTGTCGAAAATTAGGGGAGGGCTGTCTATAATAATTTGCCCTTCCTCTTCTTAATGCTGTCTCTAATAATAATAATCAGCTTCTCTCGATGTCTCTGAGACAGCTGAATAAAAATAAGCACCCCCTCTTGGAGTCTGAAATATTAAATTAGCTCATTCTGATGGATTATGTGAAGGAAACTGAATATGTCATAACCTAATGCCACATCACTTTACAATGATATGAAGATGTCAGAATATAAGTATAAGGGAAGGCAGTTCATAGAAAGTAGACAACCCACTAAGAAAAATTAATATAATTTATTTAAATTAATATCATACAAAATTTTTCTAGACATAAATTATAAATTCCAAGCACTTACTTGGACTATTCCACTTTTGAGGCCTCTTCCAATCCCCCATCCTCATAATTTAATAAAGCCGAGGATGATGACAGATGCTTAAGATTACAGTGCAATTGAGAGAGAGGGAAATGGGTTTAACATCCACTCAACACAAACTAGGCCGTTCCTGGACTCACACATATTTCAATTTTATTTCAATAATTCCCTTTCGTCTAGGGGTCTTTAGTAGTTTGAGGTAACCAGAGGACCCGGAGAAATACAACAAGGCTGGAAAGGCGACACAACTCCTTCTAACCTATAACTTGGAAATCAAAGCCACAACAGTTGACTCAGTGTCAGACCTTATGATACAATGCGCACATGCTAACCATTCAGCCAATGAAAAGAAAAGAAAAAAACTTATGACAGTGTCAAAAATGTTATATACCTTAGCCAGTGTCCCCCTAGATTTTGAAGCCCTAAGATTCAGTCTGGCAAGTGTCTCAGACTGGACATACCATCTAATCTAACCGTAGAATCATGTTATATTTATGGTCTGCCACTTGGTGCTAGTGTCTCTCGAAGGTTAAAATGATTGTTAAATCTGTTTATAATGTAAAAACCCTGTTAATTTGTTTTTAACTTGTATATAAATGAGATCATTGATTTAATTTCTTGTATTGTTATTGTATATTTAAAAAAATGTATATTAATATCTAATGTAGATAAGTGTACAGTTACAATTTATATCCCTGTAATAATATTTCAAATTTCTGGTATTTATATCTCGAAGTAATATGAGCTTAACTTTTTGTTATTAGTTTTATGTTTCCACATTTAAAGATACCTTCCCACAACAAACAGTGTAATATGATGATATCTGAACTAAAAGCATATTTAAACTAATTTATCCAAAGAAAACATGCTCATGTTGCAAGAATCTATTTTAGGAATCTTTAGTTGTCACATGACTTGGTTAAGGGTGAATTTCTTTAAGATTGCTTATTTTTTTTAGTCTCTTCCATCTACCATAAATATTGAACCCAGATAAACTTTTGGACAATCCAGTGTAAACTTCTTATTTTGCTGTTTAATCACTGAGTCTTACTGGATGTTGAAGTCTCTAAATACTCCCATAACACTATAAATACTTATGTGGGAAGGTATCTTTAAGGATGGTGTCATGATGTTTGTAAACCTGCTGCTTGACAGATTATTAGGAGGTCATCAGCAGTAGAAAGTTACACTTAGTGTGGGTTATCTTCTATGAGGTAGAGGGAAATTTTTTGTTTTGAGAATATTTGATATTGTTGATTAATACTTCCACCCTTGTCAGTTGTTATTATGTATATTTAAATATATATACACATTCGTGTAAGCTTTGGAAATGTAATAACATGTATGCATATTTTGAATAATAATTTGTTTGAGAAGAGTCTCTATTTTTGTTGTCTGAGAGACAGAGAGAGAGAGAGATCCCCCCAACTCCCGACCATGTCCTAGTAAATACACATACAGTTTCCAGTCGTAACATTATTCATTCTGTGATCTGTGCCCCAATCTATTTTAACTGTCAATAATCGGTGGACGGGTGCGTGTGTGTGTGGGGGGGGGGGGGGTCTGGTTGGGGGGAGGCGAGAGCAAATAGCAGGTCCTAGACATAGCACCATATTTGTGGAAATTTTGCAGCCTAAGTTGGTTGATATCTCCCTTCAAGAACTAAGTACCATAAATAATTTGTACTGGAAGGTACTGCCTCTCGGATTCACAATATAGAAAATTATTAAAGGCATATTTATTCTGGTATAACATCCATTTGTACAGCCAGAATTGTTTGATGTTTTTCGAAAATTATCGTGAATGGAATCCTCATAAAAAAAAATTTTGATATGAAGCAAAACACCACATTTTTTTGTATTAATATTATTGTATTTAAAAGTTAACACACAAGACAGTTAGATACATCACATAATATAACACAATAATCAAAATTATTTAATGAATTTAAGAACATCCTGGTATGTTTTTTTTATGAATTTAAGAACATCCTTGTATGTAAAAAAATAAATCCTGGAGAATGGACATCCTAGTATGTAAACAAATAAATCCTGAAGAAAAGACTGGTTTGTACCTAAAAAGTCGAGATGGAAACCTTGTTGGAAATTTTGACGAAATTTTAAGGTCCAGTGTACACGTATAATGCACACAAATGATCCCTTGACATTTGGAATTCGTCGGTAGTGGTGCCACTTCCCGGTTACAATTTCCATCAGAGCTCACTGCACGTGGTGTATGTCCGTCTTTATAAGCCCAGTCAGTGCTGAGCAACAGAACGTTAAACCCCATGTCCTTTCATTGGATGTGTTCAACAATTGAAAATAGACTTTAATTTTTTAGGATTACCTGAGAATGGTATGGTTGACTAAACTTTGCGGATCCCAAGTTCAAGGTAAAATAATCAGTTTTCGGGCAATATCGAGGATTTCTCGGGAAAGGTGCGTTATTCGGAAAATACCCATCAGTAATTTTGCGCAACTATTTTTTTTTTTTTTTTTTTCGGGCCTTTCAAAAACAAATTGTCCGTAATCCAATTGAAAACCTATGGTTTTGTTCAACTGCTTTATTATACAGTGTCTGCAATTTTTAAAATCCACAAATCGTGACTCCTTTAATTTCTTTCTTTAAAAACCATACGTCGACGTTTCGCCGAGTTATATTTGACCCGTATCCACGCTATTACTACTGCCTGGTGTTTTAATGTCCGCTTCCACAGAAGTGATATATCGTATCCACGTCGCAAGATACCAGTGCGGTGTGTCGCAGGTTATTGGTGTGGTATGGAAAAAGTCATTTGTGCGGTAAGTCCAAAATTTGATGGCGGAGGGCGAGACCCAATGCCCCGCGAATTACTTGTTTGGGATTCGGGTCAGCCATCTAACTTAGGCTATAATTGGACCACAATTAGGTTGCTTTATTTACGGCCTGGATTAGCAGGAAAATTAGTTTGCAACAGTTAAATTATCAAAAATTTCCTCTCGACATTCGCGTCTCCGCGGACTGTTAAACGATTGATTGCATCGGCGTATGAGCCAGGGGGGAGGGGGCAAGCTGACTTTTCGGGTAGATGGGTAAATATTACAAAATTTTCTTGGGGGGTATAAACAAGGTCAGCTCCGCTTCTTCGCCTCTCGAAGAAAACCGGCGCCACTGTCTGTAAACCTGAAATTTTTTCGGGCATTTCTAGTTTTGCTTCCCTAAATGTCATCAAGCCCAAATAAAACACTAATTTTACTTTCTTTTTAATTGAATACCACGAATTTGTACTGAGTTGACTATGGATTGAAACATTTTGTCTGGAGCTACTCTACTTTTTGCGACATTTTTCGGGCATCGATTAGAATTTGTGAATGCAGCTACAACAGTCTGATTTGATGCTTGGAATTAGGAGTGGGATTTCGGTTACAAAACCATTGGATACTTTTGGAGTTACTTATTGGGGTAGTTTTGCAGAAAACGCATTTGCGGTGGTTAAAATTTCAAAATTTTCTCCGAGAGAAATTCGGGTCAGGAGGTAGGCTGTGTTGGACCAAATTGAAATTGCTGTATTCACTGGCTTGAATAGCAGTAAGACGCGTTTGCGGCACTTAAATTTTCAAAATTTTCCCGTCTTCGTGGCTGGGGCGGATTGGGCCGTCGGGCGGTCGGACAGAAAATGAAAATTTTGTCCAATTCGCCTAAAATAACAACCCTTTTCTGCTTCACATTATATGAGAGAGGGGGTATTGGACCGACCATGGAGCCATGATGATCATATTGTATGTGGCCGGTGGCTTTAACGGGCCGCCAAGACATCACTTGAGTATGGAATGGGCTGGTATAATAGACTTTCTGGACCGGGTGTGCTTGGTGTGGGTCAGAATTCGGAATCCTGCAATGGGGATACGAATTTCAACCGAAAATTTCATCCGATTCACCCGACACTGTCTCCCGCAAATTTACTAATTATTAAGTCACCCGCGCCCTAGCTGTTTGTGGGGATACGCCAGAATCAAAAATTAAAATTCAGCTTTTATGATTTTCATTTTCGTCACTCTGTACCAATGTGTTTCGTGGCCTTCCATCACAGGAGGAATCAACTAGCGCTCCCGGCAACAAAAATGGGACATTTTTCAATGAAAATATTCCTGCTGATTCAATGTCAGCGAATATCTTTCGCTCAAGGGCAGTTCCAAAGGGAACTTTGTTTGGGACACCGGTACTTTATTTTATTGACTGGAACTGTTACAAAACGCCGTTATTAAAATTGAGAAGTAGTTGAATAGAAAGCAAACTTTTAAAAATAAAATGCTGTAAATTTATTTTACCCTTTACAGTGCCCTGAGTCTTGTAATCGCTCCTCAAAAGCTAATTGTTAGTCAATCGCCGTTTTCGTAGAACGAATAAGAATTTGAACGTAATTAATGTTATGCAGGCGGTAATATTTTTTTCTGTGGACGGTATAAGGGAGACAACTTCAATTAAGTGCTAAATATAGTTGTCTCCCTTATACCATTGATTACCAGAAACGTAAACATTGTACTATATTTATCATTTCCGTTTGAAAGAGCGGGAATCCCTTCCGATAGTACGACAACAAGGGTATCCCCCAATACGGAAATATCCGATGTCTACCGAAAAAGCCCCTACACTTCCAGATGGTAAGAAGGTCATAAAATATTCGAGAAAAACATTCGCAATTTATCCAAGGCATTTATTCACACCATATTAGCCCATACCTTGAAACTGGAAGGGTTTGTTTTCCCGACAAACGCACGTTCAGTTTTAATATGACGTCACACCAACTAGCCAACACTGCTAGTGGGGGCTACCGCATATTTTAGAGACTTGTGTATGTGTATCATAAACTATTTTATTATGCCAAATTGTAACGAAATGGAGACGGATGTTTAAGTGATCGAATAGATCACCCGGCTTGTCTCCAAGCCTCTGTTTGGCGACCCTTTTGAGGGATGTACAGCGGAGGCAGATGCCCGCCATCTTGGACAATTAATCGCTCTCCTGTAAGACACCAAACGGGGCAAGGTAAAATTCAAGTGATATCCAAAGCTCCAAGATATATTTAATGATTCCATTAAAAGGAATAGTATGTTAATTATGGCCAGTGTTATACTTTGGCGAATGCACTAAATTATAGAGGAAATATTGTCGCCTGGATTTTACGTTTTTTGGGGAGGTTAGAATTCTGTAATCAAGACTTGGAATCGAAAATTGTGACCAACAAGTTATTCATCTTTTTCAAGAAAGTACATGGCTCTAGCACTCAGTCCGTGAGAGACTGTTGAGAGCTAAATCGAGGATTCTCAGTAATGAAAGCTTTATTTGTTTGTGAACATTTAAATAAGGCTAGATCTACTTTGTTTATTTCCATGTTGATTTGACTAAGTAAATGTAACATGATGGATTGAATAATCCCATACGGCTTGTATTATGTGGCTCTTATTAATTCAGAGCTGAGGCCTACATGTAGGCCTACCGCATCTGCTAGTGTAAACATTTGTTTATTTGTTTGAAGTCAGCAAATATGTTTTGGTCAGAGAGTAAGTGTGTCAAACTGTTGGCCATAACCGACTCACTGTGACTGAGTGTAAAATTTTATATCCTATTTTAATGTGACCTAACCAGGCAAGTATTATAGTAGACACAGAATAATATTCTCCTTCACTTCACTGATCAGTTATGGTGGGTACATGTACCTTACATGCCTCTACCAATGAATTAACATAACACAGTATAGACCTACTGTAGGTAGCAGGTCTAGTTCTGCCATTTTTATTTCGACATTCCATCTCACTAATTTATATTGATTTGTTCCCTATAAGTCCACAAAGCCAAAGGCAATAAGCATTTCTCATCCTTATGTCACTGGTGACATTTATAAATTAGAATATTGTAGAGGCCATTCTATCAACTGTGTACACACACAGTAAGAATTTCCTTCAACTTGTTCTTTTTGATTTTATTTTTCAATCTGACATACATGTACATAGTGCTAACTATTTATAATTGACTTTAGTGTACTGTAGCCTACTTATCTACAGAGCTACATGTAACACACTGTAAGTGGTATCATATCAGAATTTTGTTAAGCAAGGGTCTCTGTTTAAATTATAAAATGATTACTGTGTGAGTTCTGGTAAATAATAAACGGATTTCTTCGATTATGAACAAACTAGTTAACTTTGGTTATTATAAACTTACCCGTGTGTTTGAAATTAACTCCCGTTAAATAAAATCCATTGCACAATAAAATATCTCAACGAATAAAAACGGTTCTCTCTTGAAAGATTTGAATATTTACTTGTTATTTCGACAGAGTGGATAATAACATTGCTTTCGTCACATATTGGACGAATCCAACACACGGAAGCGAGGTAGTTTAAATTTGACGCATATTTTGTCAAGCACGTGCTATACTCAAAGCAACGCGCCAACATTACAATCGTTTGAGTTTGGGCGACGAAAATATCAATTGAAGACAATTACATAGGAGCTTTATCTTTATATTGAAACCATTGATCGCCAGTCTATCAAATTTTAGTCACAATGAAAGAATCACTGATTGCACGGATACTCGTAAAAATAAAGTCATGTATAAAATATAGATTTTAATATCCTATCTTCTTTATGTAATAAATAGTTTAACACGGATCATGAAGCACATCTCCGAAGTGGCTGAGGACTCTGAGAGTATTATTAATTTGATCTCATTCTTTCGATCAAATAATAACCGCTTCAGTGACATTTTTAAGCGTGTTGCGACATTAGGTGGCGGAAGCAATGCCGACAAGTCTGTAACGCCCCGTAAGAAGCGGAACATTAATTGTAAATGGCCTGCATATATGTTAAATAATAATATTATCATACCATATTATAAAGATGGGTAATATTTAAGGCCTGTGAAAAGAATGTAGTTATTTTTGTTCCTCATGCGTGTTAAAAAGAAAATTATCCCATCCTAGTCGGTAATCAAATAATTAAGACGGTAACAAATTTTAAAAAAATACTGGTTGTTATGTGTGCGAACGCTCAAACTCAATGCCGAGACGTGCTTAACTTAAAACAAACTTGAATTGACGTAAAAATGCCACATTTCCTATGCTGTCACCCCTAATACAAAGTGATATCTCCCGAGGTGTGACGTAACCAGCTGCCATATTGATATTTTTCTTAACCGAAAGTTTGTGGGATTTCAATTTTTCAAGAAAGAACTGTTTTTATACGTTGGGACATTTAGTGGTGCGATGGATTTTATTTAACGGGAGTTCATTTTAAACACACGGGTAAGTTTATAATAACCAAAGTTAACTAGTTTGTTCATAATCGAAGAAATCTGTTTATTATTTACCAGAACTCACACAGTAGTTATTTCAGTATAGGCCTACCCTATAGATGTCAATATGTGGGTAAATTATCCCATCAAATAAAGCAGGTAGCTACAGTAAATGATAGGCTAATGTACAACTTTCTTACTTATATCGACCCTGTCTTTCTGTGGCAGGGTAATATCAATTCTTCGCTCTTCTACGATATGTCATTTATTCTCTATTTAACTTACGACGTATTGTAGTTACACCAGGGCAGAAGACAATGCTTTTTTTCGACCAATTGTAGTCTTCTCATCGATGGATTAATTTAAATAAGCACTTTCCGAATCTTACCCAGTTCAACATTAATTTAATCCAAACATAAATTTATATTTAAAATTTGAAAGAACAATAGAACCAGTACTTCCATTCAATAATTGAAATTAAATACATGTAGCTGCAGCACAGAGATGGCTTGTTTAAATTACATGCAGCCTATTGTTGACGCCAACACAATAAACACATTTTCGTCACGGTATTGCATACGTTTTAAATAGGGCAGTCCACCTTGAAGATTAGATGATATCTTTGGTTTATTATTATTATATAGTTTTATCAAGTTCTGGACAATAAGATTACACTGTTAAAACATTTGGAATAGGGGTTAACATCTTTTGAAATTTTACCGTATGTCATTTTGAGACTGACATCGTAATATATCACTACCAACTGCTAAATTAAGCATTAGCGTAGTAAGAGAGAGATAAATGGGGTTTAACGCTTTAACATCCACTTGACACAAACCAGGTCATTTTGGGACTAACATGGTCAAATTTTATTTCATTAATTCACTTGCATGTAGAAATCTTATGACTGAGAGGAACCCACAGGATTCGACATGCAACCCAACTCTAGTCCCGTACAACCAGGGAATCGAAACCATGCTTAATAAGATGTCCATGGCCATTTTTATTTCTGACAGTGACATTGAGGAAGAGAAATTTGCATGGTCAGCAATATTTTTATCTATCGGTACTCGTCTTTAAAGCACAAAATACTAACTGATCTTTCACATGCACATCTAACTTGCAGTTATTAGTACACTGATAGAACATTCTGTACCATACTTTCTTTGTCTCTGAAGATACTGGTTGTGAGTTCTGTCTTGATTGATCAACCATTGTGCGACTACAAATTAGACATCTCTCACTACCATGCACCAGTCCTGTATACTAACCACTCACCAATGCAGCACTAATTACATGTAGATAACTTTCGTACACTACATGTGCGAGTTTGTAATGGCGTGGGGGTTGGGTGGCTGAATGGTTAGCGTGCCCACGCTTTATCATACTGCCTGCCATTGATCCAACTGGCTTGCTTTTCTCCGGGTACTTTGGTTCCTCCCACTGCTAAAGACCCCTGCGCGCCGCAAGTGAATTATTGAAATAAAATGAAACCATATGTTAGTCCCCAAATGACCTAGTTTGTGTCGAGTGGACATTAAACCCCATTCTCTCTCTCTCTCTTGTAATGGCACAACCACCATGGTTCTTTTTAGGCAAAGCTTTTCCCTACCACTGACCAATGACCATAACCAGTGCAGCATCTTTCATTCCGACAACTACATGTATCTCATATATGATGTGTGATCCATGTGTCTAAAGCTTCTATTGGAATTTCAAACTTATCATTCTGATCTAGTTCTATTATGATTTTTGTTGAGATTTACTGTTTGTATGTGAAGTAATAATTCTATGCAGACTAGTGTCACCTTTTTGTACAAATGTAAAAGAATTCAGTCAACCTGGTAACATTGAGCATATTGATTTTATTGTCATTATATACATGTACAGCTATACTTAGCAAGATATGAAAGACATGGAGCTTGTTGTAATTAATATTGTTTAAACCTTCAACAGTATGACTACCATCTAACCACCATACTAATCATAGAAACTGTCAAGCTGTTACATGTACAAAATGTCGAATGCAAGACTATTCAATGATCATTCTTAATTTGCTGCCAATCCACTTGAAATCTCTTACATATGGGGTATTTGATATGCCAAAGCAGTTTTTGAAATGTCCGTCAACTAAATATTATTTTCAGAAAAACTTCAGATGTCCTGACCCTTTTAAAAAGAAGTTTAAATTGAAATCTCAGCAAATTTGTTGTGATGAAGTATTGCACTATCATCATTAAAACTGTCTAACAAAACGAGTTTCTTATCAGAAATTAAAACCTTGTGACTCAATATAGATGAGTCCTACTTTACTGTATGTTTGAAGCAATGATTGTTGACCCCAGTATAGTACAGGTTTACTAATTCCAAATCATCCAGTGTTTACATACTTATAGTGGGTGGGGTGGTGGCCAAATGGTTTAAGGTATGAACTTTAGATCATAAGGTCTGGCATTGAGTGTATCAATGGATATGGTTTCGACTCGCACCAAGATTTTGTTTGCCTGTCCAACTGCAGTGGTTTTCTCTGGGGCCTAAGACCCAGTCCCTAGTTTGTGTCGAGTGGACATTAAATCCCATCTCTCCCCCCCCCCCCTCCCCCCCCCCACACACCCACCACCACATGGCTGTTTTTGACACGTTACAGTCAGAAATATACGGCCACATTTGGGGGACTTCCTGATAATGCAAAATAGTGGGAAATTTGCTACATGTGGTACATTTGAAAGATGAGCTCAACAAGATAAAATAAAAAGGGCTTGAATCGTAAGTCTGACAGATACATGATGGTCACAATTATAATCGTGCACGGGTACATTCTTCGTCACCAGGGATTGAAGATTAATTCTAGTTCTTTTTTTGTTTATTATCTGTCTGATGCCAGTTTTTAATTTCATCTTGTGTTTTTCAGCTCCGGCGGATATGGATAACAGCAGTATACACAGTCTTGATCCTCGTAAACAAGAGCTGTTGGAAGCCAGATTCCTTGGTGCAGGTAGCAGGGTAAGTACATGTATATTATATACCGGTACTATATTTTCTTGTGATGCATGTTGTTCAACCATTTAGCACTTGAGTTGCTATGACTGCAGCCTTTAACCTCTCCAACCACCCAAGTCACAAGAGTAGTTGTGAACTAGTTAAGAACTGTATAATAGTTCTGGGACTGAGACCATTAGTTTCTGGCGCATTTGAAATTGAGCGACAAAGCATGTGTGCGGGAAATCACAAAATCCCAGTCCAACCTTATGGGTTTTCTTCAGATCTGCGGGTTACTAACCTGCTAAAGAACTAAAAAATAATTAAAATCTGTGCCCGATAAAATGAAAGGCACCAGAGGAATTTTATCTTGACTTTGTCGGTGACGTATACCTTATTACCAGGATTGGTAGAGTTAGGGTGAAAACCAGATCATATTGTTTTTATTAACTTGTTGAACATACATTATGCATGAACTAAATCTGCCTATTGCAGATCTTTATGTCAGCCTTAAGTGTTATATAAACTAGACATAATTATTAATATTAACATGACAAGATCATTATAAACTCTCGATGCCATTGGATGCGTCTGATTTTAAGTAGACTAGAATGGTTTGACCATTTAATGATTTATTTTGAATATGGCGAAGCGAGGCTATACCTTCAGACTTCTATTTTTGCATCGTATCTATATATTTGAATTATTATAGCAACAACGACCAGCTCTTTATCTAAGTCGTACATAATGCTTCCTTAGATTTCATCGGCCAGTAGGTCAGTTGCATTAGAATGGTCCCCCCACCCACTGCTAAATATTCCAGTACAAAAGCAGAAATTGAACCATATGTTAGTCCTGGAATTACCTGTTTGTGTTGAGTGGACATTTAACTCGATTTATCTCTAGCGCTCTTCAACCGATATAAGCTCCCCAAAAATGGAGTAGATTAGGACAAATTGAGGCGGGGGGGCTGGGGCCTGGGGCAAGTCTAGCAGACAATATGTAGGTCTGCCCAAATAAAAATATATTGATAAAATGACATTTGTCAGTCCTGTGTATAATAATCAATCCATACGTGTACGTACAAAACTGGATTATTCCAGTTTATTAACAAATTTATATTGCAAAACCGGTTTATTCCAGTTCACTAGTATTCAATTACTGGTATTGCATTAGGAATTATGTTGTGTTGGTGTATGGGTTTGTTTTTTTAAAAAAAATAAAATAAGAAAAGTAAGATTAAGATACAGCTGAAATTCAATCCTTCTTAATGACATGATGAGGTTAGGTTTCTCAAGACAGCATGATGGACCGCGGTTTCTTCAAATCAGACATGATGGACTGTGGTTTCTTGAAACTGTACAAGTATATTCCTCTTACACGTCTGTAATTGGTTCAAAAACAAAGAAGCATTGCATTTGGTACACAGTACGTTTGGTGGTTTTCTTGGCTGTTGTATTTTAAAAAATAATAGTTAAAAGTTTTGATAATTTGTATATTGTGGCCAAAAATTGTATTGCAATATATAATTGTGATGCACGAAAAAAAGTATTGCAATACTTTCAATAAAGGCTTAGTTTATTATAATACGACACATTTTATTTTGAATAGTTTTATTGTCAATAATAGTTGTTTTTGTCTTTGGTAAGTCATGGTTTACTGGTTTGTCGTATTATTTATGCAGTATTTAATACTTGCAAAACATTTTCGGCCAATCGCATAACTTTTATCAAGTTTCTCGAAAACCAAAGTGTGGCCAAATTGTGGACTGTCTTTGCTGTTTGAAACATTTTTATGTGAATTTCCGGTTGCAGTAGCATAAAGTCATTCGTTAGTCGACGATTCGTAACAATAGGTCTAATGAATGGTGCATACGAAGAAAAACGAAATCGAAGATAGATGCAAGACAAGATCAATTGATTGCATGACCAAAATAAAAACAGAATGTCTATCCATTTGAAATTTGAATATATTCTGATGAATAGGATATTATTTATTATTTTATTAGCCTATATGGCCTATGGCACATTTCATGACCGATAAAATGAGTTGCCGCAATTTACGTAACTTGGTTCCTGTCATCATGGTGCCAATTTCTTTGTGTGCAGCGTATCGACAGTTTGCTTGTAAAACAAACTTTTTATGATTTGTCGCGTTTATTGGCTTCTAATATTAACCAATGAAGGTAAAAATATTGCTATATTTTCTCATTATTTACCGCAAAAATCTCTTCCTCTGACATTTTATTGTTTATGAAAACATTTACTAAATTTTACTTTGGTTTTGCCGATAGTTATAATTAGTAATTCGTGGTTGTCGTAAATTTGACTGAGATTTGTTTTATTTGTACGTATTACGACGATATAATGCTATAACGAGTGACTATGGTCTAAAATAGGAAAATAAATAAGAATTATAACTGCAAACGTCACGTTAAAAATATTCTAAATAAGATTTATGACAACTGTCAAATATAATACGAAAGTAGAAAAATATTGATACCGAAAAAAACGTATCGATAGAGTGTATCGTGGAAATTATTTTTGACAGCCCTATAATTTGAGCATGAAACTTAGCATGCTTATTCTTCAGACAGTTGTGCATTGATTAAACGAATTCGAGTTCAGTCACTGCAATGAAATCATGGTTGGTTTGTACCACATACATGTAGTATGGCAATCTGTCTCATACAGGTAATGCAAAAGCCTTCTTCTAACTCTGTGTAAGATTTCTGACTGTTTTCAGTTCAAATGCATTCTCTGTGTAACGTCCCATCACACATCATTGATCATTAGCATTGTTAGCTCGTGCTATGTAGAAATAAAATAAACTCGTCCGGGCAGAATGGTGTCTTTTACTCATTTTACATCTCATTTTAGTCTTGCTTTCATGAGCACATTTCCGAACCTGTTAAAAGATGATATTTGGCTTATAATCCGTAATAAAAAAAAAGCTACATTCGTTTTTGTGAAATGGCTGCAGAGTGAGAAAAATGGGGTTTAACGTCCACTGGACACAATCTAGGTCATTTCAGGACCAACATATAGTTCAGTTGAGGTACATGTAGAATTTTCAAGTTTGGTAGCTTGGTGTAGATTTTTTAAGGGAAGCTGGTAGACAGAATTTAAGGTAATGGAAAATGGAATTTGATCCCGCCCTTTAGTTGAGTTTGTTCTTCTTCTTGTGTATATTGTAGCTACTGATAAGAGTTATTGGCTCCTGAATTATAAAATTGGGTTCCTACAACTTACATGTAAATGAATGTAATAGGCTTAAGACATTGTACCTGGTCACAGCTTAATGTTATTTGTAAAAGAGATTTTCCACGTTAAAGACGCATCTGCTTCTACTAATCCAAAGCGCCATGTTTCATTCATGGGCCAGAGGTTAGCCATCCTTGGAATAGAGAATCTAAATCATAAAAACTGTGTAGTAATAATATCTAATACCTACTAGAGAATCAAGATCGTAAAAACCGAAAGATATGCTTTTGGTAAAGATTAAGATTGTATGATGTAATACTACGGTAATTATAACTAGTACATGATATTATATAACTCTTTAACAGCTGTCAATAATAATGTAATTTACACAGGTTCTAATTATTCTGATCAATCATCTTACAGTGGTTGCATTTATAGACTTTCAAATCAAAATATCTGTGACTTTGTATGGTTGCCTATTCAGGCATCTTATTGCAGTGGAAACCTGGAAATGACTATTTGTTTTGTAACCTACTTGATAAAATGACTGTACATTTGCTAATGACCTACTTTGTATAAGTACCTGACATTTTGAACTTTATGCCCAACAAATATTTATAAAGACCAGCACCAGAAGGATTGTGCCAGACATTGTTTTTGTCACAGGTGCCTAATTGCCAGGCTTTGCAGTGATACTCAAACCTTTCTATATGCCTACTGAGAAATAGGGTTCTATATTGTGGTCGACCCCGCCTGTCGGTCTTTCTTCCGGCTACATTTATTACCTGATTGTTTTGAAATTGATATTTACATTAGTGAGATGAAGAATCCTTTTTAAGTTAAACAATATCTGTTAATATCTTCTAGAGTTATGAACATTTTAATGACAAAAGTTATGATCTGATCTGTATGAAATTGATATACATTATTTAAATAAGTGAAATATAAAAGCCTATTGAATTTCAATTTCTGTTAATTTTCTGTCTGTTTCAATTTGTTGTACCTCTTATGTACTTGAACGACAAAAGTTATCTGATCTGTAGGAAATTTATATGCATTACATGTATTTAAATAAATTAATGAATTACTTCCATAGTTAAGGAACTTGTTTCAATTTGTAGAATCTGATGAACCCTTAAACAATGAAAATTATAATCTGATTTGTAGGAAATTGTCTTTTAAATGCTGCCCATTGGCCATTACCTACAAAAGAATAAATATGTGACAGCCCTTGTCAACCATTTGGATGATTTAGCGCCTGTGAGCTTATGTTTCATTGCCAGACAACCTATGTTTCATGTGCAACCTGCCTTAGGACATTTTACAAATTTGACAGGCCCCCCCCCTCCCAAATCTGTATTTAGTCTGTTCAGTCATACATTTATTCCCAGGTAGGGACGTTAAGATCCCCTATTTCCTCAGCACCCTAAATATTGACTTATTAAACCTGGTTGCTAATGTAAACTTTGCAAGTCTCAAATTTATGCTTTTAGTTAGTCATCAAGATTAAATCTCTGCAAGCTTTAAATGAGTTACTAAATATAGATCAAATGTAATAAGAAATATGATGATGTCATGATGTCATGATTATAATTAAAGTTATATTAAACGTCATACATGTACCTAACGACTAAAGTTATTATCTGATCTGTATAAAATTTACATTGATTATTTAAGCAATTTCCATTTATTACTTTAGAGTTATGGTCCTTGTTTCACTTTGTTGAACCCCTGTGAATGCTCCAGTGACAAAAGTTATCATCCGAACTGTATTAAATTTGAATGCATTGTTGAGATAAGTAAAACAAAGAAGCTTATTGAATTTACATAGTTTCTTTTTATAACTTCCAGAGTATGAACCTTGTGAACATCGGGCAATATTTATTTGCTTGCTTTAAGCATATGTTTTGTTGCCAGGCAAGCTACCTTGTTATTGGTCGCAGGTTATGATAATGGTTTGTGTGGGGTGGCCCCTGCTAAATACTCCTATGGACAAAATAAGCTGAAAATTTCAGTCAAATTCATCCACTATGAACAAAGAATTAAGCCAATGAAAGTTCCGCCTAGAATCGATCATCAACACCAAAGTCGGTACGATGAAAATTATAATCTTGATTATTCATTAAATCGTGACAGAAACTTATGTAGCAAATCGGATCATAGTCCAACAAATATTGCATGTTAGCATTGGCATTGAGAGCTCATTATGGTCTGGATAAGTTAATTAATGTCTAATTAATAATTTAGATAATATTTCAGGCCTAAAGAAAGACAATAGGCAGATTTAGATCTTGCATAATGTATGTTTAAGAAATAATTTTATCATTATACCATTAAAAGCTGCATGTGTATGTTTATTTTAGGGGTTGTATTTTTAATAATACAAACTTTATTCAGGACAGAATGCCCTGTACAATAATTTTGCAATGACAATATTGTTAAATGATTTGCAACAATTTCCACCATATTGTATTATCACATGGCATATGAATAATCATTGTAATGAGAAAGTGAACTATAATATAATGTACATGTAGGTCTATAAGTATTATCTTTTATTTGCATATTAATATCTTTGTATAGACTCTATACAAAGATATTAATATAAATAAAACAGAAAATATAAATTTCAACCGTTGAATATTGATGAAATAATTAAGATATATAGATATTTAATGGGTACATCATTACATGCATGTAGATCTTTAATTCCAATTAATTAATGCAACCTTTGACCTCCCACAGCTTTTGCATTGATCCACAATGTAATAAATTCTGTTTACAATTTCTTTAAACTGTCCAGTTATGATAAACGTACATGTACTTAGGTGGAAAAAGTTAATCATTTTAGATACATATCTAGTCCTGTTTTATAATATTGGGTCATATCCATATCAAAATTGAGATTATTTACTGGTAACTTTGACAAATACAGCTGGATATCGACCTTGACCTTTATCTGGCTTTAAATGACTTACTAATACATAATATTATTTAATATCAGAGATGATCAGCTGATTGCCTTCAAACTTGATCAGAAAGTAATTAGCTCATATTATTGTTGTTATGGCTGTTGATGGTGGGTGCCCCTACCTACCTACAGAGACTTCAGTCTTATAACCTGCAGATTAATATCTGGCCTGCTAATGCAGCTTAAATCATCATATTCTAATATACTAAGTGCCCAGATTATAAGCTCTGAATAGGAATTAGTACACATTGTGGATATTATGGTGTTTAATCATTCTGATGAGATAAATGTTGAGTCTCGTTTCTAGTTTATCTGCTACTTGTAACTGTTGATAATAATTTATTATTATTAAATTGTCAACATTGTACTGCATGTTACTACTACATCCACAAAGAGGAGGAACTATTATTACCATACAAGACCAAGAAAATGTTCTATGCTTCAACAAGAATGGGTTTTATGCATGTTTGTATTTTAAAATTTTATTTAAATTTTTGTTTACTATTGAAATATTTTGGCTAGAAAAGTGAATAATTTGACTACATGCAGCTGTTGGTGGCTACCAGTTTATTTTTAACTGTTTCATTCTCATTGGCCTATTGTAACCCGATTATACTCTCTGCCACTCATATCAACATGTTCTTAGTTATTATTCTACTGCACACTTAAAATACCAGAGACCTGCAGACGGCCTCGCTTATTTAAGTCATTCATCAAGCTATTATTTGAAAATTGACTGTATTATGATCTTTACTGTACTATGTATTTAAAACTATATACATTGCACTGTAGTCAATGTATTGCAGAATGTTTAAAAATGACTCACAATATTTTAATATTTCGAGGTTATTTCGAACAAATTTTTTATTATTGGTTATTTGATGTTTTTGATGACCTGTGAAATATTTGATTATGTGTTCTCTCTAGAATAGTTCAAAAATAGTTAATGAGAATGAAATATATTGAAAATCTCAATCAAATTACTTCATTCTGAGAGAAGTTACCACTGTTTAAAGAATAGCGTACGGTAGTCTCAGTTTTCATGGCTACTGATTATCCAAATTTCAGTCCATCCAAAATCAACACCATCCGATGTTTTTAAGAGAGTTGATTATGGCCTGGGCATGTGAATAAATATTTACATGTAACAACTCAAATTAATACTTTATGTAACATTTGATGCCAAAAGGAAAGATCTTCAATAGCTCTTACATAATGCACTTTAATAACATTAATTCTGTGAAATATATTGATTTGAGATATTATTTATATGAAAGCCTGTTCATAAATTGATTAATTCTACTGAATCTAATAACATTGGGTATTAAATACCATTCAATGTGTACACTGATTTGTTTTAAATTAACTCTTTAATCTACAAACTATTGCGAAATGTTTAGAAAATAATAAAACTTGATAATGGCATCACAACTTGAATATATCAATATATTTTATACTGGTTTTTGTTTACTACATTGACATAATTATGTACTGTGTAAGAGATTATGAGTTACATTGCTGTTTTAGTAAGTTAAACCTTTGACCCCTGTAGGTAATCAGGTTCCAGTGTGTTTGATAGGAAAGTGCTTGTATTGCATTATTTGGCTACTTACCATGACTATTATTATTACATGCCTAAAAATCAAAGAAACAAGTTTTAATTACCCATTGTATCCATGGTGATTCTGGTGCATAGATACGATGTACATGTTTACAGTTAAGTCGATGTACATGTTTAAAGTTAAGTCGTTAAAATATAAAATTAAAATGTAACTTTCAACACCCACCTGTCATTGTTGACATTATGTTACAGTTACAGTATATAAAAAAAGTTACATTACTTCATGGTATATGGACAACTAATATATATTGGTACATTCATTATACAGTAAAATAAAATATTGATTTATTGCGATTTAGATATATTATACAAAACATATCTCTAAATAGGAATGGATGAATCACATGGATAGTTAATGATATATAGCCCTCAGACCAAAATACTATTTTAAAGTACAAACTTATTATCAAATATTTTAGATGATACACTAAAGCGTAGTCTTAACAACAAATTAACAAAAATTATTTAGACCCCAAACCATTAATGCAAATAAAAGTAATAGCCATCGTTTGATTTCCGGGCAGTTGGGTGGTTGAGTGAAATGACGTGTGGTGAGGGTTTACATGTAGATCATATGGTCTGTCGTGAAGTCAAGTAGCATAGTTTCGATCTCAAACTACACGCAAAACAAAAATCTACAAGATAAACCTGCGGACAAGAGACATTGCAAAGAAAAAACAGATATGAAATATTGCGGCCAATCTTGACAGTGGTCATCTCTTCAATGGCGATAGTCTGCCAATTGACTTCAGGTGTTAGAACATCAACGTCGGAGAGGACTTTAATATTTTTTTGTTGTGGCCCTCTGACAAATTGAGTCTTTACCTTTTAATGTTAATACATGTGACTTTGATTACACAGCGTTTATTTTCTAGCCATATGAATGAACAGTGGTAATCCTAATCATTGAGGCGTGAAATGATTGACATTGTAACCTACTATGATTTATGTACAGTACATATTTATACCACCGACCAGTTTAACATTATACCACTTTATATTATTCATGCCCTCGTGGTGATATATTGTATAAGATTTTAATAGAACATGATATATAAGCAGGAAATAGACCTACATTATTGATCAGGTTCAAAATGTTTTAAAAACCTTACACCAATACAAAGTTTGTGTCACTTCAACCTATATAAACAATTCTATGGACCTCATTATCGGAAGTGTTTGTTATCAGAGAATCACTTAAGTTTTAAGAAATGTCCACACATGTAGGGTCCTACATGTATGTAGGCAATATAGCATTTAGAAAGCAGTCTTGAAATAGTATTTAGTAAAATTTCTTTTTTTCTTATTTTAATTAATATAAATTATTAAACATACATTATGGAAGAGCAAAAACTGACTTTTGTCGGTCTTCCTTTGAGCCTCAGATGTCATAGAAATTATAAATTAGATCTTTATTTAAACAACAAGCCCAAAATGAACACTGTAGACCCACGGATGGCTTGGATTGGGCTCGGATTAAAACAGGATTTCGTCGACTGATTTAATCACTATGGCGTCGTGGGTGGGGTTTCTCAGTGACGTTGACGTCTTCATACTTCCGGAAATTATTCATAAAAGACAGTGATGACCGAGGCTATAAACAAGCTTCACTGGATACCGTTTAAACATTACTTGATGATCGAGACTATGTAGGTGGAGTTAACGCCTGTCAATCAACAATCGGCCATAGTGGGAAAGGGGTGTCGATGATTTTACCTACCATTTCTAGTAAAAAATTATAGTGGTAACAACTTTGTTCAGGATAAAGTTATTTGACTGAAATTTTCAATATATTCTTGTTTCAACATCTATTTTTGAACTTTTATAGCAAAAATGGCTAACTCCTTGTCAAAATCTCCCGTAATGTATCTTTAAGCCATCAGCATGATTAGGCTGTGATCTAACATGTACTTTAAACTATTTAAAGACACATTACAAGTATATGAAATTTAGATAAAAATGAAATGAAATGGGGTTTAACGTCCTACTCTTTTGCACCTAACCTGGGCTAATGGAAGACGGGCATACGCCATGAGGGAAATTTTGCCCGGGCAGCGGCACTACGGCCTACTCTTATATCGAATTCAAACTGCCAAGGGATCTTTTACGTGCACTCTGATGTGTACACGGGACCTCGGTTTTTCATCCCATCCGTACGACTAGGCAGCTGTCCTTGTCAGGCCCATTGTCAGAGAAATTTAGATAAAGAGCTTGCCCGTCTTGCTATAAATAGTACCAAAGTAGATAATGCTAAATTGATTTATTGAAAATTTCATTCAAATTACTTGTTTATGAGCAATGTTGTAACTGAAGTTTTGACGTCGATGGCTCATTATCGCAACGAGGTTATTTGTTAATCGAGACTCGGCATTGCTCTCTATTTTTAAATTAAATCATTAAATGGTGGTCATATTGTAATCTGTTTACAATTGCACCATCTGATATCTAGAGAGATGATTAGACTTGTCATGTGAATAAATGTCTTCATAATAATTTATATTAACACAAGGACAAAGTACAATTTTATGGATACACAATCACTGAGTTTAATACTAAGCGATGTTTCGACGAGGATACTCTTGTCTTTGCCAACCAAAGAAAATAATTTGTAATATCATTTGAAGGCGAAATAAAATCCTGTAAAGACAGATTTATCTTTTACATAACTGCGTCTTTAAGTTTAGAACTTGTGATTTAATTATGATTAAGGTGAATGGATGTTAAGCTTATTATCTCCCTTTGACACAAACTATGATATTGGAGGTAAATTAAGCTTGTGGGTGATAATAGTCTTAATGCAATAACAGTTTTGACGAATAGATGATAGTACATGTGCCTAATACACAGAAATGCGACTAGCACAAGATTTGAATAAATCATCAGAAATCTTGAACTAAATTAGTAAAGTCGTGATCTGATCAGTTACTAGATATACAAATGTAAATCATTTAATAACTCTGTTTAATTAACAGTTTTCAACAAGACATGCTAAACTATGTGGTGATTAATATTCTAATTGAATATGTTGTCTCTTTGTGTTAAGATTATCAAAGTACAAGTTTACTGTAACTGCATTTACCCACTAGAATAAAGCTGTGTTCACACTGCAGATTTAAAGACAATGTTTGATGTCCTTCCATGGCCAAAATGGATAAAAATATAACTTTATCTAAACCCCCCAACATTAGCCGATGTAGCCCCTATCAATTTAAAGTATAAACAAACAGGCAATGAATTCATTAAAGTAAATTCAATGAGATTGACAAAGAAAGTCAATATAAAACCTGTAGTGTGAATCCAGCTTATGAAGCTTAATAGGATTTAATGAAGTCTTCATGCTTGGCTTCCTATTACTTTATGATTAATACAGGATTATCATTTCAGGTAATTTACATAAGATTACTTATGTTTACATGTATATTGCATGTACAATGTATTTTCCACAAGCAAATAATTTTGTAATTTTGTTTAGTTGTAAACAACCATAATTGTTCAGCTCTAAAAACACAAGTAACAACAATTGCATAGATATTTCACAGGCAAATTCCAATAATTACAATTTCCAAAATTTTCTCTGCATTTTCATGGTGAATGGCATTTTTTTTGTTTTGATTTTGTGGTGGTGTGTGTCTGTTGGAATAACTATAATATTGATGAACTTTGGGTTTTTGTTCTGTTCAGTTTCAGCCCTTAAATACTTCTACGTCACAGCCAATGACCATGTTACAGGACACAAGCAGTAACCTGAGTGCTGGATCCCTGGACAGAGATGAAGGCTCAGAAGGACAGATTGGCACCCCAGACAAATGCAGAACACCATCAGAACGGAAACGTAAAAGAAAAAATGCCCCAGATAGTGGGGAAATGGGTAAGTGCATACATGTGCATAACTTTTGTCATGACTCCAAAGTGCTGCTCAAATCAGATATGTTGAGTGTACAACAGTGTTTCAGTGGACGAATTTTAACGCAATTTCTATCCTAACCGGAAAAAGTTACATTTGTATCTCCTATTCAATCAGTGAGGCCTTAGCCTTGGTGGCTGAAATGTCTTGGTGATAAATATCTGATAAGACTTCACTGAGAAACTTTAGGCCCTGATTTCCAGTGCTTCATTTGAATCTACACTTTACACCGTTGTGTCATTGCATCAGTTGTAGTCTACTGTCCAGTCCTGTAGCTGACTTCAGATGGTTTTGATGGTTTGAATAAACACGGTGCCATATCTTCATACTTTTTGTGATATAAAGATATTTGTGCCCCTGGTTGATTTCATTTCATTTTTACATGGCAATTGATTATTAGTCAGTCGCATTTGAAACAGACAATGATGTTCTGTTCAGCAAGGGTTGCTTGTGATATCTCACAGGTTTAAAAATTATTTATTTCATTTAATAAATGAATATAAAGATAAGTGTAGTGGAGGTTGTCTTTTCATTACTGGCCTACAAATTAACACACAATTCAAATCAAATATCAACACTGCATTACATATTTTATTAAGATAGGAAGTAAAGGTATTAAAAAATGTCAAGATATTAATCATTTTCTTTTATTTCTTCAGGTAGTGCCACAAAATCTGGACGAGCTGAGACAAATGGAAAGAAAATAAATGAATATTTCAAGGTAAGTTCAATAGTTTCCAACATTATATGATCTTCTCTGTTGTCGAAAAATTCATGTCCAGAATGTTTCGTCAAGTCGGAAATAAGGTACCTGTTCATAGACATTGTTAGACATTGAGGTTTTGCCCGACACATGTCCAGCACAAAGATCATAATATACGATACTACTAGTTCATTAGTGCCTGACATTTGACCAACCTGGAATTCAAGGGCTAGGCACCTGTCACAGACATACTGTCAGGAATTGAAGTTTTGTCTGACACAAATATCTCTGATCGTAATATCAGGTATTAGTTCATTAATTGATGACATTTTGTGAGGTATTACTAAAAACCTTATTTACAGGCCAGGTTTTAACAGTTCTTAGTGTATTTAACACATCACTATAGCTTATCCAACTTTTTGTTGACTTTGTCTTTCAATTGTGTACTCCGCCTAATCTTTGTCTGAAGACATTTTATTATCCTCAGATTTTGATAGTTCAGCGAAATCATTTTATTGGTTTTGATCATTGAGACATTTTATTGGCTGTTTAATCAAGGTCAAAGTCAATGTTATTTTATGTTGTGTAGTCATCATAGTCCCAGAATGAAGGTTTCTTTAACATGTCTTAAGATGTCCAGATGTTGCACATCTAGATTCAGGAACCGTGGAACAGAAACTGATGATCAAAAAAAAAACTAATTAACTGATTTAGTGCCTCAGCCAATGTATTGAACAATTTAACAATGGAATTGACTTTATTTCAGCAGCAGAATCAATCTCCTAGTCGTAACATGATTCCTGCTTCAGGTGCTAAATCTCCGTCTCCACAGACCTTGTCTCATGTAAGTTATTATTTTACTCAGACTCCACAGACCTTATCCTAATTGTGTACAGTAAACAGCCAATGCAATTGCAGGTCTTTCAATCATAAGACATCATCCACTATTATGTATTTAAACTGACGGCAGTCTGGTACATAATACATAACTCGAACAGAAATACAGTCAAAGATATATTTGACACATTGTTGATTTTTGAATGTACATATTTGGATTTCTTGTAACATTTCTGATTTTTTTTTTCTTTTCTGGGTCACAGGGCTACCTGGCTGCATCTCCACAAAGTAGTTCTCATTCTAGCTCGGAAGTTTTGTCTTTTCCTGCTAGACCTATTTATTGTTGTACAAAAGGAGTTCAAGTAAGTATTTTGCAGGGAATTCAAAGCAAAATAGATCCTTTCGTGAATCTTGCTCACTCGTCTACCTGACACAGGGAAAAAAAAAATCTGAAAATGAAAATCTAGTAGAGATTTTAGCTCTTACATAATGAAAAGACTTCTACTGTCTTCATCTGCAGACATCATTATGATGTAAATTGTTTAATACAAGACAATTTTGTTTGTGCTATACCACTAGCAGAGAAGTTTGAATGAGTTTCTTTATTGGTCAAATGGAAGAGGATATTGAAATATTGTTTGTCCCCCATATTGCACATGGGTAATCATATCTAGTAAAAACTTAGAATTCCTGTCATGGCGTGTGTCTATTTTTATTATCGATTGTATCAGAAAAGCAGGACTATAAATTCTGTGTCATTTCTATTCATTGCCAGAAGTAAGCTCTAGTTAATACTATAATTTGAAAACAGTCAATGGAAGTTATGTATGTACCTGTAGTAGTTAAATGACAGCTAATCAAGAAATATATTTTACTAAGACCGATGGATATAAATCTAATTAACATTATTGATATATAAAGCCAATAAATTATTTTTTTTTCAGACAGACATGACAGTTACTCACATCCGAGCATTAGAGTCGAGGTCTGTGTCAGATATAGAACAAAAAGATAGTCGTATTGATGACTTAGTTAGGGTGAGTACATTATTAACTTATTTTATATATAAAATAGTGATGGTTCGATAATCGGTTTCAACCTCGATAATTGGCAAATAAGTGGCCTATCGGGAGAAATCGTTCTCGGCCGATAAATTGCCATTTTGCCGATACTGGAGTTGTCCACATTCAAAACGACTCGGTTAATAACTTTGAATTATTAACAGAGCTGTGAACAAATCATTACTTTGCTTGACACACGGTACATCTAAATATCCACGATATTTTAAGATCATTGATGCTCTAGATACATACTCTATAGAAGTACTAGGTCATTCTACATTAGGCTTATTCAAATTGCAAATAGAGAGAGAGAGAGAAATGGGGTTTAATGTCCACTCGACACAAACTAGGTCATTTTGGGACTAACATATGGTTTCATTTTATTTCAATAATTCGCTTGCGCTTAGGGGTCTTAAGCAGTGGGAGGAAACCGGAGTGCCCAGAGGAAACCCATGAGGTTGAGAAGGTGCCCCTATCTCCATGTCACATACGCTCACACCAGGGCTCGCAACCACAGCCGCAAGCCAGAGGTGACTGGCCAGCTAGAGGTCGAAGCGCGGCACTCTAGACCACTAGGCCATCCCAACCCCCCAAAATTGCAAATAAATCTTATAACAGAGATTTGAAGATCATTGATGCTCTAGGTACATCATCTTATACAGGTCATTGTTTGTCAAATATAATGCTGGTGATTACAGTGACAAGGTAAATATATTATATTGTTTCATGTTTTCATTTCAGCAAAATGATGAAATCAGACGCCAATTAACGGCCCAACAGAAACTGTTAGAGAAACATAAAGATAATTTACAGAAATGTTTAGAAGTTAATAAATCATTATTAAAGGAGAAGGTAAATCAGAAAATTGAAGAGACAATATCAGGAAAACTGAGCATTTTTGGGGGGTTCTTAAATAAAAGAAGCACCCATTAACTAATTACTTTCTCAGTCATTCTAACTCGGTGGTAGTTAACTGATCCATGTACTCATACTCCGAGCAGTGTTCCGTTTGATTAGAGGTAATCCAACTTCTCACTGCTGTAATGAGTGGATATTGTTGTTTTAAATTTTGATTGGTAAGTAGTCCGAGTACCAACCAATGACTAGCTGCTCTACAAAAGCTTTACATTTAAAACATGTGCCAATATTGGACCAAATATGTTTGCATAACGTTACGTCATGGCTTACGATTTTATTATGCCCAATTAACCCGTGCATAGCAGAATACTGCAGTAAAACTAATTGCGTGACAAACAAGGCTATCAAGTCAATTGAAATGTAGACAATACTGTTTGAAGGTACATACTTTCACCGTTTTTAATACCTTAAATCACTGTCCAAAGTTTTAGGGAAGACCCAGATTAAACGAAGGACTGTCATGTTGCTGTACTTAAGTGATAGCTTTGATTGAACGGTAAGAATAGACATACTCCCGCAAAAGTTCAAGAATCAGAAGCTAATCCAGGAATATGCCATGTACTAGACATTCAAACCGAATATCTCACGTAGTTGTGAGAAATAAATGACTGAATATATTTTTTGTGTGGCCTTGTTTGACGATTCAGTTTCATATATAGTATCTGCTTCAATGAATTTAAGACAGTGAAGAGTAGTTACTTATTGTCTTGTCAATTTTCAATGGTTTTTGTTTTGTTTTATCAGAGTGAATTAGTGAAGAAAACTACCAGACAGAAATGTATGGAGAATAGATTACGGCTAGGTCAGTTTGTAACACAGAGACAAGGTGCTCAGTTTGTAGAGAACTGGGTTGATGGTTGGGCTTTCACAGATTTAATGAAGTACGTATTCCTGTGTATTAAACTATATTACTAACAACACCAGTTTCTTACTATAGTACATAACATCGCTCATTGATAGTGCATGTAACAGTAGATAAAACGAACAATAAAGTCTTGGTGATAAGCAAAAAAAACCTCTCTGGTTGATAGTGCATGTAACAGTAGATAAACGAACAATAAAGTCTGTTGATAGCAAAAAAAACCTGTCTGGTTAAAATTCTTACTCATGATAATTATGCAGTGGTATAAATAAATGTCAATCCCCAAATAATAGTAACGTGGGCCTAGCAACAAGGTAATTAGACATGTTAATAAATTCCTGGGAAACAGCTTATTAGGCCCATTCTAGGCCTAGTATTTATCACAAGAAAGTTCCTCTGAATTTTCTATCCTGGTTTCCACATTGTCATTGGTGCAAATAAAAAGGCTCTTGTCAAGGAAAAGGATATACCATTAGCAGCACGTTAAAGATCATCTGACAATTGAAAATCGAAATAAAAGCAGAATGAAGTTCTGCTGTGAGGTAAAATTTCACCTATGGTAAGTTGTGTGCCCATATTTATGTCAAAAAGTAAGACATTACCCAATTTCATTCAACTATGAATTAAATTATGTTTTTCTTTTTAGATGTCAAGAGAGGATAGCCACGGAGAAAGAAGATATAGACAGGCTACGGCGTATATTAGTGAAACGTAAACCGCCTGCAAATATTAATAAGAACTCAAAACACGATAATTTCATAAAACCTGGTGAAAAACCGTAAGTTCTGGTGTTTTTGATTTATTATAAAAGATTAATGGTTAACAGCTATTTTGTGTTAGTGGTTCCCAATCTTTTTACACTCGCAGACCAGTTGGCGAGGGAAGCGTGGCAAGATTGTTCCAGATTCAAATCTCAGCATGGGTCGAGAAAAAACCTTCAGGATTTCAAGTCCTATTCTCACTAGACGTATTAAATATGACCAGATTTTGGTCTCAAAATGGTGGCATTATTGTGTTGGCAAAGCGTTAACCCTATTCTATTCCACCCTCTCATCTACAGAGGAAAAGCAGTTCACTGGTCTTCCATATACAAAATGCTTGAGATATGAGTTTTTGAAATAGGTTTTGCGGGGTGGATGGCCGAAAGGTTAGCACTTTAGCGCTATATCAGAAGGTCTGTCATTGAGTCAGCTGCCATGGTTTCGATTCCCTGTCCACTGTTTTAGACTCCTACGCACAAGGGAGTTATTGAAATAAACTTGAACCATGTGTTGATCCAGAAATGACTTAGTTTGTGTCGAGTGGATGTTAAACCCATCTCTCTCTAAAAGTGAGTTTTAGGCATTTTGACTAGGCCAAAGTTGAAGAGACTGTTAAACCACAATGATTACCCCCTTGAGAGATTTGTCATTCATTTGTGAAAATGTTTTCACAGACACATGAAGTAGTTAACAATATTAGGTTTGTTCTTTCAGGTTATCAATTATAGAATATTATGAACAAGATGAAATATTGAAATTGCGGCAAGCCTCTCTTAAAAAAGAAGATGCAGACTTACAGTTAGAATTAGAAAAACTAGAACGAGAAAGAAATCTTCATATCCGTGAATTAAAACGAATACATAATGAAGATAATTCTAGGTTTGTGTAATTCTTAAAATTCATGGGAGGGGTGGTGTTTGGCCGAATGGGTAAAGGCGTGTGCGTGAAATCATAAGGGCCGTCACAGAGTCAAGTGGCGTGATTTCGAATACCCATTTGTCTGTAAAGGTGTAGAGTTGCGTGTCCATCCTGGTTGTCGTTTGTTTTTTTCAAGGTCCTCCCATTTCCTCCCCCTGCTAATGACCCCTACGTCATTGAATTAAAACTGAACCATGTTAGTCCTGTAGACTCCTGAGTGGAATTGGTACTATCAGATCAAAATTCTTTACTGCCCAGGAAAACATCAAAATAAAGATCACCATATGTTTTGTCTCAAAATGACCAAAATATTTTGTTGATGAGACATTAAACCACATTCTGTTCGTTAATTGAATGCATTTAATGATGAACACCGAAGACTTATTAATTTCTTTAAATCTTGATGTCATTCAAAAATCTGCGTAAACTCAAAAATACCAATTGAATGATTTTGTTTGTTTGGTTACAGGTTTAAGGAACATCCTATATTAGCGGAACGTTATTTGTTGTTAAGTTTGTTGGGTAAAGGGGGGTTTAGTGAAGTACATAAAGGTTTTGATCTGAAAGAACAGCGTTACGTAGCGTGTAAAATACATCAACTTAACAAAGAATGGAAGGAAGATAAGAAAGCTAATTATATCAAGTGAGTTGAATTTTTTATTGTAAACATTTTAATATTTGTGTTTTTAAAATAAGAACATCGTGTCGGATTTCTGGCACTCTATAGATAAAAAATGTGTTAAAACTTAAAACGTGACTGCAATTGAAATTCGTTTTCTGATTTCTATCATTACAAATCCCCAAGTGAATAAATGTTATTTAATGGCTGAGTGCGAGACATTAAGTAATATACTTATAATACACGAGCCCATTAAACAATTTAAAATACTGACACTATCCAGCATGTGCATTTCAATGAAAAACATCACATGGATCCAATATTGCAACTAGTATAAATAATGTACACCTGGCACATTGCCCGTACCATTATGTGATATAATGGTCTGCCAACATCAAAGAATGAGGTCATGTCGGTATTTTAAATAACAACGTCCGATTTCCGTGCTAGTCCATCAAAAAGGAAAATGACTGAAACAAATGACCTGATTTACAATAAAAGGATTTATAATTCTTGTTAACTTAAGATAATTTGGTTGTTTATTACAGACATGCATTAAGGGAGTATAATATTCATAAGAGTTTAAACCACCCTAGGATAGTTCGACTTTATGATGTATTTGAAATCGACAATAACTCGTAAGTATACAGAAGTCCTTTCAGTTTTGTAAGTTTACAATTCCAAATTAGTTCTACAAAGCTGTGCGTTTCAAATATGAAATCTTTTTTTTAGGGCAGAATGTCTTTATTTTTAAATGATTTTTTAATAATTGTTTTGCTAAATAAAGAATGACACTGGTCTGTAATAATTGTGTTCCATAGAATGCCAAGTACAGGCATTTTAGAGAAATTTTGCAATCCTGACAGTTGTGATTCAGTGTTGCTGTAATTTGGTGACTTCAATGATTGAGATGCTCAACACCATTTACTTTGTTTTATTTCATTTTTTTTTTCTTATTTTACAGATTTTGTACAGTGTTAGAATATTGTGAAGGCAATGACCTTGACTTCTATCTTAAACAGAATAAGTGCATTCCAGAGAAGGAGGCCCGTTCCATTATTTGCCAAACTGTTAGTGCTTTGAGATATCTCAATGAGATCAAACCACCTGTGATACATTATGACCTGAAACCTGGTAAGAATGGACGAAGAATTGAGGAAAATTTGTAAATCGGATTAATAGTGATATCGAATTGGATATAAGCAAGCTAACTGACAGCAAAGTGCTGTTTCAAACCAGTGAGGGCTGTTCCAAAGACACAAGACAAAAAAAGAGAATGTCTTTATTCCTACTCCTCAGGGATAGACGATCTTATACACCCACCGTTAAAGTTGTCACCGACATCTGGCCAAAAATTCCTTTGATCACTCCACAGGCTATATTTGTAGTGATTGTTCTTTGGGTCAAAATATTTCAATCACATTTTACAGTTATTTCAAGTATGGGGGGTTGGATGGCCGAATGGTTAGTGTGCACGCGCTGTATCATACGGCCTGCCATTAAGTCAACTGGTGTGGTTTTGAATCCCCGGTTGTACATGGCAAGGAGTGGGTTTTCTCCGGGTTCTCCGGTTTCCTCCCACTGCTCAAGACTCCTACGCACAAGCGAATTATTGAAATAAAATTAAACCATATGTTAGTCCCGAAATGACTTTTTGTGTCGAGTGGACGTTAAACCCCATACCTCTCTCTCTCTCTCTCTCTATTTCAAGTATACGCTGAAAGTCATACGAGACAGGATTTTGGGATATGATTTTGCATAGGGTAAACGTCAGTCTCTGAGCAAAGTTCTTCTTCATAGCATTACACTTATGACCATAGACAAAATCCTAATCCCAAATGACAAAACTATTGTGTTGATTGGCAATCTGAGTCAAATACAGATCTATATTTCGTTTCGTTTTTTTATACTTTGGATGGCCTCCACTTGAAGATCTGACAAGTTAAAGTGGGAGCTCACGTCAGTGTCAAACGAGCGGCTTTTGACCCTATGTTGTCACATTATTTAATCAATCGGCATTGACATTTCTAGGGGTTTACCCAAAGTTCCGCGCAGAGAACGCAAAGGAGTCGCTGTAACAGATATTTTCAATAGCTGATTCCTCACATCAATAAGAATGCCTATTATATTACAACTTCTCCAGATCCTAGTGTAGTAAAGACAAGTAAAACGAAAGTTTGAACTATAAAAAACGAAACGAGACAAGATCTGTGTTTTAATCAGATTGGTTGATGGGCTGTTTATTAACATTTGTTTTATTTTTTTCTAGGTAATATTTTATTAGGAAGTGGGTCAGTTAGCGGTGAAATTAAAATCACCGATTTTGGTCTGAGTAAAATCATGGATGATGAATTTTACTCTCCAGATATTGGGATGGACCTAACGTCCCAGGGTGCTGGAACCTACTGGTAAGCTTATTTCATTATTTCTATTACCTCCCTTAGAAAACTACAGATTTGCTAGGGATGTTGTCAGGGTGGTGTTTAATCAGATTTATGCAAACTATGGACCCAATGCAAATAGGACAGAAGCACCTTGATTTGCAAATTTATGTGTATTCTCAAGAGTATGCAAATTTATGTATATTCTCACAAGTGAAATATTTTTTTGCACACATTACTGTACCTTTAATCTGTGGGAGATTAAGGCCCTTGATTGAAGCTCTTGTTTGAAGAGAAGATAAAAAACATAATCTTGATTATACATGTCGTGATTTAATCATGGATCCAAATCCACTAAATATTTCATAGAATCTTTTATAGACGATATTCTAGTCACCAGCAACAAATAGATATGTTTTCTACTTGTCATATGAAAATGTTACCTGGATTTGACAAGTGGATCAGTACTATTTCACCCCCTGGATTGGTAAGAGGTCCATCAAAAGTGGCTCCCTATATCCTTACATGTCGGCATTGAATGTTGATTGATTTTAAATTCTTCATATCTTTGTAACCATTTAACTATTTTTGGAATGAAATTTCCTTTTGAGATTCGGCTTCCACAATATTGAAGTTTCCAAGAGGTTATATAACAAAACCTCCAATGGCATTTAGAGACTATAAATGTATTTTGATGTTATTTTCAGGTATCTTCCCCCAGAATGTTTTGTCGTAGGTAAAACTCCACCAAAGATTTCCTCCAAGGTAGATGTCTGGTCTGTAGGTGTGATATTTTATCAATGTTTATATGGTAAAAAGGTAGGTAACATCCCCTTTATTCCTTTATTATTCAAGACGTCTGAAATACCTTTTATTCAAATAACTAGTGCATGTTGAAGGCTTATAGTAGTCCCATCATTAAACTAAAACTGTCTGACCAAGAATGTATTATTCATGCATGTTTCTGAAGCAACAATCAGAGGTTGTGACACAAACGCACTCAAGTCAAACATTGTGACCTCCACAGAAACCTTGACCTTGAAGGAACCTTGAACTTTGCAACTCGATTATCACATTTAGACATTTTAGCTAGAAAGCACAAGACTTCATATTTGCGATGATCGAGAAATCTGATAGGCTTCGCAGCTATTGAAATTAGAGTCGAATATGCATGGTATTAAGTGAAGGACATGATAAGATGTTAGGAGTTACAGTGAGATCAAGCCTTTTACAGAAGATGTCTATCATGGGCTTTCAAAGATAAATTTATGGAATACAATCCTTTCTCAACCAATCAGTTGCTGAAACAAGTTCTTGCGTCTGGTTACATCAAGAAACTACTGGTACTCAAACCATGTTCTGTTATTGGAATTGCAATACGAGAAATTCAGAACATTCTGGACACACTATCAAGCATGCTTGGTATTTCTTTATATTTCCTATTTTACAGCCATTTGGACATAACCTATCTCAGGCAACTATCTTGGAAGAAAATACAATACTAAAAGCAACCGAAGTAGAATTTCCCTCAAAACCTCCAGTTAGTTCAGAAGCCAAGGTAAGTATGTGTGTAGCTAGTCTGTCCATCTACATGTGGTGATTCACATTATATTTAGAATACATCAATATATAGGTTAAACTTTATTCCTCTCTGATTAAAACACAGAACCTATTTTCTTTCGTTTTTATAGTTCAAAATTTTGTCTTGTCTTTACTACACTAGCGTCTTGAAGAGTTGTTATCATTGACATGTTCTGAATGATGTGAGGGATTAACCATTGAAAGGCGAGTTCTTGGCCTGTGGAACTGTGGGTAAATCACTAGAAACGTCAATGCTGATTGATTAATCAATGTCAAACGTCATAGGGTCGAAAGCGGCTTGTTTAAACCCTGACTTGAACTCGCTCTACTAATGGTCAGTAGTGTGTGTAGGCCATTGGAAATATAAAAAAATTTAACCAAGTATCGATCTGTATATATATCAGATTAGTAAGATACCGTGTAATTTTCTACTTTTACGCTAACTGATGACTATTTCCATTTCAGTCATTTATTAGGAAATGTTTACAATATAAAAAAGAATTTCGACCAGATGTTTTGAACCTAGGTGTAGATGATTATTTGAAACCAGCATCTTTAAAATCAAAGTAAGTTTTGCTGTTGTAAGATCCAAAAGGAATCTTTGTGTGATACTTGTCAGATTGAATTTAAATTTGTGAGGGCGTGGAAACTGCTGTCTGTGACATTATTCATCCTCATTTAGAACTTTTGGACATAGAAAAATAAACCATGTGAATTCTTACTGCTGTTGTAGTTTAGCCTTTGGGTTTCAGAAGAATCAAACTAAATGGTTTATGAATAGGAGATACTTGCTTTTTATACACCCACATGGAAATGTGGTCGTATATTGCCATCGCCCCCGTCCGTCCGTCGGTCCGTCCGTCCGTCCATCGTCCACAATTTCTTGTGAACGCTCTAGAGGCTAAAGTTAATATCCGATTGACTTGAAATTTATACACGGTGTTTAAGGTTGTGAGACGAAGAAGCCTATTGATTTTCAGCGATATCCGATAATTACTACCAGAGTTATGACCCTTGATCACTTTGAAAAATCTTGTGAACGCTTTAGATGCTAAAGTTAATATCTGATTGACTTTAAATTTATACACAGTGTTTAAGGGCATGAGACGAAGAAGCCTATTGATTTTCGGTGATATCTGATAATTACTGCCAGAGTTATGACCCTTGATCACTTTGAAAAATCTTGTGAACGCTTTAGAGGCTAAAGTTAATATCCGATTGACTTTAAATTTATACACGGTGTTTAAGGGCATGAGACGAAGAAGTCTATTGATTTTCGGTGATATCTGATAATTGCTGCCAGAGTTATGACCCTTGATTACTTTGAAAAATCTTGTGAACACTTTAGAGGCTAAAGTTCATATCCGATTGACTTTAAATTTATACACAGTGTTTAAGGTCATGAGACGAAGAATCCTATTGATTTTTGGTGATATCCGATAATTACTACCAGAGTTATGACCCTTGATCACTTTGAAAAATCTAAAGTTAATATCCGATTGACTTTAAATTTATACACACTATTTACGGTCATGATACAAAATAGCCTATTTATTTTCAGCGATATCCGATAATTACGGCCAGAGTTATGACCCTTGATCACTTTGAAAAAACATGTGAATGCTCTAAAGGCTAAAGTTAATATCCGATTGACTTTTAATTTGTTCACAGTGTTTAGGGTCATGAGACGAAGAATCCTATTTGATTTTCAGTGATATCTGATAATTTTTGGCACTTGATCACTTTGAAATATCTTGTGGATAAAGGCCTTGAGACAAATCGTCAAAACTATTCTAATCATTTCTGATAATTATTTAATGGGCTATTACTCGTAATAAGATTATCATGTGTTGTAAATGTTCTCCTTACTGATAAAAGAAACCATATGCGACAACCCTTGTTGACTGCCCGGACGACTTAGCTGTTGTGGGCGTATGTTTCGTTGCCTGGCAACCTATCTTTGTTTCCGATGGTTCTGACTTAACAAACTTGCTGTTGTTCCTTATAAGGGGGTCATGGTAGTCACACAGTCAGGACTGAGGGTTTTAATACAAGTGGTCTAATTGATGTACTTTATTTCATAAGGATTTGTCATTGAGTCAAGTGGTGTGGATTTGATCCAAGAATTAATATAGGGTTCTCCACTTACCTCCGGTGGCTGAAGACCCTGAAATAGAAATTAGATCATGTGTTGTTGATCCCAAAATGATCTAGTTTGTTTTGAGTTGATGTTACACCCCATTTCTCTCTTTTCCAGGCACAACATAGATTTTATACAAAGTGGAATGTCTGGTGCCGGTGGTAATTCACAATCTCAATCATCCCAGTCACTTCAGGCTCCTACACTCAGTCTCTCACAGTCACCCGCATTTACGTTTGGCGAGAAATTCTCCTAGTCGTAGCCATCACTTCACTGGATGTTCTTATCTTCTGACTTTAGTTCTTCATTGGTTAATTAAAGTACCATGGATACTACAACTATTACTTTTATTATTATTACTATTAATCTTGCGGCAACGTTCTTCATTTTGCTATGATAGTGGAAATATTTTCTGAAATTACAGAGAAATCTATTATGTTAAAGCTAACCGTATCCCTATAATCCTCCATACTTTGATGTCAAATGTGATCGTAGAAATTTAAAAAGGATGTTATGGACAACATCATCTTATATTGTGCACACCTATTTAACAATGTTATCTTTCAAGCTGTGATGAGCAACCAAAAAAAAAGAAAAAAAAAACAATCGTGGATATTGAGCTTTATCTTCAACAACTTCTCAACAACAAATTACCTGTCCCTGTTCTGTTTCCAGGGGCAGACAAGAGACGTTCAACAAGTTCGTGTACATGTCGAAATAAAGGTGAAACTGAATTGTGAATATTATTAAACATCTTGCCCCTGCCCCCTTTGTACCCCAACTTGGACAAGTATTCGATGCTTATGTTGTAAGACATTGTTATTATATATATATATATATATATATTCAAGTTTGAAATCAGACAGCACAAGAGAGGCACATAATAAACCTGTATTGTCAGTGTTTATCTTCTGCTGATAATAAAAACATTTGTAAGAACAGAGTTGTCTGTGCTTGAATCCAGTCATCAATGTTATTAGGATGTGTGTGTCTGTGTATATCGTGATGTTATGACCGATCAATTGAGTAACGAACGAACGAACGACTAGTGTGTGAGATTATTTTGTGTGTTAGCAGAAATGGGACATCGAATGTGTAAATTTACGTTAAATGACTCCTGGCATGGATTTCAGTAATTTTAAAAATGGTGTAATTTTATGGAAATTTGTTTGTGTTGATTTATTTATTTGAATATATTTTAATTCCTGATTATCATCATATGTGTTTTAATTATAAATTCTTTTAATTAGGGCATCAAATTGTATTATAAACATTTCTATTTTCTTTTTCTGTTAGGCCATACAAAAATATTCTGGTTTTCAGACAACTGTTCCAAAAAATCTGATGCAGGAGGAAAGCAGGGAACAGTTAAATTAGGTGAATGCCTTGACAGAGTTCGATAATGAACATTTCCTGTAATTTCATTAATCAATACCTGTACCTTGACTAAATTCAATAATGAACATTTTCTGCATCCATCTAGGCAAAATGATCGTTACTTTATATGAAGATAAATATGCCATTAAGGAAGGTGTGTCATCTAATTACTTTTTCAATTTGGTGGACAACATCAGCCACACCGTTGGCTTGATTTTCTTGTGCATGATTCACATGTATCACAAACATCACATTTCAAGGCAGTGTTTTATCATATCTGGGGAATGAATGATTATTCAGTATCATTTATATTTGTGAATAGCATTTATCAGGATTGCGTAATGAAGCCAGTGGTACACTTCCAGTTGGAATCTGAATTGTTTCAAAGAGATACTTCCTGTAACTGAGTGAAAATATTTACATTCATATACTGTAATTAATGAAACTTTTTATTTTTCTTAAATCAAAACAAGTCATGCGGTTCTTTTTAAGTAATGCATCAGTATCTGAGAAACCGCATATTTTTTGTATGACCTTAATTTCAAAGTGGAAGGCAATCTTTAATATTCTTAAAGGTATTTTATTCTATAAAATTTATTATTTTAGTTATTATTTATTTTATTTCACTTCCATTTTCGGCTATGAATCACTGATCAGTCATTTCTTTTGGTCAATTTTAATTGTGTATTTACATTTTAAACTTAAGGATGTTGTTTTACTAAATTAAATACCACTGTAAATGTAAACATGTCACCACCATAAATATAAAAAGAAAGGATTATGAATATACCTTACTTACTTCAAATATTCTGTAGAAAAATTATGGAAAAAAATAGAAAACCCCAAACGACATCCTTGGTGGGTTTGCAGATATCAAAATTACACATCTAAGGTTTACTGTTGCCATATTTTCGGGACACTAAATTCATTTAAAGTGTATTGAGTGTGGCTTTACAGAGTACAACACCAGACATTCTTTTCTTTTATTTTATAGATCTTTTGTATATGGTATATCAATTAAGTTATAAATACCGTAATTCATTAGTTTTTGGGTTATCCCCATTAATTTACAAATTCGTTAACAGTACTCAAAGACTTCATCTGTACATTTGGGTTTGCGGCTGTGTCATTCATACATCCACATTTATGTTGGGTCAGACTGAATCATGGGTAGTAATTAAAAAATCTTTCATGTCGTTGATCACAATCCTGCATCTGTCGAACGATATCTAATATTCACAACTAAATTCTCTTGATTTAATTATTGAAAGTTAAATAAAGAATACAAAACTAAGATATCATGCAGCTATGATTTAGTTACATGTAGGTGGTGTTTACTTGTTTCTATCAACTTCAGCCAAAATTTTAATACCCGAATGATCCAAAATTTTGGTTACATCTCAAAATAATTTTTGTCCCCCAAAACTACAGAAATCAGACAAAAAAAACAACTCGATTAATAACACAATCTTTAACAATTCATTACACAGTACAATTTAATACTTTTTCATATCTAAACTTGAGATTGTTAATATTAAATTTGGATGTAACATTGACGAGAAATTATTTTAAGATGTAACCAAAATTTTGGATCATTATCTTTGAAAACACTGAACTGAATTCAACCATTTTTGGACTGAAGTTCTTTCTATAGATGCAACTTTGACAATACTGTACTGTAGTTTGTAATGGAGAGAGAAATGGGATTGTTGTCCACTAGACCCAAACTAGGTTTATAGGCACTAAAATATGGTTCATTTTTATTTCAATAAATCGCTTGCTTGTAGAGGTCTTTTTCTATGGGAGGAAACCAGAGGACTAGGAGAAAACCCACGAGGTTAGACAGGCGACTAGTTTGCAAGGGATTTACAGCCTATCAAATAACAATCAGACTACAATGTACCTAAAGATTATTAATTATCTGATTAACATTATTAGTGATCTTTTTTTTGCCAGCTTTCTGTTACAGGTATCATGTCTTATTTCCAAAAACTATGGCTCATGGGTTTCCTCTTGTCCTCCGGTTTCTGCACACTGGAACTATTGAAATAAAATTAAATCATACGTTAGTCCCAAAATTACCTAGTTTGTGTTGAGTGGAGGTTAAACCCCATTTTTCTTTCTCTCTCTATACTACGGTACCCCTGTTAAGGGTTCAATATAAATAATAAGCAATATATTAGAAAAACACCTGGGGTCTTATTTATGAAAACATAAAACTGAAATATTTGGAGAAAACTGATCATTTATTGGCCGAGCACAAAAATAAAAGCACAAATTGTTGTTCTTGGCCAATGAACGAGATGCCTTCTTAAAATATTTAGTGAAAATTCTCTTAAATTAGGCCTCTGAATATAGACCATGAGAATTAAAACAGTAATAATAAAGGTTGTAAATTCCAAGTTACTATGCACGTAGAAAGTTTATCTTTTTAAATTAAGGATACTATATATTAGTCGTAAATAACTAAAGACCTAGGATTATTTTGCTAGGTGAACCTTAATATATGTATAGTGTATATAGAAACATTGAAAAACTGTGAGCATCATATCTTTCTGACTGGGGGTAGTGCGAGTTTTTATCGCTTAGGTTTAATTTGATATCTTTATATATAGATTTACTACTTCTTATTTAAACGCTAAGACAGGTATCTTTATTTTATTTTTATTGTTTGATAAAGATAGTACCTGTGTGAAACGTATGTACAGTGAGAAAGAAGTAGTAAATCTATAAGTAGTGATTGATTCAGAATGTCATTTAAGGATATTATAGGCCTACTGTATTGTAATTATTGTAATACAGAATTTTTGTGATGATCAAACCCGTATAGATTTGAGTGTATGAAGTAAACACCTTCCAAAATATGCAGTATTGGAATACAGCAGTATGATATTCCATACATCCACAATGACCATATGTACATCTTGTGTGATTAACCCGTTTAATAAAAATGTTGAAAATTGGTCTTACTATCATGGTGGATGCATATTTTTCTACAATCAATATGGTGTTTGCTTTTCCATTTATTTCAAATGAGATTATAACTCAGTACTACATGTACATGAAAATTTGCTAATTTACCTGTGAAATTTCCAAAATAAAAACACATTAGTACATGAAAATATCCTGATTTACCTGAGAAACATTGCCGAGAGTATGTGTAAGTCTGTATAAATAAGTTGTATTTGAAATAATATAAATGTTTATTTAAGAAATTACTGAAATCCTGATGCGAGTGTATGATTGTACTGGTGTATAATTACCTGTGTGTATGTGTATAGGTCATGAATGGTATTATTTGTATGTGGTTAAAACTTGTGTATAATTGTATAAATTACAAACTGGTTGTTTTAGAAACTTGACAGAATAAAAAAAAGAAAACCCTGTACAAAACTGTTTATTGATGACATTTTAATGAGAGCTTTACTTTTTTTGAATGGTGATGATTTTAAATGTGTGTTTTGCTGGGGAACGGTGGTGAACCATAGTGTTGGGTTTTTATATACCAAGTGATTTTACTTGTATGATAGAGGAGTGGACTGGATAGGTCCCCTCTCTTGTCAATATCTCCAAAAAATGAAATAATTAAAAGTGCTCTGTTAAATTATGTGTTGTTTATTCCTTGGATCAAGATGAATACTTGTGGAGATTTGGTTTTTTTGTATAAATAGATGGGCACCCTTTCCTTGCATCTCCACTTGATTTAAGTAGATAGCTTAACACTCATGATTACTAGCGGTAAGGTAGAAATGGTTCCACTACTGATGTCTTCCGTTTTAGTAGAGGCTTTTCCTACAGAGTTCCTTTGTGTAAGTTTTTTAGTCAAATGACTACAAAAATTTTACTGGCCGATAGCTCCTTTAATTTACACATAAACTAACCCAAAACTATACTGCATATAGCTTAACATATAATAAATCAATTCCCATTGAAATAAAGGCAAAGCGACTTTCTTTAGCTAAAGGTAGCATTACCTGACTTCCATTAGCCAAGCTAGCATTCTATGACTTTGATGTCAGCTTTCCATGACTTCTATTAGGTAGTCTTCTGGGACTTGCATTACCCGAGGTAGCTTCCTATGATTTGCATTAGCTAAGTAAACCTCTAGTGACTTTCATTAGCTAAGGTAGTTTTGTGTGACAACCAAGGTAGCTTCATATGACTCCCATTAGCTGTAGTTCCCTATGACTATCATTAGCTAAATGAGCTTCAGTTACATCAGTTCATGTAACGTTCTGTGACTTTCATGACTTCTCATAGCTATGTCAGCTTCCCGTGACTTCCATTAGGTAAGTTACATTTCCGAAACTTCCATTAACTATGGTAGCCTTTTGTGACTTGCATTAGCTAAGGTAGATTTCTGTGGCTTACATTAACTAAAGCAGCTTCCTATGGCTTTCATTAGCTGTAGCTTCAGGCGACTTTCATCAGCTAAAAATGCTCTAAGTGACTTCCATTAATTAAGGTAGGTTCCTGCGACTTCCATTAGCTCTGGTATAGTGGCAAGCGATAGATGTAGTGCCTTTGGGTAGCTTAAAGAGCCAAACTGCTTTGAGTTGTTTTGGGGTTTTTATTTTTTAAAGTAGCCTAGGCCTACTTAATTTTGTCGATGTCAGTTTTTGATTACTAATGGGACAACCTCCATATGATTAAGAATTATGTGGAAGTCGGGTTGATTACAACTTTCAGTTTCAATTTTATAAATACTTAACCACAAACGTCATCATTTGATCTGCACTTTAATGTTCTTTGTTTGGATAATTGCAATGAATTAACAATCTGTGATTAGTCATTTGCCCTTCTTTTCAGAGAAAGCGAATATTAGATAGAATGGGTTCGTCCATCCACCAAACAGTTTGTACATAATGACTGTACTACGGGTTTGGTCTTAGTGTAGATAATAGTTGAATGGAATTAACTGAGTTGGACGATGCACATTTTCTGCTAAGTCAAAACAGTTATCTGTCATTTATTTTGGAACACAATTGAGCTAGAATGTTCATTTGGTGAATATCGCGACAGAGTTCAATGATGACCCTTTTCTGCAATCTCGAAACCAGAAAAATTTTTGAAGAAATTTCTCTGGTGAATCGGGGTAGCCATTTTCCCGGAAAATGATATGTAATTCCTACGCGCGAAAGTTCTCGTTTATTTGCGTCGTACGCCCCTGGTTTTACGTGCCTGGATGACCAAATCACTTAAAAATATAACCACGCGTAGAAAAATAGATCTTTACAAAAACTTGAATTTGTTCGTTTAGGATCCAATTTTTTTAAGTCATCGAGTTGACTTTGACTCAAGGATCATTTTACAACAAACGAAACGACGATCCGATCTCTAGTTTTCGAGAAATCGACCCAAAAAGATTGACCAATCAGAGTTCAGTATGGGCGGGGCCTAGGTTTGAAAAAAATTGGAAAAAATGGACGGTCTAATGTGCCAGAGGCCTTCGGCTTCGCGGCTGCCTCTGGGAACGAGATTGCCTTTTCTGCTTTGGCTTAGCAGAAATAAGTAATTTAATTTGACAAATGCTAAATATTTTGATTGCTGAATGCCTTAAACATGTTTTTATTAAATACCTGTGGGTGACGTGGAATTGAATTTGCACTAAGTAAGGCACGTAAATCAGAGTTGCCTCCCATCAACTGTAAATGAAATGACGTTGACCTTTTGTTAAAATCGATCTTGTTTAAATCTATACAGTCGCCCCACTCACATTTTCAAAAACTTCTCGGCTAATGATTGATTTCAGAATTCTGAGCTCTTTTCAGATTTCTATTTTTTTTTTCATGAAAATATTTGGGGGGCCGGCCCCGCCTCGTACGCCTATGTCCACTTATTTAATTCATGAATGATGTTTCTTATAGGGTTACTCGCGGAGAGTCACGCCTAGCATTCATTTAGGGTCGTTAAACAATGTATTGGATACAGAGCGCGAAAGTTGAATTTTGTAACTCAGTAACCCCATCTCTGAATCATCTGCGAAACACGTGGCCTAAATATCTAAACGGTTGTTAGTTGCAACAATGAAATGTTGAATGGTCTTTTTTTTTCAGGTGCACAATTTATTAAATGGCATCCCAAAATTTAGCAAACATTCACGAGCCTAAAGCTGCTTACCCATTCGCAAAACATCTAAGATCAAATATAGCTGGGACTGCAACATCGGGTAAATAGAGCTTCCACATTTTTGCGACTCCATTACTTTAACCCTTGTTCCTCACATTCCCTCTTGAATAATGTTATTCGTTTGACCTCATAGCCCCAGTGCATTAAAAGGCCCATGGATTGAACCTGTACCATGTAGTCTTTCTGAACTAATCGTCTGGTTATATGAAATGAACACTGCGCACGCTTTGGGCCGTTTTTAAGTCTACATGTATAATTATATGAAATGCGAGCTAGCCCTTTAACCAAGCTTCCCAACAGTTGGAAAGGGCCAGTCTGCCATCGACGGTTAGCCCTTTCCATGTAAACGGTTCCTTAAGAGACCCGCTACAAAGACCCATACCAATGTGCTACATATAATAAAATAAAACTTGTCTGCGATGTCACCCTCGGTGGAAGCGGTGGGAAGCGGACGTTAAATCCAAAGAGCAACAACACGTCATAAAATGACATATATAACCCCCCGTATTCGAAACGTTATATGGACCTTGTTTCTCCAAATCTTAACTTAAGATAAAATCTAAATTTTAGTAAATAATTTATTTTCATTGGCTAAGCACTAAAATCAATTTATTATTATCCAATCAAAGTACTAAAATTTTGATTTTTCTTAGTTAAAATTCCGTGAAACAGGCCCCTGTACACAGCCCCCCCCCCCCCCTGTTGTCACCAAACGAAGTTTTCTTAACAATTTCAAACGCCAATTATATATCCCGAAAAAATCAATAGAAAAATTAGCGTTACAAAATGAATTAACTCAATCAAACCCACAGATAGTTTTTAAAGTTTTTATTTTAAAGAAAAATGGAAAATTAGTTTTATTTTGTAGAAATAAATTATTCAATACAGACAATTATGGTGCTATAGTAATAATAGATTGGATAAATTTACATGTACAAAATTAAATCATCTCAAGGGACATGTTGGCCAGGAAAACAAATACAGACTTCAGTGAATACGCACCCAGTAGACAAGTATGGAATGGAAAGTAATTGTCTTGCCATAGCTGGGAATATAGTTTATGAGCTGACAATCTGGTAATATAAGGTCCATGGTAATAAGTAAATCAAACATATAAAAGTCGACAAGTATTCAATGTCTTATAGGCGAAATGTCCCTTTAACATCAATATAGACGGTTGACATGAAATTTACAAGATTGCACGTGATATGAATAAAGTGAGTTAGAATACAGCGAAAAAAAATCTTTATCCAAGAAAATAAACACATTGGATAAAACAATTGATAAGAAGATGTGTTCCTTATGCAATATCAATCATTGTGTAAAAAAGACAAAAATTGATTCAAAGTATTACCCTTTATTATTGTGTTCAAAAAAACACCCGCATGTTAAAACAATACAATCATATCAAATTACAAATTAATCATCCGGTAATTAATATAACCCATTTGGGTTTACAAATAAAGACCAAAAACCACCAGGCCCAACGTACTCGGCAAACCGCGACAGATTCCGGAACCTACATCTAGTCTCGGCTGTATGACGAATTCCGCCATATTGGAACTACTTTAAAGGTCCCGGATGAAACATGGCTGCGCCCATGGGTCATGTTTTTTGTAATAGCGTCAAGTTTTCCTGTTAAAAAGTAAACCGGTAGCCGCATTGCAAATGTATGGGCGTAGGTACATATCACCAACTGTCATACAGCCGAGACCACTGATCTATATAAATACAGACGAATCCTATACACTTTGACAACATACTGATTGAGAGACATGGGTTGGTCCGGTACCGTGTGTGTGGACCTTATTGAGAGAAAGAGAGATTGGTAGCGGGGGTGTAACATCCACATGATAATATTCGAGACTAGCATATGGCTTGTTTATATTTCCATTATTATAAAACAGTCCACGTCTAGGTTACACGGAGGCCCCAGCGCTATGACATTAGACAAGCGACTCTGGACCGAACCCACGATTTGCATAGCTAACCGACCGTATTGTTACACAGGACAATCTTTAGACCACTGGTGTGGTTTTTAGAGTTTAATAATACCACCGCGATTGAATATTACCAGGAGCGTGAAATGTCATTTTGATTTAACATACACATACATAACCAACAAGACCAGGATGACACCAGACAGAATCAATTATGACACTTTCCAGTACTTCATCTTTGGATAGACAGGAAGTTGGCACCACGCATGGTTTAGACGAGCCTAGACGGGTAAAAATACTGAACAGCAGGGATTTTGCTTAAAATACCCTTTAGGTCTTGTAAATTGTGACTATTTAATATCTTAACGACATGAGAATGGTTTTAGTTAATGGATCTATACAAACTCACAGACTGGACAATTATGATTAGCTAATGTCGAAGAGTTTCGAATCTCAATTATTTAAAGGGCAATTTCTCGGTAGGCGTTTTCAGATGTCTACGCAGTCGACGCTTAAAGACTTCAGTTTCAACATTACGTCAATATTCCATTTCTAATGCACCTATTACTTCCAACGATCGGTACACGCCATCTATACTCTATGGCGTCTAAGGAATCCGAAACTACATAGACTGTCGCTGCAATCTTAGAATTCTGACGTCATATCAGAAATCGACATCCGTCAATCGATTCGCGACTTCGCCATTGTCCAAGGCATAAGCCTGTCAAAGTTTCATGTCGATTGTGCTTGACCACGTCATTTCACGCGCACACATTTAACCACTAGACGACTGCCTCTAGAAGAAAACCAAAGACAGAATATAAAATAGACTCAGCTGATTTTTAAAACCAAAACAACTTTATATAATCTCGGTATATTTTTTTTTTAAATGTTTCTCGTACAGCATGAAAACATCTTAACAACGCACGTCATACTTCTGTTTGTTCAACTGATTCTTCCACATAGAAGTAACAAATAAGATATGATCTCGGTCCAATAACACGTTATCTTTCTTTTCTTGAAGATTTCGCTGTGTCACCAAGACTATGTATTAAGTCGAGTTTTGATTAATCTATCGATCAGACTAAAGAAGGCTTTTCAGAAAAAAATTTAAATGAATAAAACTGGTCTTGTTTGTGTAGTTCGCGCTGCATCAAACGCAAACTTTCAGTTGCGTGTGCGCATGGTGACAAACATTCAATTCCACAGGTTTGGTAGTGTCTATAAGGTCATGGCTAGATGCATACTAAACTTACGCTGTCTGCCTACAATTAGCTACGCTTGAGAACAGACATTATCACAAATCCACGAATTTTAGTCGAAAACTCTTAGTATACTTTGCATATTTTAAGAAATATTTATCCCGCTTCAATTGAATATCGTTGAAAAGGTTCATTTAGTCTTTGTTGTTATGTCAGATATCAAACGGAATAGAATCATCTTACAAAATAGTATACTGATTATTAAATATGGAGGCCATTCGAGGCAGAGATCTATTCTCGAAGTAGATAGTTGTCTGTGTGGAGTTTCACGTATTTCACCATGTTGAAATGACTATGAACATGAATTATCCTACACGTGTGCTCATTAAATGAATACAGCTTCCTTTCTAGTTCAATAGAAGATTTTCATATTTCATAAATGAATTAATGATGTTTACCATCTATAGAGCTAAATCTCGCGCCAACGTAAAAATGTCGGGCCAACTGAGTTGCTACAAATTATTGTTAATATAATTTAGCTATATTATCCTGACGCGACATGGGCTATCTTTTGGAAAATACTTCGGCAATATCTAATGTACAGTTTGCTAGATATATTGTTTTCAATTTCGTGAGTATAAAAGGGATTGGTATAATGAACGTTATTTAATAGGTTAGTATTAATTCGTTTCGTTTTATTTTCGTTTCCGTAAAAGCCGTATTCCTAACTTTTGTACAGTCGTGGGTTTTACCGTGGATTTCGTATAACTGACATAGTCAAAGTTGCTAAACAAAATAGTCTTATATGATTGGCTTGAATCGGAAATCGGAACATCACGTCAATAAATGACTAGCATGATATGTTGTGAAAAATTCCGTGGAATATTTGAATTCTTTTCCATCGGGGATACCAAGAATGTAAGCCACAGTGATAAGATGTAACAAATATTATAGCTCTAAAAAAAATACTGGTTAAAATGAGATCAACAATGTGTAAATTGATTCCCAAGTTTTTTCCATTGGGTATAATCAAGTTTGCGACGAGCTAAACCTTTGTTTAAGTTCGAAAAATACAGCTGAAACTTGGGAAAATAATGACTGGCCTTAATGCTCTGAGATCAAATTTAAATGACAGAGGACATACTAGTTCATATCCCCGTCATGTGCCTAAAACAACTGTACTTGTATAGAAACATTGTCACTACTTGGGGGATTCGGGCAATTCAATTCCGAATAGTTATTTCGAGTTAAGGTTGCGAGGCCACCCATTGTAAATTTAGTTAATGGGATGATAACCCAATGTTTCTAATAGAATCATACTGTGAATAACTGAATAGATTGATAACCTCGTGTTTCTCGCAGAACCATACAATGTCATATTAGTAGACTGATAACCCTATTCTTCTGGCAGAATGGGAATGGATGGCCAAATGGTTAGGTCTATCATTGAGTCAACTGGTGTGGTTACGATTCCCCGGTTGTATGTGACAAGGAATATGATCGCCTATCCAACTTCGTCGGTTTTTAACAGGATCCTCCGCTTTCCTCCCACTGCCCAAAGACCCCTACCTTATAAAATAGTATACTGATATATGGAGGCCATTAGACGCAGAGATCTATTCAAGAAGTAGATAGTTCTCTGTGTAAAGTGTCGCGTGTTTCGCCATGTTGAAATGACTATGAACGGATTGAATTAAAATTGAAACATATGTTGGTCCCGAAATGACCTAATATGTGTCGGGTGGACGTTAAACCCCATTTCTCCCGTTCTCCTTTCTCACAGAACCATACTCTGAATGACGCCATATGAATAGATTGTAAAGCTCGTTTTTCTTGCAGAATCATACTCATATAAATAGATTGTTAACCCCAGGTTTCTCACAGAATCATACCCCGTATAACGTCATATAAATAGACTGTTAACCCCATGCTTTTCACAGAATCATACTCGTTATAGCGTCATAAGAATAGATTATTACTCGGAATAACGTCATAATATGATAGACTGAAAACCCCGGAATCATACTCCCTATAACGTCATATGAAAATACACGGTACTCGTTATAACGTCATGTGAATAGATAATTAACCCCAGGTAACTCACGGAATCATACTTGGAATAACGTCATATGAATAGATTGTTAACCCCGGGGCTCCCAAAGTATCATACCCTGAATAACCCCATGTTTCTCACAGACTTATACTCAGAATAACGGCAGATGATATTATTTTATGAAAATAAAACAAACATATAAACTATATAATTGAGCGCCATTAGAACATCTCTCTAAACTTAATTAGTTTATCTCCAACAAGAACATACAAAACAAACTTAAAAAATATTTACATAAAAACAAGTACATTCACCCTATTTACATAAGTTTTGCAATAAAATTATGCAGGATATTCAAATGCTGACATTTCAACAAAGAAAATAACCAATTGTCATACATTTGTAAAATAATAATATCACAACCGTTTTATTTATGATCCATGACAGATGTAATAAAAAATAGTAATACCGATTTAAGTGGCAATTTATATAAATTCGAGAGCTGAAAAAAGCTCTCTAGTGAATGGCTAACTAACTGGGGAATAAATTTGTAATAAAGTGAAACTGAATGCGTTTGTTGGTTTGTAGCAGACAAAGGTCACCACTGATCGGTCTGTGGGAGGGGGGGGGGGGTCGTCCTTCCAAAAACAATAAGAAGTTGGATGCAAAGGCAATCATAAGTGGCCTGCTCTGGAAAATCGCTGGGATACCAGGTACCTTAAACCAAAAAAACGCCCTCTATTTGCCACCATACTGAAAGACATTAACATTCACACCTAGTAAATAAATTTCAAATAAAATCACACAGAAAATTACTTTAGTCACAGAGGAAAGTGCTTTGCGCTAGCGTTCTCTTTGTAACTTACTATAAAACATTTAATCTGGTATTAATTGTCAGCAACGGCAAGACAGACTTTTCTCACATTTTGCATACACTCTAATTTGAATATATCCGATATAATCGATTCACTCCAAACCGAACAGAATAGAACTATAAACAAGTATTATGTGTAATTTAAATTCAAGCGATCCCTGAAATAAATAAAGATGTATTGTTGTTGTTTCCACTTTTTATGCATTGATTTGTCGAAAGTGAAAAAATATACTTCGATTGTAATCGATGGACAATATTATTGTAATCGATGAACAATACTATTGTAATCGATGAACAATACTATTGTAATCAATGAACAATAGAATTGTAATCGATGGACAATAGAATTGTAATTGATGAACAACAAAATCGATTGCAATCGATTAACAATAGAATAAATTATTATCGATTACAATCGATGAACAATAGAAATATTGACCAACCTAACAACATTATTGTATTAAGTCAAAACAAAAATGGTGATTAAAACGTTATGATCGCGGATCGTCATTTGAGTGATTTTGAATACCTAGCAAACCAAGTAAGCGCCCCTAAAGTTCACAAATAAATAATAAAAAAAAACATTAACAATCATAATACCACCCGAAATTAATGTCAACTTGAATAAAACTGCTTTCCGGCGATACGATAATTATAGGCAATACGATCTATGTTCTACCGGGGCGTTCAGTGTTATTTTATGCATTTCATTACGTTTCTTTTTGTTGTTTGTTGAATTTTATTTCGGGACTAACATATGGTGTGATTATTTCGCTTGTGGTAGGGGTCTGTAGCAGTGTTAGGAAACCGGAGGCCCCGAAGAAAACCTATAAGTTTGGACAGGCGACCCCACTACGCCACTTAACGTGCTGACAGACCTTGTGATTTTACGCACACGCCTTAACCACCACCACCTATGACCTGTTTATAATTCGATTCAATCCAAGCTTGGAGATGTCCTACCGTTGATTTTTGTTTTCTTAATTATATTTCAAACAGTTAATTTGAGTACACTTCTAACCAAGATTTAGCCTTGAAAAAAAAATATTGTTTGAAATATACACAACAACCATCAGTGATTCTATAAAAGATGAATAAGGTGAATAAAGAATGGATGAGCTAAGATAACGGTACACAATTTACCGGTACTGAGCAAATGTCACTGAAGCCGAACACTAGAAATGTTTTAAAAACAAACATGAAGAATAAAGACCTCGGTTCTCTCTTTGAGATGTTCTTGAATCCATTTTGACACGCTCATCTTTTCACAATCCCTGCGGGCTACGTCTGAAATCTTAAACTCACTTCCACCACATTAGCTAATTGGGCAACTGGATGTTTACTATTCAAATTGATCTTTCATATTAACACATACGGGACCGGATTAAAATCTTTAGAATCTTTAAGCACTGAAAAGGTTATGGTGCCCCCATATACATGTAATTCAACACGACGCTAAGCCGTTAAATTGGTTAATATTAATATCCATGTATATAGATGCTGTTTTATTGTGGGCCTCCTTTAACGGGGCCTGGTTCAGCTGCACAATTTGCACCATGGTAAATCCAAAACTCCGTTATCCCCCTTTGCTAGAAGTCCTATATGCACTTGCATATATTATATTTTTAAATCGTAAATTCCGAACACATCTTACTTATCACTTCTGATTCCAGACGATTCACGTTTATTGGACAACCAGAGTTAGGTATCATTCAATGCACAAATACACACTTTCTCTGCCGACGACCGCGTCCAACATGAATTCCAAGTTCACTTTGTCTTGCCATAAATTCTTCCTCGTCGTACGGTAGTGTTATCTCCACTTTAGGAATATCGTCTGCACTAACCGGTCGCCTAAGACTCGGGGGAGAATTCACCGGAGACAAGACACCAGGGAGTACGGGACTTGACACACAACGAGCAATAACAGCGAACGGACTTCCGGGTTCCCCAAGGCTTAATCCAATGTTTTCGTTATTACATGGTAACATTTTCTTGATTTTTTTACGCAACGATTGTCTTTTATGGGACTGTCTCTGCTGTGGGCTAGTACCAGAAAATATATCAGAGGCAAGGTCCGGGACACTGCTACACCGCTCTGTTGCTTGAGCTAATCTGCTCCGTTGAAGAAATCGTTTGGTGTTTGAAAATTTGGAAATGGCTTCTGCACAGTCTTTCCTCCCACAATACCTTGCCCATTCTTCTGCACACAACTTCCTTCCATGATCTCTTAATTTTGGATCAGCACCTGAAAAAATTTGTAAAATAAAATGTTATAACATTAAGCCAGCAAAAAATGGGGAGACGCCAGGCACGGATCCAGAGGGGGGGGGGGCAGGGGGTCCGGACACCCCCCTGCTCAGACTTGAAAATATTTTATGCGATTGTATTGGCGACTTTTAGACCTGTAATTTTGGAATTTACCTTCCGGAAATACATCAGAATGCACCAAATTGAATCTAATTTACCAAATTTTTCTGGGGGAGGGCCCCTAAACCCCCCGTTAATTGGTTGACTGCCTTTTATCAAAACTAGACCCCCCCCCCCTGCAAAAAATCCTGGATCCGCGCCTGGACGCGCTAAAGTTTTTAAAGGTTATCTGTTGTTACTCTGTCTGGCTAGCGTGTCTATAGGGCCTAGGTTATTTTATCCCATGTGACCGATTAGTCACTAGGCTGAAAAATCTCGAAGAATTTTCTGGTCCAGCCTCATCTTAGGTGAGTCAGTGATTCATTAGTCTCGGTCACCCAATTTAACATGTTCATACTTCAGGTGGTCTTCAATTGTTGGCTACTTGAAACAAATTTATTTTCAAATCAAATATTGCTAACTATGTGAAATTTACAGCTGATCTTTTTGATCAACACCATTATTATTTAGACTAAAAGTTCACCATTAATAACAGAAGCTGTTAATTACAGATCACTCACCATCTTTACTTACAGAAGTTGAAAGGAATCGCCGTATGCGACCCTTTGTTATTTACGACACTTAACCTTTTGAGGTGGATATTAATGGGCGCAATGTTCACCTTTTGAACAGCCAGACATGATGACGGTGAGCTCTTACTTATAAGGTACTAATTGGTCTCCCTGTTAAGATTATTAGAATATGCCTAATTACTTCCTAAATTGGGTCGCGAACGAATTTTGACTTTTAGTATTTAAATATAAAGCTATTTATTATTATGTTTCAGCTTTTGTGGCTACAGACATTTCTTAATACGCCCCCGCTTTCATATTAGCTAGCGGAAACATAGTAATTTATGAGAAATTCCAGTAGAATGAAATGTTAGAAGTGTCCCTAGGTAGAATTAAAAACATTTTAAAGTCTACCGACATGGCATTTCAGTTGTCATATTACATTGATACAATATATTACATATTTGAAAGTGGTGTCTCACAACTTCAGCATAGGTCATAGGGTCTACAACAGACTTGGCTTTAGTTTTAAAAGGTTGAATTCTAGCTGGCCCACACTTTTGATTTTGAATTAGATTAACGACTGCTGAAAGATTATCATGTAAATGAAATAAAATGGGATTTAACGTCCTACTGTTTTTCACTGACCAGGATAATGAAGACGGGCTTTTGCCATACATTGTGGTATGATGGAAATTATTTCCGGACAGCAGCACTACGTTCTATTCTTAATTCCAATTCCAAACGACTAGACGGTGTCTTTGTCAGACTCTACACCCAGTGGCAAAGGGAAAACCCCAGGAACTGTCTTGGTGGACACCATGGCTCTCTGACCCAACTCATGATTTGACTTGGGTACATAGAACTGGTTTATAGAATTACCGATTTATTTCACATTTTAGTAGGTACACAGAAAGGATGCTTTTTTAGTTTGTACTGTTCCAACCGTACCTATTCGCGTAGTCTATGATATGTTCTTGCCCTACCGAACGAGTTACATCCACAAAAGGCTGGTTCAATAGCCAGTGGTGAAGGTAGATACAAATACGTTCATGTAAACAAAATCAACAACTGTTAATTCTAAAGGGGTCAAACTTCACTTTGGTCAAAACGTCCACTTTTTGGTCATAACGGCGACATTTTGGTCAAACCGACTCAACATTTCGCCAAAGCGACCACACTGTAGTCAAAACGACCACATAAGAAACTATGCCAACCAACCACGATAGATAAAAGACATTCGCTGTGTTTAATTGAGTCATGATTCTACTCACAATACCCAGGTTATTGGAACCGACACAACTGTGATGACTCGATTTCATTTCTATCAATTCAGAACGTTTTGGGTTAAAACTTGTGCATTCCTCCACTGCCAATCTTAATACTTACCAGCATAGAGAAGTAGTCTCGAACAATCTGTACGACCTTGTATGGCGGCTTTCATTAAAGCTGTAAAGCCGAGTTTATTGGCATGGTCTATTCTAATGCCTTTATATTCTTGTAATAATAACCTAACTACGTCTGTGTGACCTAGAAAAAAAAACCATTATGCATTTTATTTCGTTTTAGCCACTCCCCTCCCCAACTTTTATGTATAAATATCAAGTAATTGATGCCAATGTTCCCGAAATCTTTACAATATCCCGTATTTTTCCAATCGGAATAAAATAAAGATTTCATTTCGTTTCGTTTTTTTTTATATTCACGATTTCATTTTACTTGTTGGGACCATCGAAAGTATTAGAAGTACCGTATTTACCGTAGTATTGGAGCTCTTTAAAGGTGCATTATGTAACAGGCGCCGATACAGAGGGGGGCGCAACCGGCGGACGCCCCCTCTATTTTTTTTGCGGTGGCGAACAATTTTTAGCTCCATATATTCTCGCGGGAAAGGAGAACAAAAATAGTTTAGGTTGGAAATCGTAATTTACAGTACTAGTATGAAATTAATCCTTGTGGCCATTTTAGTCCACGCAAAAATCATGGGCCGGGCTTCGCGCTCCCAAGTGGGTGCAGCACGCTCTCCCTTTCTGAAAATCCTGGATCCGCCCCTGTGTAAGAGCTAAATCTGCCAATTGCAGAGTGGTTTTTTTTTTGGGGGGGGGGGGGCTTCAAACGTTATATTAACGTTTTACTCACACATGCCTATAACCAACTCTCTAGACCATTGGGTGGTTTAGATTATGAATGGGTTAGAATCCTCAAATCATGTTTATTATTGTACCAATAATTGTATTTGTCTATCGCGACCTTTTCCAAAACTTCAAAGCTCATAATAAATATGGCGGTATATTAGTGCCAAAATTCTAACATGCTATCGTCTAATTTCTAACCTCCATTCATGTAACTTCTAACCTCCATTCATGTAACTTCTAACTTCCATTCACGTAATTTCTAATTTAAGACAATGTATAATTCAACTTCTTTATTTGTTCAGTGTAAATATCAATTCTATTTTATCTTATTTCTATTATTGAGGCGAAAAATGTCTACTTCATTGTGGTATTACATGTTAAGCATGAACGGCAAACAAATTTAGAATTTTGATACTTCTACCTAGCAACCATCATTATGACATCGTTTGGTGTCGCCACTGTGTGCTCAATTGGATGATTGCGCACCTGATCGGGACCATAATTGGTATAAACGACCCATTCTTCGTTTGGTTGAAGGTTGAAAGGAGTGCTGAGAGAGAGAGAGAGAGAGAGAGAGAGAGGTCACTTAGTATTAAACTCAGTATCTGTGTAGGCCTATCCATAACATTTATACCCTGTGTTAATATAGACCAACTGCATATAGATATTAATTATTGGCTCAACTGTAAACAAAAATAAAATAAAATTCTCCAAATCCCGTTTAGCTTATATTTGAAATAGAAAATGAAATGAAATGAAAGAGGGTTTAACGCCCTACTGTTTTGTTCCGAACCGGGCTAATGGAGACGGACATACGCCATACAGTGTGCTTTAGGGAAATATTGCCCGGAGAGCGGATCTACGACTTGGATCTTTTACGTGCACGCCAACATGTACATGGAACCTCAGATTTTCATCCCATCGGAACGACAAGACACTAATAAGGGGGAACCACGCCAGAAAATCTCGATGAACTTTTTTCGACCAATGCAGGGATCGAACTCCCGACCCACAGCCTAGCGAGCCTGCGTCTTACCCACTTAGCCACGGTATTCGAAATAATATTTGCAAACCATACATTTATATCACGTTCAATGTTGTTTAGAGGGTAGGATGGCCGAATGGTTAGCACGTGCACGCTGTAACATAAGGTCTGTCATTGAATAAACTGGCGTGGTTTCGATTTCCCGTTTTTACGTGACATGGAGCAGAGCCGCCTTTCCAACCTCGTGGGTTTTCTCCGGGTCCTCCGTTTCCTCCCACTGCTAAACACTCCTACGCACAAGCGAATTATTGAAATACAATTGAACGGTGTTAATACCGAAATGACCTGGTTGGTGTCGAGTTGATGTTAAACCCCATGTCCCCATCTATCTCCCCCGATGTTGTTTTCAATTTTAACACTTAGGCAAGCCACTCAATCTGACGAAGAGGGAGTCGTTTGTATCAATAGAATGGTCCCGATCAGGTGCTCAATTCCCAAACTGAGCACACGGTGGCGACACCAAACGATGTCATAATGATGGTTGCTAGGTAGATGTATCAAAATTCTAAATTTGTTTGCCGTTCATGCTTAACATGTAACACCACAATGAAGTAGACATTTTTCGCCCCAATATTAGAAATAAGATGAAATAGAATTGATATTTACACTGAACAAATAAAGAAGTTGAATTATACATTGTCTTAATTTAGAAATTACATGAATAGAAGTTAGAAGTTACATGAATGGAGGTTAGAAATTACATGAATAGAAGTAAGAAATTAGACGAAAGCATGTTAGAATTTTGGCACTAATATACCGCCATAAATAAAGTGATTGACTGAAGTATCCAATATCTATTTTGAACTATTATAGCAAAAAAACGACCGGCTCTTTATCTAATGCTTCTTTTCAGTGAGAAATCTTTAACGTCTTAAAGTACTAATCTAATTGGTGTTAATGTATCAAACCTGCTTGAGCAGCAAATATCAATGGAGAATTTCCTTCCTTATCTGGAATATTAATATCAATTTCCGGTGCATCAGAAAGAATGTCAATGGCGGGATACAGTCCTGCAGCGCAGATGTGGCTCATCCCCGTCTGTAATACAAACAAACAAGTAATATGAAACAAAGGGAAATAAAAAAAAAATAAGGCTTTATGGAGATGGGGAATTAGTAGGTATGACATTGTGTCAACTGGCGTGGTTCCCAGGCCCCACTTTCCAACCACTGATGAAGAACCCGCACGCACAAGCAAACTATTGAAATAAAATTAAACCATTTGTTAGTCCCGAAATGAGACGGGATAAGTGGTATGTAGCATAATTATATTTAACTGGCTAACATAATATGTCTTTCTGGTTTTGTAAATCAAAGAAGGTCGTAGTCCAATATGGGATATTGTGACAATTACTGGTGAAATATAGCGCTTCCTGCTACTAATACGAACTCAATCAATCTAACCTGATAAATTCATCCATGTGGGGAAACTGGGAACTTATTGTTAAAGCACACCTGTTAAATGGCTTAACGTATCTAAAATTGATTTAGGTCAACATAAATAATTTTAATACTGTGGATATGATGTGTTATTTCCATTATTGATGATGCAAGATCTAACTATACGATTACATTGTTCTTTGGAAAGATTATGGGACAAACATATGGTTCAATTTTATTTCAATAATTCGCTTGCACGTTGGAGACTTTAGCAGTGGGAGGAAACCGCAGATACCGGAGAAACCCAGGGGGGTGGACTTGCGACTCTACCCCTTGCCACATGCAATCGGGGAATTGATGCCACGCCAGTTGACTCATCGACAGATATCATAATACTGTTGATACAGCGCGTACGCACTAGCCATCCGACCACCACACCCCCATGAAAGATTAAGGGCAAGTTTGATTGATTCCTAGTTTGAGTTTAATTTTTGGCTTCGTTGTCAGTAATGGAAAGCATTTTAGTAGCTTGACATATAATTAGGGTTTCACACTGCGAAGCTTGTGTGAAACACTATTGTTTTTGTTAAAATTATTATTCTTATTATTATTATTATTCTTCTTTTGTTTTGAGTAGATCTCAGCAACTGCTTGTCGCATCGTTACGATTTCTTCGGTTTTACTGGGAAAGTGGGTGTGACTTAGAGGATAAAGCTATTTTGAACGTTCTGCGACAATGCGAAATGTCCGAAATCACCGAAGTTATCGTTTTTGAAAATATTGCAGTAATTTTAACAATAATCATTGTATTTTAACTTTCGATACATTTTGGCATAGCCTGAGACAGGGCACATAGCTACGCTACTTTCGATTTTTGATTTTCGGCAAATCTTCGAAGATATTAGGCGCCAAATTTCGAAAATTTAAAATTTTACAAAAAACTTTTTTATTTATGAATATTTTTTAGTCGTATTGTGCACAGAATTAAAGAGTCATCTGCCTAGTGAAAAAATGTTAAAAAATTTTGTCTCAGTAATTTTCCTTGGCCGCTATTGGCTAATTCAGTTTTTCAGTCCTAGATTAATTTTTTATTGTTCGATTTGTATAAAACAAAGTTCATATGCTTCGTTGTCTCAATTGTCATTTTTTTTATTACCGGAAGTGTTTTCTGTCGGCACCGAAAGTGGCATAATTTTACCAAAAACTACAATTTTGACAGTTAGGTACCATTTTTCGAAAACAAATATTATTTTTTGGAAAAATTATTTGACTCAAAGAGAGTGCCCTTTCAAGGCGCAAAAAATGGCGGAAGCAGTTTTTTTAATTTCGATTTCATTTTCGAGCAAATTCGATTAAATGGCTAAAAATGGTGTAAAATTGACCCATTTACAACCTATTCAGGCTTTTCAGATTTTAAAATATTTCTTCGTAACTTTTATAAACTTGTAGCTATAATCCATACGAAGAAAATGTATGTTAAAATTAGTTTGTAATATAAGCAGTTACCAAGAAATGGACAGTTCTGTACAAGTCACTGTTTTCGTTATTTTGCCTGTAAAATAGTCAATTATGATTGGATTTTTATAAAAGTGACATCATTTGATTCAAAAAGCATGTAGCGTCATATCAAGTTGATTACAATTTAAAATTGACACCGGAAGTGACGTCATTTGGTCAAAAACTGCATTTTAAACTTTTTAAATCAATGTTTTATTCAACCATGAATAACTTAATATGTATTAATAATTTTAACTTTTGGTTTAAATTCACATATAAATACAACTCATATGGTCATATAGATATCATAAAATTGTTTCTAACTTGTTCGGTTGCCGAGAAATAGACGGTTTTCTACAGGTCACTTTTGAAGGTTTCGGGGCCATAAACGTGTCAATTATTATTCGATTTTCATAAACGTTACACCATGTTATACCTAATGCCATTTGTGATTTCATACAAGTAATTTAAGATTTTCATTATCACCGGAAGTAACGTCATTTTGGCAAAAACTGAATTTTTAGCCTTCAAAACAGTTATTTTATTCAAATGAGTCTGTTTTGAAATCTTTTTCAAATTATGATATTTGATGCCAATCAACAAATAGAATGAACCCATACGATCATACAGATACCACAAAATGGTTTCTAACTTGTACGGTTGCAGAGAAATAGCAGATTTTCTACAAGTCACTTTTCAAGTTTTTTGGTCTTTAAAAGTGGCAATTATTATTCGATTTACATAAAATTGTCACTATATGATATCGTATGCCATTTCTGATTTCATAAGACTAATTGAACATTTTCATTAACACCGGAAGTAATTTAATTTTGTCAAGATCATTTACACGTAACAAATGTATAAAATGACTTGATATTGCTGGATTGATTGGTTGATTCTACGTCCATTTTATTTGTGTGCAATGTTAATTTGGAAACCTGTTTAGTGGTTTCGTTGGTACCGGAAGTGACATATGTTCAAGTGTAACTTGGCACCGAAAGTGACATGTTTAAGAGTAACTTGGCACCAGTGAAACCCGTCATTCCTGCATGCAGGTCTAGTATTAGTTGGATTGGATAACAATTGACATGTGTTCACTTGATGAACTTCCGTATAAATTATTCACGTATTTTATCCTACTTAAACTAGAAACGCAGACTTTTTATGTTCCCAGATTCTTCAGGAAGACATTATAGAACTCTGATAATAAAATTTATTGACAAGGTTCTAAAAAACTTTATATACCGTTAATAATACATCTTATATAAACACGACTGAACTTTCTGTACCAGGAACAGAGTATGACGTCATCATCGCCATCTTGGGATTGTCTTTTTACGAAGTAGGTCGAACCCAAGTAAAAGAAAATCAACATGGTTGGCGCTTTGGAACCAATCTTGGTCCAAAAAAAACCAGTACGTTATATTCAAGTTACATAAATACAAAGTGACAAATGGTATAATGATGATGATGATGATGATGATGATAAAGACGTGACCTCGTGATTTTGCTATAAGGTTCTAAAACATCAGATTTGCTATTTTCCTTCAGTGTGACATATTAAGTAAGGTAAGCACCTAATATCACGCGCAACAAGAACATGATACCTTATACATATTAATAAATATTTCCGTGCAGTTTTTCATTAATAACATAACTGAACTGATTGCGAAGAGGAAGAGAGATAAGCTTATCAGTATCACTATTTCTATATTGGCATTGCGTGAGAACTAACGTAAGGTTTTTAACTTGTCGCGACATTTTGTATGTGTGTGTGTGTTGACTTATCTGAGTTATCTGCCCAAGCGACGTTTATCATCAATTATTGAACTAAACTGACTTTATCAACATGATAATAGTGTTATATTATGTTGTATTATGTTATCGCTAGTTCCCCTTTTCGTCTTCAAGATAAGAAATCGTCTGTATATCAGATTAAAGAATTAAAGTGGGTGGATTTCAAGTATTTGAAAAGGGGTTTGTTGGCCGCATGGTTAGCATGGGCGCTCTGTATGGTAAGGTCCGTCACTGAGACAACAGGCGTGGTTTCGCCTGTCCAAACTCATGGGTTCCCCCGCCCCTCACCCCACACCAAGGGCAATAACATAACAACCTAGACATTTCTACACGTAAAGGGTGTGGTCCTATAAAACCGAACATCTTAAAGGAGCTAAGTCGCTAATATCTGGGGCTCGCAAGCCATATAATAATGTAATATGAATGTATATAAACTGATTTACATTCAATCGTTTCCGTTTTTACTCTAATATCAAATCAGTTAAGTTTGACGAAGTACACCAGAAGTCTCAATTGAATCACAATATATATATAGAGCTTTGTTCTTTGGGTCCCTAGCTGAAATTAAGTCTAAAACGCCGTGTGGTACACGATTCGTGTACCAATGGTAAAAAAATTATTTCGTCTTAAATATTGGATATCAGAAGCCCATCTTTTCCTGGTAAGACCACACCATCAATGTTGATTTAAATTGACAAATAATTTGTGTTTTCAACGTCGAAGACTTTCGATGTTATTGAGTTAGTGACTTAGCTACTTTAAACACCCCCCAAAACATGTATTAGAGGCATAGCAATTAAAACACATGCAACCAGGGGCGACCCTAATCTTCAGCTGTGCTGTACCGTCCCCACTGCAATGACATATCCTGCTATTTTTAAGTGAGATGATACAGCTTAACAAGTTGATATCGCAGACACAGAAAAACATGTCGTAACATAAAAACTTTTGTACAAAGAGTCTCTTAGAACGGTAATTGGCTAGTGAAAAGACATAAGTTAACAAAAGCTTCCGCACTAGGAGATGCAGCAGACATATCCCTCCAAGGATAGAACTCTGGTCAACCCAATAAATGTCTTTAAGAGCGGTAATTGAAAATTGAAACGATGAACGGTAGGTTAGCGATCGCTTCCACTCCACACTGTGGCAGCACATATCTCAACAACAATAGAAATTTTGTCAACCCAATAAAAGCCCCTTAGAACCGCAATTAGGTTAATTGGCATGAATTGTTCCACTCCAGACACTTCCTTCTAACAGTTATGGACAGTTATATACAGACCTTTTATCTTCCTATATCGTACAACAATGTGTAATCCCTTTAAGAGTCGAATGTTATTGACATTAAGACGATTTACACAAGAAAACAATGCCACTTTTGATCATTATGTCTTTTACAGGTCGTCTGTTAATTTTCTGGTTTTGTCAGATGCTTTTCGAGAATAAAACAATTCCAGACATAGTTAAGAACTTGTTTTCGAGATCACTGAGTTGGGAAATGGACTCAAATGTCTTCTCTTCTCAACAACGTATTAAAGAACAGACAGAAAAGACGAGCGGAATAGCGAAATCCGGACTGTGAAATTACATGTTTATGGTCCACTAAAAGGCAAAAAAAATGGTTCTATGTTGTAGCATTGTAATACGTTTGGACTCAAAGGTGAATCACACGCCTAAATCCTGCCTGTGATTAATATTTACGCACGAAACGCCATATAGGATGCTAAACAAGCGCTCAAAATATCCTGTCCTTAAGCAAAGCACCACAATAAAGGATGCACCAAACATTCTGACTCTTGTGTGGATGTTATGCAATCCAATACACAATAAAGGATGCACCACCCATCCAAATCCTGTCTCATACACCACCTCCTCCGCCGCCTCCCACGATTACAATCAAGAAGTAAATGAAACAATGTGGGTTAACGTCCTAGTTATCTTCACCAACCGGAATAATGAAAACAGGCATTCGCTATGAAGAGTCAACTCTTTAACGAATTTAAACTATCAAAATCCTCGATCTGAACGACTACATGCCTTGTCCTTGCCAAGCCCCTCGTCCTACATCTTATTCCACAATCCTCGGCACTAATCGCGTGACCTAAACAATTAAATAATAATGCCCTAGACAAGATCAGATATTGCGGTCAATGAATGACGTTTATGTCTCGAGGATGTGTTGGACAGTGCGGACACACGATCTATCCATGAGACATACCCATGAGACAAATCTTATAATCCTACCCCCACTTTACGTCACATTTAGCACTAATTCTTCTACTTCTAAAGAGCCAGCTCTTCATTGACCCTTGCCATAACAATACTCATCAAAGAGCTATTATCCCGTTACCGGAACTTGAAACCGGGTCGTTGTGATCGCTGAGAATACTCAACCTACACGTAGCCTGGACTAATGACGCTTGTTAGAAATCCCAAAGAAAGTACATTCATGTTCTTTTTGTAATTCAGCGTGAAATGGTATCTTGGCATAACTAATTATTTATTGACTTTTCTTATGCACAAAAAACCCCACAGCCAGGATATCTTTCTTTATTTAATTAGACAAATGTTTTGTTCGTTGGACGTAATAATGGATTTTCTGAATATGTGTTCGGTGGAAGGCATTATTATTTTGTTTTTACAGGGGTTTAACGTCCACTAGACACAAACTAGGTCATTTCGGGACTAACACATAGTTCAATTTTATTTCATTTCAATAATTCGCTTGCGCATTGGGTTCTTTAGCAGTGGGAGGAAACAGAAGGACCCGGACAAAACCCACGAGGTTAGACGGGTGACCTTACGCATTGCTACGTATGGGCTGGGAATCGAACCATGCCAGCTGACTCAGTGACAGACCTAATGACACTTGACTCGAGATTCCCGCCTTTTGACATTACCAACACTAGTTATGAACTTTATAAATTTGCCTAAAGGAATTGAACCAGATGTTCCATTACCGGTTACACGAAAATTTGAAAGTTAAAATGATCTGAAACGCATATCTTTGCTCTACTTTATCATATAAAGTCTAAGATGTTGGTGATTTAAGTGGCTGGTGGCATTCAAATCGGTCTTCACATAAGAATTACCATTTACGAAAAGTCGTTATGATCGTATCATACGCTCGAGGCAATACTCTTAATGAAGTCACCTAACACGGAATGTTAGCATCTTCTTGTGAATATTATACACTTTAAGCTGGATAATGTTGACTAATAATCCTTATTAAATTCACTGGGAATTATAGAAAATCTATGTGTAATTTTACCTTGACTACGAATCTGTAATCGGGCATAAAACAAGGCTACGCTTTACATCCCAATCGATTGATTGCAGCAACAAATAGTCGTGTTTTGGAATTTGTATAGATTTCTTTTTTTATCCAAACTTCCTATTCTACTGAATATTATAGGTCATTTAATCTAAAAAGAGTGGGAAAAAACCCCTAAAGTAGGTTGAAATGTGAGGGTTTTTTTATAAACTTAAGAAAATCAGTTTATCAAGGAAATGTTTGGGTTTTTGTGAAACAAATGCTAGATATAACGAGTATTTGTCAAGTTACGGTTATCTGTCGGATAAGAAATGTTCCATTCAAACGGTAAAAGACAGCTTATTTATGGATATTTGTGTTGAAGATTGCATAACATGACCGACCTGTCATGGTGGATAAAACTGCTCCAGAAACAACTTTCACACGAAAAAATAGGTTCAAGCACGCCTTTGGGTGGTAAATCGTTAATGTACAATAATACGATATGTCAAGGACGGGCACTTTTGGAAAAACAGAATCTCAATTTTCAGGTGAAAATGACACAAGCGTCCTCACCTGCCACACCAAAAGATTTGCTAACAAGCTCCGGGCGCATCTTTGGAAGAAAGATCTAAATTAAACGCCCACATATAAACGAATGATAATCGTATTAACATTTCTTTGATGTAAGTCTGGTGTTCAGCCTAATTAGTTTTTATTGTGATATAAAACTGATGTTAATTTGAAGAAAAAAAACAGTCACGACCATTCTTTGCGTGACATTTGGATATGATGCGTAGAATATAGCAAACCTTTTCTTGTCGATCACATTTTGCAATACGGTGAACGATATCGACCACAAAAGACCCCTGTCGGTGATTAGTGCGACCAAATTGAAACAATGAAGGTGCAGGGTGTTGGGGCATTGATCAACCCATGGGGTGCACCTAAAATAAATAACCATTTCCTAGATATATCTATATTATGGGTCTGTTCCCTGGATCAATGGCATAATGGCGGACACTTATCGGTATTTGTGGTGCAGATGGCTTAGTAAAACAGATAACTATTTCCTGGGTATGTTTATATTGCAGTTAAGGCCGTAAACTGATAACTCTTCTGTTGGACGTGTTTTCAACAATTGAATTATGGGGTTACTGGTAATTAATATATTAATATAAAAAATAACATAAATTGACATACCACTACCCTCTTGTAACTATCGATGGAACTATATACTCCATTCTCATTTCTAAGTAACGTTATTTTCTTCATTTCTAGTGATGTCAGATCATCCACGTTTTACCTATTGATGCTATCATTCATATAATATATAAACCACTGCTGCCACTTGCATTCAATCGTATTTTATTAATTTATTCATTAAACACACCACCAGAGTCCTACCTACTACCCTCATTAACTGTAACAAAAATACTAATGAACAGGCATGTCGGGTTGCTACCAATTCGGAATAATTACGTCAAAATGGCATTGGCGATAATCGATTTTAAATCGATGTTTTGTTGTTCTTAACGACTTCCACTAATCATCCTGTCATTAAGGTAACCCAGACGGAAAAAATCAACCTGCCATGCCATTTGAATTAACAACAATTATCGTGTTTCAATATTCAATCAGTGTTTGGGTAATTTGATGTAAATCGAACAATCTTCCCATTGCGGGGAGGCTAGGAATAAATTACTTTTAAATCAAAATATCGATAATCAAAGTTTTTGATATCAATGTTATTTGTCAACATGAACAAAAGGAATCAGTAAACAGCAAATCTTGTAGCCAAATTTCTAAGAACAACAAGTGGTATCTGTTAGACAGTATGACACCAAGTAGTATCTGTTAGATAGCTGATAGACAGTAGAACAGGGACACCAAAAACTGGTTTATATCTGTTAGACAGTTGGACATGAACTAGTATCTGGTGAAATTTTAATAGCAAGGCTCTATAAGACAACATTGTAAGGCCCTGATGCACAAGACGACCAATAATCCAGTTCATTTTTGAAATTTAACAACAATAATGAGATAAAACTTTTTTTGACATATCATCTAGACAATAAAAACAAAAAATACATGTGTTATGTAACATTTTGGTCTCGATATTGATGATTAGAAACTAACAGGCATTGGCTAACGGTCTGAGAAAAAGAGATGGCAGTTTGTAATCAATAAAGATAGTTTGGAGCAAACACCGGAAATCAGGCTGACCATACTACTACTCTGCATATATTCTTAAGACAGTAAGCATGGCATACATTTTGTACGACACCCGTTATTATTTACAGCTTGGACAAGAATTTCACCAACCCCAAGACGCGACAAAGCAAACAATCCACACCAGATTATTCAAACTTGAAACCCATGTACATGTATGTCAACAAATAATGGAAATAGGCCTACCAACTTTTCTCAGCTTATCTAATTTTGAAGACATCGTTTTTACAAAGTATAGCTAATTCGCGTTAAAGGGATCTAAAGTCTTTTAAATAGTTTTATTTTTCCTTTCATCTTCTTCTTAAATGGTCACAAAACTCAATCTAGTAGTTAGACCCAGCTGTCGACTTATTCACAAAGATTTGAAGATATACAACTAATTACACTAGCCTCCATATCTTCACAAAGACAACTTTATAAAGAAAGTCAGAGTATTGCGCAGGATTGTTTTGGGAGTGAAAAGATTTCTCAGAACTGTTCAAAGCTTGTTTTAAACTGGAAGCTCTTTTTAAACCACTTCACTGGATTGCGCTGATTGAGGAAGTGTATCCTTCTAACTAATGGGAATCTCTCACTTATTTATAAAACCACAAACTCTCGCACAACTCTCTGGATTCTTAATGGCCCATAAAATAACTTCCAAGAGTTTCGTCTTCAAAACTAAATGGACATAAAAATAATGAAAGGCATTGGTTATTGGTAGTGTAATGGCGTTTTAATGCACTCTACGATGACGTAAATCTAACGGTTCCCAGGACAAAAAATAGATCAGATCTTGGATTTCAGTAATGAAAAGAGTCGCCAAAATTACAAGGCAAACACTTTATTAGATTTCTATATAACAACAGCAGATAATTTCAGAAGAGTACCTTATGACGTAATATGGAAGGTTGAATTAAAGTTCAACATCGGAAAATGGAACTTACAAGAGGTATGTTTCCATTTTATGTTTCCTCTGAGAAAGTATAAACTGCAATACGATTTCTTTTTCAAGAAAAAACGAAACGAGTTCACTTTGTTTCAGACTAGAATATAGTGCAGAATCGGTTAGATTTGATGCATTATTGCAATTAGCAGTGACAGCTCTATGGGAATTAATTTGTCATTTGTCCAGAATATGTGGAAATTGAATTAATCTTGTTTCGATTTTTGCTCCTTTTTTATTGATACCCCAAAACATCTCACTATAACATTAATAAAAAACCCTACAATACCCCACCATACCATTAATAAACACCCCGCAATACCACACTATACCATTAATAAACACCCCCACAATACCACACTATACCGGTGCCTACTCCGTGGTGAGACCTATCATGGCTGCTGCCCCGCAAAGACACTATGTCTTACCACAAGCCAACCCAGCCCTCCCTTTGTGGCTGGTACAGGCTAGTTTCCTAGGAAACACCTTGTCTACGATATCACCTTAGGTGGAAGTGGAGGTTAAACCCCACGAACGAACGAACGAACCACGCTGTACCATTAATAAACACCCCCACAATACCACACTATACCATTAATAAACACCCTCACAATTACCCACTATACCATTAATAAACACCCACACAATACCCCACTATATCTTTAGTACATGTATTAGTAAACATCCGCTCATTACTCCACTATACCTTTAATAAACAACTCCCCAAATCCCCATTATACCTTTAATAAACACCCCCTTAATGCCTCACCATAACTTTACACCACCATCCCGCCCCTCTGCCCCACCATACCTTTAATATACACCCCGCAATACCCCGCTATATCTTTAATAAACACATCCTCTCATAAACACCAACTCATCCCTTAAGAAATCCCTGATAAACACCCCTTGATATATTCAATATTCTACTCCAACCCAAATCCACGCGCACGCCCTTCACCTTCAATATACACCCTCGACTTTCTATAAACACCCACTTCTCTCTATATATCTTTCTTTATATCTTTAACCTAATATTGATTTTGATATCTGTGCAAATAAAACTGGATTCTCAGGGCTCTAGAGATTAATGTCTCTGAAACTTTATCTTAAATATGACAGTCATATGGACGGGTTTAATGTACTTGATAATCCATCTGCCACTAAATAGGCTTAAGGGACATGTTACCTGACAAAAAATACGTGAGTTCCAGATTTTATCTCTTTGCCTTTCCGAACTAAACAACAAATGACAAAAACCGAGAAACAAACTAAACCAATACCATAATTGCTGGAAAGGTCAAGGTTTAGAATGAATACAATCAGTATACAGGTTAGCTGTATACCTAGTAACGTTGGAGCTGCGGGGATTCGGGGGAAAATGACACCTCTTCTCTCTCGCTAACCAAATTCAACATCCCCAGTAACGGTCGAGGAAGGTCCTTGGGAATTTCCGGCATTGTTTCTCCCTGTATAGATAGGTGACGAAACACAGAGGCTCCGCGTCCAAATTGGTAGTGTTCGCAAAAGATTCCCTTTCGCATATGGAATTCTAAATATCAAGAGGTTCGTAGCACTGTTGTACAGACAAACATTTCCCTTGGTAGCTGCAGGTAAGTAGCAAGTAAAACCCCATTTTATCGATCCCCCTTTAAAGCCATTTATCATAGATATTTTATAATGAACCATCGTTTCTTAAAGGATAAAGCCTCGATGTGTCATTTAGAGTCATGCAGCTCGCGATGGCTAACGGACAAACCTTGCGGGCCAAGTTTTACTTAGATTGAATCAAAACGGGAAATCACCCAACCTTTAAAGGGACAATAACATTCTTGCTGGCTTGGTAGCTCCAGAAAATAAATAATACCTTTATTCTAAATACTAGATGTTTAAGTGCCCTACCTGTTGTGTAAATTATCCATTACAACCTATTTTACTTGTCTAGAGGGTTCGAAAATATTTTAAAATCCAAGTCACATTTGAAAAGGTTTACGTTAGACTTTTCAAATCAATTGGTTGAATTTTTCCAATTTTTTTAAAAATAGGTGTGTTAAGATGAAATTTATATCATCATTTAATTGGAATATTCTAAAATAATACGATTTGTTGACCAGAATGAAGATTGGGACATATTATTCAGTTACAACAAGAGTGTTATTGGGACTTTAAACCCGTGCAAATATCTGATGCTCGAGGTAGTGCAAACAACAGTATAGGTGGCGACTGATGTTCTTTTACCGACGATCTATTAATTTGTGTGTGTCAGATAATTTTCATAAGGAAAATACAAACCAGCAGCAGAATTGAATTAATCTTACCGCCTTGATTTTGGTCAAACTTATATTTCATTCGAATTTCTGTGCTGATTTATTTTACGAGGTTACAAACCGTCTTCATTGATCGAAGACGTTAAATCAAAATGATTATTTTTTCTGATGGTTATGCTGTAGTATATGGTAAGCCACTGTAGCTCAGTCAGTAAGGAGCTGAAATGGCCTTATCGCCTTTTGTTTTCTAAAGGTTGGCTATTTGAATCGCGTAACCCTTTTTCAATCAGAAATAACAATTCCTGAACAAACTATATCTTAGCTTCTGCCACAAAAAGAAGTCGATGTGAAACTAAGTTTTACTCGTTCGTTTGATCGTGATGCTTAACGGCCGCTTCCACGGAGAATGATATTGCAGGCGAGGAAAGTTTGCTTACCCTTCCACTCCTATCTCGTTCATTGATTTCGTCTTCCGTTGGGTTTTCTTCTATAATGGCTTGTATAGCCTCGATATCACTGTCTAAACACGCCTCCAAAAACGTTAAATCTTCATAACCATAGCCCAAAAACCCACAGTCATCTTCGTCATCAGTATCCATATTCATTCTAATAGCCTGAAATAATAAAATAGCAATTAGTATCAAATCGGGAAAAAACCTATAATCTAATATACAATGCATAGTTTGTGTAAGCCCTCATTAAGGATGGTGATCTGAGTGTGGTGGTGGGATAATGGTCTCCCGCCGCAAGTAAGAGCATCTTGAAAAAGGTAATACCGACGGTCCAGTTTCTTGTAAGTGAAATTTGAAAATATTTCTTTAAGGTGAGTCGTAAGTCTCTCTTTACAAACCTACACATCCCGGAATCTGGTCAGCCTCACCGTATATGCGTACTTACGGCACTTCCGGTTACATTATATTTGCATTAGACCGACTGTTCACTGGCGAATACGCGCACATAAAAGCGTACCTGGGCAACAAACGTAAATGTCTTCACTATTTGTTGACGTACAAAATACCTTGCATGTATAAAAACTTAAAGGGCATTATTATTGAATACATTTATATGCTCAATCGCAAAATACGACATTAGGATTTTTGTACATTATAATCTATATTTTTAGATGCCCTACTTTCGTTCTATTAATTAAACAGAGAGCAGTTTGATATCACCATAATATCTGATCTGGACAGTAACAGTGATAATAAATACGAAATAGACATGAAACGTTTGAATTAGGTTGAAGAATTCCCTTGTCAATTTTGTCCGAAGCGAAGGACAGTTATAAATAGCTTTGTGTCTTTTACTGCAATTGGCCATTCACAGACGGAAGTCAGTAACGTTAATTAGAGAGAAAGTTTATCCAGATTGGATAGCTCCCTCGCATGACAGAATGACTTTAATCTCGATTTAAAGGCAGACAATTAGTTAATTAATGGAAATCTTTAACCTGAGAATTGATGAAAAATGTATAGATATACTTGCAATGATGAACAACAGAAAAATTTAACGAGATCCAAATGAATCACTTATTAAGCTGGCGAGGCAGTTCAATCATGAGGTATGTTCGAGACCACAGCGGGCGTAAATTCGATATCTTGTAACCTGAATGTCGTCTGAACATATGGACGGCACGCAATGATTGTATTTTATTCCTTCAGAACAAGAACGAACCTGCACTAAATGATTAGCCATCTTGATATTTCATAATATAATTAAAATGCAGATTTATATTTCGTTTTGTTTGTTTATACCTCTGATGGCCATGAAGACGGACGGGTTGTAGTGGGAGGTCGCGTTAAGGGTCAAATCTGCGGCGTTTGACCCTATGAAGTCACACATTTTCTTAACCAGTCAGCGTAGATGTCTTCGCTGTGAATGTTTTCCTACAGTTCCGTACATAGCACACAAAGAACTCGCTGCAAGAGATAATTTCATTGGCTAATCCCCCACATCACCAAAGACGACGCTTATATAAGGTAAGCATTTTTTACCGTCCACCGGAGCCTGGTCTTATGACGTCATATGTGGATTGTGGGTTAGGATAAGGGTTAGGATAAGGGCTGTGGCCTGCAGGTTTCGTCACAGTCTCGAGATGTAGACGGGGCTAGCCCTAATCCTAACCCTGGGCCAAGCCTAACCCTTATCCTAACCCACAATCCACATATGACGTCATAAGACCAGGCTCCGGTGGACGGAAAAAAACGTTTACCGTTATATAACAACTCATCAAGTAGCAAGTTGAACGAAATTTTTGTACTATAAAAACGAAATGAAATAGGATCAACGGAGATTACCGAGTGTATGCAACCAGTTTCCGTTTAAAACAATTCTAGCAACCGTATTATTTACCACATTGACAAAATTCTTTTAGAAAAATTGGTGGGGATACCCCGGAACGGATGATCAAAAGGGCTGAATATTGATAGGGTTCGTATTCTCATGACCTTAGTGCAGGGATTCCTGTGCCACGGCACACAAATGTGCCACGAGATCTCCCTAAGTTTATCACAAAATTTTGAAAGGCACACTAAGAAAGTGCAAAATACAACGTGGTCCCAAATGAGTATTCGATAGTGTCTACTGGCGAGTCCATATAGCTGTGTTTTTCTTTAAAGGAAATATTGGTGTCAGTCATTATCACATAATATGTGATAGAACTGGCTAAACACTGTCCAAATATAGAGATCATTGCTACGATAGATGAGTAATAAAGGTCTCAACAATCGGAAGTGACGAAAGCGAAAGGAAAAGACGAGTTATCCCTCTATATAACTGACTGAAGTGACAAGTGATAACAGATACATGGGCGAATTACTGCTCACTAATAAATCTTTTGAAGACCAAAAGTTGTTGTGTGAGACTATGGGAGAATATCTGACAATTCATAAAAAGAATTGGCTGTCACTAGATAAGAGAACACGAAAGAAAAACAGAAAAAGACCATGCATTACCACTTTTTAAAGCCCCAATAACACACTTGTTGTAATTAAAAAATGTCCCAATCTTCATTCTGGTCAACAAGTCGTATTATTTTAGAATATTCCAATTAAATGATGATATAAATTTCATCTTAACACACCTAATTTAAAAAATTGGAAAAATTCAACCAATTGATTTGAAAAGTCTAACGTAAACCTTTTCAAATGTGACTTGGATTTTAAAATATTTTCGAACCCTCTGGACAAATAAAATAGGTTGTAATGGATAATTTACACAACAGGTAGGACATTTAAACATCTAGTACTTAGAATAAGGGTATTATTTATTTTCTGGAGCTACCAAGCCAGCAAGAATGTTATTGTCCCTTTAATAAGGTGGGGGTACATTGAACCACCATGGATATATCCTTTATAAATAATACTAGACAACCCAGGACTATTATCACTTCAGTCAGTTATATAGAGGAATAACTCGTGTTTTCATTTCGCGTTCCTCACTTTCGATTCACGAAACCTTTATTAGCAATGATCTCTGTGAAAATGATATTCGGGATGTGTTTAACCAGTTCTATCACATATGTGATAATGACTAACATCAATATTGTCCTTTGCGTCATTCTATGTGTCTATATAACTACTAGTCTACGTCTATGGTGTATGTCGTCTATGACTTGCCATGTTTTAATTTGCAAAATTCACATATTGTTCATATAAATTTAGCCAGCTCTGCCGCTATTTGTTTATATCTTCCAAAGTGTGCCGTTGGCAAACAAGGTTGCCCCGATGCTTTTACACTACAGCTGAAACTTTATATTGTATTGGGTTCACTAGCCACATTAAATTACACCTACACATTAATGTGGGTGTTTAAAAATAGACAAATAGGAAATGGTATGCGCAAAAAATAACATAATGGATCAATTTCCATCTTTTAAGCACACGCATTTCGTTGCCTTAAAAAAAAACTTGCTAAATATCGTACACTTACGAATAGCGATAAAGTTTTTTTGATTTTCATTTATTGTCATCTACAACTTGAAGAAGAAAATCTCACAGATGTCTGAGAGAAATTATAAAATTGTGCTAATGCAAAGGAAGTAAAATGTACATCAATTTGACTAAACCAATTAAATTAGTAGTGAAAGCGAAAGTAATTCGACATTCTGCAATTTAGCTTAACCATCCGTGTAAAACCGAGAGAAATGTACTCAATGATATGAAAATATTTGCAAAAAAAGAAACAAGAACCATTAGGGTGTGAAGAAATGTTAAAGTTAAAATCCATATTTTGTTGTTTTAGTATAGACTTATACATAATGAAGAATATTACCACAATTAAGAACTATCTTAAATTATTATTAATGTATATGATTACCATTAATAAATAATATGTCATTAATAAATAATCGAATTTCTACATTATCTAATTAGTCGACTCATCAAATTTTGCTTTTAATTGCGAAACGTATGACATCTAATATTTAGGAAATGGAATATTTTCTCCGATATTATTAATTAATTTCCGGAATTTGGAGCAAGTCAAAACATACAACTATATTATTTTGTTTACACAAATGTCTCAAAATAGATAGTCTAATGAACCCGTGTGGTAAGACAGATTTAAATGGAATATATTGTCTAATATAGATAATCCCGTGTCCATATATATGATCTGGCGTCAAAACGCAGGGGCGCAATGGTCGCTTATTTTTTGTAACAAAAGAGGGAGAGAGAGGGAGGGAGAGAGAGAGAGAGAGAGAGATAACATATGGTTTAATTTTATATAAATAATTCGCTTGCGCGTAGGGGTCTTTATCGGTGGGAGGAAACCGGAATACCCGGAGAAAACCCACGAGGTTGGACAGGCGACCCCACTCCTTGCCACGTACAACCGGGAATTTGAAACCACGCCAGTTGAATCAATGGCATGCCGTATGATACAGCGCGCGCCGCTAACCATTCGGCCATCCCCCACACCACCCCACGCCACCCCACCCGGAACACAAAAAACCCCAAATATTTGTATCATTAAGATGGTCAACGCACAGCAAAGTCGCTCAAGGAACATAAATTCTGTGCTGTATACAATTAGTGATATTTGACTTTGACGCATGCAATTAGTGACATCTGACTGATTGACGAATATATGGCAATTTTCCTTTCAATGCCATGCCAGTACTGGCGAGTGATGATGGTGGTGGGGCATATTGGGTTTTTTCTGCTTCCTAGTTCAAAATCGAACTGCCAAATGCCTTTTAAGAACACATCAAGTATCACATCCGAACGATAAATCACTTATATTTATCAGCGTCGCTGTCGGCATCCCTGACATCGGAACACAACAAGCATTAGAACCTCGTCCTCCGAAAACTCTTGCCGAGTTTTCTACCGCTGGACCACTGCGGCCCACCATGGCTAGAAATTACATCAAAACATGATAGAAAACAAATCCGAAATAAAAAAACTTTAGATTATGCGAAAAAAGACGTAGTTAGTTAGCTGTAGATGTCGATAATCTCTTAGAAATCAAACTAACTCCGGGTTAAATGTGCTTGTCAATTAAGAACATGCCAAACATCACGTATTACTGTGCATGCCACAATAAAGCTCTGGTACAAAACATACTGTTGTCAGGCTACATATATACGCTCACGGGTTGTTCTCTGTTTTATTTTTTTTAAAAAAGGGACAGTAACTCTTTAATACTGTCTGAAAAATCCAAACATGTATGAAAAACTATTGCACAAATCAAGATTTCGAAAGAAATGTGCACGAATGTAAATTTTAAAAGGGTTCCATAGTTTTTACAAGAATATTGACGGATTGATAGGCACCCGATAACACTTTTCAAATGATATAGAAAAGCCCACGAGATAGTTCAAGAGCCATATAGAATGTCCGTGGTATTGTATGATTCCAGTATATTCATGCGGAAATGCTTGTTTATTAGCCCAGATACCTCTTGCCTATTAAAGTTGTTTGGATTAATGTACATTCCGGTAACTGTACTATTTCGTCTAAATATCGTTCACGTAGTCTAGATTGGTCCATCTCAGTTGGCTGCGCTTCCGCTACTAAAAATCCCATTTGTCGGCATTCACAATAATTTTTCCTGAACAACATCATCCTATACTATATATTTGCCACGTAGTATCACAGCGGTCCTAAATAATATCCACCGTAGACTTACCCTCAGGAAAAAACACATTTTGACACACAGGACCCAGTGCGCTTAACTGAAGAAACTTCTCTCTACTCAAAAATATTTTCTGACAATTTATTCCTTGCTTAGACTATAGTAATAGGATTATGAAAAGTGTCTTCTGTGAAAGACATTAAGATTAGATTATCCAAAAGACTGGATTACAGACCCAGGCATCAAGTTAACCTAATAAATTATTAGTGACAGACTAATGGACAACCGAGACACAAGCACCTTTGAATAAAAGTAGGTAATAAAACTACATTTATCGGTTAATATTTTATATCAATACAGATATTACTGTACATGTTTACAATGTAACCCGTTCCCCATTTAAACACCCATTTCGTTTCGTTATTTTTAATGGTTCTGAGGGTATGGTGGAGACCGCTCGATCGATGTGTTTTAGCACATAGACGTTATATTATGGGGATTGTGGGTTAAGATTATAGACCTGCAGCTTTCGCCTCGAGTCATAAACAGGGCTAACGTTAACCCTGGACCAACCCTAAACTTTATCCTAACCCTAACGCACAATCCACAGATGACGTCAATCTAGCGTTCTCCGGGTATGATATTATGAGACTTGAAACCAAATAAAGTGAGAAACAAATATATATTATAGCTTATTTAGGTAGATAAGATTGTCATTAGAAATATATGGAATTTGCTTTCTCGAAAATACATTTCTTGAGAACCCCCAAAAGTTTACATAATCGACGTGAGTTCGACTTTTCATTCACGTATCGAAACCACTGGTCATAAACCTATTGTCAGTGTCGCGTAATACTTTTTAAAGAAAAGTCTCTTAAAGATTACATGATTTCAACTTAATCTGCGTCAAGAAACATTCGAGTGTATTTGGAGTACAAGTCAGAAGAAAATAATCCGCCCTTTGGCATTCCTTTCCTGGCCACTTGATCTACAGCACGGTTCTTCAAAATTAATGTTCATGTGAAGAAGGAACACAAAATGTTTTTCGTCCATTGACTAAAGGGTGGTAAACAAAAGAATAAACGTTATTGGATAGAAATAGAAGTTAACAATCTTATTTATGAAATGGGGATTAACGTCCTACCTTTCTGTACCGAGTGGACAAATGAATTGTATTAATGGCATTGAGTAATTGAACTGGGCCCTGTTTCACGAAATTTTAACTTAAGATAAAAATCCAATTTTAGTAGATACTTCAATTTTGATTGGCTAAGCACTAAAATCAATCTAATATTATCAAATCAAATTACTAAAATTGGGATCTTATCTTAGTTAAAATTTCGTGAAATAGGCCCCTGTAATATACCAGGGGCGTTTTAACGTTTATCTAGGCGGAGGCTATATTATTTTGAGGGCCCTCTTTGGCGGAGATTCGGGTGTGTGGGGGTGTCTTGATGATTTCTATACCAGTGTAATGACTGTATTCTCATTCAGTAGTGGATTCGACAGTAACAGTGTAAAGAAAACGATTGACTCGGAATCGGGGGCCCTTTCCCTTGGCCAGAGGTTCCCTTTTGTCAGACGGAGGCCCTTTTGTCTGCCTTTAGGGCCTTCCCTAACTATGGTACATTTCATTTTTCTCATCGGTTTTAGCATTTTTCTCCCGTTTTATTTGTTCAACTTCTTTGATTTTTTTTTCCAAGAGGAGGCTGGCGCCTCCAGCGCCTCAGCTATAAAACGCCTTTGGAATATACAGGTCGCAACGAAGGACCCCCTGTTTAGTTAGAGAGCTAACGCCATGCACAGTAAACAACAGTTGCTCCTGTTTAAATAATATATATAGAGAGATGGGGTTTAACTTCCACTCGACACAAACTATGTCATTTTAGGAGTAACACATGGTTCAAGTTTATTTCAATAATTTGCTTGCGCGTAGTGGTTTTTAGCAGTGGGAGGGAACCGAAAGACCTTGAGTAAACACACGATGTTGATTAAATGTATATATTTTCTTGTTAAGTTTTCATTTTTTTATCATTGTTTGATTATGACTAGAGAGACCTATAGTTGAAACGTTGCTCAGTAATAAGCGTTATTTGTATTCCGGTGAATTACGACCTGTATATGGGCAAATGAATACTGTCATAGTTACGCCATACGGCACGCTGTGAAGGAACCATTGTACGAACAGCGGCACTACTGTTGAGTCATATTTCAAATTCCAACTGCCAAGGAATATTTTACAAGCCCACCAATGTGCACACGGGATCTCAACAAGAACGACTAGCTAGACAATATCTTAATTAGTTCCACCATCATACACCACTGACAAGGGCAAGCTACGCCGAGAAATCTCAAGGAACTTGCGACTTTCTGGATCAAGATATATTTAAATAACTCGTATATTATCTCCCTAATTATGTCTGTCTACTACATCGTTAACACTATTCATCATGTGCATAGTCCATTGGCCAACCATGTTATTATATTGAGATTTGGTCTAATAGTTTGGATGTAGCGATGGCGGGTGTGGCGCCAGGCAGGGTAAGCTTACTCTTCCGGACACCTGTTACCACTGTTTGTCGTGTATTTTGTACACGGTGAACAGTCCATTTGCTGATTACACTATTTTGTCTCGACCGGTTTTAGAGGACTTCGAATTTTGACTAATGGTTTGTATTGTTCGTATTTGATTTGATTTTATATCTTTAAAAGTTCTATTAGTTACAGTCACATTTTAAGCATTTTGGTTTATCGCCTTTTTAAAATCTATCAGATAAAGTTGCACAAAACCATAGATTCGCGTAATTGCTTTACAAATAGTACCGGTACGCCCCCATAATTGAACAATAATAGACGCCCACTCGATCTAAGATGTCCAGTTTCTCTTCACAAACACTATAAGGTAACTATCGTCAGACAGTAATTTGTATTTTCAACCCCGAGCTATACACGTGCTGCTTTACCAGAAAGGGTGGGTTGATAAATCATTAAATAACGGTAATCGTCTGATAAAAACAGCTGAAACTTGTAGATAATAGCTAATTGCTTGTATATAATGATAACGCAAAACATAATGCGTCCCTACATTTAAATATGGCTACTTGTAGCGGCTATTATGAACTGAAGGTTATAAAACATAAATTCAGTCAGGAAGTAAAAATATTGGACCAGAGTTCTTGGTCACTTAAAAAGTTCTTGGTCATTTAGATAAGAGCGATTATAATTTCTGAAAGGGAAGTAGCACGCTTTCTTTGTATGATAAATTCCTTAGCTATGGTTTCGTTGGTTTTAAAGCTCCAATAGCATTTTTTAAAGTTATATTTTTAAAATGTATTAAAATAAAGCCCAAAAATTGATTGAACCTATAAACAGTCCTACCTTGTTAAAGAATAATCCTATTAATCCTATAATTCAGTACTGCCAGTTGAGAAATTGGCAAAAATATCATTTTCAACTTCAAATTCAAACGTTTGAAGATGGCCGTCCATGGAGAGGAATGGGAAAACAAGGGAGGTAAATGGGTAACTATTTCCTCAATCACCCTGTGTCACCCTTTATAATGCCCAGGACCGTATAATAGTGAGTTGACAACCTTTTGAGCAAAAGACATAGAAATAATTATGTTTTGACTTTCTTAGAAAATGTGAAATTGGAACTTTAACTATTGGTGTACACGATAATGATGCTGATATTTCTATTGCTGTTGTTACTGGTGCTGCTATTGGTGTCATCAATGCACGTTTATAACCCAAATAGTCAATGCTTAGCAATTCATTTACAGTAGATAATGTTCCCATTCTATTGATGTCAGCCACGTGTAGGGGACAATTCTACCATCCTTGTGTAGCAATTCTTATGTATTGGATGGTACGTAATGCCGTCCGCGGGGCTTTAGAATATTATCTACCAATGAAAAATTAAAAACATCTAATCTTTAAGGTTTTAAAGTCAAGTTGAGATGTCTTATAAGGATTAAGTCGATAAAGAGGAAGTCTTTACACTGCGATATAAATAGACCATTAATATTATCCCCCTTCACAACGTTGGATTCAGTTCGAGGGGGATTACCTACGAAATAACAAGAAAAATAAATGAAATGAAATTGGGGTTTAGCGTCCTACTGTTCTGCTTCAACTGGGTTGATGAAGGTGGGCATATTTCATACAGTGTGCTATGTAACAAGACAGCTGTACTATGGCCTACTCTTATATCGAATTTAAACTGCCAAGGGATTTTATTTACGTGCACGCCAATGGGTACACGAGACCTCTGGTCATGCCAAGGGAGAAAGAAAAGTATAAATACCCCTAAACAAAGAGACATGTCTCCTTTACGTGCATGGTTTGGGCTTCGGTTCCAAGAGACGAACAGGACGTGTATCGTGTTTCGTTAGGCCTGAAATGTTATCTCAATTATTGAATAGATAATTAACATATCCAGACCAAAATCAGTTCTCGATCGCATCGCTAGCCTGTGATCTTTGGTGGATTATGATCCGATTTACTGCACAGCTTTCCATCTCGATTGTATTATTAAATGGATAATTGAGACTATGCTTTTTACCGAACCGACTTTCGTTCATAGTGGATCAATTTGACTGAAATTTTTAACAAATTGCCTTTACGTTATCTATTTTTTAAGTATTATAGTGAGAACTGCCAACTTGTTATCTAATCTCCCATAATGTAACTTTAATCTAGTAATATTCACTATACTACGACCAACTAATTATGTAATAATCTTAAACTAGCACACATTTTATACAAAAAGTTCATTTTGTAAACTAATGAATTGTTTAAGCTATAAAATATAAACCGTTGTTTACATTCGCCATGTTTGTTTTAGCCATCAATCAATTTGTTCAGTATTTATAGATCTTTCCATATTTAGAACACGGACCAAACAATAAAAAAGACGAATAACAGAAACTCTTTTTATAAATTGTCTTTTTACTAGATTATCGGCTATAAAGGAAATGAAATGAAATAAAATGGGGATTTGACATTCTATTGTTGTTATAAACGAGTACAATCTGCGTTGAAAACAGTCTTTTTAAAATCTGACCTTATTTCATTCCATTTTAAATTTGGGTTGGTCCTCACGTGATGACCTACTATTTTTTTTCCCCACTATCTTAAGGTTTCTTTGTGATCGGATAAATGCACTCTTTGTCGAGACACGGGTTCTGATCAGATGTTACTGACATGTCTTGGATACAGACTACTGTAAAGCGAGAATAGACCGGTTACATACAGGCTAGTGTAAAGCTAAGTTGACTGATTACATTCTATAGACAGGCCAATTTTTACATGATACTAATATAGATACAGCGTAAAATAGACTGATTACACATTCTTTTTTGTGTATAAACAATATTTTTATTCAGGATGTCTGAATGGAATTGGAAAATAAACTCTGCCTATGTAAAACCCCTTTTACATTTGGGTTAGTGCAAAGTTAGGTTAAACTGATTGCATGTTATTGACATGCTACTTTAAAGCTGGAATACACTGATTACATGTTACATTCGGGCTGATGCAAAGCTAAGTTAGACTGATTACATATTATAAACAACCTACGTTAAAGCTACACGAAATTGATTACATATTGTATATAGGTTACTGTTAATCTAGATGACATCGCGCCTGGTACGTTCGTGCATTTTTTATGCGCGAACTCTTAGTTTTTCTATTACTGGCACGCGCACGGGCACTATTTTTTTTTGTTTTCCATGTACCAAAATCGGGGATTTCGCGCGTAGGTACTTTTGAGTTATTATTCTGTGAAGCATAACACTTGCCACTGTACCTGTGTATCGCTAATTATAAACCGAATGTCTGAAGACCGTTCATATTTATTACGCGAAAATTTTTTAGGACTGAGTTGATGCGCGCTCCATTTGTTGCAAAGCAAACCAACGGTATTATTTTCTCAACAGTGTATGAATTTATTCATAGCGATAATATCCTTACACCGAGAGAAATTATCTAGTCTCGGTGAATAGAACCATGGTTGTCTGGTAGAAAATTACTTTTGTATTTTTTGGAACGGAGAACAGCGATTTTAGAAGCAAACTAACCTGCCGCACATGATACTCATAATAAAAGGCGAGAACTCTTTTTGCAGCGGAAGCTTATCACTGAGTAATAGGTCAAGGTTTTATACGTTTGCCGCATAAAAATCTAGCAAACAAGGTAAATACCTACGAATGTCGATTAAAAAAAATAACATTCGGATTATAACTCTAGACAAGGTGTGTTAATTAAAAAGGGTGTAAATTGAATATTATAATATGTATAGGAAGCCCAGTAACGAGTGTAGTAAGTGCTGTCCGTCCGTCCGTCGGTCCGGCGTCCACAATTGCTTGTGGACGATGCAGAGGCTAAAGTTAATATCCAATTGACTTTAAATTTATACACGGTGTTTAAGGTCATGAGACAAAGAAGCCTATTGATTTTTAGCAATTTCCGATAATTACTGTCAGAGTTATGGCCCTTGATCACTTCAAAAAATCTTGTGGACGCTCTAGAGGCTAAAGTTAATAACCGATTAACTTTAAATTTATACACGGTGTTTAAGGTCATGAGACGAAGAAGCCTATTGATTTTCAGCGATTTCCGATAATTTCTGTTTGAGTTATGGCCCTTGATCACTTCAAAAATTCGTGTGGATGCTCTAGAGGCCAAAGTTAATATCCGATTGACTTTAAATTTATACACAGTGTTTAAGGTCATGAGTCGAATAAGCCTATTGATTTTCAGTGATTTCTGATAATTACTGTCACAGTTATGGCCCTTGATCACTTCAAAAAAACCTGTGGATGTTCTAGAGGCCAAAGTTAATATCCGATTCACTTTAAATTTATACACAGTGTTTAAGGTCATGAAGCGAAGAATCCTATTGATTTTTAGCAATTTCCGATAATTACTGTCAGAGTTATGGCCCTTGATCACTTCGTAAATTCTTGTGAATGCTCTAGAGGCCAAAGTTAATATCCGATTGACTTTAAATTTATACACAGAGTTTAGGTCATGTGACGAAGAAGCCCATTGATTTTCAGCAATTTCCGATAATTACTGTCAGAGTTATGGCCCTTGATTTTTTTTTTTTTGTAAACAATATTTTATTTCAGAAATACATGAAATGGGATCAGGGAACAGGCAAAGCCTATATCACCCCTCTCCTCTGATCACTTCAAAAAATCTTGTGGACCCTCTAGAGGCTAAAGTTAATAACCGATTGACTTTAATAATCATATTTTAGTGTATTATAAATGTTTCAATACCGAAAAAAGTAAAATATGCGACAACCCTTGTTTACTGCCCGGACGATTTAGCTGCTGCGGGCGTATGTTTCGTTGCCTGGCAACTCTCGTTAAAAGTTGTACGCGAACTAAATGCGTTTGTTAGATACTGACAGAGCAGCCCGGAGTCGAGCAATCGCCGCCCGAGCTGTCTTCGTCAGCTAGTTTCAAAATGGCGTACAACCAGTGCAAGTGGGAAAAGACGACAATAAAATCAGAAATATGTTATTTATTATTGTCGCACTTATTACATCACTCCTGTCTAACAAATCATAAAGCTGTGGTGTTACGGTGGCGGCATAGTATTTCACCGTAACACCACAGCCACTCTAACCATTCATAATACATCTAACCATCACTCCCTACTCCCTACACTCCCTCGTCTACTTTCCCAAACGTCAACAACACATCTCATACATCCATTTCGCTGATTAACCCTTGTACCATGTCTACTGGATTAGACTGATTACATGTTAACTACATGCTACGGTAAATAAATTGATAACAGATTACATGACTGACACCTACATGGGGAGATGCACACATAATATGAATGTAGGTAAGACATGTTAGATGTTTCAGACAACAGAAACGTATCATGAACAAAACATCATTATAGTATTAAATTAAATACACCTGATAATTATGTTTTCATCGGTTCAATAACAATCTTTCTATTCTTTTTTTTTTCGTCGATACAAAAATCCAACGTTTTAATGGAAATTCGCTTTTAACATTCCCGTGTAATTGTAGCTCAATCAGGACGTAATGAGTAAAGTGATGGGGTAAATTGGATGAAACGTAATGTTCACACTATCGTATATATTATATATAACAAGTGTAGTTGACTGATACCATTAAACCAAATTATACCCTTTATTTACTACCTTTAATGACTCGGATTTTAAGTATCGACAGCCTAATAGTTAATCCTTTTAAAAAGACTTCGTTCGATTTAGTGAAGTGCTAATTTGTTTTTTAGATAAAAACAAAAAAGTATCTAGGTATTTTAACAGGCATATTCGGAGTCTATAATGAAACGGGGATAATGTCTTCGTTTTCTGCATCAGCAGAGCGTGAGCAGACGAATATGGCGAACGGATAGCGGCATTTCCAATTCCAACTAAGTGTTCTCTTATACGTGCCCCACTTGTATCACCTATCCAAACGACTAGACGCTCCGAAAAGGGGAAACCATGCTAAAGAGTGTAGTGAATTAACCAGGGGTCAAACACCTTACTCAAATGTCACCGAGGGCCTCAGGATCTTCCCAAAACACTCGATACCACTGCTTCCTTTGCATTTACGCATAACAGTGTGTACCTTTAAATGGATATCAAATGTTTCATTTTCCTGTAGTTTTCAAACGTACTTTTCATATTGCACGAAATCATGGATACTTTGAAAAATTGTACATTTTATCTTTATCTTAACCACGTTTGTTTAAAACTTGAATCACCAACCTATAAACCAAGAGTATACTATTTCACAAAGTTAGATATGATGAAGTGTACTCTTGCACAAATAACCTTAAAGGGGCTAAACCCCCCAACTCATAATAAATACGACACAGAAGACATTTTGAAGTCAGTACACGACGGCATGTTCTCGATAGACATGATGGTTTCTAGTTTCTTTTGTAATGAACAAAGAAAACATAACTCCACAGACAATGTGGAAGTAAATAAAAATAAATTCGCTGACTCGAAAACAACAAAATAAAAATACCCCCCCCCTCAATTTGGACTGTTCAAGTATTTGACCGAACACCGTGGATTAGAAATAACAACAGATAATTAAATAATCAATTTAAATACGTTTACATCACAATAATATGTGCTTTTAGTTTTAGATTTATTTTAGTATATTTTAAGTTTTGAAAGTATACAGCTTTACACCCTTTAAGGAATCGCATAAGATCTTCTGACAAATTATGACACATAAAAAAATCTTTAAACAAAAAATAGAAACTCCATATCGACGACCTTTAAAGGTGTTTTGATCGTTAAGAGTCTCATCCAATATCTACACATAACGCAATAACAACACGTGTTCATACCTTTCAAGGGTATTATATTAATGATATTTAATAAACATTCAAATAATTAACGATCACGGTTACATAAATATGATATCATTATCATTATCTCTGAGGTTTTATTGAAAGTCTGGGAAATATCCAGCTTGAAAGAGAACTGCTGTAATCTTTGATTGTTTAAAGGGTGTGAGCTCAAGTCCATATTGATATCTCTGAGCAATATATCCAACATGGAAGAGCATGGCTGATATCTTTGACATTAGTTCGAAATGCATCTATTTACAACTATATTAGATTTTATTGTGATATTTATACCGCTGAGGCGTATCTAACTTAGGGTGATATTTGAGGGTGGTTGCCTCATTAGATTGCATCCACAATTCGAGACAAATCTGTCATTCCACTGCTGATCTACGTCGTTATCTCGTCAAATCTCTACTCAAGAATAAATAATGAAAAGAGAATATGCTGAAAATTTTAGTCAAATTACTTCACTCTGAGTCAAGCTATTGCTGATACAATTTTTGTCTAGCCTCAATTGCCAATACTACCGTTGTAACGATAATAAACAAAGTCTCGATTGTCCAGTTTTACGGTTACTTGATCAACCACAAAACGTATTCAAACTAACTAAATATTGGAGCCATGCGATGTCATCGAGGATTGATTATAATCTTGACACGTTAATTAATGTCTTATTAATAATATAAAGATTACTAAAGTCGGTACACTAAATTGTTTTTTTTTTATTAAATCATCAATGATTGTTGAGCAGCAAATCGGATTCAAATCCAATGAATATTCCACACATAAGATGATTAAAGTCGTATCATTTCAGGGGGGTTGGGATGGCCTAGTTGTCTAGATTGCTGCGCTTCGACCTCTAGCTGGCCGGTCACCTCTGGCTTGCGGCTGTGGTTTCGAGCCCTGGTGTGAGCGTATGTGGCATGGAGATAGGGGCGCCTTCTCAACAACGTGGGTTTCCTCCGGGCACTCCGGTTTCCTCCCACTACTAAAGACCCCTACGCGCAAGCGAATTTTTGAAATAAAATGAAACCATGTTAGTCCCAAAATGACATAGTTTGTGTCGAGTGGACGTTAAACCTCATTTCTCTCCCTCTCTTCTCTCTCTCTTCTCTCTCTCTCTCTCTCTCTTATCACGTTAATAAATGTCTAAGACCCAAAGAAAGACTTGCAATAGGCAGAATTAGCTCTTGCATGATGCATGTTTAAGTTTCCAAAATTGACGACTAAGATCGTCAATAAAGGAATGAATATATATGATTATAAGACAACATCATTTGTACAAGAATTAAATGAAATCTCTTCACACTTCGGGCGTTTCGTAATAAAAATTATCGAAATATATGTACACAGAACAATCATGCTGTGTTAGATCCATAATATACCGCAGGCTATCGAGTTTATTAATTGCAGTAAGAACGTCGATACGGCTCTACTCAATATCTTTCAAGAACATTAAAAAAAAATGGCATACATGTTTTATTGCGGTTAATGAGCCAAATAACCGATCTGACCTTCTTGTTGGTAAATATTACAATTTCTGATCTAACGCGTTTCTTATTTTATTATTTACAAGATTAGTTACCGGGCCTTGCACAGGTGAAGGTCATATATTTGAGTTAAGAATTTGCTAGAATGGTAATGGTTTGATCTGGAAAAGTATGGTATGTTCTAGAATATGTCTCCCCACAACATCCATAACATGATATCAATCGCTTATATTAAACGTCCTACTTTTCAGGAACATCCAAATCCATTGTATTGTAATTTCTAATCAATTATGTTCGACGAAATATGCAAACAGGAATTTAACGGCACGCTTTTGCGCTCGCTTTGTCCATTCCACACGTTTCCTTTTAAATCAGTATTCTGTGAATTATATGTTCTTAATTTCTTCCACATTGTCTTCTACAATATGATTTTTTTTTTGTTTTTTTTGTTGTTGTTGTTTATTACCGATAGGATTGGAAACCATTATGTCCAAAAGGCACGCGACGTCGTGTGCTGATTTTAAAATGTTCATTGTATCTGAAATAATTCACGGTAAGATAACAACGTCAATATGAATTAAAATGGGCTAATACTGAATTCTAATTTGTGTTTTTAATTACTAATATTATGGATAGTAATAATAAACTATAACATATACTTTTTGAAAACATCTACTAACTTATCTCGGCAATGTTTCGGGGAAAGTATTAGCTAGCTAACGTTGAGAGAATACTCGAAATCTCGCCCAGGTAAATTACCCTATCCAGTACACGATTCACTCGGCAAACCTCGACAGATTCCGGAACCCACACCAAGTCTCGACTGTATGACGAATTCCGCCATATTGGAACTACTTTAAATGTCCCGGATGAAACATGGCAGCGCCCACGGTGTCTTGTTGGTTTGTAATAGCGTCAAGGTGTCCTGTTAAAGTAAACCGGTAGCCGCATCGCAAATGTATGGACGTAGGTACATATCATTTACTGTCATACAGCCGAGACTAGATGTAGTTTCCGGAATCTAGGTTCGGAGCTAACAGTCTTGTTCTTTTAAAATGTTTTTAATAACATTTGTTTAGTGAACATTGTGGGATGTTTTGGTTGGTTAATATTAAAGCTTTATAAATAAACGAGTGAATGTTTCAATGCCGTCATACAAGCCGCCTTTCAGGTTCAAAAATGTTCGAGTGATGGTAAACAACAATCAACGTTTTAGTAATTATGTATGGTAGTGAACCAAGATAAAGAAAAAATAGCAGCAAATTGATCTTAATATAAAAAGATTACTTCTTCTATAAAAAGTGAGTTACTTTCTTAATATAAATTATTTGCCTACAGCTGTGATATCTGACATTTCAAGAAACGTTATTAATTAGAAAAAAAATAAAACAGCTTATCGAAACTTGCATTCAGTGTATCTGAGTGTATAAGACAATAATGATAATAATAGCTCGAATTCTGACAAAGAACAAACTTCAAAGACCAACACTCTTTGAACTATAGATGTCACTTCAGATATTAAAACCCATTTCTCATAAAACGTAATAAATATATATACTGACAACTTATTTGTTCTAATTACTTCCTGTATCAAGTAACGATCCATCACCTAACCCAAAGGAGAGAGAGAGAGAGAGAGAGAGAGAGAGAGAGAGGGAGGTAACGTCCAATCGACACACACTAGGTCATTTCGGGACTAGCACATGGTCCAGTTTTATTTCGCTGGCGCGTAGAGGTCTTTAGTAGTGAGAGGAAACCTGAGGACCCAGAGAAAACCCACGAGGTTAGACAGGCGACACCACTCCTTGTCACGTACAACCGAGGAATCGAAACCACGCCAGTTGACTCAATGACAGACTTTATGACACAGAACGCATGTGCTAAACATTTGGTCCCACCCTCACTCTAGGGACGAGACTTACTACCTGTGGGTTTGGAACTGTTTATAATACAATACTGCGTATATCAAATATATGACGTCATGGCATCCATCTTGACAGGTTTTTGTACACCGAATCGGGACATGGAGCTATTCAAAGTGGGTTTGGGGCTGTTAATTACGCATAGCTGAATATATCGAACACAGAGCCTTGGTTAGATAATAAAATAAACAGATAGGAGATGACGTAATTGTGTTTACTTCACTAGCTGTATCAATATTAGACATACGTAAAACAATTACCTCAATAAAATCAACCAGACGCACGCAAAGCAGATTACTTTCAATTAGCGTATTCTAATCGATGGTAAATACTGGAAGATCGCGCATCAAATCACACGCCATTAAAAAGCAGTGAGTAAATGATATGTCCTGTCACATCTAAATTAACACACATCTTAGAAAGTGGAGAAATGGACGAAAGACCATTTGCCTGTATGAGAGGTGGTCGGTTAGGATTCGAGATCTTGTCAATACTTTTCAGTTCCATCCAGCACTTAACGTCAACTTCAATTCCTTGTCTTGACATGGAGTAGGTGACTACACGATACACAAACGCACGAACAGAAACTATCCTCGTTAAAGCTGCCTACAGTAGTCTACAGTTCATGTATTCATAATTGTCGTAAACAAACCGATTGGCTTTCGCAAGTAATCACTTGGACTAAAGTTGAAAAACAAAAACAAACCCACATCAAAAAATACATTTACATACTTTACCTAATCTTACATCCATGAAAAAAGTCTATTCGTGGCAAAATGGCAAAACTAGACGTACAAACCCAATAGGTAACGTATTAAATAACCATTACTATTCAGGTGTACAAGACAAACAATAGACACACAAGCAATAAATCCCTCGATTTTCTTATAAGTTTAGTAAATTAAAGTCTTAACCATCAGCGTATGATGTGCTGAATGGTATTTAAAATATACTTTCATCTATCTTTAGTGTCGTGGGGTTGAGGGTTGGGGAGCTGCCACATATCAATGCTAAAACAATACACCACGCCTCATTTATCTATTTTAACGTTAAATCATCAAAAAGCGTTCAATATCCCGATAACAGATGATCTCAAAAGCTGTTTATGAGCTTGTCGTGTAAATAAATGGACAATTAATAATTTATAATATATTGAAATCCATCAAAAACACGCAGTACATGATACTATTGATACATCTTGAAAGAACCGACGAGTAACACCAAAGTGTTAATGCCACTTTAAAGTTTCTTACTTAATTTTCTACTTCCAGTAAGCTAACACCAGACCAATAAACTCTATCAGAAAAACAATTTACAGATTAGGTAGGATTGGATAAACAGCGGTTTACATTTACCGTTTAAATGTCAATGTTTTCTCTAAATGTCTTCAACAGTTTCTGGTTGTCAAATTGGATACTCAGTAATCTCAATGAGTTGCTCTTCATGCCGAATTTTTGTCCACAAAGGATCTGCATATTATCTTTCATATCCTTGGCGAATACAAGAATCAAATATCTATTTCGTCTTAAAACATTTTTTTTTCTGAAATTGCAAAACATTGTTCGTATCTGATTGCTAAACAAGACGAATTTACAAATTCAAAATGTTACATACTGTTACCATGGTGTCCTGCTTAACCTCGCGAGGTGTATTCGGATTATGGTGAGTACTGACCTACAGAAATAAATAGTTTTTTTAATCTAAAAAATTAAAATATTGATTTGATATATAAGAGCTTTTCTAATGTTCTTTAAAATTGTATTGATTCATCGCCCTACGATCCATGTAAACAATGTTTTTTGTATCATCAAAATGCTCCGTAACCGTAAAGATAATAAATATGGCGTAATCTGAAGAAACTTTTAGTTAAAGATGAATTATGTAAGAGCTGAACCTGTCTATTGCAGGTCATTGTTATATGGATTATTAATTAGTTATTTATTCACATGACTTTACGCCTGCAAGGATGTTGGATGGCCCAGTGAGTTAACGTGTGGGCGTGGAAGCATTGTATCTGTCATTGAGTCGATTGCCATGGTCCAATTCCCCCGCTTGAACGCAACAAGGAATAGGGTCGCCTGTCCAACCTCATGGGTTTTCTCCGGGTCCTCCGGCTCCCCCCCACCCATAAAGACTCCCACGCACAAGCGAATTGTTGAAATAAAATTGAACCATATATAAGTCCCGATATGGACGTTACCCTCTCTCTCTGTCAGCCCATAATATACACTGTGGAGCATCGGGTTTAATAATATAACGTTAAAATGGATAATCGACACTTTGCTTATTATCGTGTCCAAAATAATATAATTTGACTGAAATTGTCAATAATTCATTATTTATTTTTGAACTAACATTGTAAGCACGGTCAGGTCGTTATCTAAATCTTACATAAAGCACCTTGAAACAAATGAGGCAGATATTGTTCTAAACCAACGAATGATCTGTGCACGATACACCATCGATCTTCCTTATCAGAAAACACGGACACCGTGTTGTATCTTGATAAATGGTCATGTCACCACTGGTGCAATTAGGGGAATACACTATCTTAAATATGCCGTAAACACTAAGCACACCGGTCATTGGCCTGAGAGAGAGAGAGAGAGAGAGAGAGAGAGAGAGAGAGAGAGAGAGTAAATATACCATCAGCACTACCAATTTTATTTCAGTAATTCGATTGTGCGTAGATTACTTATTTTTTAGCTTTAAGCTGAAGGAGAAAACCTTGAGATTACTAGCAGGGCATTGAAACAACGCCACTTGTCTTAATGAAAAACCATATTAAAGGTACTGTTTAAACCAAGGACCATAACTCAGGGAGTAATTTTCTGAAATTGTTGAATAGACGCGTTCGTCTCATTGTTTCCCACCCATTTAGTCCTCCGTTTTCTATTTTTCTAACTAATTTAGTAAAAAAAAAAAGAAAACCACAAAAATACATGTAAATCTGTGTGTTTATAAACAGAAGCAACGCGTATAAATCCCTATCAGACAGTTCGTGACATTACAAATGGGTTTATTTTCACCAGGAAGAAGTTTAATTTAATTGTATTGGACAGTTTGAGACCATTGCCCTTATCTAAATCTATATTTATATTTTCATTAGAACATAAAGTTGTCTGAGTTTAAAGGTACTTGTTGGGTAATTAATGTGATCAGCTTAGCGACCTCCGTAAACGGATTAATTTAAACTAAACAGCAACCAAATTACTCCAGCCATTTCTTAATCTTACTGATCAAAGGAAGCGTCCATTTTAAAGTCCTTAATAATCGATAAAATCGAATAGCTTCATCCGATCCTTCTTCGTCGCTAATGTAATAGCTATACCGGACAGCTAATCATAGCGTTTCTTCCGGTTTAACGTCCTACTTTCCAGTATCAACTGCCCTACTGAAGACCGGCTTTGAAAAACAAGTCTTCCACTTTAAAAGAGTTTATAGGTATTATGGACAGACCAGCGGACAAGGATGGATACAATTACATGTACACCCCTGTGGAATGTGGACGCATAACAATAAGATTCTCTTCAAGGCAAAACGTATTCAAATACTCAGTCATATGGCTACAGACTGCGTCGACTCTGTGAAAAGAACGCTTACAAATTCGATCATCTACCATTTAAAATTCAGATAGAATAGCTGTGATACGTTAGACTGGCCTTGAAAATGAACCGAGATACACAAATTATCCAGAGAATTATTTCAATAATGACCGCATTCCTTAGCTTAGAGACCACCACTATACATGTAATCTAAATGGATTTGGCATTAATATGACTTGTAGGTGCCTTAGGACTAAATACCTACAACATAGTAAAAGATCTTTGACAAGTTCATGCCCTTCTATTCTGACATTTTACAGGACAAGAAAACATGTTGACTAAGCATTTTCTTCCCTTGCAAAATTTGGAAACAAAATAAAGACGCTGGTGGCATTGACTATATATACGAACTCGTGGACGTCTTAATGGAGTTTTGATATTTATGATTCTGTCCCTCTTCTTCATGGGAACCAGACGTGATCGTGCTAGGGAACATAATGATAGACGGAGCTTAAGGCGACATCCTCTTATCGATACTGATGTTGCAGTGAGGGCGGTAATGGCAATGACATTCCAGTGTAACCTTTACTTCCGAAATTTAAGTGAAAAAGAAGCACTTCCCACATGAAAAGAAACCCAGTAGACAAACCACAATGCACCACGACCAGGCACATTACAAGTACTGAAGCCAGATTCCCACTGTCGTGTGATGTGTTATGATCGGATTGAGTCCACTATGGTACGCGAAGATAAGTTCCGATACGTTTCGATACGATCAACACGATTGCTACGAATGACCTCAGTTTATGATAAGACCTGATAGAATCACGATGATAACTCTATGATTGAATCGTGATAGCACGAACTTAGCATGGACAAAAAAGTAGGTTTTAATCATTATTGAATGGATATGTCTGGCATGCAAGTGGACGCACAAATAGGAAGAAATTGCTGGTCGGGATCAAATTGCAAGACATCTGCTATACATGGACTTATCAGGAACGCGGAGATGGAGACCGGTGCTGATTCACCCATGTTGTCAACTTCGCAATTTGAATCAAGCGGCCATGTCTCTTTAAGCTCTAAATACCCACGGCCTCTTGTTTACGTATTGTAAATGCGTGCGTTGATTGGTATATATGCTAGACGAGATGAGAAAAGCCAAGAGCCATAGTTCTACTAATCACCATTGATTATAAGTTTATTGTGTTGATACAGGTTCTCGTTATTTTATCCATGTTTAAACACCTTCCCTTCCTTCCAATTATCACATATAGCTCCATGTTTTATAAACTTGATACTGAGGTAGTAAAGAGACAATAACTCATCATATTCAAGACACCGCGAACACTGATGATTCCGGGGTTACCTGATCCACCTCTTATCGCGGTAATCGCACATGACGCGCTTAAACCAGAGTTTATTCTCTCGTTCTGGGTCGTCTTACTCCCCGACGAGACTAATCATCTCGTTGTTCTTGTTCTTGGGGGCGGCGTCCTTCGAATAAAGCCAGATGTTTCGCCAATGAATTTACGATCGACATTAAACTGGTTCCTTTGATATTTTCGCAACGATTGACGGACTTTTGATATGTCGTCACAAATTCAAGGTGGCTGCGGCGACGTCATACGCGGTTGTTCCTTGCCCATAGTACGTATACGCTAGTACATATTAAATTACTTTTTTAGTATTGTGTCATGACCCGTCAATCTCAGTTAGAATGCACCCCCTTCAGTGGTTAAGGCTACGAAAAGGGCCAGAACATTAAATATCTTTGTTTCAGTTTTCAACAATAATTCCCTAGTTTGTTAATATATGAGATTTCGAATATGAATAGTTTCACCAATAATTGATTTAACATATTTATAGCTATAAGAAAACGTTGTCAAACATATAACATATATTTCGGTGATGACAGAAGACAAAGCTATAGATACAACTCTGTGTATTATTGGTGTAGGTGTTGTAAATACTCGTGTAATAGTATAATGTGTTATAAACTAAGTAAGCTGACAAATAAACAAATACGGCCATAATAACTATAGGAACCAGGAATGGGCCATGTCGTCATTACAGCCATCTTGGAATTGTGACGTTATATCCAAAACCGAATTGTCCCAAGAACAAATCTACCTAGCTGTCCCGGTGTTCACAAAGCATTCTCAGGCTTAAGTTTTGAATTGACTAAAAAATTGATCGCCAGCCCTTTTCTTATTTAATGTATCAAATACATCAATAATAAACTATGTGCAATGTTTTGTGTTTCAGGATCAAAGATTTTTTCCTATAAACAGCGATTGAAAGTTGAGTAAATTCACAACTTAAGTCTGAGAATGCTTTGAGAACTCATGTTGATTGTACTAGAATTATCGAAGCAATATAGGGCTTTTTGAAGAGCATCGCCCACAGAATCTAGAAGATAATTATCAACTATATTGAATAAAGAAGGAGAATGGAGTCGAGAAGTGTTTTAAACAATGTTACAACTGAAAGCTCATTATGTTTTAACTATTGTTTAGGGGATAGAGACGAAATACGCTGCACAAAAGGCGATGGATATTTATCACAGACAGATAATCGGAAATGACAGGATTTTATGGAATTTTAATTCCCTGCGGTAAATTAAGACCTAAACACTGCTACCATAATGTTATTAACATGTAAGTTTTCGTCTGGGGAGAATCTCAACTGACAACGACGAAGCATTAGATCTAGCAGTCTGCATGTTCTAATTCATTTCTAATAGCTAGTTCGACTTGACAGCCATTTAGTATTATTCATTATCTTATTGTTTAACACGTGTTGATGGCTGATGGTGGTGGGAGTGGGGTGGGGTCGTATTACACGGCCATTGCACTTTGTACAATGGACATGAATGTCAGGAGTAGGTGGTGGCGGGGGTGGGAGTTCTCAACGTGTGTGTCCATAATTATCCTACGTTTCACGTAACAATAGAAGTGAAATTTACTTCTCCCTAACACAGAAGCATTGTGGTGACCAATTCTTTCTCACATGTCATTAGCACAAGAGAACAGTAGGACGTTAAACCCCATTTCATTTTATTTCTTTTTCATATGAATCGTGAACACAAGCCTTGCTTATATGAGCAGCTTTATATGACAACTTACAATAGGTTCAAAAATGCTTTAATGAACTGTCGCGTATTTGCGTAACGAATCTGATATCTGTATAATTCTAAATGTAAATCACGTCACTGTGGTGTATTAAAAAAAAATTGTAAAAACCTACACGAAACGAATTCCAACTGCCAACTGTTCTTTTAGTTGGACGCTAACGTGTACACAGAAGTAAGAAGCTGTCCAATAACAATGCGGGGTTACATGGCTGAATGGTTAGTGCGTACGCGCTGTATCATAAGGCCTGTCATTGAGTCAATTCGCGTGTTTTCGATTCTCTAGATGTACGTGACAAAGAGTGGGGTCTCCTGTCTAACCTCGTGGGTTTTTTCCGGGGTCGTCCGGTTTCCTCCCACTGCTGAAGATCCCTACACGCAAGCGAATTATTGAAGTACAATTGAACATATGGTAGTCCCCAAATGACCTAGGTTGTGTCTAGTGGGCGTTAATCCCTATTCTCTCTCCCATTACTAATGCCAGGTGCCCTGAAAAGAGGAAATTTGGCCGAAATTTCTAAGGCGCCATTTCGGCCAACACTGGAATTAAACCAGGTACCCCAAGTTTAAAGAGACATTAGGTAAGATTTACAAAATAGATAAAGAAAACATGATTTTAGCGATTCAATGTTAGTCTAGCCTTGGTCGTCATTACTAACGTTGGGACGATTATTACTCTTTTACGTTAGATTATCCACCACAAAATGGATTCAAATCAACAGGCTATCGATGGAGTTAATTGTGGTCTGGATAAGTTAACTAATGTCTCATTAATAATTTAAATAACATTTCAGGTCTTACAAAAAACTGCAATAGGCTGATTTATTTCTTGCATAATGTATGTTTAATGAGAGAAGAGTTGTTAGACACCATTTTAAAGGGGCCATGGTTGGATTTAAACACCGTTACGCACAAACAAATTAATAAAATAATGATAATTACCATATTATGCTATTCTCGAAATAACTTATTTTGTATTGAGTGGACGTTAAACCCCGTATTTCTCTATATATCGCCCGAGACCGAGACAAAAAACAAATTCGAATCAGTCACCAGTAATGGCATTTAGTAAACGCCGCATAGTAACAGAATTATCGGCGGTACATTAAAAGAGACCAAGAGTGACGCCCTTGCTAAACCCAGACTTTTGGCTTTATACAACAGAAATCCACATTTCCGTTAAAGCCTGATTTTCGGTATTTATTCACGGAATGACCGGTCGTCTACTGTTTAAAATGTCGAAAGTTTATCGACGGAATGACCTGCCTAAATTGTCAGAAGTTTATGTCGTTGTACATTGCAAATATTTATCTGGATTAAGCAGTCTGAATCCATATTGAATAATTGCTCATTACCCATACCCCTGAGAGGAACATTGTTATCGACTTACCTCAGTCTGAACAGTGAAAACGTCCTTATATGTCTATTTTCAAACCGTAATTGGCCAGTAGTCGTAAATATTGAGCGGAACACAATATACCGCTTTAAATAATGTTGGTTATTGAATTTATCTGAATTCTATGCATTAATTCAACATAAAAGATATTACTTTTTCTCAATGAGGTCGCCTGGAATCTAATTTCCAATGAACTTAAGAAGGAATGGAAGCCATTATCCAAAACAAGTTAGCTGATTCAATGATTGGATCAAATCTATATCTAGTTTTTGGCTGAATTGTTGGGCGGAAAATTAAATAAATATTAAATAATCCCACTTTTTACTTATTGGTTGATTCTGTGAGTAGAGTTATATGCCCTTGATTTCAATCACAAGATTTCAGTCTGCCATATTTAATTTAAATAATGACATAAGAAATGTCAAAGACATTCAGAACTGTTTTCCAGTTGTCGCAAAAAAGAAGTTTTATCATTTTAACTATATTTTGTGAATAATAAATAATTTGGATCTTTGTTCTAATAAATACACAGATTCGTAGAAATACATGCAATTTGAAAGCCATTTGAGATGCCTTAAATACATGTGAGTGTTGTTTTATGGCTAACGTTTAATAGCCTCGCGTTTTATTTATTTAAAGTGAATTTTATAAAGCGAAATGTCAAACCGGATTGCGTTTATGGCCGCTTGATAAAGCCGTGGTGAATTATTTATTCACATGTAAAAAATAATGAACCATCGTTAAATGGGGTGGGGTGGGGAAGGCGGGGCAGATGCTTCCGCGACTTAAAGAAATACCATTGTTTGTTTGATTTCACAGATCTTCTTATGTTATATCATGCAAATAAATTGTCTTAAATACGTTAGAAAACCCACGTGCAAACAACAACCTAGAAAAGCTTGGAATATTTTAATCGTGAAAAACATCTACGTTTTTAGACGTGGCCTGGGAAAACATGACGCTGCTTTAGAGGATGAAATGACGTGTGCACCTTTCATGTATTGTGACAAACATTATTGCTTCAAATTATATTGCAGAATTGTTTCAAATAGTCTTTCAAACAAACACTGAGAAACTTCAATTGCTTAAATACGACAGTCACTGACTGTACTGTTACTTTCGCTATTTAAAGGGGAATGGTCTCCTGCGAGAGCAGGTAAAATCGAATCTTTCAACAGGCATGGCATACCTGCTCAATTGTTACTATATATTGCCTAGTTGGGTATGGAGTATGCAAATATACAGATAGCAGGTTAGACTCCTGTGGTATATGCATAACGTAATGATAACTTTAATGTAATGTAACGGTTTAATTTGCATAACATATTCTATGACATCAAATTGGGTTTAACGTCCTAGTTCCCTAAAATAATCGGGTTAAGGAAGACTAACAAACGCCACATTATTCGAATTCCAACTGCCATGGGTTCCGTTATGAATATCCGTCACCACTAACAAAAAAAGGAAAGACCAGACAGAAGAACACCGTGACCTCCTAGTTAATAAGACGGCGTCTTACTCACTGGGTCACTGTGGGTCCCATATATTTAATTAAACTTTGTTGACTGGCATTTCTTCAATGAAAATGTGCTTCCCAGTGATGCACCTTTTCAAAATCTCGTTTCCAGTTTTGCAACGTCCGCATCGGAAACTTTTTTATTAATGGGAATCTAATCTGTCTTTTAAACATCCACCCGTGATTATTTTGAATACATATAAAGTCGATGGAACTGGATATAAAATTGATTTATAATCTTCAGTTCGCCAACTGGAATTACAGGATATTGCCTGCTGAGCGAGTCTATTTAGAGTTTTTTTTATTATGGAATGCTACACCAGACAAAATATTAACTTCTTACATGTCTGCACTAACCCATGTAATGGAGACGGTCAGTGTGCTATGATGGAAATATTGTCGAGAAAGCGGTGTTACGACCTAGTCTTACGGAACCTCGACTTTTCGTCACGAAACCTCAATTTGTTCGAGGAATTTTGAATATTCTTCAGGTGAGCTCGACCTTTCGTCAACGAACCTCGATTTTATTTCGTCACGGAACCTCGATTGTTCGTCACGGCGTCTTGTTTCTATTGTGTTCCACCCCATTCTAACGACCAAGGTGCTTGGACATTGTCTACTCGTCTGATACTGCGAGACTTCATAAATCTTTGTTTTCATTAACGTAATGTCATAATTAATATTCATATTTCATAGTAGAATCACACACTTCAGATTTTGTGTTACTCATTACTTCTGATTTGGAAAAACCGAAACAATATCCACAGCAAACCACGACTTTCATGCAACAACTGAAATGGTCACCTCGACCCTTATCTGAAAATACAGTCTGCAACTGTGGCCACCCTTATATCTTTAACACTGTCAAAATTTCAATACTATTAGACAAAAATGGGGTTTAACGTTAACTCAAACAAGGTCAATTCAGGACTAACACAGGGTTCAATTTCACCAATTCACTTGTGCGTACGAGTCTTTAGCAGCGGGGGAACACCAGACTCCTTGTCACGAACAAGCAGAGAATCGACACCATGACTCGTGACTGATTCAACGCGTACGCGTTAACCATTCTCCCCACCCCCTCCCCCGCATGACCCCGACAATGTAATTAATAATATTATACTACAACAATTCAGACATATTTCAATTTAACTAATCGGTTCTAAATTATCATTGTTATTATTATGATTATAAACAATTAGGTGTGTTGAGCTAAGTAACTACTGATTTTCATTATAAACATATAATTGTTTCATGTAAACGGGGATATGGGTCTGTAAACGGGGGTAGGGGCCTGACATAGGCATTTTACCTGTTCCCCGATCTCCCATTCATTTAAGGGGAATAGAACATCTCTTTAAAAAAACAAAACAACTTGTCCCAAAAACCGGGATAAGACCAGAGACAGTCGCCACTTCCGGTTACATACGATTGGTTACCGGAAGTTGATATACACCAGAAAAGAGAGCGGAGACATGGAAACTGACAGCATGACTAACAAGGCCAACAAAAGGCGGCTCAGACTAAAAATGACCATAACAGTGGCCATCAAATAATGTGACAAAATATATTTGTCGTTTGTATTTTTAATAGTCCGTGGAAGAGAGAGAGAGAGAAATGGGGTTTAACGTCCACTCAACACAAACTAGGTCATTTCGGGACTAACATATGGTTCAATTTTATTTCAATAATTCGCTTGCGCGTAGGGGTCTTTAGCAGTGGGAGGAAACCGGAGTACCCAGAGGAAACCCACGATGTTGAGAAGGCGCCCCTATCTCCATGCCACATACGCTCACACCAGGGCTCGAAACCACAGCCGCAAGCCAGAGGTGACCGGCCAGCTAGAGGTCGAAGCGCGACACTCTACACCACTAATCCGTCCCAACCACCCGTCCATGGAAGAAAAGAAATGAAACGAGGTTTAACATCCTACTTGTCTGCTTCGTCTGCCATACCCATACAGTGTTATGACCGTTTAGATGTTTAGGATTGGCGATTTGGGCTGAATAAGTGGTGTCGATCGGTTAAACGTAAAGACCGAGTTTGGTCTGAGCAGAACTAGACTGAAATCTAATGCAACCCAATAAAATGCACACTGGCATGGGCATGATACAAAATTAAAATGTCGGATTCCTTTAGTGATATGTTTGATTTCGCCCATTTTGACTTATCCTGTTTTGCAGACGTAATATTATATCCCGTGTCAATTTTTGTTTGTAATTCCTGAATTCAGATAACAACCCGTAATAGTTATCTAATGATGGTGGTTTTTCTGATAAGAAAGTGTGGACATCACCATCTTTCGTTGCCCAATAATGGTGAGAGAGAGCGAGATGGAGTGAGAGAGAGAGAGAGAGATGGAAAACAACAAACACGTTAATAAGACTATATATTATATATATACACCCCATCTTCATTAGCTCAGGTTAGGTGAAGAACATTAGGACGTTAAACCCCATTTCATTTCATTTCCTTTATATATACATGTATATCAATATACATGTATTAACTTTCAGCTAACATCATACCATTCAAACATAATGACAAGCGACATTTCCCTATTCAAACAAAACATTCATTTCATCACAACTGGGCTCTCAAATAATCATTTATCCAAGCAGATGTTTAAATGATGTGATTGATTTCATAGCTATAGGATAGAAATGGAAATATATGTTAATTATTTACAGGTTTAGAAGATATGTACGAGGTAACTGACACATCATTTAGTAATTTCTATATTATAATGGAAATAGTTCTTCTATCAGATTACCTTCTTCACACTAATTATAGATTCTTGATTCTTACGGTTTCTTGTTAGAACAAAACAACATTCATCTTAGCTTACAGACATCAGCATATCAATGCTAGAACGAAACCAGAGCCCTAACTAACTCAGAGCAACGAGGGGAGGTGTTCTTCGGGGTTCTGTAAAATAACTGACAGTGTATATTTATTTTTTATGGCCGTCATTTTTTTCACAAAAGGAGGGGCGGGGGCGAAACTAGTTACGAGCCTGAACGAAACACCAATGATCTCAACTAAGGGACGACAACGTGCCAACGTGAGAACCAAACTTCAGTCATATCAGCATACAGGCGACAACGTGTAAGTGTTAGTACCAAACTTCAGTCACATTCTGCTTGCAGACGACAACGTGCATAGAACCAAATTTCAGTCACGACAACTTGCCAGTGTTAAAACAAAACTTCAGGCACATCAGCTTACAGAAGACAACGTGCCAGTGCTAGAACTAAACTTTAGTCACCTCAGCTTAAAGATTTCAATAAGCGCCCCCTGGTAGAGAAGGTTATCTCGTCTTAGAGACATCAACATGCACCCATGTTAGAATTAAGCACCAGTAATCCCGCCCTAAAGGCATCAACATGCGCCCCAGGTTGGAGTCAGTCCCGTCTTAGAGACATTAGCATGTGCTCCCATCTAAGAGCAGAAGCAAGCGCCCAATGTTAGAATTTATCATTTCAGCTTAGTGCCATAGCCTTATTTTTCAGACAATAAGCTTTCATGCAATATTCTGCTATGCAATAATTAATTGATCGAGCGTAATAAATTTTGCGCGTTATGACGTTAATTGTCCGCGATTGTCATTATAAACGTTTACGTTAACATATTTAAAGCTCTGGTTAATCCCGATTGATTTTATTACGCTGTACTGTATCGGTAAATTTTTTGCTCCGACCGTTCAACAGTCATAATTTGGGAAAGGAATAAGCTGTGAATCCGGAAGTGTTTGATTGCGAGCAGGATTAATCAAACAAAGCACTGCGAGGAGTATGGATCATTTTGCTACCAAATCTGCAAGTTTAATGGACCAACATTAGAAGAAAACACATAAAAAAACAAGTATAAGTGAAAAGAACGGAATGACAGTTCTTCGTGAGTTATAGTAATTCAGTGGCCGGATACTGTGTAAAATCTCTAATTGCATAGCACTAAGATTATACAAAAATGAAAGCAACTGTGCTACACAATCACAGTAATTGACTCTGTGTACGTGAGTTCCGGTATTAACCACCCACACACCCGGGGTTAGCTGTTCTGCTCAGCATGATGTCCAGGAATGTGTTCATAACATCATATAAAACAGCAGAATATATCGAAGAATGCCGACTGCGACTTATGTAGTATGCACGAGATGTCGCGGGTGGTCATTAACCTGGTGACAACAGTACATTACGTTTGATCCACGTCCATGCCTGTCATAAAGCCTGATGAACTCTAGAGTATGATTATTAATTATATTAGATTGTGTCGTGCTAAAGGTATCATGGATATCAGACTCAATATTTACACTAAGATCAGGCAATGACAGCTGATGAACTGATATGTCTATCCAGAAAGTAATATAATAAATCTATGGTGAGCCGGTAGTGACAGGTATAAAGCTGGTGGTAATACTGATTGACGTATACAGGCGAATCGTTAGGTCAATACTACTAACGAATTGAATACCATCGTTTACATAAATGACGTTTCGGCTGAAAAATAGTTAGTTCGGAGAATTTACACTGACACTAACAAGACTGCTGATATTATGTCCGTTTCATTTATTCGGATGGTCACTCCATTAACACCCAAGAAAAAACGCGTTATATGCTGTGTGGTGGCAATATGAGCCAATCAAATGTCTCGATAATCAAGCCACTCAAAAGATCTCACGGATTTGTGATTGTTAGGCTGATCCGGAGTAGACCAATTTTATTTTATTCCATTTACTTTACTGAACACGGCCAATAAAAAACAGGGGGCTGTGTGACCGAATTGTTAACGCGTGCGCGTTGAATCGTAAGGTTTGTCAATGGGTCAAGTAGAGTGGCTTCGATTTCATGATAAAAGTAGAATCCCTCGATTATGCTCGCACGCATGTCGGTTACATACGATTGGTTACCGGAAATTGATCTATATCAGCCCCCCCCCCCAAGTTCACAAAGCATCACTGTTTACAAGAAATATCTTTGATCCAGAAACACAAAACTTTGCACACAGTTTCTTGTTGGTGTATTTGATACATTAAAACAGCAAAGGTTTTATAGAGGGCTATACTCTAGTTCAAATAGGGCGATCAATTTTGAGTAAATCCTCAACTTAAGTCTGAGAATGCTTTGTGAACTCGGGGCCAGAATGGAGAGCAGTGAACCGGAAACTGAAAATACGACAAGCAGAATGGCCAACATCATTACATAATGCCTGTCAAATAATATACATATCCCTGCTGTCACATCCTTGCCATTTGTATGTTCTAATAATCTTGTTAGAGTTAAAGAAATTGTACAAATGGGGTTTAACACATCCAAGCTCTCTGCACTGATTGGATCAAAGAAGACGGCAACTTTTGACCGTACAGCGACGCTACAGCCTACTCTTATATCAAATTCCATTATCAAATTCCATTTTTCTCCGCGCACACCGGGATCGAACTCTATATATTCTATCTAGCTAGCCAGAGTCCTACACATTGAACCACTAAAGAAAAGGCAGAAGGCTAAAACCGGATACAGAATGATTTATTGCACCATTGTCAATGGAAGAGAGAAGTCCGACTGATTTGTAATTATGTAGTAACTCTACCCAATGACAAACACACACACAAACAAAACAATTAAATGGCTTCTTTGTAATGAGATTGACTCCCATGGTTGTCGTAATCTTAATATTTACGACTTTCTAACTCCGTTTTATGGCAGCCATGTGGTTTGGTAAATTGCATGAAGTCAGACGATACGATATATATTTTAAATCTGTGAACGGTAAGAACGCCAGAGAAAAGAACTAAGACATCGACGTGTTTGAGGTACAATTCAAATGTAAACAACCCAATGCGAAGGGCCAAATAGCGGTCACATAATAAATACTACCGCATTTAACACAATGTGCGGAGAGGGCGTTTGTTCAATAATCCAGGGGTCTTGGGCTCATTCACGGTGTTTGCCGAGGAAGTTTCGGAGTTTTGCCAAACTTTTTTCGCCTCAATGTTGCCTATAATAGGTCGGATGAAACGACAACCTGGGGTGTTAAGTGCACGTGCTTGGTGTGCACATAACCAGTACACTTGGCAGTATGAATTCGACTATGGGTAGGCAGAAGCTCTACTCGGCAAACATCAGCAGACTCTAGTACCCTCATCTAGCCTCGGCTGTATGACGAATTCCGCCTTTGGAACTACTTCCAAGTTCCTGGAATACAAATGAAAACGCTTGTGAAACGAGTTATATCATTAAAGGCTGTTTACTTGTCTCTTCTTCCAGCTTGTGTATCCCAAGTTTTTCATGATAAACCTTTATACATGCTTTTGGGCAAGAGTTCGCCATATGTTGCTCCATCTGTGGCAGAAAATTGGGGAAAAGTACGAACCTGTCGAAGAGACGAGAATTAACATTAAAGTCAATGGAGAAATCATTTAGTGATCTGTGGCCATAATACACTGCATGACGGATACCTGTCTCACTAGCCCGGTTGATACAGAAATGAGGCAGTTAAACCCCACAAGTGTGATGTGCTTTTGGACGATTGTTTGATATGTAAACAATTAAAATGGAGAAGCTGACTCAACGAGAAAAAAAACATGGCGCAGAATTCTATGTCACGAGGCTTTAATGTGTACAAAACATGCGTCATTGACTAACTCATATAACTCACATCGCAATTATGTTATTTCCCAGTAGATAATGAGTCGGGATTTATTTACATATCGGAATCCATGTCAGACAAAATTGATTGATAATTAACCAAACTAATCCATCGGTAAATGGAATAAAAAAAGAAAACAAATACTGAAATCAATTTTCGAATAAAAATTGAATTTGGGAATTAAAAAACATTTATCAAGACATTGGGCGTAAGTGTTGTGTGCATCGGCAACCATTGCTATTGGCTTGGTTGTTATATAAACACATAGAGCGACTTGCTTCCTATTTAATAAATTTCAAATAAATTTAACTCATACATGTACCGTTGTCATAGGGGTACATTTCTTTAAAATGAAAATTTATAAATTGTTTGATTTCAGATTGTATTATATTGCATATTTCTAAAGCTAGGAGTATTACCTTGATGTCAGAACTGGACAAAATATTATGGGGAACATGAACTGTAGATTTCAAGCAATTAAAATCTTATTCATTTATAATATTTGGATCATTTTGAGATATGGGTATTGTTCGTCTTGTTATATGTGGAATGCTATGGAGGAGGATTTCGACCTAACAGCAGTGTCATCGTCGAATACCTAACTGTGGTTGTTGGTTTCTTTTTTTTTGCTTGCTTGCCAACGACTACACCACTGAATATATTCACTGGATGAATATATTCAGAACAAGCTCCAAATACGTCTAGATCAACATGTGGCAATTTCGGTCATGGATATATGATTCCGATCATGAACAGTGCGTCATGAACAAGCTCCCCAAAAGAAGATCAGACGATAAGGCGAGCAACGGTTAGCAATTACATGACATGGAATGGAATGAGGTTTTATGTCCTACAGCCCTGCTCCTACTGGGCTACTGGGCTACGGAATACGCCATGCAGTGTGCAATGAGTGAAACTTTGCTCGGAGAGCGGGCTGCGATTAGATCTGGTAATACTAAACACCACTTAACAACATCCTGATGAATTGAAATGAATGCCATATCTTTTTTTAAACAACATTTGCAACCATCGCTTACTTTTTTTTCAAGCGTGTTTGGATCAAGTTTCAGCAAATTATTCACGCTGTAACGGGAAATGTATTTAATTTCTGTTAACAAGAGACTCGTAACAACTCCTAATAAGGTTTTTCTTAAGTAATTTGTGAAAACGGACATGAATAACACGATTTGTTCCGCAACGACACCCATTTTATTTTACTCACTTATAGCCATGAAATTAACTCCATACAGAATTACCTGGGAATAATGATCTGGAAACGCGATAAGTTGGGTAAAACAGATTAATCCCAATTCAATAACTGCACCAAATACGTCTCTATATATCAATAATCACGAAGCTGGTGATGAAGTAACAATGGGCTGGGAGTGTGGGGGGGCTTATGTCCGCTCGACACAAACTAGGCCATTCGTGACAATAACAATTTGACGCCAGGCGCCGAAGCACACTGATCTGCAGTTAATATTCGCTAGGCCGCTACAATCACTGAGATGGATCGGTGTTGGTTAATAAACTTGCAATATTAACTTTTTTCCTTCTGCAAATTAAATTTTGGAACATTTTTTTGGAGTATTAGAAAAATAAATAAAAGTGATTAAACTATATCTAGATAAAAAAAATATTTCATATTTAGTGTATATAATATGAGTAAAGGGCACCATTTTGTCCGGACCAGCGTAGTTACCACACACTATATAAACAATGGCCGCGATATCGAAGTCAATGATGGAAGCCATGCAGAAGGCGTTTGAACTTGTAAAGGTCGGTCATCTTACACAAGAGTTAGAAGAAGGATTTCACAATACCTCTGTGAAACATTTGACCACCAGAACTGACGCCGCTAGGGCTTTTGCATATTTATGTCGGTAAGGAAAGTATTTAAGAGTAACAAACAACCTAATAAAGATGGAGCCATTATAAAAACAAATTATGAATATCAAAATCGTTATGCGAAATGTGTCCGGTCGACACAAACTAGGTCATTTCGTGACTAACATCTGGTTCAATTTTATTTCAATATTTCGCTTGCCATTAGGGATCTTTAGCAATGAGAGGAAACCGGAGGACCCGGAGAAACCCCACAAGGTTGGCCAGGCGACCCTTCTACTTGTCACGTACAAGCTGGGAAGCAAAAATACGCCACTTGTCTCAATGACAAATGGTCTAAAACCTACGCGTTAACTAAACCCCACCCACTCTAAGTTGTATAAGAACATGACAGATTTTGCTAGACATGAATTACACACCAAGTGTTGTAATTCTTGTGAATATCTTCTGACGAAGAACGAGGTGCACTATCCCGAGAAACCACACTTTAATCCATCCCATATAACAGAGGCATAAAGATAAACAGATTGGGGAGTGTAAATGTGGTTTGAACGTCGTGCAGTAGGACAGGCAGCTGGGCTGCTTTCATGGTCATCATCTGAACAAATTAAAGCTACTGACTACTACTAGCGATCCTACGTAAGATTTACGCGGATGTTGTAATCGCTCCCGGTAGTATCAATAACAAGTGAATTCCCAGTGGAACAAACTGTAATTTGCATAATGCATTCAGCTGGTTTCATGGTCATCATCTAAACAAATTAAAACTACTAGCCACTATTTAGCAATGCCAACGGGAGCATCAATAACCAACGGACAAGCTGCAATTTGCATTGGGCTGGTTTCATGGTCATCATCTAAAACCAAAATTACTGACCACAACTAGCGATCCTAATAAGATCCACGCGGATTTTCTAATCGCCCCCGGTAGCATCAATAACCAATGTATTCCCAGACTGCTAACATACCTTAATGTACTATAATTCTTTCTGATAATAATTATATATAATTAACTTTTTTTCTTTCTCTACTGGGATTTTGTTTGAGCAATTATGTTTGTCAATAATAAGACTGAATTTTTATTTTTATATTAGATCGTAATTTTCGTGTCTGGGAACTTTGCAAAAGAAAAATGGTATCAGGTATTCTAATACAATATGAATACCCTGCCTCGTACATGAGACCCACAGTTTCTTGAAAGTGACTGGGGTTGTTTAAATGTAAATAGGTGATATACAAATGAACGAGAAGTGACACTGGATGTTCGACATCAATTAGCAGTGTCCTGACTAGACGATGGCTACCGGATTTAAATCCCGTGATTTAAATGCAAAAGGGATCTGTTTTGTGGAAGCTGTCGATAAAGAAACAAGGTACTACTACATCCGAAGGGACATAAGTACAACAAAGTGGTACCAATTGCTCTAAAATAGTAAGTAATTAAGGTCGTCAAAATGTACTGATCTGAACAATGCTTATTATTAAATAGGAAGTGAGTGTGAAATACAAAGCTAAATAGTTTGTAAAGTCTACCTATTGTAAAATATGTTGTTTATTGCAAACGTAATTATTTCGGGACTAACATATGGTTCAAGTTTATTTCAAAGCCCACCACTGATATGTATACTAAATTACAAATCATATGTTACAGAGTTCGGGAGAGTGTAACAGCCAGGTCACTTGGGGACTCGGAGAAACCCCACAAGGTTGGACATGCCATCCTTCTCTTGGTCACGTACAATCGAAGAATCGAAACCACACCACTTGGCCCAATGACAGCCCTACTAGCCCGCCCACCCACCACCCCCTCACTAACCTCCCACATGCTCTAAAGATTTCTAAATTCAAAAAATAATTATATCATAATACACATTTGCAATTTTGGCTGTCTATGCACCCCCATCCTAGTTCTACCATTCCCCGCACCGACACCCTCCGCAATAATTCGAGGAACCAGTACTTTAATATGATTCATTTGTGCACTAATAATGTGGTGTAAAATATTCTATTCGAACCCTATCCACGCTATAATCAGAACCAATAATTACTTCTCCAATGTAAAGATTCCGATAATCTGGTTCCAGTCGTAAATGTGATCACGATTTCCATTTTACTGCAGTACTTGTACATAAATCAATTAATGACCGTCCCAGGGCAATACTTTATAGTAAACGATGTCAGGGAAAACCCAAGATTTATATCTCTTTAGGGAAAAACTCGACGAAAAGAAGAAAATCAGGAACTAGTCTTATAAAAATATGTAAATCTCAATTCGCAAGATCTATATTAACATTAGCAAGTGTTATAGAACGACGTGAATGCAAACACGGGAAATTGCTTCAAGCCATTATACGCAATAACCCTTACATAAGAACAAAAATCAATTAGTTATCGTTCGTTACTTTACTGCGGATCAGCCATTAGGATAATGTACTTCCGGTTGTAAGTATTATTGTTTCCTGTGTTTACCGTGTTAATTGGCAGATTGGGTTATTAAATCATGTTTATATAACCAGCACACATGTTTGTATAAATAAAAGTAGCAAATATCTGTCATATGATGAGAAATCGGTGTTAATGCCATATTCACGGAACGCAGTCGCTGTAGTGTGTGTGGGAGGGGGATAGGGTTGTTGAAACAAAACTTATAAAAATAAAATAGCCGGAGTACAAATGCATGAATCTGATAGATAACTAAGTAATTTGATCACCCTGCAATCTATTTTGTTGGGGTTCTTTGAAACTTTGTCCGTCTTCATTAGTTCGGACGGAACAGAAACGTAGGATATTAAACACCATTCCATTTTTTAAACATGATGATTAATTCTCTGCGATTCCATCAATGAATGAAAGTGACGAAGTACTTTCTTCGATTCAATCAGCACCGGACCCGAATGTCATCGGTGCATTGAAGACCTGTCCTAACTATATGACTATCGACACATAACCTTTTGGTGCAAATCCTGCTACCATGATCAATTAGGAGAGAGCATATTCCCCAAAATATATCGACTGCTGAATTCCTCCGGGACAAGAATAGCAATGGAGTTATTTTCTACGCCTTAAAGGGTCAATCCCGGTAACTTTTTGGGGAATAAAACTGCTTAATTTTGTGTTAATATCCCTTATATCCCATTACCTAAGGCCGACCAACTAACCCGATATTTGTGATATGCTTGTAAATAACTTAAACCTGACAGTCTTCATCTGGAAACGGAGACCGTTGTATTATACAGTATCTGGATAAAACCAGACTTTTTTTCTATAAAAATGATATGTAGGTGAAATTTACCTTTTGTTATCAAGTACAGTACATGGGTCATTCACTGTATAGACCTCTCAAGAAACGGGAATCGATTATTAGGTCACCCAATCAAAAAATTGACCCGAAATCTTAAAAGGGTTACGTGTCCGGATAAGCAGTGTTGACGTTAACGTCAAAACGACTCAAAATTTTGAGCGGAAACTTTGAGCCAAGGGAAATACACCATGTCTCCCTATTTTGGTCCATAAATTTCGTAAATGCTCGGACTTTAATTTTTGCGACTCTATTCTTATCGGGATTGTCCTTTTAACATACTCCAAGTTTTAATTTAATACATCTTACATAATACGCTCCACGCCGCTATCTGTCCACATGTAATACACATAATTATGTTTTACTGCATTGATACGTATAAACGGGGGGGGGGGGGGGGTAGTGCGTGCGCGTTGTACCATAAGGTCTGTCATTGGGTCAATTGACGTGGTTTCGATTCCCTGGTTGTACGTGACAATGAGTAGGATCGCCTTTCCACCGGTTCCGCCCCCCTCCACACACACACTGCTAAAGACGTCTACGGCAAATCGAACCAATTATGTTTTGGTTCCGAAATGACTTGATTTGTGTGGAGTGAACGTTAAACCACGTTTCTAACAAAATGTTAAATAGGGACTATCAAACGTCATGAATACGGGTTGCCAGGCTACAAACCCCATGAGTAGTTATATGAACTAAGCAAAAAATACAATTTTCAAAACAATCACGTTAGACTTAAAACCAATATAGATACGAGAGAAAAGAAATCGTAACAAAGAAACATAACCCTGGGTCTGAATATTGATAATCAATAGACTTCTTATATTCATTTCTATGTGATAAATAACCTATGTCCGATATATGGATTGTTGCAGTCTTTGATGTACAAACAGGTAATATAAAAATGAAAAGAAATGGGGTTTAACGTCCTACTTTTCTGCTGAGGCTTGGCTAATGAAGACGCGCAAACGCCATACATTGTGCTATTAGGCAAATTGTGCTCGGACAGCGGGGCTACGGCCTACACTTATTTCAAATTTCAATTGTCAAGGGTTCTTTTACTTGCACACCAATGTGTACGGCGGTCCCCTGTTTTTCGTCCCATCCGAATGACTATACGTTGTCCCTTGACATGCTCCTCATCCTACATTACTGACTAGCAGTGATCGGGACCTCCTACTCTCTGATCCACCGTGGCTCCCAAGTAGTATAAATTACAAACTGGTAGAAGAAAACGACTTCATAATAAAGGGACACAACCATAGAAGTTATCATTAAAAATTGTGTCCCTTCGAGTGAATTAAATAACTAGTAAGTTTCTAAGATCAGATCATATAGGCGCATTATATAGCAGTTATCAATGATAATCACTGAAAATCACTTTTTTCGGTAATACACTAAAATCTGATTTAAGAGTAACAACTCATTATGTAATTATCAGAAAATCATTAGAATTTGTTTGCTTTTTATAAAGTTTTCCCCACACTAACAATTAGTATAGGAAACATTGGATTTAGCTGTTCAGTTATCAAAATTCATTGAAAATCAAAATATTTGTTCGTTTCAACACCTAAACTCTGTGTATCATTCTGATGTCAATCGCATGTTAAGTTTGGCCTCTAGAGCATCCACAAGATTTTTTGAAGTGATCAAGGACTACAACTCTGGCACTAATTATCAGAAATCGCTGAAAATCAATAGGCTTCTTCGTCTTATGACCTTAAACACTATGTACAAATTTAAAGTCAGTCGCATGACCTTAAACACTATATACAAATTTAAAGTCAATCGGATATTAACTTTGGCCTCTAGAGCGTCCACAAGATTTTTTAAAGTGATCAAGGGCCATAACTCTGGTAGTTATTATCGGAAATCGCTGAAAAACAATAGGCTTCTTCGTCTCATGACCTTAAACACTGTGTATAAATTTAAAGTCAATCGGATATTAACTTTAGCCTCTAGAGCGTCCACAAGCAATTGTGGACGCCGGACCGACGGACGGACGGACGGGGGCCATGACAATATACGACCACATTGAAATGTGGGCGTATAAAAACGATGACGAATTATATCTTATTAAATTTGTTTACAGTCTATACTTTTGTGACTGATTGTCAAAAACATCCGAGCAATCACAGTATCCCCCTGAAAAACAGTACGTTATAATAACGAAATATTAAAAACATATTATAATCTCATAGATCCAATAGCTAAATTAAATTCCTTCAAAAATAAAAAAAAGAAAACTATTTAACGTGTGAAAACTCTAACAAATCGATCATATTATTGCGAGAAGTATTTTTCTACTCTCTCAAATTGATTCTGCTGCTGGCAGATAGTCATAGGGGGTTTCCTATTCTCGCACTCACGCACTTACGTTCGATTTTTTTGGCGTGTTTATCAAGACCCGTGGTACAATTAAAGCACCTCATCGTGACTTGTAAGAAGAGGAATAATGAAATAAAACCAAGAGAGGTAACAAATTAATTTACGCTACAATAAATACACACTCCCGTTTTACAGCTAAAGTTACGCGTTATAAAAAAGAAACTTTTATATCAGAAAGAAATTGTTTGTCTCTAATTATAGTCGCTCGCATTATTTAGTAACACATTGATTAGTTGAAATAAAAATGCAATGAAATGGGGGTTTAAGGTCCTTCGGTTCTACTCCGAACTAGGCTAATGGAGACGGGCATACAACATACAATGTACTATTAGGGAATTTTGCCTGGACAGCGGCACTACGACCTACTCTTATATCGAATTTCAACCGTAATGGGATCTTTTACGTGCACGCCAATGTGTACACGAGACCTCGGTTTTTCGTCTTATCCGAACGACTAGACAGGGATCGAACATCGACCTCCAGACGAGCGAGCCAGCGTCTTACTCACTTAAGCACCGTGGCCTCAAATTCACTTGTTAATAAGACAAGCGGTTGGCATGTCAGATACACCCATATTTCGCAATAGGTAGACAGCGTTAATATACATTCGAAGGACTACACATTTTGTACATATATTACATTTTTCGTAAAAGGCTTGGGATATAACTCCAGACCGGAAGGTCCGTTGCGCACCTAACCCGGACTCACACAAGATCGTTTAATTCTTAACACATTTGGTATACTATAATATACTATGTTCACTCCTGGCTCAGTTAATAAGGCACCGACACCAAACCTGGATATTCGAGGTTCGCTCCTAACCGAAAACGGTCCCTGGATTTTTCAACGTTGGGTTTTTTTTTTATCCTTGTCAGTGTTACTGAACGAAGGGCCTAGCAAATTAAGACGCTATAGCCAAACTCAGTTCATTGCATTTGTTTTCAAAGTCAATTAATTAAACCAAAAGCTTAACAGTTACACGTCATTAAATAAACCATTTATTTCCACTGAACGACTTGTTGTTCGAAAAACAAAAACATTCCTGAACAAATGCATCAAACTACAGTCCAAACGAATTTGGTAAATAGCCATTCATTAGGAGGAGTAAAACGGAACTATAATAATCGTTATCTAACATTGATAATTACTGACAAAACGACTAATAAATGTCTCTATGATCATTATACGACATTTGCATTTGTTTTCCAGGATAATCGATGTAATGGCCATCGACCGAGTCATTATTATTTGTGTACTTGTCACTACTTCATGTGTGCTCTGAAAATGGCCGTCTGTCGAAATATTGGTAATGGGTATGTTTGCACGGCGTGCCGATTGATTTTTGTTAGTAATTTTATATTAATAAGTAACGATTAGATAAAAAAAATGGTAAACATTATTAACCCCGTTCCTGCAAAAATGCGAACGACCCATCACTGCTAAGGAATGTTTACATTTTGAAATTGTTGACCCACATTTTCAATTCCTGTGAGAAGGGAGAAAAACATCTTTGACGTCACAGCCATCAAAAGCTCTTAGAACAATTTCACTCGGTTTATCCGTTTTTTAACCACGGGTTGGCAGTTCATTAGAAGTGCATTTACAAGAGAATCTGTCTTTTATGCCGGATTTACCGGTTAGCGCCTGTACATAATGCCTTTGGTTATCAACTGTCCATTATCGTCAGCGTTGAGATGGCGAAAACCATAAGTGAATATTGGCTGCTGAGTCTTGGGTTCCGAATTCCCCTCAGGCACCGATCAATGTGTTTAATTACTAAAAGTGACGGAGCATAGAATGGATTTCATTCGCCACGACTCGACAATTTGGTACCAGATACACAGTATAATCAAGTCAAGCCGCCCGAGGGCGCCTATTATACATGTCTTCACCTTTCCTTTCACCAAAACAAGCTGGCGTGAACTTTTCATCTCTGTCACCCTGGCGTTTAGTTTTCAGTAAGAAAATGGAAGCAAGCACCAGGTTAAGAAATGTTGAAACTTGCGAATCCGTGAACAGTTAGACTACTTTACTATTCTCATTGGCCAAAAACAAGACAAACTAAGGGCAAATATATGTACAGCAATCTTACTTTAGGATTTCGGTGCAGTTTTACTTTTTAAATCGTCCGTTACATCCATCTCAGCGTCTAAGATATTCATCAAAGTAAGAAAAAGCTTAGTTCCCTTTCAAGAGGACTAAAGTTTGCAGCAACCATCCAGCTCCCCAATCTGTACACCTCCATAGCTACACAGATTCTAACCAACGCGAAAACTAAATACCAGCCCAACAATCTTTCCCTGCCAAGAATAAAAAACCCACAGAGACCTGATAGCACCCAGCATTAAAAACGTGATTTCGATTCCTGCTGGTACGTAACAAGCAAGGCTTAGTGTTGCCTGTCCAACCTCGTTGTAGGATTTCTCTGGGTCTTCTGGTTTCCTTCCACTGCTAAAGACCCCTCCGCACAAGTGAATTATTAATGCAGATTAAAGCGTTAAACCGCTTTTCTAAAGACGGGCATTCGGGAAAATGCTGTCTCGGTTATCAGGCAGCGGTAATGAATGAGATGCCTAAAGAGACCATATTATGAGTTTGCAAGATTAAAACCGAATACAAAAAAGACTTTAATCAGGCGAAGTTATAGATGGTAGACTGCAGATCTAAATCGTGTACTTCTAGACCACCAAATCGGCTACCATGCCCGTTTACCAGTGGTATAGTGTGAAGTATTGAACTTTCGCTTCATTATTACACAAACGTACGTCCGACACAAGACAACAACATTAGTACACAAAGTAAAAACAATCGAAATAGTTGCGTTATTCTAAGTAAATTGAAAGGGATAAAACTGTCTTGAACGCGAACAATGAACTCGGTGGAAATTGACATCTCGTTTCTTTACACGACAATGTTTATTAACCACTAAAAGAATAGAACTCACTTAAAATAATAATGGAAAAATTCCGTAAGAAATAATTTGACCACCCTGTGCTTCTCAATCATACTTTTATGTTGTTAAACGAGAGCTATAAAATCTAAGGAAGCAGTCTTTATTGAGCATTATTATTGTTTGTTCTTGAACAACATTTGCAAAACTAATCGGAACATTTCTTTTAAGAGCTGGACAATTAACACACTTAAAGACAAAGAGGTCGGAAATACAATTAATAAAGAAAAATCTAGGATAGATCAATATAAAGTAGGTCACTGTACATTTCTGTACCAACTGGGCTAATGAGGACGGACGTACGCCATACAGTGTACTAAGGGGAACTTTTGTCCTGGCAACAGCGCTAAGGCCTTCAATTATATCGAATTCTAACTGTCAGGAGGTTTTTATGAGCACATAAACGTGTTCACGGGATATCGGTTTTTCGTCCCACCCGATCGACTAGTCGATGTCCTTACCAGGCCATCCCCCCTGTGCCACGCTGGAACATCCCGAGAACATTATCGATCAACACTGTGATCGAACCTCGGACCTTTTGGTTCATAACCCAGCTCCTTACAGTCAGCCACTGCCGTTCCAAATCTTTTAAAGTATCGTGTGATAAATGACTGAAATCAGCTGGTGGTTGTGTGCCACGACTGCGGTTCGGTTAATAAATCTTTCACAGTAAGGCACTATTGACATAAACATTATACCAGTGGCGAACGCAAGAAATTTGATAAGGAGGCCACGTCTGGGTAGCGGTTGGGAGGGTGGTATCACCTCCTAGAATATGGGGATTCGTAGCGCATTTCTGGACCCGAATTTAATATTCAATTTTACCTCAACTAATGCAAAGCTGTAATTCACATCTTTCAAAGAAACAATATAATACTGCGACTTCACTCCCTCCCTTCTCCCCAACTGGGATCTGCCTTTGCATTTCACACATAGTTCACAATGTTATCTGTAACAGCAAGAATCAATAATCATTGCTGGTATGAGGGCTCTTTGTTGTTGTTTTTAAAACTGAAAAATATCAAAAGGGTCAACGTAGCCGTGCGACTTATCTGTTAGATATCATCTGTGTGTTCCAGACACCCAACGCTGAATTCACTCCCAGGAGATCAATCCTCCGAATAAAGCCGTTCCCACCAACATCTACATGTAATTTGGATAACGACCATTCAAGGTTAATGGAAAATAAACACCAGATTGCTTCAGAATAGACTCTTTACAAAATCTGGCATAATCCACTGTCTTCATCTCACCGAGTTTCTCTCTCAATTCTTTCCATTACCTAATATCGACAACCTTGAAAAAGTCCCAGCTCTCAAAGGTTTCAATCAATGGCTGTCACAGAGATTTGGAGGTTTAAAGCTTCAATGCTTTAAATTATTAAAAGAATCGTCAGCCATCCTGACAAAAAAGAAATGGAGTTTTCGATCTGATATTTGCTGTTTGATTGGATGAAATGTTTATGGTACTGCGGAGAATTCTGATTTTCTTTTCTACCAGGTCCGTGACACTTGAGATAACTTCACAAATGGTTTTATTTTTTGGACTTTGATTTAAATAATTTAACAAAAGAGAAAAGGAGTGATATCGAGTCGATATCGCAGACATTTACATGTTATATATACACTGTGAAAGTATTTACAAAGTGATTAGCGAAAAGGGATAATTAAATATTTGTATATATGTACAGAAAACAAAAGGTGACGGTACGAGACGTTATATAACAAGTGCGAATAGTGGCAATCATAGACATTTGACAGGCAGACATACAACACGAATATTTGAAAAGACAGACATGAATGTGTACATATGTTTGAACAAACAGATATAGTATGAATATGTACATATATATTTATAAAGGACGTTTTCGTCGGCCTGGCCGATTTGTCCGCTTGAATGGCAGGGCGATGAAACCCTTCCTTGGGGGTTGGTGGTGAATGTAGGGCCTGGTCCATTCTTCCTTCCGTATGGCACCGGGACCATAAAAAGTAGAGTGAAAGTGCACAGTTGGTTTTAATTCCTATTTTGATTTTAAACTTTTTTTTAAAAAAAAAAGTGTTCTAAATACTGCGCTGACTGCGCATTAACTCGAGAAGAAAGCCTAAAATATCCAAAACTACATTTATTCACATCAATGCTTTCATACCGAGATCAGAACTGAAGTCACTCAGCTGTCAAGAAAGCTATAAAATCTTGAATTGTAGAACTCACATTATTGACAGACGAACGACTGATTAGGCATGCCATAGTCGATGACTGTTTCGTGACTTCCAGTCATTTACTTTAACTCGGTGTCCTTGGTATGAGCTTTAGCCTGTTGCCGAGCTCATGATGGTAAAGAGAGCTGGTAGCTGACAGAATTATTTAAAGGGACATTAAAGGGCCAATCACGATAACGTTTGGGGGAATAAAACTGCTTAATTTTGTGTTAAAATTCCTTAAAACCCATTACCTAAGGCCGACCAACTAACATGATATTTGTGATACGCTTGTAAATAACTTAACCCTGACAGTCTTCATCTGGAAATGGAGACCGTTGTATTATACAGTATCTGGATAAAACCAGACTTTTTTCTATAAAAATAATATGTAGGTGAAATTTACCTTTTGTTATCAAGTACAGTACATGGGTCATTCACTGTATAGACCTATCAAGAAACGGGAATCGATTATCAGGTCACCCAATGAAAAAATTGACCCGAAATCTTAAAAGGGTTACGTGTCCGGATAAGCAGTGTTGACGTTCACGTCCAAACGACTCAATATTTTGAGCTGAAATTTTGCGACAAGGTAAATACACCACGCCTCTATATTTTGGTCCCTAAAGTTCATAAATACTCAGACTTTAATTTTTGAGACTCTGTTCTTATCGGAATGGTCCCTTTAATGGTGTTATAATTTACTTTGTATTTGGCGCAGCATGTGATCAAATTGACAATTAATGATTACTACTGTATGATATATATATAGATGGTTGACACATTCTAGATGACACCATATTTTTCTCCAGGAACACTGTTATAGCAAATTCTTAAATCAAAAACAATACAAGAGACCAACCCACAAAACGCATGTAATTTCAGGATAAGAGAATAAAGGGTATCCATTATCGAAATATCTACCGATCATGACGTCATTTCCGAAACAAACATGGACGTTTCGAAACATGCTTATTATATTATAATGGTTGAATCAATATAGATTTAATTGCGCACTTTTCAACTTCATTCCATTCATTAGCTACTAATTTCGCCGCCATTCGCTGTGTTCGCATCCAATCGAGAGACTCGTCATATTTGTCATGGGGTTGAATCCATTCCATTCTGTACTTTTAAAACTGGCTGTGTTCAGCCAATCGAAAGGTTCTAATACGAATCACCGTTTTCAACGTCAAATGAGCGAATAAAGCTTTAGACTGGACAGTTATATTTGATGTTATTGTGATATCACGGATGAACAACCACAGTATCTTAGTGGTATGATCAATTTACCCAACTCTTCTCCTGGGAACACGTCATAAATACCGTGGCTTAATATTAAATATAAATAAAGTCCCGTGCACACCAACGGTTATTTCTCATCGATTTTCATCGCTGGGGAATTATCGTAGGTGTGGGCCTAAGTATACAGACAAACAGATTTGATGATCTACTCTCAGACATGGCAGACTCCGGTGACACCCACTCCTAAATAACATTATACTTATTATTAATTTTCTATTAAAGATACATTATGGGAGATTAGATAACGAGTTGGCAGTTGTCACTACAATAGTTTTAAAAAAAACTAGCTTATGTAAAGGCAATTTGCTGAAAATGTCAGTCAAAATGATCCACTTTGAACTTAGAACTAAGCGAATGAAACTTCCGCTTAGCCTCAGTCATCATTACTAAAGTCGGTAAGACAAAACCAGTAGTCTCGGTTATTCATTTTTATCGGTAAATCACAAAGGAAAATATTTCAGTGAATCGAACTAAATCCAACAAAAGTCTAATGCTAGCCTCGACATCGAGAGTTGATTATGGTCTCAATAACTTAGTAAATGTCTAATTAATTGTTTTCATGACATTTCAGGCCTTAAGAAAGACCTACAATAGGCAGATTTTGCTCTTCGTAATGCATGTTTAAACAAAGTTAAGTTTTTTGGTCGTGGTGGTTTAAGGAGTAGCGTGGGTGTATAATATATATGAAAGCAAAGGAATGTCGTTTACCAATATTTTGATCGTTTTGAGATACGGAATTTTGACACCAAGCAACAATGTTTTCCGCCAACTCATCGTCGATATAAAAAGAAAAAGAGAGAGAGAGTAACGTCCACTCGACCCAAACTAGGTCATTTCGGGACAAACATATGATTCATTTTTAGTTGAATAATTCAATTGTGCGTAGGGGGTCTTTAACCGTGGGAGGAAACCGGAGGGCACGGTGAAAACCCACGACATTGGAAAGGCCACTCTACTCCTTGTCACATACAACCGGAGAACCGAATCCATAACGCATGCGCTAATCATTCGGCCATAGTTTAATGTCAGATTTCTTGCTCTTTGCTTTCTGTTCATTTTTAATATCCTTGTAACCATGACATTTACAGAAGATAAATTATATATTTACGGAAGATCATTCTGCTTTACAGTGAATAATACTCTTAACCAACAAAAAATATGTTAGCAGCTGGTTTATCAGATTTTTTTTTTTTTTTTTTGATTTTTTGTAGGTTAATTCTATGTTTAAAATAACAGAATAAAGTAAGATAAAAAAAAGAGTTCTCGTAAACCAGCTGCCAGAACAAGTACATATAACACAATATAACGTCATTACTTCGTCTCCTGGGTATAATCTGGAAAACATATAACACCCCATAAGAATAGATTAGTTTTATAACCTGGTTTCAAAAATAACAATACCTAGATATATTGACATTATAAATCCTTAATTAAAGAATTCTGTGTCAGTCTAATTATATAATTAAACCAGAACGTATACTGATGAAGTAAGATACGTTACGTAAGAGATAAATCGGCCTATTGCAGGTCCTTTTTCTGGTTTCAAATGTTATTTAAATTATCATTTAGACATATATTCACATGACAACCCCATAATCGACTCTCTAGACCATCGGATGGTTTGGATATTAAGAGAATTGAACCATACGTGCCATTTAATCCGTTAACATGTTAACATTAAAATACAAAATCGAGAAATCGTTTATAATGATAGAAGTATTGACATTCGAGACTACGCCATCTTGTCAAAACTGCCAACGTTCATTAGTTAAGTCAAATACAGTAATAATGTGACCGAAATTGTCTATAATTTGATGTCCTTGTTAGATTGTCTGCATATGTTGATTATTTCTTATTTCTTATTTAGCAGTCCTCGGCCCTACTGTTATAATGTCATGTTAATATTGATACAATTGAATGATTCCATAACCATACATATATATGAATTTATTTATTGAATCATATATACAAATGTCATCATCATTACAGATTTAGACCAAGAACGAATTTACAATCATAATTGTCAATTTATCAAACTATAAAACTGGAAGCTAGTCGAGGCTTGTTTATGTGGGCTTTACCCACATAATTTGACAATGTCCCTGTTTATGTGGGTTTGGATTTACTTGAAGTTAGACGAATGGTTTAAATAGATTAGTTTATTGTGGGATTTGCCCATACTTGTCAGGGGTTTTAAGGGTAAAGATGGGGTATCACAAGCAGTTCTGTGTGATATAGTACCACATGATAAAGTCGGTTGCGGTTACAACTATTTAAGTATGACAGAGCAGAATCATGATAATTCTATAATAATCTTATTACTATATATTAGACTACAACATACAGGAACATCATATCTACATATTCTATATAATCATAATGACCAGGGCCCTGTTTCACGAAATTTTAACTTAAGATAAAATCCAATTTTAGTAGATACTTCAATTTTGATTGGCTAAGCACTAAAATTAATCTAATATTATCCAATCAAATTACTAAAATTGGGATCTTATCTTAGTTAAAATTTCGTGAAATAGGACCCTGCATTCTAACTGACGTCCACCTCCATTGTCACATGCCTTCGTTCTGATTTGTCCAGTGCTAGTGGCCTGCATTATGATTCTACCGGACATCATTTATAAAGGTCAAGGTGTTATCAACAACCTTATTAAATTCCGATTCACAAGTTATAATACCTATATTTTAGGAGCTTCCATTTAACATTCATTCGTCTAATACCATCTAATAATATGAGGAGATGGTGGTCATTTATAATTTAATTAATACACGTGTAGCCTATATAAATAATTATAAAACTATAATAAAGCAGGTTAAGTCCAGTCTGTAAAAAATTACCCAAGGAAGTCGGTCAGATGTTATTCCATTTAGCCCATTATAAGAGGATTAATAACATTATCTATATGCAGCAGAACAGTGTAATCCGATTTAGCAACACCTAATACATACTACAGTAGATATAACTTGTGTGATAAATATCATAATATACTGCTTTACATGAATTTGATTGGTCAGTTAAACGGAACTACTTTTTTTTATTTCATTTTAGTAAAATTAACTTCTTTTGTGTGTGTGTGTGTGTGGTGGGGTGGGGGCAGGGGGGGTGTAGTATTTTTATTTAATTGGCCTTGATGGCAACACTGGGTAAATATAAAGAACTTTGCAATGGTTGAATTGCTGTCAAAAAATTATATATCACTACGCCGTAATTTAATCATGTTCAATAAACGTGAAATCAAAACCAAATAATTATATCTATTTCTTTGTGCACGTTAGAAAGGGTTGGGTGACAATAAATCACCTACTCGTCTTTTTTATATCAAAAACTATTAACACTCATCGATCAAGTAAAAAAAAATAGACAGAGCCTTGGGTTTTCTTTTACTTTGTCACCTTTTTTTGATATTTTTTGATATCGAAAATGACAAGCAGGGGATTCTCTATTTATCACTACATATTGATTTAAAATGCATCGGGATTAATGTATTAGTGATGCGTGTCGGACACGAGGCAGCGCACATGCACTCTATTTAGGACATCCAAATGGGCAAACACTAATTAATGATGGGAGTCATGTACAAGGTAGAGTATACTTACTCATAACAGAGCTTATCAAATTGGTAAAGAAACATGTATACGTCAGCCACCGTGACTCAATGAATAGGGCATAATTCTCTCTTGTCAGTGGTGCAAGACGGGGAGGGGTGCTTGCAATGAACAGTGATTCGTTGTTGGGATCAAATGAAAAACCGGGATAACGCGTATACCTTGGCGTGCACGTAATATATATCTTTGACGGTTAGAATTCAATGCTTCCCGGGCAGCATTTCCCTCGGCACACTGTATAGCTAGGCCCGGTAGGTGCAGAAAAATAGGACGTTAAACCCCATCGCATTCATGCAGTTCTATTACATAATGTTTTGTACTTTGACATTATGTAAATATATATTATTTTTCTATGCAGCTCACAAGATAACAAAAAATGCTTCAGAACGTCAATTTGATCTTATAAAAACAAATATTATAGGTGGGCGTTGGCAAAGTGCAAAAGTGGCAACTTAATTACTCAAAGAGGGGAACAAATATAAGACCAACTAATATGATCTGAAGAAGTATCCCCAAGGTACAAGATAACTTTGAATAAGTCTTCAGACAATCATTGGAAATTAAATCAGCTTCATTTTTCTATAGATTCCCTAGTCTCTTCTGATTAGAGGAAATCGGACGAAAAACAGAAACTATATTTATGAGTTGAGTTGATTAGTTCTGCCACCATAAACACAGCAATGGAATAAAGTCAATTGGCTAATAAGCCCATACATCAGCAGTAATTCATCATACATACAATTTCTAGGAATAAGATCTCACTCTAGTGTATGAATATCAATGACTCTATTAAATAATATTGTTTGAAGGTGGCTAAAAATCTATAAAAGATTAAGCTCGGGAGACAAGAATACGCCAATCTGTTTTTTATATTTCTTTTTTTATATTATTTAATCCCCCATCATCGATCATCCGGGATTAAGTGAAATATGTATCGACGGTATCTAGTGATTTATCCTATTTTTATCAACCAAATTTCTCTCATAGAAATAGTGTCGCCAACACTATAGGCGCCATGCTAGTTTAGTTGGCAGGAAACCCGATTGTTTAATGGCACCCACCTTCGCCAGATCCATCATCTTGGTTTAGTGAATACGTTTTGACGATGTATACAATTTATTTTTCTTCATCGCAGTACCGTGTCCCTTTTGATGAATCGGATTGAAGTAATTTATAACGATATACACCCAAACCTACCCCATCGCACAGGACCACTGTACTGTGCTACATGGAGAGGGATAGAGATTGGGTTAAACGTCCACTCGACACAAAGTAGGCCATTTCGGGACTAACATATGGTTCAATTTTATTTCACTAATTCGCTAGCGCGTAGGTTTTTTTTAGAAGTAGGGGGGACTTGAGGACGCAGAGAAAACCCAAGAGGTTGGACATCCGAAACAAGGTCAGTTGATTCAATGACAGACCTTAAGATATAGCGCGCACGTGCTAACCATTCGGCCATCCAACCCCTCACACCGTCATTGGATATAATCCCACATACACAGAGGCACAGTGACAAGGTTCTGACTACCTTACCAAAAGATCCGGTCGAGAAACGGCCGCAGGATCCTCCAGATTGGTTTTCCTTATACGCTCACATTTATTTTCATGTGGACTTATATTGTTGCCCCTGTCCGTCCCTCCACAATTTGTTTGTGGACAGTCTACAGGTCATAATTTTTATCCGATTTGATAATACTTGAAATATAGGTTTATCGTCAACAGATCTCGATGCCTTTCGACATTGGCATACATCGGACTGTAACTTGGTGTATTATGGCCCATGATTGTACAAAAAAAATGCGATTTTAGCTTGTGGACAATCTAGACATTGTATCCGATTTTGATGAAACCTAAATATATGTTTATATCCCAAGGATCGCGGTGCCTGTCGATATTAGCTCTTATCGGACGGCAACTTCCTAGATTGTGCAGCCCCTGATTGTGCGAAAATTCTAGCTTGTTCTCTATCCATCTCTTGTAAAATGTGGGCGCATGGCAAAAGCTGGGTTTTATTCGATCCACATCACAAACACGATAATGAAAAAGATGTTTTGTAATTTCTCTATTAATAAAATCAATAGAATGAATGTAGCACCTTACAGTGTTCAAACCCAGCAAACAATGATGCATACAATAACATAATTTAACAGCAAAATCTAAAAAAGAAAAGTTCCAGCAGTATAATAAAATATTTTTTTAAAATCGTTAATGCGTTAATTATGTTTAGAGTCAGTGTATGTCTGTAATTATTAGACTATTGACATTTAATTAAACGCTGTGTTAGATATGCCATTGAATCTAATGGGTGTAATATATTGTGCATTATTCACTAACGAACAAAATGGAGTCATTCAGGTGGTATTAAAACATGTACTTTTAATCTTATAGATTTATAGCATTAATGCCCTAGGTGATGCATTGACCCAAATGAGTCAGGGAGTGACTTTTCTATAAGCCCGTCTTTAGGATATTAACTTTAGATCCAGTATTGGGTTATTCGGAGACACACTGTATTTTGAGTATTTGTTAACCAAAAAATACAGTAATATACTCTTCAAAAAAAGTAACGCAAAGCCAGATTTTTAATGGATGTTTCAAAGACATTTAATACATGAACTAAAAATGGAAAACTCTTGAAAGTTTACACATATAAATAACAGCAACCATAGCGGTAGTAAAAGTCATCAAATGTCCCAACGTCACATTTGACGTCACGTCCTGTTAGTAACGAGTGTGCCCCCCCCCCCCCCCCCTGAGAGTCAATTACTGCCTGACACCTCCTGCTCATAGACGCAATCAGATTGCGGATGGCAGCCTGGGGAATCGTAGCCCACTCAGCCTCCAAAGCGGCAGCCAGCTGTTGCAGTGTCTGAGGTTGTTGTTGTTGCTGTCGCAGACGTCTATCTAATTCATCCCAGAGATGCTCTATTGGGTTTAAATCCGGAGATCTGGAAGGCCATGGCATAACATTGATATGGTGGTTTGTCAGGAAGGCTGTGGTGATCCGTGCTGTATGGGGACGGGCATTGTCCTGCTGGAAAACAGCGTTGATGTTGGCCATGATGGGAAGGACGTTCGGACGCAGGATCTCGTCGACATAGCGCTGTGCTGTCAAATTCCCCCTGATGTGCACCAATGCTGTCCTGGCGTTATAAGAGATTGCTGCCCACATCATAACACTGCCGCGACCAAATCTGTCGACTTCCTGTATACAATTTGCAGCGAAGCGTTCACCTCTTCGGCGGTAGACACGGGACCTTCCATCCTGTCTGCGGAGCAAGAATCGGGATTCATCGCTAAACCATACGTGTCTCCATCATAGAACTGTACTAGAAAGGAAGTCTGACTGGTGGTTTATGTTATTCATCGCATGCGCGAAGTCTCAGAACCTAAGTTACTTCCGGTTAAACAAAACCCTGAAGAAATGTGTATAATGGAGTCCAGTGAGCTTCGGAATAAAATAAGAAAAAAACATCGTCTGCACAACTTCCAATTACCAAGATATATCCGAAATTAATGTTTAACCATGTGTAAGTTATTTTGTATCAATACGGTTAGTTGTCAGTACATGTTTCGTTCGTATAAAAATTAAAAGGATACTACGGTACCCAGCCGACACAGGCCTACAACAATAACACTAACACATAAAAAGTATGATAAGTTATTGAATAATCATTTTCAGTGAGAATGCGCCAAGGACGCATTCTATTGTATTATAAAACCTCAATTTGTTTCTATTCGATATAATAATATTTCGTCAAACGTAATAAAAACTATGCAGCTAGTCTAGAATCTACAATTTTCTAATTATATAGGCCTGTATACATGAAGGCCTATAGTCATGTTTTATCTTTACTTTAGGCCTACGTTGTTTTTTTTTGGTGTATCAATATTCATTACTTCAAGGTGTCTTCATAGCCCCCCCCCCCTTCAAAAAAAGTAAGTTAATAGCTAAAATTTCCCTTTTAGTTTTAGATTGTAAGAAAAACTGTTTTGATAATTAGATATACCGTATACGTCTTTACGTGTATAAATAAATAAAAAATCTGTCTTTATCAATTAAAGATATAGGAAAAATCAAATAATATCCTAAGGAAATTTTCTATAAAATTTAGACTTTAATGAATGGTCTCAGCATTTTGTCAAATTCAAATGTGCTATCAGTATTTTAAAACAATATGTTTGCACACTGAAATTTCAAGGTAAACTTTTAAAAAAAAATCATTTGAATGGATGTTCTGTTTCTAAGCCCTCATTTAATATTGAAAACATTATATGTGTAGGTGAAAAATACCGATCGCTATCAAGTACAGCACATAGGCCATTCACTGTATTATAGACCTTAGGGAATCGATTTTCAGGTCACCCAACGAAAAAAAATGACCCGAAATTTTAAAAGCGTTAAGTGTCCGGATAAGCAACTCAATTTTTTTTAGCCCAAATTTTGAGACAAGGTATATACACCATTGCTCTATATTTTTACGTTGAAATTTCATAGGTACCCAGACCTTTATTTTTCCGACTATGTTCAAATTAGGATAATTCTTTTAAATATTGGTCGTATTGACATTATAAAATTTGCATGAATGTAAATCTAAATGTCAGATAGTGTCATGTTTTTTTTCCATTCTTACACCATATTTATTTAATGATACATAATTATTGGATCTGAAAACTGTCTGTTAGGATTATGTTGAAAATATTATTATTAATACCCCTTTAAACTCCTCAATTTCTTTATGAAAATGTTAATACCAGTTACCCTGTACTTTCTTTCTTTTGTAGGCCTCTGAATATAAGATAAGCTCTTCACTGCTACAACCTTCCATAAATAATAAAGTGTGAATAATACTTTGTCAGTAATTTCGGAAGAGGGCCTGGCAAGGACATTGTCTATTCGATTCGTTGGAGTACATGTAAAAGAATCCTTGACAATTTCCGAAATAAGAGTAGGTAATTAATTAGTCTGCTGTCTGGACAAAATTTACTTCATAGCACACTGTATGACAAACACTTGTCATTATTTGCCAAACCATGCAGAAAAATAGGAGATAAACCTCCATCTGTTAAAATATGCAGCCTCTATCGTGTTCAGAAAAAACTGATCCTCTATTGCTATTCAGAGGTTTTCAGGTTATTTTTTTTAATGTCTGTAATTGTTAAAATAAATAAAGGGGTTCTTTTTTTTATGTATCTTATTGTTGTTGAAATATTTGTTAGTAATATTCTTATAACAAGAAAAGACCCCTGTACATATGTACTTCAAAATTGGGGGGTTGGGATAGTATCGAGTGCTGTGCATCAACCTCTTCTGGCCGGTCACCTCTGGCTTGCTGTTGTGATTTCGATCCCTGGTGTGAGCGTATGTGGCTTCGAGATAGGGGCGCCTTCTCAAATTCATGGGTTACTCTCACACGAAAGACACCTGCGTGTGCGCTTTGATAATAACAATGCAAAATAAGACTTGTCTACTATATCAGCTTCGGTGGAAGTTGTCGTTTAACTCTTAAGAACAACAGTTCAAAATTGAAGAAGCATGGACAGGAAGATGCTGTCCAGGCAAAATTCTCCTTCCTTGGATTTTGCAAATAGTCATAGAATAAAGACTACCATATGTTATCGTAATGAAATACTGAAGGATTGCATGTGTTGACAAGATAATGTTAAAACCCAATTCCATATAGTTCAAAATTGAAGAAGCATGGACAGACAGATGCTGTCCAGGCAAAACTCTCCTTCCGTTTTTTCATTGAAAATTGTTTTGAAGAATCAGTTTGTTTACAAAATTATGATGCCAATGTGTACCAATGAGCTTGTGTTTTTTGTCCCATCTAAACAACTAGACACTGTTCTTTGCCATGTTGTCCCTCCTACACTACCGACTGGGAGAAACCATGCTGCAAAATGCTGGAGAACTTTATTGAATAACACCAGCATACATAATCCTTATATATTCAGATTGGTATTTTTTTTCTTTGGAAAAAATTATAATGAATCAATTTGAATTAAAAAGATTAAGTATGAAGACAATGATTCTAATATCAAGATTTTTATTTTTGCTACGAAAATATTTTAAGTGCAACTTTTCTTTTGTGTGAAAATAGATTTGAAGAATGAGTTTGGTTACAAAAATATACATGATATTTACATCCTTAAATAATGGACCCAAAACAAAAAAGTAGTTTTATTTTTACAAGAAATTCTGTAGATCGATAAAATATAAAAAATTATTTATAAACGAAAATATTTTAAGTGCATCTTTTTTTTTCTCTGTGAAAATAAATTTAAAGAATCAGCTTGGTTACAAAAATACACATGATATTTACATAACATCCTTAAATAATGGACCCAAAACAAAACAATTCAAGAAAATCTGTAGATCGATAAAATATAAAAAATGAAGTAAAAAAATACGGTATTCATGTTATTATTAACTTCATAAATATAGGAAAGTTGTCTCAAAATTTCCAGTCGCTATTTCAAAATTATTACAAAATAATAACAAAAACATCAAATATCAGTTCACGCATGCATAAGCTTTGCAATCTACTGCTATATGGCCCATACTGCCATAGTATGGGATCTATATTTAAGTACTTTTTAAAAATATAAATACCGAAGTAAAAAATACGGTCTTCGTGTTATTATTAGCTTCATAAATATAGGAACGTTGTCTCAAAATTTCCAGTCGCTATCTCAATTACAATTATTACAAATTAATAACATTAATATCAGCTCACACGACTCCGCTTCATTATAAACAATAGCAAAGCCTTCGACCGGAAGTAACTTAGGTTCTGTGGACTTCGCGCATGCGATGAACAACATAATTCATCGTCCAATGACAAATACTGCAGGGTCAGTTATCCATTATTATACGATCTATGTCTCCATCTTCCATGAGGCCATACCCTGTGTGCTTGACACCATTGCCGTCGTAGCTGGCGATGTTGTCCGGTCAGAATTACGCCTCTAACAGGACGTCTTGGTCGCAAACCCGCTTCTCGTAGACGATTTCGCACGGTCTGGTGCGAGATCCTGCGCAGTCCCGGTATTGAGGATGCAGTGGAGACAGCAGTTCTCGTCCTTTGGCGTAGGTGGCGCAACCGGATGTAGCGATCCTGGGCAAGTGTAGTGACACGTGGTCTATCGGATCTGGGGAGGTCACGTGTTGAACCTTGCTGCTGGTAGCGATTCCATAGCCTGGATATGGTGCTAGGGGACACATTAAAAAAACCTCGCAACATCTGTTCGGGTCTGACCAGCTTGCAACCGTCCGATGGCGTTGTTCCTCTGCGTTTCGTCCAGTCTGGGCATTATAAAAACTGTGCTGAGAGTTTAAACCAAAGTGAAGCAGAATCGAGAACCCAGCAGTTTTATAGTGATTGTTGTGCATTTTGCACGTGCATACCATGCCGTGGCGTAAGTGACTCAAATCCACTGCTGTTGCGTTTGCGCGATTTTTCGTTGTTACCTATCTGTGTTTAAAGTTATTGATTTCCGAATGACTCTTGCGATGGAAATGCATTTTGTAAGCTCCATAACACAACATATTTAGCGTTGGTAACAATAAATTTTCTCTTACCCATTTTTAAACGGAAATTTTCGGTTTTGCGTTACTTTTTTTGAAGAGTGTATTAACAGACTGTGTTAAGTTATTCAATCACGAACAATCAATAAACAATTCAAGATGGAGAGGGAGAGAGAGAGAGAGAGAGAGAGAGAGAGAGAGAGAGATAGAGGGAGGGTAGAGGGACATAAACTAGGTCATATCATTCAATTTAATTCAAATAATTTGCATGGGCGTAGGTGTCTTTAGCAGTGGGGGAAACCAGATGACCCGGAGAAAACCCACGAGATTGGACCAGCCACCCTACTGTGAATTGAAACCACGCCAGTTGACTCAATGACAGACCATATAATACAGCGCGCACGCGTTTACCATTCGATCACCCAGTCCCAATCCAAGCAGGACGTTAAACTCCGTTGAATTAAAATAGTAGAAATCTTGACTGACTTAATGTGTCTTTAATATTCTGAAATGCTTCTGAAGCACCGATTCACACCGATTGTCAATACCAGATAGTCCATTACACACAGGGTGTGAGATTGACACAGTATACTTCATATTCCTGGCTTCCGTTGGAGAGAAAGACATCAAGTACTTCCGGTTATCGTGATATCTCGTGAGAGTGGAAGATTAGGCGAGAGGAGATCAAATTGAATTCTGGTGTAAATTTATAAATCAAGTCTTAAGGGTACTCAACAGATTCTTTAAATATTAAACCACTTTTAGATGAGGTTTCGATTTCGATCCCGAAGTTTCCCAAACCTGCCCTCTCCAAGCCGTGACAGTGTCTGACGAGGAAACGTGTCTAAGCGTTTGGATATCACAACGAGCTGAGGTCTCTTGTATAGCATTAACAACAAGTTAATAAATCCCGAAGAAAGTCGTTCGAGTGCCACGGAAATCGTAAAGTAGCCCCTTTACAATTGAAATTCAAAATATGGGTAGGCGGTAGCAACAATAAACGCGGTAATTACCCTCACAACACATTGCATGGAGTATACTAGGAATGGTTCCTCTACTGATGTCTTCCGTCGTGCTCCATCCATAGTAAGGCTTTCATTTGAGCAAGTTTTGTAGTCAATTGATTACAAAAAGGTTACTGGCCTACAACTCCTTTAATTTCAATAACACTGACCAAAAACTGTAATGTACATAGCTTAACATATAATAATCAATTCCCATCGAAATATAGGTGATTAAACCCAGCTGCTATCCGAAATTTCTGCTCAGTTTAAAATGGCCGCCGAATCTGAATCACGGGGTATCATGTCACTCAAAAATACAGAAAAACTGTTCGGTAAGATAAGATTATTATTTCAGTGTTCCACTCTTCACTATTTGTAACATAATTACCCTTTTCCATGCAAACTGTGATATGTGTTGAAAATTTGCAATTGCACCTAATTTTACTTGCTCAAAGCTTCAATATTTCCTTTAATGCAGGACAGTTCAGCCAAATTTCAATTCATTTCAGCGTTTGTTTCCTGTAATTCGCTACGTTTTCTAGTCGTTGTTGTTTGGTTTGATTGCAATTTCTCGATGACGTCAATCAGTTTCTGTTTGTTTTTTGTTTTTTTGTTTCAGCACCTAGATCACAAAGACTCTGTCAGGCGCGGATCCAAGCCCCCCCCCCCCCCTCAGCCCCAGTGACATAGTTGATTTTCATTTTCGTTTGTTTTGTTACTGTTGTAGTTCACATACCTGCTCTTTAATAGATGATATAAACATAATCTTTTTTCGCATTGTCTCCGCCCAAGCAAACCAAGGTTGCAACATATTACCCTTTGCTCCAATGTATGCCCCCCCCCCAACAAAATCCTGGAGCCGGGCCTGCCTGTCGCTTAATTAAATCTGACTAAAATATCCTTCACTTCCATGATATTAGTTTACTGTATCTATTGAAGCTCGTTATCACGCGTTGATATCATCAAAGCTCTGAACCATTTCACTGATTTAATTACATATGCAGTATGGATATATAATATATTATTATCGTGATAATTGAATATCAGTGAGTTCCTACAAACAAAAACATCTATCGTAATACATTCCATTCATACACCCTCTTCATTTACCCTGGCGGTAATTAATCAACATTCTTAATGAAATGAAGGCAGTATCTGCAGTATCATCAAACATGAATTATTTACCCCATAGGCCCCAACAATTTATATTTGTGAAATGAAATGAAATGGGGATTAACGTCCTACTGTTCTGCTCCGGACTGGGATAATGAAAACGGGCATACAACATACAGTGTGCTACGAGGGACATTTCGCTCGGACAGAGGCGCTACGGCCTACTCTTACATCGAATTCCAACTGTCAATGGATCTTTTACGTTCACGTCAATGTGTACACGGGGCCTCGTTTTTTCGTCCTTGTCAGACACTGCGTTCTAAATCACTGAAAAGGGAAACCACGCCGGAAAAGCGAGATGAATGTTCTCGGCCAATGCAGGGATCGAACACCCGACCTCCAGGCTAGCGAGCCTGCGCCTTTACCCACTTAGCCACGTTAACCTCATATTCTGCTTTAAAAACCTACTTTAAAATCATAAGCGTTTAGTTTCACATATTTCAGCTTTGAGACTTTAACAAAACGTCGCAGATACACGAATTGAGTGGGTTATTTATTGAACAAGACCTCGGAGAATTCGATATTAAATTGGTTTAGCCTTAGATTTCAGTACGCCTGCACCTATAAATAGATAATGTTGAGACACAGTCAATACCAATCACAGATTCTATTTCGTTTTATTTTTTTTTTATAGTTCAAAATTTCGTTTCACATGTCTTTACTACACTAAGAGCTGGAAGAGTTATTATCATTGACGTGTTCTAGGTGATATGAGGGATTAGCCAATGAAACGGTCTGTTACAGCGAGCTTTTGGCGTGACGATAACTCACCCACCGCCATCTTAACGTGTTCGCGAATCTTATTGATGGGTCTGTTTTAAATTCGATTGAATCCAACTCTGCAGATTATTTACTGTTGATAGTTTGATTTAATGTTTCTTAAAGATACATTAGGTAAGATAAGCAATAAGGCGTGAGCTGACAGTTCTGGCTATAATAGTTTCAAAAATAGATAATGAAAAGAGAATATGCTGAAAATTTCAGTCAAATTACTTCACTCTGAGCCTAGATATCGATATAATTATAGCCTAGCCTCGATTCTCATTACTACCGTTGTTACCATAATAAATAAAGTCTCGATCACCCATTCTTAGGGTAACCGCTTCGACCACTAAACGTATTTAATCTACTTATATCGCAGCCATACGATGCCACCGAGAGTTGATTTTGGTCATGATAAGTTAATAAAAGTCTAACAATTCAGGCCTAAAGACATATCTTCAAAGTGACGATTTAGATCTTACATAATGTATCTTTCATTAAATGCTAAACAATTAATCTGAGTACCTTGTTCGTGGATTAAGCCGTTGGAAATTTGATTTTCACAGAAAACAAGTAAATCGCTCATCATTACTTTAAGGCAATGGCAGGACATGGTGATATTGAGAGAGGCAATAAGAATGACAAATTATTAATATCAAGCTGCTATACTCCAACCTTTTACATACGTCAACGTCTTCAGTATAAATATTTGGAATATCTTTTTTTTTAAACCATGTTTTTATTCAGGTCGTCTGAATGGGATTGGGAACAGGCTTAGCCTATGTAAAAACCAACTCCGTTGGAATATCTAACAGTTTTCATACATGTATTTTACAACGATTCAATCTAACCAATGTAATTTCAGATCAGTTGCTTTCAATCATTTTTATCATTGTCTTTTGGTTTTATGCTCCACGTTGTCTTAAGTGAATTTTACTCGATACGACAGAATGACAGAAGACCATTAGACATTTTTCTTGAATAACTAACCGTTGAAGCGAGCTCTTTAGATGATGAAATGTGATTTAGATACCATACTAGATTCAATATTCGCAGATAAAAATGAGTATTAAGCAAGACATTGACATGTGATGACATGATTAGTGAATACGAAATGAAATGGAGTTTAACGTCCTACTCTTCTGCTCCGAACTGGGCTACGTCATACAGTGTGCTATGAGGGAAATTTTACCTGGACAGCGGCACTACGGCCTACTCTTATATCGAATTCCAACTGCCAAAGGATCTTTTACGTTCAAGCTAATGTGTACAAGGGTCCTCGGTTTCTCATCCCATCCGAACGACTAGATAACTTTCCTTGTCAGGATCTCAGTCCTGCGGGGGGAATCACGCCGGACAATGCAGGGATCGAACATCTGACCTCCAGGCTAGCGAGCCAGCATCTAATCACCTAAGCCACCGTGACCCCCGAGTAGTGAATACAAATCGGCGTTAATAATTCACGGTTGCTTTTGGCCTTTCGGATAGATGGGGGTGGGTGGGGTAGCTTTAAAAAGACGTGAATTAAGAATTCATATTACATGTAATTTTGCATCTTATTCTTGACTGACTGTTAACTTACATTGTTAGGTTATAAAAATCTTGATATAGATCATCAAGTCGCTGCGTGATGAATCCATAGAATACCAGGTATTATATCTGCTGTACAGAAAACCTACAAGTTGGTTAGTTAGCCTCAGCTATTGATATTAGGATGATAATCTCGATCTCTATCTTACTTACATGCACATATAGTTGATCTGAGGGTATTAACCACTGGCATCGTTTTTAAAAGGAACCGTCCTATTTATCTAAGTAGCACATACTTACAGATTACAACCCACAAAAAAACTCTCAGATCGCAAGACGAATATCTTTTAGACTTAAAACGTTTCGATACAGGTCGTTGTATTACACAAGTCATAATAAAAGGGCCCGGGGGAGAGGGCAATGAATGCGTTTATAATAATAATCGTAATGAGCTGATGAGAAAAGGAGTCCCAGAAATAATATTCATGCTATACGCATAGGTGCACCGGGAATAATTTGGATATTCGATTTAAGGATGAGATGTTTGATATTTATTTGTCTAAATGGTTTACGATTTGTATATCCTTGTACTTGTTACAACATCACTCTCGATTTATCAAAATTGTCCTGTGTTCAGTGTTCTCCTCTTTCCTACCATCACCCACATACCGACTACTAATTCTCCTCCAAACACCACCACCCTAGCAAACCTCGCCCGCCCCCCACCGAATCTACTCGTCCGCCCCCTGAATAGAACAAAGAAGCATCAGAATTGTGATTCGATCATCTTCATTATTTGATTAAACATTGCTAGCAGCTTTAAATACGTTACCTACGCTGAAAACTAGGTTATAATGGCGACCAAATGAATAAACCCAGCAGAAGTAAATTAAAGATGTACTCGAGATGGTCAGTAAGCAGCAGACAATCTCATTCACCGCACCACTTCACTGTCCTCTGTCTGTAACTTTAATGATGGCAGTCATCAATTATTCCAACTCCCTCCATCCTTGACTCGCTTCTATGTTTATTCCGTGCCCCTCAAACACGTCTCAGATTTTAACAATGGCGGATAACGAACACGCGGTGGTTATTCACGTATTGTAATTCAACTTATAGGAGTATTCCTTACAAAGTTTAATGACATTCGGCACTCTTTTAATTTTGAGAGAGAACTAATTCGAACCAGGAGCAAATCAAGACAATATGCATGGTCTATAAAGTAAGTTAAAAGCATGATAAACTCAACATTGTAAGGGAAAAAACCTTTTTTTTTAAAAATATAGTCCAAACTTAAAAGTCATTGGTATTTTGTAAATAAAAACTCTGTAACGTAACAGAGTCAAGTATTTTTATTAATCCACGAGAAAATTAACAACAGCTGAACGAGATATTTACAAAATGTTCCCTCAATTGAAAGTCTAAAGGCCCATTGAAGAATAGGGTGGGGGGGGGGTCTTTCGTTGTACGCCTACATCATCTCACTCCAAATACAAAATAGAATCGCTGATCTGCGTTCATGATATAAAGTGTTCTCGACTCTTATTCTCACAACCAATTCTACCAGTACCAGAGTGGACGTACTAGACCAAACTTTTGTCTTTTTTTCAATTACGTAGTTTACAAATTGTGATGACGTCAGTGTTCTGGCAGAGAGAGAGAGAGAGAGAGAGAGAGAGAGAGAAATGGGGTTGAACGTCCACTCAACACAAACTAGGTCGTTTCGGGACTAACATATGGTTTAATTTTATTTCAATAATTCGCTTGCGCTTAGGGGTCTTTAGCAGTGGGAGGAAACCGGAGTGCCCGGAGGAAACCCACGAGGGTGAGAAGGCGCCCCTATGTCCATGCCACATACGCTCACACCGGGGCTCGAAACCACAGCCGCAAACCAGAGGTGACCGGCCAGCTAGAGGTCGAAGCGCGGCACTCTAGACCACTAGGCCATCCCAACCCCCCGTGTTCTGGCAGAAAATGTTACCAAAATCAATAGTATACAAAAGAACAAACAACATAACTGTGTTATAGCTATGTGAACTCCTCGAATGAGAAAATGGTATCGGGTGTTCTAGAAAGAGAAAGACCAAGCTATAATTATGCATATAAACATTCAATTTTTTTTCAATGGGAATACAGAATTATTCAAGGCATTATTATATTGGTGGGAGGTTGGATGGCCTAATGATCTAACGAGTGCACTTTAGACCATAAGGTCTATCAGGTGTGGTTTCGATTCCCCAGCCTCGTCGTTTTCTCTGGGTCCCCGGTTTAATGCCACTGCTAAAGACTCCTACGCAAACGAATTATTGAATTAAAATTGTACTATATGTTAGCAAAAATATGATCTAGTTTGTGTCGATTGGGTAGAACGTGAATTGAAGCACTTAGAAATAAAAAGAAATGTTTTCAGAAAGTTTCAATTTTGGACAAAAATGCGCTCCAATTAGGCCTATCACTGAAGAGAGGTCCATCATTACACCACATCCATATTTTGTTTTGAACAAACGGACGGAACACGTTTCAATACATCTCTCTTTAATTTCAACATCCAATATGATTTATTGGTTTGTCTCACACTATTCCAAGATTTTATCACTTCATACGTTTTGTATTTGCCAGAAAAAAAACAAACAGCTCTACACCAGACTAGCTTTATCGTTGCGTGTTTAAATCACACCACGCAGACTGCATGAATTATTAAATCCTCTCTCTAGAAATTGTTTGTTAAAAATCACTCAGACTGTCCAATCAAATCATACTTTTATCTTCCGACATTGTAGCTATATCGGATAATTTCTACAGCCGTAATAGCATATAAAGGACTTTATGATTGTTCTAAAACAATATAACGATCATTTGTTTTACATTTATTTAATACGGCCTGAATATGATTGAGAAATAATAGACAATGTAGGAATTAGGTTTGGAATATGCATTATATTATTTTAAAAAGTCATTAGTGCAAAATGAAATATGAAAATAGTTTCGTATCTTTTATAAAAACCAGACTGTTGGTGGAAACACAACAGCTCCATTACCCAGGAATTCTAACATTACACCTACACTCCAATTAAATCAAACTAGACTTTAAGATCTCGAGTTTAAAGATGGATTACGTAAATCGGCCTATTGCAGGTCCTTTTTTTGTATTAGGCATTTAATGGGCCATAACTTTAAACACTCATACACGTAATTTCGTTCAGTAGAACCCATACCACCGCTTGACTAAAAGATATACCTTATGATGCACGCGTTAACCATCGCCCCACACCTTCCGTTCCAGAAACGCTTATATTTACAGAAGAGATCGTCCCAATCAGTGCTCGTGTAGGTATGTCCTCGGGAACCCTATAATGCTGTTAAGGCGACACCGTTGACAACAGATATCAGCCATGGCATATTTATTCGATCCGCCGAACAATTTACATGATGTTTATCCCTACGTTAATATCTAAATTATACGTTGTTGGTTTTTGTTACTTATAATGTATCTTTAGGAATTACAAAGTATTAAAGATAACTCATAATTATGTCCAAAGTATCTCGTGCGGCAAATCCATAAACGGCTTTAATCAATTTTCAAGAAAATAGGGGAGAGAAAATATTCTTAACCAATTGAAATAATTCGCGTGAACCCATGCATAAATCTTCTGTCTATATATCTAACATTTTGGCCTAAAGGTGTCACTTCTTAATCCCTGGAATTATTGACTGGCCATAAAAAAGGCTTGAGCAGTAATCAGCGATGTCTATAATACCAGGACCTACTGCCGGCAGGTTAAGGGTAACAAGTCAGTCCGAACTAATTCCCTGTGAATTAATCAACCAATATGGGATGCGTATAGGCAAAATCAATCAGTTTATTTTAAAGATGCGCTGAGTTGGTTTTATTGATCGGTTTGATATAAAGTTGTTGTCATGTTAAAACTGCCTTAAAACTACCTTAAGTTTGGTAATGCAGCTCTCGTTGTGGTTTACGTCTGTTGCAAATATCGTTTTATTTAATAGATGTTGCTTTATGGTGTTGCAAATATCGTTTTATTTAATAGATGTTGCTTTATGGTGTTGCAAATATCGTTTTATTTAATAGATGTTACTTTATGGTGTAATTATAATTGTAACAAAGGAAAAAAGTATGAACAATCTCAACCATTAGACAAAATTCGAAGTCCTAAAAACGGTGTTATCAGCAAATGGACTGTTCACCGTGTACAAAATACACGACAAACAGTGGTAACAGGTGTCACGAAGAGTAAGCTTACCCTGCTGTAGCTTTTTTTTTTTTGATAAACTGTTGTTTCATGGTGTAATTCTAATTGTAACAGATGTTACAAATGTTTTTGGTTTTTGTGATAAATGTTGTTTCATGTTTTTTTTTGTATTCTAATTATATATATACTGTATTTTTAACAATAATCAGAGCTTCTAATTTTAAAGGCAATATAAATAAGGTTTTCAATATTGTCTTTTGGTGTAATTTCTTAGTTTGTAACAGATATATCGAATGATTAATTTGTCCTGGTGGTTGTATTTTCGTATGAGAAAACTTTTTTATTACGTTGGACATAAAATGAATAACTTTTCGTGCGTCGTTTTTGACTACAGTACTTATTTAATCTGTAACCAACGCATCCGTGGGTGACACTTCGGTGCATGGCTGAGTGTATGTGTGAGAAAAGAGAGAGAGGGAGGGGGAATGAGAAAGGGGGGCGGAGAGAGAGAGAGAGAGGCCTGGTCGTTTTGGGGCTAACATGTGGCATAATATTAATACAATAATTCGATACTCTCAGTAGAAGACTCGCATGCTTCAGACGACTCGGTCAACCATCCCCCCGTTACAGCCTGCAGGACAATTGTGGTTAACAATCTGGCTGAGACAGTAAGCCAATTAGTTACGATACGGAATACAACATATGTAACGATATACATTATGTATTGTGTATTGTCAGCTTTATCAATGTTCTTATATAACAGACTGAACAATTCCGAAATCCTACTCCTGTTGAATGTTAATTACCTGTCGGACAAAATAGCGATGAGCTTACATCATAGGTGATGGCGACCATCAATGTTATTAACATACTTTGTTACAAAATGAAAGGAACTGGATTGAGCTAATGAAGTTGGGGAACGCTATGCAGTGTCCTATGGGGGGAATTTTTACGACTTACTCTTATATCGAGTTCCAATCGTCTGGGATTCTTTTAAGCGCAACGGGGGCGGGGGTGGGATGGCCTATTGGTCTAGAGTGCCGCGCTTCGACCTCTAGCTGGCCGGTCACCTCTGGCTTGCGGCTGTGGTTTCGAGCCCTGGTGTGAGCGTATGTGGCATGGAGATAGGGGCGCCTTCTCAACCTCGTGGGTTTCCTCCGGGCACTCCGGTTTCCTCCCACTGCTAAAGGCCCCCTACGCGCAAGCGAATTATTGAAATAAAATTAAACCATATGTTAGTCCCGAAATGACCTAGTTTTTGTTGAGTGGACGTTAAACCCCATTTCTTTCTTTCTTTCTTTTCTTTTAAGCGCAACGGACCTCGGTACAAAGTGACAAGTTGAAACCATGCCGCTAAGTCCAGAGTAAGTTTCTCTTCTCGGCCGACTCCTCCAAGCTAGCGAGCCAGCCTCTTTCTCATTGAGCTACGGCGGCTCCCACAACCTAGGCGCGGTCAAGCAAAATGATGGCTAGGGTTAGACATCATCTCAATTTTCAAAATACCAATGACCTCTCCAACTGACCTGACAATAAGCCCCCCCCCCCTCCTCTAAATCCAATCTACCTAGTTGAAAGCATGTGCCATTGCTGAAACTATTTTTGATTCGGTAAATACAACATTTTGAATTACAAACTGAGAAAAACAGCCAAACTGTATTTAAAAAAAAACCCAACCAAACTGAACAAAAAAACATCAACCTGCGCAAAAAAAAAGCTGCAAACAAAACTGGATTGTCCAAGCATCTTTAGAGTTTTGTATAATTTGTCATGTGATTTAGAAGTTATTTTTCCAGTCCAAATTACATTACCTAATTACCGCCAACACGAGTCCTGTTCTCTCAGAATTAGATCACTCTTCCATCATATTACCGATGGAAGAAAAAACAGGCTATAGCAACAACAAAATAAGTGTTCTTTTCTTGAAACAAAGTTTTTTCTCTGTCAGAAACTCAGGCTTTCCTAATATAAACCGACGTTATTTAGCAATGAATGATCGGTATTCTAACTTGTAAAACACGTTCAATTGTTTAAACAGTATGTCTTGCAGAACAATTACAGGAGCTTGTCGACAAATGTGGTTTTTTTTTACACTTCTAAAATAAACCCTTCGGTTTCTGTAGTGCAACAGCTACGTTCAACTCGCCCGCTATTTTTTCGTTAATGACAATATTCCTACATAGATATATAACACTCGTCTTAATGATTTTAGTGAAATGATCAATGGAGTATTTGGTTATGTCTATTATAATAACATTCAAACCATAATATCGACTTCAAAAGACGAAAAACAGATAACGGAAAATGTCATTTTCTCAGTTAAAAAAATGATATGAAAATACGACGAAGTCTTTTTTATTATCTCTTCAATAATAACTTTTCTCTCCGATTTTTCTTAGAAATATTAGAATAACTAAATGATTTTATAATATTAATGATGATATTTTCATTTTCTCAGATGTGGATTTGACGCAATATATTTAATCATGGAAACAAAACCTTAAAAAAATGTTACCAAAATGAACATTTAAAATGATACTATATACACCCGCAATGCATTCTTCGCGATACTTTTTGTAACAAATTTCGTCCCTGTTGGATGATACAAAAACTTAGCATCACAGAAGGCAGAACTGCTGAAAACATTGTTCTGTGTTTGTCTGTGATTATTAATTAGCTTGGTGTAAGCTAATATAAGCTGTATAAATATAAGCTGATTTGGTGTATGTTTATCATTAACTTGAAGACGCCGCCTAGAATCTAGAATAGAGAGATTCAGATGCGTTCCCGGGAATGAGAACGAGAACAAGGTGATTTCCCTTTTGCGTGCTACTTCATCAGTTCTCGAGGGATTCCCCACAGCGGCAGACGAACTCGCCCGTGAAACGTCTTGGAATCTTATAAGTCGTAAGTAAATTCTGTGCTAGTTTAATTCTATTTTAGACAATTTTTTCCATTATACAGAAAACACTCTTCCCCCAGCTTGAAAACAACGTATTAAAAACAAATGCCTACTTAAAGAAATTGTCTTACCTGGTTGAGTTTGTTTATATATGTCGTGCACCTGAAACAAAACACAAATCATTAGATAAATTAGAATACTTCAAGTCATCGCGTAAGAAAAATGGCCGGATAGGATATCAGAACTTGACAAAAATGTACCGGCGTGGAGTGAGAGGAAACTTGTCAGTCTTGTCACGGGGACAGGCAACGGGGGTATTGCACAAAACCCACGAACTGATACGTGAGGTACTGCCCAGTCGTGCGGTTGGAGCGTATACCGAGACTAACCCATATGCATATTGACCTGCAGATATAATGTAGGGGCATATTTTACTCTTAATGGTAAGGAATTCCAGATTAGGAGCACTGAACCGGACAGATTTGTATCCGAAAGTTTGAAGCTAAATTTCGGAACTTCTAGCATTGAACTCGTCACTAAATAAAACAATAACCATGTGTTAGTCTGAAATTGAAGGATGACGACACCTTAAACTCTGTACTATACATTTTCTTACCTTCTACCAAATATCAATATAATCTCGAATCTGATTAAACCGAATATCCTATTTCGTTTCACTTTTTATAGTTCAAATTTTCGTAATACATGTCTACACGTGGGGGGCACCGAGAGTATAAAATAACGAAACGAAATATAGATCTGAATTTTAATCAGACGGGTGTACGTCATAATTGAGAAATTCTATATATCTATACTGGAATAACCCAGGGATTCGTTTCCCCAGTATACGATAGATTTATTTTAGAATTCAACACACACAGTACTGTAAGAAATATTTATTGTGTTTGGTTTATTCATAAGAATGTCTACACTTGGCGTTACTTAACACGTTACACGATTCCATTGGGAATTACACAGATTAATAAAGGAGGCGTCCCGGGTAGATTGCATTCAGTAAGACGTGTGAAATCTGCGCAAGAGAATTTGAGAAAGTTTTATTTTCAACTTTGTTATAATGAAAGAAATATAAAACTGGATGGTGCTATAGTGTCTGGATAACCATGTTTGTAAACTTGATGACGTATGGCTGTAGCGTGTATCAGGTTACTCATTACGCGTACATAATAAATAAAATTCCTTAAAACTGAGACCGGGTTGAGACCAATAGAGGCATAACCACTTAAAAGACTTTAGTGCGCCCATATATATATATGTAATTCAGTATATTAACTTTATTAAAAGATAAATAAATTTCATTTTTCGAAATGAGGTCTTATACACATAATTACCAATAGAGACAAAGCAGGTAACTGTAAAAAAACCCACGTCATCCATGTCTACTATATGTGCTAGAAAGATATTATAAATTGAAACTTTCCCAACACTCGGTATCCCCTGCAGACGATATCTACCGTTGCTAACTAACTGTTGAATACTCCATTTACATAAATTTTAGCTCGGATTAAGTGCCTTGGACAATTTCATACTGCCAGTAAACGATGATCAGCGGTTTTAAACTACGTGGGGGCGGGGTTAAAGTGTGCGCGTTAAATTTGAAGGTCTGTCTTGGTGTCAAGTGGGCGTGTTTTCTCCGGATCCCACGCCCCCCCTCGCCCTCTCGGCTTAAGACCTCTATGGGCACGCAATTTATTGAAATAGAATTCCTGAAACGTCATCGTTTGGGTCGAGTAGACGTTAGCCCCCACCCCAACCCCTCTCCCTAATGAATATTAGGCATCTCTGTCTCTCCCTCTCTCCTGGTAGAATGGCAACAGTTGCAGCTGTCAACAACAGAACACTTTTTATACCGTGTGAAGTTAATTATTTATAACAGTATATGTTTTACTGTGTGTCATTAGGCTCACTTGACCAGTAAAACCATACTATTCATGCCTTACAGTGAACATAAATCAGTAATGGATTGATAACTACAATAGCCGACTTCAAGCTTTAGAGGAAAAATCTCTTTTAATTCCGAAGACCTTCAATTGAAGGTGATTCAAGCGAATGATGCCATCAATGTTGCTGTGCTGACCTGTAATTGTTGGCTTCATGTCACGGATTTTCTTATGTCAAGACTTATAAAAGCAATCAAAGACTTATTTCAACAAAATCAGGAAACTTGTGTAGACAGTGTCAGGAATTACTTGGCACAAGACATATAAATAGTTCAGTATGATGTAAAGGATATTGAATGAGAATTGTGAGATTATATAAAATATATTTTTATACCGCATCTAGGGTTGAGAAGGACCTTAAGATTGTAGTGGCTAATGGAGTACCATAAGATTCTAAGGGCCAGTCTTTCGGAAGGGACCCAAAAAATTAGTCCTGCTCGCAAACACGTTGACGTGTCATAAAACAGCCACGTGAAATGGGCTTTACTGTTATGCAACAATACACACCATGCAGCAAGCTAAAAGCGCAAGACTTGGTATTCACGACGACCTATGAATCTGAAAGGCTCCCAAGCCGGACGTGTGTAGCCAATCGAACTTAGTAGCAAATATGTAGGGTATTACGTGAAGAGCTTGATCAGATGTACGTAGTTAAACCAGGGATGCTGAGCAGTTGCCTTAGTCAACACCGAGATTCATCCCAGGTCACCCTGGTTAGTTGGACAGTCACCCTTCCTCCCACATTCAAGTACCTCTGACAGTTGTAATTGAAGGGTATTAGAACACTAGATATCACTTCCCCCGCTTCCAGTTGTGTACAACATAAACCTTTTTAAATAGGTGGCGAATTATTATGGTTTTCGCTTCCTTGGGCTGTTTACTAGAAATGTCACAGTATCGACAAAATGGAACTGGCAGTTTTAACACATTACAAGACTAATGCCACAATGAAAGATTTTGATAGCATAGAATATCGCGTGTTCTGTCTCCACCGATTCCACACTGTGTTGATTAAAATAAATGAGGTGAAGATAATGTAGATATATGGTATAGGTATATATAGGTAAAACAATGGAGTATATATATAAATAAATATATAATAATCAATACAGGTATTATATTTCACTTAAATTTTAACGATAAGAATCCTATTACCATGAATTTATCAATACTGTCAAATCTTATTTCTTGTCTGTGAATGGGGCGATTGGATTACCGAACGCGTGCGCGTTGTCTGATAAGGTCTGTCAATGAGTAAACTGGCGTGGAATAGATTCCCCGGTTGTACGTGAGTAGAGTAGTCGCCTGCCCGTCCTCGTGGTTTCCCCTACTGCTAAAGACACCCACACACAGGCGAATTATTGAAATAAAATTGAACCACGTGCTCGCGTAGTTGTTTATCTCTCCCTCCCTAGTCCGTCACTGACACAAGTTGGCATTTAATCGCCCGAGGGATGTTCCAGGTATGTGAATACTAACCACTAGTGTCAGATCATTAGATCTGTAAACGATCAGGTTAATTAAATAAACAGTTTAATAAAACTCCATACAGTATTAAATCTGACAGAATTCAATTAGTTTAAAGCTGTATTCCTTTGAATTTTAATATATATTCCCCTTTTCGCACCATCCAGGCTAATTTGTACATGGAACCTAGGTTTTTCATCCAATACGAAAGACTATACGTTTTCCCCTGTCCTGTATCACCAACAAGGGGGAAACACGCCGGGAAATTCCCCCAGAACCTAAAGATAAGCGAGTCATCGTGTCACTCACCGAGTAACCGTGGCTGGCTGCCTTGATCTTTTCGCGAGGAAAAATATAAGATTCTATAAAATGTTCTTTAAATTGTGCTTCGAATTGTGCAAAATGGCTACTAAGTTGATAAATTATCCTAATCATTGACCTCTCGATAATATTGACGTACAGAAAGTACACCCTGACAACCACGCGTGAAATAAAATACGTATAAACTCGGTTTTATGAATCACATAGTAGCAGACTAAAATATCTGTCGAATCTCTCGCAAAGGGATTACTGAAAACGGATGAACAATTTCCGCCAACCTGCACAAAAGTCATCAATGAATCTGTTTCATGTTAACGATTCTAAATCTAAAGTCAATATATTAAATGAGTATTTTACATTTATTTGGACAATACCGGATATTAATGTGTTTCCCGAATCTCCAAAAGTATGCCCCAAGCGTTCCTGTACTATAAATGTATTAAACTAAACAAACGAACCCAAAACGAGAGAGCGAGAGAGAGAGAGAGAGAGAGTGTGTGTTCTGTTGTTGACAACTTCAACTGTTGCCATTCTAACCGATATTGAGGGAGAGAGAGAGAGAGAAGGAGAGAGGGGGGTTGACGTCCGCTCGACATAAACTCAGGTCATTTCCTGACTAACATATGGTTCTATTTTATTTCCATAACTCGCTTCCGCGTAGGGGTCTTTAGCAGTGGGAGAGTACCGCAGAGGACCCGGAGAAAACCCACGAGGTCGGATAGGCGATTCTAGTGCTTGTCACTTTCAACCGGTGATATCGCCATGCCAGTTGACTCAAATGACAGACTTTCTTTATGATACAGCGCGCACGTGCTACGCCCTTTAAATCATCTCTAAAGTTTTTGATGAATTAAATCATCAGCATTTTTTTTATTACTTCTCAATAGTTTCCAACATGGGGATAAAACATTAGATCAATTTGTACACATAATATAAATATTATTGCAATTCATTCGGTGAACACAAAGACGCGTATTCTATGAACCGAGACCCAACCATCTCGGAATTTTGACATCATATCAAAAATTATTAAAGTCTATCATCTATGCGCAAATACCCAAAGAACAAGCATGCCAAGTTGGTTTGTTTGTTATTATTTGGGGGTACTAAAGGTTGGGGGGTGGCCCTAAGTTTGGAAATCCTGAACTGAGACTTCATTGAAGAGCGTCGCCCAGTAACAAAGATAGGTTGCCAGACAACGAAACATACGCCCACAGCAGCTAAGTATCGGAATTCGCTGAAAATCAATAGGATTTTCCATCTCATGACCTTAAACAATGTATAAATCTAAAGTCAAACGGATATTAACTTTGGCCTCTAGAGCGTCCACAAGATTTTCTGAGGTGATCGAGGGCCTTAACTCTGGCAGTAAGTATCGGAAATGGCTGATAATAAATGGGCTTCTTCGTCAAGTGACTTCAAATACTGTGTATACATTTAAAGTCCATCGGATATTAACTTTAGCCTGTAGAGCGTCCACAAGCAATTGTGGACGCCGGCCGGACGGACGAACGGACGAACGGATGGACGGGGAGATGAAAATATACGACAACACTTCTATGTGGCTATGTATCTTGTATATAGTCGGTGTTACAAAATGAAAGTTTCCCATGAATGACATAAATAGCATCATTAAACGATGAATAGAATGGTAAACGTATAAGCACCATACATAGTATGATTTGTCTTTTTACGAGAACAGACGGAATGGTGATTTGTAATCCACGGCGCGACAACAAGTCGATTTGTATATAAACAGATGCTGTGAGTGGTGACAGACACTCTAGATATATGTGTAATAGAATGTCAAAGATTTTTCCTATCCATTACAAATAATTGAGAATGATTTACCAAATAGACATTTGTATGTAACGACTTTAATTCCCTTTTGGTTCTCTGTATGACAAACATAACGAGTTTAATTCCCGTCGGTTCTCCATCACAAACATCGATTACATCTACTGTAATTATTCTATTACAGCATGTAGTTGATGACATGTCTACTATGTGATGTCTAGTATTCAAACAGACAGATTCTAATACATCCATAGGGTGCCAAGGGAATTGATTCGGTGGTGAGGGAGGGTATCATATGCTAGTCCTGCAATGACTTTGGTTTTGCTGAGTGGACGTTAAACTCCATTTCGCGCTCTCTCCAATAAATATAGGAAGTGTAATCAGATGTATTTGATTGAGATTCTTCGCATTGCTCATTTTCTTCGCGTAAGTGTTACAAGAAAAGGTGGAGCGTTGAGGGGGGGGGGGTCGTTGACAAGGAAAGACGTCAAGTCATTGGAATGTGATAAATAATCGAGGTCCATCGTAAACCACATGTAGTTGTTAGATCCCCTGACTGTCGGGTTTATACACCCCTATATCAGTTATCACAGTGTATGGCCGTTTTCAAAATACATTTCCATTTTATTTCATTTTATCTACATTATGTTTTCGAGGAAATGGGGTTTAACCTCCTACTGCCATACAGTGTGTTATGCGGGAAATTTTAACCCACGTATACATTGACTCTTATATCGAATTGCTACTACCAAGGATCTTTTACGTGCACGCCAATGTGAACGCGGGACCTCGTTTTTTCGTACCATCCGAATGACTTTATACGCTTTGACTTGCCAGGCCCTCGGTCCTTAATCACTAACAGAGGGAGGAAACAAGCCGGAAAATCCCGATGTACCTTCTCGGCCAACGCAGGGATCGAACACAGATCCTCCTGATTAGCGAGCCAACGTCTTACTCACTGAGCCACCGTGGCCATACATTTCATTTCATTTCAGTTCGCGATGGGTGTCCGTAGTAAGTAATTCTAACTAGTGACGTGTTGATCAATAATATTATCAAATAATAGGATTAAAGGCAATATTGTAATTATATTTGACCTGTTGATATATGAACAAGACATCATTACCCACATACTTAACTATCGATCCAAAACCAAATTATACTTCTCCGCAATCAGTGAGTCTTATGAGTAAAATGCGTTGCCCAATGTGTCCTACGAAGAAAAATTTGCCTGGATATCGACGCTCCGGCCAACTTTAATTTCGAATTCCAACTGTCACGGGTTCTTTAACGCGCACGTCAACGTGTATATGGAACCTAGATTTTTCGTCCAATCCGAAAGACTAGACAATGTTCCTTGTCAGGTCTCACTCGGAAATCCTGAAATCCGTTCTCGACCAACACCACTTGGTTGGCCGACTAGAGTCTTACTCACTGAGTCACCATGGCAATTGATACTTTCAGAACAGTTACTCTTAATGTGGTTAATTCAAGAACCATGTTAGGAGGTTGGAGGATTTTAATAGTATTACGGTTTCCGATTCATTTAAACCCAAAATGATATCGTTTCTGTTTACCAAACGGGATCATTGTTCAAAATCATTAAATTCGATAAAATTGACAAATGAGTTGATCAAAGTTCCAAATGAAAACAAAATTTGTAATATTGTCATTTACAACCAGGGATTTAGAAAAGGTAAAGTATAACCTGCTTCGTGTACAACACTGACCTGTACTTTTGAATAGAACAACTTATAACACTTAAGGGGATCACGTGGCTAAGTGGATAAGACGCTATAGGCCGTAGCGCCGCTGCCCGGACAAAATTCCCTTCATAGTACACTGTATAGCGTATACCCGTCTTCATAAGCCATGACTAGGAGCAGAACAGTAGGATGTAAAAACCCATTTCATTTATAAAACTTAAATTAACTGCCTCGCGTATATGTAAAAGACAATAACATTCAATCGTTAAAACCTGTCACTCTATGTTCAATTAATCATTTAAATCAAAAGCATTCAAAGATGTTAATTTAAAAACAAAAACACAAAACACTTACCTTAATCAGATCAGAAATCAAACACAGATTAACCAATACTGAATGTTCACACGCAACACTATTAATTATACACACACGTGGAATGGATTCAAAGAACGTCGTATAAACTGCTGTAAGTCCACGAATACAAGTCTACAAATGATACGTGCATAGTGCTAACGGTTCCTTTTATCTATGGCATGATGGTAAACACCACTGTCAGACCACGTCAGGAGGAATTGTATCGTAAATATGAAGCTATAATGCCACTGAACTCTCTATTCCGTCGTTTCAACTTCCTCTGCAACTCGAATTCTTACGAAACTACCGGAGCACAATAAACACACAATGTGATTTCCAACGTTTTTAGGGTTTCAACGCTTGACATTCGATTTCTATTCTGTTAGTGAATTACTCTATGTCAATAGTAACCTTGTTTTGAATGAGTGTCGACGCTGCCCTACATTATCACGCGTTCTCAACAAAAGAAATGCCTAAAAAGATCAGTGAAAAAAGCAAAAAAAAAGAAAAGAAAATAAGCAAGTTTAGTTCTAAGTAATCGCCTTTTGATGGCACCACTACTGACTATAACATGACTACGTATATACTCGATAGATAGTAGGATAAGAGTTGTTGGATGGTACATGGCGATGAAAATCAATCGACGAGTATTATATTATATAGTATATTCCGCTGTACTCTCTTCGTCTCATAATTCTAGTCCAGCACCGTATACCGCTGTAGGGGTTACGTAAAAGAAGAACTCGATCCATGCCGTGGCATACGAATCGAAATCTTAATATCTGATGGCTGTAATTAGACGTGGCAATATGTATATACGAGATATTATGGTGTTACAGACTTGTCGCAACTTAAATATACATAAGGGTTTTTTACATATGAATTTATATATTGTCTTATTAAACATCAATATTACATACAGTTGATTTTCTTTCTAGGCTCATGAAACTCAAATTGACTAATAAAATTAAAATTTACAAATAAATAATGCCTAACAAACATTTGATTTCTATATTTACTTAGTTACACAATTACCAACCATTCATAATAGTTTAGCTACAGTCATAAAACTTACATAAAATGGGGCATTGGGGGTGATAGAGATAGAGAATGGGGGTGGGGCATCCCACACAAATACTGAAAAAATCATCTAATCAAGCGAAATTATACTATGGTAAGGGCCCACTACACAATCCAGTCCCTGACCTGTAGTGATTCAACGTTCACTTAAAATGAAAACAAATTAATAATTTGATAATAGTAGAACACTCATCAAGGATAATTTTCTAGTCGGTGGTTTGTCGGATAACATAGCTGACGAACAGTATAATCAACATTTACACCTTCGACCTAATCAACATATAGTCCATTTACACCGTCGACCTAAAAAACATGTAGGTCATTTACACTCTCGACCTAATCAATATGTAGGCATTTACACTCTCGACCTAATCAACATGTAGGTCATTTACACCCTCGACATATTCAACATGTAGTCCATTTACACCCTCGACCTAATCAACATATAGTCCGTTTACACCCTCGACGTAATCAATTTCTAATGAACATGTAGGTCGATTATACCCGCGATCTATTGTGGGACAAACAAATGGTTCAATTAGATTTCAGTAATTCGTGGGGGGTCATTAGCAGTGGGCAAAAAATATATTGTATTTGGCAAACAAAATCGTGTTGATTTTACAGTCTTTTTAAGCGAAAGTATAGGATACTAGTGCAGTGTGATGACCCAGTCTTAGAATTTGGGGAGTAACACAAACCACAATCAGGGCCGTATTTAGCGGGGGGTGCAGGAGGGGGTACATTGCACCCCCAGAAAAATAAGGCACCCCTAGAAATGACGCCCCTAGTGACTTCGATTACGACAGTCGCCGTGCCAGTAACTTGGGCATTATCTTGGCGCCCTACCACCCTGCTGCACCCCCAGTTTTAAAAAATCCTACATACGGCCCTGACCCCGATGCAGAATTGTTTTGAATGATTAAGATACGTCACTGTATATATTTTCATGTAACCGATGGTAAAATGGTAGAATTGCTTTGCAATTCAGATGGTTAATGGTTGATTAATGACGTCAAATTATTCTGACATGCGCAAAAACAGACCTGTCTCGTTTAAAACGGCCAAACAAAAATGTGTGTTTAAAGGTCGTAATAGCTCTATTCTACGGAAGCCCATAAGGGTCAATCAAATGAAAAAAAAGATTCTGACTATCTTGTAATTACAAGATAGGCTATCTTGTTATTACAAGATAGTCTAAGATAACCTATCTTGTAATTACAAGATAGACTATCTAATTACAAGATAGACTATCTTGTAACTACAAGATAGCTATCTTGTAATTACAAGATAGTCAGAATATTTTGTTTTCATTTGATTGACCCTTATGGGCTTCCGTACTATTCTCTGTAACCGTTAAATAGATGAAAATGGGGTTAAACAGACATATTACTGTCTGTAATAAAAAATGTATATAAAGTAATTTACATTCACATTTTACATTTTGTATTGTAATTTATAATCGATTATGTTCGATGAATACGCAAACAGTTCAAACTGATTCTACACGGATTGCTTTTATTGTTACTTCTCGTTTGTGATTCAACGAGTTTTAATTACTTCCGCATTGTCTTCTGGGGCACGTTTTTATTTTGGTCATTGCAAATGGCGCAATGTCTATCTTTTTCTAACATTAGGCACCTGGGCCCTGTTTCACGAAATTTTAACTTAAGATAAAATCCAATTTTAGTAGATATTTCAATTTTGATTGGCTAAGCACTAAAATCAATCTAATATTATCCAATCAAATTACTAAAATTGGGATCTTATCTTAGTTAAAATTTCGTGAAATAGGCCCCTTGGCCCTGTTTCACGAAATTTTAACTTAAGATAAAATCCAATTTTAGTAGATACTTCAATTTTGATTGGCTAAGCACTAAAATCAGTCTAATATTATCCAATCAAATTACTAAAATTGGGATCTTATCTTAGTTAAAATTTCGTGAAATAGGCCCCTGGTGTATTTTGCTGAATTAAAAACGCGTGCATTGCTGCTTCAAACAACACGAATATTATTTTAAATAAAAATGGGTCAATTTATTATATACTAAGCGCCATAGAAAACGCATCACTTAGTTTTTCGTATAACAAAATGATCCTGTAAACATATCTTATTTATTTTGCTTCTTATTGTGAACAACATTCAAATGGGAACACATCAATAACAACACATTTGTACACTTATGGATGCTTAATCTGTAATCAACGGTGCAAAGTCAGAGGGGTCAAAGCCAAAGATACGACACAGATGTCAGTAGCGCGTGTGTCCTCCACTGGCTCTTACGCACGCTGTGCAGTGACAAAGCATGTAATTAACCATCTGTGTCGTATGTTTGGTTTTGATTAAAATACAGATTCATATTTCGTTTCGTGTTTTATACTTTCGATCACCTACACTACATGAAGTTGTGACAAGTTATAGTGGGAGTCACGTCAGGGGTCAAATGAGAGGCTTTTGATCCTATGACGTCAGACATAGATCAATAAACCAGCATTGACGTTTCCAGTGGTTCACTGACAGTTCCGTGAATCCAAAGGACAAGAACTCGCCGTGACAGGCAGTTTCATTGGCTAATGATACAAATATAACAACCTTTCCAGGTCCTAGTGTAGTAAAGACAAATAAAACAAAACTTTGAACTATAAAAACGAAACGAAATAGGATTTCTGTTTTAATCTGACTGTCTTATGGCATAACTTGTGGTTTTGTTTTTGCACAAACTTGTACAGTGTATAGCTTGTGTGGTATTCCCCATTTTAGTAGCCTTTCCCATGTTCTGTTTCAAATGTAAAACCCAACATAATATGATTTAGTCTTAATCCAAATATAAAATAATGGTCATTTTTTCAAAATATATAAATACTTAATAACATTCAATGAAAATCCCTCTTCTGGTATTTGAAGACTGTCAAAGTAGAGATTTATTATGCATGTCAGCCCAACATTATAATTAAATTCGTAATATCGCTTAACCCATTCATGAGTTGGATATATTGGATAAAGACCTAGAAGATTATTAAATTATAACGAAGATTAATGGAGCTGTGTCTATCTAGAGTGTAATCAAACGTTATTAAACTTCGTATAAATGTAGAAGTGAGAATATTCAGTAATAAATAAACGTTGGTATTACACCCTCACAGCTATTTAAAACCGACAATTATTACGGGGTGATTGTCCTGGAAACGGAAGAATCCATAGAAATATAGCGATAAGTATTTCTAATAAGTTCGAATCCGTCACGAAAAACAATCAAGTTGTTTTCAACGAGCTTCTTCAAACTGCGGTTATAAACGGTTGATTGTGGTCACAGATAAAATATCCACACAAAAAGAGGGGAGAGTGAGCTCGAATGGTGACTACACGCCTTATGGTGATGGCACCAAGGGGCAATAAAATGGAACAGGATGAATTTCAAAACTTTTTACCCACGTTATTACTAAAAACATTCAAAAATGAATAAAATAGGATTCCAGGGAGGCTCAGCCAGTAATGTGTTATGGTCATTCGTAATGGTGGTGGGTACTGGCGATATGTAATGGTAATGCGTAATGTTGATGTGTAATTGCGATTTGTGATGCCAATTTGTAATGGTGATGAGTACTGGTGGCGTGTATTGGTGATGTAATGAAAAGTAACCACATTACATATTTAGAAGTAATGGATATATATCGGGTAATGCAACATTCCAAAAGTAATGTGTAATGGAAAAGGCACTGGACAACGGAAAGGTAGTGCATAATGGAAAGGTAGTGAATACTGGAAAGTTGATTAACAATGGGAAGGTAATAAATAATGGAAAGGTATTGAATAATTTAAAGTTAGTGAATAATGGAAAGTTAATGAATAATGGAAAGTTAGTGCATAATGGAAAGGTAATGACTAATGGAAAGTTAGTGAATAATGAAAAGGTAATGAAAAGTGGATAAGTAATGAAAAATGGAAAGTTAGTGAATAATGGAAAGGCAATGAAAAGTGGATAAGTAATGAAAAATGGAAAGTTAGTGAATAATGGAAAGGCAATGAAAAATGGAAAAGACACGAATAATGGAAAAATGTAGGGAGTAATGAAAAAAAAAATTATTTAGAAAGGTACATTGTAATGGAAAGGCAGTAAGTAATGGGAAGGAAACGAGCAATGGAAACGTAATTGATTACATTCGTCAGCCCTGTGATTTAATACGCAGCTAAAATTTAGAATAATTCAACTTCAATTGTTTAATCAGTGTAAATAACCGATACAAATGACCGTCGATTCATATACAATTGAATAGACCAGCCTAAGAACATGTCACAGCTTCTTATTTATGTCAATCAAATAACTTATAAATCGAAGAATTGAATATATATTTGTCTGGGATTTGGTAGGTAAACTTAATTAACGTTAGAGCACGACGAACATCTGCAACGATATAAAACATCGTTATAAACACAATTCCTTATCTTGAACACAATGTCCAACGATCAAGTTAATTAATTTAAACTTTCAGGAGATACACCCACATGATGCAATTAAATGATATTAAACACTCAAAGGTTCAATCAAATAATGAGATGAAAGCGTAAGTTATTTGATTCGACGAGAGGGAGAGAGAGAGCGAGAGAGAGAGGGAGAGAGAGAGAGAGGGACCACTGTTTTGTAGAATTACCCGGGCACGTCTCTTAAATACTCTTAATTCTTAAACTATTAGCAATCAAGATAAGATTTGAGTACAGCTATAAGTGACGTTAAGGAGATTATTGCAAGTAACAGAGCTTCAGTCGTATGGATTTCTAAATTAGTAAGCATTTCTATAATTTGACGGATAAAAGTCTGATTAATGACAAAATGATTGCGTCGTAAACTAGTGCGTGGGACTTACGGATCACTTCGTGTGTTCATCACCGTTGAAGATCGTAGACTGGCCGTAGAGACTCTTGATCCCGCACCACTCGGCAAATCTCGACAGATTGCGAATTGTTCCGGAACCTACATCTAGTCTCGGCTGTGTGGCAGTAAGTGATATGTACCTACGCCCATACATTTGCGATGCGCTTACCGGTTTACTTTAACAGAAAAAACTTGACGCTATAACAAACAAACAAGGCACCTTGGGCGCAGCCATGTAACACCCGGTACCTTTAAAGTAGTTCTAATAAGACACCATGGGCGCAGCCATGTTTCATCCGTGACCCTTAAAGTAGTTCCAATATGACGGAATTCGTCATACAGCCGAGACTAGATGTAGGTTCCTGAATCCGTCGAGGATTTCCGAGTGGATCCTGCACATACATAATTTTCACCCGGTTTCTTGCGGCTGGTGTGCGAGATACCAAACCGTACGATCCGTGCTTGCCAAACCACGTACGACGGGTTGTGAGCCAACCTTTAGATTCCCATTTCTCACTTTTGTATGACGGCCTACATTTTTATTTAGCTGGTGTTGTGCCAACATTCATTTTCTCACCGACCGACGGACAATAACCTATTTGATAAATTGATGATATTAAAGGGCTACACGACATGCTGAATTATTCAATAACGTAGATAACATTATCATAGTTGTTTAACTTCAAAGGTTAGAGAAAATCATTTCACATATTGCGAAGCTGCTACTTATCAAGAGAAAAGTATGGAAGCGTGTACTGGTCAATAGCTTGATAGATACCGCAATATTAATAAGGTCAACATATTGTCATTGTAGCCATGATTTAACCCAGACAATTCGAATTTTTGTCGAGTATTAATGCCTTCTCATGTGTCTGTTGACCAAATAAGGTAATAATCCCTGTTGGGACGCAACGTGTGAGGCGTGTCCTTTCCATATTTGACTAATTCTTGACGTCATTGGACATTGGTGACCAATCATATAACTGATTTTAGAAGTCAAGGTATAAAAACCCATCAGAGCTGTGGGCGATTTTGAGAGAGCAAATACTATGCGGAGATTGGTTGGGAGAGACCGTTGTAGTTAAATTGGCAACATCTCTCCCGTAATCTGGAAAAACCTAGTAACATCTTTGAATGAGTAAACAAAGGAAAACTTTTTTGTTAAGCTACTGAATACATAACCAATTTTGTTTTGTCTTTTTAGATAAAGATAATTAGAAGACCTTTAGGTGAAGGAGAAAAAACCCAATTATTATATACTAAGTCCAAATATGGGTCTAACTCAATTTGCACCGAAATTTGACTTGCTAGGTTTTTCCAGATTACGAGAGATCTGGATTCAGAATGCCTCGTTAAGTCGTACATGTTTGTGTATAAAGATATTACTATTCTGAAGCTTTGTCAGTATATTCTATTTTATCGTTGTATATGTCGACATGTTCGCAAAATATCGCTAGGCGCTATGTCAAAATATATTACATCCAAATGGAATGTGTTGACAAAGCACATTAATGACGATGTACATCATAGCGCGTTGATATTCGTCAAAACTGGATCTTCAGAGGTAAATATATCGCAACGATGACAATATGTTGACATATTACATTGTTAATATCTTATTATCTATCGCGCTATTGACCCTTATACGCTTCCATACTAAAACCTTTACGCGTATCATTATGATATGTATTTCATGTCAGCGTTAATCAGAATAAAAGCCAATTACAATATAATAACATGGGGATTAACGCCCTACTTTCTCCACCGAGTGGTACAAACAAGAAGACGAGCATACGCCACAGAGTGCGCTATTACGTTCATACCAATGTATACGGAGAGAGAGAGAGAGAGAGAAATGGGGTTTAACGTCCACTCAACACAAACTAGGTCATTTCGGGACTAACATATGGTTTAATTTTATTTCAATAATTCGCTTGCGCGTAGGGGTCTTTAGCAGTGGGAGGAAACCGGGGTGCCCGGAGGAAACCCACGAGGTTGAGAAGGCCCCCTCCCCCCCTACGCTCACACCAGGGCTCGAAACCACAGCCGCAAGCCAGAGGTGACCGGCCAGCTACATGTCGAAGCGCGGCACTCTAGACCACTAGACCACTATGCCACCCCCACCCACCCCAATGTATACGGGAACTCAGTATTTTGGACAATGCGAACAACTAGACACTATCCTTGTCTGCCCCCCCCCCACGTACCCTGTATCACAAACAAGGAGAAAGCTCCTCGGAAAATTCTCGGCCAACAAATATTACCTCGTGACCATGTTGTTTACGAATAAAGATTACCGCCTAACCACAGTGTTTACGAATAGAGGTTACGTCGTAAATACTGTATGAACGAGTACTAACCCTAACCATTTACGTCGTAGATATACTATTTATGATATTGGATTACCTAAGCCTTACCCTAACCACGGGATAATCTTTATTATGACTACCATGGTTACAAATAGCATCGTATTTATTATAAAAATATTAAAGTGATGAAATCTACTATACCTGATAAAACCCTCGAACTCTACTCTTTGATTATGAAACTATAACATGTTTTATTATGGTGGTACCTATATATATATATAACTTGACAGGTATGATGAAGATGTAACAGTCTATTGATGTATATCTGTAGGTATATATATATCATGTATCTATCTGCTTAACAGATCAACATACTTTAACAACTGTAAATATATATCTTTACAGTGGAATATCACTTCCAGCACTACCCAAGTGGTACCAATACTGAATTGAAATGGACAGAGAGAAACGGGGTTTAACGTCCACAGACAGCGTGTAGGGGTCTTTAGCAGTGTAGGGAAATCGGCGGACCAAAAGAAAATGAAATGGGGTTTTATGTCCTAGTGTTCTGCCCCGACTGGGCTAATGAAGAAGGGCATGCGCCATACAGTGTGCGGCGGGGCTGAAGAAATTTCGTCCTGGCTGGCATCCAGTCTGTACAGGGGACTATGTAAAAAAAAAGTAAATGGAAACCATCGAATTTGTACAGGATTTTCACAGAAAGGTCTTTTTAAAAAATGTTTCGGCCAGTACTCGTATTTGTTCATACTATGATTGATATTGATTTTTGTGAACCTTAGGGTCGCTTATTTGGCCTCATGGTGTGGAGAGGGGTGGGATAGGTCGGGGCTAGGGAGCTAGATTATTTAAACTGGGTAAGGGGCCCCAGGCGCGCAAGTTAAACTGGTTTAACAATCCCCACATTTCTTTAAAGTCTGTTTAACTTGCGCGTTAATATAGAACGTCCTGAAGAATTGTGAATAATAAATCTTATAGAAAAAAGATGGATGTCACTGTCAGTTATATTTCTATAGAGCTACCTCTCCACACACCTCTACACTGCTTATCAACTAACGTGCTAACACTAACAGATATAAACATATCTATCAAACATCTTCGTTAATAAACACATCTATCAAACATCTTCGTTAAACATATATAAACACGTTCATCAAACACCTTTGTTATACAGATATATATAAACACATTCACCAAACATCTTCGTTAAACAGATATAAACACCTTCATCAAACAGATATATACACATCCATCTTACATCTTCGTGGAACAGATACATTTGTATAAAAACATCAATCAAGCATTTTCATTTAACAGTCACCCATTATGCAGCAACACCAGCCATCTTCGTTAATAAACCACGCGCCATGCAACGGACAATCAGTCATCTTCCTAAATACATAATTATTGATTAAACTGAGAAAAACTTTCATTGAAATTGAAAAGATTTAATTTCAAAGCGCGTCTTATCTTCTTTGGGTCCTAATTGTGGCTGAACTACCCAATACGATATGGCGGCTTCTAACAGGGGATCCTTATTGTGGTTCAGCTACGTACATGATAGGATGTCTTCTAACATTGGATCCATATTGTGGTTGAACTACCCAATTCTATAATGTCTTCTAAAAGGGATCCTTATTGTGGTTCAACTACGCGTCACGATAGGATGTCTTCTAACAGTGGATCCATATTGTGGCTGAACTACCCAATTCTATAATGTCTTCTAAAAGGGATCCTTATTGTGGTTCAACTACGCGTCACGATAGGATGTCTTCTAACAGTGGATCCATATTGTGGCTGAACTATAGGACGTCTTCTAATAACCGATCCGTATTGTTGCTGCTATATCAATAAATACGTTTAGCCAGTGCCGTATTAACCTAAAAGCTACCTGCACTGAAGCCTAGTCACCCACCAAGAGCAGGGGCCCACCAAAATTCGGGACCACTGAAACCCTGTTTTCTTTCTATTAGTGCTAAATAGTAACACTATAGAAACAACAAAGGCGAAAGACACAATAAGAAAAAAGGATTTATGTGAAAATTGGATGTATAACCAGGGATGGTCTGACCGGATGGTCTTGCCCTCCCCTATTACCTCAGTCGCCACCCGCCATCCACTTCTTGCCTATCTTAATTCTTTAGTTGGTCAGAAATGATGTATCCACGAACACAGTGGAATGTACTGGTCTTGGGTATCTGCGTATACTTATCCTGTCAGACAGCGGTACCCACTGCAAGACGGTCAGTATCTGTAGATTCGTCCGCGCTTCGGAAATTTTGGCACTGTTCTGAATAAGTTTGTTTTAAAATTAACGAATAAAATTAGACATCTTGCTTAACTTTACACTTCAGTTGGGATACAAATGTATTTTGATATTGCTTGCTTCATGCTAATTAAAGGTTATTTTGTTCTGACACTCCATTTTGGGGTTGTGGAGGAATCCAAGGAAGCTGTTATTGGTCATTGGCTCATGATTCATATACTTCTTCAAGAACAAGGGGCTTTAACGCTATTTTTAAAGACTTTGTGAAACCTCTCAAGTTACGGTACTTATTAGCGAATATACACTATGGATCAGAATAAACTTGAATTCTTTCTAGCGTCTTAATCTCCTGTAAAAACATGTTGGTCCACAGCTTCGGGTCTCTTCATCAAGGCGATTTCCGTGCACTCTACCAGGAAGATTACCAGATAATAAGAAAATCCCCTTCTTCTGAGAACAATAGGTCGTCAACTCGTGAAAAGTAATTCTATTACGTTTGTACTAGAACACGTGAGTACTTCGTGTAGAAGTCGATCACTTCTTTCCTATAATGACAACATCTTATGTTGCATATATAGTTCCATTTTTAAATCACACAGTTTGCTTAAATGGATGTTGTCACATTACAGCGATGTGTGCAATATTGTCCTGGTAGAAGTGGTTTTATAAGCCGATTTCACAATATTACAACTGTGTTTGACGATATATACCATGATGTGAAATAAAATGAAATGGAGTTCAACGTTCTACTGTTTTGCTCCTAAACTGGGCTAATGAAGACGAGCATGCGCCATACAGTGTGTCATGAGGGAGGAAATTTTGCCCAGGCAGCGGCAGCGAATAATTCCCGGGTTTTTTTGGGGATTTTTTTTTTGTTTGTTTTTTTGCTCTTGTCAGTGATCCGGGTTGGGAATGGGACAGTGTCTAATTATAGCATTTACAAGAACCCCAGTCACGTGGAATTCGAGTAGACGGACACACCACTGCCCGGACAACATTTGCCTTATAGTCATTATGGTGCATAAAAGTAGGACGTTAAAACTCATTTCTTTTCAATATCTAACACCATGAAAATTTCATCAAGGAGGCAGTGTGAAGATTTAAAGCTTTGATATGATAAGTTTAAATCGGGTGTTCATATTGATTCAATCAGAATGCAATTGTTGGGTTCTCATCTAATTTAGCTATTTCACATTCAAGTACTATAAATTGAATTCTATTTACAGTTACACCTTCATACACTTACATAGAATATAATTGGTAAAGAAGAGACTACCGAAACTTGTAAAATCGATAGTTTTCCGGACACTTTTTATTTGAAACAAAATCTGACGTTATCTGAACCAGAAAACATGTCCTTTAGTTATGTAATCTATTTTCAAAATATGTCCTTGAAAGTATTATGAAACTCTCATTTAACGATTTAGAATTAGAGTAGCTTTTCCCCGTGGTATATCTTATATCACAGCCTCGCAGGGCGACCTTCAAGTTTCTAAGAGTAGCTTATCTCACTTGGTTGTCCATGGTGATGCATGATTCACAGATGTCCAAGGGTATGCTCGATTGCAATCGAGTGACGTGGAGTTCTGTCCTGTCGCAGTTCTGTCAGTCCCAACTACGGAGGAGGAGGTATGGGTAGAATTATGACGTAATTAAACACAACGAATAGTTTTTGGCTGCATGGCTGGTTGAGATGTTTACTTATCCAGTAGCCCGAAATACCTTATTTCACTCGATTGGCACTATTTTGGGAATTGAGAGAAGAGAATTCGATGCCGGAACGTTCAATCAAGTACCCCGTTAGACGCAGCTACACTGATCAGCAGTGAATATTCGCTAGGCCTGATCTGCAGTGGGTATATTCGCCAGGCCTGATCTGCAGTGAATATATTCGCTAGGCCGCTACAATCACTGATAAGGATGACAATATAAACTTTTTTCCTCCGACAAATGAAATGCTAAAACAATTTGTTAGGTATTAGAAAAATTAATAAAGACGTTTGACATATTTGTAGGCAACAACTATTTTTATTTAGTGTAAATGAGTGATAAAATGAGTAAAAGACAGCATTCTGCCCGAACCAGTGACGTCTTACGTTAACAATTTACGCACCATTGAGTCAATAATTGGTGCCGCGTGATGAGACGTCACGTGTTGAAAGTAGTCAACTTTTACAGAGATGGAGACAGCCTGGGGAAACATTCTAGATATAAATGAACATCTATAGACTTACTTGATTTGTTATTTGTCATATATTGTTTAAGTTTAGTCCACAAGTTTTTCTGGTCGGATGTGTTTGCACGTTTTGTTTTTTTATACAAAGATATCTATTCAGAAACTGAGGGGATTGGGGGAACAGGCAAAGCCCATGTAAATCCCTCTTCCGGTTACAAATAAATTACAAAATATTACAATAGATTAAAAAACAATGACGAAAAGGGAATGTTTTCGTCGTATGTTAGTGTCTGCGATCCATAGCACTGTAATCTGTTTGCATGTCGTACGGATGCCGTCAACTATTATTAGCTATGCGTTCAATATAATAATTGCAAATGGGTGAAATTTTAATTAAAATGATATAAGAGCCAGAATTCCCCTTGAGATTATGTTTCTTTCAAGGTGGGATTGCGTTGTCTATAAAGCCTAGCGCACACCAGCGAATTTTTTTCTTGGTGAAGCAAATAACAACATATAGGCATCCAGCCATGCTGTCGAAATCATAACCACATGGTGCGAGCACAATCATTCGCCTAGCGTTGATCATGTCTTAACCGAATTGGAGGGGTAGCCATTTTGTAAGATAACATGCGTATTGGTCCAAATGGGATTGTTTTCGTCCCATACCCATACACAGCTAATGGTGCATCATTCGCATTAAGATGAGCTATTCATTATCGCCGATTATCAGAAACTTTGGATATTTATTCCACTGGTTTCTGTCCGGACAAACGTCGATATCCATTGCCGTCGCAATGATGAACGCACGTGCCATTTATTTCTGCTGACAATATGGGTGGCAATTATCAATCGGTTATAAATTGTCAAAGAATATCACCGGTGTGTGTTGGGCTTTAGTAGCTATTGCGGTGTCAGACCTTCACACAATCAAGCTGATATTCAAAGACAATATATTGCGTATGCTCATTAAGCGGTTATATTTAGAATTTCTGGCTAGTTGACCAGAAGCTAATTGGCACAGGGGGCAAGTTCTGTCTGCATGTTAATATTATATAATTACGATTGTAAATAAACTTCATGATGAAATATAATCCAATTAGTACCCTATACGATTGTTCTCTAAACCTAATTACGAAATTGTAAGGCATAGATTTCTTTGACGCAAAATATTGCTTTCGGTCATTTTCGTAATCAAGAGAACCTAGTGGCCTTTTAACGCTGGTATGTAGAATTGTTGCCATGTACTATTAACAAACGTAATCGTGATTACAGAAATGAACAACTATCGACAATTTACGCATATTCAGTTTGGCTTAAAGATGCATTACGCAAAGGCTAAATCTGTTGTTTTGGGGGTTTTGTTTGCTGCTGCAAATGTTATATAAACTATTAATTATGCATTTATTCATATGACAAGCCCACGATCAACTGAGAGAACTATCGGTTTTTACAGATGATTGAGAGAATTAGTTATTTTACTAGATGAGAGACAGAAAGTTTTACAGATGACTGAAGGAACCTGTGGGTTTCACAGAGGAGTGAGGGAACTATTGGTTTCATGGATGTGCGAGGAGACAATGACTTTTAGATGAGTGGGAGATGTAAGACTTGGGTCTTTAAGACCATATTGTGTCTTTGGGAAAATTGTTAAAACAACTATTTTTATAAAGTCAAATTCACATGTACTTAGTGCACGTGAATTAAAAGTTTACATAAAAAATAAGGGATGTTTTGGTAAAATCCTAACCACTGTCAAAATATTCGTCAAGGTCTTCCTGTTATTTGACCTATGGTTGGAAGACCATATAAGGAGTATCACATCGTTTTAGTGGTGGGGAAATATTTGGAATGGAATTTAGGGTCAAAGTTAATCTCGAGTCTGCAGAAACTGGGGGATATAAATTTGAGTGTAGACCAATCCCCATTAGAAACTCACCCAGGCATTCAAGCAGCCATTATATGTTGAGAACAAGGGACTTGCGAAGTCATTCAGCTTGGCAATAAAGTTCTTATACCTTAAATACTGTGGTATTATTTACGATCACGAGAAGAACACAACAAAGAAGAAGTCCTAAAAGTAGCAGTAGTACTACAGATGTGTGAGAGAACCAGTGGGTTTCACAGACGAGTGAGAGAATGAATATTGTTGAGTAAAGGAACCAGACGAGTGAGAGGACCAATATTGTTGAGTACAAGAACCAGTGGCTTTCCAGACGAGTGAGAGAACCAGTGGCTTTTCTAGAGAAAGCGGAGTTTACAGATAACTGGGAGAAACCGTGAGCTTCATGGATGACTGGGAGATCGAACCAAAAGGTTTCCCAGGTGAGTGGGAGAACAAATTATCTTCGCGGGTGTACCGTGAGAGATGACCAATGGTTTTTTTCCCAAGAAGAGCGGGTTTTATGTAAGGTAAGCCTAAGTCTTGTGCTCCGTGTTGAATTAGGAACACATGTGTTGATTATAGCTCCGGATATTTCTACTAATTGGAATCATTAATAATGACTTTAAGGTGATGTAAACATTTTCCTCATTAGGGCGTATAACATCTGCCATAAATGTATTTTAGATAATTTAAGGGTTCGAAATTACTCCGATGAATATTTAAATTTCAGTTCAGGCAAACAAGATGATAAGGCTGCAGGCCCAAGGCTACGTATTACCAGTGCATGACTATCTGTGACATATTCCCATTTCTTTAAAAGTATGTGTTCCGTGGTGTTAATCAGGTCAAACCCGTAGGTATATTTTTATATAGGCGGGAGTGTATCATAAGGTCTGTCATTGAGTCAACTGGCGTGGTTTCCATTCCCCGGTTGTGCGTGACAAGGAGTGGGGTCGCCTGTTCAACCTCGTGAGTTTTCTCCGGATGATAATAATAGTGCCGATTCTAATATCTATTTGGCATAACTCCGGATTGATATGACGTGTAGCACGGAAATACAAAAACATGCTCCCGTCTTTCCGTAGTATAATTCTGAAACAACTGAGTGGGCCAATGAAAACGGGCATGGACAATGCAGTCTGCTAAAAGACCAATTCTTATTTCAATTTCCGTCGGAATAAATAACAAAACAATGCTAGTTTCAAGTTTTACAGGGAGGGGGGGGGGCAGTTGGGTGACCGAACGGTTAGCGTGCAGGTGCTGTATCATAAGGTCTGTCATTGAGTCAAATAGAGTGGTTTCGATTCCCATGCTGTACGTGACAAGAAGAAGGGGCGCCCTCTCCAACCTCGCAGGTTTTCTCGGGTTCTTCTGGTTTCCCCCCTGTGCTAGAGACCCATACGCGCACATGAATTATTGAAACAAAATTGAACCATGTATCTACTTAAAAATCAGTAGAAAAGAAATAAGCCGAGACATAAGCACTCCATAAGCTGGTGATATTGGAATGTTACTACTAATAAATGGAAAGTAACAATTGGAAAGTAAAAATCATCATGTTTATCGTACAATTTAACACTCAGTTTATGGCAATTGTCAAAATCGAGACGCAAATACAAGCAGAAAGCGTAATTGTCAATGTCAATAGTGTTAATAAACCATCAAGCATTATGTATATGATTCGAGTTCTGTTCAAAACAGCTCTTGTTTTATGGACATGTCCACATAAATCGGACGTTTTTATTATATAAAGAGAATGATGGACTTCAACAAACTCGTATAGATTCACCAACTACAACCAAATATAGTATTTTATATAAACTAATTGGGTTGGACAAATATAATTCCTTTTGGGTTTATAACACAAACCTTGGTCTTCTTCGCTTATATAGAGTTTCCTTCCAAAAATAGATGACATTATTTCATTATGACTTTTTTTTTTTTACTTTTATTAAGGGTAACAGATTAAATTGCCAGCAACACTTATACATTCATGGTGCCTGTCGCAGTTGTAATCATATCATGTACTGAAACTGAGACGTCGAGGAGCGTGAAGAAGGGCGTGTCCTCGGGTGTTGGGGAGGATTTGGTCATTCACGATGCAGAAGTAGCAGCCATAATAGATCCTGGAACGGAGAGCTGCGTGACGAGGGGCATGTACATTGTGGTTAGGGTGTGGGTGGCTTTCACGACAAGGTGCGTGGCGAGAAGCTTGTCTACTGCGGTTAGGGTGGGTGGAGTCCAAAAGAAAGGGAACTCCAATAGGAAATATTTTTAAAACCTCTATTGGTAACGATCCACGCTGAACAAATATCAAAATAATCAACAAATGTATCTAAAACGGAAAAAAATAAATTGTATATAAATTTTATTTACAGTTGAAACGAAAGTATAAGAAGAATAGGGGGGTTTCGAATAAACACGGTCTATGAAAATACACCTCCGAAATGATCATTAGGGGTACATTAAAAATCCTTGTCTATTCTACCATGGACCTTATAATAAATAGTACAACTATGTAACGACCCTTAAGCGTGAATTCGGAACCTGAACTCGTCGGCTCTCTCAACTACATGTATTACGGTTGTATAGCACAGGCAGTGGGTGTGTTGAAGTGTTTGGAATTCGATCAAGGTTGAACAGAAACCCTGCTGTTCCCATAGCACAATACATGGTGTCGTGATTGCGGGGGGGGGGGGGTCCTTATAAACTGTTGTTAAATCTATCGCCATCCATGGTTTCCATGCAAATATGCAAGAGACGTTTATCTTTATTTCGTTTGATTTGTATTGTTCTGATTTTCTACTCCACATCAGGTGTAACATAATTCAAGATAGCTTCCATTTAAAACCCAGTTGTGTTATGCAAAAGACTGCTATTGGGTTATAAATAGACCAACACCTGGTGAGAAGAGTCGAGATTTTTTTTTTACATTCACGGAAATGGATTAAGAAGCAGGCTATCTACATGTAGTTGTACTTTCATTTTCTGTTTTCATTACGACGTCAACTTGAGTAAATTGCGTCTGGTAAAATATAAATCATGGAACAGAAGAAATAAAGAAAAACGAAATGAATTTTCTCCAAGCTTCCTGCTTTCTTCCCACTGTTTAAGAGGTCGGTTCGCAAGTCAATTACCAAAATAATGAATTACCATAAATGCCATAAATGCCTTATAGCGCTGAGTGGACTTCAAAGGCTATCTCCATTTTTTATTGACCAATCTTCTTAGACTGTTAAAAAGATGTCCTAAACCTCCAAGAAAAGATAATTTTTTGTAATGATATTTTGATGGTTTTAGCCATATTAGATTATTAGCAGTGGCATAATTACCGGTGAATGTGCGGTCGAAATAGTACGATAAGATCTGGTGCTATCATCAAATCTTCGTATTATGTATAAGCTTTTAGTCATTAACAGGCTTCCTTGTTCCTACGGACTCATCCTGTTTGATCAGATTGTTTCAGATTGTCATAGACAAATGAACTCTTCCTACAGACATTCGCTATACGATAGACTTAATGAAGCAACTGAACTAGATTCCTTAGTAAGGTTGTTCTGTTTGAGCGCGCGTTTCGTTAATTGGTTAGAAACACTTCATTTACTCAACAGAAATCGATAGGACTTAATGAATGGTAGAATATCTAATTTGATTCTTCAAGTCATTCAATCTTTTTTGTAATACCAAGTATTTGTAGCAATAGAGACGACGGTGGTACGGACTATACGAGCCTTGGAATTCTTTAAACTCATTTTTTTTACTAACAAAGGATAAAATGCCAACGTCCTTACTATTCAACTACCGCCAGATTTCTTAGAGAAGAGGTGACTTCACAGTACGAACGGAATTGACCTTCTCTTTTAAAAAGAAGTCGTCTAAGGTTCAAGAAAGGTCAGGAATTATACGAATGGAATGAGGCTTAGATTCTCGTCAACACAATACGTTGGTCATTTTTATAGGTAATTTTATTTGTACGGTTAAGTGTACAATATGGTGAAGGTTAATTTGGCCCAGATAGCAGAATGTTTTTTTTCCATGTATACTTTTTCGATTTCCAACCCCAAAACTTTTTACACGTGTTTACGAATGAACCTCCGGGTATCCTTTACGTCTTTGTCCTTTTTGGACGACTTGGCACACACTTCTTGACAACCCTGCAGGCACCTGCGCGGGTAAGTAAAGACTCCCGATTTTTTCAAATTTAATTAACTGCAGTGGTCCTACCAGTGTTAATACTTAGGTTAAAGCTAATCTCGTCTACGTCTAATTCTGTTTTACCAAAGGTTGGAAGCTTAAGTTGAAAATAATTAGATCGTCTTCTCGGTAATCACCATGCTAATGAGTATTCAATTATCTAAGAAGATGGTAATCTGTCAATGGGCTGAGAGTTTAAATTATAGTGATGATTCTATTTAGCTCACGACACTCTGGCATATTTTCCCATTTCTCGTTTTTCTGGCTTTTCTTTAGTTTTTATTGTGCAGGAGTGTATGCATGGAATTTTTTAAGGGATGACCAGTGTAGTCCCCCCCCCAGTGTCAGTGGTGTAGGGTTAAGGGGAAGGGAGGGGGTCTGCAAGGGGCAACGTATAGTCGTCAGGGTATCGTTCACGTAAAACAAAAATGACAGTTGGAATTCGATATGCAGTAGGCGATAGTACAGCTGTCTGGGCAAAATTTCGGAAAGAGAGAGAGAAATGGGGTTAACGTCCACTCCGCACAAACTACATGTAGGTCATTTTGGTACTAACACATGGTTCAATTTATTTCATTCAATAATTCGCTTGCGTGTAGTGATCTTTACCAATGGCAGGAAACCAGAGGGCCCGTAGAAAACCCACGAGGTTCGACAGGCGACCCTACTCCTTGTCATGTACCACCGGGATATCGAAACCACCCAAGTTGACTGAATGACAGACCTTATGATACAGCACGCACGTGCTAATCATTCGGCCACCTTACAACCACACCCACCCCCTGCGCAAAATTTCCACTCATACACTATATTGCGTTAGCTCGTCTTCATAAGCATAGTCGGTGCCGAAATGTAAGGCATCTGGTTCTTGACAAGATGGCGCCATAACCCAGTTTCAGTGTCCTATTTAGATCGACTCACATTGTGGTCACGGAAACATTGTTCGGTAATGTGTCTGATTCTTTGAGGATGTAATTAAGTGAATATTCAGAGATTTAAAACATTGGCCTTCTCGTTTGAACTCGAATTAAGGAAAGTCGTTTAAAGTTCAAGAAGGGTCGGGAATTACACGGGGCATAGAGATGGCGAGAATTAATGAATGAAAATAAATGAGATGGGTCGATGGTTTCAAAGGAACCATTTCCAGTCAGACCTATCTAGTCCAATCAAATACATCGTAATTACGAAACCCCGGTTTTAAGCAAGACAGTCGATCCAAGACGGAAAAAATTAAACGAACCAATTAATAAGTAACTGTACGGTTGGAAAATCAACTGTGTCTTATATTGCTGACTAGAGAGGGGGGGGGGGTATAAACGTCATCCAATCCAGTCAGATCCTTCCAGTCAAATGAAAAAATCGACCCAACCCGAAAGAAAACATAAACTACAAATGGACAGATTGCCCAACAGTCGACAAAATATAAAATACTTATTTATTAAAATCAAATAACTATCATTATAATTTCAACAACATTACATTTCCAGGAGGTTCCGACTTAGCTGAGAAAGTTACTTGGAGGTTCTCTAGTATGGTCTCCTCTTGACAGGGGTGTGGGGTCGAGGGCCTAATTGCTAGCAACAATGTCTAAGCATTCGCATGGGACAAACATATAAATCCAACTACCCCTTTGCACGTGCTAGGAAAAGAACCCTTGATATTTGGCATGCGAAATAAGAGTAGACCGTATCGCAGCTGTCCGAGAACAATTTCGAAATAGTACAGTTGGTTAAGACGTTAAATCACATTTATTTTATTTTATTTTATATGCGTTTTGTTTTATTTTTCGTGTTGCATGTATAGTGGAAATCATATGAAATGAAATGGGGTTAAACTCTGCTGCTCGGACTGGGCTAATAAAGAAGACGGGCTAGCGTCACACAGTCTGCTATGACGGAAACTTTGTCCAGACAGCGTCGCTACAGCCTACTCTTATATCGAGTTCTAACTGTCAATGGATCTTATACATTATTCCCCTCCCCCGCCCAATGTTTACACGGGACAAAGAAACACGTCGACAAAGAAACACTAAATAATTCTGAAGAAAGAAAGCATTTACTAGGAATTGTCCAACTATTGCGTAGATAGACGGAATAGTCCAATCACTGGACAATCTGAAGATTAAAGGGAAATAATTCCACTGTACATGTGGGTCCAGACCAGTTTATTTTATTTTTAAAAATATCTAGATGCCTGCACTCTAGAACTTGGATTATCCTTACTCGGGTGGGTTGGGTAAATATATTGATGTTCGTGGTAAGAATAACAATATTAATGTCCAATAGACCACAGTTAATCAGTTTTATGATGGAGTAAAATACTTGAATCTAATTCTCTTCAGAACATCCACATTCACTTGGATTTTTCATATCGAAAAATGCTTTTGTTGCATTAGAACCTCTCTGGAATAGAACAATACACAGTGAACTATAATATACGGATTAATACAGGCTTTATAATAAAGCCGTTAACTGCCGAAAAATCGGTTAAAAAATAAGCGGTGAGGTAGGTGGGGGTGTTCTGTGTAACTCCTGAGTAATCTTGAACACATAAGCGAAAGATCGCCTAGCACAAGAAGGATAGATGGATTAGACAGAAACGTCATCATTAAAACCCGATTTATCAACACAGCCTCTGTTCTTCTTGGGTTAGGGAAACCTTCACTTATTTGAACTATTAACTATGATTTAGTAATGTAGGCCAAATCCACTATAGAAATTAACCCCTGTCCAGCTTGTCATATTTTAGCTTTCGATGCGAAATAAAATACGATAAAATGGATGTTCATTCATATATTCCGGATAAAACGAGGAGCTACATGTATATTAAAAAAAATGTTTTCAATCATTATGACAGTAGCCTAAAGGACAGAGGTAATATTAAACGTGAAATACTTTACCTGCTCAAGAAATTCTTTATCTGCACCTTCAAGATCAAAATCAAGTGTACCAATGTAGTCTGTATTTATAGCTATTGTTCTATCAACATCCTTTGGCTAAAATACAAAGCACATCATACCGACAAAGAAAAACATATGATGTAATGGATACAGTGAAGACTACAATTTCTAATTTTACAAGAACTTACAAACAAATAAAATATCTGATGGAATGACTACAGTGTAGACCGTAATTTCTAATCTTACCAGAACTTGAAAAAATAACAGTACCAAAGAAACAAAAGTCAAAACGTCTCATCTTTCCTAAAATAAATGGGTTAACACGGAGAACAGATATAAAACATAATTTTCTACACACATGCTCTTGCATAAAACGATAGGAAAGCGACTCATTTTGACATTACCTACCATCAGGCGCGGATCCAAAGGGGGGGGGGGGTCCAGGGGGTCCGGACCCCCCCCCCCCCCTTCTCAGGCTTGAAAATTTTTTATGCGATTTTATTGGCGATTTTTAGACCTGTAATTTCGGAATTTACCTTCCGGAAATACGTCAGAATGCACCAAATTGAATCTAATTTACCAAATTTTTCAGGGGGAGGGCCCCCAAACCCCCCGTTAATTGGTTGAGCGCTACGCCCACCGCGATTAGTTAAGCAATTATCAAACCTAGACACCCCCCCCCCCCCTGCATACGCCATACAGTGTGCTATGAAAGAAATTTTGCTCGGGTCGCAGCGTTACGCCCCACTCTTATATCAAATTCCAACTGCCAAGGGATCTTTACGTGCACGCCAATGTGTACACGGGACCTTGGTTTTTCGTCTCATCTGAAAGACTAGACAGATGTCCTAGTCAGCTCTCCATCTTGCATCACTGACAATCTGGGTGAACTTTCTCGGCCAATGCCAGGATCGAACAATCGACCATCCAGGCTAGCGAGACAGCGTCTTACCCACTTAGCCACGTTATCCCCCATAATGCATATGCGTGTGCTAGATGAATGGGCTTTCTGGAACACTAGATACCACTTCGCATGGTACGTTCGCAATGCTGTAACCAAGTAAAACACCTACCTGTAGATTTATTAGTTGAGAATTTTGTACAAGGGCTCCAATCAATGAACTAACGAATGTTTTCAGATCGGTGATATTTTTTCTGTCAAAGCCCATGTACTTCTGACCTGAATATACCCCCTTCCATTCAATAAAACTCAACAGTTCTCTAAACTGAACCTGTGGAATGGGAAGAAAAGAAAACGGGGGAAAACATTTGAAAAATTCTGTCATTTACACAATTGGAAGTGTTATTTTGCTGGTATCTTAAAATATTAGAAACGTTTTTCTTCCATAAAAATCTCTTTATTCTCCTTTAATCATTTAGGGAACAACATTGTCTCTTTTTTACAATTGCCAAGTGGACATCTGTTTGCGTCAAGCCCGAGAGACCAGGCGCTTTTTTTACTGAGGCCTTCCTCCTGGGCCATTAACAACGGTTAATCCAGACTGACAATTCCCGAGGAACTTGAATATATAACCAGCTCCTTAATCACTGAGCTACTAGAAATAAAGTATGTATTTACCGTTCCATCATCGTTCTCGTCAAGCCTGCTGAAAAACTCTTCAAACGTTAGACCTTCAAACAGGGCATCCCTTTGTTCTTGTGTAAAACGTTTCTTTTATTGATATTAAATGAAAACAAAAGATAAAAATGAACGAAATATAACATACATTTCTTGGCTAAATAAGGAATGGTTGCAATCAATGACACAAGAATGAGGTTTATGGCGCTCAGCGAATTTACCTGGTGACAAAGTCCATCACCACAAAACCCTAACCCTAAACTGCTGAGATGGAAGTAAAATCTATGGTATAAAATCGGCAGTTCAACAAAACAATTTATATTTCTAATATTCAAAATACAATGAAACGTGGTTTAACGCCCTACTGTTCTGCAGTAAAGTTGGGCTAATGAAATATTCCCCGACAGCGGCGCTATGGCCTACTCTTATTTCGAATTCCAGATGTCGATGGTTCTTTTACGTACATGCTAATGTGTACACGGAACATCCACGTGAGATTAGACAGATTCATTGGCGGTGCTCGATTCACAGTCCAGAACGTCCCGAATCGACAGAATTACAATCGAGTGACGCGGAATTCAGTCCTGTCACAGCAAACTGATCCCGCAGTGAATATTCGCTTGGCCGCTACAATCACTGATAAGCATGACATCGACGAGGCTTAATGAGTACGGCATATTAACTTTTTAACTCCGACAAATTAAATTCTCAAACATTTTTTTGAGGTAAAAGAAAAATAAATAAAGACGTTTGAAGTATTTGGAGTTAAAAAATATTTCCTATTTAGTGTAAATGGGTATTAAAACGAGTAAAATGCATCATTTTGCCCGAAGCAGTTAGGTGTTAAGTAAACATTGCACGAGCCGTTGAGCCAATGACTAACGGCGCGTGCAGTCAACGCACCTGTTGTGAACTGTCGTCTGTTACAGAGATATTTCGTAAGTAATTCTCTGTGAAACAGATTGCTGTCACAGTTCTGCCAGTCCCGACAGCTGAGGTGGAGTGAGTAGAATCGTGACGTATTCCTAGGTAAAAAATATGTTTCAGCAGTCATGATTGGTTGGGATACTTTTTATACAGTCGACGCATGCGCTGTAATCCGAAATTCTCCTTTTCACTCGATTGACACCAGTTATGGAATTCAATTCCGGAACTGTGAATCGAGTATCCCCTATATGTCCTGCACAACTGACGAGGGGAATCGACACCGGAAAACACGAGGCAACACCGGGAACCAGCCAGCGTCTTACTTACTAAGCCACTGCTGCTCCTACACCATACAAGTAGTTTGTTCGAAATGAAATGAAATGAAATGGGGTTTAACGTCCTCTTTTGCACCTAACCTTGGCTAATGGAAGACGGGCATACGCCATACAGTGTGCTATGAGGGAAATTTTGCCCGGGCAGCGGCGCTACGGGCTACTCTTATATCGAATTCCAACTGTCAAGGGATCTTTTACATGCACTCCATGTGTACACGAGACCTCGGTTTTTCGTCCCATCCGAACGACTAGGCAGCTGTCCTTGTCAGGCCCTCGTTCTGCATCACTGACAAGGGGAAATCACACCGGAAAATCGGGATGAACTTTCTCGGCCAATGCAGGGATCGAACACCCGACCCCCAGGCTAGCAAACCAGCGCCTTATCCACTTACCCACCGTGACACCCCAGATTGTGTGAAATAGCTGACAAAACGATAATAGTTTGTAGTTTAAACTCACGTCTTCAAATATAATTTTCACTTCCTCTTTGCTCAGCGTAGATTCTGAAAGCTGTTCTTGACATACCTAAATAAAATGAAACTTTATACTAACTGCACATAATGATTGTTAGCCTGAAATTGGAGACTCAAGTACCCCACTTTGGCTTTTGAAACTTGCGAACCATTTCCCCAAAACGTTAAATTCCGGAAGTGAGTTATTGGGTTTGGTATCAACCTCGACCTGATCAAAATCATGTCACTGTCTTATGTGTGTTCGTATCAAAATCCAACCCACGTCACTACACTATGTTTGATTAAAGCAACTACAATTTCTTACTTTAAAAAATACTTCTACTGCTGAACGAAGTTTATCATACTGCACAATTTCTTCCGATTTATGATGACTTTTGTCCCTGAAAAATATAAATTCCCATCATCTGCCCTATATTGGCAGTAAATAATAATGAACTGCCATAAATGTTAATGAGCCGTCACCTTTGCGGATAAAAGTAACAATATGTTTTCACCTTCGCAATAAAGGTAATAATGAAGCTTCACCTTCCCAATAAAAGTAATAATGAATATTCGATCAACTACCCAATAAAGTAATAACATGCCCTCACCTCCCCCAAAAAAGTAAAAATGGACCTTCAACTTCGCAATAAAAGTAATACTGGACCTTCAGCTTTCCAATCAAAGTAATAATGATCCTTCGATCAACTTCCCAATAAAAGTAATAATATGCCTTCACCACCCCCCACCCCAAATAAAGTAATAATATGTATTCACCTTCCCAATAACGTAATAGAGGACATTCCATTCCCAATAAAAGTAATAATGTACCTTCAACTTCGCAATAAAAGTAACAATGTGCAATCACCTTCCCAACAAAAGTAATAATATGCCATATTTGACCTTCATTTTCTCAAGTCCGCCAACAATTAGTAATGAGGTAAATTAAAAGAAATGGCTTGACCAATTTTGATAAGATCTATTTTATTACGGAGATCAAGAATTATATATCATAGTTGTCTAAAACTGACCCACCCACTTCGAGAATCATTTACAATAAGAGACAGTCTCTCTACCTTTTGCAATATAAGTTGGTACTACTTCTGGGTCTCTCTGGTTTTAAACACAACGTCCTTTTATTGAAGCAGTCCTTCATCCACTGATTTTCACTCTCCGAATACTGAAAATTGTGAAACATCAACTGAATTATCAAAATGTTGTATCAGGAGCCTTATTCACGTAAACGTAAATTATTAGTGCAAATATAGCTCATTGCCAATTAAACGACTGCATTCTGAAATATTTTTGTGTTCAATTTTGGTGAATGAGGCCACAGATCCAAGACTTTACATGTCCAAGAGATTTATACTTACTAAAACAATTCCTAATGTCTTAGGGTTGAATTCTTTAAATCGGTTATTTTGTTCATAATGTTTAGCAATATCACTTAAACATTTTATTCTATTAAAGAAGCTATTCTCTTTAGCCATTGATAAAAACCATCCTAAAACAAAACAAAAACAATCAAGTGTATCCACAACCAAAAACAGTCAAATGTATCAACAACCAAAAACAGTCTAATGTATCAAAAAAGAGAACGGTCAAATGTATCAACAAAGAAAAACAGGCAAATATATAAACAAAGAGAACAGTCAAACATATCAACAACCAAAAGCAGGCATATATCAACAAAGAAAAACATTACAGTCAAATACATCAACAGCCAAATACATTAATAAACAAAAAGTCAAATATATCTACCAACAAATCGTCTTTAATAATCTTAATTTGCTAGCCAAATGGTAGGCCTATAGATCAGTATTCTGTTATACTATATTAGACTCTAACGAAGGTCAATAAATATTTACCATCAAAACAATGAATCGGGTAATTACATAGTATCCCTCCATCTACATACAAATCTTCTTCTCCGTCTGCTTTTAATTTGGATTTTATTGCCCTAAAATATCCTGAAATACACTTATTTTACAATAACAGTCATGATACACGTTTCAACAAATGTTTCATGCCACCAGCAAATGTTTCATTATATCAACAATATGCTTTATGTTATCAGCAAATGTTTCATGCTGTCAGCAAATGTTTCATGCTGTCAGCAAATGTTTCATTATATCAGCAAGTGCTTCGTGTTATCAGCAAATGCTTCATGCTCTATCTGGAAATAATGACTCTGATATATATTTTCACTTTGATCACGAACCTGGATTTCATTTTCACACTTATAAATGTATAATATATGTATATTGCTATTTATCTTATATTCCTTATGTCATTCACGTTTATCACGAACCGTTATTTAATTTTATGTATATTGCTATTTATTTTATGTTACTTATGTCATATGTATATGAATTGTATGCGGCCCGTAATGGGTGTTATGATTCAATAAAATCTTATCTTATCTTATCTTATCTGCTGTCAGAAAATCTCTCATAACGTCAGTAAATGCTATCAGCAATTGGTTCATGCTATCTACTTTATACCATGATCAAAGTTTGAATGCCATCTGACACTATTTCATGCCACCAGCCAATGCTAATTCTTCTGTCATCATCAGACATATTTTCATGCCATATACCTGGATTGGCTTTTTAAAAAAACTTAATTTACCTGGTATAGATATAGACATGCGCACAGCTTCTCTAATTGGGGTATCTGGAGTTGTCTTCACGTGGAAATATTCTGTTTTTAATCTGTTGACATTAGTTACAATAACACACAGTTCTTTATCACGACTAGAATACAACTGAAAGTAACAGATAATAATAATAATGAGTATATTTATAATGCGCTATATCCATAAACCATGTTTATGCTCAAAGCGCTACACAATTATCATCCCGGTCTCTAGGATACAGGTAAAGCCTGATTACCTCCCTTTACCCCTGAACTCTTAGAAAGAGCCCCAACATCTGCTGTTTCAAGGAGCGCAACAGTTTTTTGTGTAATACATACACCATCCTACCGGTACCCATTTACAGCTGGGTAGACTGGAATACAGGGATAAAGTGTCTTATTCAAGGACACAAGAACTCGGCGCACAATTCGGGTCTTGAACCTGCAACCATTCGGTCACAAATCCTACTCTCTAACCATTGCGCCAAATCCCTCCCTAATCATTGTCGATGTGAAGACAATGGATGTGGCTATACCAAGATTTGAGCCTCCCATGACGATCTTTCCGTTTAAAAAAAACAAACACATCACGTTGTGTTGTGTGCTGGCTGAATAGGACGACAAAGCCCAGCTACTATTTCCACTAGAACCTAAAGCACACAATGATAACAACGTCTGTCAATAACAGACTAAATGTGGATGATTTCGCTGGTCAGTACAACTCGAGCGGCACTTCGCATAACCTAACATGTGCCTCTTACGAACCCCAAAAGACCACGTGGCGATAGGATATCCGTGTTCTATTAAGTGTCCCATATGTTTTGTCTGAATTTGTTTGATAAGCTTCGTTTTAATTTACTTGCATCTACGTCACGGGAGATTACCTACGGTAGATATTTTGATAATTTATTTGGCCTGGATTAAGATGTTATATTTTCCAAGGAATGCTAATGCCACAGAGATATTTTAACAAACCACGCAATGATTAACAATCATATAACCATTATATTATATATACAACGACCAACCTGTTTGAACGTCAAATCAGCATTTCCTGTCTTCTGTTTTATATACTCCCCTAACGATTTCTTAATGGGACTAGTTGAATGAAAACCATACTGCCTAAATACTTCATAAAATGACGCAATAATCGAAAACAGGGACCCTGTAATTACACATTATACAGATCAATTTCTCAAAATGAAAATAAGGGCGGATCTAGGAATTTTGAAAGGGGGGGGGGGCGCCGCAAAATGAGGGTACTAAACGCGGAGACGGGGCACGCCGTCATATCCTCTAGCCAATCCAAGAGCTATTTGGCTGATATTTTCGTCTAAACGTTCGGAAATCGTAGAAAAAGAGCCTCAAAATCGAGTAAAAAACGCTAGTTGAAAGGCACTTTCAGTAGTAAAAAAGGGCACAGTCGAAAGCATGTTGACCCTATTACTAGATGAAGAGTCGGTTTAAGACGAGTGCGAAATGGTGCCACCGGGCAAATTAAACGACATTTTAAAATGTTTTTAAAAGACCCAATAGCATTTACCCTAGGCGTTCAAATGCTCTGACAGTAGCAATTTGGTTTCGTGCTTAGTCTGTGTCTCGCATCAACCCCGCTTGTATGCGCAATCTTTATAGTAGTAATAAATCGGACCTTCTCTCCTTAGATGACAATGCCACACATGCAATTGTGTATGCTCGTTTCTATTAAAGCTGCTGTGTTTTCTGTTGGTGTTGCTAGTGCTGACAATGAGGGTGATATTGATGATCAAGAAATAGTAGCACTAATAATGATACTGTGCATGTTCTAGCTGCTACCGAACATGCTACTGATGATATTGATGATGATAATGATGAGTAATAATACTAGCCTCACCTGAGGTAAATGTTGACATTGAATTTGAATATAGTACTTTAGAGACCTCATCTGGACTGTAACCAACAGACAGTAAGGATGCTACTAAAGCACCAATGCTGGCCCCACCAAATCGCTTGATATGGTGATTGCCATCTCCAGATAATAAACCCATTTTCTGTAAATACTGTTAATATATATAATTTAAGAGGAATGTAGATTCCCACTCAATTTCAATATATTAAATCTGATATCAAATATTGGCTTTCGTTTTACCCAGAACACTGTTCTGCTCCGACCGGGTCAATGAAGACGGACACATATACGCTACACAGTGTGAATACACTTTTATGGATCTCGTTTTGTGCTTACCATTTGGACGACAATGGACCGTTTCTTATCATGCCATTCGTCCTTTGACAGTAAGATGGGGAAGATACTTGCTGGCATTTGTCGGTCAACGACGGTATCGAACCTAGGAGTTCCTGGTTCATGAGTCGGTGCCTTATTCCTGAAACAACGTTGTTACACAAGGAGATCAAAGAAGTTAGTAATAACAGACCTGTAAAGCACCACCCAGAGCAACCCCTTTAGCCCCTCCTCCCTCAAGCACCAAGTTTTCATACACCAATGGATTCTTCGTAGACATTGTCGCTGATTCTCTGAAAACATGTATTAAACATGCATTATGCAAGTCATGCATTATGCAGGTCTTTCTTTCTCTAGGCCCGAAATGTTATCTAAACTATTATCTGGACATTAAAATAGCATTATGCAAGAGCAAAATCTGATTTTTACAGGTCTTTCGTTAAGCCTGAGATGTTATCTAAATAATCAATTAGACATTAATTAACATATCCAGACCATAATAAACTCTTTATGTCAAGACTAGCCTTCGATGTTGGCAGATTAAAATCGTATATGCCGCTTAATGGCGGTTGATAATTAAATCAATCAAGTGGATAATCGAGACTATGCTGTTTATATTAATGATTTGAGTAATGATGACCGAGGCTATGAATATTTCAAAAGCTTTTTTCTCGGCTAATAGTGAATCAATTTGACTGAAATTTTCAGCAAATTATCTTTACACTATCTAGTTTTTAACTATTGTAGTGAGAACTGCCATCTCTTTATCTTATCTCCCATAATGTAACTTTAAGTAACTTAATATCAAGACCATAACCATAACTCATGTCATCGTTAGCCTGTGGTTTGTAGTGAATTTGAATGCGTTTAGTGGTGGATAAGTTAACGTAAAACTGTATTATCTAGACTTTGTTTATTATCGTATCCCCCCCCCCAACACACACACACACGCACACACAAACACTGATATTAAATTCCACTTAAATGCACTATCAGACGGACCCTATATTTTGCCTTCTTGTAAATCCGTTACCTATATGGTGGTGGCTGTCTTGGTGTCGCCCTTCATAAGGCGACAACCCGAAAACCCGACATCGCGACATTTAAAGCGACATCATTACAAACCGATATCACGGCGTAAAAATGTCGTGATGTCGGGCTATCGGCTTATTAAAGGCGACACCACGGCGTCACGACATGACACTAATCAGCACCATATAGTTGACTGAATTACCGTCAGTATAAAAGGATTTCAAAGCAGAAATAACCAACAATAATAGTACACGTCATTATTGATTATGGACGATTTTCGGGGAATACAATGTATTAAAAAATACCGTGTTGTTATCCTACATTTAGGTTCCAATACTCATTTAGTTCAGCTAATCTCTTACCTCATTCACTCGTAAAACAGGTGTAACCATAGAAATATAAAATCACCATATGTTAGTCCCAAAATCAGCTTAGTAGATTGTCAATTTATTAGTCACAGGTACATTAGCAATGCTGTGCTATAGGCAGAAAAAAACGAAACGAAATTATAATCTAATTTGAATTCGATAGATTTTTCCCTTTCTTGGTAAAGAAAACTGAGGTCATAGAACCCTGTATGTCTTCATGAGCACGGTACGCGTAGAAAAAGAACGTAGAACATTAAACCCCACCGTCACTATCCTTGGTTTCGGGGCACATTATTTTCGGATGAAAAAAGAGTCTTCAATAGGTAGTAATATTACTCTCGACTTCCCGTTAATAAACTGCATATTATAATCCTGTCAAGCATTTGTCATTACATGCCCACATTTTTACACACTGCTATAAGAAGTCGCTTTCTTCCAGTAAGATTACAGGATAAAAACTTGATTATCCCGGTTGAAAATATAAAAAAAACATGAATGAAAGGTATTCTACTTACTTAAATGTATACGAATCCACCATAAAGTACATATTGTATTCAGAGTCCTAAACCGTGGTGGGTATTATGTTAAAATACAGGTAGTATATTCGCTGCACTCTGCCTATTGCTACACTTCATACATATAACTATATAAAACAAAACTAAGTTAGCCTATCTTTTTAGGTTATAAATAGTTATACTGTAATATTTCCGCAAACGCATATTTAGCACATAAAAACACGTATTGTGTATGAGTTGGCCTTTATACCGCTGATAAAAGAAACACATACCAACGTACTATTATGATAATCTTTAATCTTAAGGATAAAGAGTCATGTGTATTTTTTAATTTAATTTTAAAAAAGTCAGTATTGTGCAGGTCTGGTTATGTTAACTCTATTTATATATATTATCCGCCCCAATAAGTTATTATATTCATAAGGTGTTACGGGTGACGCGTGGGTTCAATTCAAACTACTCTGTTACTGTTAAAATGTACGCCCCAATAAATTTAGTATATTTAATAGACAATTGGTGTGTCAGAGCCTATTTTGACGTAACCTCGAGCTCTAAGAAATAAAAAAGATGTTCTTTGAAAAAAGTTTCCATTAGTCTCCAGTTTCACAAGCCATCAACATGAATTAATAGGTATGAGCCGTAGACTCCCACGCTAGTTTGCCACTTTCTGTGTCTTGGCAGCGACCTCGTCAAGTTTCCGCACATATATGCCAAATTGATGCTGGAGTCCATGTTAACCATGTACTTTTCAAAAATTCCAAAGCCAAGAGCCACCCAGAACCCCCCAAGAATTTATGTTTCATTAAAATAGGTCGTGGGTATGGAAGGGTATCGCTGCAAATATTAAATGCTCTGCTAAAATGTATTTTCCATTTATAATGTGTAAGAAGTACAATGTACAACGTCCTAATACCGGTAATGACAAAGTCAAAATTTCTCTAATGGCCAAATTAAATGTAAAACGTCAAATTCAATGTGTCAAAATGTTTTATTGGAAAATGCTGTTTTTGGGTGTCCACATTTCCCTCATTACATTTTACATTTGCGCTCTGACACATTTCATTTGTCCTTCACGTTTTCTACATAGCATCTGAATCTTTCGTTCCATTCTGGAGTTTAACGTCCACTTCCACCAGGGGTGATATCATCGACAAGCATCTGATGCAGGGCACTAACTTTGATATACAAATACAGGATATCACGTGACTTATTAACATATACGGAAACCAAAACGAGATCAACCTGACACACTGTAAGCCAGCAGACGATATCAGCAGACATGTTAATCTTAAAGTAGCTTAGTCTCTAACTCAATATCATCCAAAGTCTTACACGTTGAAAACACGAATTATTTGTCATTTCAATAATTTTACCATTCGCACACGAATTGTGTACCATAGTGCGTTTCGGTGTCATTTGTTACAAATGACCAGAAATAAGAGGCTAGACATATTCCACAACTCATGTCAAACGGCGACGCCATCACGTATTTGAAAAGCATGCGCAATAGACTGTAATAATCAAACACTCAGGCCCGTAGCTAGCCCAAAATTGTTGGGGGTGGGGGGGTGCAAAGGCTTCTGGGGGCGCCGATGGGGCTTCTGGGGGCGCCAATGTACCTAGTCTTGATGATCCATGTCGAACGGTACCATTGAAGGGTCAATAGGATTCTCTTCATAGGCGACACGTACGGGCTCGATGAATGTTAGTGGGGAGGGGAACCTGAAATGCCGTAACAAATTTCGGATTGTGCCTACAGACATCTTGGGACTTTATCTTGCCAAACAGATGAAATGATATTTATTTGTTTTCATTTTATCCGCCTTCCCGAAAAGTCAAATCGCCTATAGTGCCCCCCCCCCCACAAGAACATTTGTGTAAAATGACGGAAAATTTCAATTTTGAAGCTGTATTTGAGATATTGGCGTAATATGATATTTTGATATGAACAGTATGAACGTAACGATAATAATTTATGAGAAAAATGAATCGGTTTAGAGTGCGACTTGTTTGAATTTTGAAGATTATTACGCCGTTTTGGGAGTCCAATTCATTCGTGGGCGCTTTACTAATCTCAGTAGCATAATTTAAGGGGGCGCCAATGACCCCGTCATTATGGACGCCCCTCCGGAATGAGACACCCCACAAATCATGCTGTTTGAATTTTTAAGATTATCACGCCGTTTGAGGCGCCCAATTCATTCGTGGGCGCCTAACCAATGTCGCTAGCAATATATTATGGGCGCCCATGATCTCGACATTGTTTTGCCGGACTGAGCAGTCACATCACACACATCAGTTAATCCCGCTTGAGAACAGGCACTAACCTGGTTGACCGACATTTTGAGTCCTAAAGTCCACTTCGAGAATATTAATGGAAGTGAACAGGTATATTTAGTCTTTGTATGAATGAAATATGTAAAACGAAGTAGAACCGCATTACAAAACAATATATGTACTATTTTTTGATATGGTGGCCATTCAGGGCCGAGATCTATTCTCAAAGTATGAATTAGACGGATCTCTCTGTGCAGAATAAAGTAAATGTATTTCTCTGTCTCTGCATTTATATGAAAACTCAGCTACCGTTACATGAAACATAGTTATAATCCTATTCATATTGATTTAGTAGAGGGATCGTCTATTTACTCAAGGTTGTAAATCATATATCAAGTGATAGTACAAGTATCTAACTACCTTGTTTTGTATATCTGTAAAATGAAATGATGGGTTTAACGGGACAATCCCGGTAAGAACAGAGTCTCAAAAATTGAAGTCCGAGCATTTATTAAATTTATGGACCAAAACATAGAGGCATGGTGTATTTACCTTGTCTCAAAATTTCAGCTCAAAATATTGAGTCGTTTTGACGTTAACGTCAACACTGCTTATACGGACACGTAACCCTTTTAAGATTTTGGGTCAATTTTTTCATTAGGTGACCTGCTAATCGATTCTCGTTTCTTGAGAGGTCTATACAGTGAATGACCCATGTACTGTACTTGATAACAAAAGGTAAATTTCACCTACATATTATTTTTATAGAAAAAAGCCTGGTTTTATCCAGATACTGTATAATACAACGGTCTCCATTTCCAGATGAAGACTGTCAGATTTAAGTTATTTACAAGCATATCACAAATATCGGGTTAGTTAGTCGGCCTTAGGTAATGGGTTTTAAGGGATTTTAACACAAAATTAAGCAGTTTTATTCCCCAAAAAGTTATCGGGATTGGCCCTTTAACGCCCAATTGTTCTGCTATATCCGGGCTAAGGCTGTGTTGTAAATGAGAGAGAGAGTAGTCATAAATGAAAAAGGAGAGAGAGACAGAGAGAGGAAAGAGAGACAGAGAGAGGATAACGTCCATTTGACTCAAACTAGTTCATTTCAATAGATTTTACAGTTGACGGTAGTCTGTACTTTTTTTGTTAATTACGCGAATTAACCATAATCGAGTTATTCTGTCCTTTTTTTGATTGTGGTTTGTACATATCGTGAATATAGTGTATATAACCATCTTATAATTTAATTGTTCCTCTATTTTACTTTACTGTACTTTTCAATACATATTTATGTTTGTACTTTTATGGAGAGGGGGTCTATAGGCTTCTGCCTGTTCTCCAATCCAGCTTCTGTGAATAAATATTGTTTAAAATAAAAAACAAATTCTGTCCTTTTTTTTAAAAAAAAAAGAAAGTCAATAATTAGGTAGTAATGGTAATATTGGGTAAATCGTCTTGCACCCATATTTGTATGAATGTACCAATTCATTATCCTGTCGCTTTATTGATTTGAATTTAAAGCGACGACACACTGTATTGCTTATGTCCGCCTTCATAAATCCAGTCGGTGCAGAAAACTAGGACACTAAACCCTTTAATTCCTATAAAATGCCTTATAACATGTTCTTTACGCAGAAAATGAAGATTGTTTTCTCTCTGGCAATAACTAGACATTTTCAATATTATTGCACACTTTATGTATGAAGCGGTCAACAATTGCTCAGTGGGCATTCCGATTAAAGCCGTATGTGATCACCATTCCTATTAAAGTGGATGTCAAATAAGATCATCACCTCAAGTCCGCCCCCAAAGAAAAATCAAAACATCACAACATATCAGATCAACACCTCCCCCAAATTACCCATCGGAATCCATCACAACCATATTCCCGAAGCAATGGTCAGAGAAATCCCTCTCTGGCCATTGCTGGGTTGACTTATGATACTTGAGCTTTTGAGCAAGTGTGTCTATTCTTCCCGTTCAATCAAATCTATCCCAAGTGCAGCAACACAACAGCCCTTCGTTTAATCTGGGGTCTTTAGACAGTGATTTAAGGTATTAAAAACGGTGATTGTATTGTTCGTCTCCAAACAGTATTGTTTAAATTGCATCCGTGTTGATAGCTTCGTTTGTCACGCAATTAGTTTTTCTGCAATATTCTGCTATACACTGGGTAATTGGCCATAATAAAATCGTGAGTCATGAGCTCTGTTTAAAGCGAAATGATATTGTTTCGCATTTAGCTGATGGTTGTTAATCGGACTATTGACAAGTCTTAATTTGGAACGGAAGTGTTAAGTGGGATTAGCATTAACCAAACGACACACTGCAAGGCGTATGCATCCCAAAATATCAGATCAACACCTTCCCACAATAACTCACTAGCTAAACATCTCCCAAAAGAACACATTAGAACAGATCAGCACAACGAAATAACACAGATGAAGACACCTCTCAAAATTTAATTGGACTACAGTCAAAGATGTAAACACAAAGTAGAGTTTTATAAAATGTATTTATTCATGAAGTGACTTTTAAATATGAGTTATGACAGACAGCTTTAGCTGCTAATTTTCGACCACTGAGAGTTGAAAGGTCACAGATGTGTAGGATTTGTTGGTTGGTGAATATACCAGGCATCGTTTTCATTAACTGTGGTAGCTGAATAGAAACAAACAAATATTGTGATTAGAAGGAATACAAAGGTGTGTTCTCTTCTATATTTTTGTCTATTTATCAAGTAAATAGACTTGCACCCTGTGTCGATATCTAATACCCCACTTCTATGACGTCAGACATTGATTAAGCAATCAGCGTTGGGGTTTGTAGTGGTTTACCCACAGTTCAGTGCATGGCACACCAAGAAGTGGCTTATCCCTTACTTCAGCCACAATGCGGGTTATATAACAACTCTTCCAGATCGTAGTGTAGTAAAGACAATTTAAACGAAATTTTGAACCATCAAAAACGAAACGAAATAGGATTTGTGTTTTAAATAAAAATATTTGATATGTATGTCTATTCATCAAGTGAATAGACTTGCATCTTGTGTCGATTACAATACCAAACTCTGTCTAAGGCTCTGTACCCACTACCAACATGTTTAGAAACATGCTGACCAGGTGACATGGTGGTGTAAAAGTTGATCATGCATACAGTTCGGAAACATTTTGTAACATTCGGCAACATGTTGTCCAAATGTTGCCAAAACGAGAATAATTTTGTTGCTGAGATACTAAATTAGTTAATGATGTTTCCAAGTTCTATCCAATCAAAAATGGGCCACAAATCACATGATCGACCAGGAGTCATATGATGTAGACAGAATGGCAGCTACCAGCAAGGAATGGTTGTTAAGTTGCCCATCATGTTGTCGAAATGTTGCTGTGTGTATACAGAGCCAAGTTTTTTTTTGCCCAGGTGTGTTGGTGAGATGTTTCCGAAAATGTTACCGAAAATGTTGACAGTGTGTATAGAGCTTAACACTGTAAAATGGTTATTGTTCACTTATGAAAACATATTTTAGTGTAAATAGGAGGAATACAAGTCACATTTTGCTTATGAAATGTGTCATCACCACTGTCTCTAACAGGGTAAAGTGTATATTGTTCACTAATGGAACATAATATGAATTTTACTAAAGCAAATATCTACATAAATAGTCATTATAAATATATAATATTTCTTAGTTAAACTGAACAGTAATCAGTCGGTAGTCATTAAAGGACAATATTGGCGTCAGTCATTAATACATGCGATAGAACTGCTTAAACAGTTCCAAATAGAACTGCTTAAACAGTTCCAAATAGAACTGCTTAAACAGTTCCAAATATAATTTAAACTCAGAGATCATTGCTACAATATGCTGCATAATGAAGGTTTCTACAAAAGGAAGTGACGAACAAAAAAGGAAAACGTGAGTTATATATAGGCGATTTCTACTCACTAACAGTTTTATTTCAGAACTGTAGAATGTTAAACTCCACTTTATTTCACAAATATCTACTTACCATATTACTCGGCATAAACTGTAGTATAAAACGGTAATATTGTGGACCACATTTTAAAGCTTCATCAATAAATGATCTGATAAAACCTGTTCTAGCTGTAACTCTCTTGTCATGTATTATAGCATTTAACAAACAGAAGAGATTCACTGAAATATAAAATATCTATATAACCAAACTATTCCAAGAAACAGGTACACATTCTAGAGAATATGCCATGGCAGAAATTCTGGAGAATATGGTAAGATGGAGGAAATACAACTAAATAATTCATGAAAATATAGTAGAAATTATAAAATGACTCAGTTTACTTCCTGCAGAGAGGCAGACAATATATAATTATTTGTTTACAGCTATATTGTTAAAGGACAATATTGGTGTCAGTCATTATTACATATGTATTAGAACTGGTTAAGAACATTCCAAATATAATTTTAACACAGAGATCATTGTTACGGGAGATGTGTAACAAAGTCTTGAATAAACAGGAAGTGACCCCAAACATGAGGTATCCTTCCACTGACTGAATCAAATAGCTTTATTTTAAGGTATAAATAGCTTTGTTTATAGACATTCTTTATTTACCCATAGCTTTATTAATAAAAATTCACTATTTACCCATTTATAGAAATTCATTATTTACCCATAGTTTTATTTATAGAAAATCATTATTTACCCATAGCTTTATTTAAAGGTTCTTTTGTATCAAATGCAGGAGAATGTTCACCATCTTCTTTAACAGTCATATCATCTGTTATAATAAATAATATTTACATATATAATTGGCATGGAATATTTCAAAGACTCAATAATCAGACTAGTTTATAGTCTTCCTCGGTTTCTGACCAAAATTATACCGAAAAAAAGTCTGGAAGAATTCAAAATAGCATCAATATATTGTCATGTCATTATTTTTTGTTATCAAGCCAAGGTTACACTACTCACCAAAAGTGAAATCCTCCGAGAGAAGAGTTAGCTGAGGTTCGTTAATTTTACGCATTTTAGCTGGTCTAACTTCGCATTCATCCATTTCCTATAAAGAGCAATGTTGGTGATTGTTTTAATATTAAAAACATTCTGCCAGCCAAATAAGAAGCTCTTGTTTGTGCCATCTCCATGTGCAAGACATAAGAGACACAGGATTGTGGTACTGGACCAATGAAATGAAATGAAATGGGGTTTAACGTCCTACTCTTTTGCACCTTTACTGGGCCAATGAAGACGGGCATATGCCATACAGTGTGCAATGAGCCAGCATCTTTCTCACTTAGCCACCGTGGTTCCAACTGGTTTAAGACTATTTAAGAGGAAATGAAATGGAGAGAGAGAGAGAGAGAGAGAAATGGAATTTAACATCCACTCGACACAAACTAGGTTATTTCGGGACTAACATATGGTTTTATTTTATTTCAATAATTCACTTGCACGTAGAGGTCTTTAGAAGTGGGAGCAAACCGGAGTACCCAGAGAAAACCCACAAGATTGGACAGGCGACCCTACTCCTTGCCACGTACAAGCGGGGACTTGAAACCACGTCCTACTGTTCTGCACGATTGGGCTAATATTGTTTCTAGTGTTTTACCCATATTTCCACGCATAGTATGTCAAAATCTCGTCGTAACAAACCGTTTCATTGTCTAATTCCCCACATCAACTACAAAGCATGTCATATAACAGCTCTTCCAGACTCTAGTGTAGTGAAGACAAGTAAAAAACTATAAATAGAATCTTTGTTTTAATCAGATTGTGATTGTATTATACCTCAACATCAACATCTATTCTAGATCTCTTTCTTCCTCTTCTAACATACGGTTCTATAAAATAGTCATATACAATACAGATATATACAGTGATCAGTACAAACAAGTGGGGGTGGATGCACCCTAATATTAGGTGCCTCAAAATTGTATTACTTTCAGAAAGTACTGAATTTGGAAATGATAAATTAAGTTCATGCACCGAGTCTAATAATTTTAATGTGCAGGGGGACTGCACCACACACAAATACACAAGATAAATCGACGGACAAGACACAAAAATACAGAAGTCACAAATAACAAACCTATGCATCAGATCATGTGAATGGATCCAGGGGCTAGCCATAAGCATCCACTACATCGCATATTAATTATAAAGTCCTTATTTGTATAAAACAGAGCAAATGGGAGAGACACAGAGTGAGAGATAGCGATGGGACTTTTAAATGTCCACTTGACGCAAACTAGGTCATTTTAGGACAAACATGTGGTTCAATTTTATTTCAGTAAGTCGTTATTCCGGAGGACCCAGAGAAAACCAACATTGGACAGGTCACCCTACTCCTTTGTCACGTACAACGGGGAATCAAAACCACATCACTAAACTGATGATCCGATGTGCATGCATTAACCATTTGGCCATCCAACCCCATCCCACACTTGAGATGGCATTATACCCACCGAACACTTGAGACAACATATACAATGTTAAGACGAATGGATGAGTGCTAGAGTTATGATGTAATAACACATGGTTAAGATAGTAATGGACTAAACAATAGTTGAAACTCCGTAATAATTGGTTTGCTTTATTTAATACATTTGCATAATTTCAGAGAAAAATACCCCCCTCCCCAACATGGGTATATTAACTTACCTTTTTGTCCAACTTTAGAGACTTGAGCTGCTGTTATACAGAGTACAACAAGTTTAGCTAATGTATAACCTCTAGGATCAATCATTAGATGAGAATTATCTGCTGAGTATAGTATACGAGGCAGTGTATTCACTAATAAACTTAGTGTTAGATGTTCTAAATCCATGTGAAATAAGGCAAACACCAGACTTACGGCCATACAGAGATCATCTACTTTATTACTTTCTAACATATGCTGAAAATATACAAATATAATAAAACATAATTCTTCTAAAAGAGAGTGAGATAGAAATGGGGTTTAACGACCACTTGACACAAATATTTCAATACAAATATTTCAATAGCTTGTATGTAGGGAGAGAGAGAGAGAGAGAGAGAGAGAGAGAGAGAGAGAGAGAGAGAGAGAGAGATTTCGAATTAGCAAAGGTACAACTACTGTAATAGGCTATTTTGTGTACAAAGATTCATAAAGATATCGTAAACAGTTTACAAGATACGCTCCAGAATTAAAACTTGAATGGACGAACAGAGCCCAATTGAACATTCCCATCCACCCTTAACATCAGGTCAAGATCAAAAATACCTACATGTACAACTTGATCACAGAACCGATCGGAACCACAGAGGTTTAAAACTTGTTCTAACGTATGTAAACTCTTCAAATCAACCCATCCTTTACTAAACACTAGTTTTAATGTTTCTTCTAGTATAATAGCTGGTGGTTCATTGGCTGGAATGTATTGTTTACTGATGTTACGGAGATGATGATTGGCTGGTAAAATATCTTGTGATAAATGTTCTATTACTGTCTTCATAAACTGGCACCTGCTTAAAAACAAAAGTGAAGTTCTAAAAATGTTTATAAAAATGATTCATAATGAAATGTTTGCAACTGGTGTTAAGATCAAAAAGTGTTGTTTTTTTTACTATAAACCATGTTTTATTCAGGATGTCTGAATGGGATTGAGAAACAGGCTTAGCCTATATGAAACCCCTCTCCCAAAATGTGTTGACCTAAGAAGAGTGGGGTTTACTGGTCTAGTGGTTTAACAAGTCAAGGTCTGTCAATGACTTAAGTGGCATGGTTTTGATATTCCCCGTTTGTAAGTGACAAGGTGTAGGGTCGCCTGTCTAACCACGTGGGTTTTCACTGGGTCCTCCGGTTTCCTCCCACAGCTAAAGTCTCCTACATGCAAATTAATGAAACAAAATTGAATCATGTTAGTCCCGAAATAACCTAGTTTGGCAGGGGTGCTGCTTGCTACTCTTATATCAAATTCTAATTGCCAACGGATCTTTTATGAGCATACCAATGTATACACCGGATCTCCGTTTTTCGTCCCATCCAAACAACCATGCACCACTGACAAGGGGGAAAACTTTCTCGGGCAAGCTAGGGATCGTACATGCAACCTCCCGGTTGAAGAGCCAAAGCCTTACTCACTGAGCCAGCGTGGCTTCTACCAAGTGTATGCAACACGTGTCTGGTTCAAAATCAAAATCAGTACAATAATCAATACTACCTGTCATTCTGTGCTGATGAATCTAATTTATTAGATATCGTCATGAGTTGTTCTAACATGAGTAGAGGTTTTTCACGTCGTTCTTGATCAGCTGTATTTATATAACAACATAACCAACAACTAACAACAACTGGTAAACAACACATCCAATTCTTTACATTCTCTAATACAGTCTAAATATAAAATATAAATATATAATATATATAAAATATAAAACTACATGTATAAAACATAATTATTATAAAAAATATAAAACATAAAATTTAATTATTATAAAACTTAAAAATATAAGACATAAAATTTAATTATTATAAAACTTAAAAATATAAAACATAAAATTTAATTATTAAAAAACATAAAACTTAAAAATATAAAACAAAAAATTTAATTATTATAAAACATAAAACTTAAAAATATAAAACTTAAAAATATAAAACATAAAATTTAATTATTATAAAACATAAAACCTAAAAATATAAAACAAAAAATTTAATTATTATAAAACATAAAACTTAAAAATATAAAACATAAAACTTAAAACATGTCCCTCTCAAAGATAAAGTAGGCCATTTCAAGACTTTGATACAAAAAAAGAGAGAACATGTATGTAATGCTAGGGAGGAGAATTTTGGCTGGACAGCAGTTTCTTTCTACTCTTCATTGTATTCTGTCTGTCAAGCTCCTTTAACATGGTGTATGTACATGTGTAAAGAGGTCGACTGCTTTTTTCCTGTCCCATCGAAACGACTAAACAACATTGTACATGTCAGTTCCAAGAGATAGAGAGAGAAATGGGGTAAAAAAAAAAGCATATATATTCAATATTGACCACCTTTATGACATAAAAGTTGTGACTGACCTTGACTTGTTCTGGACCTATTGCACCATGTTCCCAGGCAAATAATATTTCTTGTATAGCAAACGGTGTATTTAAACATACTTCATGCCATCGGGTTAAACTACAATAAAACATATGCTAGTTAAAGTCCAGCAACCTGTTGTATGTGTTTTGGACAAACACAGGTTGTAGAGTTTGGCAACTAGCTGACTGGTCGTAAAAAACAGGGTGAAAGTTTTGTGAATAGTATGGATACAAGTCTCTTTAGCCTGTCTGCGATCTTCTTCAGTCCTGATCACATACAAGTGATGCTTAATTCTCAAGGACAGGTTTACTTCAATTCCCCTTTTGACTGCCCGTACGTCAGGTTGTAAACTTGGCTTTAACAAAAAGAATGAGCTGACTTGAATCTGTGCAGCTAGTCTCATCTTATGGTCAGTGCTCTTTTAGTTTTTATACCCGACAAGCGACACTACCTCCTTGTCACGTACAACTGGGGCATAGAAACCACACCAGTTGATTCAATGACAGAACTTATCATAGTGCAAGGTAGGAGAAAACTTACAATACAAATCTACAGACAAGACAAACTACACAGATTTTGCAACAAATATCAAATCTAGTGAATGCAACCAGGGGCCAGCTGTACACATCCACTGCGCTGAACAGTCGCAGGCCTGTTATGATACATGAGGTCATGTTTTGTCACGTGCATTACCTCTCTCTGTACATACAGCAACGGGCGTCGAAGACGAAGGAGAATTCATTGCATACACAAGACTGTAATCGCTGAATATTTATTACAAATATTTGAGTCCTAATTAAATTATTGGATTATCCACTGTCCACGCGTTTTTCAGAGATTTCTATCTCAGAAAGTGACAGACATCCAACTCTTCATAAAGTTTATCAACATGTACACAAAGCGCTCAATGTGTGCGTGCTGTTGAATAGGGGAACCCTTACATGTTTGTCCTGTATGTGCTTCATGAGTATTTTTCAGGGAATCCAGTATTTTTCAAGTAGATTGGATATCTCTACTTTCCATATATACCAAAATTGCTATACTTTTATAGACAATAACCACATGATAAATACCTCTCTATCTTTAAATAATATCAGAATAAAATTCAATATTTTTCCAGTACTTACCTTGTTTTAAGTTCTCCAGACGACAGAAACAGATTTATTAATGATTCGACTTTATTAGAATCTGATGGATTACAGTTCTCTATATTTTTATATTTACCATCTTCAGGAAACCATCTCTGTGCCCACTGGACAAAAAATGAATCTACGGTTTCTTTATGACCATTGGTAATAGTCTGAAAGATAAAGTACATGTATTATTAATTCTATGACCTACTGCATCGACAAGATTCATGAATAAAAAAGGAAAAGGAAGAAAAACTCTGAAGTTTGTTAGGGTTCCTCCTCAATCTCAATAGAACAACCTCACCAAATATCTAAAAATTCCAAACACCGAGGAACAATCTAGCCATGTTTTAAACATAATGTTGAGACCTCTGTCCTGATTTCTGTGAACAAGATTTCATAAGTTTGAACATAAACAAGGGAGATAAGTCTGCAATTTGTAATAGAAAATTTCTGAAATTGGATAGGTTTTTTTTCGGACCACATGGAATATCTGTGGAGCATTTCCAGGAAATTGTGGATGAAGCAGTGAAAAAATATAGACATCACATTTATGTCCCCATAACAAATTAACACATATATTAGAGAAATACAAGAGCATTACAGAAATACAAGACTAAAGACTCAGTTGTCAAGTATTCAACATAATAGTCTTTTTTGATACCTTCAATGGCATATGTATTATCATCAATATTGGAACACAATGATTATAATATCGCAATAATTTTGGTAATATCACGATATATGATATGATAAAATCACTGATGATAAAATCGTCAATAATTTTATCAAGATATACCAAAATACTGGTATATCGCCCAACCCTATGTTGTTATTTATCTGTTCTTACCTCCAGTCCATATTGTTGTAATATAGGACATAACATAAGAAATGTGATATCAAAGAGTCTAGCACGAGTCTGTGATGCTTTACCAGCTTCACCAGCTGAATGACGGGCAAATTCATTTAACCTAATAAAAAAATAAATATACAATTGTTTGGTCTCTTTCAAGTATTAATAATTAGGCAGATGACAAAAACAAGTCATAAAAGCATACAGAATTTATATAAAAACATACAGCATGTGTGACATTCATAATAATTCACAAATTAAAAAGACAAACAAGGGTTTTCTCATCAGAAGTTCATTAATTAGGGTTCCTCCTAAAGCTCAAAGGTACAATCTCACGAAATATTTAAAATTCCATCATACACTGATAAACAGAAACCTGTCTGGAACATCCTGAAAATTCTTGTTTGACCATCACCTGGATTGAACTCGGGGCTCGCTGCTTAGTGCGAACCAGCTCTGTACTCACCAAGCCACTATATACAGCACCACCATTTAAAATCCCATACATTATTAAATCACTACCATATACTCACTTAATCAACTTGATAGCCAGATTCTGTAGTTCTCCCATAGATGCTGCAGCAGCAAGAATGATTTCAAAACTCTTCCCAGACATCATTTTACATAGAAGACTGAATAGCGGTTCCTGGTTCTTCTGGAAGTCTGTATCTAACGTCTGAATCAAGTTAAACATAATGAGACTATATTTGATCAGCATTTACGGGGGAATTATATCAACATAATTAATTTCATATAATATCATATTTGATATAACCCTTGTCTGAAAAATGTGAGAGATCATAATTTAACGTGAAACATTCCTGTGTCTGTGACTGATTGATAGATCTATCTCTAGTTTTTAATCGATCAGCAACAATTTTCAAAATTTTATAATTGATCAGCAAAGATCTACAACCAAATATCTACAAAATTTCACCTTCGATCAACAAAGATCTACAAAATTTTATTATTGATCAGTAAAGATCATCAATCTACAAAATTTTATTATTGATCAGCAAAGATCTAGAAAGCTGTATCATCGATTAACAAAGATCAACTATCAAAAAAGATATACAAAATTTTGTCATCGCTGCTCGAATTTTATTATCGATCAGCCCAGATCATCCATCAGCAAAGACGTAGATAAATTTTTCAGTAATGATATACATAAGATCATGTTTCTAGATTTAAAATTTATTTTTAGACTTAGAATAAGTTTTTGGACTTTACATCATCTCAATATTGCCATGGTTTGTCAACATGATCTGATATGTGTACTGAATAGAAATGAAATTTAATGAAATGGTATCAATCTGATTAAAACACAGATCCAATTTCGTTTCGTTTTTTATAGTTCAAAAATTTCGTTTTTACTTGTCTTTACTACTCTTGGATCTGGAGGACTTGTTATTTAACTCGTGTTCTGCCTGAAATGAGGGGTCAGCCAATCAAATGGTGTGTCGAATAGACCGTTTGACCTTTTCATGCGTGGAACTGTGGGTAGATATTACCAGCGGATAGAAATCAAAACAAAACAAAAGTAGATTTTAAAAAGCATGGCGGTCGCTAACTGGTTAATCGAATGACCAACGTTATCGGGTCAAATGTCCCGTGCTTGATACCGGACGTCATAGAACGTGAGCTCCCACTATAACTTGTTAGATCTACATGAGTGTAGGCCATCGAAAGTATAAAAAACAAAACGAAATATAGATCTATATTTTAATTAGATTGGAAATGGTATTTGATGTCTTATCTTTCATCACCATCTGCGTTAATAAAGGCCAAATTTTGCCTAGACAGCTGCACAACAGCCTACTTTTAAATTGATTCCCATCAGCTGGGATTCTATATTAGGCATTAGAATTATTTCTTTAACGAAATATCTGTTACAATTAAGTGGTAAGCCAAGCAAGTGGATCTAATGCCTAATATTAACATTGTGCATGTGAAGAGAAATATTAAACGAAGCTCATCTTTTGTTTTATTGTGCAGTTTTCAAGTATTGACGACGTATTGTCCAAGGGACAAACATACTAAGTTCTATGTCGATCGTACATGAATTGGAGATCTTTAGGCTTTTATTCGAAAAAGTGCCACACCCTAAATCAACAAGATTCTACACCCTGCTCCGAAAATATTCCACCTCCTCTTCATTAAATTCCAATTGTCAAGGTTTCTTCTACATGAATGCAAGCATGAGACCTTGGTTTTTCATCCTATCCAAATTACTAGACACTGAGAACTTTCTCGACAAAATCCAGGTGAACTTTCTCGACAAACACCTTGATCGATTCCCAGACATCCTGGTTAATGAGATAACGCTTTACTCACTGAGACAACGCCTTCAATAAATTTATCCCACAGTGGAGTAACACATCACCAGATATTTCCCACATCATAAATATGTGCATAGTATAAAAGATGACATAATATGATGAATGAACGACGTCATGCCGTGACAAATATTTGGTGCGGATTTGGGATGGAACGGGAGAAAGAAATAAGCTAAAGACTACAAGCAGTAAATGTGATGAAACATTTAAAATAACAATAACAAAAAATACGACAAAGACGTAAAGTCCAAGCGTGATTGTATTTACAGCATCTGATATTATTATTGTTACTAGAGTAATACATGTATATTAATATATAAGCTATGTGTTTTAATCTAATACAGTTTTAGCACATCGAATGGCATCTGGATTCTATTAAAGATACAATATGGGTGATTAGATAAAGAGCTAGCAGTTCTCACTATAATAGTTAAAAAATAGATAATGTGAAAGGAATTTGCTGAAAATTTAGAGATTGAATTTTTGGCCTAGCCTCAATCATCATTACTAAAGTCTGTATGGTAAAAAACATAGTCTCAATCCATTTTTTGATTTAATCAGCAGCTGCAGATTGGGTTCTAATCCAGTAAATATCACAGGGTAGCGATAACATCAACAGTTGATTATGGTCTGGATAAGTTTATTAACGTGTAATTAAGGATTTAGGTAACATTTCAGGCTTAAACAAAGACCTGCAATAGGCACATTTAGCTCTGTGAATTGTTATTAATGCTGAAAAATTGAATGCAGCTACGGTGGGTGTGGTACAAGGCAGGGTAAGCTTACTCTTCCAGATACCTGTTACCACTGTTTGTCTGTATTTGGTACATCTCTACAGCCCATTGGCTGATTACACTATTTTGCCTATACCGTTTTTTTAGTACTTTGAATTTTGTCTAATGGTTGGATTATTCGTACTTGGTTTTATTTTATTTCAGACATCAATATTCCTATTAAAGACTACACGGTATATACATGCTTTTAGAGCTATGGAATCCATTGCAAACTACAATTGAATTTCTAATAGCCTAGTAATAGGAACATTAGTCCAAATATCAGTTCAATTTTCTAATAGCCTAGTAATAGGAACATTAGTCCAAATATCCGTTCAATTTTGTTCGTTCATTAAAAAGGTAGAATGAACTGAAATGTCATCGGTCTGTGCTGCTCTCTAACAAACAAGATGATTGCCATCTTTATTTCATGTGAACGGAATTGATGAACCTGTTTTAAATCCAAAGCCAGGAGAATATCTAGCATTGGTATTTTGTAGGGGTTTATTATTTTCGCTTTTAAGAGTCCATGGTAAACTATATCAGCTGAATAGACGCAACCACTTCAAGGTGACAACAGGTTCAAAACAAATCTGACATTTCATCTCAGCCGATGTCAAGATTTATCCGTAGGATTTATAATCAAATGTTCAGTGCCCTGACCACTTGAAAACTACATATCAAGTAAAAATCTAGATATTATTAAGGCAAATTTGTCACTAAAAAGCTTCTACAGATTGTTGTTTGAGTGATATGGAAGGAATGTGTTAAAGGACAATGCAACCCTTTTCATTTTTTAAATATTTCTAATTTTTATCTAGTTTTAAATTATTTCGAAGTGCAAATGATTTTGCATTTGATATCACACCAGAACACTGGCTGCCAAGAAAAGTGCACAGCAAAAATGAAATTAATATAGAACTGGATAATAAATCAAATAAATGTAAAGACTGACATTGTCCTTTAAAATAGCTATATCTCTTTGATTTGGGTCAAATGCAAGATTTTGAGTTAATCTGTTTTGTGGTATAACGCTCTGTCTTTGCTCTGAATGTAACAACTATAAATAAAGATAGAAATGGGGTTTAACATCCACTCGACACAAACTAGGTCATTTCAGGAGTAACATATGGTTTAATTTTATTTCAACAGTTTGCTAGCATGTAGGGGTCTTTAGCAGTGGGAGGACACCGAGGACCTAGAGAAAACCCAGAGTGGACAGGCAACCCTTCTCCTTGTCACATCTCTAAATAAAGGCTGTGATGATATATAAATGTCGAACAATAACTCCAAACAAGACATGTTCTTAATTTTCTCTGAAAAAATCATTTAATTTCTCGTAACTAATCTAAATAAGATATCAGATGAACTCAATTCAATACTTTGACTTGACCAAAATGAAAGATGTTTGCCTACTTTAAGGTCTAAAAAGAAACACGCTACACCATTAAACATAAAAATAATCAGCAAATAAAAATAAATAAAACAAAATATACTACAGAAGCCAAATAAAGCAAGAAAGCACTGTGCCAAACAGTGTGGAAAACTACCTCTACCTTGAGAATGCTAGACACAGTAACCTCAGCCCTCTTTATAACGATGCTACTACACGGTACACCTTGGCTACTTTCAGCTTTATCTAGCAGGCGTCCTCTTTCTTTTTCACTGAAACAAACAATATTACCCTGATAAAGCCCAAAGTTCTCTAGATTTCTAATCTATACTAATATTTGTGACTGTCATTTATCTGCCTGTTCAGGGTTAACCTCTACATATGGACAGTCCCAAGGCTGAAATTTGGTGTATAGAAGTAGCTCTGATCAGGGAATAACATGGACTAGGGAGAACATTGGCCTTTTGCTTCCAGTTTCAGAGTTATACTACTTTCAACCCGTGCAGCACCAACTCATCCACTAGAAGTAATTCATATTAATGACATGCTACAGTGTCCAAAGTCCAAATGTCAGCATGGACATGTACTAATCTATTCAAAGTTCAAATTTCAGCATGAACAACTAAACTTTTCATAGTTCGAATCTCAGCACTAACAAGCACTTGAATGTTTAAAGTTTGAATCTCAGCTATACATATATAAAATGTCCAAAGTTCAAATCTCAGCAACTACAACTACTAGACTGTCTAAATTTTGAATCTCAGCATGGTCATTGTCTGTCCAAAGGTCGAATCTCAACCCATATTCCCTAACTAGACAACCATCTTAAGTACGAGTCGACAGTAGTAAGATTAATATGAGTATATATTAAAGAGGTTAAATACCGTCGTTGCATGATACGTTGACTGTGTACATCTTTTAATAAATCAGCTTTAATACACCCTTGTAATAACTGTTCTATTGAATCACATCTACAATAAACATAAAAGGAATACATCTAGTTATATCTGATTAAACACAATGAAATGAGGTTTAACATCCTACTGTTCTGCTCCAACTGGACAGTGGCACAGCAGATTACTTTTATATTAAATTCAAACTGCCAAGGCATCTTTTATGTGTACATCCGAATGACTAGACAATTGTCCTTGAACGCACCACTGACACAGAGACACCACACATGGAAATCCGGATAAACTTTCTTTGCCAAATTTGGCACATTTCCTTTTAATGTCTGTATCCTAGTCTGATCCTGAAATCTATGTTCTGTTTACTTTATTGTTAGGAAATGAATTTTAACCTGGTTCCGTTATTCTCTGAAAACTTACTTTTTCTTTTGATCAGCTAAATCTAATAAATTAGTAGAATTTATAAGAAGTTCAAAACTTTGTTCTAAATCAGCCATGACATCTCGACCAGCAGCATTCTGTTGTAATCTATGTAATATCTGTGGAATCTACAATAACAAATGAACAAAGTTAAATATATGATTGTTTATAATCTCTGTGATATCTGTGAAATCTACAATAACAAATGAACAAAATTTGTGAAATCTACAATAACAAATGAACCAAGCTAATTATAAGATATTGTATACTCCATAACATGTTTGTACATTAAAGTTTATTACAAGCAAAGAAAAGGGTTTGCTGTAGCCAAAAAATATATACAAAACACATTAAACTTCTTTAACTATATAGCACATGTGTGGAATCTACAGTAACAAATGAACAAAATGTGTAATAATATGTGTGGAATCTACAATAACAAATGAACAAAGTATTTCGAGAAATTAGATCAACAGACCACAAACCAAGTTTAGAATTTCATGGTAATTACTCACCTTAAGAAAAGTAAACGATGTCCATTTTAAATCTTCTGGACTGTTGGCAGGAGCATCTATAATTCCCATAAAACATGCACGGAATATTTCAACATATAGCTGTGGCCATGATAGTTTCTGAAAAAACTGTACAAAAATAGTCGGCTATCAATCATACATTTCAGTACAAACAAGAAAACATTTAATGTGTTATTCGTCATGGGTCATTACCAGAAACAACATACATGTCCTGACACAAAGAGTTTCCAATTTGTATATTAATGCTATGAAATAATACAGTCGGCCAATTGTTAATGGCAAGTCAAAAGGTCATATCTTTCAGAATCAGAATTTGGTTTCCACATTCTTTCATCTAGCTGTCGCTATATGATATGTTCAGCTCCAAGTATTTCATACATCTATTTGAGAAAATTTTTACAATTTTGTAAAATAACCACATGTTTTTTTCTGAATCTCCTGCACAATTTTATATTAAATCTCTTACCAATAGTCTAGCTATAACCATGGTTTGATCAACAAATGGTTGTAGTTCGTTAGTCGAGTTAAGTACTGCCTCTAATGAGACAAGGGTATTTATGGTTGAACATAGTTGGAGCTTCGGTCCATCATCATCATTATCACTAGGTAAATTCATATCTTGTAATCTAGAAATACACACATGGATTTATAGATAATTATCTTGTAATCTAGAAATAATCAGGTGGGATCATAGATAAATACATACAGATATATCCATAGACAGTTGGTAAACTGTCGCAAATTACTGAGATGCCGCCACAAGCGTACTCAAGAGGTTCAGGGGGTCTAAAGAGCACTACTTATGGTGGTTTCGGGCAGTCATGGGATCTAACCTGTGTTCTCTGGGGCCTTATTCACGAAATTTTAACTAAGATAAAATCCAAATTTTAGTTATATGATTGGATAATATTAGATTGATTTTAGTGCTAAGCCAATCAAAACTGAAGTATCTACTAAAATTTGGATTTTATCTTAAGTTAAGATTTCGTGAATCAGGGCCCAGGGCTAGTGAGCCAGCCTCTTATTCACTGAGCCACCGTGGCTCCCTGCTGTAGAGGAGAAAGAGAAATGGGGATTAACGTCCACTTAACACAAAGTAGGTCATTTCAGGACGGACATATGGTTCAATTTTATTTCAATAATTTGCTTGCAAGTAGAGGTATTTAGCAGCGAGAAGAAACTGAAGAAAACCCACGAGGTTGGACAGACGACCTTACTCCTTGTCACGTACGTGGTTCAAGTGGTAAAGGATTAAGACATTAACACTTAATCTCAGACTAATATTCACTATATAACAATAACTCTCTATAAGATTTAGTTGCTTTACTGAAATTTTATAAAAGAGAGCACTCACCGAGATAATGATCCTAACATTTCTGATACTTTGTCTTTAGTTGTTGTTGGCAATGTATTCTGAGATTGTGATAACTGAGACAAAGTTCCTCTCACATTAACTTCTGCTTGTTCAAAATCACGATAATTATCTAAAAATAACAAAAACACAGCTAAAATATTACCAGATAGATAGATAGATAGAAATGGAGTTTAACGTCAACTCGACACAAACTAGGTCATTTTGGGACTAACATATGGTTTCATTTTATTTCAATATTTCGCTTGCGCGTAGGGGTCTTTAGCAGTGGGAGGAAACTGGAGTGCCCGGAGGAAACCCACGAGGTTGAGAAGGCGCCCCTATCTCCATGCCACATACGCTCACACCAGGGCTCGAAACCACAGCCGCAAGCCAAACAGATACTCCCACTGCTAAAGACCCCTACTTGCAAGCGAATTATTGAAATAAAATTAACCCGTGTTAATCCCGAAATGACCTAGTTTGTGTTGAGCCGACGTTAAACCCCATTTCTCTCTCTCTCTCTCTCACAAACAGATATTTCTTTATGAAATTTTGTACACATATCAATCTATCTATTTCATTCTTTAACTAGGGCTGGCAATCGATACCAATTTTCAATATTGAAATTGCCAACCATTTTGGCAAAATTGATATGGATATATCGGAAAATTTGAAGTTGAAAGAAATAACTGTTTGTATGCTAATAATGCATTTAAATGTGTTATTGATATGGCAGTGATTATTTGACACAAAACATTTTGTTAATTTAATTTTATTGAAGCTCATTTACTTTTTATATGGGTATCAATATCAAGAAATGAAAACTGTTAACCTTATAACTAAGCACTCATTATTATTTTTACCTGTGACTTCTGCTCTAGCTATTTGTAATAACGTACAGACTGTCTGTTTCTCTAGAGTTTTAAGAACGGCCGAACTGGCACGATCTGTAATACTGACATATTCTGGAGTTGATTTGCCATCCTGTATTTTCTGTAGACATTTGAGTATGTTGTTTAGTAACCATTGAACTAACATTAACAGTGATTTACACATCTGTAGAGAACTGTCTGTACCATAACTAAAACTGATCAAATAAAAACACAACAGTTTTAAATACAGTAAAAAAAACACACTTGTTCTTTAAAGACAAGATTAAGTACATGTATGTTGTATTTCAATTCTTTGTAGTCAACAGGTAGGAGCATTTGAAAGCTATCGGAAATCTTTTAAAAGGCTTCTTCAAGCTTCATGAAAATAACACTGTCTATGAATTTCTAGTCAATTGAATGATACTTTTACCCTCAAGAACACCCCATAAGCAATTGGGCAGTTGGAAGGAGATAAAAAAAATAATATTTTTTATCCATTTAATTATCATAACGATTGGATTTTTCAGACAAGTTAATAGGTTATATCATCACATTTTAGCTTTTGATTTTCGCATCTAGACCCACTGTTATTTACTGTATTGTAGTATCTGAGACTGTGTTTTATCACTATAATAAGTACTAACCTGAGTTTTGTAGAGAATGTTTCAGCTATATCTATTAAAGCTATGATACAATATGGTTTAGATATATCATCATATGTTGATATATGTTTAAAAACTGTACTATGTGGTATCACCTGAAACATACATTATACCATCAAGAAAATTCAATCCCAGACTGGATTAAGAAGAGGCCTAGTTCACTCCTGTGGAGATGACAATTGTCTAGTCATTAGGATGGTACAGAAAACCAAGGTCCTCTTGTGTTTTTTCTTGGACATTCTAGTTGAAATAAACCTGACAGTTAGAATTTGTTTCAAAGAAGGTGAATGGTTGATGTCCAGGCAAAATTCTAAAAATGAATGACATACGTGTTGACGTCAGGTTAAGTTGTTTTCCATTCCATATCTTAGAATCATCAGTGTTAGACAGAGGTGTCTCAGAATCATTAGTGTTAGGAAGGGGTTTCTGAGAATCATCAGTGTTAGACTGGGGGTGTCTCAGAATCATCAGTGTTAGTAAGCAGGAGATATATCTCGGAAAAGAAGTGAATTGAACCAAATGAGAGACATTATGGAGAATATCATTCTCTTTAAGAAAATCACACACTACTAAATATTTTTATCATATTTGAGCTTGTTATATACACAAGGTACTGTAATGATCAAACGATTGTGACTAACTAACCTGTGATAATACAATATGTTTTAGATAAGATAAAACCAGTGAATTAGGACTACTTCCAACTAAAGCCTGCTGTAGTAAAATTTCTGAAATGAGAACAGATTTACTTCAGTATATAAGTCAGATCATTCATTCAATGAATATTTCATTAATCCATAAGCTTTTAATTTATCCAAAAGTCATATGGTACACGTTCCCTTATATGACGAACCTAACCTAAATCAACACTCACTTGCACGTCAACAACCTAAAATGAGTCACAAATATCTACGCAGAACTCATGAAATAAGTTTACCCTAAAATTTTACAATTTTCTAATAGTTCACATTGTACAATTACTTCTTCGTGCCACTTTTGATTGTCAATAAATTAGAGACAGAGAGAAATGGGGTTTAACGTCCACTTGACATAAACTAGGTCAATTTGGGACTAACACATTGTTCAATTTTATTTCAATAATTCGATTGCGCATAGGGGTCTTTTAGCAGTGGGAGAGAACTGGAGGACCCGTAGAATACGCAAGAGGTTGGACAGACGACCCTACTCCTTGTCACGTACAACCAGTGAAAAATAAATTAAATCATCATGCTTAACATAACTGATACACAAACTTATTTTTTTGATGTTTATTAATATAGTGTGAACCAATTTCTATAAATGGCTATTTTAATACACCCATGTACTATCACTTTTGACATACTGATTCAAAAAGCTACTTTCATATTTAAAAAAAAATCCAAAATTTGAAGTTCACAAAATATGTCCATTACACTTTGATCTCAAACTCTCCATAACAATTTTATCTAATTCTCCATTACAATTTGATCTCAGACTCTCCATTACAATCTGATCTCAGACTCTCCATCACAATCTGATCTCAGACTCTCCATCACAATCTGATCTCATACTCTCCAGTCTCCACTACAATTTTATCTTATTCTCCATTACAATTTGGTTACAAACTCTACATTACAGTAGAGATTATGCATGAACTTTTCTTGTAGTTATTGTTTCCTCACCTGCCAAATCAACACCGTCATTAGAATTTGTTGCTAGGATACGTTTGAGATGAACTCCCCACTGCACCTCTGACCATCTTTCAGTCCACGCTCTCATCAATGTTAATTTCACCTGATTAGCCAGACCACTTCCAATACCGGGTTCTTTTTTAATGGTTGTAGTTCCCTCCATTTTAATGGATGCCATACTTTAATCTAAAATTACAAATGAATTGAACACTTGATGTTTCTACCTACTTTTATTGTCCCATGGCAATCAATAAAAGGGGGCCTAACATCTTACTTTTCGGCACCAGCCAGACTAATCTTTCTTTAAGAGGCATTTAGCGATTGACAAACATATAAACAGAACACATTTTTTATGGGAATTTTCCGAAACAAACACTGGTTTTATTAAAAGCACAATATTCTATCAAGTGCTTGATAATGATAACACGATATTTGTTGAAATGTTGGGTTTTCAGAATAAAACTAATGATTGTTGTCCATAAAAATCAACTCTCGATGCCATCTTTTAAGTAGAATGGTTCAGCCATATTTCAATTTAAGAGGACAAGTGAGGCAAGCGAGGCTTAGCTTCGAACCACCAGTACGGTGGTTGCAATTAATGCACACATCTTGTCAAACTTACAAACACTAATTTCTTCGCTTGCAATTTGAATCAAATTTTCCATATACTGTATTCATTTAGCATTATCTCTTTCAGACTAATAGCAAGAATGGCCGACTCTTGTGTCTAAATCTTACATAATGTATCTTTAATGTATAGTCAACTTCACACTACATATTATGAGTGTATTAACACTGTTCATCACATGCATTTTGCATACCGATAATCCATTGGTCAATCACGCTATTTTACCGAGCTTTCGACTAATAGTTTGGATGCAGCTATGGCGGGTGTGGCGCCAGGCAGGGTAAGCTTACTCTTCCGGACACCTGTTACCACTGTTTGTTGTGTATCTTGTACACGATGAACAGTCCATTTGCTGATTACACTATTTTGCCTATTACGTTTTTTGGACTTAGACTTTTGTCGAATGGTTTGGATTGTTCGTACTTGGTTTTTATTTTATTTTATAGAGTGATGTACATCCAATTAATTATGAAAATATTGGCCTAGAAAGTTCGTCCATGGCTTCTCCTTGTCAGTAATGCAGGACAGAGGGTCTAACTAGGACATCTTTCTAGTCCTTCAGATTGAACGGAAAATGAGGTCCTGTGTACACATTGGCGTGCATGCAAAAAATCTGTTGGCAGTTGGAAATCGATATAAGAGTAGGCCGTAATCGTAATGGCGTAGTGCCAATGCTCAGGCAAAATTTCCCTCATAGTACACTGTATGGCTTATGCCCGTCTTCACTAGCACAGTTTATGAGCAGGACAGTCCATTTTCATTTTCTTAAAATTTTCGATTATAATCTCCTGACTCAGACTCAGTCAATCAGACTAACCTGACGAAATAAAAAAGATTTGTTTCGGTTCAAAACACATAATTTAAGTACCATATGAATCGACCATCTGTTTTGCTGATATTTATATCTATTCGTATAAAATGTCTTCTTTGTTTTCAATTTTGCTTTTCATGGGCGCCGCCATTAAGCATTTCCGCACTAAATATATATTTTATAAATACACAAATCGAAATAGTCACCCTTTCCTTCGTTTAATAGCAGTGTTACAATGTTATGATATGAATAGGTTCATTTGTTTCTTTTTAAGACCACTAAATATTGATTTCATAAACTTTGTACTGTGTATTTTTTTTACACTGACACTTCCGGTTTACGGAGCAAACTAAATCGAGAGGAGAAAAGGATTCCTTGTTTTTCTGGAGAAATGCATATAAAGTGCAAATTTATTATTTCATAATTGTAATCGGTTATAGAGTAACCATTTGGAGCTAACAGTCCCTTGAAAATGGAAGATTCTATAAACCCTCAGGATGTCAGGTTTAGTACACATTTACTTTATTCTTGTAGTTGAGATACGTGGTGGAGTCCTTACCAAATTTCTGCCACCGACTGACTGAGTTCTGGCAAAAATTTCCATGTTGGGAAGAAAAATCGGTCTAAATTAACAGTTTATAGGAACGTAAGAAAACACTGATAATCCATTTGGATGTCTGAAATTTACCTAATTTACTACTTTACTAGCATTTTAATATGAAATCCGATACTTCTTTAAAATCGGACAAGACGAGTAGAGTTGTCTCCCATTAACTGATGTTCTTTGGTCTTTCTTGACCATTGCCATCATACAAATTTTCATTTTAAAAGACTTCACTACAACTAAGTGATAATAAGTCCACAAAGAAAAACATGCAAAAAATATGAAATACAGGACTCAATCAGACCGATTGAGCGAGTTTGCTTGTGGACGAGTTAACCTGCATCCGTAGCCTAGGGCTAGGATGTACATACCACTTTCCAAATTTTCGTAGCAAAAATTATCCAAGAAAAGAGCTAAATCGCTAATATTTTGGAACTACAAATTTACCCAAATGGGTCTCAACGCATATAATAATGTAATATGAATGTATATAAACCAATTTACATTCTAACATTTCAAATCAGTTATGATCAGCGTAATACGCCTGAACCCTGAAGTCTCAATAGCATGCCAATCTTGGTTATTCCAGTCTACATTATTGCGTATGCTCTCCTTGCGTCACTGTTTAGCCTCATTCTTCAAGTCCCTTGTTAAAAATGGGCCTGAAACAGATTATGATACACGATTCGTGTACCAATGATAAATTTTTTATTTTGTCTTAAATGTTGCATATCAGAAGCCCATCTTTCCCCTGGTACGATAACAACATCAAAGTTGAATTAAATTGACAAATAATTTGTGTTTTCATTGTCAAAGATTTTGGATGATACTGAGTTAGAGACTTAGCTACTTTAACTTATCCTCGATCATAACCCAACATTTCTAGGTTGTGTCATGCACAAATTTAGTGTGCGACAATCTCACCAATTCATCAATGTGATTAAAACAAATCTATTTTATACTTTCGATGGCCTACACTACATGTACATACATGTATGTGAAAATCTGACTGGTTGCACATCAGACATTGATTAATCAATCAGCATTGACGTTTCCAGTGGTTTACCCACAGTTCCGTGTAACAGATCATTTCATTGGCTAATCCCTCACTTCAACCAGAATGCCTGTAACATACGCTGTAGCAACTCCTCCAGATCCTAGTATAGTAAGGACAAGTAAAACAAACTTTTGAACTATGAAAAAAGAAAATGGATCTATGTTTTAATCAGATAGTCAATTCCTTATTAAAATCCAAGACTAGCCCCCTTCCCCCCCCCCAACTAAAAATATAGCCCCCCCCCCCTCAACTCACAGACTCCTTCTCAGTCTGCTTCTAGTCGGATACAGCAACTCTGATGTACAATATCTTTGTATTTTTTAGTCATACAGAATATGCCACCATTGAGGGGTCACAAGTTACAGATATGATTCCAATAACATGTACCAACATAAATGGCAATACTCATATAGCAACACTAACCAGTGGAACTACAGAAAATAATACAACTGGAGAAATGGATTCGTCAGAATGGGCAACCATAGCTACAGACAACAATACCTTGATCTCATTTCGTTCTCTTCCCATTCATCTAGATCAGTTAGATGCCCAGACACAGCTGGCTATACGCCAGAATTTGAGTGAAGATCCGAGTCATGTAGGTCAAACGATCATGACCTATGACCCTGTGAATACAGTACCGGTTGTTACAAACAGTCTGGACATGATTGGTCATAAAACTATCGTTGGTATGTAGTCATAAATACAAAATATACCCTTTCCAGTTATGGTAAAGTTGAACTGAAATGTTGAACTGATCATAAGGTCTACCGTTGAATGAATTGATGTGATTTTGATTCCCTGACTGTATCTGAGAAAGAGTAGGGTAGCCTGTCCAACCTTGAGGGTTGGTTCCCACAGCTAAAGACCCCTATGAGCAAGTGAATTATTGAAATAAAATTGAACCATGTGTTAGTCCCAAAATGATCTAGTTTGAATTGAGTGGATATTAACTGGACTAATGACGACAGGTTTCCATGTAGTGTGTGATGAGGGCAACTTCCTCCTTTTTAAATTTCAATTATTGAAGTTTCTCTTGCATGCTGTTTTGTTTGTCCAATCCTAACTGTCAGAAAACTACACAGAAAAATACGAAAAAAGTTTCTCAGCCAACACCAGCATCAAATCTGACACAACTTGCTTGACTGTCCAGCGCCTTACTATTCACTGTATGGCATATGCCCATCTCCATTAGGTAGTGACAGTAGGACGTTAAATCCTATGTCATTTTGTTTTCTCTCTTGTTATTATAGGTAGTGATCTAGTGACGCCATCCACACCGTTGGAGAATGAGATGAGTTTATCACATGGTACAGTTTTATTATTACAAGATGATAAACATACTGACAGTATATTACCACAGGTGTCAGTTGTCAATCAAGTTAATATGCAAGATTATTCAACAAGCAATACCAGCCTTCCACCACCTCCTTGTTCACTGGTATGATTATATTCTTTATGGTCATAGACTCTCCATTACAATTTAGTGCCAGAGTCCCCATAACAACTTGGTTGCAATTCCATAACAATTTAGTGCCAGACTCTCCATAACAATTCAGTGTAAGAGTCAGTAACAATTTAGTGTCAGTCTCTCCATAACAATTCAGTGTCAGTGTCAGTAATAATTCAGTGTCAGTCTCTCCATATCAATTTAGTGTCAGAGTCAATAACAATTTAGTGTCAGTCTGACTCTCCATTCCAATTTGGTCTGACTCCCCATTACCATTTGATTTCAGACTCCCCATCACAACTTCGCCAGACTTTCCGTTTCAAATTTGTCTCGCACTCGTCATGCCAATTTGGTCTATCTTTCCATTACAATTTTTGTCTGACTTCACATAACTATATGGTGTCACATTCGGCTATCATAAGAAAGGATTTTTTTCTATGTAGTTTCGTTATTTATAGTTCAACATTTCATTTTACTAGTCTTCACTACATTAAAATCTGGAATAGATGTTATATAACGTAGAATTCTAGTTGTGTAGACCTTCACGACTCACACTACAACCATTCAGATCTTCATGTATTGAAGGCCCTTGTCAGTATAAAAAAATACCAAAACGAAATATATAGATCTGTATTTAAATCTGGTTCTTTTTTATTTGATTTTTATTAATGTTACCGGTTAAATTGGGTACAGTATCGGTATATGTTTAATATAAGTTCTTTACCTACAGGTCTTTTGTCGTGTCTCAGCTACCATATCTACTGATGTAATAGAAAGAATACCTAATTACGAATCTCTTATTTGGATGGAAATTCAAACAGAACCAGAAGTACAAATGGAAATGTCTGAACAACATCGGTGTACCATATATGGAAGTTTAGATATTATTATTAAATTAAACAATAAGCTGCAATCGTTGCTGAACGGGGAGGGTGGTAAATTGTTTGTACAGAAAGAACCAGAACCAGTGAAAGAGACGTGTGATACACAAGCTCAGTGTGATTTATTGGTACCTCATATATCATCTCGTGGTCGACAAGTTCATCAACCGTCTAGATATACAGGTAAAATATTCTAGATACTCAGGCAAAATATTCTAGATACACAGGTAGAATCTTCTAGATACACTGACAAAATATTCTAGATAGATCTTCTAGGTAGACATGTACAGTCGTCTAGATAGACAAGTACACTCTTCTATATAGACATGTACACTCGTCTATATAGACATGTACACTCGTCTAGATATGTAGGTAAAATCTTCTATATAGACAGGTAAAACCTTTTAAGTACATGTATGAAGGTAAAATCTTCTAGATAGACAGGTAAAAACGGAAGTAGAACATCATTTTAATGGGAAACAATCTCTTTTTTTTTTCTAAAATCACGACGTTTCAATTGATTATTGCAGGATTCTACAAGGATCCAGTTAGTGATATAGATATTGATAGTGATGATTTCATGGAGACTAAAGAGAGAAGAAAACCTCGACGTAAATTTACTAAACCTGTAAAACTACAGGAATTGTTGAAAGGTACAAAAAACAACAATGGTACTACGAGTGATCAGAATAAAGGTGAGTCAACTAAAGTCTAATGATCAACAACAGAAGGTAGTCAGAACAATAATTTTTGTTTAGAGCTAGAGAATCGTTACTATAGAACCAGAACTGATCCCTGGGGGACACCAGCATCTTTTGTTAGACTTTCTCTAATAAAGTTTTGGGTGGTTTTACAGGTCCAGTTCTGAGTGTCCTTCACAGTTTTTCAGACCCAGTCCTCACTTGACAGGGGTTCTACTTGTGAGGCTGACAAAGATGGAGATGCAACTTTCGGGGACCCACAACAATGGAACTGAAAATTAAACCCTGTCTCATTCCTCATCTAATTGTGTTGAGTGTTGAGTGGATGGTAGGCCTTCGCACATGGCATAAAATAATCACAACACATAATTATGTTTCTTTGTTTTTTCTTTTAGTTGCAGAATTTACCAATAAAGCTTACAAGTATTCGTGTACTATCTGTTCATTTAAAACTGTTCGCCCAAGTCACTACAGAAAACATCAACGAATCCATGAGAGTCGCAGCGTAGAACTTTTTAAGTGTAAGAAGTGTACATTTGTCACAATACGATTGAGTCATCTGAATCGCCACGAGTTACAACACAGTACAACTGTTTATCGTTGCGATTCGTGCAGCTACTCGACCAATCAACAGTTCTATCTGTCTCGACACAAACGTTACAAACATCCAGTCACAAAAAATGTTTTCTCCTGTACGACGTGCAATTTTCAGACTAATCTACGCAGCAGTTTCACCAGACATCAAAAAATTCATGCAGCACCAGTGACGAAGAAAATGTTCCAATGTCAAAGTTGTACATATAAGACTGATGTAAGTGCTCGATATCAACGCCATCTGAAGCATGTTCACGGGGATGCTCGACCCTATCTTTGTGATCATTGTGGGAAGGCCTTTAAGAGAACAGACACACTGAAAGCACATAAAGTTACGCATCTTGCCAGAAAAGATAGAGTTTTACCCTTTACATGTGAAATTTGTTCCAAAGGTTTCAGATCAAAAGTAAGTAAAAATTACTCTGGTTTTGATATTGGACATAAAATGGATGCTGGATTTTCATATATATCTCTGGCAAAGCACATTGTCAAAATTTAATGTTGGCACCAAATGAATCATATTTTTGTGTGGAAATATGTTTTTAAAAATGTATATAAGTGGCCAAGACATCTGAGCCCTTTTCTATCCTAGTACCACGATGGCTCAGTGTGTAATATGTTGGTTTGCTGAAGAGGATGTCTGACATTCGATACCAGTGTCGACTGAAAAAGTTTCGCAGGATTTTCTGGCATGGTTTACCCTTGTCAATGATGCAGGGCTGAGAGGCTTTTTGGGAGTTTTCTTCCCGTGGCATGCAGAGAGGGCAAAGACTGAAATTGAAATTATGGTTTTTATACTTCCACAAGCAATTGTGAAATAAAATTGTATCATATATTTGTCTCAAAATGACATGTTTTGTCGAATGGGTATTAAACCCCATCTCTGTCAAGCAAACTTTTTATTTGTATCTAATAATAGTAATACTTATAATTTATTATAATTTTTTTTTTAACAGGCACATTTAAAAGAACATGAAATATCACACAAGCAAGAACGTCCTTATCTCTGTCATTTGTGTGGTGCATCTTTCAAAACTCAATCCGTACAGAAAAAACACATAGCGACAATACATCTCAATCCTCGATCATACACATGTCATCTATGTAACAAACAGTTTAACACATGTTTTACGATGAGGCGACACAAAAAAATACACGATGTCGCAAAACAGGAGTCAGAACAAGCTCTAACTTTATCTTCGTGCAAGAGCGGAACCTTGGTTGTTCCAGATCAAACAGGTCAGCCTGAACAACCATTGGTTCAAGATGTGATTGGCGTGACTATGGAGGAAACTTTTGATCAATCAGGCGATGGACTGAGACAGACGTTCAGTATGCCATCCAATGAAACTACTACTGCCTTGTTTTATTTAAGTGAAAACCTACCAATATGAATTTTAGACTAGTCAAATTTATAAATTTATTTAATATATTTATTGATTATACACATGTAATTTTATAAAATATTAATAATGTAAATATAAATATATCTACTAGAAATCAGGAATGTTAAAATAGTCATTCAAGAAAATTATGATGATAATGAGTTACATACTGGCTTCTAATCCAGGTGATCCTGGTTACAATCCTGGTATAAGATTTTGCCTTGTTAACCAGGAGATCCCGGTTACAATCCTGGTATAAGATGCTGACATGCTAACCAGGAGATCCCGGTTACAATCCTTGTGTAAGATACTGAAATGCTAACCAGGAGATCCCGGTTACAATCCCGGTATTGGCCTAGATTAAAGTTCCTTAGGAATTTCTGGCTTGGTTTCCAATTGTTGTGTAGGACTGAGGGCCTAGCCAGGAATAACCTTTTATTATTCTTATCATGGGCATCATCAACATTATTATTATGTGCTTATAATCCACAAAATGATGCTCTGAAACTGAAGCACTACAAATATTTGAAGAATCTAACAACTGTATAAGAGGTTAGACGGGCAACCATAATCTTTATCACGCACAGGCCGGGAATCGAAACCATGCAATTTTATTCAATAACAGCCCTTATGATACAAGTGGTGCATGTGTTACCTATTTTCTCCCCCCTAATATCCCTCTTAGCATATTGTAAGGTGTATGTCTGTCTTCATTAGTCCAGTTGGAGCAGAACAGTAGGACATTCCGCCTCCTATCCGACCTCGTGGGGTTTTCTCCAGGTGCTACGGTTTCCTGCCATTGCTAAAGACGCTTATGCTCCAGGAAATAAAATTTAACCATAATATGTTAGTCCCAAAATGTCCTAGTTTGTATCAAGTGGACATAAAACCCCATTTCTCTACCATCATTTCATTTGTGGGGTATCCGGGCAGCCATCCACCTAGGGCTTCTCTTTATTTAAATCCAGCACTGCCTGTGTTGTCTTTCATTATTAATTACAAAACACCAAATTGCTTTATATTTAGTTGTGCATGCCATTGTAGGTAATTCTGTTCAGTATTTCACACCATATATCTCGGTCTAAAGCAGTTTGTTTTTTTATGAATATAATTGTTATTATTTATACTTGATAATTGTATAGCATTTATATAAATAAATTGTTGTCATAGTACATGGTTATTTCAATACTTAATACCATTTCTCACTGTTAAGAGCAGTGTTTTGTGGTGGGCTGGCGTGTACTGGCCACACAGGTATTTGCATAAGCAATGCCTAATGGACTGGGACTGTCAGGTAAGATATGGGTCTCTGTGTACTGGATACAAAAACTGCTGAAAAACAATTAGTAGAAGAAAGATGCCCTAGTGGGTTTTAAGACTGAGTAGCTACTGGTATTTACCGTGGCATTTTTTCACTTAGGAGAAAATTATAATTGACTTGGGTGAAAATGACAAAAAACAGATTATATTAAAATTGACTTGGGTGAAAATTTTAAAAAATAAATGATAATTATTTTTCATGTCTCTTATCAGACAGGTATTAAATTCACTAAGATAACTGTTCGATTCACTACAGACACCTTGATAGTCCATGTGCTCTTAATTCTACAGGGGTTTTTTTTTTGCCTTTCGAATAGACACCGATGTTTTTAGGTCTATAACCCATTTTTATGTTACTAAATGTAAGGCGTATTGGAAATTGGACTCAAAAGAAAATTTAATTAAGGGACATCCATTTCAGATCAAACTAGTTCAGAAAACATTTTTGAAGTAATAAACTTCAATTTTGTTGAAACTCATTGTTTTTATACGCCCACATTGAAATGTGGTCGTATATTGTCGTCGCCCCCGTCCGTCCGTCGGTCCGGCGTCCACAATTGCTTGTGGACGCTCTACAGGCTAAAGTTAATATCCGATTGACTTTAAATTTATACACAGTGTTTAAGGTCATGAGACGAAGAAGCCTATTGTTTTTCAGCGATTTTTGATAATAACTACCAGAGTTATGGCCCTTGATCACTTCAAAAAATCTTGTGGACGCTCTAGAGGACAAAGTTAATATCCGATTGACTTTAAATTTATACACAGTGTTTAAGGTCATAAGACAAAGACGCCTATTGATTTCCATCGATTTCCGATAATTAGTGCCAGGGTTATGGCCCTTGATCACCTCAAAAAATCTTGTGGACGCTCTGGAGGCCAAAGTTAATATCCGATTGACTTTAGATTTATACACAGTGTTTAAGGTCATGAGACGAAGAAGCCTATTGATTTTCAGCGATTTCAAATAATTATTGCCAGAGTTATCTCCTTTGATAACTTCAAAAAATTTTGTGACGCTATAGAGGCCAAAGTTACCATCCGATTGAATTCAGATTGATACATACAGTTTAAGGTGTTGAAACGAACAAGTATTTTGATTTTCAATGAATTTAGATAACTGAATAGCTAAATCCATGATATTAAATGTTTCATTTCATGTATATACTAATTGTTAGCGTGGGGTAAAACTTTATAAAAGCAATCAAATTCTAATGATTTTCTGATAATTACATAATGAGTTGTTACTCTTAATCAGTTTTTAGTGTATTACAAATGTTTCATTACCGAAAAAAGTAAAAATATGCGACAACCCTTGTTGACTGCCCGGACGATTTAGCTGCTGTGGGCGTATGTTTCGTTGCCTGGAAACCTATCTTTTACAAAATAGGACGTTTATTAAGTATATTTAAATGGGCTCTACTGTACAATCCTGTAAATTGCAAAAATATAGGCTTAGGACCAAACTAAATATTGTACAGTAGAATCTGTATGAGCAGCCACTCCTATTCAGCGACATCTCCTTGTAAGCGGCCACAGTAAATTCCCCCGTAAAAATTTTATTGTTTCATCTCTTTATTCAACGGTCACTCCTCTAACGCGGCCAGCGGTCACTATTTTGCTAATAAATTTATCAAAACATCGCCTTTCAACGGCCATTGTTAAATGATACCACCTTGTCGTTCTCCGTAACACCCCCGCTAATCCTGTGAGTAGTAATCAATTAACTGGACTCCCACTGATCAGGTAAAAAAGAAATGTGAAAATAACAATTAACCCGGGATTATCTGTTACTTAATTATACATAATTGGTGTCTATCTTGGTCCATCTGGCGGGTCCCTTAGTAAGGGAGTGATGATGTTCCCGCAAATACCTAAGAGTCTAGTTCTTTTTGAACTGTCTTTGAGCCGACTATGTCCACTTGGAACTGTCTTTGAGTTGACGATGCCCACTAACAGTTCCTATCCGGCCTTATATAGCTGCAATATGAAAATACGGTAAAATACTGACCTTCCCCACCTCTGTTCTTAGGCTGTTTTAGAACCCCAACCATCTATTTTTCACCACGATTTTTTATTTTCTACCAAATGGCATCATTTCTCACTATATTTGACACAAATTTATAATAATTTCAAGTAGAATTTAGCGATGAAATAAAAAATCGGTTGGCGCCTTTTCGAATTTCGCAATGGCTGGTCAGTTTAAACGTATTTTGTGTATGTTTTTAATCGCAGAATTCTACTTGAAAATAGTGTTTAATCATTATAAATGTGTGAAGAAATGATTCCTTCGGCGAATAAAGAAGAATCAAGGTGAAAAATAGTAGGTAAGGATTCCAAAATAGCCTTAGAACAGAGGTAAGAAAGAGCGGTGTTTTCATATTGCAGCCGAATAAGGACCTGTCAGTGGACACCGTCCGCTCAAAGGCAGTTCCTAAAGCAACTAGGAAGAGGCGTGAACAATACCCAGAATGGCAATTCGCAGATGAAAATGATGCAATTATGATTTGAGCATTCCTGCAACATATACGTCACATATGTCTTCAGATCTCGCACTCTGATTGGCTAAAGAAAATCGTTCGCGCGGAACTGTTCTCCAAAATTCGCTCTGGAACCAACCTGGGGTTTTCTGCGCGAACAATAATTCGGCTGCGTTCGCCGTCAGTATAAACGACGTCATTGAAGTAGTAGATAGCAATCAAATGCTGCCGCCACATTCGTGGTCGCGGTCGCGTTCAGTATTTCAATGACCCTTTACAGCTTGACTATTTCGATATATTTCCACTAGCTGCAGATTTGAACAAGAGAAACTTTAAAAATTTAGAACATCTTAAATAAAACAGATGTCCTCAAGACTTCCATACAAAACAACAAAAAACTTATACGTCATAATTATACACTACCACTGACTTGACCTTTATTCGTAAAAAAAACCCAGACAAATTTGAAATTTACAAAATTAAATAATATTGTTTTCACCCACCCAACAGTGACACCTGTTTTGTGTCTTCTGTCGTAACCTTTTGTATGACTAGACTAATATACCTACCTGTACAGTGTATAGCCTGACAGTTATTATATGACAGTGTATATTATTGTGGTCGTTATTAACATCTGCTCGTTATAAATTACATTTCAGAAGCAACGCTACAAGAAAATATAAATTTCAAATCAGATTACTATTCTTGTCTTCTCGTCTCTGTAAGTCAGTCCACTAATGACTTTTACATGATGCTTGTGGCCATTTCTTACGATTTTCATGAACCACTTTTAATCTGAAAATTTCCATAGTCGAATATGGGTTCAGTACCCAAGACCCCAAAATATGAATTACCTATGATTATGGTGTACTGAAATCGGAGCCACGGTGGCTCAATGAGGCGTGGTCCCTGTGTTGGCCGAGAAAATACATTGTGGTTTCCCTTTCTCGATAATGAAACACATTGCATGGCGTGTCCTCGTCTTCATGGGCCATTCGGGTCAGAACAGCAGGCCGTTAAACCCAATCTGATTTCATACTGAGCGGAAATCATCGGCCATATTTTTTTTCCGCATTCCCCAGATCCTATAACGCGGTCTTGGTGTGATTTATGTTGTCAACAAACCGTAAACATTGTATTTTTGTCCCTGGCCCTATACGTAACACCACCTTTTTATTATCAAGCAAATAAATCTTGGAGATGTTTCTCAAATAAAATTTGACAAGGCTTTGGTGTCAATATGAACAAATGCATTGAACGAAAATTGCCTTCCCTTTCCGATAACAAGAGTCTTCTTTTAAATTATTTAGGGGGGTAACTGGGTGGGTGCGATGATGAAATATTTAGTTGGTATCATGAAGACAGAGTCCGAAGTGAACTTTACCAAACATGTATTTCGTACCTGAACAAAACCTTGTTAATATTCCTCCAAATGCTGGAACGTAAAAATGCATTACCATAACTATAGAGTAACATTGCATGTTTGTTATTTGTTCTTCAAATTAACAAAACAAAGTGAATCTAGAAATTTGATGGGTTTTTTTCGCCATTTTATATCCTCAAGCGATATTATTAAATGACTGAGTTTAATTATTGTTACTTGATATCTTAATTGCCCTGTTTACAAAATCTACATCAACTGACACACGATCCTTATTTTGATGCTGGATGTAGATTGTGTTTTAGAGCAGGTTAAACTAAACAAATGTGGTTAGAGTTGTTTATGAGCATCGATTTCTTTAGAACTCATGGATGAATACAAGGCACCAACAATTGTTTTGAAACAACTATGGCTTCCCAAAGTAATAAGCATAGATGTACGAGCCGGGGGGGGGGGGCAGCTGCCCCCCCCCCCTTAATTTTCGGGCAAACTGACTTTTCGGGCAGACGGGTAAAGTGAAAAGAAATTTATTTCATCTACTTGGCAAAATAAAGTTCTCCAAATCTAATAAAACACTAATTTTGTCGGGTTGGAATAGCAGGAAAACGCGTTTTCGGCCGTCAAATATTAAAAAATTTTCTTTGGGGGTCCATACACGGTCAGTTCCGCTTCTTCTCCTCTCGAAGAAATCCGACGCCGCTCGCTGTCTGTCATATTCCTGAAGCAATGGCCCGAGAAATCCCTCTCTGACCATTGCTGGAATAGCGTCTGTTTCTTGAACTTATGCAGGAGTGTGTCTATTCTTTCCGTTCAATGAAAGCTATCACTTAAGTACATCAACATGACAGTCCTTCGTTTCATCTGGGTCTTCCCTAAAACTTTGGACAGTGATTTAAGGTATTAAAACGGTGAAAGTATGTTCGTTTCCAAACAGTATTGTTTACATTTCATTCGACTTGATAGCCTCGTTTGTCACGCAATTAGTTTTACTGCAGTATTCTGCTATGCACGAGTTAATTAGGCATACTAAAATCGTGAGTCATGACGTATACGTTATGTAAACAATTTGGTCCAGTATTGGCAGCTCGTGATTGGTTGGTAGACGGACTACTGATCAATCAAAATTTAACACAACAATATCCACTCATAAAAGCAGTGTGTAGTTGGATTACCTCTAATCAGACGCAACACTGCGCGGAGTATGCTGTCTGTAAACCTTAACCTTTTTTCGGGCATTCTTAAGGCCCCCGCACACGAGCGCATTTTGCGTACGCATTTAGCGCCGCGCTAGATGCGTACGCATTTGACGCAGAAATACGGCGTCCGCACACGAGCCGAAAACGACGCTGCGCGAAAGCTACTGCGGCAAGTGTGTCGTTCACGTGGCCACCACTCATCCGAAAATGACAGCGGTCTCGAAGTTCTACGCATTTTGTATCATATAGGCAAGGATATTCTTGCCATAAATCGACGATTTTATCCTCTAAAATTGTATCACTGACGAACTCACTGGGTGCCGCCATTTTGCAGTAGTGATGACGCATGCGCATTGACGACGAATGAAACGCAAATAGCGCTGAGTCGCCCGCACACGAGAGCGCAGTTGGCGCTGCGTCAAAAAATATCAAACATGACAGATATTTGGCGAACGTCAAAATGCGCTCGAAAATACCCCCGCACACGAGCCGAAAATGACGCTGCGCCATTTGCGTACGCAGTTTTCGGCTCGTGTGCGGGGGCCTTTAGTTGTGCTTCCCTAACTGTCACCGAGCCCTAAAGGCCCCCGCACACCAGCCGAAAACTGCGTACGCAAATGGCGCAGCGTCATTTTCGGCTCGTGTGCGGGGGTATTTTCGAGCGCATTTTGACGTTCGCCAAATATCTGTCATGTTTGATATTTTTTGACGCAGCGCCAACTGCGCTCTCGTGTGCGGGCGACTCAGCGCTATTTGCGTTTCATTCGTCGTCAATGCGCATGCGTCATCACTACTGCAAAATGGCGGCACCCAGTGAGTTCGTCAGTGACGCAATTTTAGAGGATAAAATCGATTTATGCAAGAATATCCTTGCCTATATGATACAAAATGCGTAGAATTTCGAGACCGCTGTCATTTTCGGATGAGTGGTGGTCACGTGAACGACACACTTGCCGCAGTAGCTTTCTCGCAGCGTCGTTTTCGGCTCGTGTGCGGACGCCGTATTTCCGCGTCAAATGCGTACGCATTTAGCGCAGCGCTAAATGCGTACGCAAAATGCGCTCGTGTGCGGGGGCCTTTATATAACACTAATTTTACTTTTCTTTTAATTGAATACCACGAATTTGTACTAAGTTGACTAAGGATTAAAAAATTTTGTCTGGAGCCACTTTACTTTGCGTGACATTTTTTTTTTGGGGGGGGGGGGCATCGATGAAACAGTTTGGTTGGATGGTTGGAGTTCAGAGTGGGATTGCGGTTACAAAACTATTGGATACGTCTGGAGTAGCCTACACCTTCTAGAATAGCAGAAAACGAATTTGCGGTGGTTACATTTTCAAAAGTTTCTTCGGGAGGGTAAGACCCCCAAACCCAATGATCCACATTTAGAAATAAAAAGCAAGGACGAGTAGTTTTGCGTTTCTGTAAAATCAACCAGGGTTTGTTTTTCTAGTAGCTTCTATTATTGAATAACCAGTCTCAGGCGCGGATCCAGTGGGGGGCGCACCCGGCGCACGCCCCCTCTATTTTTTGAGGTGTCGAACAATTTTTAGCTCCATATATTCTCGCGAGAAAGGAGAAGGAAAATAGTTTAGGTTGGAAATCGTAATTTACAGTACTAGTTATAATAATAATCTTTATTCAAATCTCACAATGAGACTTATGAATACAATTTACAAAAAATCATTCATACAATCAATGGCAGGTTTTGGACAATACGTAACATTCATATCTATATTTATTTACAATCGACAATTCATTTACGCTTATTTGTATATTATATAAGTTATATCGACATTGGACAGTTCATTTAAACTTGTTCACAATAATATACATTTCTATTTAACTGAGTTATCTGCATTAGACAGTTCCTTTAAACTTATTTACAATAACTGATATCAATTTACATAGGTTTTCTAACTCGGCACCATGACAATTAAAAAGTTCGTACATCTTTACATAGGAAGGATGATGATGATAATAAGGTTTTAAATATTTTATTCGTTCACTCTGGAAAAATGGACACTTAAAAACTGCATGAAATTCATCGAATATTTCGTAAACCGAACAAAGGTCACAGATTCGATTTTCTCTGGGGATTTGCAAAAACACTCCAGACTCGATCGGTAGTCTGTGACTTCGACATCTAAATCTAACAAAATAGCGTCTATATTTTATAGGTAAGTCAGTTAGATATTCTTCATGCTTGTGAGTAGATTTAAACAGGCAGTAATTAGCACATTTATTCGAGGTATTAATAGAACTATGCCACTCTTGCAAATATTGATCCCTTAGTCTTAATAATAAACATTGTTTTAACCATTTACGGTTAATATTATAGGCTTGGATATTCCAAATATTAGACAGACCCGCAGAATTTAAAGTCCTTGTGGACATTTTCTACACTCAAAAATCACGGTCCCGGTGCAGCACGTCCCCTCTTTCTGAAAATCCTGGATCCGCCCCTGAGTCTTACAGACATACAACTCTTCGAGTCAGGATAATCGGGTAATTGATGTGAAGTAGAGCCTGAATTCCCAGCCTGTTTATTTGTCGAAGATAGTCTAGGTTTAGCGGCTAAGAAAATGTTGGAAGCTAATTGAAGGATTAGAGTTAGACTGGATTCGATGAGAGAGAATCCAGACAATATAAGTCTTATTAAGGCGAGTACGAGTTGTTTAATGCGATCACTAATTAAGGCTGATTCCTAGAAAGTTAAACTTACTCCATCTTCTATTATTCCCCGAGCGACGGTTTAAAATCTATTTTTTTCTTCGCAGACATCTCAATTTCCCGCAATTTTCTGTATTGACCTCTAAAATTAAGAAACGGGAATAACAATACTTAAAAAAGATATTTAAATAATCTACCTGCAAGCGTATGATCGAAAAGAACATCGTGACTTGAACCAAATAATATGTTTCATACATGAATCCATCTTTCTAATTACAGACAAGAACGTTATTTCGTGAATATTGCAAAGGAAAGGGTATTACAAAAAGACATGTTATAAATATGAATATCCTACACAACGTTTACCCGATTTCATTAAAAATTCAAAAAATATTATGAACAATTGAATTTAAATTCTGATAAGTGAAACCGACTTGCATTTTTCTAAATTTCAATTATTCATACTTTTCACATATGTGTTTATTTAAAATCATTTAAATTTTGATTTAAAGAATTGGCATATCTGTTATATCACATCTTTGCTTGTCGGTCGTTTTTCGCAATACTGTAGACTTCGACGATATTCACAAAAAAACCCCACTCGTATCGAGTCTAGGTGGGTCTTGTCGGTGATTAGTAGGACCTCATATATTTTCAAAAATATTGTGGCATATGAAAAAATATAAAATTCTGGCAATTATTATCTGAATGGTTTTCTAACCCCACCACGTCAGTCAGGGTAACGATGTTAAGAATTGATAACGAGGCAGGATAGACATGTTTATAAGCCAAAGTCAGATAGAACTGGGATGCTTATAAGTCGGGGTCAGATAGGGCTGGTTTATAAGTTAAATGCAAACAGAATAAGCCAAAGACAAAGTCTGATCGAGCTGAGATTCATATAATAGCAGTGGGGATTGAGAGTAGATGGGAGGGTGGTGGTCTAACATTGTAGAGCAGATAGGGCTACTGGCTACTCTTATATTGAATTCCTCCTGTCAATGGACCTTTCACGTGTACGCCAATGTATTCACGGGATCTCGGTTTTTTCGTCCCATCCGAACGACTAGACAGCTGTCCTTGTCTGGCCCTCTGTCCTGCACCACTGAATGCAGTTTGTTGCAGTTGTAATATGTATATACTCTGGCCAAACAGATTCACAATATGTGAAATGACCTACAAGATACAAATTTTGTAATTCGATTGTTGATCTCTTGAACTCCGAGTGTAGCATTTATTTGTTTCAGGTACAAAGGGGGAATATGAAAGCTTTTACTAATTCGTTCAATTTATAAAATTAATTTTCATTTCCTTGCTTCGGATATAGTTATAAAAAATTAACTCTTTAGGTCTTAAAAGTAGAAACCGATACGAACGGAAGTGCACAGAAACTGGAATAGATTCATTGCTAATGCCCTTCATTAAGTGACAATCATTCCTTGCTTCCATGTTTGTTGCCTTGGAGAGCTTTACAGATCGGAAAACAATCAAGTTGGAATAAAGGACCCGTTTTTAATTATAATATAACTGAATTGGTCTGCACTCTATGACGTGGTGTAGGTGTTATACTATAAGTTGGTATTAACAGATAACCAAACAGAATCCAACCACGATTTGTTATAATCATATTTATTTATAGACAATAAAACCCTGCACGAGACAACCTGTAATCCACATAAACTTCCTAAAACAAAGATTTCACATTGGAAGTGGTATTGAATGCCCCAGCAAGAGACAAGGTTCAATTAAGACTTCTTCTACAAATTACGCTAGATAACCGACAATCAATTCCAATGTCTTTAATGACAAATGCGATCATATAAACAAAGGGTAGACTCCAGTACCCTACATCTAGCCTCGGCTGTATGACGAATTCCGCCAGTGGAACTACTTTCAAGTTCCCGAATTAAAAATGGCGTCGCCTATGAAGACGTGCCAATGACGAGTTTTTTAATAAAGTTTTCCTTGTCAGGAGCTGTTTGTTTTTAAGTTTATCCGATTTTCTTTAAACAAAGGACAATTGTACACCCTTGGAACGTTGAACTCCATTTCATTTATTTTAATTTGAAGATTACCACCTGCAAGATGATCGGCGTCAGACTACATTTATTTCTCATTATGAAGACACAGCATTGCCAATTCAAACACCAAGACAATTGTCGTGAAATGAACCAGACACTATTTATATGTCTATAAAACCGAGATGACACGAGGAATTATTTAGACTATCTTTAAAGACAGACGAGAAAACAAATCATCCATTTTATGAAGATGTAAACATTGTCTCTAGACTTCTATAAAACTCGCATAAAGGGATGTCAAATATTAACATGCGGCCCGCGGATCAGATCCGGCACACCAAAGGTTTAAAGTAGCTAAGTCTCTAAGATCAATATCATCCAAAATCTTCAACATTGAAAACACGAATTATTTGTCAATTTAAATCAACATTGATGCTGTGATCTTATCGGAAAAAGATGGGCTTCTGATAACCAATATTAAAGACAAAATAAACATTTTACCATTGGTACACGAATCGTATACCATAATGCATTTCAGCTCCAGTTCTTGCAAGAGATTCGGGGAACGAGGCTGGACACATTGCACCAAATCAAACGGCGTATGTAGACTGGAATAACCAGGCGCTAGAAATTTGCATTCGATTGGCACTGCTGGCTTATTTCGCGGAACAACTGATTTGAAATTAGAGTAAAAACGGGAACCATTGAATGTAAATCAGTTTACATTCATATTACAGTGTCACATGCGTTGCGACACATTTGTATATAACATTTGGGACCTGGAAATTGACACAAGTGGATCGGAACGCATATAATACTGTAATATGAATGTATATTAACAGATTAACTACCAAACTTATGTGGTATGCATCAAGCTTAGGTGGTGTACACCAAATAGATGTGGTATACACCAAACTGGTGTATTCCTTAAGTGGGATCGAAACCGCACCACATTCGGACTCCCAACCGTCCATGCAGCTTATAACGGACGGTATTGTCGTCCACTTGACAATATGAAGATATTTTAAATGGTATACTCGGTTACACCTGATATAACTAGATAATACAATAGATAATTAATCATGATATATAAAGGTCTATTGATCCAAGATGGTTCTAACCAAACCTAATAACCTATCTTTAATACCACTAATGACGTAACTAATCCCATAAATCACGCTAAGATACTTTGTCGAGTGGCTGAATATTGCTATTAATCAACCAGCTGTCTTATCTACGTTATTGTCACGTATAAAGAGGCATTATCGATAGAAAATACCCTCATTGCAGCTTTAACACAAATGTAAGCGTCCTCTTGTGGACGCCGTGTTTTCGACCTGTTGTATTTGACAAGGAGTAGGCTTTGGGTCCTCCGATTTCCTTCTACTGCTAAAGACCGATACGCGCAAGCGAATTAGGCCGAGTGGACGTTAAACTCTCACTCTCTCTCTCCCTCTCCCCTTCTCTCTCTCGCGTAATCTGGAAAAACCTATAGTAAGTCAAAATTGAGTTAGGTCCATGTTCGGACTTTGTAATAATAGCTTTTTTTTCTCCTTCATCGAAAGGGCTTCCAATTATCTTCATCTAAAAAGACAAAGTAAAATTGGTTATATATTGAGTAGCCAAACAGTTTTCCTTTGTTTACTCAAAACTACATTCAACAATGTTACTAGGTTTTTCCAGATTACGGGAGATCCCTCTCTCCCTCGCTCTATCTATCTAAAATGTATTCCTACATCGTGAATTGTCACTACTGATGTCTTGAGTCTTATTCCAGGCACAGTAGTGGCTATTCCTACAGAGTTCCTTTGCACAAGTTTTTTAGTCAAATGACTACAAAAAGTTTATTGGTCCATAACCCCCTTAATGTACACTTAAACTAACCCCAAACTGTACTGCACATAGCTTCATATATAATAAATCAATTCCCATTGAAGCCTTACAACATAATTATATGATTTGATGAAACCCAACTGCTACGCGAAATTTCAACTGGTCGGTGTCATGGCGTCAACTTGCGTAATACGTTATTAGGCTTACAACAACAAAAACATCGCTATGCAAATATAGAACCATTATGATAAAGAAAAAACTGTTCGGTAACTATTTTAATGGTCCAGTCTTCTTTGTGATAGAATTACTATTCCAATACAAACTGTAATGATATGTGTTGACAATCGTGCGTTTGAATCTATTTGAACTTGCGTAAGGGTTCTTAGACTGTATCAAGTAACCTTAAACAAACAGTTACTGTATCAAGTAACCTTAAACAAACAGTTTAAGGTTACAAGTGTAGTAACTATACATGTCCCAGACTGTAAAATTGCGGCCATCGCATGCATACAACTGGTCACCGAAAGCAATGACTTGATTAAATATATATGTGTTTGTTTTTCATTGCTTCCAATGCCTCTATAATTATATGTCGTGTGTCCTCCTTCTTCAGCACAAGTGTTTAACGTCCGCTTCCACCGAGGGTGATATCACAGACAACCTCTCTGTTTTATTATCTTAGCATACGCTCGGGGGTTTTCGTGTGTGCGGAAAATGGAGTAATCCCACGAGGTTGAGAAGAAGCCTCTATCTCCAAACCACATACGTTCACGCTCGAACCGGTGAACCCCCTTTTTACGGCAGTATTTCTTAACCAACGGACCAAACCCAAATGATCGTATTGCTAGCTCCCCACTCCACCTCCTGCATCCTTGCAAAGATCAAAAGTTTGTTAATATTATTCTATAACGCCACCAGGATCCTGTGTTTCTATACAAAACACGACTTCTTCTAAATTAAACTCTGACTTTAGAAATGAAGGGAAAATCTATATTTGTTGAAACGAAATTCCACTGTTCTGTCCATAAATCTTAATTATCGTAGAAAATGTGACAGCAAAGATGTGCTACGGTTCGAGATAATATTACAGTATAATGTTCCCTATTGGTCTACAAAATCTCGCCATTTGATTGATATTGAAGGATGTAAATCGCTAAAATTTGGGAACAAGAAAGAGACACAATTGGGTTGCAACGCAGATAATAACGTATTATGGATATACATGTATATAAACTGATTTATATTAAATCGTTTCTGTTTTTACTGTAATTACTAATCGGTTCGGTTATTGCAGTCTACACTGATAGTATTTATTGCGTAGCCCACTTGCGTTTAATAGCTTTCATCGCCGGTAAAATTCTGTCAGTTTAGATTGATAAGCCAAATAGGTTCAACGAGACAGGCGCTGGCTGACTAAGAAGGAGGTACCGTTTCGATCCGGTTGCTGGCCGAGGAAATCCTCCGGGATTTTCCAGCGTGGTTTCCCCGTGTCGGTGTTCAGGACAGAAGGCGTGACAAAGACACTGCCTAGTGTACGTAAAAGAACCCTTGTGACAGATGGAATTCGATATAAAAGTAGGCAAAATTTCCCTTATATCATATGGTATGCCCGTCTGAATCGGTCCAATCTTGTTTTTCTATAGAATAGAGATCTTTAAGTCTTCGTTCACCATACTGACATATCTATTAATTGACTGCTTCTTAACAGATTGGTATCGACAAGAAAAAGCTGCCCGACATTTGTTGCCAATCTGGACGAATTACTCCTCAAAAGAACCAACTTCCTTGATGTGATTTTCGTCAGGTTAAAATTCGATTTTTCTAGCTTTTCGATACAAACTACAGACTATGGTATCGGGAAACGATTGCTCTTAATCGACTGCTTTTATAACTAACGAACACACGCCAGGATAACGAACAAAAATCGGATTATGTGATTCGAAGGAACCCTGACACAGATTTTCAATGCTTTATGACAGAGTATAAAATTTAATCAGACGCTTCGGTGGCTATAGAAACTTACAAATAGGTTTACAAGTTAACTTGAAGTTCCACGAGTAGATGGGTTGGAATTATTTTGACCAGTAAAACAGATTAAGACACGATTTGGTATTAGCATCACGTTTTACCGCGGGACTGTAGGGGGTAATCGTCTGAGTTTTCCCGCCAAGTTTTTATTAATGCAGTTAGTAAAGAAAGAGGCGAGGTAATGAAATCAAACCAAGTTGAGCTTTAGCAATTTAAGTAATCTGTGCTTTTATAATTTCGTGATAATCGTATTTTCACCATACTAAAATCAAAACCGAGATAGCATAGATAGCATACCACATCCGTGAATTATTAGAGCATGCGTGCTTTCTGTAGCAGGAATGTGAATATCCTGTCTGGGGACGACTAGACTCTTTTACCATGTGGTATCGCGAGTTTAAATATACTCCATGCACAGTTCCAGGGTTTTAAACAGCATGTTATGAGCGCGAAAGACTTCAAGGCCGATGTCGATATGGGTCCTATAAAAAGAGGTTCCCAGGCCGCTACAGTGAGATACCATGCGAGTTCCCTAGATATGACCATATAGACTGCCGCCAAGTTCTTAAAGAGCACATACTACAGAGTTTTATAGGGCAGAGACCGTTAAGGCTCAAGATATGCCATCTGGATTGAGTAGTTTGTGCAGAAAAGTAGGATGTTAAAACCCAATTCGTTTCATTTTAAGCCAGTCATAGCAATCACAATACATTCCCAGAGAGTATAAACAAATTATTCACAAAGATAACTTTGGCCATGTTTTCACAGTCTAAATACCTCTACCCGCCATTAAATTCTCCCAACAGAGAATACCAGAGAGCAAGGAGGCGTTAAATTTCCAGATTTAACTAGACTGATAAATGACAATCAGGAAGAAGAATCGTAGTTAGAAATTCTCAAGTTTGCAATAAACGCTGTTTTCTAAAACCCAGTTAAAATTTAAAAAAAAGAATAATAGCTGAAGTAAAATCCCCTGTCTGCTATAAATGTTGCTCAGCAAAAACTCAGTTAAAAAATAAACAGCCAAAGTAAAATCGATGACCTTTAACTATGGGAAAACTTTGGACGAGAACAAATGCCGACGTATCGACTTTATTTTGATCGTATTACGATTTCCAGTTTTAAAAACAAATGCGGCTAGTAAATAAAATCATTTAATTCTTCGTGTCAAATAGATTTGTCATTAGGAGAAAGTTGTTATAGATTGTAGATAATGACCGACGTTGGGGTACAAATTGGGTTTAAAAATAAAATCAAGCTATACAAACAATCTCTACTGTTTATTGTCGTTTAACAATTTTGATCCCAGACCAGTTCTTCCGTCAAACTAATATCAAATCAATGTTTAAGAGAATACCGGATTTTGTTTATTTGAGATTATAATATGTACAGAGATTTGTATACGGTCGGTCCCTACTTCTCTGAGAGGTTCGACTGCATAAAAAGGTCCTTTCTTTATTCTGGACAAAAATTTCAAGACAAACTAAATGAGCTTAATAAAGAGGGAGGTGGGGTTCGAGCTCGATAAATTCCAATCGTGATACCAGTAGATAACTTCAAAAGTGTCCGTTCAGTCACATGCATCAGTTTTAAGGCGTGACACGGGTTGCTCTGCATTTGTTGTAAAATTAGCCGCCCGTAAAATTATCCATCCAGAGACAGTTCCTTTCCTGTGCTATGACTTTCTGGAACAGTCTAACAGACCATAACAGTTTGGTACACAACACCAGATTGGTATATACTACAATAGTTTGATAGACCACAACAGTCTGGTTCATCACACCATCACAACAGTTTGGTACACTAGACGTCTGGTAGACCAGATCCGTTTGTTGGACCACAACAGTTTGGCAAACAACAATCAGTCTGCGAGACAACAACAGTTTAATACACAATAACGAGTATGGTAGACCACATTCAGTTGTTTTGTAGGCTAAAGCAGTTTGGTGCACCACATCAACGTCGTCAAACGTTAACCACCTGTGTCACCGCAAACCAAAGTTTCCACAAATTTATATCATTACAATCCAAACGGTTGTCATTCTGGGTTGGTATAATATTATAAAGCAAACATTTAAGACGGACTGGGTTCATGGTGTTCTATGCCCATCTTCGTCGTATATTAAGACATCATGGCTGATTTCTTTTCTTGTCTGGTTTTAGATGTACACGTAGTTGAAATAATTTCTCGTGTCATCTCCATTACTAGAATTTTATGTAGTGTCTGGTTCACTAGTCTTGGTGTTTATAAGGGGTGATATTATCATAATAAAACATTTATTTAAACATGCAGCATGTGAGACCAAGATAAAGAGGTGACAGTTATTGCTATAATAGTTCCAAATTAGATAATTCAAAATTATTTCATTCTGAGCGACGTTATCACTGTTTGAAGTTTTGGCATATATTGTTTATTAGCGCAGCAACGTTACTTGTTAATCAAAGCTCGACCTCGCTTCTCCAATTTGAAATGAAATCATTAAATAGCGATCGTATTTTAATCCGTTAACATTTGCACCAACCGATGTTCTAGAGGGATGATTTTAGGCTTGTCATCTGAATCAATGTCTACATAAAAATTTATATAACATTTGAAGCAAAATAAAAACTGGCACCGGCAATAGGGAGATTTAGCTCTTACAACATGCATCTTTAAATTGGCCTACCAAATGTATCTTACTTCTGCAGATGGCATCTAACAAACCTTTGCTCTATCCCAAACATCTGTGGTTGAAATGTCACATTCCCGAACCCGTGGTGTCACTCTCCGGTATTATTAAACTTGTTGTTTTCTTGTATTGATGGATTCGTCAGAGTAGTCTTTGACTTGATTGTCCGTGGAATGAAGACGGAAACAATTTTATTGTCAGAATGCTAGAAATCTGAAACATATTGGAACACCTGATATCACTTTCTATTTAACTTTAGGAAGTTCATATGGGATACGCTACAGGTTGTCTCTTGTAGGGTTTTAATATTAATTAAAGATGCATTATGTTAGAGCTAAATCCGCCCATTGCACGTATTTTGTCTGCTTCTAAATTAACTAGAATTATTATATAAACATTTATTAATATGACAAGCCCATAATCTGAGCCATCCAATGGCCCCGATTTTAAGTAGATTAGAAAGAGTTTAACTACAACATCGATAATCAAATCTTAGACTCGATTGTAAAGTACCGCTGCTACGATAATTTACACTACATTTTGTCAATATAAAACATGGAATTTGAATGGAATTTGCATTGCATTCATTTGCTATTACCTATGTTAGAACTAATATAACAAGAACAGTCAACTTGTTTTTAATTAAAGTTTACATAATGCATCTTTGATTTATCTATAAATATGAATTCAACAAAACGTGGGTGGATTCCGTCTGGTTAACTTATAATACAACACCTACACCACGTCATAGAGTGTAGATCATTTCAGTTACATTATAATTAAAAGCAGGTCCTTTATTCTAACTTGATTGTTTCTCGATCTGTAAAGCTCCCCAAGGTAACAAATATGGAAGCAAGGAATAATTATCTCTATGGAAATGAAACATTGTTTACTTAACGGGCATTGACAATGAATCTATTCCAGTTTCTGTGCACTTCCGTTCGTATAGGTGTCTACTTTTAGGGTCTGAAGAGTTCATTTTTCATATTAAACATACATTATGGGAGAGCAAAAACAGACTTTTGTCGGTCTTCCTTTGGGCCTCAGAAGTCATAGAAATTATAAATTAGATCTTTATTTAAACAAGCAAGCCTAAAATGAACTATGTAGACCTACGGATGGCTTGAATTGGGCTCGGATTAAAACAGGATTTCGTTGACTGATTTAATCACTATGGCGTCGTGGGCGGGGCTTCTCCGTGACGTTGACGTCATCATACTTCCGGACTGTTTTCTATTCGTCTGCTTAGGGAGTCGCTTAGGCCTACCTGAAGTACAAAAGAGTACACGCAGGCAACGCAAGAAGTCGGCTATTTATTATAATTTATTTACAATACTGCCTCGTTGATTTGGCCCATTCCTTTCAAACTTTAATATCCTATCGCAGACTTTCTCTTCTTATCTATATATTAAAATCTTAATTCTAATTTATAGTAAAAAATAAATGTATACGAATTGAATTGCAGTCCTGTCTCAAACCGAATACACTATCAGTACTAGTCATTGTAAACATTACTTGATAATCGATAATTGTTAATCAAAAATCGGCCATAATGGGAAAAGGGTGTCGATGAATTTAACTCCCATTTCTAGTAAAAAATTATAGTGGTAACAACTTTGTTCAGGATAAAGTAATTTGACTGAAATTTTCAATATATTCTTGTTTCAGCATCTATTTTTGAACTGTTATAGCAAGAATGGCTAACTCCTTGTCAAAATCTCCCATAATGTATCTTTAAAAACAGAAATGAAATGAAATGAAATGGAGTCTAGCGTTATATTGTTCTGCTCCTAAATTGTGCTAATAAAGACGAGCATACGCCAAGGGATATTTTACGTGCACGCCAATGCATACACGAGACCTCGGTTTTTCGTAACCACCCGAACGACTAGACAGCTGCCCTTAACTATATCCGGAGAAAAGAAATTGAATGCCAAATAAAATATTATTTAAATCTAACCAATTAGTAAAAACTTATGTCTATCTTTGTACCTGAATGAAGAGATCCTTTCATCTTGCAGGTCATTCCATATTTGTTAACCTGTTGGCCGGAGAGAAGATAAATTAAAGTTCCAATAGCATTTTTTTAAGTTATATTTTTAAAATGAATTAAAACAAAGCCCTAAAATAGATTGAACCTATAAACAGTCCTACCTTGTTAAAGAATAATCCTATTAATCATATAATTCACATATTGCCAGTTGAGAAATTGGCAAAAATATCATTTTCAACTTCAAATTCAAACGTTTGAAGATGGCCGTCCATGGAGAGGAATGGGAAAACAAGGGAGGTAATTGAGTAACTATTTCCTCAATCACCCTGTGTCACCCTTTCTAATGCCCCCAAAATTTTGCCCATGATCGTATAATAGTGAGTTGACAACCTTTTGAGCAAAATACATAGAAATAATTATGCTTTGACTTTCTTAGAAAATATGAAATTGGAACTTTAATAACCCCGATATTCTCATTACTATGTCTTATAGTATCTTCAATAGAAGGTCCGTTCTTGCTTTAATTCCGTAAATCTTATCAAGACGTGATACCTTACACATTTCGTTACTAATTTCGTTTGGCTTCTGCCGATATTATCGCGAATACAGTGGTCTCGTGCTTTCCAGCTAAAATATCTATCGTGATAATCGAATTGCACGTTCAAAATTCGTTCAATGTCAGTTTTTCCGTGGAGATCGCCATATATATTTCATATTTGACAAAGCCATTGCGCATGTGTCTGCTATAAAGGGAGATAACCAAGAAACTTTAATAAAGAAAACGTATAATTTCAAATTAATCTAGCAATGGTTAGACGTTGTAAAACTAGCGGTCACCGCTGCGGGAGCATGTTCTTATAGATGGTCATAGTGTCGGCGCCATGTAACCCCGGATGATACGGATGAATTCCCTGCTCCCGTTAAAAATAATTACGAAAGAGCAGGCAAAAAATAAAAATAATTACATCGGCCTATTTTTAAATGTTTCCTGTTCAAACGAAATTTACCAATTGTATATTCTGAAATTAATTTTACTATCTACATACTATTAAAAGTTTTTTTTATGTATTTATATGGGTTCCGCTTCCTTTGTTTTTTTGTCGTGGAGTTCTTTTCGGACATTCGCTTGCATGAAGATTACTTATTGTTATTCCCGTTGCTTTATAGGGAAATTGTAATAAATACAGAAAGTAGCGAGAAATTAAGTTGTCTGCGGAGAAAAAAAATAGATTTTGAACCGGCGCCCGGGGAATAATAGAAGATGGAGTAAGTTTAACTTTCTAGGAATCAGCCTTAATTAGTGATCGCATTAAACAACTCGTACTCGCCTTAATAAGACTTATATTGTCTGGATTCTCTCTCATCGAATCCAGTCTAACTCTAATCCTTCAATTAGCTTCCAACATTTTCTTAGCCGCTAAACCTAGACTATCTTCGACAAATAAACAGGCTGGAAATTCAGGCTCTTCTTCACATCAATTGTCCGATTATCCTGACTCGAAGAGTTGTATGGCTTTAAGGCTGGTTATTCAATATAAGAAGCTGAAAAACAAACCAACCTCTCGTTGATTTACAGAAACGAAAAATACCTGCCTTTTTATTTAAAAAAAATCTAAATCTATATCTATAAAATGTAATCGACTGATTTTAAAACGGAAATTTAGGAAGACAACATCTCGCTTTTTGTTGTAATTATCTTTAACAACTTTGTTTTTCGGATAAAACCTGCGAGGTATTTTTGTCCTTTATTTTTACAATCTTCTTACTTAAAGATTTAAGGTGACAGTATTTATGGCAGTTAAACAAATATCAGAAAAAGACACCGGACAACTACCAGCGACAAAATTTTATATTAGCATTTACACGATTGGGGCTACTAGGGGTAGTCATAATTTCGGCCTATTTTACTTAAATGAACAATAGAAATTAAATATTAGAATTCTGGTGATTTAACGTGATGACAAGCATAATTTTAATGTTTTCGTTCTTATTTGAGCTGCGGACGGGTTCGTTGATAGGGAACAGGACCTGTAATAACCGAAAATGTCCGGGTTATAGACGGCGGTACCGGTTTCTGCGAGAGTGGAGGAGTGGAGCTTAACGTTGGAAAATGTTGGAAAATTTGACGGCCACAATTGCGTTTCCTGCTATTCCAGCCCGTGAATACAGCAACATCAAGGTGATCTAACATAGCCTAATTAAGATGGCGGCTTAAATTCCAATCAATCTATCAATTGTTTACAGTGTATGGAAGCCGTCCGTCGGGAGAAAATTTTGAAAATTTAACTGCCGCAATAGCGTTTGTTTTTCTGCTTCTCTAGCCCGTTAGATAAGCAACTCTAAAGTTGTCCAATGGCTTTGAAACCGAAATCCAACTCTATATGCCTATCCGAATTCCAACCATCCAATCAGACTTTGCAGCTGCATTTACAAATAATAATCGATGCCCGAAAATGTCACTTTTTTCACTTTAACAAACTGCCCAAAAATTCAGATTGCTGGAAAGTTAGGGGGCAGCTGCTCCAATGGGCGTACGGGCTCGATGGCAGTTAGGGGGACAGAACCCGAAAGGCCCGAAAAAATTTCGGGTTTACAAACAGCGGCGCTGGTCTTCCTCGAAAGGCGAAGGAGCGGAGCTTACTATGTATGACCCCCCCCCCCCCCCAAAGAAAAAAGATTGGAATATTTGACAGCTCAAGGACAGTTAAAAAAGGAACTAATTTGACGGCCGCAAACACGTTTTCCTGCTATTTCAGCCAGTGAACAAAGCACTTTCAAAGTGGTCTAATGTAGCCTAATTTGCGTGGCTGACTCGAATTCTAATCATTCGTTTACAGTCCACGAAGACGGGACCGCTGGGAGAAAATTTTGAAAATTTAACTGCTGCAAACGCGTTTTGCAGTTATTCCGGTCTGTGAATACAACAACTTCAATGTGGTCCAATATAGCCTACCTGACTGACTCGAATTCCAAACAACCTATCCATCGTCATGGGGTTGTAGGACCCCCCCCCACCCCCACCCTCGCAGGAGAAAATTTTAAAAATTTAACCACCGCAAATGCGTTTTCTGCTATGCAAGCCCATGTAAGCAACTACAAAAATATCCAATGGTTATGTAACCAAAATCACACTCTGAATTCCAAATCATCAATTCACAAATAATAATCGATGCCCGAAAATGTCGCACAAAGTAGAGTGGCTCCAGAAAAATGTTTTAATCTATAGTCAACTCGCGCAAATTCGTGGTATTCAATTAAAAGAAGCGTAAAATTAGTGTTTTATTAGGGCTCAATGACAGTTCGACTCCCAAGACAATTTTGGAATATTTGATGGCCGCAAATGCGTTTTACTACTATCCATTCCGTAAAATTAGTGTTTTATTAAATTTTGGGCACTTATTTGCCAAGTAGATGAAATATATTTTTTTCACTTTACCCGAAAAGTCAGCTTGCCCGAAAGTTAGAGGGGCAGCTGCCCTCCCCAACAATGCTCCTGTCTCGTACGCCTATGCCCCCCCCCCTTCGCCTATGTCTGAGCATGATACATGTATATAAATCTGTAAATAATGAGCGGGTGGTTATGTGTGTATATCTTTGATTAAAGGATGTTATTGTCCAGGGCCCAAAAGAACTGAGCCACCGCGGCCTCCATATCTCAAACAAAATGAGGTTTAATGTCCACGCATCGCCAACTGGACAATTTTTGTTCTAACACATGATTCAATTCTATTTGAAAAATTCGCTTGTGCGTAGGGGGCCTTTAGCAGTGGGTTGAAACAGGAGAACCCGGAGAAACCCACGAGGTTAGACAGGCGAACAAGCGGGGAAGAAGCAAAATCACACCCCTAGACTCAATGACAGACCTTGTGAACCCAACTCAAACTCCTTAAACCACTCGCCCTTTCTCCCTCCACATATTTCAAGGAACTAAAATTTATTTTGGTTTGGCCACAACAAACATCGGATATGTCTTTATTTATAGGTAGAACTGCAAGTGGAATGATATTTGACCAGGATGCTAATCAAAAATACCGTATTCCTGACGTCAACGATTATATCGACCAATTTAGATAAGGGGAAGTTATTTAATTACCCGATAACGTGTTGGCAGATATCGTGTTTGTCGTGTATTAATACGGCTTACACTCTTTGATTATGATAAGATAAGGTGCCATGTTATTGTATTATTACGTCCAATATTAAGCAGGGCGTTTTAAGGTTGATCATGGCGGAGGCTACGCTATTCAGAGCGCCCTCTTTCTCTTTCTCAAGGTGTGTGTGTCTTGATTGATCATTTTCATGCCAATGCAATGACTGCATTCTCATTCAGTAATGGATTCGACAGTAACAGTGTATAGAAAACGATTGACACCGACTCGGGGGAGGGGGGCCTTTCCCTTGGCCAGAGAGGCCCTTTTGTCAGACGTGGGGACCTTTCGCCTGCCTTTAGGGCCCTCCGTAACTAGGGTGCATTTTCTTTTCTTTCTCATTGGTTTTAGCATTTTTCTCCCGTTTTATTTTTACAACTTCTTTGATTTTTTTTCGCGAGGAGTCTGGCGTCTCCAGCGCCTCAGCTATAAAACGCTTTTGATATTAAGAGCAGCATAGTCTGCGATATCACATTAGTGGAAGCGGACGTTAAACATACCATTCCAGTTCCAAGAGCAGCATAAATGAAAATAGTATTAAAACAAGTACCACTGTATTGTGGTGCAGGAAGTGACGCCATCACAGCGATGTTGGAATTCTGATGTCATATCAATCCGCAAGTGTACTAGAGAAACGCATTGTAAGTTTCATGTCAATAACTTCACACCAAGAACAAGCACAACAAGAACAAGATAAGTAGCGCTTGGTAACCAGTTCCTGGCCCAAAAATCATCAATGACTAGAGGCACTGGTAATTTCCGTAAATTCTAAAAAATTCGCGAATTAGTTCCTTAGTAAGTAGGACCTTGTGGTGTAGCCACATCCAGACAGATTTTGGTGTACGCACATCATGGCCGCCACCTGGACAGACCTTGGGGTAACTACATACCAGCAACCATCAAGATGTAGTCACAGCCAAACACCCGACTACACGAACATTGGTGTACAATCAAGATAGACTTTGATGTACTGTGGCCACAAAGCACCAACCAAAGGTTGGTGTATCCATATCCCAACAACCAACTAGAAGACTTTAGTGCAGCAACTTCCTGGCAGTCATCTGGATAAAACTTGATCTAGTGAAATCCCAACCAACAGCAAGATAGACATTGGTGAAGCCACACCCAAAACAACCAACTAGACATACATTGTTGTAACCACAACCCAGCAACCAACTAGACGTGCATTAGTCACATACTTACTAACAGCCAACTAGACAGATTTTGGTTAAGCCACACCCCAACACCCACACAGACAGACTTTGTTGTAGCCGCACCCTGGCAACCACATAAACACAATACCTGTAGACATAGGCGAACAACCAACTGAACAGACCTTGGTGTAGCTACATCCTGACAACCACCTACATATTGTTTGATATATAGCTACATACATCCACAACAACTAACCAGACATGTAAGGGGCAGCATTTTCTGAATCTTACCAGGAATCGAATGTTTACTTAAACCTAGTTCAAAACGTCTTTATGGATATCATTAACGTCAAAGGTTAAATGTCTAACTTGAAACTATTAAAGCCCCTCAGTGTGACCTAGGCTACTTTATTTTATTACAAGATCGACATTCCGTGTTATACAAAATGGGAACAAGATTGGAGTTTTGAAACATATTATCGTTAGTAAATACTTGGTTATCACTTTCCGATCAGGGTCAGAACAGAATATTAATACGCCGTGGGAAGATTGGGATTATATTTGTTCGCGTAATTAAATGCTTTTCAAATGACTTCCCTGACATATTGATCCACGCAGTGACTTCCTTTATCCAATCAAAGAACCTCTTTTAATGTTGCTTCGGGATATAAATGGGTGGTTGAATACATTGTAAGGGTAACTTAGATTGCGTTATTGATTAATGACCTCTGAACTTATATAGACAAGCAGGCACTGCAGACCACATTCTGCTAACGTGTTCTGGTGGCTGGTTATCTTGCTGTCCATTGTGTGTGTGTGTGTGTATGTGTGGGAGAGAGAGAGAGAGAGAGAGAGAGACAGAGGAAGTAACGTGCACTCGACACAAAAACTAGGTCATTTCGGGACTAACATAGTTCAATATAATTTTAGCAATGGCAGCGGAAACCGGAGGACTCTGAGAAAACCCACGAATTTGGGCAGGCAACCATATTCCCTGTCACGTAGAGCTGGGGAATCGAAACCACTCCAGTTAACTTCATGACAGGCCTTATGATACAATGCACACGCGCAAACCATTCGGACCCCTACCGCACTCCAGTTTAGAAAGAGAGAAAGACCCCACTTGCCACGCACGGTACAATTTCGATAACTGCGTGTTTCGATAATTAGCTTTAGAAAATTGGAGAACCCAGAGAAAACCCACGAGTTTATTACGGGCGACCCGACTCGTTTTCACATGAAAGTGTTGCATCGGAAACCCATCACTTGACTAAGGTTCACGGGCTTTAGACGGTTCGACCATTGCAGTAGTGGTATGATTTGTAACGATATAAAGTGCCTATCGGTGAAATATGTTTCTTACTATATCACCCTAATATGGCCACTGAGAATACTTGCTTGATCAGACCTGGTCGTCTATTAGGTGGTTAAGGTAATGAACCTGTCACGGAACGTGGATTTATAAAGATAACTTGTATAAGTTTTTTTTTTAAAAAAATGTTTTCAGAGTATCTAGCGTGCCTAATCTGATTAAAATACAGATCTATATTTCGATTGCTTCTTTTTTAAATCTTACTATGATCTCAACTACATTAATCTCAGTATAACAGGGGCGGATCCAGGGGGGGTGGGGGTGACTAGGGTTACTGGTGTATAGGAATCCCGGGCCCTACAAGCTTCCACCGGGACATGCATGCATGGTCGTACATATATTATATAGCAGATGGTGCGCATCTTATCAGACACACAATCAGCATCTATGTTACTAGTCGCAGAAATTAGCTCCGTAAACCGCGGGCGGTGAGACAAAACATGGGGTTTTCTGGATCCGCCACTGTATAATACAAAACGAAACGAAATATGATGAGTGTTTTAATCAAATTGTATGGAACAACTTTAAAACTTTACACAGATTTATAAAGGCTATAGAGTCACCTCACACTATTTTAAAATAAAACTAAACGAGAGTTTTCCTGCATTTTCTTTTTGATTCTGAGATATCCATTAACTAGCAATATTGCAGTCTATCGTGTATCTTACAATTGGTGGTACCGGGTGACTGGTATCATGTGCGGGGCAGGATGTTTTGGGGGGATTTCTGGAGCGCCTTGTGCAAGTCTCTTGTGTTAAATTCCAACTGCCAAGGGATATTTTACGTGCACACCAATGTGTACACGGGACTTTTTTGTTTGTTCTATCCAAACGACTAGACAACTGTCCTTGTCAGTCTCTCCACCTTGCACGTATCGTCCGGAAAATCCCAATGAACCTTCTCAGCCAACAACGGGAGCGAACCCGCGACCCCAGGCCAGGTAGCCTTACTCGGGGTGTTCCCACTTTGCCGGCAGACTTTGATATCAAATTTTGACGCTAATCCACTATGGTGTTATAAACTATAGTCCATATCTTTTAAACTGTAATGATTTTAACAAATTTAACTTTTATTAAATAACATTAAATAATTTACACATATAAAAATGTACTGATTTTAAAAAATTTAACATTTCTTAAATAACATCAAATAATTTACACATATAAAACCCATTAGAGTTTTAACTTTTATTAAATATTATTTAAATGCCTTACAACATAACAATCATTTTAAGGTCCCACTAAATATGAAATATTTGTTCCATGCTGATTTACACTTAAAGTTTTAAATGGTCAATTCTTGTATCAAGTTGTTGGGACCTTTTGGTACCACTAAATAATATCTCTGAAATGGTGATTTCGACATAAGATTGTTCTTGTTTTATTACGTTAATGAATTTGTAAAGATCTCATTAACGCTGAACACTAGTGATCAGTTCTTGAGTGAATACTTTAAAACAGACTATAGTTTTAAGATCCATTAAAAGATTAGCCGACTGCCGGCAAAGTGGGAACACACCCCTTACTCACGTAGCCACCGTGGCTCCCCGAATGTATAGAGAATTCCCCACCATACACAAGAAGGTGTAATCTCATCAATTCAATAAAATTGGGGTGATGGGGCGGGGGATAGGGGTATAACGCACAAGGCAATTTGTCGTTATATACTGACTGATCCGCGTATACCATATTAGAGAAATACAAGGTATTGATTGGGAACTCTTTGTCGGCTACAAACTGTATATATTTTAGATCAATATTCGATTTAGTAACACAATTTTTTATAGTGACTGGTCAAAAGTCTGTTTGTCGTCTAGTCTGTAATATTTCCTTCCCCTTGAATAGTAAGTTGTGTTACTATGAATAGTATACCTCTACTTCTAAATGTAATTTAAGGATATTAACAAATATCAAATTAAGTGAATGGATCCGGTGGGGAGGGGGCAGGGGTGCACCTCACTTTCTCCACATCTATTGTTTAAGAGTCTGGGTCCACCAGGACATGACTAATTACTCAACTAATGGGATTTAAAGTATAGTCCGTAACAAGTTTGTGACACTTCAACAAAATGAATTAAATAGTGAACAAGATTATAAGTAAACCAATATAATTATATGGATTCTTATATTTTACCATTTCCAGAATTTCAATAATATAACCATCTAGCACTAAATTCTGACCACCTTTAGTATTAGCAATACATCTAAAGCTAAAAGCTTTCGCCATTTTGATTCAGAGGAGCTATGTCAACTGATACGCTATGATTAAATATCAGTAGTTTATTTGCTTTTGTTTCAAATTAAATGTTACATCAAAACAGCTCAGAAATTTAATTTAAAAGTAAACTGATTTCACCAATTTGCCCAATCTACTGATAGTGGGAAGTTTTCGCCAGTAACAATAATTAGAGTGATAAATAACACAAATTTATATGGAAAACAATCACTGAGTTTATTTCACACTACGTTTCAACAAGTTCCTCTTGTCGTTCTCAAGTGAGTAATGACTGTGTAATGGCAAGGACTCAAATTTATACAACAAGATAACAAAAACAATAACTAATATGAAACCATCAAAAGATAATAAGGAGAAAACAATCATAGCATTACAAGATAATAAGGAGAAAACAATCATAACATTACAGAATGGACATCAAAGATATAGATTAGGGATTAACTAATTAAGATATGAATCCATCAAGGGCCAATAGAAGGGGATACTAAAAACATTACAAATGGGCAACACAACTATTAATTAAGGGTTAATTAAGACATCATAGCTCCTTGGAAGGTATAATCCCTCGTCTCTATTAAGTTCAGGTTTAAATCTCTTAATTTGGATGGCTTCTTGTAATTTTCTGGATTTCTTAGTTAATCCCTAATCTATATCTTTGATGTCCATTCTGTAATGTTATGATTGATGGTTTCATATTAGTTATTGTTTTTGTTATCTTGTTGTATAAATTTGAGTCCTTGCCATTACACAGTCATTACTCACTTGAGAACGACAAGAGGAACTTGTTGAAACGTAGTGTGAAATAAACTCAGTGATTGTTTTCCATATAAATTTGTGTTATTTATCATATGTTCAGTTACTAAATGCCATATAAGGAATAATTAGAGTGAGATTTTTACACCAGCGATACTAATTAATTAGAACAGACTATGGTCCAACACCCACGGTCTAGTAACCTCCTAATCCTTTATCAAATGTGGGGGAAAGTGAGGTTAAACCACGCGGGGGCCAGCCTTAAAGCGTCCACTAGTAGCCATTAAAAGGTACCTAATTACTGTTGTCAAACTGTGAGTCATTTTTATTTTTAAAATCAAGCGAAAGTTACTCTCTCTATTCTTGTAAAGTTGCCTAATACAGTCATATAATATTGTATGAATGAGGTGGGGTCTAACGTCATACTTTTCTGCTTCAACCAGACAATGATACGCCATTCAGTGTGTGATGTGGTGTTCTAAATGTTAAGGGTTAGTTTACGTGAACACCAAAGTGTTTACAGGGCCTCGTGGGTTGGGTTTTAGTGGGGTTTTTTTTGTAAATCCAATTGTTTTTTGGGTTTTTTTTTTTGTGAATCCAAATTTTGTCGGTCAAATCCGGGAGCGATTCGGAGACCTACGGAAGCCCATAAGGGTCAATCAAATGAAAAAAAAAATTCTGACTATCTTGTAATTACAAGATAGGCTATCTTGTTATTACAAGATAGCTATCTTGTTATTACAAGATAGCCTAAGATAACCTATCTTGTAATTACAAGATAGACTATCTTGTTATTACAAGATAGCTATCTTGTAATTACAAGATACCGAGATGCCAATTTAAAGGTCACCATAAACCGATTTCATGCTCCCATAAATACCATTGCCTTCATACACCCACCAACTGCATATTTATATCATGACTCATCAATTTTAATACGCTCTTTGAAGCCACAGAACGCTATTTCTATTTTTCAAACTTCTTTAAATTTTGATTTTTGAAAAGTAAGTAAGGAAAGGGATATTCTGAAAAACGGACCCTCCATCAATGAAATGAGCTGACTGACATAGCGTTTAAAAGCAGATTATTTATAGCTTGCGGTATCTCCTGATGTATACAATGTTTTGAGAGGGATTTGAAGCAAACGTTTGATAGATTAATTAGCTTGAATATATTTTTAGCCCAAATATATCATCAAATCACACAGTTTGTACGCGCGGGAGGTATCTTTAAGGAGAACATGAAATCAATGTATCATAAATGCTATTAATGAGGGAATGAAGTTAATGAGAGTATGACCTCCCGTTCTATTAATAAATGAAATGAAATGGGGCTTAACGCCCTTCTGTCCTGCACTGACGGGGGGCTAAAAGTAATAGCCTGGTATCGGGTATAAACTGTCAAGGGACCACCAGGATAGATAGTCAACGTCTTACTCACCAAGCCGTCGCAGCCCCGCGATCACATCACAACACGACCATATAATAATATTATATAGGTTAATAATTCCATGTAAATAAACGTTTATTATAGGATAATAGTTCTATTAATAGTTCATAATATCTGATACGCTAATAACATAATACATTATAAATTGTGGTTATTTTTAAAAATCATCTCAGGCGTGGCCATATTTCCTGTAGAGTTGGTGTAAAGTTGACATTTAAGCCCGACACACACGAGCTAAAAACAATGCGTGCGAATCTGCTTTTGTAATTGACCCGTCTAAATAAGTTTAGGGTTTCAAGGAGAAAATACTCCACATTACCGTTCACTTGATGGTGTTCGGTTCGTTTAGATTGCCCATATGTCTTCATATGACGCAAGATTAGTGATTAGAACCTGTTACAAGGTAAGAGGTCCCAAGTTGGGTGCGGTTAAGGCTTGGTCTTCCTGGCTTAATTATCTAAGATGAAATTAATCAAACGTCCAACTTCTTTGCATGCAGTGCTACGAAGGAAATTTGAACGGACATCGGCGCCTCTGCCCACTCTTCCTTCTGTTTCCTACTGTCACTCCGGAGATCTCTATCGTCCTTGGGGGATCACGTGGATAAGTGGGTAAGGAGTTGGCTTGCTAGCCTGCAGGTCGGGTGTTCGATCCCTGCATTGACCGAGGAGGTTTCCCCCCTTGCCAGTGATGCAGAACGGAGGGCCTGACAAGAACAGCTGTCTAGTCGTTCGGACGGGACGAAAAACCTAGGTCCCGTGTACACATTGGCGTGCACGTAAAAGATCCCTTGGCAGTTGGAATTCGATATAAGAGTAGGCCGTAGCGCCGCTGCCCGGGCAAAATTTCCCTCATAGCGCACTGTGTGGCGTATGCCCGTCTTCCATTAGGTACAGAGTAGGACGTCAAACCCCATTTCATTTCATTTCTATCTTCATTGGTACACACTGCACCTCGGGTTTCCATATCACCCCAACGACTAGACGCTTTTCAGTGCCAGTAAATGAAATAAAATGGGGTTTAAAGTCCTACCGTTCTGCACCGACCGGGATAATGAAGACGGGTATACGCCACACAGTGTGCTAAGAGTGAACTTGTGCGGCACTAAGCCTACTCTTATTTCGAATTTAATTCCACAAGAACTTTCTTTCTAAGCCATCACGGTTGGTTTTAGTGAGCAAGTACTGAACCCCAGTGATGATTCTTAATCGTATTCTTAGGACGCTTGGTCGCGTGCTATTCTAAAGCTGTATCCTTTGGGATATGACGGGCGATTATTGTCGATCTTCTTTATCGGCTGATCGATTAAAATCTGCAACAAATTACAGAGGGAAAAGTCGGATGGTGTGCTCTTGACTTTTTATATTTTTATAGATTTGTTTCATAAATTCTATAAATACGAAGCTACGTAATAATAGATTTGTAGGCCTTTATACACAGCCTCAGGCTAAAGTTAATATATAGATTAGTGCTTTTAGTTCTTGGTTTCATTTCTATACTAATTTAAAGATACAATCAGGCGAATGTATTATCGGGTATTTTTTTCCAATGAAAGTAGGACAATTTGGGTATACTGAATTCTCTGAAAAACACTCATAGGGCACGCACAAGACAAAACTGTGAGGGTGTCCCAAAAGGCAGCCTGTTCCCAAAGTGACTTAAGGGGCGCTTCGTGTGTATTGACTAATTTTTGTTAGAACTCTGAAGGAATTAAACGTTCCGTAGACCCCGCTTCCAGGAATTTACAGCGTCTATCGACAAATACAAGCTAATATTGGATTCTCCCCAATTTTGTCACATGGTTTGGTTTGTTTTCAGCCGACTGAAATGTTTCAGATGGGTTTGAGGCACACTTGTGATAGATAAATTAGTTTGAATATGTTTTAAGGTCACTCAGTTTGTACGTGGGAAGGTATCTTTAACAAATGATTGATGTTTTATATCCTTTATAAAATACGTAGTTGGTGAAATGAAACAGCTCATTCACAAAATCGTCTCTCATTGATATTTATATGACCATAATTTGATACTTTCCATCCTGTTATGAATTTACGATTGGAAAATTACACATGTTTTTTATCACTATCGGCCATTTCGTGGAGTGGGCTGTCATTAGCACTGTCGACATGATATGTTGTAAAACTGGTCATAACAAAGTGACGTCAGATGACAAATGTAACATTTATGCATTTCATTCAAACACGACCACTCGATAGAAACTAGCTCAGTTTGGTACCTTCACGTGGTTCAATTTTATTTCAACACTTCACTGGTGCCGGGAGCGTAGGGATCTCTCTCAGTGGGGGAAAGCCGGAGAACTTGGAGAAAAATCACGATGTTGACATGCGATCCTACGCTTTGTCACGTACAACTGGGGAAGAGGAACCACTGCCACTTGACTCGATGCGACGATTTATAATATGATCTAAAATGAACATGATAAACAATTTGGCCACCCGGCCAAACCCCCCAGAGGTTAAATATACATTATGTAAGAAAAGACTGACAGCTCCCTGTATGATAGTTTAAAATAGATAATAAAAAAGCAATATAATTGAAATTTGCATACTAATTAATTTAATCTGAGCGAAGTTATGACTGTTTGAAGAATAGCGTAGTCTCGATTTTCATAGCTACCTTTTCTTACGATTATCCATTTCTAAAATAAATCATTAAATGAAGGCTGTGTTTCAATCCGTTGAAAATCACAACCATCCGATGACTAGAGGGTTGTATTTGGGCTTGTCATGTATAATTAATAATTTATACACCATCTGAGGCCGAAAGAAAGATCTCCAATGGACAGGTTTAGCTCTTACACAATGCATATTTAAATAGGTGTGACCTGGTCAGCATTATGATCACAAAGATTAAATAAATCCCAACTGGTCAGCATTAGTACCACAAAGATTAAATATTCCTAACTGGTGGTAATATGAGCTAACTGGTAAGCTTTATAGCGACAAAAGATGAACTAATTTCAACAGGTGGTAATGTGAGTCAATTGGTCAGCATAATAATCCCAGCTAGTGGTAATATGAGTTAACTGGCCAGCATTATGGCCACAAAGATTAAATAATTTCAACTGTTCAGCATTGTGGTCAAGTAAAAGTGACGTTATAACGCGCTATGTGTCATGTATATAGAGTTCCCCTGACTCACAGGATCGGTCCCCGGTGTAGGAATTACTAGGGCATAATGTCTCACAAAGAACAATGTACCCCTCACGACGTGTTAGATGTGATCAGGGGCGGATCCAGAGGAGGGTTTGGGGGTCGAAACCCCCCTGCTCAGCTACTTAAAAAAAAATAATACCTTGCATCAATGAAATTACATCACAAAATGATCCTACATCAGTATAAAAATGATTTCTCTGTTTAAAAAGCCCAATTTGTATGTATGGCTATGTAATTTAGAGACGATGATGGCAGATTTCCGTAACGAAACCTGGCAAATCCCCTCCTGCAAAAATTCCTGGATCCGCCCCTGGTGATGGTGGAGAAAAGTAGGACTTTAAACTCCTTATTATTTCATTTTGTCGCCCACTCAACTAATTTGGATAAGATAACAGTTCTCTCACATCAAGGCACACACATCCTTTAATCTTATACAACTCAGAATTATTGACAGATAATCCATGAGCTTACTTATAAAGACGGCTTTAATACATCGATCGTATGTCAGTAGACGCGACAGATAATGGCTAACTTACTTAGACCTAAAAGGACGAACAGCCTCAATAGTTCTATTGATCTGTTGTTAAATACATGTAAAGAAAAATATACAGGTTGTAATATGGCCGACCAATGGTAGTTATGTGAGAAAGGCTGTGAAGGTGCCTGTGAATAGGATAGGCCCGGGGGCCCCTAAAGAAGGTAATGTTCTCACGGACGTCATATAGTATGTGAGCCCTGTGTAAGGGGTGAATAGTTCTATTCCTTTGAAATCTTAAAACAGACCAAAATTGGTCTGAAACGCTAATAATTTGTTCATTTTCTATAAAAGAAATTATTGTAATTTACAATTAATTATGATCGGTGAAATACGTTAACAGTGCAAATTGAACGACAGTAGTTTACACCTGCTTAGTCCATTTTACACGTTTTTTATTATTATTTTGTTGTTTATGAATCAGCCATTAGTAATTACTTCCGCATTGTCTTGTAGGATATGTTCCTCTTTGTTCATTACAAATGGCGTGCGAAACCGTAGAATATACGACTAGTATACAGATTATAAAACGTTCATTATGCCTGAAGTATTAAATGTAAGGATCTCAAGATAACAACATTAATAGACTAATATTAAGCACTACAATGTGTGTTTGTAATTATGAGTTAGGGGTTTAGCTTCTTTAGTATTAAAATTTCGTCTTGTTCTAGGCACAGTGGTGGCTTTCCCTACAGAGTTCCTTTGCGCAAGTTTTTTAGTCAAATGACTATAAAAAGTTTACTGGCCCATAGCTCTCTTAATTTACACATAAACTAACCCAAAACTGTACTGCACATAGCTTAACATATAATAAATCAATTCCCATTGAAATAAAGGTGAAGTCTTACCGCATAATTTATACGATTTGACGAAACCCAACTGCTACGGGAAATTTCAACTGGTCGGTGTCGTGGCGGCAAGTTGCGTAATACTTCATTAGGCCTACAACATAAACATCGCTATGGAAAGAAAAACTGTTCGGTAACTATTTTAATGGTCCAGTCTCCACTATTTGTGATAGAATTACTTATTTGTCGAGTGACTTATTCCAATACAAACGGTAATGGTATGTGTTGACAATATTGTGCGTTTGAACCTTAAGAATTTGCGTAATGGTTCTTAGGCTGTATCAATTGTAACCTTCAAAACCAATAACTAACACTAGCTGCAAAAAACAAAACAAAAGACGTATTGGTGTGTCGAAACTAACAGGAATAAACATGAATCACTGTTGTAAGTTAAGATTTAGTAGACTTCGTTTGGTTTGTTGTGCCAGAACGTAACACGTTAGCAGATGGAATCGTGCAACTTATCTATATCTCCCAACGTCGTCATATTTGATTTAATTGTGTTCCAGGTTTAATGGTGGCCTGGTAAGAAGAGGGGCATTATACCCTAGCTGCATTATTATCCAATAACACGGTCAGCAGTGGGATCGGGGAGGGGGTGATTATATACAAGTGGCATGGTTGCGGTCCTCAACTTGTAAGTCAGAAGACACCCTCCCCCCTTCTCTCTCTCCCTTTCGCAATCAAGAATAAGAAGAGAGACATTATATACTTGCCGCAAAATTATTCAATAACGCAGTCAGCAGTGGGATCGGTGAGGGGATCATTATATACAAGTGGTATGATTGCAATACTCTACTTGTAAGTGATAAGCGCCCCCCCCCCTTCCTCTCTTTCTCACTCGCTCTAATTCTTTTTCGCCCTCTCTCTTTCTGTGGCATGGGGATAGGGGCGCCTTCTCAACCTCGTGGGTTTCCTCCGGGTACGCCGGTTTCCTCCCACTGCTAAAGACCCATACTCGCAAGCGAATTATTGAAGTAAAATTTAAAAAAAAAACATATGTTAGTCCCGAAATGTCCGAGTTTGTGTCGAGTTGACGTTAAACCCCATGTCTCTCTCTCTCTCTCTCTCTCTCTCTCTCTCTCTCTCGCGCGCGCGTAATCAGCAATAAAAGAATTACGGTAAATCTTGATAGTGAATCTGTGATTGGTTAGATGAACGATAATCTCCCTCCACACCATTAAATCAGTAGACTTCACCAAGTCAATATCTCCTGTAATCTACTTGTTAACAATCATCGTCCACTTAATATAACAAGTACGATAATATAGTGACGTAATCTGTCGTGGAGTGTAAATGGGGCTTGAAAGAAGTGTTGATTGAAATCGGTACAATATTGAAGGTTTTGTTTTCCACACCTTGTTTACCGTTAGGAGAGACATTGTGTAAAACAAAATGATATAGAATTATTGAAGGTTGGGACAAGTGGGGGTGTATACACTGTCATATTGAACACCCGTCACCTACGGCTTTGCTCAACTGGTACTACTTCCACCCTACCCCCTCCCCCATAATTTGCAAATACCTGTTATTTAGTTTAAAAATTGTCTCGAAGACAAGACACCGAGTCTAATTACTACCCCCCAACACTGCACCCACCCCCCACGCCCAATAGGAATTTCGGTCCGACGGGCGAGCTACGGAATCTGTTGATTACAAAATTTAAATATAGACATAAATCAGTCTTGTGCCTCGCATATTCATGTTCCGCAATATTGTTGCCAAGTAATGATAAGCATGAAATGTATATAAGGTCAAATTCCGTTCAATAATTGCAAAGCTATGTCGAATCGACGGCGGCCAACATCTTTGTTTTTGTCGTGTTTGGTTTCATTTAAATTCGATTGAAACCAATTCGAGATTGACTTTGTTTATCAATCCGAATCCATTTTAGCGTGGATCAACTCGTAATTTCGTAAGGGGTTATTATATGCGGATCTGGAATGGAAAGTTAACCAAGTCATGTCCCATTTAGGTAGAATAACCCATATTAGTTGTAATTCGACGAAATTTCACTGTCCATATTTTAGTCTCAAAATGACCAATATAGAGTTTCGTCGAGACGTTAAACCGTATTCTATACCGTGTATTTTAATATGTAGTTAACATTAGCCAAACTCTCCTACTAATACGACAGCACATAAAGCCTGTATGTTTGTTAGTAGATCGTTCAAATTCCATAGTAGCCTGCTGTACGATATTGTAGTATCGATCTTATCTTCAAAGGCATGGTCGTCCATCGCCGTCACAACACCAAACCTCGGCGAATAATGCCTTTCTTCACAAACTGTGCCTAATAAGATTTTAAGGCACTTTAGGTTTGATTAACACAGCCGAGATGAGCGAGAAATAACAGATTCGCCATTTACCTTGGTTTGTCTAATTGTAACATCGTCTGCTATGGTCAATTGCAGGCTTTCCATCAACAGAAAGTGACATAAAAGAAAAGGCGCGAACGTGATGGAGTAATGACACGTGAGAACACGCAGGGATAAAGTCTACCGCGTTTACACAGCTTTCGTCTGTCAAAATCAGACGAAGACAGTGGCATGAGTGAGTGGTATATGGACCGGGTGAATTACTATTACTACTATTACTACTATGACAAACTGCGAACGTTGGATGACAGTTTGCTGCAGTCGCCGATTGTTTGTTCCCTACCATAACATATGTTCGGCTGGTATTGTGTTCGTCAATTAGATCGAAAGCGCGACACCAATAAATGATTTCAGTATACTGACATTACTGACAAACAACGTGGACTGATTATCTGGCGGTCCAATGATGTACACCTGCGGTTAACAGTTTGCACACTAATACTGGGCCACAGCAGATTGGAGGCTGGCGACTGCTCGAGTGACTTTCGAAATGAAATCAATGATTTACAAATAGTGGAACTAACTGTACGTGCTCTAATAGTAACACACACACATACACACGCGATATTATGACTTCGACGACTACACTCTACTATAATACAGTGTGAAAATAGATAATCTGAATACGAGCGTCGACTTTGAATCTACTAACGGCTCTTAAACTGTCACAAAGAGGAGATTGGAACTGCTGTCATACAAGAACAGCATGGTGGCTGAATGGATATCTTGTCTAGATAAAAGGTAGGTCTATTTTATATTCTCTCATGAGAGAGGTATGAGCTCATGGTGTTTCTGTTTTTGTCAGACTTTTTGTCGTTTGTGGTATTTACTAATTGTAATGATGTGATATCTACTGATTCAATCACTGGATGAAATAAATATGTCCAACCAATTACACATATGGAGAAACCATATGTACAGAACCTCTTTTCAATTAAGAAAATTGGTTTGATTTCTCTCAAGTTGATAACATAATTGGTCAGGTGCCCCAGGATAAAAGCAGTCTCTAAATATGTCCATAATTTGACCACCATATTCATTACATGAATCAAACCTAATAGTTTACCCAATTTATATAATTAAAGGATCAGGTACGTAGTTAATAATTTATATCCACTTAAAAAATAATAAAAATACAGCACAATCAAAGTCAAGATATTTTTTTTAAAAAAATACAATTGAATAAGAATATCACTATTGTCATTTTAAGATTTTGTTACCCATGCATGAATCGTTTTGAATTAAACACATTTCTTAAAGTGAAATTTCATGTGAATATTGTCTAAAAGCATTGGTCTTTGACAAAAGATGCCTTGTTTCACCTCAGAAAATCATTGAAAATTGTCTAAAACATCCATCTAACGTCAAAATGTCTATCAAATGCCAAGATATCTGTCACACATCGGAGCATCCACCAAACTCTAGAACATCTTAACAGCAGTGTTGCTGGCCAGAAACCTAGAGATTTTTTTTCCCACAAACGCAAGTAGTTTGTTGAAATCCTATACAGAATCTTTTCGGTTATTGCATGTCATATTTATTAATTTTGATGATTATAAGAAATGCTTGCCATGGTGAACCGTGGTGATTCAGTGAGTAATATAAGCTGGCTTGCTAACCAGGAAGATTTGTGTCCACTCAAGGTGTTGGCCAAGAAAGTTTCCCAGAATTTTTCGATGCAGTTTTCACTTGTCAGTGGTTCGGGAAAGGGGTTGTGCCAAGGACAGTGCTTAGTTGTTTACATTGGACAAAAAACTGAGGTACCGTGTATGTAATAGTACTCTTGTATGTTGGAATTGGAAATAAGAGAAGGACATGGCTCAACTATCTGGGCAAAATTCCTCTCATACCACTCTTTGTAGAACCATCTTCATTTGACCAGATGGTGCAGAAAAGTAGGAAATTAAACCCCATTGCATTTCATTTCATTTCATTTTGCTTTCTCTCGGAAGAAAAGAATTTTCAGTCAAGATTTAACTACATATTATATATCAATGGTTAATTTAAATTCCATTTATTTCTGGTAACATTGATAACCTCTTTGCTTGTTCTACAAGATTTTGATTCCAACAAATACAGTGTTTATCTCTAATTGACAATCAGATGGGAATTGTGTGTTATCCTGATGATGTTTCTGAATTATTTTTCTATCCTCAGGGTATGGAGTGATGGTCGACTTCTCTAACCATTAGCTCTAGAAATATTATTTATGTATGAGGATGGGAAACTGTCTCTATTTCAAGACTGACAGCTTTGTGACATCTCATGTGAAGTCCTTAGTTTGACAGAGAACCATAATTGTCAATGCCGGATATATAGGCAGAGGGACCCTAAGCTATTCCAGTTATGAGGTCCCTCCCAATCCCCCATCCTCAGGGGATCACGATGGCTAAGTGGGTAGGATGCTGGCTCGCTAACCTTGAGATCAGGTGTTTGATCCCTACATTGGCCGAGAAAGTTAATCCAGATTATCCGGCGTGGTTTCCCCTTGTCCTTGATGCAGCACAGAGGGCTTGACAAGGACTTCTGTCTAGTCCTTCTGATGGAATGAAAAAACGAGCCCATGTGTACACATTGGCATGCATGTAAAAGATCCCATGACAGTTGGAATTCGATAAGAGTAGGCCCTCGTGCCACTGCCAGAGCAAAATTTCCCCCATAGCACACTGTATGGCCTCTTCATTAGACTAGTTTAGGAGCAGAACAGTAGGATGTTAAACCCCATTTCATTTCATTTCATCCCCCACCTTCACGATGGAAGTAAGATGAAAGTGTTTTTCAAACACATGATGATGATGACGGATGTTTCACATGGCAGTGGATGAAAGAAAAGCTTAGTAATAAATATTATACACCTTGGTCGGAGGTGGGCTGGATGGCCGAATGGTTAGCAAATGTGCATTGTACCATAAAGCCTGTCATTGAGTCAACTGGTGTAGTTTCGAAGCCCCAGTTTTCTCCGACTGCTAAAGCCCTACGTACAAGCAAATTATTTAAATGAAATTAAACCATATGTTAGTCCCAAAATGACCTAGTTTTGTCGAGTACAGGTTAAATCCCATTTCTCTCTCTCTCACCTTGGCCAAAGGCTCCCCTACATCTTCAGTTCCTTAGTATCAGTCTTTCAAGACTCTATAATTACATACAGGTAAGTCAAGCATAGAATAGGAGCCAATGTGACTCAGTGAGTAAGATATTAGCTCTCTAACCTAGAGGTCCATGTTCGATCCATGTGTTGATCGAAAGTTCATCCAGATTTCTGGCGTTGTTCCCTTGTCAGTGGTGCGGGACGTAGGGACTGGCAAAGCATGATATATAGTTGTTTGGATGGGACAAAAAGTTCAGGTACACATTAGATGCACATAGAAGAACCATTGACAGATTGGAATTGGATGACAGAGTAGGCTGTAATGCCACTGCCCGTGCAAAATTTGCCTCTCCAGTACATGTATGTGATTTAAATAACAAAATGTAAGGAAATAGTCCAAATATCTTGTCTAAAAGTTCTGGCTCTAAATATTTGGCCATTTGGATGTGATAATATGATAACTAGAACTACTCTAATGGTTGTGTAATTCACTTTAGTGAACTGTATTGTTTAGTAGGATGAATAGCCAGCTAATTGCAACAATGGACTATAACTTAGGCTGTTATGTAGTCATGGTTATTCAATCACTTGTGGTTTATAACATGAAATTTTGGGACTTACGGCCAACCACATAATATGGAAAATGAAAGTTCATATATTTCTTCACAAAAAAAAAAAAAAAAATCCCAGAGCTCTGCTTCAGGTAGTTAAAATTCAGTGCGCCCAAGGCAATTGTTCACTGTTCCCATGTGATAACGTTAACATAGATTTAAACAAAAGGAAATAGCACAGGAGCTAAATAGACCTCGTAGATTAATGGCCTTTTATTTCATGGGATCAGTGGATAAATCCATTTAATTATGTTGTAATTTACAATTCCGACATCTTGGTAACTGGACTAATGGTGCTTAGTTAAAGCTGACTAATGATATAGTTTGCCCTTCATCTCCCAAAGTATCCTGATTACCTTCCCAACTTATCTGATCTCCTTTCAAACTGGTGTGATCTTCCTTCTAACCTTGTCTGATCATTTCACCAACCAGCCTTATTACATCCCCAACTTGGCCGATCTTTATTCCAAACTCGACTGATCACTTCCCCAACCAGCCTAATCGCCTCTCAGCTGGCCTGAACACTTCCCCAACTGGCCTAATCACCTCTCCAACTGGCTGATCAACATCATACATGATCACCTCCCAACCAGCTGAATTCCCTTCCCAACAGTCCTGGTCACTTTCCCCTGCAATGCCTGATCATCTCCCCAACAGGCTTGAACCCCTCTCAATCAGCCTGATTACCTGCCCAACAGGCCTGATCACTTTCCCAAACCAGCCTAATGGTCTCCTCAAAAGGTCGCTCATCTGCTAACTAGTCTGAACAACTCCCCAACTGGCCAGAGTACCTTTCATTGTAATCATCTTCCTAAAAGGACTGATCACCTTTCCCAACCAGCCTGATTACCTCCCCAACTGCTCATCTCCTACACCGGCCTGATCACCTCCTACACCGGCCTGATCACCTTCATACTTTGCCCAGTCAACTTAACAACATGCATGATCACCTCTGTTATGGGCCTAATCACCATTCCAATGTGCCTGAAAATAGACAATTCCATGAAAATAGACTGATGGATTGAGGGTATAAATAAGATAGATTAATGTATATATAGAGTAGATTACATGTAATATGATATCTCTTTTCTTTATATGAGACACCTGATATTGATCAGAAATCGTCCAGGTGTTTCACTAACAATGTCTCCATTATTGATAAGGGTGTACCATATTATTTGGAGGCAGATGCAACATGTATGGATCATGGCCCAACATATAAATATTATTTTGATTGAAGTTTTTCCTCTATAAAAAAAAAGTAAATGTAACTGTTTATTTGGAAACTACAGAACCGATGCTTATTGATAATTTCTGATTCATATTATAATTAACCCATTTTTTTTAGGGGGGTGGGGGGGGGGTATTTTTGTTTTTTTAAGATTGTAAAAATGTACCCTAAATGAATGAATTGGGATTTAATGTCCTACTGTTGTGCTTTGACTTGAAGACGGGCATACACAATACAGTGTGCTTTGAGGAAAAGTTTGCTTAGACAGCGACACTATGGCCTATGTCTATTCCAACACCGACGTATACACAGGACCTCTTGTCAGGACCTCTTGTCAGGACCTCTTGTCAGGCCCTTTGTCCTGCACCACCGACAGTGGAAAAGACTGTACAATTATTTGACAGAAAGCATGTGATTCTTCCTGCTATTTTACCTGCGTCAAGACAGGCAACAGCTGACAATGGGTCTCCCAACAGTTTTGTGCATGCGCTTGAGATTATAAGGTCTGTTATTGAGTCAACTGGTTTCAATTCCCAGCTTGTACATGACAAGGAGTAGGGTCGCCTGTTCAACCTTATTATGGAAATAAAATTGAGAGATATTTTAGTCCCAAAATGGCCTAGTATAGTATGTGTTGAGTGTTTGTTTAAACCCATTTCTGTATTTCTTTCTATTGACTAACATTATGGTACAAATTTTAATATTGTCCAATCTCTTCAAATTAATGATATCAGTCCATTAATACTGTGTAGCATTGACCCCAATAACTCTGTGCGGAATTTGTGTGAACCCCACCAATCAATTGATAAATCCAATCCTAGTAACTCACGTCAAATGTCAACCTGTCTAATTAAATTAATCAGTAAAAAAAATAACCTTTTAATTTCGTTACTTATTTTTAGACTTCATTTGTTTAAAAGATTAATTTTTATTAGTCAAAAGGTTTCATGGGAGATTAGATACAGAGCTGGTAGTTCTAACTTTAATAGTTACAAAACTAGATAATGTAACGGGAATTTGCTGAAAATCTCAGACAAATTGATCCACCCTGAACCGAGTAATTAGCGATGGAATTTTAAGTCTAGCCTTGATCATCATTATTAAAGACATTATGATAACGAACATAGCCTCGATCAGGGTTCTTAATCCATTTTGAAATGAACCGGCCATTTAATCAGCTGCAGCAGACCCGCGTTCTAATCCAGTAAATATCACAGGATAGCGATGACATCAAGAGTTGATTATGGTCTGGAAAAGTCTAATTAATAATTAGATAACATTTTAGGTCTAAAGAAAGACCATAATCAACTCTTGATGTCATCGCTATCCTGAAATCGGCAGATTTAGCTCTTGCATAATGTATGTTTAAAATGTAAATAGGCATATTGATGAATAAATATTGAGTATAGATACTTTAAACATGTCCTTATAACTGTTTATTTATATCACAAGACAGGTGTGCATTATTTACATAATATATAAATACTCATAACAATATGGTGTAGGGCAGTGTAGGCCTATATACATAATCATGAATTACCAATTAAGGTTATTTAGCATACACAATGTTTATGTGGTTATTTGTTAGCAGATTTTGATCATTGTGGCTTTATTGATAGTTTTTATACCCGCGTTCTAATCCAGTAAATATCACAGGATAGCGATGACATCAAGAGTTGATTATGGTCTGGAAAAGTCTAATTAATAATTAGATAACATTTTAGGTCTAAAGAAAGACCATAATCAACTCTTGATGTCATCGCTATCCTGAAATCGGCAGATTTAGCTCTTGCATAATGTATGTTTAAAATGTAAATAGGCATATTGATGAATAAATATTGAGTATAGATACTTTAAACATGTCCTTATAACTGTTTATTTATATCACAAGACAGGTGTGCATTATTTACATAATATATAAATACTCATAACAATATGGTGTAGGCCTATATACATAATCATGAATTACCAATTAAGGTTATTTAGCATACACAATGTTTATGTGGTTATTTGTTAGCAGATTTTGATCATTGTGGCTTTATTGATAGTTTTTATACCTCGGTTTTCAACTTGGGGGACTCATTACACTGGTGGGACATTTTGCGATTCCGTCTTATGGAATATAGAACTAATTTCTTCTGGTTGTTTGTCAATTCTGTGAGAGAGATTGATTTTTTCTTTTTTCCATGAGATGCAGTAGAATCTTTGGTGCAGATTAAGGATATTGGCTAGAATATAGATAGGGATTGTCATTTCAAGGATGTTCGATCCGAAGCAAGCTACAATTTTGTGAAAAGAAATCGTTCAAATCTCTTCATTACAAAGATATGATGAATCGAAAATTTGTCAACCTTCCACATCTTCTGCAAACGAGATGAACGTGATATGGTTGAAAGTCACCTGTAATATTTTAATCTTTTGCTACTTCATTTTTAATCTGATTAAGGCGCGGGAGATAATCTAAATGCTACTAGATTTTTTATTTCTGAATTAAATGTTAAATAATCAATCTGAGTGCATTTTATTATGGATTAACCTGTTTAAAGAAAAGCATAGATTCAGTTGCATAAGATTCAAGATTTTTCTCCAAAGGCACAATGTCCTGACCATTCTGAAATCATTGTAGTCATTTACTGATCCGGTTAAATATTTACGTGTCAGTAGATTTTTCGGAAAACTTAGATTTTTCATTCCTTAATCCATGCTAATAACTACTTAGATTGATTATTTAACATTTTATTAAAAAAACAAAATCAAAATATCAATGCAAGAAAATCTTAGATTCTAACAGATTTAAAGCAGGTTAATCAATTTCGTTCACCCCTAATAAATATGACGGAAAGCTTCTTGCAAAACAATCTGATTAAAATACAGATCTATATCATTTATTATGTTCAAGAATATAATTAATAAGTCACTCAATATAGCACTGTTCAAGTGGCTGGATAATCAGGTTTATATCCTTGCCGAAGATATTGTTGCGATTATCAAGTCAATTATACAGACTTGCGTAGCTCCGTTATGTAAATCTATTGACTATTTCCGATGGGACAAAAACAAGGTCCTGTGTACAGATTGGCGTGCACGTAAAAGATCTGTAGGCAGTTGGAATTTGATATAAGAGTAGACCATAGTGCCACTTTCCGGGCAAAATTCCATCATAGCACACTGTATGGCATATGCCCAACTTCATTAGCACAGATCAGAGCACATCAGTAGGACGTTGAACCCCATTTCATTTCATTTGGATACCTATTGCTCTAAAATGACTGATTACGACTTTAAAAATTCAAGATTTCTCTCCAAGGGAACAATGCTCTATGATTCTGAAGCAATTTTATTCATTTACTGAATTTTAATAATTGAATTCTATATGAACTTTATGTCATGCGGAGTGTGTAGTGTTCCTGTTATGTTTTTTAGGTTTGTATATTTATTGATAGTAGCAATGTAACGACATGTAATCACTGATAGAAAATTACATGACTTGTATCTTGCTTCAATGATTACCAGTATGTCAAATCACGCAAGGCACCATAATACATCAGATAAAGAAACTGAGTGATCATTTCAAAATGAAGTTCTACACAGAAAATTGAAATCTACTGAAATAAGGAAGTGTCTTTTTAGGATCAGTCATTAGGTTGTAGGACTATAGTTTAATGTATTCCATTATGAAGAGAAGATTGATGTTATCTGTTGCACAAAACAGCAATTTGAATAACACATGACACAATTTGAATGTTTTTTCGTCCTTATGGAGCGGTTCTCAACATGTCCTGGCGTCTGGATAAGGCAAAAGAATAAAAGTAGTTATAAAAAAAGGACAATATATGTAGTCGGGATGGGAGGGGGGGTGAGGGTGGAGGGAGGGTTTAGGGAGCTGTTGTTTATTTCATCCTGATGGAAATAGTTATAAATAAAAGACAATATATGTAGTGAAACAATGAACCTTATTACACAGGATCTTTTTTTTGTCTCATCCAAATAACTAGACACTTCCAAGTCCCTCAGACCTACTGACCTACTTCTCTTGGCAAAACACTGTTGATTTCCGCACTTTGTTTTTAACTTAACATTTACAAGGATTTTTTTTTCAATTTGTTAATGTAATTGACAATAAACATGCTCTGTTTAAGTTATAATATGTTCACGACAATAATCCGTAAATTCTGATACTATACCGAGTTAATTGAAATCATGATGTTGTGCTTTAAACATGTGTTAGTCAATCTTAATTAAGAACTTCTCCGCAGCATTTAAACATGAACGAAATGAAATGAAATGAGGTTTAATGTTCTACTGTTCTGCTCTGAACTGGGATGGGCATACACCATACAGTGTGCTATGAGGGCAATTTTGTTTAGACAGCGGCACTACAGCCTACTCTTATATCGAATTCCAACTGCCAATGTGTACAGAACCTCACTTTTTTTACAATTCGAACAACTAGACAGCTGCTGTCCTTGTCAGTCCTTCCATCCTGTATCCCTGACAAGGGTGAACCAGGCCGAAAAATTTGGATGAATTTTCTCGGCCCTCCATGACCTACTTAGTCACCATGACCCCAAACAATTTATCTAGTTTTTCCAATGGGACAAAAAAGTCATCCATTTGTACGTATTGGCATGCATGTAAAAGATCCCTTTACAGTTGGAATTTGATGTAAGTGAAGGCTGTAGTGCCGTTGCCCAGGAAAGATTTCCGTTATACCACACTGTATGGCGCATGCCCGTCTTTATTAGCCCAGTTAAGAGCAGAACAGCAGGACGTTAAACCTCATTTCATTTCCTATATGGAGTGGAAATGATATTGATCATCTCGTCTTGAGCCAAGATATGTTTTTATAATGTGTTAGGTACATGGATCTATGTTGATCAACGCTATATTAAACACACAAGGCCCATTAATGAATATTAAGAAATAATATTTTGGTAACAAACATCTTCATGTAGGTTGTAATGTATAGTACTCTACATTTATTGAAAATAAAAGATGTTCCAAGAATTTGGCAAATATAGACTTAAATACTGTATCATCTATCTTAATAGGCATTCAAAGTTCATAAATACACTTTGTTATATTACAGAAAATATTATAAATAGATGAAATTAAATGAGGTTTAACGTCCTACTGTTCCTACTGTGTTAAAGAAGGCGAAAATATGCCATGCACTGTGCTATAATGAGGGAAATTTGGCCCAGACAGTGGTGCTGTGGCCTACCATAGCATGTACAAAGATAGAATGTCACATTGCAAGCATGTACAGAGATAAAATATCACAACTTGTGATTATCTAGCATGTACAGAGATAAAATGTCACAACTTGTGATTTTCTAGCATGTACGTACAGAGATAAAATGTCACAACTTGTGATTATTTAGCATGTACAAATTTGTGATAAACTAGCATGTACAGAGATAAAATGTCACAACTTATGATAATCTATACAGTGATAAGATGTCAAAGCTCTAGATAATCTAGCATGCACAGAGATAAATGGTTACAAATCTTAGATTATCTAGCATGTACAGAGATAAAATGTCACAATTATATATAACTTAATCTGCACAAAGATAATACATGCCAACTATAAGAAAATATTATATTATGCACAGACATTAGATCTCACAGCTAGGTTTCTTATAGAGTTACCTAGCAAAGTTGAAATCTCAAGGGCACACCCAAATAAACCGTAGATGGAATTGAAATCTGTTAGTTTCGACTTTATTAGGGTTTCACACTGCGAAGCTTGTGTGAAACACTATTGTTTTTGTTAAAATTATTATTAGGGTTTCACACTGCGAAGCTTGTGTGAAACACTATTGTTTTTGTTAAAATTATTATTCTTATTATTATTATTATTCTTCTTTTGTTTTGAGTAGATCTCAGCAACTGCTTGTCGCATCGTTACGATTTCTTCGGTTTTACTGGGAAAGTGGGTGTGACTTAGAGGATAAAGCTATTTTGAACGTTCTGCGACAATGCGAAATGTCCGAAATCACCGAAGCTATCGTTTTTGAAAATATTGCAGTAATTTTAACAATAATCATTGGATTTTAACTTTCGATACATTTTGGCATAACCTGAGACAGGGCACATAGCTACGCTTCTTTCGATTTTTGATTTTCGGCAAATCTTTGAAGATATTAGGCGCCAAATTTCGAAAATTTAAAATTTTACAAAAAACTTTTTTATTTATGAATATTTTTTAGTCGTATTGTGCACAGAATTAAAGAGTCAACTGCCTAGTGCAAAAATGTTAAAAAATTTTGTCTGAGTAATTTTCCTTGGCCGCTATTGGCCAATTCAGTTTTTCAGTCCTAGATTAATTTTTTATTGTTCGATTTGTATAAAACAAAGTTCATATGCTTCGTTGTCTCAATTGTCATTTTTTTTATTACCGGAAGTGTTATCTGTCGGCACCGAAAGTGGCATAATTTTACCAAAAACTACAATTTTGACAGTTAGGTACCATTTTTCGAAAACAAATATTATTTTTTGGAAAAATTATTTGACTCAAAGAGTGTGCCCTTTCAAGGCGCAAAAAATGGCGGAAGCAGTTTTTTTAATTTCGATTTCATTTTCGAGCAAATTCGATTAAATGGCTAAAAATGGTGTAAAATTGACCCATTTACAACCTATTCAGGCTTTTCAGATTTTAAAATATTTCTTCGTAACTTTTATAAACTTGTAGCTATAATCCATACGGAGAAAATGTATGTTAAAATTAGTTTGTAATATAAGCAGTTACCAAGAAATGGACAGTTCTGTACAAGTCACTGTTTTCGTTATTTTGCCTGTAAAATAGTCAATTATGATTGGATTTTTATAAAAGTGACATCATTTGATTCAAAAAGCATGTAGCGTCATATCAAGTTGATTACAATTTAAAATTGACGCCGGAAGTGACGTCATTTTGTCAAAAACTGCATTTTAAACTTTTTAAATCAATGTTTTATTCAACCAAGAATTACTTAATATGTATTAATAATTTTAACTTTTGGTTTAAATTCACATATAAACACAACTCATATGGTCATATACATATCATAAAATTGTTTCTAACTTGTTCGGTTGCCGAGAAATAGACGGTTTTCTACAGGCCACTTTTGAAGGTTTTTGGGCCATAAAAGTGTCAATTATTATTCGATTTTCATAAACGTTACACCATGTTATACCTAATGCCATTAAGGATTTCATACAAGTAATTTAAGATTTTCATTATCACCGGAAGTAACATCATTTTGGCAAAAACTGTATTTTTAGCCTTCAAAACAGATATTTTATTCAAATGAGTCTGTTTTGAAATGTTTTTCAAATTATGGTATTTGATGCCAATCAACAAATAAAATGAACCCATACGATCATACAGATACCACAAAATGGTTTCTAACTTGTACGGTTGCAGAGAAATAGTCGATTTTCTACAAGTCACATTTCAAGTTTTTTGGTCTTTAAAAGTGGCAATTATTATTCGATTTACATAAAATTTTCACTATATGATATCGTATGCCATTTCTGATTTCATAAAACTAATTGAACATTTTCATTAACACCGTAAGAAATGTAATTTTGTCAAGATCATTTACAAGTAACAAATGTATAAAATGAATTGATATTGCTGGATTTGGTTGATTCTGCATCCATTTTATTTGTGTGCAATGTTAATTTGGAAACCTGTTTAATGGTTTCGTTGGTACCGGAAGTGACATATGTTCAAGGGTAACTTGGCACCGGAAGTGACATGTTTAAAGGTAACGTGGCACCAGTGAAACCCGTCATTCCTGCATGCAGGTCTAGTTCTTATTATTATTATTCTTCTTTTGTTTTGAGTAGATCTCAGCAACTGCTTGTCGCATCGTTACGATTTCTTCGGTTTTACTGGGAAAGTGGGTGTGACTTAGAGGATAAAACTATTTTGAACGTTCTGCGACAATGCGAAATGTCCGAAATCACCAAATTATCGTTTTTTTAAAATATTGCAGTAATTTTAACAATAATCATTGAATTTTAACTTTCGATACATTTTGGCATAGCCGGAGACAGGGCACATAGCTACACTACTTTCGATTTTTGATTTTCGGTAAATCTTCAAAGATATTAGGCGCCAAATTTTGAAAATTTAAAATTTTACAAAAAACTTTTTTATTTATGAATATTTTTTAGTCGTGTTATGCACAGAATTAAAGGGTCATCTGGCTAGTGCAAAAATGTTAAAGAATTTTGTCTCAGTAATTTACCTTGGCCGCCATTGGCTAATTCAGTTTTTAAGTCCCAGATTAATTTTTTATTGTTCGATTTGTATAAAACAAAGTTCATATGCTTCGTTGTGTCAATTGTCATTTTTTTTATTACCAAATGTTTTATCTGTCGGCACCGGAAGTGGCATAATTTTACCAAAAACTACAATTTTGGCAGTTATTTTCCTTCTTCGAAAACAAATATTATTTTTTGGAAAAATTATTTGACTCAAAGTGTGTGCCCATTCAAGTCGCAAAAAATGTAGGAAGCAGTTTTTTTAATTTCGATTTCATTTTCGAGCAAATTCGATTAAGAGGCTAAAAATGGTGTAAAATTGGCCTATTTACAACCTATTCAGGCTTTTCAGATTTTAAAATATTTCTTCGTAACTTTTATAAACTTGTAGCTATAATCCATACGAAGAAAATGTATGTTAAAATTCGTTTGTACTATAAGCAGTTACCAAGAAATGGGCAGTTCTGTACAAGTCACTGTTTTCGTTATTTTGCCTGTAAAATAGTCAATTATGATTGGATTTTTATAAAAGTGACATCATTTGATTCAAAAAGCACGTAGCGTCATATCAAGTTGATTACAATTTAAAATTGACACCGGAAGTGACATCATTTGGTCAAAAAATGCATTTTAAACTTTTTAAATCAATGTTTTATTCAACCAAGAATAACTTAATATGTATTAATAATTTTAACTTTTGGTTTAAATTCACATATAAACAAAACTCATATGGTCATATAGATATCATAAAATGGTTTCTAACTTGTTCGGTTGCCGAGAAATAGACGGTTTTCTACAGGTCACTTTTGAAGGTTTCGGGGCCATAAAAGGGTCAATTATTATTCTATTTTCATAAACGTCACACCATGTTATACCTAAAGCCATTTGGGATTTCATACAAGTAATTTAAGATTTTCATTATCACCGGAAGTAACGTCATTTTAGCAAAAACTGTATTTTTAGCCTCTAAAACAGATATTTTATTTAAATGAGTCTGATTTGAAATCTTTTTCAAAGTATGGTATTTGATGCCAATCAACAAATAGAATGAACCCATACGATCATACAGATACCACAAAATGGTTTCTAACTTGTACGGTTGCAGAGAAATAGCCGATTTCCTACAAGTCACTTTTCAAGTTTTTTGGTCTTTAAAAGTGGCAATTAGTATTCGATTTACATAAAATTTTCACTATATGATATCGTATGCCATTTGATTTCAAAGACTAATTGAACATTTGCATTAACACCGGGAGTAATTTTATTTTGTCAAGATCATTTACAAGTAACAAATGTATAAAATGAATTGATATTGCTGGATTTTGTTGATTCTGCGTCCATTTTATTTGTGTGCAATGTTAATTTGGAAACCTGTTTAGTGGTTTCGCTGGTACCGGAAGTGACATATGTTCAAGGGTAACTTGGCACCGGAAGTGACATGTTTAAGGGTAACGTGGCACCTGTGAAACCCGTCATTCCTGCATGCAGGTCTAGTTATACTCTGTTTTGTCTATATAGAAGATTTGTGTTATATTGTATTAAGATTATATCAATATTTGATTAAATTTTGCATTGAGATATGGAAAAAAAATAAAATAAAAATCTTCTTATTTTGTATTCAGATTTAGTAGACAATTAATTACTCTACAGTGGCATATGTAGGAGTGAATCCTATTGAATTCAAGCTGGGAGATTATGTGTCGTTATTATTTGGGTTTTGTTTTCTTCATTATATTGCATAAACAATTTTCGAATTTATTGGCTGTTCAGACGCTTAAGTTGAACTGGTTAAAAAAAAACCTGGGGATCGTTAAACCAGTTTAACTTATGCGTCTGAACGCTAAAGTGGGCCAAGGAAACCAGTTTAAAAAAAACAGCTCACGACCTGTCTTTTAGGAAGGCTTTTTATTTTAAACTGGTTCATCTTACCAGTCTGAACAAGTTGGCTTAAAATCCCCAGCTCCATTCCTGTAAAAATATCAGGGTCAGACAGTGCCAATGTTATTGAAAGCGTGCGAGAACCGAATATAGTATTTGAAACTGCCCATGGGTACTTAACTCTAACGTCCAACCGAAGAGGTGAGAATTTTAAACTGGTTAGGCTTATAGTACGTGTGAAAGCAACAGGATGCTGTCTTAAAAAAAACAGCGATTATGAACTGGTTTAAAAAAAAGCGTCTGAACAGGCTATTAGTATATGAGTCACAGTGGCTAAGTGATTAAGAATTTGGCTCACTAGTCTGGAGGTTACAGGTTTGCTTCCAGTGGTCAAGAAAATTTGGGATTTGATTCCCTGGTTGTATGTGACATTGAGTTGGGTCTCCTGACAAACCTATTGGTTTTTCTTCGGTTCCTCTCACTGCTAAAGACTCCAACGCGTAAAATAAAATTAAACCATATGTTAGTCCAGAAATGACCTTGTTTGTGTCGAGTGGATGTTAGTCTCTCTCTCTCTCTCTCTCTCTCTCTCTGATGAAGAGAGTTCCAAATTTTCATTCATTATTAATGATAATTATAACCTGCACTCCTATAGTTCACACAGGACAGCCCAGTGTAAAAAAAATATGTGCTTTATGGTGATTCTTAGCTCGCAACCCTTCATTTTTTTTCATGCCATTTGGGTTTTGTGAGCTTGATATTAATTTGTATTGTTAATTAGATGACATTGTAATTAGTTTAGATTTAATCGTTAAAATCACTTAGTTGACATTTTTTGATTCGAACCAGTCATGTGTGTTTGTGTCAAGTAATTGTTACTGAAAGTAAATACTGATGTTTTAATAACTACTAATAATCAATACTAAGAGAAAACTTTGCCTGTTTTATAATTTCTGCTGGTTGAACAGAATTAATGCAAATCAAACTAATCTGATACTTTCCAGTTCTTGCAACCAAAGATTTTTGTATTCAAACAGATTTTAAGGGACAATGTGTCCAACTAAATTTATTGGGCCAAGGGGTAGTGAGTGTTATTCTCTGTTCCTGAGATAATGTGGTGGGAGATATGCTTTGTAAACTTGATGAACTCTCACAGAAAAAAAACCTGACTCAAGTGGTATCACGCCAACCTGCTCTTAAGTACATTATATCATGGATTAAGTCATGAAAATTTAGATGATTTATGATCAGTGTGTCTTTATTGATAGTGGATTAAGCTGAGAAAAAATTGACAATTTCGAAAAAAAATTCAAACGTTGATAGAATAACAAAATAATTTGATTTCTTTAGTAGGTGTTCAATGATCAATTCAAGTAGATTAAAAAAGGAGTAAGCTGTGAAAAATTTGACATGTCCCCCAAAATACACAAACACATTAATTAGGTTATAACATATCAGATGTTTATTCCCTTTAATGGAAGTTCAGTGGATAGAAACAATTGTGAAATCTATCCACTTATGATCAGTAATCCGTGGAAACCATTCCGTTGTATTGACGTTAAAAGACATGCCTTAATGGCTTTCCCAAGCACACAATAATGGTTTTATGTTACCAGTTTTACAGTTATATGTTGTAACTTTTTATATTATATTATTCTGAATCAGTCAGCTTTTAAAAAGTTATCTCTCTGCTAATGTTAAATGTTCTGTGAACAAGTGGATATTGATCAGCCATTTTAATAATTAAGTAAGGGAACCAATCACATGATTATTATGATTATTGCTAAATGCTTGTAATTTTCAAGTAAAACACACCAAACAAATATTTCCCACATCTATTGCACAGATTAATACAAAGATATGAAAATTGCCAGGGGTTTGGATGGCCGAATGTGCGAGCTGTATCATAAAGTCTGCCATTGAGTCAACTGGCATGGTTTCGATACCCTGGTTGTATGTGACAAGGATTAGGGTCATCTCTACAACCTTGTGGAGTTTTCCAGTTTCCTCCCACTGCTAAAGAAAGATCCTTACGCACAAGCGATTTATTGAAATAAAATTGAACCATGTTAGTCCTGAAATGACTTTGTTTGTGTCGAGTGGACTTTAAACCCTGTTTCTCTCTCTCGTGAGTTGTGTAAGATACTGTAGATAAGCAATTATTGAGATCAATTCCAAATGTCTTGATAGTTTGGGTTTTATTTGAGACAAATCTACACTGGGGTATCTAAATGATTTCTTTTTTTTATCTGCCATCTTCAAATTCCAGATGGATTGGCATGTCGGAAAAGCACTCTTTTTTATTTTACTCATCTTATTTTTAAGAATCCAAAATATGTGAAATTTCACTCCTATAATTGCAGATTTTATTGATGTTGCGATTCTTAAACGAAACCCGATAATTTGTTTTATTTTGAAAATCCTTTTTCTGCGAGTTTCCGATAGCAGTGATGAGCTTTAAACGATCAATAATTTAACAGCTTTATTTCCCAAATGAAAGCTTTTATTGTTGGGTTGGTGCTAATTTTAAAATGTTTGAAGTGTACTGATGTTTTAGCTCTGCATGACAGAGTATCAGAAAACGAAGGAATTGGAAAAAGGTCACTAAAGCTGTCTGAGGGCAAAGGTGGTGCAAATAATTAAAAACCAGAGAAGGCTTATCTTAGAAACTGTCTTATATTGTCCATATGAAAGGGTTTGCTTAAAAATGCTGACTCTAGCTTGCTTTGAGTATGCACAGGAGGTTATCTTCAGGACCATATAGCCACAAATCTCCATTAATTTCTCTGTTGACTTCAATGTTAATTCCTCGTCTCTTTGAATGGCTCTAACTTTTTCTCTACTTCCGAGGGAGCTATGGTAGCTAAGATGGCTCGCTAGTCTGGAGGTTGGGTGTTCGATTCCTGCATTGACAGAGAAAGTTCATCCAGATTTTATGATATGGTTCCTCCTTGTTGGATGCAGGATGGAGAGCCTGACGTGGCGAATACTGTATTTACACTAATAATGATAGGAACACAGCATATTTTAAGACCCCGTGTAAACATTGGCAAGCAGGTAAAAGATCCCTTGTCATTTGGAATTCGATAAAAGAGTAGGCTGTAGTGCCACTGCCCGTACAAAATCTCCCTCATAGCACACTGTAAGATTATGCCCGTCTTTATTAGCCCAGTTCAGAGCATATTTTAAGACATGGTAGTTACGCACTATACACATGCCTGGGAAACGTTACTTTGTAACTTTATTACTTAAATAGCTATTTTGTGATAGTATATTGGAATATGATATCGCCATTTGGTCCCTAAAGATATAATCATTTAATTTTTTCTGTCCACTTTCATATTGGGTCATGAGTATTTAATGATCTGCACTCCAGTCACCGAAGCATTCTGATTGAGTCGAGACAATAATATTAACTCGATATCGGAAAAGATAATGAAATCGCCAGAATTATGTGACAGACCAAAACCGAATGGGAGCTTCACATTTGGATAACTGATAGTTTTACCAATACAGCTTGACACTGGGGCTGTTAAAAACTTTCACATCATGAGTTTTCAGGCATTGTGTCTGACAACGAAACAAATTGACCATATCCGTTTGACGACAAGAAGTGACTGGATGGGAAATTAAGTCTTACTCTTCCAGTATTTTATTTGATTCCCGCTGTCTGAAATCTCTACTCCACAATTCATCATTTTTTTTGTTGTGAAAGACGGCTGGTATTATTCGCTACTGCCAACTGTATTTTCTAATCAATTATTCTCTTGGCTGATCTGACATACCGATGATTTATATCATTGCTGTCATGATATCTTCGTAATTTTTCGTTGACGATATCAGCAAAAGTAATGGAAATGAAATGAAATGGGGTTTAAAGTCTTACTGTTCTGCTCGGAACTGGGCTAATGAAGACAGGCATACGCCATACAGTATGTTATGAGGGAAATTTTGCTCAGACAGCGGTACAACAGCCTACTCTTATACTGAATTTCAACTGTCAAGGGATTTTTTACGTACACGCCACTGTGTACACAGGACCTCGGTTTTTCGTCCCCTTGCATCATTGGCAAGGGGAAAACACGCCGGAAAATCTGGATGAACTATTTCAGCCAATGCAGGGATCGAACACCTCCAGTCTTGCGAGACAGCCAAATGTAATGAAAATCTCGATTCTATTCGTGATTTTAGTGTAATAAGAGTCCGTTCGTTGCAAACTACAATATTGTGAAAAATGAATCTCCAAAGGAAATATATGTCCAAAAGTGGTTCAATTCCATTGAGTATTTACACTGTGAATCAAATTGAAAGGCCTGTTTTAAATCAGATTTGATATTCACCCCCCCCCCTCAATGAAAATTGTACATTGCTCCTTTAAAACTAAACATACTTTGGGGTAATTATGAAACTTGAACAGTAGCCAGTTTTATTATCATTGCCAACAATTAAATAATCGATGTGAGTACATATTACCATGAGATATTAGACGCTTTAACCATAATAAAATTTGTACATTATATAGTTTCTTTAAAACTAAATACACTTTAAGATGATTTAAAGTATTAAATTTGAACAGTGTAGGCAGTTCATCTAGCTTTCCCTGATAATGGTTTTAGTATCACTATCAACAATCTTTTCTAAAATCACTGGCATCAACACCTATCAAATCAACACTTTCTGAGCCCCCTTTAAAAATAAAAATTCTGATATCGCACACATTACCCATAATTGCCCTTGAATGTCATTCTCGTGAAGAAATTTTGCTGTAATGAGAATATCATCTTTTTCTCAAGCATGTCGAATGATCTCGACAATGAGTTAAGAGGTTCTGTTAAAATCTGAGCTATGATAGCCATTTCGGTAATACAACCCATCACATCCTATCCACTCCAATAAAGGCACGTTAATAACCTTCTGTAAGAAGAATGGTGTAGCTTTTCTCTATGGTTTAAGATTAGCCTCGACACTGGACTCAATTCGCCAATAACCTGTCATTAACGATGTATTGTGTCTTGAACAATATGGTCATCAGTGAGGTTTATCAGCCTTCGTGGTTAGTTGATAAAGGCAATAGACAATTCTCTCTCGTAAATCGTAAAACATTTTACTGGTACAAAGGCGTCACGGAAAATACTGTGATCATAATGTTAGGCCTATCAGTTGGACCAATGGTCTGGTTATTATTCTGTTTTTAGCAGTTATGGCAAGAGGTCAATAGAAGGTCATGTTCATAATTAGACTGGAAAAGGAGCCATGTTTTTCAAATTGAAAGCGAAATTTGAATTAATTATAATGACAAAAAATATATAATCAATGTGTTAATTATGGCAGAAGAGTTTCAAAGTGTTTTTGTGAGAAAAAAGTTTGTAATATGTGAAAAAGAGCTTCACAGACTATACAGCCTACTCTTATTTCAGTTTCAACTGCAAATGTTGTTTTAAAGTGTGTTACATGTATTCAATAACAAAGAAGTTAATGAAATGAAATGGGGTTTAACATCCTACTTTTCTGCCACGAACTTGGCTAATCATGAAGATGGGCATACACCATATAGTGTGCTATGAGGGAAATTTTGCCAGGGCAGCAGCACCATGGCCTACTCTTATATCGAATTCCAACTGCCAATGGATCTTTTACTTGCGACATATCCGAACGACTAGACAGCTGTCCTTGTAAGGCCCTCCATCCTGAACTTGCTCGGCCAATGCAGGGATCGAACCCCCGACCTCCAGACTAGCGAGCCAGCGTCAATAACAAAGAAGAGTCTTAATGATGTTTTAATTAATGTTATAGATACTCAATAATACCAGAGTTTTAATGAATGTTGTAGATACTCAATAACAAAGATGCAAGAGTTTTAATGAATGCTGTTGGGTACTCATAGATACAAGATACAAGAGTTTTAAAGAATGTTATAGGTACTCAAATACAAACATACAAGAGTTTTACTGAATGTTATAGGTACTTACAAAGATACAAGAGTTTTAATGATGTTTTAATAAATGTTATAGGTACTCATAGAACAAAGATAGTTTTAATGAATGTTATAGGTACTCAATAAGCATTCAGTAACAAATGTAGGTAGGCCTACAAGTTTTTTAAAGCATAACATAGGTTATAACACATCCTGTATTTCGATGAAATGAAACAAAAGGCTATAATCTAGCTGGGCAGGGGTGGATCCAGGAATTTTTGCAGGAGGGGGTTTGCCAGGTTTCTGTCACGGAAATCTGCCATCATCGTCTCTAAATAACATAGGCATACATACAAATTGAGCTTTTTAAACAGAGAAATTTTTTTTATACTGATGTAGGATCACGTTGTGATGTAATTTCATTGATGCAAGGCATTATTTTTTTTTATGTAGCTGAGCAGGGGGGTTTGGACCCCCCCCCCCCCTCTGGATCCGCCCCTGCTAAGAGCAGGGACCACTGTGCAATCTTGCCATAAAGATAACATATGAGACAGCTGAAGGGATAAAATGCTCGGATCCATGTGACTGAGAAATATGAAATACAAAATAAACTGACAAATTGAAGGACTTGGGAGTTGATAAGAAATTAATTTCAGTCTACTTTAAAATGGCTACCGTTTTAGTTTATTCAAATCTAACATATCTAGACTTCTTCCCTCGACTTCTTCGTAATGATAGGATATGTCCGTTAAGCTCAAGTCTTCTGGGAAAAATTATATGAGCTCTAAACAAGTTTTTATGTGTTGCCACGGCTGTGATATTGCCGCCATTAATGTCGAAGCACTAATATGGGAGTTCCCTAGAGACGAGAAAAGGAAGTCTCAGAAACAAGGGAGATATTAAAACGCTCAATCAAAATGGTTGATGATGAACACAACATATTTATTGTCTTGATAATAGAAGCTACCTGTGTTGGCGTAGACTTGATTTATCTGTGTCCCTTTGTCCTTGGTTGACATTAACTGAAAATATACTTATCTAATCCTGTAACTTGTTTTGGCTGCTTTCCAACAAATTTTGATAATATCTGAATATGAATGTAGTTATAATGAACATTACATCACCATTATGGCTGTTTTTCTGTCATCTCCTTTGAATATATTCATGCGTTTATACATTTAATTATATTTTTATTTTTTTAAAGAACAGTACGGATTTAGACTGAATATCTTTTAATGTCATTTTACGTTGCCATTTGTCGCTGCAATGATGATATATGGAGATTTCTCAACGATCAGATCGGGAAGATCTCCTGATTTGTAGGTCTGCAGAATAAAAGAATTGTATCGAATGTCTTGCTTTTCTGTACCAACATGGCTGGCATAGGCGTACGGGGAAATTTTTGACGTGAGGGGGGGGGGGCGGTGGTGGTTGGTGCCCAAAAAATGTAGTTAGGTTCTTTGTATGTTGGTCGTGGCTTACTGTACTCCAAAAAATAGAGGGTTCGAGTCTTAAGATTTCTATTTAATTGCTTAAAACTATAGATACTCCGAAATTAAATTCACTGTTAAATTGGACACATTCAAGAACACAATATTTTTCTATACAACTTTTACAAAGTACCATGGTGTGCCCAAATTTTCCCAGTATTTGGTGCCCAAAATGGTGGGGCACCCCCCAGCCCCCCAGCCTCCCAGTCCACCCAGCTCGTACGCCTATGATGGCTGGCGAAGATATGCTGATGCCATGTGCCCCTGTGAAAATACACACTGAAATTTCAGTGAAATCCCAGTGAGATTTCAGTGAAATTTCAGTGAGAGATTTGGTCAAAATATTATTGAAATTTCAGTGAGATTTTACTGAAATTTCAGTGAGATTTCAGTGAAATTTCAATGAGATTTCACTGAAATTCAAAGAGATTTCACTGAAATTCAATAAAATTTTGACCAAATTTCTCACTGAAATTCAGTAAAATCTCACTGAAATTTCGGTAAAATCTCACTGAAATTTCGGTAAAATCTCACTGAAATTTCAGTAAAATCTCACTGAAATTTCATTAATATTTTTACCAAATCTCTCACTGAAATTTTAATGAAATCTCACCGAAATTTTAATGAAATCTTATTTATTACTATTTCAAAGTGTTTATTAACATGCATTCTGAAAAAAAAACTGCAAACAATTACAATATCATTACTATATTATTAATTATCCCTCAAATTTCTGTATTCCATTTTCTAATTTTCTTTTTCTTCTGGTGTTGTGCTTTTCTTCTTCCATAATAATAATAACAATGTATGGCCTGAAATGACACAATCAAAATAATATTAAATAAAGATAGGCATATGTGTCAAAAAGAAAGCATATAAATATAAATTTTGGAAACCATGGATAATATTAAATTAAATGTGCATAGACTGTCGAGTGGCAGGCATTTACATTAACTTCTGAATAGCCCACACAAGATTTATAACACTGATAATTTACTCTTAGTCTTAAAATATCTTTCGATTTATTTTTAGTGGATCGGTAGCCTATATGGACAGAACGGTTTTACCATATTTTTTTAAAAACTAAACATAGCCAGGTCACACATATAATTTGAATGATGGAAATTACTACCAATAGCCCGATCCACACTACTATAGTATATAGAATTTAAACAACACAAGTCTATACTCACCATATGACTGTTTTGTAATTGTAATACGCCTTATCACTCAGTACATCCATTTAATATTTAACAACGTCCAAATTCACTCAACAAAACATTCTTTGATAGGTGTTTTGGGATCATATAATCCAGAAAATAACGTGTACAAACACAACTCTATTATTGTTAATTCGCGCCCGTTTACGGTAATTTAATCTTCCGATTATAAATGTGGAACACTTACGCGAAACGAACGTACCATAGTATAGTAATTAGCCCGTTAATTGTATAAAATAGCGGCATCAGTATATCAATTTAGCAATGAAACATGCACGCGAGGTTCGTTTTTGTTTGCATGCGAGTTTCATATATTTACAACCATTATAGAATTAAAAATTTGTTCGTTTGTTTTCCATTCCAAAATTTTTAAAAACCATGCCGCGCGTCTGAAATTAGTCTCTTATCATCCAAACAAATATTCTACGAATATTAGTCTGGATGGGTCCTTAAAATTTGACAGAAATTCGGTCATTGTCTGGATTATCCAGCCTTTCAAGTTACCACGTACTGAATCTATCAAAACATCTCGCTTGTCAACAATGGCACTCTCTAAAATTTTGTTTTAAAGGTTTTAATTGAAATGGTAATTTTCTCTCGTCATGAATCAAACGTATGGCTTCTCACAATCTCCTTAATCGCGATGCATGCTGTTGTATCGTCTCTATTTTGTTTTTAATAATAGATGTGCCAAGTGAATTGTGGGATATATTTTATCCTCGCTTTATAGAATCTATCAAAATCGACCCGGCTTCATAATATCTATCACTTACCGAGACTTTAGCCAAAAGGTTCCATTGCCCATGCGTAACCGGGAGTTTGGTTTTTTATGTGGTAGATTATCCAGTAATTTTTGTCAATAATTGAGAACCGACCCAGACCCTCCGTGCGTTAAAGACTAGGGGGGTTCTGGGTGACCGAGACTAGTCTGAAATACGATACTCCGTCATTGGAATCTGTCATCGTTTACGCTAATCGGCAGTGACCTCATAACTTAACTTTAGATTTATTTTTTTCTTTTCGCAATAAAAGAGGTTGATTTCAAAACATGAAATCAATTGATCGTAAAATATTTACTGTAAATGAAATTTACGGGAGCCACAATGGGTGACCTCGTTTCCAAATATGGCTATTGAAACACACGTGTGTTACGTTCGAGAAAATAGCCATTCTATCACAATGCAACTATTATCGGAACATATCTGAAACATTTTTGATGCCGATTCATAAGTTTAGAAATCATTATGTACATGTAGTTAATATTAGGCTACTCAACACGAGTTCGTGAATTACGCACGGTGATTGACAAATAAAATAAACTCCAGTGTAATTGTCTACTTCAGGAAATAAACGTGATAATAATTAATAATGGAAATTAAAAACATTTAGTCTTCTCTCACTTCTGACACTCATAATTTCAAAGTGCTCTCTTTCACAAAGAATAAATCTGCATATGCAATTATTAAGATAGGCCTACTTGTGATTAAAAAAAAAAAATATGACATTTTTATGTTTTGTAATTTCAATGAAATTTCAATGAAATTTGCAATATAAATATTTCAGTGAAATTTCAATAGACCAAAATATATTTTATTTCAATGAAATTTCAGTAGATCAAAATTTTTGTTTATTTCAGTGAAATTTCAGTAATAGACCAAAATATTTTTTTATTTCAGTGAAATTTTGGTGAGATTTCAGTGAAATTTGGTCATTTCAGTGAGATTGGGCAAAATTTTCAAATTTCAGTGAAATTCAGTGAAATCTCACTGAAATTTCAGTGAAATTTCAGTATCATTTTCTCTGGGGTGGTGTGGTATAAGGGAGATGTTGCCATGACAGCGGTGTTCTGCATCAAATTCTACTTGTCAAGTTTCAAGGGAATTGTCTGCAGGACACTTAACGGAGCTAAATTGCTAACATTTGGGACCAAGAAATTGACACAAATTGGTCAAAATACTGTAATATGAATGTATATAAACTGATTTACATTCAATCGTTTTGGTTTCTAATCATTTATGTTCAGCGAAATATGCCAGAAGTCTCAATCGAATGGCAACCTCTAGTGTCTGGTTATTCCAGTCTGCACCGTTAGTATGGCATCTCAGTTTGACATGACTTGTAGTATATATGTATAAAGTTTTAAAAGCGTGACAATCTTGTTCACAGGGGTCTTTTCTTTGGGAGGAAACTTGAGTACCCATAATAAACCCATGAACTAGAAAAGGCACCTCTATCTCCAAGTCACATACGCTCACATCGGGGATTCAAAGCATGACCACAAACCAGATGTAACCGGCCAGCTAGAGTTTGAAACATGACTCTCTAGACCCTAAGGCCATCTTACCTCCCTTGATATAATAGTATGTCTTTGGGCTTTATTTGCCTGGTCGGAACAGACAAGTATTATTCCATTCATTTGGCAAATATTCCAATCTCTGGTCCCCAAACTTGAGATTTATTGTTAAATATGATGGCGTTACTCCAACACTTCTTAATGAAATCAATAAACATAAGAGCCAAGACGTGTGATCGTTATTATTATTATCAACACTTTGATAAGGAAATCATATTTACATATTCTCATAGCCTACTTTACCACCGTGATAAGTCGAATAGAATTTGTACCAAGTCATCAACAGACGGAAGTATAGTCAATATTCTTATATTTTCAAATTCTGTCAGGTAAATTCTATGTCAAGAGATTCAGATCAGAATATGATGATCAAAGAATGGGTTCGATCTAAAGTGCAGGAGGACTGCACCTCACATATTTTACCCGAAAACACATAATATATGGACAAGACACAATACACAGATATCACAAACAAACAGACAATTCAAATAAAGTGTTCAGTCCCCGGCCTGAAGTGACACAGACTTCTCTCAAATTTGAAAACAGTCAGTATATATTTCCATATATTTTTTGAAATATTAAGCTGAAGTCAATTTGCAGTAGGATGCAGCTAGTGATTAAGATGTTGCTCACTGACGAAAAGATTAGGCCCAGATTTCCATCTAGGTGTTGGTCGAGAATGTTCACTTGTAATATTCCAGTTTGGTTCTTCCTTGTCAATAGTGCTTAATTCCAGGCCGGGTAAGGATTGGTGTCTAGTCATTTGGATGAGATCAAAAATACAAGGTTTCCGGGAACACATTGGCATGCACATAAAATAACCCTTGGAATCTGGATTAAAATTAGAGCTTAATGCCACTGTCGAGGCAAAATTCACACCATGTTAGCCCAGTTTGTGCAGGCAGGTAAGAAGTTAAACCCCATTTCATTTCTCTTTGGATTTTACAAAATGATTTGTTTTTTTTTTAGCATAGCTACTTTTGTTTTCAATGTGTGAATAAAAAAGGTGTTTTCTCAGATCTGGCCCCAAGTTCACAAAGCATTCTCAGACTTAAGTTGAGAATTTACTCAACTTTCAATCACTGTTTAAAAGAAATATCTTTGATCCAGAAACACAAAACTTTGCATATATAGTTTCTTATTAGGGCATATTTGATAACATTAAAACAGCAAAAGTCTTATGAAGAGCTACATTTTAGTTACAATAAGGCAAATTATTTTGAGTAAATTCTTGACTTAAGCCTGAGAATGCTTTGTGAACTCGGGGCCTGCTCTGGTAGTAAACGTTATTATAATGCTAATGAATATTTCCCAATTTGGAATATCGGTTAATGCGATTCAACTGACATTTAAGCGATGTCATCCGATATCCATCACACTTTTGATAACATTTTAATTTGAATATAGAATTTTATCAGTACCATAATTACAGCATTTTACATACGGGTCAAGATTAGCAAACAAGATAAAATGTGTCTATTTTTAACACCCTGTATACGAAGTAGTTATGAAAGACACTGTTATCCTTGTTTTTTATGTGGGCAGCAAGCACTGAAATCATGACTGGTGGCTATTATTTGATTAGCTGAGAATGATTTGTGCATCAATTCTCATGAATTTCTGTGTCCTCGTGTAAAACATGGTTAATTATCGTTAAAAATGCGAGAAAACCCATCTGATGATGGAACTTGAGAACGCCCCCTGGGAGCTCCGTGCTTCGTATTATTCTGTGAAATGGTGACGGTTGACTAGTAGATCAAGATGGAGTGTGTAAATACCACATGTATAAATGACAATTACATCTGCTGTGATTGTAAAATTAACTAGATTTTCATGAATGAATTGTCGCTGTTTTCAGCAATTTAAAGATTTGATAAAAACAAGACACATGTAGCCTTCAGCGAAATAAGATTTGAAATGTATTTACAACGGTAATAGATATACATTAGCGGTACTGTCACAAAGATTAACTTTGAGAGAGACTATTTTGGTACATCTGTGGGGGTATTGTACACGTAGTGGTTTAAAGTTCCAATAGCATATTTTTAAGTTATATTTTTAAAATGTATTAAAATAAAGCCCTAAAATAGATTGTACCTACAAAAAGTCCTACCTTGTTAAAGAATAATCCTATTAATCCTATAATTCACTATTGCCAGTTGAGAAATTGGCAAAAATATCATTTTCAACTTCAAATTCAAACGTTTGAAGATGGCCGTCCATGGAGAGGAATGGAAAAACAAGGGAGGTAATTGTGTTACTATTTCCTCAATCAGCCTGTGTCAGCCATTTTAATGCCTGTGAAATTATGGCCATGAGCGTATAATAGTGAGTTGACAACCTTTTGAGCAAAAGACATAGAAATAATTATGTTTTGACTTTCTTAGAAAATATGAAATTGGAACTTTAACGTGTGCGCGTAAAATCATATGGTCTGGCGTGGTTTTGATTCCATGCATGTTCGACAAGGAGTGGGACCACCTGTCCTACCGTGTAGGTTTTCTCTGGGTTTCCTGTTTTCTCCTACTGCTCAAAACACCTATGTACAAGCAATTTATTTAAATAAAATTGAACCATATGTAAGTCTCAAAATGATCTGATCTGTGTCGAGTGGATGTTAAACCCTATTTTCTTCTCTATCTCTTTCTCTGGTACGTTTGTTTGAGGGGCTTGATGTCTGTTTTAATGATGGTCCGATAATCAGTTTAAACATGGGTAATTATCAGAAGAAATCGGTATCGACCGACACATAGTCATTTTGTTCATACTGGAGTTGTTGATATCTGTTCAAAACGACCAAGTAATTACCTTTAAAATATTATTCTAGTTGAGAACAAATCATTATTTTGCTCGACATGTGGCGCAACTTAATAGCCACGCGCACTTGCACATGTTTATTTAGACGTACATCGGTAATACATGACTCTTATAGGGCCATAAATCCTTACTGGTCTCTTTTATATAAATAGCCATGTGCACAGCAACCGAAATAAAAATTTGATTGGAATGAAAGATGAAAGAATGGGTATACCTTTGATGTCACATGATTACTGTCAGATATTCCATCGTCTAGATGCCGATAAAAATTTAGAAATAATTTAGTGATTTGTAGGCCTATTGTTATGCTAGGCTACTTTAAAGATTTAGGCATAATTTGTATCAACAAATAATAACTTATAAACTTATAATACAGACCATACTTTATTAATTAATAATATTACCAACAAATAAGTTAGATGTGATTGCCACCGTTGACCTAGGTAGGTCAGGAAGCTTTATCGCTTTGATGTATCTTTCATTACTGCATGAACCATTCCAACATCTATTTGTAGGCATACAGGTACCGATCACTCTTGGGAATTATATTGTAATCAACAATTTAAATATGATAATCTTGACTTATTGATACTTCCAATAATAAAGTACATAACAGATTAAGTGTATTTGTGTTTGCGTAGGAAACGTGACCCAGTTTTATTTATGCAAAAAAACAGTGCTCATGTTTGATTTCCGAGGTAAAATAGTACCATGCGTTTCCAGAATAACAAATGACATACATCAACGTAGATTATCATGCCATTCCAGGCATTTTAATGTGTAATAGTTTTATATCCACCACTATCGGTAAAATATATGTCGCTGTCAATATCAGATATCCTTAAAACTGATAGGTGCCATATCAGACCATCGCTAGTCTGTTTCCATTGTAGGCTAGTATCGGAAATTTTGAACGTTGGGCTGATCATGTATAGGCATAATGATATCAATAGAAGCACACAAAATAGAAATCTGTTCCGAACAAAATGACAAACCTGAATTTATGCTGGTGAGAGAGTGATGGGGTTTAAGTTCCCGACGACACAAACTAGGTCATTTTGGGACTAACATATAGTTCAATTTCATTTCAATAATTTGCTTGTCTGTAGGGGTCTTTAGCAGTGGTCGGAACCAGCTGACCCAAAGAAAATCCACAAGCTTGGACAGGTGACCCTACTCCTAGTCATGTACAAGCAAGGAATCGAATGGCAGACCTTCTGATCCAAGATATTAGTTCCTTATAATTTAAGTCTATTCTTATAGGACTTGAAATCATTGGTACATGAAGATGAATTAGGTTTAACATCCACTTGACACAAACTAGGTCATTTCAAATGGTTCCATGCTATTTAAATAATTTACTTGCACATAAAATGGAATTAAACTAGGGCCTGACAAGGACAGCTGCCTAGTCGTTTGAATGGGACGGAAAACCGAGGTCCTGTATACACATTGGAGTGCACGTAAAAGATCCCTTGGCAGTTGGAATTCGATATAAGAGTAGGCTGTAGCGCCGATGCCCGGGCAAAATTTCCCTCATAGCACTCTGTATGGCGTATGCCCGTCTTCCATTAGCCCAGGTTAGGTGCAAAAGAGTAGGACGTTAAACCCTATTTCATTTCAGAGGACCCGCAAAAAACTCACAAGGTTATAAAGTTGATCCTTCTCCTTATCATGTACAATGTTGGAATCGAAACCAGGCCACTTGACTCAATAACAGATCATATGATCTACAGCGTATGTGTTAGACCATTTGACCCCACCCCCCTTTCCCCCTATTGATACAGGAACTGTGTGTTAATTGGATAATTATGTCTGTAAGTCTGGTAAATAAATGTCAAAGCAATAACCAAGAGTTGAACATCAACAGAAGTTGATTTGTCTGATATTATACAGCCAGGTCTGTGATGTTTCACCATGCATCTACCTTCACCCAACATACAAAGTATTGATTATTTTTTCAAATTGTACATTTATTTATGGTTTAAAATGGCCGGGTGCCAGAAAGACAATGTAATTGACAGTGATATTATGCTATTCTTATTTGTTTTATGTCGGAATAGTGCTCATTATATTTTAATGTCTAAAGTCATTTAGATACTAAATGATTGAATCCATAACCTAACCCTTGAAGGGTACCGGAGATCGTTGTCTTTTGTATGAACATCAATGTGCATATAGGGCCATTACATTGTCAATGTAATTAATACCGATCATTACAAATACTTACTGATTTTTAGCAAAGTAATTAATTACCATTACCAATTGCATTGAAAGTAATTAAATACCATTAAACCCATTACTTTGTGAATATTATAGTATTATACAGTTTGGCAATGAATTCAAATATGTATTGATATGCTGTGCTATGAGTCGTGGTTATATGTGGAAAGCTAAACATGCCCCCTCCCCTTCCTCACATCCAGCGGTGTAACTCATATCTCTCTTCTCCTTTTTTAATGGCATTGTGATTGTCTAGTATTATCTCTGGTTATGTATTTGTAATTCACTTTTGGACTCAACTTTAAAACGTTATGTATTTATTCTCCCACTTATTCAGTCTATGGTTACACACAGGAATGCCTTTTTGAGATCTATATAAACTCCGGTGTTCAAAGCTTTGGTGATACCCAGGGTCATCTCCTTATGGGAGCTGCAGTGGCTAAGTGAGTAAGATGCTGGCTCGCTAGCCTCCAGGTCGAAGGTTTCATCTCAGTGTTGGCTGATAAAGATCATAAGAATTTTCTGGAGTGATTTCCTCTTGTCAGTGGTGGTGTCGTTCGAATGGGACGAAAAACTGAGGTCCTGTGTACCCATTGCAGTGCACGTAAAACATCCCTTAGCAGTTGCAATTTTATATGAGTAGGCCATAGCACCACTGTCCAGGCAAAATTTCCCTCATAGTACACTGCATGGCATATAACCTAGAAACAAGCACACATTTTGATGACACATACAGATCTGAATAGTCTAATTTATTTCCAACTGGTATTTTAGAAGCGACAATTTGTTTGGCATGACAGAGTTTATAGTGACAGCATTCGTAGATCTACTATATCCACAGAGACATCATGTTGTTCCTATTATTTGCATTGGAACCTTTTTCTATAGAGATCTCCAACGTCTTCCGCTTCAAGGCACAGTTGATTGGTTGAGACTTTCAACATGACCTGCTTGATTGAAATAAATGTTTTTTTCTTATATATTGAAATTAAAGGAAGGTTATTCAAATCTTTTTTTTTTAAACTTGTGACATTTATCAATACACCTGCACATTAATATTGTCTTTCTTGTAATAAAGGTACAGAAATGGAATAAGAAAATACAATAAAATTTGTCTCTGTACATCAAAAGTTTAAATGTTAAATTTTAATTTAAAGCTAGTCATAGGGAAAGGAGTCGTTCCAGGAATCCATTTTAGAGGGGAATATCATCCAATCAAAAATGATGCTTCCACTTGCTCCTTCATTAAATTTAAACTGAAAATGGTTCTGTAACATGCATGGAGCTATATATTCACTTGAATTTTGCTTTATATTAAATTTTTAATGTATCTGAAAGCTACTTTTTTTTATATATGGTAGAAGTGTTTTATGATAAATGTCAAGAGAGGGGGAGAGAGATAGAGAGAAAAGAAGTAAATATTAAATGTCGTCTTACGAGATTCTTACATTTCGAGACTAATATATGGGGAATATCAAATTTTGGAGTCCGTCCACTTTGATCATATTTCTATTGGTGATGTTAAAGTAAAACCAACGGAATCTGTGAAGAATTTAGGTGTATTTTGTGACAGTAACTTTCAATTTAACACTCATAACTTGACATGTAAGAAAATATATTTCCATTTATATAATATTGGAAAACTACGTCCATTTATTGACATTGACACTGCTAAAATGTTGGTTAATGCCTTTGTTTTATCGAACTTGGATTACTGCAACTCTCTTCTGTTCAATTTACCTGCTTTGCAAATCACTAAACTACAGAAGCTCAAAAACGTAACTCAAACAAAACCACGTGAACACATTTCTCCTGTGCTTAAACAGCTACACTGGCTCCCGGTTAGAGAAAAAATAATATTTAAGATAAATGTCATTGCATATAATACACATTGACTCTCCTAAATATCTACAAGAAATTATTACACCGTACACTCCCTTGCATTCACTTTGCTCACAGAATGAGAACCTTCTCGTATGTCCTCCAGTGAAAACTAAAAGTGGTGAGAGAACTTTCGGCCATAGTGGCCCAACATTATGGAATAGACTCTCAAAAAAGACTAAAAACTCTAAAAACATGACATCTTTTAAGAAATCTCTTAATACTGAACTCTTCAACTCTGTTTACCCTTAGTGTTAATAACTGGGGTTTTTTTTGTGGTAATTTTTTACCAGTTCAGACTTTTATTCTGTTCATTCCTTCAATGTGTTTAAATGATTATCGTGTCATGGTTTATTTAATCTTATGTAGATAGCAATCTTGAGCAACTAGTTAGTTGGATATTCAGCGCTTTATAAATAGATTATTATTATTATTATTATATGGTATAATTTTCATGTTGTACATTTAGATTTTTGTAAATCATTGAGCAATTAAACTTCGCTTAAGCTGAAAATGCTTATGATTAAACTTAGTCAAGTTATCTTGCTCCAATTCTTGACCAGTCAGATTGGTTACAGTATCACTCAGCAGAAAATGGGCATTATCGAACTATTTCATTGATGTAATAAAACTATATGGAGAAATTATCTCATCTTCATTTAATTAGAATCAAAGTTATTGGTCACACATTATAAACCTGGGCCCTGTTTCACGAAATTTTAACTTAAGATAAAATCTAATTTTAGTAGATACTTCAATTTTGATTGGCTAAGCACTAAAATCAATCTAATATTATCCAATCAAATTACTAAAATTGGGATCTTATCTTAGTTAAAATTTCGTGAAATAGGCCCCAGTTTCTCTACTTAGTGGCTAAGCCTATAGCCTATACAGAAAAAGTTCATCAGTCAAACTCCATCAAGCCGGGCCTATTTTAACGTGCCTCAAATGAAAACTCTGTGCTTATAGAATTTAAAATCTATGCTTTAAAAAGAAGGTACCGGCATATGTATCCTTGTGTATCTGAAAAGATTGCATAAGGAAATTTAGCGTGCGTACTATTAGAGCTGATAAAGTTGATGGAAGAAGATAAATTGAACCTATCAAGTTTTGTGTGGGAAATTGCGAGTCCCGTTTTGGAAATTTTGTTAAAACCCATGGCGGGGAATAATAAAAAAAAAACAACCCATTTCCGGAAACCGTACTTTGTTAATAAAACTTTAAAATAGGCCCTGCCATCAAAGCAATGACACCAGTTTTGAACTGAGTTGTGTTGTGTCAGACAGACAGATAGACGAGGGACAAACACAAATAATACCTTTCGTTTAAAGTTCTATCGTTTCTTGAGAATGATTGACTTGTTAGATGATGATTGGGTTTGATTTGATTTAAGTTGGCTGGATTGGTTCATTTTGGAAGAAGTCTACTGTGTTTCCGACACGCGGATGACAATCATTACAGAACATCGAGTCAATAACGTAGGATACGAAGAGTAGTAATTTGATTAATAACCCCTGATGTTGACAAGTAGCAGACGACATATTATAATTACTGAAACGTACCACTGGATGTACAAATCTACATAAAATCACACACATCAGGAGACTTTCTAACCAAGACTTGTGTACCAATCATTGTCATGGGTTAATATGAGGATGTCATAGCATCATCATTCAAATAATAACCTGTTCATTGGACCATTTTCCATAAATCTCCGATTTGGCCATCTTGAATTATAGACTAGGGATCTGGGCGGACGGATGGTATTAATGAATTGTCACATATTTTGTAAATCTCTGAATACAAATTAATTTATCTTTCCTCGTAAATCAAGGACAAACATTGATTTTACATCTATGTAATAAATTGCACGTTTTATTTGGCAGATCGCAAATATTTATATAAATCAGGACCATGTATCATAATATTTTATGATAAATTGTCTGCCTGTTATGGCTTCGTCAACCATACCTATGGTTTATTATAATGAAGTATGTCCAATGATAATCACTTTGGTTCTGAAAAGGAAAGTGTCTTTTTCAGATGGGAATAAAACAGCTATTCAGGTTCACTGTATGTGAGGTTGGGGGTGGACTAATGATCTACAGAATTTGTGCAATTTAGATCATAAGGTCTGTCATTTAGTCAATTGGTGATGTTTTGAGTTTTCTCTAGGCCCTCCAGTTTCCTACCATTTCTAAAGGTTGCTAGTCACAAGGGAATTATTGACCTAAAATTAATCATATGTTAGTCCCATAATGACCTGATTTGTGTCCAGTGGATGTTAAACCCGATTTATCTCCCTATATATGACAGACATGTATTACGTAAAGGAAAAAACTTTGGAGAGAGGTCCATGCTAGAGGGAGTTTCATTTTGGAATGACCCTTGTGAAAGTCTCGACTGCAAGTAGTCCCTTGTCCACTTGTCATCATTGTAAATATATATAATATATCCTAATTTCTCACATTTATTTTCCAAGAAGTCTAGATTAAGTTTCTGTACAGTTAGCCAATCAGAACAATTTACTTCGTAATTGTCCCAGCGATAGGTTCCTTGCAGTATTATGTTGCCATCCCTAAAAATTGTGTTTATTGTTTAGTATATTGGACATTTTGAAATAAAAACTGTATCGAATGAACTAAGAACAGTCCTATATTTAGCCACTCAATACTGTGATTTATTAACATTACTGGCCTCTTTTTATGTACATTGATTCATTGGTGAGTACGATAGAACTAGTTCCTCCTTAGAAGATTGCTATTGTATTCCCGTGCAGGATAAGGGCCTGACAAGTAACAGTGTCTAGTCCTTCGAATTGTATAAATGTATGAAGTCCTGTGTACATGCTGATGTGCACCTAAAAGAACCCTTGACAATTGGGATTTGAAATAAGAGCAGTCATTGAAATGAAATGAAATGGGACTTAACATCCTACTGTTCTGACCTGACTGTGTTATGAGGGAAATTTTGCCTATACAGTGGAGCAACGGCATACTCTTATTACATATTCCACTTGTCACTGGTCCTGGTTTTCTTGTCCCATCCGAATGATTATACAATGCCCTTTGTCAGTGCCACAGTCGTGCACTACTCACAAGGAGGAGCCAGTTAGAAAATCCCAATGAACTTTCTCGAACACAGGATCTCCAGTTTAGCGAGCCAAACTCTTACTGAGTGAACATGGCTCCCTGTGTAGGCAGTAACACCCACCTTAATTAACCCAGTTGGTGCAGATTAGTAGGATGCTAGACTTCATTTCATTTCAAGATTTCTATGGAGTTGAAAAATGTCTGTCTTCATCTTGTTTACTTATCTTTAGAGGGTGTTTGGAAATGCTGTAAAATAGGATTATACGATGTATACTCCGCATCGACTTAAACCCCATATAATATAATCTTTGAACTGTTTCATCCTTTTATTTTCAAATGGATTAAGCACTCAAACCAAAATGGATTAAAAGAATCTTACATGAAAAAAATATTCTATGACGAAAAGAGTATTAAATGATACTTTGTGTATTCTGTGGCGCCGTTTAAATCTCTGTTCCATGTTTTTCTTGCCTGGAGATATGATAGAATTAATTGCTGTAACTGTGAGTTTCCCCCCATTTGATTTCTCCAGACGAGCAAATAGTTGAACACGTTCCTCTGTATTTGTGATAATGCCAGAAGCGAAGAGATATAGACAGGCTTAAAGACAGTTCTCGTATCACTCTAAAACTCAATTAATCAAAAATTAATCAATATTTAGCAACAACTAAACACTGTAAGACCTGATTTAAACTCTGCCTTTAAGCTACACATATTCACTTCTTTTATTATTGGATTCTTTTGTTTAATTCACTGTTTGTTAATTTGATTAATGAATGTTAATTGGATACACTTAGAAACAGTTAAAGCATCACCTGCACGAACGAACCCCAAAATAAATCTTACCCAGATTTTGAAATCTGAGGGCACTTATTTGGAAAGGATCTGAAGGCACATAGCCCCGACCCCCTCTGTACCTTGGTTGGAAATCTCATCAGATTTGGTCAAGTGTGCTATTGCAGCTCTGGCAGCTAAAGATGATCAGAATTCTGCAAGTTGGTTCCCCTATTGTCAGTGGTGAAGGATAGTTTTTAGGGATGGGACAACAACTCAGGTTCCATGTACACATTGATGTACATGTAAAAGAACCCTTAACAGTTGTAATTCAAATTAATTGTTGACTGTAGCATTGCTATAGCAAAATGCATGATGTATGCCCATTTTCATTAGCAGCGTCCGAGCAGATAAGTGGGATGTTAAACCCCATTTCATTTTATATTCATTGGATTCAAGCTTTATCAACTATTTCCAGTTACTTTTGCTTTTGTATTTATTAGGGCAGGGTAGGTGTTTGTATTATGTCCTGTGCATTACTTGTCTTATAAAACATGTGTTTGCAATTGGTCCTTAAATGAAATGAAATGAGGTTTAACATCCTACTCAGCTCTGGCTGGGCTAATGTAGACGGATAATACCATACAGTGCGATGTGAGGGGAATTCGGCCTGGACAACGGTGATACGACCTACTCTTATATCAAATTCCAACTGCTTAGGGATCTTTTACGTGCACATCAATGGGTATACATGACCTCATTTATTGATGCCATCCAAATGACTAGACAGCACCACTGACAAGAGAAAATACACTGGAAAATCCTGATGAACTATTTCGGTCACCACCGGGATCGAACCTGCGACTTCTGGGCTAGAGAGCCAGCATCTTACTCACTTTATAGACACCATTTTTTCCCAAAGGTTCTTAATTGAGAAATGGTATCACTTGTTCTATATAATTTCTTATTCATTACTTTCGCAGAAAAAAAAAAGAAAAATATCCAGTAAAGTGGAAAAATGCCAAATGAATGTATCTTGGTACTACTGGGAAATTATTTATTTTTAGTAATTAAATTGACGGTGTAAAACTATTTTAGTAATAGAATTATATTTTTTTGTTTTACTATTGTAATAGATATTATAGTATTGCGTGTTTGTGATGATTAACTTGGCCTGTATTTCTCTAGGGATGAGCTAAAAAAAAAGTAGTTGGAATAACAGGATTTACTGGAATTGATCATAACTTTATACATTATTGATTAAAACACTGAAAATTAATTTGGACCAAAAATAAACCCTACTAAAATATTACATTCGTAAAAGCGTTACATGTATGATAAGGATGGAATGCTACAATGGTCTATTATTTATGCATGCTCAGCGCTTGTAGCAACATGTTATTTCTAAGGATTTCGTAGTTCTACAGAGATCATATAAGATAAGTTCATCTTGAATCATTCCGAAACAGTCAATGTTAATAATTGGATTTCTAATTGTAATAGCAGAGGTTATTTAGAAGGAGTGAGGTACTGGGTGTCCGAGTGGGTCTTATGCATGTGCTTTAGATTATAAGGTTTGCAAACGATATGTATGTCAATGATTCAAGTGTTGACAAGGTTGGCTGTCCAACCTATTGCAATCATGTTAGTCTCAAAATAACTCCATTTTAGGATTTTTAAACCTCATTTCTGTCTCTGTATAGCTGCATAATCCTAAAGTGTGAAGAGGTGGGGAAGATGGAGATAAAATTACTACTTACATGCATTGAACTCATTCCATTTTCCGGTACTCAAATTACTCACTATCACTCCAGGAATGTCAGAGGTAAAACATTTAATTTACTACTTATATGTCTGGAGTATAGTCCTACTAACCGGTCTGGGGTGTAGTCATACTAACCAGTCTGGAGTTTAGCCCTATAACTGGTCTGGAGTATAGTCCTTTTAACCAGTCTGGAGTTTAGTTCTACTAACCGGTCTGGAGTATAGTTCTACTAGTCTGGAAGGTAGCCCTACTAATCAGTCAATTCATCCTTGATGCTGGAATAATTTATTATATATCACAAAGTTATAGAACATCAAAGTTAGAATCTTTTTTATATGGTCACAAATATGAAATTCTTGTTAACAAACTTGCAATAAAAATCATAGTTAAATGTTGGCTTTGATTACAATTACTTATTAACGATGATTAACAATTAACTCTTAGATGGTTGTTGAATCGACTTGATCTTGCGAAAACCTCTGCTTTCTGTTGTAAAGAATGGCATCTATATCAAGCAGAGCCATTGCTAGGGAGGAGCCTGCAGTGCCCTGCATGTAAAACCCCACTTCTGTCTTTCTATTACGGAAATACATTATTTTATTGTGACGGAATTTATTCAGTTGATATTAATTAGATTGACGACCATCAAAAATGCATCAGAAATATTAAAACATGGCCTTCAAATTGAAAATAAAATTACTGTGAGCTTTGTCCCAGAAGACTTGGTGAATATTATAGAATATTGTGTCCTCCCTCGACGCTCCCTGTTGACAATGGCATTCAGAAAGATAAATATCAACTATTTGATTTCCATATGGAATAGTAAAATAATTGTTTTTCTAAAGCACCATAAATAGCTGTGGCGATAAAGAATGTGATTGTGTTTAATCTAAATTTATCAAATGATGCCGTCGGCATTAACAATTTTGCACACAATTGCTAACCTAAAGATTATTAATTTAATCATGTGAATCTTGTCGTTTGATGTAGCCTTGATTTAAAAGACACAAGATTTTATTTATGTCGTGTTTTGGGGCATATGATCATGCGATTTGTCAATAAAATTACGAAGTGACCAACAGTGATAATTTCTATCAGGAAGCTATGCTGCAAACCCACATATGTACTTATTCGGGAAAATGATCAAACGATTTATTAATACAATAATAATAATTTCTATCAGGAAGATTGGCGACTGGCAAAGTCATGGTGTTAGTTAATGGTTTTTGTTTCTCTATGGGTGAATTATTCTAAGAATCAGGAAACAAGATCCAGTGATTTTCATCCAGGAACGCCCAGAAGGAGAAATTACTTCTGATACCAACTTTCTGGGTTAAACCGTCCATCCACATATAAATGTCCTAGTGTAAATTCAGACATGCGGGAAATCATTAATACTCAAAGGCAAATTAACTGAATCCCTAGAAACCCATCTGGAAGAACTACTGCTCTCAAACTTTCCTATTACTAGGTTCCCACTGATAGGATTTTCCCTATTGATCTGATACGAGCAGATGCGTAGTCAGTGATACAGCTAAAACAGAGGGTCTGACAAGGAAATCATCAATGGACCAAGAAAAAAACACATTAAGGTCCCTTGTATACCATTCATTGGCAGCAGACTAACTGAAGGTTATGCAACACTGTCATGAACAACCTTTCTGCTGGCACTCTCCATTAACACAGATGGTGCAGAAATATAGGATATTGAACTCCACTTCATTTTATTTAGCAATACAGCTCCTCTTTCTAGGCACCTCTTTATAGACTTTGGAATCCATCACTCTTACACAGATCTTACACAGCCATTCACATCCTTCCAACCATCTTCACCTCCATCAGTAATCCAAGGGTGACTTCTTTATGTCTCTAAGTACATATCAATTTCAGCAAACAGGATCATATAAATCTCTTAATGCACTTCCATGTCTTTGGTTTGCCATTAATATGATTTATGCTTATTGATTACATCAGGGGTTATTTTTATCTTTTGCAGACCGGCTGATCGAAGTGGCGAGGATTTGGATATAATTTATTCTCGTTTAAAAGACATTAAAGCGTTAGAGAAGTTTCATCCCCTTCTGCTACAACAGATCTGTTACTATGGTTACTATGAAGATCTGGAAAGAGGCGTCACATGTAAGTGATAAAAAAGCCAATTTTTATTTCGTTAATTTGGGAAGGAAGGTTCATGTGAATCAAACCTTTTGTAGTGTGTTTTTGTAGATATGCATTTACATCAGAAAACGCTCATTTAGAGCAGGCAGCTATAGATTAAGATTTTTATTTAAGATCAGAATAAATAAGTAAAAGTGTTTAGATTTTTAATCTGATTAAAATACGGATCTACACTACATAAAGATTTGACAAGTTGTTCTGGAAGGTCGTGTCGGGATTCCGTACGAGCGGCTTTTGACCCTATGACATTAGACATTGATTAATCATTTGGCATTGGCGTTTCTAGTGGTTTATCCACAGTTCCATGCATAGCATGTCAAGAAGTCACTGTAACAGAACATTTCATTGGCTACTACTTCAACCAAAACACAAAATGCTATATAGATAGCAACTCTTCCAGATCCTGGTGCAGGGAAGACCAGTAAAACGAAATTTTGAACTATAAAACCGTATACCATTTGGTATACTGATATAGATTGTTTTTAAATGGACTTATTTTGATTTTTACACAGTTAGTTATAATTATAAATTACTGGCAGATGGCTAAGTAAAGAATTTAAATTGGTGGATTTTTTTAACTGGACATATTTATATTGTTTTTTTCAATTTCTTTTTTCAACGTAATTTTCAATATAGTTTTGTGGGAGTAGATCTAAGAAACTCTTTTTATATGCCTCAAGTCAGAATGCTCAGAATAAAGTAATTTGACTGAAATATATTCTCTTTTCTATTTTTGAACTAATATAGCAAGAAGGGCTAGCTCATTGTTTTACGTTGCATAATACAACCTTTCAGATATCAGACATCGTAGAACTGATGATCAATATACTGCTGTAAAAATATAAATCAATTTCAATGTTTCTCTTTCATTTTTAGTGGGGTGGATGGTCGCTGTATCATACGGTCTGTCATTGAGTCAACTGACGTGGTTTCGATTCCCTGGCTGTGCGCGACAAGGAGTAGGGTCACATGTCTAACCTTTTTGGTTTTCTCCAGGTCCTCTGCTTTCCTCCCACTGCTAAAGACCGCTACACTTAAGTGAATTATTGAAATAAAAATGAACCATGTGTTAGTCCAGAAATGACCTAGTTTGTGTTGAGTGGACATTAAACCCTTTTCTCTCTCTCTCTCTCTCTCTTCTCTCTCTCTCTCTCTCTCTCTCTTTCATTTTTATATAATGTTAAAAAAAGCAAAGCCAAACTGCTCTCAAATGGATCAAGGTTTTATTCAGGATCTGTTCATATGTATATATAAGCCATAAAGATAAGGTCATTGTTTACTATTGACTTCCATTTACAGGATCCCCTCATAACTTTTATCGTTAATATTATTACTATGATATATAGAGATGAACTGAGGGTATTAAATCCGATTGATTCTAGTAATCAAATTAAGGTGATTCTCTCAATACAATAGTCAATCAACGGCTATCTCCTCGCCAACTGCACTATGCGTTTAATGACCGTCATTGTTTGTATGGATTTTTGCGAGGACCATCTGAACTCTAACACCATTGTCTCGTGAGTTTGCGGATTGTTTTCTACTTGATTAGAGTATTCACGGCAATGAGTGGCTTAAGTAATCATCATGTGATAAGGTTTCCAAGGTTGAGATTTATATTGTGTTTTGCAGTGTTCCGTCAGGGAGATATCGGTACCAACTGGTATACTGTTTTATCGGGATCGCTGGAAGTCACTGTTTCAGAGACGGGCAAGAAACAGGTAAGTTTGTATTAATGTTATATTTTCAGTGTGTTAAATGTTAGAAAACCTGATATTTTGAATTTTTTGAAACATTTTATTCAGATGTTGGGGCGGGGTGGTGGTGGGTTGGGGATGGATCTTGGTTTAGATTCCCCTCATTTAGGTGAAAAGCAATAGGGTCACCTGTCCAGCTCCATGAATTTTCGCTGAATCTTCTGGTATTTCCCTCTGCTAAAGACCCTAACAAATTATTGAAATTAAATTGAACCCTATTTCAGTCCCCAAACTACCTGGTTATAATTAATGTGTTGAATGGTTGTTAAACTCCTTTCTCGCTCTCTGATTCCGTTCCTGAACATTATATTTTCAGCAATAAAAAAAGAATTTCAGAGGTAGTGATTCTTCAATAAAAGTTTTATTTACATAATTAAAAGGAGTTTTATAGAAGTTTTATTCTTTATTTGATGATGGTTGCCACTTCTTTCTTGTCACTAATATACTTTATAACTATTATTATTAATGATAATGTAGCCATATTTTCTAAAAGTTCAATAGTTATTATTCTGAATGGACCAGAATGAATGTTAAAATCTTTAATACGCTATATATGTTTGAATAGGGTCCTAACATTTTTTGACATTCATTTATTAATAGTTTATGTAAAAGCACATCATCACTTCTCAGGTTGTTAACCCTTTAGCTTCTAGTTCATGTAAATATTGAAAAAGTGTTCTTTTTTACTTTGAATTATGTAGCTTCATTTTTAAACCTCCTGTAATTGATGCTAGCCATGACTCAAACCACCCAAGATACAAATTGTCAGATAGGTCACCTCTATTCCTGAGAGTTGGGTGGTTAAGTGCTAGAGGGATCAGGGTTTTCGGGTGGGTTAAGGGTCCTAGAGGGATCAGGGTTTTTGGGTGGGTTAAGGGTGCTAGAAGGATCAATGTTTTGGGGGTGGTTTGGGGTGTTAGAGAGACCAGTACCAGTGTTTCTGGGTGGTTTGAGGAATCAAAGTATTTCCGGTGGTTTCAGGTGCTCCATGGTTCTAAAGGGTTAACCTTATACTCCACTTTACGTACTGACAAATGAATGAATATTGAATAAAGATATTAAAAACACCACCATGGATACATTCAGTACACTCTTTATATTTAAAACCTTTCTAAACCCATCTTTATTTTTATAACTCAATGTTCAATCAAGATTTTTTTAACTTTTTTCTCCAATATTTGCTATTCAGCAATTTAACAGAAATCTGAACTCCATACTGTTTCCCACATATTAAAACTTCAAAATCAAAATATGAATATTATTTTTGGATATTTTTTTTAGGATGCTGTGACACTTTGTATACTGGGACCAGGGACATCATTTGGTGAATCTATCTTAACGAATAAACCACGTCACGCAACAGTCGTCACTCAAGATTATACAGAATTAATACGAGTTGAGCAAAAAGACTTTAAGATCTTGTGGGAGGTAAGATTTAATGAATTTAGTTAAAATTGTATAAGACAGAAGGAATTTATTGAGGTTAGAATCTTGTGGACGGTGAATTCATAGAAGTTTAGATAGATACTTGTGGGAGGTAACAGTTCATGAACTTAGCTAGAATATTGTGGAATTTAAGAATTGGTATGGGCTTAGCTAGATTCTAGTGGAAGGTAAGAATTTATATGAGTTAAGTAAGAATCTTGTGGGATGTAAGAATTCATATGAGGTTATTGGGTCAAGTGCCATGGTTTTGATCCTAAGCTTGTATGTGACACGGGCAAGCAATTGTATTATGTATATGTATTATATGAAATAAAATATTATTCAATTAACTTAGTTTGTGTTGAGTGGAAGTTAAACCCCATTTCTCTCTCTCAGAGTTGAATTATTCATATAATACATATATCTACATGGATAACCATTTTGCTCATTATTTCGTTAAATCTAAATGTCAATTAAATGATATAACACATATTGTTCATTATTTATATTGTGATTCTTTGTGCTGGTCGGGGAAATTTACACCTACAGGGCTTTGTCTTCAAAATTTAGACTTTCGGTCATTTTTGATAACACATAAAAACTTTGCAAATTAAATTTTATATTTCATGTTTTTGTTTATTGTACAATATCATGATTTCACATGTTTATACCACTTTGACAGTGTGGTTTACCCAAAAATTTCTTACTGGACTAAGAAGTTAAATCTTATAAGTATAAGATTGTCAGTATGGTGTACATAAAAATTTCTTATTGGACTAGTTTTGTCTTACAGACTTTATTAATGATGATTGAGGCTAAGCGGAACTTTTATTCGCTTAGTTCTCGGTTAATGGTGGATCAATTTTACTGAAATTTTCAGCAAATTGCCTTTACATTAGCTAGTTTTTAACTGTAACAGTGAGAACTGCCAACTCGTTATCTAATCTCCCATAATGTATCTTTAAATAAAAATTTCTTATTGGATGAAGAAGTAAAATCTTGAGTATAAGATTATCATTATGGTGTACATAAAAATTTCTCATTGGACTAACAAGCAAAATGTTAAGTATAGTAATTATTTGACATGGAAATGTTCCTTGCAGCTATTTCAAGAGCTTTTATTATCAAAACTTCTTTGGCTAAAGAAAAGAAATTTGATGTCAATTTAATGATGATTGAGGCTAAGCGGAACTTTTATTCGCTTAGTTCTCGGTTCATGGTGGATCAATTTTACTGAAATTTTCAGCAAATTGCCTTTACATTAGCTAGTTTTTAACTGTAACAGTGAGAACTGCCAACTCGTTATCTAATCTCCCATAATGTATCTTTAAATAAAAATTTCTTATTGGATGAAGAAGTAAAATCTTGGGTATAAGATTATCATTATGGTGTACATAAAAATTTCTCATTGGACTAACAAGCAAAATGTTAAGTATAGTAATTATTTGACATGGAAATGTTCCTTGCAGCTATTTCAAGAGCTTTTATTATCAAAACTTCTTTGGCTAAAGAAAAGAAATTTGATGTCAATTTAATCTAATTGAATTTCATCAGTTTTTTGTCTCCTAAAGGAAATCCATCATCATTATCACAGATGGCGCAGAAAAGTAGGACTTTAAACCCCATTTCATTTCCTGTATGAATTATTAAATGGTAATCATTTCTCAAAATCAATCAGAAGTAAAGAACAGATAAATGGTTATGTGAATTTGGTAGTTTCACAATTACAAGCAAGCAAGCTATCCTCAAAAAAAAGTACCAAAAGACAAATAGAGCATTTGAAATGAATCTTATTCTTTAAAAGCATTCAAACAATGAATGCTTTTTTAAATTGAAAACAGAGCATAAAAATATGTTACCACAAGTTTATTATATTATCTGTAAGTTTCTAAGACAAGAGAAAATATAAATACTTTATATATAATAGACCTAGTTATAAAAAGAGAAAACTGTCTTGGTCCAACCATAACTGAATTTAAGAAAATTGAGCTTTGAAACCATAACTGGATTTAAGAAAAAATTTGAATTTGGAATTGAATGGAATATTTGAATTAAGCGTACTCAGATAATGACATTTTTTAAACTTGAACACAGAATTTAAAAATTCTTTTAATGACTTCTAGATGTACGTTTAAACAGTGCAGAACTGAACATAATTTGAAAATGTGCCGTGTGTTACAAATGATGTTATTAAATAATAGAAAATGAAGAAGTCATATTCAGATATACCTTGTGCTGTGATTTGTCATAAATAGAAGTGAAAATAACATGTTTTGCACTAGTTTTTTTTAAAAATTATCGTATAATTTCTAAGAGCCAAGACTCAACCATAACTGAATTGAAAGAAATATTTACATCCTATTCTTAATGTATTTCACATTTCACATGCATAGAATCTGTTGGAAAAACATGTAGTATTGATATTTTGTCTTGCGATAATTATTTTTCTGAAACCAGATGCCTCACATCAAGTCAGAAAAACAGGTTACGTTTCCGTGTTTTTATTTCTAAAAGTGATTTTATCTTTGCAGAGAAATAAGCAGTTAATGGAAAGAGTATTAACTCCTCTTAGTGCTCTACAGAAAATGGGTAGGTACAATGTGTGGAAGATATCATCAGACTTAGCTTTTTATGACACTTTGTTGACAAGACAGAGATAAATGTATTTTATCCTTTAACTATATACCATTGGACAGAAAAGAAGGTTAGGGCAAGGATAAATGCAGAAAGAGAGAATTATTTGATCCTCAGGATTAAATAGATCATTTGAAATCAATTGTTTCTATGACGATAAAGCCTGAAGGATTAATGGTAATGGTAGAATAAGACAATAATTTCATAATTACCTATTTTGTTGTCATGTAAAAGATCGGTGTTAATAACGCATAAGTGTCCAGATCTCAACAAAAGGAGTATTCAGAAAATGGTTTATGCCAGGCTGAATTATTTCCCTTGAAAAGATAAAAATGTCTAATAACAAGAAGTATATTTTGATTGTATTGACAATAATCCAGACTGCAAAATATGAACTTGTTGAATCTTGCGTTAACATGGCTGGAGTGTTAGTCAAACCAAAGGGAATGGGACATGCTTCAATGTCTTTACCCCTATAATAACACGACTAGACGCTTGATCACCAAAATTCCTTCCTTTATTAACTTGTGGCGGTTGTTAGCTATATGAGATGAATAATACTTGTTTATATTAATTTCTGGGAAAATATTCCTAAACACCAAGATCACAGTACACAGTTTATCACTTGACCAATGAATAGGCTGCATTCTTACAATATTTTCTGTTGAAGTGTTCTTGAAGTGGGCCCCAAATGCTATATCCCCTAACGCACACCAAATTCTTGTTTTATGTTATATATGATAGAATGATGCTGATTTTGTGTACTTCAGATAATAAGAAACTTGGTGATCGAAGCATCAGTGTATGTAAAGGCAAGTCTATAGGTGGAAAGTCAATGAGTGTGGCATTTGATGAGGATGGTTTAAATCCAGCAGCTCCAATCACTACTGTAAGTCGGAGATTTTTGTTTTGTCATCCTCTGAGACCTGTATGTGATACATTGAACATTATTTGTGATACAGGTCTGACTAAATGATATATATACACACCAACTTGTATGTAAAAAAAGATCCTGTAGCCGGGCAAAATTTCCCTCATAGTCAGAGCTGTACACCCTATTTTTATTTCATTTTCATTTTGATAAATGAATCGCCACAAGAGTGACATAAACAATATTAGAAACATTTTAAAATTATTTTTTTCCCAAAAGTAAATAGGAAGGGAAATTTTTAAATGGTGTTCCTGAAGACTGAAGAGCGGAACTTTAGATTGATATGACATCTTTCAATTTCAGGCCCCATCGCAAAGATTGGCTAAAGCTGGAAGAATATTGCGGACAATGTTACTGTGCCGAGCACCACATATGATACGGGACCGTAAACTTCATTTACGTACATACAGACGATGTATGGTAGGGTCAGAGATGGTGGAATGGTTGATGCAACAGAGTCCATTGGTTCATACACGCAATCAAGCAGTCGGAATGTGGCAGGCTTTACTTGAAGAAGGGGTCATAGTTCATGGTGAGTAAAAGGCCTATCTGTTTTTTTTATTTGCCTGTCTGTCTGTACATCATCCACAGTTTCTTGTGTACACTCTACAGACTATGTCTATCATCTGATTTTTTTAAAAGATATTTCTGAAAATTCTTCTCAGGTCATGCTGAAATTCTAACCTCGCTCAATCTAGTAGAGTGTCCATTACCCTGATTGCTCATTAGTGCATTCGTCCGTCTGTAATTCACAATTTCTTGTGAGCACTCTACAGACTGCATTTATCAGGACATTTCCCATTTGTTTCCCCTGTAAATATAGTGTTTGTTTAAGAAATACAATTTATGTTTTAGGGTGAATTGTACAGATGTTACATATATAAAAATGTTGGACTTGGTCAATATTTAATTTGTATGTAAATTTATGGTAAATTTAACTATATTGTGAATTGAACAAAATTACTTTTACATTGATTACTGTGAAATTTTGTTTTAAATAGTTTAAAGATACACTATGTGAGATTAGATAACGAGTTGGCAGTTCTCACTATATTAGTTAAAAACTAGATAATGTAAAGGCAATTTGCTGAAAATTTCAGTCAAATTGATTCACTATGAACCGAAAATTAAGTCGATATGGTAAAAAGCATAGACTCGATTATCCATTTAATGATTAAATCGAGAAGGAAATTTAAACAGTAAAGCAGATCATAATCCAGTAAATATTGTAGGCTAGCAATGACATCAAGAGTTGATTATGGTCTGGATATGTAAATTAATGTCTAATTAATAGCTTATATAACATTTTGGGCCTAAAGAAAGACCTGAAATAGGTAGATTTAGCTATTGCATAATGTATGTTGAAAGTGTGATATATATTTCAAAATTTGCCAACCATAACTCTGAAATACCTACTGTAATCACACAAGATTCTCCCTAAACCAATAGCAACTAGGTAGTGGTCTATTTCACATCAAATAAATTTGCAACCAGTAGTCTGAACGGCAAAATTTGTTACATTTTAAAGCCAACAGTTGTGGCTTTCAGGAAATTTATAGAATTCAATTTTGGTGAAGTGGCCCAAGTGACTTATTTCGCTAGCACCAGCCATAAATAGGACAGAACAATGTAGGAGTTCCTGGAATTTAAGAACACAATCACATACAGCACACTACATATTTACAGCCCTGCTACAAACAAGATTAAATCTGTTGTTGTTGAAACGGTTGCTTTGTATTGGATGACAATCAATCGTTGGAGTTTGTACTTTTTTTATTTCACATTTTTTATAATGTATAACATTGCAATGATGTTTATATTTGACGTTACTGAGAGCTAATGAGTTTTTTATTGACCAAGAGCTGAGAACACCGGCTATTTCAAACAAATCTTGTTACTAGATGAACACAGGCTATTCAGCTTATAAATTCAGGCCATTAGTAAGACATCTTATTTTATTTGTTTTGTTGTAAATTAGAAATGGATTGAATTGGGATTTTAATGTTTCATCGACACAATATATTGAGAAAGACGTATAGTAGTTTTTGTTTCTGCTGTTTTCTGTGCCCACGCTAATCCTCTTCGTTTTCAACGGTGCTGCAAAGTTCACACCAATTGTGGACCTGGATTTACTTCTCATTCGAATAACTGGGCACACTTTCCTTGCCATCCTCGCGTGTATCTCCAAGCAAAATGAAAGTCAAGCTTATCTTGAAGATTCTTCTCTGCCCTTGCCAGAATTCAGGTGAAGATTCAATTGTCCTGGCCCTGATCATGAGTTTACAATACATTCTCAGACTAAGATTAAGAGTTTACTCAAAATTGGTTGCCTTATTTCAAATAGAATTAGAGCCTTTTATAAAACTTTTGCTGTTTTAATGTATCAAATACATAATTAAAAAACTATGTGAAAAGGTTTGTGTTTCTGGATCAAAGACATTTCTCATAAACAGTGATTGAAAGATGAGTAAATTCTTAACTTAGGTCTGAGAATGCTTTGTGAAAGCAGAGGCCTGACCTCTCGCTTATCAAATTAGTTTCAATATTGATATCTGATAACTAAATAAATTCAAATTGATCTTCAACTGATCCATTGAACTATATGTTCCATTGTGTATAAGCAAAAGCAGCGAAACTGCCAAACAGTAAATAGACAGGGAAAACAGGGCTTACCCAAATTGTTTTTAAAAAAAACAACAGGATAATTGTTAGCATTATTCAAATTGATGAATTAATTTTTAGTTTTTAATGACTGACAAAAAGAGACGTTATAATTACAAAGTACGGCAAATTTTAGAAATACAAAACAAGCAATACAAATTTTAAAAATACAAAACATTCAATACAGATTTTGAAAATACAAAAGAGGCAATACAAATTTTAAAAATACAAAACAGGCAATACAAATTTTAAAAAGAAACTTTTAGCACAAACAAGGGGATTTGGGTGACCTTTAGATCATAAGGTTTGTTTTACCATTTCCCCCCCCCCACTGTTAGAACCCTTAAACACAAACAAATCAAACTAAAAATATATACTGTATGTCTTAGTTATATGTTTCATTAAAATTTAACTTGCTTCTTGCAATGCAGATATTAAAGACAATTAAAAAATGTACAGTATTTTCAACAATATAAATCACACTGTGGGTGTTACAGGACATTTAAACATGTACAGTATTTTCAACAATATGTCCCTTTAATTATAAGTCGCCCTGCTGTCTGTGCATGTAGCACCTCTAGAAGATTTGATCACCCAGCCAGTTTGACACCACCTGTAGTAAACCTTGCTCGCGCTGTGTTTATATTTTGATCTCAAAGTTTACTTGTAAAGTACAAATCAAACACAACACTGACTGTTCAGTTTTTGTGTTGACTTTTGGTGTTTAAACAGTCTGATGGTCACTTGCACAAAGAAGAGGAATTCTTGTCCACAGTGGACGGCGTTTAGAATTTCGTATATATAACGGCATTTAAACCTCAGACTTCATTATTAGGTTCCGTGATAAATGGAATGTGTCAATATGTAAATTAACCAAGTTATTTAATTTCATTCTGGATCACTTAGGAGGCCAACAGAGGACAGCGAATTCACTGTTTGATATTTGTTTTTAATGTGTTTATATTTAACGGGTTAAATTGCTTTTATTTTTTTCTTGTGTGTTTGTGCTGTAGCCAGCTGTTCATGGGGCTTTGAGCTGGTTTGTCTTCTTCATTCATTGAAAATTTATGAGAGATAACTATTAAGGATTTGTAACCTTATTAGTGTTATTTGTGTTATGGCTGACTTGTATCATCCTGATGTGTTTCTGGGACCAGAGAGACTTGCTAACCAGGATGTCTCAGCTTCAATCCTGGTTTTGGCTGAGAAAGTTCCTCTGGGTCTTCTGGCATGGTTCTCCATTGTCTGGCCAAAATTACTCTGGTAGAAAAATACACGGGATATGCCGATCTTCATTAGCCCAGCTGGTGCAAAAAGTAAGACCTAATTAAACCCCATTTTATTTCACTTCCATGAAGGGGGCATTATGTAAGATTTAGATAAAGATTTGGTTGTTCTCGCTGTAATATTTCAAAATTTACTTTATTTTGGGCGAAGTTATCAATTGTTGTATTATTAACAAGATGTGTGCATTGATCGTAACCACCGTACTGGTCATTGGAGTCTTAGCATTGTTTCTCCATATTTAAATTAAATCATTAAATGGCCGAACCGTTCTAACTTACTTAATAATTGATGATTTAGATAACATTTAAAGCCTAAAAAAAGATCTGCAATAGGCAGATTTTACTGTTGTATAATGTCTGTTTATGGATTTGTAGGCTTATTAGTGTATAATTTGTGTTATAACATAGATGTTTCGTTAGGATGTTAGATGTTTTTGTATTGGAATGTGTGCACACACTGAAATCGACCCTATATGTGAAATTAAGTGTTTGAAATGATATGTTGTCTATTCAGGCTGTTTAACTTTATCCCAGAAGTGAATTAAATTTAATTAAATTTGCATGTTATTGTAAATCTGTTAAGAATCCTTGACAGTTGATGTTGTCAATGAAATGTGACTTTATGAATGTAAAAAGACTAGGGTCAAATTAGATAAAGCTTTGTGCATCATCTCCATTTTCTTGAAATGGTTTGAAATTTAATGTGGCTTTATGAATGTAAAAACGACTAGGGTAGAATTAGATAAAACCTTGTCAAATGCTCAAAATTGTTTGAATTTGTAACTTGCTGTTTGTTAAACTTGAAAATCACAAAATGGATTTGTTCTTCTCATAAATTTAATGGATTGGATTGGATTGGCAGATTTTAGATTAATTTGAACACCCAAAATTCATGATGTGGGATGAATAGTCAATTTAAATATAACAATATTAACATATTTTGTTTATACGAGCCTGACGTTTTTATTTCAATTTAATTATTTTGTATATCATTACATAAGGGCAGATGGAAGAATTTTGACATTAGTGGCGGGGGGGGGGGGGAGGGGGAATGAGTGAGGATAAAATTTAGAATCCAGGGAAGACTGCTGAAGAGCTATATAATGCCTTTTAAATTTCTTAATTGATTTTTCCACAACAAGAAGAACAATGACAAAATCAATTAAAAAGTGCAGTTTGTTATAGTTAGTGTTGTTACTCACACGTGCACCTTGCTACCTCCTTTGTCGGTATCTGTGCCTATTGTAATATCAAAATGACTTGACAGTTTCAAGTCTGTTTGCACAAGTGTAATCATACCAGAGAAATATTTGTATTATATATATATATTTATTTTAATTTTTTTTTAATATATCAGTCTGGTTGACACGCCATTACGCTGTCATTATTAATATTTTAAAATTGAAGCCAATTTTATGATAAAAATTTGTGTTTAAATTGAAAATATTTATCATAATTTTATTGAGAGGATTTAGTGCATGACTACCTAATAACAATAATATTCTCCAAAGTTAAAATATGTTAGTACAGTCTGCTTTAAACTTTTCTTTTTTATTACAAAAACATATATGAATGGGAGGCAACCATCTGTAAAATTATTACATTAATGTAGAAAGTAGATTGCTATTAGTAACATTCTAAATTGTGGATATGTATTCTTATAAATGGGGCTACAAATATGGCAAGAAATTTATTTTCTTCTGATGGTTTCCTGTACAATACTTTTATAATTGGAAAATAAAGTATATGAAAAGCTACATGTATCAGGTTAACCAGTTCTTTCATAGAATAAATTGCAGCCATTTTTAATTAACATTTTATTCAGAGGTGTATCTGAATAGGGTTGGTGGGGGTGGGGGGGCAGGCATAGACTATGTTAGACCTCTCTTCCAAATTGCTGCCGTTGTAGATTTCCAAATAATTTAAAAAGCTTTAAACTGTAATCACCTAAAGCAAGAAATGATAAATATTTTAATATTTTGTACAAATAAAGAAATCAGTTGTTGGATTCAATACAGGATAAATGCACAGTGAAAAAAGACAAAACAAAAAATGCAGTAAATAAAATGATTGAATGAAATAAGATTGAGTTGGCATACACCATAATGTCAAAATTTTTGCGCAGACAATAATTTACAAGGCATCAAAGCTTCAAATCATAGCAGGGGGCACTCAAGAAGTACAGGGAAAATCCACACTTATAAGGAGTGTTATCAGATGTTCCACCAAGAGTAAGCATTGACTACTTTCTGCATGACACCTTTCGCTTCTTTTGAACTTGTTGGTGCCACTTTAAAATAATCTGATCTATAAATATATATTGATACATAGATTAAAAGGGGATTTTATTACTGATCGTATGGTACATGCAATGACGATATATGTAAGTAATATAAATATAGATGTAATCTTCAATAGCTTATATATATATATACATGAAATATGATACAGTTTTGAAAGGAAATGTATATATACTTAAAACCTCTGTCGTATAATAAGTAAGCATATAGTAAGATCTGTGAATGGATTTATTAAAGGATCACGTTGTTCAAACTGTTCAGTACAAAAGCCATATATGGATGTAATTAATTATTTTAAAGAAAGGGCATAAAGTTTTATAAATTAAGTTAATAGTAACAGCTAGGGAACAAATACACAGACATTGTAATATAAGCGGTCATATAATTTTATTGAAAGGAGAATTGTTTGTTCATTAACATGGAGCCCTGTCAGTTATTTTCCTTGGATATAATTTTTTCATGGATTTCTAGACTAATGTTGTGTTCACGCTAGTAATTTGTAGCTAATTGTTCTACCTCTAATGTATTATTTGTTTTATTGTGCAGTTGTACTGTTTTTATAAGCTGGTGAGTGTTTGGGACAACACATGTTTATAGTAATTATTTTGAGTATTTTTAACCGAATGTGGTATCTACTTTGGGCATGTGTACCCTAATTGTACTGTCTCGACTGTGTTATGGGCAGCCACTATGGCTCAGTAAGTAAGGAAATAGTTCAATAAACAGGAATTCTGAGGTTCTATCATTGAGTGTGTTTTCCCCTTTCAGTTGTGCAGGACGGGGATCCTGGAAGAAATTGTGTCTAGTTGTTTGGATGGGACAAAAACCCTAACAGTTTGAATAAGTTATGGTGTATGCCTGCTGAAACTCTTTTCATAAAATCATTTCGTACAATCAGTTCATTTACTGTATGGTTTGTTTTGTCTTTCTTTCATTGTGCATTCATCCTGTTGTATTAAGTAATGTTTTACAGGTATTGTGGCTCTCTTTAACATATAACTAAGTAAATGATATAGGTATGAACAGTTTATATTATATAGTGTATATAGGTATATGAACAGTTTATGTTACATAGTGTATATACTGGGTCTATAATTCTCTATTACTATATATTATATAGCGGTTATGCCTGGCTGATAACATTGTATGTATGAATTATTTCTGGATTAGTATTTTTCATACACAACTTTCAAGTAAGGTGTGTTTATAGATATTCGATGGAGAGAATGTTTGTGAGGAATTATTGTGAATATTCTGCCTACAAAAGAGAAACATAATGTTTTTATGTTTATTAAATCTGTAATGGGAATTATGCAGAATATGGTCAATGGTAATTCACATGTTTGCCAGAAAAACATATGTTTCCGCAGTTACAATACGAAAACAATAGGAAGTGATTTAATTTAGCTGGGCGCGATTTCTTTCATGTACAGTTAATTTCCTTGATTGGAGTGTGTAGGTCAATAGCAGAGTTTGATTTTTGTTGCAAGTCATTAGGAAGTGGTTGTTGACAAACTTCCTGTTTTTGCATTGTATCTTTGTATAGACTTTGTGATTTTCTTTTGTTCTCAAAGTTGAAATATAGTGTCATAGGTTAATCTTATTAAAGTTTCCTGTGCCTTTAACGACCATGAGTCTAACGACTATATAAAGCGATATAAAACCTAAGGAGTTATAAGGATATAAGTGTATGGCTGGGATGAGGTGAAGCGATATAAAATGTGATGAGTTAAAAGGATATAAATATATGGCTGAGATGAGTTAAGCGATATCAAATGTAATGAATTATAAGGTTGCAACTGTACGGCTGGGATGAGTTAAAGGGATATAAAATATAATGAGCTAAAAGGATATAAGTGTATGGCTGGTATGAGTTAAAGCGATATAAAAAGTAATAAGTTATAAGGATATAAGTGTATTACTGATAAGAGTTAAAGCGATATAAAATGTAATGAAGTATAAGGATATATGGCGGGATGAGTTAATGTGATATGTAATGTGATGAGTTGAAATGATATAAGTGTATGGCTGGGAAGAGTTCAAATGGTGTAAGTCTGGGATGAGTTAAAAGGATATATGTATATGGCTGGGATGAGTTTAAATGGTGTAAGTCTGGGATGGGCATTGTGACGAGTTAAGCTGCTAGTATGAATTAAGCTCTTGATAATCAGGGACAGTTATAATTGTATTCTGTTAGTCCGAGATGAGTTAAACGTCTGTTAATCTGTGGTGAGTTAACCTTCTGTTAATCTATGCTGTTAATCTGTGGCGAGTTAAAATTCTGTTATTCTGTGATGAGATCAAATTCTGTTAATTGGTGATGGGCTAACCTACTGTTAGTCTGTGATGAGTTAAATTGATGTTAATCAGTGATGTGTTAACCTTATGTGAATCTGTAATTAATTAAATTTCTGTCATATGTGATGAGTTAGAGTGATGAATGTTTTTTGTGAGTTAAACTTCAATATTAAGTTAATCTTCAATAAGTTTTTCACTATCAAAACTGTTGTAAGTATATGTTTGTATGAAAATTAAAGGGACAATCCCGATAAGAACAGAGTCTCAAAAATTAAAGTCCGAGTATTTATGAAATTTATGGACCAAAATATAGTGGCTTGGTGTATTTACCTTGTCTCAAAATTTCAGCTCAAAATATTGAGTCGTTTGGACGTGAACGTCAACACTGCTTATCCGGACACGTAACCCTTTTAAGATTTCGGGTCAATTTTTTCATTGGGTGACCTGATAATCGATTAATGTTTCTTGAGAGGTCTATACAGTGAATGACCCATGCCCTGTACTTGATAACAAAAGGTAAATTTAACCTACATATTATTTTTATTGAAAAAAGTCTGGTTTTATCCAGATACTGTATGATAAAACGTTCTCCATTTCCAGATGAAGACTGTCAGGTTTAAGTTATTTACAAGCGTATCACAAATATCGGGTTAGTAGGTGGGCCTTAGGTTATGGATTTTAAAGAATTTTAACACAAAATTAAGCAGTTTTATTCCCCAAAAAGTTATCGGGATTGGCACTTTAATGCAGACTATAAACCTTTTTGTTTACCTGTTTTAGGTTTAATTTGTCATGGTAATTCTATGATACATTTCTTTATAAGATAAAATACCTGCATGATTTAATAAGTTTAACAATATTGATGACCGGATTTAATATCAAAAATCAATAGCTGACGACTATGTCTATTTATATAGTGATTACAGATAACCATTAAGTTCTGCACATATTTGTTTTAGCAAAAAATCTGCGTTGGTTAATTTACAAGTCACTGATCCTGCAATGCCTTGACATTTCGGTTTTATTAAAAAATCTTTTTACCGGTAGTTGATCAAAGTGGTTGGCAAAGTCACCTTGTTATCAGCAAGATTAATCTGATTGTGATGTAATTTGTATCACCTATTTTGAAAAGTTATCGCAATTCTTTGGGGGTTTCTGAAGCATAAAATCTCATCATTTGCGAGAGCAAAGTTAAACTGTTTGAAGCTGAGCACACACTGATTGTTGACATCTGACGTTGATGTTGCAGGTCTCAACATGACTTCCAATACATAATGCCGCAAAAATGAAGGAATCTGAATTTCAGACCTGCCTCTGAGTTCACAAAGCATTCTCAGACTTAAGATAGGAATTTATTAAAAAATTGTTTGCCTAATCTGAACTAAAATATAGCCCTCTATAAAACTTTGGTTATTTTAATGTATCTAATACATCGATTAGAAAGTATGTGAAAAGTTTTGTGTTTCAGTATCAAAGATTTTTCTCTTAAGCAATCATTGAAAGTTTTTAACTTAAGTCTGAGGATGCTTTGTGAACTCGGGGTCAGATTTTTCTTACTAAAATTTCAGTCTTTAATAAGTAGCAAGCTTTTTATTTTAATAAACATTTTGCTGCTTGAATATCACGAACCAGTTGTTAATGTGTGCATTGTAGATCATAAGGTCTGTCATTGAGTCAAGAGGTTTGGTTTTGATTCCACTCTTGTAAGCGACAAGGATTGTGATCGCCTGCCCAACCTCTTGGGTTTTCTCAGGGACCTATGGTTTCCTCCCACAGCTAAAGACCCATAAGCACAAGTAAATTATTGAAATCAAATTGAATCATATCTTAGTCCCAAAATGACCTGTATGTGTCAAGTGGACGTTAAACCCCAATTCTCTCTTACACGTCCCAAACACCTCAAAGTTTATTACAATACTGCAAAATTCATTATCAAGATAAAATTCATCTAAATAGATCAACCTGTTAAAAGGAATAGTAAAATTAAAATGCTTCATTGGTATCGATATACCAAATCAAGTTTTATTGCATCAGTATCATGACATTCCATAAAACTAATCAATGCACCAATGAAATCAGCAATTTTTTTAGTTTTACCAGTAATATAGATGTGAAAATCTGTGAAAATCCTTGAAAAACTGTCAAAACTGTTTTATGGTTGTCAACCATATTAAACAAACTTGAATAAATATGTTTTGGTTTGCTGTAGGCAAAGCTTACACATTCAGCTAAATAAAACATTATTCACATAACAGACAATTTTTAGTTGGATAAAAAGATCTGTAAAATAAAAGATGTGAGTTTTTTTATTCGTCTTGGAAATATTTTCCACTTGGGAATATTTGACTGTAAATAAACTAGAATAAAATGAATAATAAAATTGGGGATATTAAAGTTTTACAAAGAATATGCTCCTCTTTAATTTATGAGGACTTCAATTTTTTTTCTTCAATAAATAAATAGAACTAAAAATAGGTAGATTAAAGGACCTTAATCTATAAAATGTTAGTTCTACGTGGTTTCTTTTTTCTTATTATATAGATAGCCATGTTTGTTGAGATTTAATATTATGAATTGTAAGTGTAAAAGCAAATAAAATAACAGTAAAGCCGACTTAAACATTTTCGAGAATGCCTAAAAAATGTGAGATGAATTCATTATGCTAAATTATTAAGAAAAGTCATGTTGAATAAATAAGATATATTTTTTAGAGAGTTAATAAGTTTCAATTCAATATAAACCACCTTTGTTTGCAGGGCTGACATTTGTTTACTAACGATTTAAAGAGGAACGGAAACTTAAACTGTCACTCGGCCTTAGTCTGATACTCTTGCTTGGGGCTTGGTAAAATAGAGAATTTTGTTTATTTCTTTATATTTGCATAGTGTTGCATACTAAAATTGCAACCGAGAAGATGTGTTTTTCTAAAAAAATACTCTTCTTAAACACAGTTCGATACGGGTATTTTTAAGGATTTTATAGTCTTTGCCTGTGTCACTGGTGCAGATAGGAAGAATCTAAAAAATAAAGAATCTAGTCACACAGATGGGGGACAAGATGAATGTAAAAGAACACTTGAGAATCAGAATTCAAAGAATGATACATGGAAATGCCTCTTTCTGGGACAAAATTTACCCAATACCACACTGCTTCACATATGCTGCGCTGTATCATAAAGCCTGTCTCATAAAACCTGGCGAGGTTTTGAATCCCCTATTGTACGTGACAAGAGTAGGGTAACCTGTCCAACCTTTTCTCCGGGTCCTCCAGTTTCCCCCCCACTGCTAAAGATCCCTATGCGCAAGCGAATTATTGAACTTAAATGAAACCATTTGTTAGTCCCAAAATAACCCAGTTTGTGTTGAGTGGACGTTAAACCCCTTTTGCTCTATCCCTCTCTCTCACTTCACCAATATTCGTTGTCATTAGTCTAGTTTACATTACAGCAGATATACAATAAGACATTATACCCCACGTCATTTCATTTTTTTTGTTCCAAACTAATAACCAATCATTTATATGCATGAGAAGGAAATATAGAATAAATGTTTTTGTTCAATAGTTGTGATTTGGGATAATTAGTTTAACCTATATATTTCAAATATTGAATTGTACTTATTAGTTTTATGATTATTTACCGTTCTCACGGAAAGTTTGCTATCTGGTGTAATATTTAATATAATATTTTGACACCTGCTCTGATTTTCAGACTTGCCATATTTTATGTCTAGTAATTAGATAAAGAGGTGGGATAGATTTTTATAAAGAAAATATTGATCTATACAGTAATTGTGGGAATGGTTTGTAGAGCTGTGATGTGATATATACTAGATTGAAATGCAACTGATATGTTATGAATTCTTGCACACACATTTCAGGACATTAGCAACCACATTACGGATTTCTTTTAACCATTTTTTTTTTCAATGATGGAATTCAGCATTGTTTTATATCGACAGTTGGAATTCAAAATAAGAGTAGGACATAGTGATATTGCCGCTGTCTGGGGAAAATTTCCCTCATAGCGTTGTGTAAACACGATTTCATTTGCATGTAGATATTTTCAGACATGTAATTAAATCATCATCATCATCATCATCATCATCATCATCATCATCATCATCAGTTGTATTAAAACAGTCAGACATATGAACAGAACAGATTGATTCTTAGAACGTTCAAAAGGTAATAAACCTATCACAAACTTTTCAAAAACAGGGCTTAAAATAGTTTTCCTTAATAAGACATATAACAGAATTTACTCAAACTATATCGTGGTAATGAGTTCAAAGGGTTAATTCATCCTTGGATTAACCTAGAAAATATAACTTGATCATAAAAAAAACCTCAAGACATTAGTATAATACTTATATGTTGTAAATTACATTCTTTAGCTACCAGATATAATCCTTTACTGTTATTACTTATCAAAATACATATCCCACAATAATCTTTATTGATAAATTATTGGTTCTGGTTATGTATTATGGACTATACCCTACTTATTATTGTGATACTATTAATGGTTTTTAAATCCATGGATCCTGATTTTTAACAATAACTAGGTTTTAATAGCTTAATGTACTCAGATTGATTATTTTTCACATTTAATTTTAAAAATGAAAGAAAAATGAGCAGAGTTAGCTGAATGTTGCAATATTTTTTTTAATGCTGAATGGAATTGGACAGAGGTTGAACTTTCTCTAATTTGATTTTTTTTTTTTTTGCACAGGATTCAACTATAAAAGTTATATTAAAAAGCTATGTAACATTTTATTTTTAACAAGATGTATTGAAAGTTCTTATCTACTTTTGTCAGAGATGGATATAATGAATTCTTCTAATAGGGTTTCCATAATTGTAAATAATTTTTGTTTGTTGATAATGAATTTTGCGCATAGCACTGTGAATTCTAATAAGGAGTTTGTCTCAAAGGTTTAAATTACATTGTCTAAATATATTCCACAAAAATACATTATACAATTACAAGTTCAGTAAAATAAGTTCTTCTGCTATGGTTTCAGTCAAATATGTTCTTCTGTATATATGATTTCAGTAAAATATGTTCTTCTGTTACAATTTCAGTAAAATATGTACTTGTGTTACAATTTCAGTAAAATATGTACTTGTGTTACAATTTCAGTAAAATATGCTCTTCTGTTACAATTTCAGTAAATATGCTCTTCTGTTACAGTTTCTGTAAAATATGTTTGTTCATTATGATTTCAATAAAATATGCTTACGTTACGATTTCAATAAAATATGTTCTTCAATTACGATTTCAGTAATATAATAATATGTTCTTCTTGCTCTTCTTTTACGGTTTCTGAACTGATTTTGCACATTTTGCTATGAACTATGAACGTTTCATGACAAGGTTGAACTCTAATCAGGATTATGTGCCAAAGCTTAAAATTATATTGTCTTCTAATCCACAATTAGAGGTACTTCAATTAGCAGTATATCAGTAAATCATGAGGACATCACCAAAAGTTCAAATTCGGTCCAACTTGTTATTCCATATTTAAAGGGGTCAGGACACCCGTTTCAAGGTCACTGACCATTATAAGATAATAATGGCATGGTATATTGGTCATCTTAATGTCCTTTCTACATGGACGATGTATATAATTATGTGTAGGTATATAGAGGGAATAGAATTAATGGAATAGACACTGTAGAGTTAATTATATACAGGTTTGAGTTACTTAAATTCAGTTGTTATTGTCCAGTTAGAGATTTGACCTTGGATGTGTTACATATCTGTGTACTCTCTTAGTTATAGCCCTTTCTTTCTGATGATATTATATTATGAAGGATAAATGGATCATTTGTGTGTGTGAATAACACATTAAAATTGACGACAGACTTTTACGCAAAATTGAAGTGCTATATGGGGACCCTTTTTTCATCGACCTTCAATATATTCTGTCTATAATGCTTTCTTTGTGATAATTTTATGTTAGGAAGTGTTAATGAATTTTTGTGTGTCTAGGAAATCTGGGGATCTTTTTCACCTTGAGGTATGATGATATCTTTTTGTTATACGCCCACATTTTCATGTGGACGTATTATGTCGTCGCCCCTGTCCGTCCGGACGTCCGTCCGTCCGGACGTCCGTCCGTCCACAATTTGTTTGTGGACTCTCTACAGGTCACAATTCTTATCCGATTTTGACGAAACTTGAAATATAGGTTTATCCCCAAAAGATCTCGGTTCCTTTCGATATTGGCATGTATCGGATCAAAACTTCATGGATTATGGCCCCTGATTGTACGAAAAATCACGTTTTTAGCTTGTGGACCCTATAGAGGTCACAATTTTGAACCGATTTTGATGAAACTTGACATGCATGTTTGTAACCCAAAGATCTTGGTTCTTTTCGATATTTGCGGCTATCGGAATGTAATTTCTTGAATTATGGCCCCTGATTGTCCGAAAAATCACCCTTTTTAGCTTGTGGTCCCTCTGGAGGTCACAATTATTATTCGATTTAAAAAACCGTTTGATTATATCACCGTTACACCCTAAGGAACGTTGTGTTCGAATTTCGGGAAAATCGGACGAAAATTGACATACAAAATGGCCGCCGTTTGTACGCGAATACTGTTAAAAAATGGTATATAAAGGTTGTGGACCCTGTGGAGGTCACAATTTTGATTTGATTTTGATGAAACTTAAAATTCATGGTTATAACCTAAAGATCTTGCTTCCTTTCGATATTTGCGCAGATCGGATCGTAACTTTTTGAATTATGGCCCCTGATTATACGCAAAATCGCCTTTTTTTTAGCTTGGAGGTCACAATTATTATTCGATTTAAAAAAACGTTTGATTATATCACCGTGACACCCTAAGGAAGGTTGAGTTCGAATTTCGGGAAAATCGGACGAAAATTGCCATACAAAATGGCCGCCGTTTGTACGCGAATACTGTTAAAAAATGGTATATCAAGGTTGTGGACCCTGTGGAGGTCACAATTTTGATTCGATTTTGATGAAACTTGAATTTCATGGTTATAACCCAAAGATCTTGCTTCCTTTCGATACTTGCGCATATCGGATCGTAACTTCCTGAATTATGGCCCCTGATTATACGCAAAATAGCCTTTTTTTTAGCTTGGAGGTCACAATTATTATCCGATTTAAAAAAATGTTTGAATATATTACCGTTACACCGTAAGGAAGGTTGAGTTCGATTTTCGGGAAAATCAGACCAAAATTGCCATACAAAATGGCCACCGTTTGTACGCGAATACTGTTAAAAAATGGTATATCAAGGTTGTGGACCCTGTAAAGGTCACAATTTTAATTCGATTTTGATGAAACTTGAAATTCATGGTTATAACCCAAAGATCTTGGTTCTTTTCGATATTTGCGCATATCGGATCGTAACTTCCTGAATTATGGCCCCTGGTTATACGCAAAATCCCCCTTTCTTTAGCTTGTGGTCCCTCTGGAGGTCACAATTATTATCCAATTTAAAAAAACATTTGATTATATCACCGTTACACTGTAAGGAAGGTTGAGTTTGAATTTCGGGAAAATCGGACCAAAATTGACAGACAAAATGGACGCCGTTTGTACGCGAATACTGTTAAAAAAATGATATATCATGGTTGTGGACCCTGTATAGGTCACAATTTTAATTCGATTTTGATGAGGAAGGTTGAGTTCTAATTTTGTGAAAATCGTACCAAAATTGCCGGACGAAATGGTCGCCGTTTGTACACGAATAGTGTAAAAATATGGTATATCATGGTTGTGGACTCTCTACAGGTCACAATTCTTATCCGATTTTGATGAAAAGTCACATTTCTAGGTTGTGTACCGTCACACCATAATCATTGTCGGTTTCGAATTTCAATTATATCAGACTGGAACTGACCAACTAAATGGCTGCTCCCAATACAGTATGAAATACAGGACTTAATTAAAGATGTAGGAAAAATCACTTTCGGTATTGCTTGTTCTCTGTCCATCTCTCGAAAATGTGGGCGTATCCTGCCTGGCAGTGCCAGCCTATCTTTATGAAATTTAGTGACGCACGTCTGTAAATCTTTTGATCTCTTTAAGTTGCATGGTGTGCATTATTTTGCAGACGACAAAATTCAACCGGAATTCGAAGGATGTGTGGTAAGAGAAAGCCTATAATGATAACAGGAGCTGGTTACACAACGGAGCAAAATATAAACAAGGGAAAAAATTCAAGGCATGATTGTTGATTACATAAACCGAGTTCCATGTTAAACATACCTCCATATTGATCCCCTCCGCACATTGATTACTTTTAAAATTTGTCGATGGGCGGCGTAAGAAAATTGTAACTTGTATTGTATGTGCGTATATAGTTGTGTCTGCTATTTATAAAGATGTTCCCCCTGGTTGTGTGTGCTGACTGTATTGATATTTTCACCTGACGTAGCTGCAGCATTGAGATGATTTTGTAAGCCGTTTAAATAGAGATTATAGAGATAGTGGTTAGTTAATAACCCAGCTTATAACTGTTAATAGTTTACATGTGACGTGAATATAGTGGAGATCAATTTTTTTTATCATTTTTTTTCGGATACATGTGTTATTATTGTTAATATCAAAACTCAGTTTATTATGGGTTAGGTGAAATATTTATGTTGTTTTGTGTTTTATATCAAATTTCTGGTGGATTTTTGAAAATTACAGAAACAATTGATTCTTAATTTTTGGATACATGTGGTAATTAAAATTCAATTCATTGTGTGTTGGTGAATATTTAGGTTATATTTTGAATCAAATTTCTGGGGTAATTTTGAAAATTCCAGAAATTGATTTCCATCATTATCTTTTTTTTTTACTTGATAGATCAAGGTTTAGGTTTCATGTATTGGTGGAATTAGCTTTGATATTGTGTTTTGAATCTTATTTCTGGTGGAGATTTAAAAAATTCCAGAAACAAATCATTGTCAACTCACTTCCTTTAACTTCATAGATGAGGCTTTTCATCATATGTATTGGTGAAATTAGCTTCAGTGTAGTCATTTGAATCAAATTTCATGTGGAATGCAGAAACAATTTATTCTCTGTGCGGGCTTTATTTTTTAGCTTTGTAAATCAAGATTTTTGTTTCTTGTGTTGTCAAAAATAGTTTTAATATCGTGTTTTTACATCAAATTTCTTGTGGAATAAAGAAACTTAAAAAAACAATTGATATATTTGTGATTGCTTTTTTAGCTTTATAAATCAACCATTTGGTTGCGTATTGATGACATTAGCTTGAGGATAAATTAAGCAGTGTTCCAATTGATTTTGTGTCGGGGAAAGAAATTGAGTTAAAGCTGTGTTTGTACAAGATGTGTTTTTGAATAAGTTGTTGGGAGTTATGAATGGAAACTTATTGAAATATATTAAATATATTATTCTATACTTGTAATAAATTCTATAAATATATTAGGGTGTGGTATGAAAGAGTTAGCTGTTATTCATTTTATAGTGCATCTAAAAGAATATGCAACTATTTTAATTTTATAAAGAAAGGAAACGTGAGGTGTTAACTCCTCTTACAGTACTTTAATTATTTTTAAAATTACATATATTTCTGTAAAGTTGTTTGGAAGGATTTTGCCTCGGCAGCAAAATTTTAGTTTACTACCCCTTCCCACATTTCAAATTGTGTTAACTAAGCTTTGTTACATCAGATACCTGTTCGAAATGGCTTATATGTAGTTGTTGCTTATCCCACAGTTCAAATGGCTGGTATATATGTAGTTGTTGTTGTTTATCCCACAGTTCAAATGGCTGGTATGCAGTAGTTGTTGTTTATCTCACAGTTTATATTCAGTGGTTGTTGTATATCCCATGGTTTATATTCAGTAGTTGTTGTATATCCCATGGTTTATATATACATTTGTTTATCCCACAGTTTATATGGCTGATATGCACTCTATGGTTGTTCAATATCATTAAAAGTCGTTTTTAAGTAGAGCCATAACATTTATGGATTTACTACATTTAAGAATATGGAGGTAAACTAAGAAATGGTAAACCTATAAAGATGTCTTTTTGCTAAAGTTGTCGCTATTGTTCATCCCACGATGTACACAACTGTATATGCAATAGTTGTTGTTGTTTATCCCACAGTTCATATGGGGGGTATGATCTAATTGTTTAATATCCTTAAATGGCATTTAGAAGTAGAGGAATAATATTTATAAAAAACACAACTTTATGGATTTACTACTTGTAAGAATAATATTGAAATAAACCAAGAAGTGGTAAACCTATCAAGTTGTATTTTTATAACCGTTGTTGTTGTTTATCCCATGGTTCATTTGGCTGCTACACAGTAATGGTTATAATTAATTTATAGGTAATCAGTTTTTAGTAACACATTAATCAATAGATCAATAGGTACATATAGGTTTATAAGTAAAACTACTATTTATTAACTGACTTTCAACATGCGTGGCTTTCAACTCTGTACATAACATGTGGAATCGGAAAACATGGTCTGATGATTTCACATAATTATTACAGGTGATATTGTTTTTAAAGGTCTGTGCTATACTTTTAGGAAATGGTGCCTGCGACACTTGCGGTTCCTTACTGTGTCTTGGACTGTTCTATCTTGTAATGAAAGAGTTTAATTAGGTCATTTGCTGTAAACTAAAAGAGTTTGTGTGTTGTAATTACGATGCCAGACTTACATTATAAGGAGCAAGATCGCTAGTTTAATGTTTTGCGTTTTCTCCAGTACACCAGTTTTCTCCTACTGTAAAATGACCTGGTCTGTCTAGAGTAGAATGGTTTTGTTCCAAATGACCATTTGTCTCTAGTTTTTGTTAAGAATTTGTCTGAGAATGGGTTAAAGGGTTTAACATCATTTGATTTAGAATACTTTCAACGACCACATTTGTCTTGTGTAATATTTTGTGTGTGGTGTATTCACCCTGCACTTATTAGAGACTGCACTGCTGTTTATGTATTGAAGTAGCTGTCCAATGAAAGAATACAATCAGGTTTCATTTGTTTTTAAGAGTGCAAAAATTTGTGATTTTTTTTTCTGTTTGTATCCTACTTGGTTCGGGTTTGAATGTTTGCGAGAATCAATTTCATTTGAGGATTGTGTGTGTGAAATCTGTCGTATATTGCAGTGTATCACGGTGAAATTGAATACAGTCAAGGCCATTTAAACATTAATTCGTTGATTCATATTGGATATTGGTAATATTACTGGTACAGACTCGTGTGGTAAATTTGCTATGTATCGGTGACAGATTCAAGTGCTATTATAAGGTTGTATGTACTATTAGGCTGTTTAAACATCATTCGAATCATAATGAATATCGGCAATATTGTTATTACTGGGTGATGTGGTAAATTTACAATTAATCGTTAACAGAGTCATATGTTAAAAAATTGTACTTATTCTTTTTGGTGGCTTAAAAACAAAGTTTTGGGAAAAGAGCTTGTCATTTTTCTCCTGCTTTTAAACAATAACAAACTAAACCATCTTTATTTAATGAATTCCGTGTATATTTTTTTGACTTCAATCCATTGTTATAAAAATTATAATGTCAGGTATACAGAACTTTAAGAAAAGGTGTTTTTGGCCATAGATACATAATTTACAAAAATTTTATATATTTTTTTGAAAGTGCACATGAATACAATCTTTGGTAAATTCATAAATAGTAGAAAGTTAAACCAAGTTTCGTTTCATGTTTGATAAATATGCATTTTAATAAAACTTTTATGATGGTAGATTGGGAAATACAAATAAATACAACTTTGGTCCATTTATAAATAAAGCTGGTCTGATTTGTAATTTAAGAGCACAGGCAAAAGTTCATTTTGTAATCCATGTGGTGAAGACAGTAAGCATTGTACATGGGTTATCTTAACTTCATCAGTCGCATCAAATGATGTAGTTAATTAACTTCATCATATTGATTTCAATATTTAAATTTAGGCCAGATCAATTTAATTTTCTGTTTTTTCATGGATTGGATAAATAAATAGCCACTTATAAATCATGTGACAATTCTTATACTTAGAATGTCTAAACTTGGACATGTGGAAATGTGGTATTAAAAACTTTGAGAAGGGAAACTATCTATTTTTGATTTTTAAATCATTTTTTTCTCCGAGAATCGGGACACAACATTGGAATTGATATCCCTGAAGAACAAAAGTTTGATTTGATGTGGCCTGATCATATTGATTTCAGTATTCAATATTTGGCATTTAATGTTTGGATCATGTATTTGTAGAAATCAGATCGATCATGTATTTATTGAACTGAGATCAATCTTTTAAAGTCGAAAATGGAACGAATGACACCCGGATAATGCTTATTATTTACACGATGTCCAGATTTATAATAGAAAAATGAGTGTGTAACATTCCAGTAGAGCTTATTAAATCCTTTACTGATAGGAGGATGTGACTTTGAAGTGTAATGTCCAATTTAGATCAGATGAGGATGTGATTTTAAAGTGTAATGTCCAATCTCGGAAATTATTTAGATCAGAATTTATTTTAAGACAAATATCAATTGTGTTTGGATTGTCGATTAAATGTGTGGAAATATTTAATTAAAGTCGCCACACTGGCGATCAACACATTATGTTACAAATTGGACGTGCGGAAAATGATGTGATTGGAAATACTTGTGTTTTGTTTTTATAATGAAGAAAAAACAATGTGACAAATGAAAAGAATTCTTGGATTCCAAAATGGAAACCAAAGCGACTGTTCAGCTTGTGCCATTTAAGACACATGTTTTGATCAAGGATTATACAAAGCTACCGACTTAGTCAATTTGTGTTAATTGAATTAAATAGTGAGCTGTTTTTAGTTAAAATGGGCAGCATTGTTTCTAGTAATGGTAATAAAGTGCCATACGTTCTTGGTTTATCTTATACAAAAGGTAAGACTTTGTTCAACACCTATATAATTTTATTAAAGCTGATGATAATTATTTTCATATTATCAGAAAATATATAATTTTTTTACCAGAATATCAATAATGGATAAACTCACAGAAAATGTTGCAAAATTTTTAATTTATCATATCTTAGTAAATACTGAGACGGAAAGAAATTGAAATATCTTTTGACTGATATTCAATTCTGAGATTCAACTTTCAAGATGTTATATTTAGAAAGGCTTCCAGAATCCATGAAATGATGATCCGCAACTTTATAATTAACTGTTTTTTTTCCATCATTAAATTTATCCTGGCTTATGTTTCAAACATGTTTGTTCAATACACAGAATATCACTCTATTTGCTTCTTGACGATTCTTTTTGAAATTCTAAAGGATTTATACATACTTATGGAGACAGGTGCAATGTAGGAGGGGAATTTGGGGAGGGGGTGCATGAATTTATTTATTCCTCAAATACTAAACACCACAGATGCATGTATTTTCCTTGTCATGCTCACACATACTACCCTTGACATGTGGGGAAAATTAGAAAGATCCTTCTTGAGGGGTTTGGTGGTCAAGTGGTCTAATGCATGTGCTTTAGATAGTAAGGTCTGTTATTAAGTTAGGTGGCAGGGATTTGACCCCATGCATGTATTTGAAAGGAATAAGATCCTCTGGTTTCTTCCAACTACTAAAATACCTCTAACACAAAATGCTAGTGGACATTGAAATCTCTTTCTCTCTATGTTTCTCTCCCTGAGAGTTCAATGTCCTATAAGCACACAGCCCTTGAATTAAAGGGTACAGCACCTGTGTATAAAGGCATGTACATACATATATATAATGTATATTGTTATTATTTGGAGCGTAAAAGAGTATTTCTGTCAATATATTATTGATTGCTGTTTGAGTATATAATCCTATTACTGATGAATATATTATTGTATATAATGGAAAACATTAATCACGGAAAGGCTGTCGATCATGTAGAGGAATTCTTTAATTGATCCTAGTTAATAATTCAGAAACAGAAAATAGAAAATGTTAAAAGTCCTTTTATTTTTAGCCAGTAAACCATTAAATATTAATAATGTAATGTACATTGTACAAGTTATAATTTTATAAGTCAAAAGTTCAATGTATCTACCAAGATAAATTTTGTTAACACTATTTTCAATTTCCTACAGTATGATAATGTAAGGGTTAAATACATGCGATTTAAATCATAAGGACTGTCACTGAGTCAAATGAATGGCTTCTATCTATACCCTGGGGGGTGGGATGGCCTAGTGGTCTAGAGTGCCGCGCTTCGACCTCTAGCTGGCCGGTCACCTCTGGCTTGCGGCTGTGGTTTCGAGCCCTGGTGTGAGCGTATGTGGCATGGAGACAGGGGCGCCTTCTCAACCTCGTGGGTTTCCTCCGGCACTCCGGTTTCCTCCCACTGCTAAAGACCCCTACGCGCAAGCGAATTATTGCAATAAAATTAAACCATGTGTTAGTCCCGAAATGACCTAGTTTGTGTTGAGTGGATGTTAAACCCCATTTCTCTCTCTCTCTCTCTCTCTCTCTCTCTCTCTCTCTCTCTCTCTCTCTCTACCCAACCTTTTTGCCTCCCACTACTAATAACCCCTATGGCCTACATGCATTTTTTTGTTGCCTAAAGATAGGTCCTGTAAAACATGACACAAGAAAATCATTAAAATAAAGTGTAAAGTTGCGTAAATACCTTAAAAGCAAAAACTATCTTGCAATCCTACGCTAGTCTCCTGAATAATTAAAATTAAAATATAGTAATTAGGAATGGAGATGTGCCATTTTCCAATGTACATGCATTTTAAAGTAAACAATTTTTTTTCTGCGGTTTCATGATCAGGATGAAAGAAATAATTGTCTTTGATATGCCAACATTTCAATTTGGTATTTATTGTGATCACACTGACTGTCTGTCCATTGATCCTTTCATATTGCAATTCAACAGCTACTCCAGGGCTCAAGCTGGACTAAAACTTTAGGGGGACTTGAAGAACACCATTTTGAATATCAGGGCGACTTCTGGAAATTTAGGGGGACTTCAAGACAATTGCCAACACCAGCCTCATAGATAAATAAACAAACAAACATTTAATTATTCCCATTTATTTTTCAGTTTAATCATCTGCATCATTCATCTATCTTACAATATAAAAAATAACAATATGATATATATGATGTGCTCTTGTCTTGCTATTGTGAAAATAGTTTTCCATTCTTCCAAATCATTAAAGCCGCTTTAAAATCAAATTTTGACATTTATGGTCCATCTTCAGAAATCTGTATTAAATCAATTAAACTTTTATAATTGATCGACGTTCTGAAGTTGGATTGGATTTTGTTTTGGGTTGAAAATCTCCTTTCTATATACATTGGCTGTAGTTATCGGAATGATCATTACACATTTTAATATCATAATTAAATTGGGCATACCATCTCTGTAATTAGAAGTCATTGTATTAACAATGTCTATGAATGAATATGTTGCATAGCTGTCAACAACTAAATCTCTTGTACATTCTGTATCCGACCATTGGCACATTGTAGAATATTCAGAACTCCTTTTAAGACGAAAATTATCGTCTGATCCGTTTGAAATTGATATGTCTGCTAGTATTTTCATAAATTAGTGGACAATTAAAATAAAGAACCCGATCAAATTACAACAATGTCTGATAAGAACCTTGTTGACCTCTTGATAAAATTTGTAAACAGTCTTTAGACGATTTGTTTTAAATTATTCAGCATTGTTTACATTAGAGACCATGGACCTTATAATACAATAAGGCTGATCCCTATTAGAGACAGCAAGATGCCTATTAAATTTTAACAACTGATTGTGAGTCTCATTTAGGGCTATTCTATTTCAAAATTTTAACTGTTGTTCAGTTGTGTCCTCTGACATTTATTTCACTGTTGGGGTATTATATGCCTTCAACTTGTCCATCCTTCCATCAACAATTGATTATAAACATGACAGTGGCTATAGTTTTTAACAGATTTTTTTCAAATTTGGTTTGTGCAACATTGGGGTCATGAAGGAATAAACCTTATCGATATTCAGTGTTCTGCAACCTTATATATATTTTAGAGTTACTCCCAATTTTTCCAAAAACCTTATTAACATGATAAATGCTAGAGTTTTTAACAGATTTTCTTCATATTTGCGGTGAAGCATAATATTAGAGTCATGAGCTATTTAAACAGCTTTTATTTTATCGAAATTTTTTCGGGGGATTGATGAAAATAAAAAGCTAAAATGGAGATAGGAAGACTCTCCTGCAATCAGTCGTACGACATGCTCTATCGAACACATGAACTTGATGATAGTTTTGAGTTGTATTACAATAACTTTGAAAAGGATTACAATAATTATTCCTTCCATTTATCTGTTTTAAACCATCTCTTGTAGGACTAGCCAACAGTGAACACAGCATCGTATTGGAAGTTGTGATATACTGGATGCCTGCTCAACACCAGAGGTTTTCTCCTGGTACTCTGGTTTCCTCTTATTTCCAAAGAGGCCTTGGTTTCCTCTTCCATCCAAATAGCCGTTGGTTTCCTCTTCCGTCCAAAGAGCCTTTGGTTTCCTCTTCTGTCTAAAGAGCCCTTGGTTTCTTCTCCCGCCCAAAAAGCCCTTGGTTTCTTCTTCCATCCAAAGAGCCCTTTGTTTCCTCTTCCATCCAAAGAGCCCTATGCACAAGCCGATTTTTAACTATTTATTATCCATCTTTTCAGTTTGTCGAGAACATCAGTTTAAGGATAAATATCTGTTTTACCGATTTGAAGATGACGATGAAGGTATTGGAACAATTCCTACTACTATGGAGAAGAAAGAGAGTGAGGACCGTCTGCCAGATACGGTTCTTATGTTGGCTACCATTGGTCCAGATGCCATGATGAGAATGATTCTTAGAAAACCGTAAGTATTTATTATTTTTCTCCACCCAAACAAAATTATGGGAAATGCATCAATGGGACAAATTTTGCCTGGACAGAAACGTGTGAACAGAGGACCTTGATTCGTTGTCCCATTCATCCATCTGTTCACCCACGACACTCAGATTCATATAGCTTTTGAGTCCTGTTCTGAACCATCTGAAATATGCAAACAAGAGGCGGGCTCGTAGCCAGCACATAAAATTTGGTGGGACTGAGGATGTGGCCGGCTAAAAACAGTCCTAAGCAGGGATCTTAATCGGCTGTTTTTTGTCGGCTTTAGCCGATTGATCTTTTATCTAGCCGAATAGTAAAACAATGAATCGGCCACTATGGCATCATATATCAATCTACTTTCGGCCGATTTACAAAGAGTTAATTATCATGCTGATTGATAAAACAATGAACAATAAGCCACTACGGTGTCATATATCAATCTATTTTCGGCCGATTACAAAGAGGTAATTATTACTCGTCGATTAATTAACCCATCAAAGAGTCAATCAATGCAATGAATACCTTCAGTGTCAATCCTTCTCGGCTCATTTCATAAATAAACAACTTCGTTGAGTTAATTCATGCCAAGTACGGTAAAAGAATAGCCGAAAATAATGGCAGCGTTGACCTTGAACTTCAAGCATGCACATAGGCTTTGTATTTGGAAGTTCCAAAAGCTGGAGATCCTCCCACACCCAATATAGGTTACCCAAAGTTGAAGACCAGAAGATATTTTAGATCCGAACAGTTAGCTCCTTTCAAACGTCTTTCGTTTGATAAAAATTCGCAGAAAATGTTTTGTCTCATTTAAGTTATTAAAGTCTACTTTTTGCGAGTACCGGTAACACTAAAAATAAACTAATCTCAATCACAATTGGCCACGTGACCGTTCGCCCGTACGGCATATTTCCGAGCCCCGACTATTCACGGAAAATAATTTGGTCTACATTGTTTTATAATTGACAAGTGCTTACAAATATACTTTTATATATTGACAAATGTTTACGTATAAAATAATTAGAAACGAACTTATTTGTATTTGCTTGTAGTTTTTCTTTTTACTAAATTAATTCTAACTTCCGAGTCCCGACTATTCACGGAAAATAATTTGGTCTACATTGTTTTATAATTGACACGTGCTTACAAATATACTTTTATATATTGACAAATGTTTACGTATAAAATAATTAGAAACGAACTTATTTGTATTTGCTTGTAGTTTTTCTTTTTACTAAATTAATTCTAACTTCCGTTTGTTTGGATGAAAGCAAAAGTAGATTATGCATTATGCAAGTTGCCAAAATTTGACTATAAATTTCGATAATGTATGGATATATGAATACTAGTATGTAGAAGTTATTATTATAATATTATACGGAATACCGTAACGTTGTGCAATTATTGACGTGAATAAAGTATGCATAAACCAACATGTCTGTTGTTCAAAAGACGACTATCCGTTAGGGGTGCCCGTGGCCGGTTCATTTCAAAATGGATTAAGAACCCTGGTCCTAAGAAATCATTATTGTTAACAAAATATTTGGGGGGCTTATTCGATTTTGTATTAATGTGTTGTGATTGTTGTAATTTTATATTAGTTGTACAAGTATTAATCTGTTATTATTATTACTAGATACTATTCCTTGCCATCCTTCCATCTCTGTTATGTTTCCCTTTCAAGATATCTTTCCGAAACCTCTTTTGAGTAATTGTTCCCTTTACTAATTAGAAATTTCTCAGATTTAGTCCATGGAAGAGAGAAATGGGATTTAACGTCCACTCAACTTAAACCAAGTCATTTTGGGTCTAACACATTGTTCCTCCTTATTTCAGTACTTCGCTTGCACGTAGGGGTCTTTAGCTGGGGGAGGAAACTGGAGGACCAGAGAAAACCCAAGAGGTTGGACAGGCGACCCTACTCCTCGTCATGTACAACCAGGGAATCGAAACCACGCCAGTTGACTCAATGACAGACCTTATACAGCATGCACATGCTTACTATTCGTCCATTCAACACTTCCCCCCCCCCCCCACAATAAACCGCAAATAATACGCTACTTTATTTTTGGGCATACTGAATCCATTTCACAAAGATGTATCTTTATCGTTATTATGTTTCAGATTCCCTTGTGTATGTAATATGGAGAGACAAATTACTTTTACATTGATTTTCTAAAATCTCCATAATTATTTCCATTCAGTCAACACAAATGTGTTTGTTGCTTGATGGAGATGATGAAGAAATAAAATAACCTTTGGGATTTATTTTTACAGTCCTCTTGAAAGAACTACGGAAGATTTGGAAATAGTTTATGAGGAATTGCTTCATATCAAGGCTTTGTCTCATCTCTCAACTATGGTGAAAAGAGAATTGGCTAGTGTGTTGATATTTGAATCTCATGCAGAAGCTGGGACTGTATGTAAGTAACCGTCACAATGTATAAATATTAATTTATAACACATACTTATAGAAGAACGCTAGCTACATTTGCTCAGTGAGTAAGACGTTGGCTTGCTAATAAGGAGGTCTTGCGTACACTTTGGCAGGCATGTAAAAGAACCCTTGACAGTTTTGGAATTTGAAATAAGAGTACTGGTATTAGGCCATAAAGCGGCAGTCCTTGTCAAATTTTTGTCATAGCACACTCTATGGCATATGCCTGTCTTCTTTGGCTCTGCAGAAAAGTAGGATGTTAAACCCTATTTCAGTTCATTTTGTATGGAAGAATAATTATTTGGGTGACGTTTTTTGAGAGTATTCTCTAAACTTGCTTGAAAAATTGAGAGAATACTCTACGAAACTTCTCCCAAATAAATTAGTTCCTGCATGTGTTATAGTTTATTGCTCTATTCAGTTACTAGATTATTAATGTATAAATACAAACCAAACCACCCAAATTTAGTAACTGGTATAACAATATTTCCTTCCTTCCTGGCAGACTGCAACAGTTTCTAGCTCCATTGTTACTTTTAATAGGAAACAGCTGAGAGGGTGGAGTGGGTGTTTGACTAAAGTCATCTTGTGACAATTGCATATCAAAATCTACTGAAATGTGTCACTACATGTGGTTAGATCTAATTGATAAGGTCAATTTCAAGTTTGGTTAGAGTTCACATGATGTAAACAGGGTTAGCACTAATCCCAACCCTAACCCTAACCCTGGACCTAGCACTAATGCTTATTCTCAACCTAACCTACAATCTCGGCAACATTGAGCTGGCCTTAATGAATAGATTTAGCCCACTCAGGCCCGTATCTAGACACCATTAAGGGGGGGGGGGCATTACCTTTCGGTAGGGGGGAACATTTTGAGGAAATTTTCGGAAAGGTCATTCTAACAGACTGTTGTAATCTTCATGCTATGTAGTTACCTAGGCGTCTAATAAGCATTTTAAAATAAGTATTCAAACAAAAAAAAATAGCTTTTTTAGGTTAATATAAGGAACTGTGTATACTTTAATGATTGTTAGCAATTTCTGAGCGGGGGGGGGGGGGCATTTCACGCGGGCGGGGGGGGGGGCATGTCCCCCTGTAGATACGGGCCCGAGCCCACTACGCGTTTAACAAGATAAGGTGACCCTATTTCTCTCATATTTGGATGGGGAGGTGGGTGGCGTTGCATCTCAAGGTCTGTCACAGAGTCAGTGGCAAGGTTTCAATTCCCTGCTTGTAAGTGACAAGTGTTGGGTCGCCTACCCAACTTTGTGGGTTTTCTCTGGGTCCTCTGGTTTCCTCCCACTGCTAAAGACCCCTTCTCACAATAGAAAATTAAAATGGGCCATAATAACCTAGTCTGTGTTGTGTGGACTTTAAACCCCATTTCTCTGTCTCACTTATTTGTGAAAGATATTTTGATATTTCAGTATTTAATCAAGGTGACGTAGGCAAGTCATGGTATATTATATTAAAAGGATCTGTTAATGTTGTTATTTATGGGAAGGTAAGAGAGTTTTAGCTGCACATTAGTTTTATTTTCATACACATTTGATATAAATATTATTTTTACTCTACAAGAAAATATAATTATTAGTACAACAAATGATGATGTATGATTTTCTGATAAAAATATTATCATTAATCCTTATAAGACATATAGAAATAGATCTCACTAAAAATAAACACACTTATATGGATATACTACTTCTGAATTTTATTGACATGCTACGTTTCAATACACATACAGGTATCGTTATCAAGCAAATAAATGTTTATTTTTATATTATCATTAGTCAAAAAATAACTGATTATGTTATGCACGATTTTCTGATAAAGATATTATTATAAGTCAAAAAATAACTGATTATCCGTGATTTACTGATGAAAATATTATTATTAGTCAAAAAGAACTGATTATCAATGATTTTCTGATCAAAATAAGAATGATAAAAATGATTAAACATCAATTTAGATCAAATTACATTAAAAAGAAAATGTTATAGTTACACTTGGATATCTCAGAATTAGAAATCCACTTAACTTAAGGTTGTTAGTTATGTATCATCACACTATACAAGATAATATACTATATAGGTGTTTATATACATATACTTATAGGTGTAAGTAACTAATATATTATTCTGATTATACTAGAGACTATGTTTGAATATACATCAGTATATTATATGTAGATATATATCTGTATTACTTATTCAGTAGCATGGATAGTGTTTGTACTAACAAGTACAGGGTATCTATACATTAGGAACCGGATGTAACGTCATTGTAGCCATCTTGCAATTGCAACCGTCATATCAATATCAAAAATTAGAATCTGTTAATCCATTCATAATTGTCATGTAAATTATACTTGAATTGGCTGAGCCTCAGGGTTTTTTTTGATAAGTGTCGTTCCCAAGAACAACAAGACGAAGAACCAGATGAGTATTGTTTGTAGACAAGTTACTGGTTTTGGTACCTGTACAAATAATAATTGCTTCATTTATACAGCACAACATTTCAATCTGAAGCTTGCTCTATGTGCATTGGAGAACTGTCTTAACATTGGATACTCTTCCTGAAAAAATGTGTCTTAAGCAAAATTTGGAAATTCTGTACGGTTTGGGCTGATATTATATGCTCCATAAGGATTATAAGCAATGGATCAATTACCAAACGCTAATGCAGGGGCGTGGTGAGGGCAATTATTGAGAAGAAATTATGAGTAACAAAAAAGATTTTGGCACAAAAACCCTTTTACTGACCGCGGAGCTGTGGCTGGCGAAGCCGACCACCGCGAGCGCCGAAGGCGCCAGCCCGCGGCGGGGGGTCCGGGGGGCCGTCCCCCGTGAAAATTTCGAAAATTAGAAGCCCAGAAACGCAATCTCCAGCAATCCGAGACAAGAAATACGGTAATAAAATATGATTAAATTTTCCAACTTGACTCTTTCAAAATTGTTTTAATTGGGTCAGATGAAACAATTTTTCCACTTACAAATGTTTTTCATTTTTTGAGTAATTTGATTGTGATTTTGGCGCAAAAACTTTTTGGCGCATGAGTATGGCTACTCATGAACTCATTCTCACCACGCCCCTGCGCTGATGTGATAGCATATGAATTAGTAAATGATTTTCATTTAGTTTGCTCAATATTTTATGATAATGCTATTAAGTTTGTTTTGTAAAATATATTATGTATGAATATTTTATTGTAGGGCATTGTCTGTACATTACATGATGGAGATGATTTTGGAAAATTAGCACTTGTTAATGATGCTCCCAGGTAAATATATAGAATATCTTAATTTTTAATCTACATAAGTTATTAATGATATATTGTGCTTGTTCCTCCATATTATTATAAAACTGTTTATATCACAACACAACATAGTTTTATGGATAGCAATTACTATATTATCTATTATATTATCTATTATATTATCTATGTTTATATCATTTGTTAATTTTATTTTCAAAATTGATCACAAACTGAATCTGTGTTTGACCCAAAAAGTAAAAATAATTACTATGGCCACTTAATTTTTTTATTAATTTAAAGATACATTAAGTAAGATTTAGATAAAGAACTAACCATTCTTACTATAATAGTCCGAAAATAGATAATATAAAATGAAAAATATGAAAATTTAATTCAAATTACTCTATTGCAAGCGAAGATATTAGCTGTTGAAGCTTTGACAAGACGTGTGCAATAATTTCAACCACGGTACTGGTTGTTCGAAGCTATGTCTCGTCCTATCATTTTTAGCTTGAATCAAAGTAAGGCTGAATGTTCCAATCTATTTAATATTGGAGAAATCCGATGCCATCGAGAGTTGATTATGGCTTGGATGACATAATTAATGTCTAATTGATAATTTATAAACCATTTCAGGCCTAAAGAAAGACTTGCAATAGGCAGTTTTCGCTCTTGCATAATGTTTGTTTAATTCATATGTAATAAGGGTTATAATTTGTTTTTCAGAGCTGCAACTATAGTTTTAAGGGAAGATAACTGTCACTTCCTTCGTGTAGATAAAGATGATTTTAATAGAATTTTAAGGGTAAGAATTTAACCTTTGTTTTAAAGATATACATGAACAATATAGAAACTGCTGTGATATAAAACAATACGGACCATACAAAGTAATAAGGAATGGAGTGGGGGGGTACAAAAAACTGTAGGGCAACAGAACAAATTTTAGGTATTTTAGGATATATCAAGATGGTGTTAACCATAATCTATGAAGAGATGGAGTCTGTAGCAGAGGATAATGGGGAACGCAACAGATGATGGTGGGGAAAAACAGATGCAGGTTGGGATTGAAAGATATATGTTGGTTGGGTGTCCCAACCAACTTATGACTGAAACAGATGATGATTGGAAACAGGTGATGGTGGAGACCAAACAGATGGTGTCTGGTTCAGAAACAGATGATGGTGGTGGCCATAGCAGGTGGAGGTGGAGATGTGGACTTAAATAGATGATGAAGGAGACCAAAGCAGATGCTATTGGGGACAAAACAGATGATGGTTAGGATAGTAACAGACATTGGTTGGGACAAGCACTGAAAATCTTCGGTTTTGCTTTATATTTATGTCTATTCTTATATACATAATGGGATGTAGAAACTAATGCTGTTGATACAAGCTATAAAATCCTGGATTAATCACCTTTATTACAGGATGTTGAAGCCAATACTGTTCGATTAAAAGAACATGGACAAGACGTGTTGGTGTTAGAGAAAATACCTACTAATATCAAGTCTCAAGATGGGTCCGTGCAATCACATTACAAGTAAGTATATTTAATTTGAAAGAGTTACAGGAGGATAAAAAGCCATGTGTGTCTTTGCAGATGGAGGACCCACAGTCCAATTCTAAACAAATCGCATTTCCACATCCAAACAAATCGCATTTCCACACCGAAACAAATCGCATTTCCACACTAATCAATAAATAAACATGTCAGTAGTTCATAGATGGTTAAAGATGCAACTTTATTGCATCACAGTGTACAGGTAGAACCCTGAACCAAAGGTATTATAATTCTGAATCTGGAAGTGACATTGCAACACCACCAGGCCATCGACTAGAATGCTCTTGGTTAGAATCACAGTATCGGCTGAGAATACTCTCAGGATCTTTCAAACCCCTTTCACAATTCTCGGGAGTAGTGCCTGGAGTGTTCACAAATGATAGGATGAAAAAGTTTGATCCACTGGTGTCCACAATGACATGCACATATTAAAAGAACCATCAACGGTTGAAATTCAATCAAAGTATTGTGTTGACAACATGTTTAAAGTAAATCTGTGGAAAGACACAATATACAGACATCCCGAACATACACATCAGATCAAGTGAATGGATCCGGGGGCTAGCCTTAAGTATCCACCCCACTGCGTTGTATAGACTTCACCCAAACAGAATACCGAACTAATATCTGCCTTGTTTTTATTTTGTGCAGGTATTCTGTTATGGCTGGGACACCTGAGAAAATGTTAGAACATCTTTTAGAAACTAGATTAGATAATAAACAAGATGAAAACTCAGGTGAGTAACTTGTTTTGTAATTATATAAATCAATTGATACCATTATTATCCTATCAAATCATCCAGCAGAATCAAATTAGTCATTTTCAAACTTTTGTTATTAAATCACTATAACTGTTTACTCAGTGTTGTATAACTAGCCCAGGTCACTCCTGACTGCCAAATGTTAGTCTCTGCAAGCAGCCCTAGTGTGGCCGCCAACCCAAAACAGGCAAATATCAGTCTCAAATATATATGCCTTATATTTAGATTTGAGGATTTGAGTGAAATTATGTCATTCAGTTACCATTGTTGCATTCTTTCAGATCTGGTCATTTGATATTGATTGACTCCGTAAGAGCTGGACAGGGCATCTTTAAGACCAACATTTGTCGTCCGTATCTGAATTGATTTCTTTTCCACTTTCAGATCAGTTTTTAGAAGATTTTTTACTTACCCAAGTTATATTTATGCCTAATGAAAGACTGTGTAAAGCTCTGATGAATCAATATCCTTTTCTAATAATAATAATCATCAAAGGATCTTGACTGTATTTTTCTCAAGTAAATATTATCGTTATAGAAGTTACCACAGAACATATTGACTTTCCATAATGAAAATATACTTTCATTAAAAGAACAACATGCTTGATCATCTACTACAAATATCTCAAAAAAGTAAAAAATATGTTTTATGTTAATGTTTGTGGCTTCATTTTTATTTTATACTTAAATGTTTACTCATAGATTATTTGTATCTACATGATTTTTAACAGACCTTTAGTTCTTTATTTAATTGTCCAGTACTTTCATTTTTAAAATGGCCCTTTCACAACTGATTTGAAGCTATTTTCATCAAAATAAATCCAAACAGATGCTACCATGTTAATGTCAAAATTGTCTGTCAGCTTCACTCAATAAAAAAACACCCACAAGAACGGATTAAAAGATTCTCTAAAATTTATATGTTCCTTAATACAATGCTACCTATCATGCGGAGGTTACACAAGGTACAGATAGAGAAATAGCTGATTATATGTTGACTCACAAGAGAAGAATCGTCCATTTTGTTCAAGAATGGTATAGCGTGACAACTGATGCATTCCAAGAAGACCCTAAAATACAAGGATTTGTCGAGGTAATTCTTTAATTAACAAATTACCACAGTTCATTTGCCATTATTATCCTCTGAGAAAGTTAAGGGAGAGGAGATTGAACTGCAGTCTTATCTGTCACCGTCTAGAATATAGATATGCACTTATGGCAGGGCCATCTAATGGCACTCTGGGCAGTTGCTGGGAGTCCTACGCTAATCTATGTATGTTGTGAATTACTGTTTAAGCACTGGTTTTCTTGGAAGTACCAATACAATAAAATATATTTTTAATTTTACACACCATTTACATTTGTATTCCTATGAATGATTGTGTAGTTAGGGTCTCCAGTGCACTGTTTCTGCCCGGGGATCTACAATGCTGATAAGACAGCTGTGCAGTGCTCACTCTGGGTTCCATTTTTTTTCCGCCAATTTTTATTTTAATTTATCAGCCAGATATTTTTTCCGCCAAAATAAAATAACTATTAAATGAGCTGTGACTTACTATGTAGCTCATGTATGAACTTTGTCTTTATAGGAACTTCATGTAGCAATCAAGGAAGACTCCGATCTCTATCCTACCTTAAAAAATGATGAGAAAATTATTATTAGTATTATGCAATCAAAGTCAAGGTAATAAACTATCATTAGTATTGTGCAATCAAATTTAAGTTACAAATTATAATTAGAATCGTGCAATCAAAGTCAAGGTAACAAATTATGCACCTTAAACTAAATATACATAGGTTATAGATGCAGATTTCGCTGTTGCTCATACTCCCTGATATGTATGCATACATGGTAATATACCAGGCTTGTACGTGACAAGGGAGTCACAGTGGCAGGGTCGTCTGAGAAAGTTTGTCAGGATTTTCTGGCATTGGTATAGTGCAGGACAGAATGTCTGACAAGGAGAGCTGTCTAGTCATTCAGATGGGATGGAAAACTGAGGTCCGTGTACACATTGAGGTGCACGTAAAAGATCCCTTGGCAGATGGAATTCGATGTAGGAGTAGGTCATAGCGCCATTGTCCAGGCCAAATTTCCCTCATAGCACACTGTACAGCCTTTGCTCGTCTTCATTAGCTCCTCCTACTTTTTATAACCATTGTATGTAGTGTTTACAATGATGCTGCCAGTGGACATGAGTTGCCTGGCAAACAATATTAATAGATTAATTAATGAGAATTTAGGAATGCGTAGTAGCTTCATGATTAAGTTGCTGGCTTGCTAACCAGGCGGTTGTAGATTCGTTCCTGGTGTTTGTCGCGAATGTTCTTCGGGATTTTCTTGTGCAGTTTCCTTTTGTGAGTGGTGTAGGACAAAAGGCCTGGCAAGGACAATGTATAGTCTTTCGGGGGTCCTGTGTACACATTGATGTGCACTTAAAATAACCCTTGACAGTTGGAATTTGAAACAAAAGCACACGGTATGGCATTAGTCTGTTGGTGCAGAAAAGTAGGACGTTGAACACACTTTAGTTTCATTCTTTTAATTAAAATTTGATATATCAATCGCTATACTATCGTATTATTTTATTTTAACAGCTCTCCATCAGCTGCCAAAACAGCCAAGAAAAAAATCCATCCATCTTTAATACTAAGTCGAAAGACTTCCCGAGATCACCTGACAGACGGAATGAAGAAAAGACGACCAATTAAACCAACAGATGAAAGTAAGATCATATTTATCATTGTATTTTCTTTTCTGTGTGCCCCTATACAGGCCCTTTGGTAAAAAATTCATATGGGGAGGGGGTTGGGAGAGGGGGTGAATGTGTGGTCCAAGGGTTTGTCATGCACGAGGACAGTTTTTAAACTAAATAACACATATTTGTAAAATATTGGAGGACCATCCCATCTGAACGTACAGAATGAAATTCTGCAGGGACCTGTTTCACGTAGCATATGCAATAGTAAAATGTATGATTACTGGTGTGATCCAGGATTTTCTCCCCCTTGTCTACATAACCATACATGGGGGTTGGGGGACTGAAAGGATTAAAATATGCATTCCAGATCATAAGTTCTGTCAATGAGTGAAGTTTCAGTTTCAATTAGTTCATTCCATTGTTTATTCTTTCTGTTAGATATTATCAAAGTTTACTGTGCCGACCATACCTACACCACATTAAAGTTTACCATGGATACGACAGTAACAGAAATTATTTACCAAGCTAAAGATAAACTATCCCTTGGTGATGATCTTATTATATGTGAGGTCAAATCAAATGGAGGTGAGTTAACGTGGCACATTTAATTAAGATTATTATCATGTGTATTAATCACTGTGGATCTTCGAATTTAGATTTATTACTGCATATTGTGGTCTGAATCCTTCTGCCTAAATAATGATAAGAGTTAGTTTTTAAAAATAATAACTAGTGTGTTACAACCAGTCTTAGTTTAATAGTAAGTGCAGGAGGACTGCACTACACGAAAAACAAAAACCTATAAGATTAACCTGCGGAATATATCAAATCAAGTGAATGGATCCAGGGGCCAGCCGTAAGCGTCCACTGCGCTGTACAGTCCTGGGCCTGTTAAGGTACAGGCTACACTAAAAATGATTTGAAAAAAAAAAAGAGGTAACAGAAATAATGCGACCGATCGTGACAATGGTCGTCTCTTCAATGGCGATAGTCTGCCAGTTGACGTCAGATGTTAGAACGTCAAACAATTTCAACAATAAGGGCGATAATCCGGATAGAATCAGTGTAGTGAGCAAAAGGGTAGCAGCTCAGTTCTCCTTTTCTATTACAGATCGTATAGTTTTTAAAGAGAATAACTTGTGTGTTACAACTGGTCTTAGTTTAAATGGAAGATTATTTATTACTCCTAGAGAACACCTTGATGCCTTGGTGAGTAATGTTTTCATTTACAGAAAGTAATGAATATATTCTGAAAATATATCATAAAAAACAGTTGTAAATTTTAGTATTTATTTTCGAAAGCATCATTTTCTGAAAATTAAGATATTTAATTACTTGCATGGGGGATGGATACTATTGAAAAATGTTTTAAATATGTGTTAATATTTGTCTAATATTAAAGTATTGATGTCTGTTAACTTTGATAAAATCAAAACAAACAATTATTTTTGCAGACACCATTACCAGAACAAGATGGCCCTACAAGTATGACAGCTGTTGCTATAGAGATGATGAGTACGAAGGAATTAGCCTATCAGATAACTCTTTACGATTGGGAACTATTTACTTCTTTACATGAGGTAGGACTTGATGAATAATAGATTAAATTTTTTGGTGGCGTTTCATAGGATTTTATTGAATAAAGCTCTCAAATTCAGAATGTTTCAAAAATCTTACTTTATAGGATAGTAATTAGATATTACTGTCTGTCATTGAGTCAACTGGCATGGTTTCGATTTCCTGATTGTACATGACAAAGAGTAGGGTCGCCTGTCCAACCTCAGGTTTTTTTTCCAGGTCCTCCAGGTTTCTCACACTGCTAAAGACCCCTACATACAGGCAAATTATTGAAATAAAATTGAACCACATGTTAGTCCTGAAATGTACTAGTTTGTGTCGCTTGGATGTGAAACCCCATTTCTCTCTCCCTCTCTTTCAGTTTGAGTTGATATACTGGGTGTTTGGTCGTCATAAATTCAAGAAAATAACAGCGAACCTTGATATCTTTCTGAGGAGATTTAATGAAATACAGTATTGGGTAGCTACAGAAATGGTTTTATGTTCCAATGTTAGCAAGAGAGTCCAATTACTTAAAAAGTTTATCAAATTAGCTGCCATGTAAGTACCGGTACCTTCTTGATTTCTTGGATATGCGTGCATGGAAAGAAATTGAAAAAAGCACATTCATGATATGACGAATGTGGGAGTCAACAAGTCTAACAATATCTTTTTTTATATTTTGAGGGGGAGTTGATGGCTGAATGGTCAGGGGGTGCGTGCTGTATCAATTGTGTTGTATTTTAACTGTAAATAAATTGTGTTGCATTTTGGCTGGGAATCCATTGTGTTGAATATAAGCTATGAATAAGTTTTGTTGTTTAATTCAGTTGTAAAGAAACTAAGAATTTACATTCTTTCTTCGCCATTGTGATGGGTTTAAGTAATATAGCTGTTAGTCGACTGTCTCAAACCTGGGAGGTAAGTAAAACGATACTTCTTTATATAATTAATTTGTATTTAAGATTTATACTTGTATCCAATACAGTATTTAATTTTGATGACTTCAGTGACGGGTTTCCTAAAATGCCATCAGGCTCCGGAACAGAGGTGGAAACTCAAGTCAAACGACTCAGGCTCAACTCTGACTTTTATCGCATCAATGACCAAACTTGAACTCGACTTGAGATATATATCAAGACTGGACTCACACATTGCATTCATAACAGCTCGCGACTTGAAAGAGCTCCGGACTACGTTGCAACAAGGAGCCCTAACTCTAACTAACCTTATTCGCCACCATGAATTGCCGTTTTGGACAGGACTCTGGCTTTGTGAAGACTTGGGATTCGACTTGGTTGTAAAGTCAGCGACTTGGAACTCCACTCTGACTCAAATTGAGGTGCAGTAACTTGGAACTCGACTCGAACTTGTCATGCGTCGACTTGGAACTCAAGGTCCTGAAACTTGTTCCCACCTCTGTCAGTGAGTATAGGACGGAAAACTATCTGGTCATTGAGTTACACACTGTGTACTTGTTGGGTGTTGGAAGAGAAACATTGCTACCCAAGTAAAATTTCTTCATAGCACACAGCATGGCGTGCGTATGTCTTCATTATTAGCCTGATTAGCAGAGGTTTATATGGCTGACTTGTACATTAAAGTTAAACTATTAAATATTTGACTGTTCATTAATTTTAATTTCAGAAATTACCAGGGAAATTTAACAAGTTATTTTCTGAGTTTGAAACAGTGATGGATCCATCTAGAAATCATCGGGTTTATCGACTCACTGTTGCCAAAATGAATCCACCCATTCTTCCATTCATGCCTTTATTAATGAAAGGTAAGTCTTACATTTGTTTCAGATTCATTTTTGGGGGGGGCCCCCGAGAGTATAAGGTGCTGGCTCATTAACCAGAACATCCTATGTTGGATGCCAGTGTTCGCTCCGAAAGGTCCTCAATATTTTCTGGTGTGGTTTTCCCTGGTGTACACGTAAAAGAAAAAGAACCCTTGACAGTTAGAATTCAAAGTAAGAGCAGGCCACTGTCTGGGGAAAATTTTCCTCGTAGCAGGAATGTGGGATGTTACTCCTTGTTTCATTTTCATTTTTTGACTTTTTCAAAAACTGATTTCTTTTTTATAATATTATTACAGAGATTTTCTTTTCCTTTACAGATATGACTTTCACCCATGAGGGAAATAAAACATATTTTGAGAATTTAGTCAATTTTGAGAAAATGGTAAGATTGTGTTTTGGTTAAACGCTCATTACGATCAGAGCGTAGATTGTTATTGGATGTACCTATCTATAATTTGAAGTCATCTGGATTCAGAATTTTTCGATACAGTGAATCAATTATGTGGAATACACTTCCAGAAACTTGGTTATTTAGTCAATATCATTAACAATCCAAAACGAGTATGTTTTCTTGCACCTTGGGAATGATACCCTGATGGACTGAATAAATATGTCATACAAATTTTATTATTATTATAAGTCCAGTTATTTATTTATCAAAAGTTGATAATGAAACAATGAGTAGTTTTATGATTCATTATTTACATATTTAGTTTTATACATACACACATTATTACTATTTTTGAAATGTTGTTTATTTATTTTACAGCATATGATAGCACAAACTTTACGAACAGTGAAATTTTGTCGTAGTCAGCCATTTGGTAAGTTAAAATTCATCGAATCTGATTGGTATAATTTAAATATTGCTGCTTGTTTCTTCGATGAAATTAAACTAATTTTACCCTGTGTCCATTTCGATTATAGGATGTTCTAATAATAAAATGGAACCCAGTCCTGGTTCCTGGTAAAGTTTCAGTATTTTAATTGGATCGTTATTTGTCAATATGGCCACCAGCTTACTGTGCTCTTATAATAAAATGAGAACAAGTCACCAGGGGCCTGTTTCACGAAATATTAATTGAGATAAAATCCTAATTTTAGTAATTTGATTGGATAATATTTGATTGATTTTAGTGCTTATCCAATCAAAATAGAAGAATCTACTAAAATTTGAATTTTCTCTTTAGTTAAGATTTCGATAAATAAGGCCCAGGTCCCACAGAAAGATTATTCAGTATGTGATGAAACACAAAGAATTCTAAGTTGCTCTTTACCAGAGCTTTTAGTTCGAATTTTTAAGTTTTGAAATTTTAAACAAAACATTGTGCACTAGATTTGATATGCTATTTATTTATATGAACTAAAATTTAGATTGTTTTGGCCTTGGCTGTGAACCTTAGTATAAATAGAATGATTTCAATCATTATTTATTGATATCAATTATAATTTAAAGAGTTAGATTCTCCTCCTACAGTGAAATCATCAGCTGATGTCCGGCAATATGTCAGGTAGGATAATTTATTACATATACGTCTGATATTCTTTACTTGTGTTTGTTAACACAATATAAGTGAGAGAGAATTGGAACACGATATAGTAGACAAAGAATTGGACTAACATATGGTTCTATTTCATTGCAAGCTTGCTTGTAGGGGGTCTACACCTGTCCAACCTCATGGGTTTTCTCCAGTGCCTCCAGTTTTCTCCCACTGCTAAAGACTCCCAAGCGCAAGTAATTATTGGAATACTCTCTCTTTTGTGTGTGTGTGCCCCATCTGAACAAATGGACACCTTTTCCTTACCATATATGGAAGTATTCAGTGATGAAGGATGGAGGGCCTAGTTATTGGCATGGGATAAAAAAAACATGTAAAAGAACCCTTGACAATTGGAATTTGAAATAAGAAAAGGTCGTTGCGAACACTGTATGGAGTATGCCTGTCTCTATTAACCCAGTCGTTGCAGAAGAGTAGGGTGTGAAACCTGATTTCATTTCAGGAACTTTGATTATAAGCATGTAATATAATATTATAAGGTTGTATTTTACAGGAATCTACAAGTTATAGACAATGATAGAATATTAACACAATGGTCTCATAAAGTAGAACCAAGACGATCGTGATAAAAAACTTCTCTTTAAACCTGGTTAAAATAAACATACAGCAAGTGTGACAATAACCTGGATGTGATGTGATGTGATATACATGTGATATTCAGAAGAATTCCATTCATTGTGGCTACTAGAATGTATGCATTGTATGTAATCATCCAATTACAATGGGACTTCTATATAAATAAGGTGTTAAAGTGAAGTCGCAGTATAATATATAGAGAGCTGGATGTAATTAGTGGACCCAAATATCAGTGTTATAGTGATGCTCCAGGGGCTAACTTTAACAAGGCCACATGGGTGTAATTAGTGGACCCAAATATCAGTGTTATAGTGATGCTCCAGGGGCTAACTATAACAAGGCCACAAGGGTGTAATTTAGTGGACCCAAATATTAGTGTTATAAAGATGCTCTAGTGTATAATCTATAGAGGGCAAACTGTAACAAGGGTATAATTAGTGGACCCAAATATCAGCTTTATAGTGATGCTCTAGTTTATAATGTACACAGGGCTGACTATAACATGGGTGTTATTAGTGGACCCCTACATGAAGCTGGGTGTAATTAGTGGACCCCGATTATCAGCGTTATAGTGATGCTCTAGTATATGATATACACGGGGCAGACTATAACATGGGTGTAATTAGTAGACCCCAATATGAAGCTGGGTGTAATTAGTGGACCCCGATTATCAGCGTTATAGTGATGCTCTAGTATATGATATACACGGGGCAGACTATAACATGGGTGTAAATAGTAGACCCCAATATGAAGCTGGGTGTAATTAGTGGACCCCGATTATCAGCGTTATAGTGATGCTCCTGTATATACACCATAGAGGGCTAATTACTATAACATGGTTGTAATAAGTGGACCCAAATATCAGCGTTATAGTGATGCTCCAATGTATAATCTGTGCACCCCAACATAGAGGGCTCACCATTACATAGGACTAGTTATAGGTGTTATATGGGTGTTGTTATAGTGAAACCCCAGTCTACTTGCAGAGAAACGTGTTACACATTGTAACTCAATAATAAAGGTTAATATCCAATAAATAAAAGAACAATTGGCTAAACAAGAGATTTATCTATAACAAAAATAAGACTTAACTTTCTATCAAGTCCATTGCAATATATATATATGAACCACCAGGAAACATATATTTGATGCCAAATGGATTAATTACAACATCCAGTATCCTTATTCCTTACTTCATCCGTTATCCTTATTCATTACAACATCCATTATCCCTATTCGTTATAACATCCAGTATCCTTATTCCTTACTTTATCCATTATCCTTATTTATTACAACATTCATTGTTCCATATTACAGCCATTATCCTTATACCTTACTAATTCCAATATCCCTCATCTTTCCTTATTCCTTTCTATATCCATTATCAATATTCCTTATTACATTAATTAACCATTCTATGTCCATTATCCTTATTCCTTACTACACCCAGTGTCCTTTTTCCTAACTACATCCATTATTGACATTTCTTTCAATATTATCTCAATTTAAATAATTTAATAATAAATTTATACATCATATAAGTGCCTTTCATGAACAAATGAAATGTAGACTTCTGTTAGAATTGAACAACGATGCACAATGATAATATTAGAACAATTATATGTAGTCTTGATTAAAAGTAGAATGGTGTGTTTATTTTGACAAATGTAACTACTATCTTTTTTTTTATTTCTTGATCTTCCATCATTCATTAATTAATTGCATCGTTGTTGATTATTGAATCAATAATCTCATTGTTGTTGATAATTAAATTCATTAATTTCATCATTGTTGGTTTCTTAAATAATTCATTCCATGGTTTTTGATCAAAGAATTTTATTAAATGCACCGTTGTTGATTATTTACATAATTAATTACATAGTTGTTGAACATTTAATTAATTATTTACATTGTTATTGATCATTCAATTAATTAAGTGCGTTGTTATTGATCATTTAATTAATTAATCACATTGTTATTTATCATTTAATTAATTCATTACATTTTTGTTATTTATGATTTAATTAATTAATTACATCGTTTGTAACCGTTGAATTAATTAATTGCATTATCCTTAATCACTGAATTATGTAATTGCATCATGATCCCTGAATTAAATAATCACATGGTAGTTGATGATTTAATTAATTAATCACATTTTATTTGATGATTTAATTAATCGACATGTTATGTACCTGTGAATCAGATGGAATGAGGTATAACCGCTTTGATTCAGATTAAAAGTACTTAGTTGATCTGATGTGCTATTTCAATTAATAGTGGAAGAAAGAGTAATGATTATTTTTTTTCTCAAAGGATATAGTGGGAGTCAGTTTGTTTACTAATTTTAGTTTCATTCTTCACGTTACTTAGCAACAGAGAAATATACAATCCACTCCATCTCAACATTAATGGTCGTAAAAATAATGAGATACATTCAAACACATAAAATCCAGTGCTATGGACAATTTTGTTAATGACCCAGATCAAAGAGGTGTAGCTGTCTAAGACAAATACCAAAAAGTCATTCATCATACTATATTGTTTCTCTATTTATTAATTTATCAACATGTATATTTATATTATTTTAAACATTTTTTTAAGCAAACAAAACAAACACCAAGGGTAGATAATCTACTGAAACAGATTCAATCATATTCAAAAGAGGCCCATAGGTAGCTCTAGCAGTTTTGAACATATCCTACATACATCTTTGTAAATACATAAGAAATTACTTAATCCCTAATATAAAATGTATACCTCCTATATTTATTGTTTTACAAGCGATTCAGGTGAACCAGTTTTGTTACTGTTAATACTTATAAAGGTAAGGTTATTATTACTTGATATACAACATACCTTTAAATTACAGGCTGAGAGTGGAGCAATTTGAAATTTTCAGTATATTCTATTTATGTTATCTTTTTTTAATTATTATAGAGAAACTGTCAACGCTTTAGCTAATCTCCCATAACGTCCCTTTAAATAAAGAGAGAATTAATTGCATGATGAATTGAATTTGGATCTGAAGCATCAGTGTCTTCATGTCTTTCTTGCTCAAATCCGATACTGGTATTGTCAGGTATGAAAGAGATATATGTAATCACTTGTAAATACATCATACACATTTTGTTTAATCTCATTATCTTTAATTTATATCTACATTTTGTTACTGTGCAAGCTACTAGGTTTGACAACTGGAATTTGTCTTATGCTTCCAAACTATTATTTATGAAAATAAATCATTAACAAAATCATGCATCAGCATTTGATCCTGCGGGTAAAAAGATATACTGACCTGTTATGCCTCAGCTACTCTGTTAAGGGAGTGTTGCCGTTCTCCCTCCCTGCCTCTCATATTTACAAAATTCCACAAAAAATTACCCCCCCCCCCTTCAAATAACCAAACCCAATTTTAATAGACACTTTCCAGTGTTATTCTTTTTTAAGACTATTATAGCTGGAATGTTTTCTGAGAACCCTTTACCTAGCAAAGGTATTTCAAGATGTTTTAAAGCTTAAAGATTGAGAGCACTTTTAAATTTAGATTTTCAAACCTTAAGGCTTGGACAATAATTATTATTATTTATATATTATCAATATCTAAAGGTGCTGTGAGTGTTATGTATATGTTATACGGTTAAATTGTACAAATTTATAAATATATTACAATTATTATTAATGATTAAAGAAATATTTATATGTTGTAAATAAAAGATAAAAAAATATATGTTGTGGCACTGTCATTTTTTTTATAGACCTGGAGACTGTCATGGATTCAATCTAAGGCTTGTTTGTTCATGATCAGGGGAAAGATGGCCAGCCTAACCTCATGGGTACTATTTCCAATTAATGTGTGCATGTGAATTAGTGCAATAAAATATGACTTGTTAGTCCCAAAAGGACCAGGTAGCCTTAGTGTCCAGTGGACATGAAGTTCATAGCCTACAGGGCTGGCTTTTCTTAACACCTTTGACCAATTTTCGCAAATTGGGCACCACTAGTCCCAAAAGGATCGACGGATCGGGTAGCCAAAGTGTCGATTGGACATGAACCTCGTAGCCCATGGAGCAGGTTTTGGCACATTTGACCAATTTCCCAAAATTGGGGTCTGTGCTAGAAAGGGCCGTCCCATGTCGAAGTAAATATAATATACATGTACCATTGGAGCAGTGTTCTCTAAAGTCAAACACTTCAATATATAACAGCTGTTACCACGGTTGTCATAGACATAGAAAGTTACATTGGTGCCACCGTGTGCCAATAATAGAAATAGTTCCACTACTGATGCCTTCTGTCTTGCCTCCAGCCACACAAGACATCGTTATGCTTACAACAATAGTGAAGCTAGTGCAAACGGAAGCTAACTGGTAGGATTAATTTTTAAAAAAAAGTCAGGTGAAACGTTGTGTATTCATTACACACATTCTTTTAATTTCCCCACCAACATCCGCATAGAGTTCCCTCCCTTTCTTAGGTACTTGTATTGATTCCTTTACTTTGTCATTAGTTAAACGGACAACATATACATTATAAATCTGTAAAGTGGACGTTTGTTCACATTATATAAGTAATTCTTAGTAACTTCCCCGTAAAAAGTGTTTACATAAAATGGTGCGCGAATCTATACAGATCAAATTTGTACGGAGTTATCTCCCTTTAATGCACATGATTCCGTGAACGAAGTTTTAGGGGTTATTGAGAATATTCTAGACAGCGTTTGTCAACTGGATAATTCCAGCATTTTTAAAGTTTACCTTGTTAAAAAAAGATATATGAAAACTAATATACACATAATTTATTCTAGATCTCGTTTCATAGTACTGAGTTACTTCAGAGGCGGATCCAAGTTTTTGGCAGTTCCCTTTTTTACTGCTGAAAGTGCCTTTTCTCAGACCAAAATATGCAAGGAAACGACGGATACTTTTCTTAAGGTAACCCCCCTCCCCCCCCAGCGGCGTGCCCTGTCTCCGCGGTCAGTGCTCTCATTTTGCGCCACCCCCCTTCAAAATTCCTAGATCCACCCTGAACTTGTTTTTATAATCGGCTATGCATACATACTTAATAACAATCTTTACTATTTCTGTATCGTTCAAGATGCCGGTGTGTCTCGTTTTGCAAAATATTGAAAGAATAATCAAATAAGGAAGCAATAGAACAGACTAAATTTAATGATTTAGAAAAGACAATATCTTAAATTATATTTTCTTTCATAAAACATTTTATATGTCCATAAAATGGTTATTTATATAAATTCATTTAAAATATCTCCATTCAGAGAACATTACTAAAATAACCTTCAGCTAAATACGTCGGTGGTACGCGAGACGGCCTGTAATCTATATTTTATGCTCAATGGTGGTGATTGATATTTACATCTCCCTCCTGTTGTGTCGTCATAACAAAACAATATCGAAGACAAAACATTTTTAGGGACCGCACCTCGCCACAAAGCCAACCAAATAAAACAAAAACATAGATAAATTAAAAGCAGGCGCGGATCCAGAGGGGGGGGGGGGGGGCTCAGCTACATAAAAAAAAATAATGCCTTGCATCAATGAAATTACATCACAAAGTGATCCTACATCAGTATAAAAATGATTTCTCTGTTTAAAAAGCTCAATTTGTATGTACGCCTATGTAATTTAGAGACGATGATGGCAGATTTCCGTAACAGAAACCTGGCAAACCCCCTCCTGCAAAAATTCCTGGATCCGCACCTGAAAAGGGGGGGGGGGAAACGTTATACTTCTCTGCATCGAATGGGGAAATGAAGACTTGAATACGGCATACAGTGTGCTATGGGGAGATTTTTGCCCGGACAGGGCATTTCGGCCCAATCTTCGTCGAATTGCAATCGCCCTTGATTCTTTTACGAACTTTGTTGTCCACCCTACATCACCGACAAGTGGAAACCACGCTATAAAATCCCAAGGAACTTTCCTAACCAATATTATGCAATCGGCGTCAAGAAACATCATTGGTTTGTCCAAAATGTGATGGGGGTGGGTTATCTAAACTCTCTCTCTCTCTCTCTCTCTCTCTCTCTCTCTCTCTCTCCAAAATGAGATAACGAGCCTTTAAATTGCATTTCTCGTGACAACAAACATCTGAAACATGTATAAAAAGAGTATTGTTACACCGTTAGATTGATTGCCTATAATAATATAACCCAGTTAAACAAACCGTCCGATATTGAAATATCCTTTTCAAGAAAACTAACCCCATTCTTTTGATAAGAAACCAACAGTAATTATTTTCATCCATCAAATCGTTAATTAATCATTAATGTTTGTTCGCGTCTTAGAAACAAGCGTAAATCATTTTTAATTGTAAATATTGGAAGGCCAGCTAATCGATTTGTCATCAGAAATCGATTATCTCTGTTCCATTTTTTTACAAAAGATATCCATGGGAAATAGATTTTGGAGGAAATTTGTTTGTATAAATTATATCGTATATAATAATATAACAATTAAAGGATATCTTCATATCTGGTTCACCTCTTCATCAAGATGGTTCTGTTCCAGCAAGTCTTGGCTATTTTCAGTGTTGTTTTGGGTAAGTCCTTACGTCGTACGTTTTTCAATCTGATAAAAATACAGATCTTACTTCGTTTCGTTATTTATAGTTCAAAATTTCGTTTTACTTGTCTTTACTACATTAGGATCTAAAATAGTGAGGGTTTAGCCAATGAAACGGTCTGTTACGGCGAGCTTTTGGCGTGAGGTGCACGGAACTGTGGATAACCCACAAGAAACATTAATGCTGATTGGTTAAGCAAATGTTTGGCGATATAAGATCAAAAGTCAATCGTATGATCCCTGACACGACCTTCGACTACATCCGCGCTCAGTTCTTCGTGTATAGCGGACATCGCAAATATATATTTTTAAAAAAACGAAATATAGATCTATATTTTAATCAGATTGCACGTTTTCAGTGCCGTTAATTAATCATTTTAATTGTAATTACAGTCTATTTCCGTTGCGGGCATAGGCTTGGGGACGCTAATGTCGCGTAGAGAACGAAGACTCAACAATTAGAAATTAATTTTGGTATTATGAACCCTTTTATCCGTGTAAAATTGTCAATATTTGTCCAATGAAGCTACGGTGAAGCAATCTGCAAATTTGAAAATTGTACTGAAACCAGTCTGAACGACAGACTCACCCTACCTGCAGGGGAGTGACTCTGACACAGTGAATAGCCATGATATCCATATGACGTTATCTAAACGTCACAGGGCACATCAACAAACAAAATGTCAACACAAGACACAATGTTCCATTGTATACAATAGCCTTCCGTACAGCCATAACGTCTTATCGCTTCTTCCAATGAACCAAAATTAACATCTACAACTCTAGACTTGACGTCGGTATAATGGCACTTTTTTGTGCTTCGGTCGTGTCTATTTCAGATATACACAATCGATTCTGTTAATGTTTTTAGCGTGGGGATTGACTAATAGTTAATCTATCGCAGTTCTAAACCAAAATTTAAAACTTCAACGCAATTTTAAAAAAAAATAGCCAAATTCTGGCTGGGATTACTGAGCAAAATGGCCATTCATTGTATACGTGCGCCGGGGCGTTTTAAAGTTTATCAGGGGGAGGCTATATTATTTTGAGGGCCCTCTTTCGCGGGGAAGGGGGTGGGGGTGGTATTGGTCTAGATTGATGATTTTCATGCCAATGCAACGACTGCATTCTCATTCAGTAGTGGGTTCGACAGTAACAGTGTATATAAAACGATTGACTCGGGGGCCCTTTCCCTTGGCCAGAGGGGCCCTTTTCTCAGACGTGGGGTCCTTCTGCCTGCCTTTAGGGCACTCCCTAACTAGGATACATTTTCATTTTTCTCATCGGTTTTAGCATTTTTCTCCCGTTTTATTTTTTCAACTTCTTTGATTTTTTTCGCGAGGAGGCTGGCGCCTCCAGCGCCCCAGCTCTAAAATGTGCGAAAAAAAAGCCAGCTAACATTTAATTTTCGTACGTTAGTTACGTACATACTGGAACATGATTTTTCCTTTCCTCGGAGGTCAACATGTAGCATATAAAGTTATATATCATGTGGTATAAATTTGTTGGTCGTAAACACTGAATGATATCGAGATGGATGTACTGTCTGATTCATGCACAAGGTGTTTTCTTATGAACAAAATAACTAAAGTTTCTGGTCGTCATGTGATGGATTTGTAATCCCCCACGAACTACAACAATTTGGATGTTGAATCTCTAAACGGAATATTTTTCCACTATGACTCCATTGGGCAGTAGTAGAAATCATAGCTGTTTACGCATCCATGGCCCAGGCAATAGAAATCATAGCCGTTTATCAAGCCCCGCGCAGTAGAAATCATGGCCCGGACAATAGAAATAATAGTTGTTTATCGTGACCCAGGCAGAAGAAATCATACCTATTTTGTGATTTATTCAAATATATATTACTCTTGTTTTTTTTTTTGGTTTTTGTTTTCAGTTTCAGGACAATACGCTCCGGTTCATTTCTGGCCTTTGGATAATGTGACCTATGGGTTTGATATGGTCCCATTTATACCGATGATGTGGGATATAGCTCAATATGACGTATGTTTTGAGTTTGGTGATGGACACCCTAGCACAACCAATGAAGCCACGAAATTTGTCGGTGCAGATACATCCTATTTGGATTTCAGAATGTTCCAACGATATTTTCAAACGACGTTTACGTTAGCTTTTTTCGTATTTGTCGAGGAGTTCTCATCTGGTACAATTCTTCACCTTACAGGAGATTGTGCAATGAACGCCGTCTGCAACATGAGCTTGGTACTGGTAGACGACAAACTTCAGTTAACTATATGGGATTCCTCAATTGGCCTTTGCGCTAGCCTTCAAAGCAGCAATGTTTTTTCAAAAGCGACCTGGAATTACGTTGCTATAAAAAGATCCACAACGGAAACGACCTTAAATTTAAACACCCTATCCGAGTCTGTTCCTGATAGTTGTTCCAGACAGGCTAGTGACTTTGGCCAATCGACTCTCCGTCTGGGAGGCAGCATTGGTTATGTTGACGACAGGTTTCGAGGTAGGATGCAGTGTATGGCATTCTTAGAAAGTTACGCCAATTTCGCAACAGAAATGTCTGACTTACTGACCGAATGTAACAAAGCACGAATTCCCCAGTCAGGTATGTGGCCATTCTTTTAGAATTATTGCGAACGTGTGCTCGGGTGTATGAGGCTTGCCAATGAAAAAATATAGGACTACGGAATAAATATTTGCAAATGCTGGGGTGGGAGTGGAGGTACATTGACCTAAAAAAGTAACTATTTATTCCTGATGAGCGTATTAGAAACCGAATGGGGTAAAATAAAACACCCTACAATACATACATGTACTTGTATGGTAAAAAGCTGCTTGCCTAACCCGACAACACTGTTCCGGTAGTCGTTAGCTAACAGTCAAATGGCCTCAAAACGTTCATCGGGAGTCTAGCATGGGAAGGCGTGTAGTAGTTCGTATGAGCGGTGCAAATGAATTCGAAAGCAAATACCATCCACAAGGCATGGCCTATGCCAACACAGGTCATATTTCGTAGTGTAAAAGATAAAAGTTAAGGCCCATTGCAGATTCCGCCTTTGATCACAGGATTGTGGGTTAGTGCAAACTATAATCAAATAAGCAGTCGTCCTTAACTTTAAGACCCGACCCAATTCGTGTAGTGGACGTTATCGATAGTATAAAAACGAAACGAAATATAAATCCGCAATTTAATCAGATGAATGTTTCAACTTTCAGATTCGTTCATGTGTAATATTGACGACCAGCTACCATCTAAAACCAGAAAGTTTGGAATGAAAGGTGCCGACAAACGACCATCAGCCAACACCCCACCGCTACTAACCCTCACATCAGTTACGTTTGTGTCATGCGCGACTGCTTGTTTCCGCTCTGAAACTTGCAAGGCAATCATTATTAATACGTCTGTAACCATTAATAATTGTCAACTTTATGATTTTGTAGAAACTCATGCTTTAGTTCCATCCCCAGGAGCTCAATATTTCGTGATAATCAGTATTTTATAGAATAGTGAAACAAGTATATAACTCAATGATAAAATTCAAGTTCATTTATTTTATAAATATTGAAACCTATGTAGCTAACTCTAAATGATAGAATTCAAGTTAATTTATTTTATAATTTTTCCAAACCAGTCTCACTAACCACCGACAAGAGCGTCGTTTGGTAAAAATTCAATCTATACTAAAATTTGTGACTGTTGTCTGTTTGTCTGTGATATGACGTCTGTGGAAGCGAAAGTTAAACAAATCTAGCTCTCACGGTTTGTTTGTGTGTTCAGTGTTAGAGGCTACTATAGGACAGTCCCGGGGCTGATATTTGGTTCATAGACATGGCTATAACCCAAACTGATCCCACAGTGAATATTCGCTTGGCCGCTACAATCACTGATAAGCGTGACATCGACGAGACTTAATGAGTTCGGCATATTAACTTTTTTACTCCGACAAATTAAATTCGCAAACATTTTTTTTGAAGTATAAGAAAAATAAATAAAGACGTTTGAAGTATTTGTCCTTAAAAATTATTTCCTATTTATTGTAAATGGGTATTAAAATGAGTAAAATGCATCATTTTGACTGAAGCAGTTTGGTAATATGACAGACGCCACGTGAAAGCTATGCACGTGTTGTGGACAGTCATCTTTGACAGAGTTAATTCGTAAGTAATTCTCTGTGAAACAGATTGGCTATAACCGTGCAACGCTGGGTCAACTGCTAGATCATTATCATTTATTCATTTGTTGTTAAAATCATTTAAATTTTGGATACGATATTTAATATATCTGTCCTCGTTTGTCCATCGGTTGATTTCGGTGATTAGAAGGACACGTTTTTATTCAAACCAATTTAGATAAGTAAGCACAGACTTATATTTTAAATTTTGTACGCTTACTTTTTTCACAGAAAGTTTTGAGCAAAATGAAATGATATGAAATAGAGATTAACGTTCTACTGTTCTGCTCCTAAACTGAGCTAATGGAGACGGGCATACGCCGGGACAGCGTCGCTACGGCCTACTCATATAGATTGTTTATTTATATCCGTCATGACAAATAATTTAACAAGCTATATCTATCTACCCGGTATATGAAATTCGTATTCTAATCTTTCCACGTAGGCCTATCATTTTTTTTTCACACGACATATTGTTTCATTGACGCACACTCCTGCATAATCTGAAGTTGAGGAATTACAGGGCCCACTACACACGACTCGGGTAGTTGGATTAATACAAACCGGATACTTCACAAAACTCTTGTTCCTTTAGAGAGAATGCTAGTAAAAATCCAAATGGGATTCCGTAACAATTCCATACGTGCGATATAAAATTATTCATATCGATGCTAGTCCGGTGAAGCCCATGTATATGACATACTATGGGTCAATGCGGCGCTTTAAAGCGAAGAATCCTCGGCCTCCTAGCTACAAGTTAGGCATTCGCTGTAGCAGGGCTGTCATTTAAGGCAAGTGCATCTGTTGTTTCCACGGACTCTGTGTTCCTCCGACGTACCGTAACTAGAACTTTCTTACTATATATCGTTGACATGACGAAAATCGTTATTGATATCGCTGCTTCAAAAAGAGAAAGATAGCAAAACCACAATGGCGAGAATTTTTCCATGAAATATCCCAATACAATAGGGTTACAAAGTCTGCCGGTGGCTGACCCCATTAACATAATGGATGACATCTTTCCACTTACTGAAACAATCGACTTATTAATCCACGCCACACCGATTGGAAATAGGACTCCTATAATGAAACCACACGCTGCTACACAAATCCACACCCCAATATGTCCAGAATAAATAGAACTTATTGTCAATCCCGCAATTGACACTAAAAGTATTGCCAGTGAGCCGAATAACAGAAGCGTTGGACTCAACAAGTCTGCGAAGAAAATACCTAGAGCACGCACAATCACATACATCCCAAAAAACAATGAGGATAACTGTGCACCTTGGGTCTTGGACCAATTCAACTGCTTAACCACAAAGGTCATGAGGAATGATGAAAAGGCGTCTTCTATTGAGTTGTTGAAAACGAAAGTGAGTATAATGATTATAATAGCTATGATATAATGACGTATAGGCAACTCTCGAACAGTCTCCTGGTCTGGAGAAGTTCTCTTTGTAGGTTGAAATTTCCCTTTTCTGCAAGTCTGATAAAGTAGCGGAAATGACGCAATAAAAGCTAAGGCACCAGAAATGGCATAGGCGTAATGGAGTCGGATTTTTAGGTCTGGAGTCACTGTTGAATTACTGCACGCTGCGTCATTAAGGGTGAAATTCACGCCTAATTTGTAAGAAGGATCGTGTCCAAATGACCCTGTTAAATCTGTCGGGGTAGATACATTAACATTGGTCCCATTACTACATATCACATGTGTCGAATTCCAGACACGACCCATCAGTTCTTTGGGTACCAAAAATGGTTCCGTGACAAGAGGTCCAAACAGAGCTCCAATTGAAAATCCAAGGTTGATTAAGAACAAATATGGCTGACTTTCTAGATCCCACATTCGAACAACTTCGGCATTAGAACCTGAAAATAAAAAAATGAGAGTGTGTCTATATTTTCCTGTTTGTCAAAAGCGAACCAAAACTAAAATAATGTTAGCAGACGGATTTGAAGTTGGGTGGACAATTTCATCCAAAGATGATGTTTTGTTGATGTGCAATTTACACAAGACTTTTATTTTATTTTCAGATAGAAACACCCAAAGCAAATTTGTCACCAGGGAACGGGTCTTAGTTTCATAGGATCAAAACCAACTTCAAACCGGCTTAGTGTTTTCAATAGTTTCTATTTGGTTTGTTTCTATGCGTTTGTTAAGGGTGCGGTTGCAGCCAGATTGTCCATGCAGCACGTCGTATGGCCAGTGTCCATCTTACTTAGCATAATTGGTGCATGCGATGTAGGACATCAAAGCCTATTTTATTTCATTGTCTATTCCTATGTATATAAAATATATTTTTAACCAAAGAACAAATAAAACCTACTGGCATCAAATCCTCCCTTAAAGAAGGCATTACAGAACCAAGCTACTAGCATGGCCTCATAAGCTGTACAATATGGAATGATGACAACAGTAGCAGACATGCCCAGTACGGTCAGGTAGAGCAGAAGATTTCTGTTAAATTTATCGTACAATCCACCAAACACTAATGCACCGACTACACCACCCACTGCATATGCTGTGAAGAAGAAGGAAGCAGATTCTAAGGATGTAGTATTAGTTATTAGTTGAATATCCAGAAAAGCTGCTCCTTTTTGGGCCGATATAAAGCCCTGAAATAAAGGTAAGGAAATATGCATCAATATAATCAAGTTTAATAAACATTAGTTATTAATACATGCACGAACAAGTGTGTGTGTGGGGGGGGGGGGCTCGTTTTTTCCGTCCCATCTAAACTACTAGACGCTATTCCTGTACCATTGCCAAGGGAAAATCAACCTTGGAAGTCTAGTATATCGCAAATGCCACCAGTATCGTCAGTCAGCGTGAGTTATTTGTCTTCATCAGTATGAATAATAACAGTACAGTACCCGGAAAATAACAAAACATAAACTTAACTAAAAATATGCTAATAAGATAGCCCAATGGCCCTTTTGCGGAGAGTTGTTAAGGTGTAGGGGCTCATAATCTAAAACCATTGAATGCCATACAAAGCAATCGATGCTATGTTAGAAGGTAATCTAAGTCAACTCTTTATCTATTATTATAATTTATGTAAGATCACGTTTAACAAGACTTGTGGTGTTTGTGCATTTAGGGGAACTAAAGCCTCTACAAAAAGAAGTGGTTAAATTGTAATAATATAATCTCAACTGTTTCGTAACTTGGTTGATCCGTACTTATTTAATATAATGCTTGTACTAACACGTAAAACGATGTCGTAATTAAAGCCCCAACATGTCGGAATAACGCTTTAATATTGAGGAAAGGACAGTACACCATCAAAATGCACTTATCAATCAGTATTTCTTTTCCTTGATGTCTGATATAAAACCATTATTTCTCAATGAAAAGCGCACTGCCATTGAATAAATAAAATTTTAATTGACGGCAATCAAATACGATAACATATTGAGGTAAAAGAATATCATAGGTAAAAACAAATGATTCAAATAGATGTAATGTGTATTATGTATTGTGAATGTTTTAAAGTGACGTGTATTGTGTATGTGTCTTATGAATGTGTATTGTGAATAATTTATGTATTGTGAATGTGCATATTGTTGTGTTTGTGAGTGTGTCTTGTGAACGTATATTGTTGATGTGCCTTGTCAATTATGTTTTATGAATGTGCATTATGAATGTACGTTGTGAATGTGAACGTGTATCTTTGATGTGTATTGTGAATTGTGTATTGTGAATGTGTAAATTGATTTGTATTGTGAGTGGGTCTTTTGTATGTGTATTGTTGATGTGTATTGTGAATGTCTTGTGAACGTGTATATTTAATGTTGATGTGTATTGTGAATATTTCTCGTGAATGTGTAAAGTCATGTGTATTGTTGATGTATATTATGAATGTGTAAAATTATGTTTATTGTAAATGTGTGTTCTGAATGTGAGTTGTGTGTTGTGAATGTGTAGCATTGCGATGTAACCGGGTAATTCAAATCAAACGTTGCTCCCAAACGTTAGTTACCATCATCTATTGTCATCCATCATTATATCAGTGATTCTCAACAAGTGTACCGCGGCACACAGAGACCGTCCTGTTGTGCCGCGAAAGTTTGAACGACACAAAAAGAATGTGTTTTCTTTATCTAATTTGAACCATTCTATGTGTGTATGTCTAGTCTCTATCTACAGTTGTATGCCGTCTGACTTACCGTGTTTTTATTTTGCAAAATTGAACTATTTTTCATATATAGTTAGCCAGGTGTGTCGCTATTTTTTCACGTGTTCCAAAACAAACCAAAAACAAAATGGTTGAGAACCATTTTATGATTGTTAAAATTCTGATAAATAACATCTCACAAACATCCTATTGATATTTTACAGATTGATTTGTAAAGATATATATCAATACCCTACCCTCTTTCAAAACATTTCACAAAACGCTTTGATCAAAATAAAAATTGAAAGTCCCGAAGGTAAAATAAAAATAAATGACGTTACCATGGCAATATTAGCTATGAGTAGATATATTGTTTGCTTCAGACGGGTTCGATATCCCACGTCTGTCCATCTTTCAAACGGAGTTCTTGTTGGGCAAGCCACCATGTTGAAATCGTCCCTGTATTTAAATTGTGATGAAATCTAAAAAAAGACAAATAAAATATAATTATGAGAATTTTTGATGACTAAGATCAGATATTTCAGCCCAGTCCCCACCTTATCCTTGCCATTGTTGTATGACAGATGTCCAGTCGTTCGGATGAAAACAACCCTTTTGGTCTGTAGTTAAGATCAAAGTCCCCCCCCTTTAATTTTATTGATTATTTGTCCTTAGAGCACGTCTTTAAAATTATCAGTTAGTAAAGCTACTAATCGGTGCTCTAATATATAAAATTTAAGTATCAAACATACATTATGCAAGAGCTAAATCTGCCTATTGTAGGTCTTTCTTTAGGCCTGAAATGTTGTCTAAATTATTAATTAAACATTAATTAACTGATCAAAACCATAACCGACTCTCGATGGCATAGGATTTGTCCGATTTGAAATAGATTATAACAGGTTCAACCATATCTTGATTAATTTAAAAATGGACGAGCGAGATTTAGCTTCGAACAATTATCGCAAACGTCTTGTCAAACCTTCTAAGGCTAATATCTTTGCTCACAATAGAATAATTTGGATGAAATGTTCAAATTGTTCATTTTACATTATCTATTTTCGAACTATTATAACAAGAATGGCCAACTCTTTATTAAACTCTACCTTGGCAGGCCTCCCGAAATGCACCACTGAAAGGGAGGCCTGTGTGGGAACATCTCGAGGAAATGTCTTTTCTAATTCCGGGATCGAACCCAGGACCTCCAGAATACCTAGCCGCGCCCCTACTACTACGATATAGAGTGTCGATCCCGGAGTTAGAAAAGACACACAGGCCTTCCCACACAGGCCTCCCTTTCAGTGCATTTCGGGAGGCCTGCCAAGGTAGAGTGTCTATACGTTTGGATTGGTCGAAAAAACGACACCCAGTATTGTCGTGCACGTAAAACAACCATTTATGTTGGAAATCGAAAAAGAAGTAAGCGGTTTATTCAAGTATTCAATTTATTTTGTGACACTATCCTGTGACAATGATCGTCAAGGGTTTTCTTCTAGGTGTTTTTTTTCGGACTTCACGTTGTTAAAAATTATATCCAATGATCAATTAAGTCTAACACACCGTTTATCTTGTTACTATTTTTATATAACACATACAGCAAACAACAGTGGTTACAGGTACAGGAAACTACAATATTATTGACTATAAGTTCAATATCCTTCGCTTGTGTTCTCAGGTGGCTTTTCCTCGCCTCTCAGCCGGGAAGGCTGCGGTGTTCTCCCAACCTCCCAATGGTATCTATTTCCTATGGTCTCATCATGATATCTGAATCCGGCCTGTGAGCCAGGGCAGCTCGCGGTATGAACTTCCCCTTGAACCCCCGAATGATATCTAAAGAAACTTAAACTGCGAATATTCTTATAAAGAGGTTACGTGCATGAGTCAGAATTGAGCCCCGGGAAATTGACCAGGTGCTTCCTTTATCGGATTGGTCAGCTGCACAGACACTACCCTGGAATTCAAGACAGTGTTCTTATATAGGAGAGTAGATAACCACGTTTCTAACTCATGGGATTACCATATTTGGATTATCAGACTTATGATGTCATGGCCCCACTTTAAACTTCCAGACATATTCTTGTTAGTCTAGTTCTTGTTGTCACTAACAATTTCAATATATAAACCAGAAGATATTTTACAAACTAAGGTAACCTTTACATAGGGTCTATAGTGTAACAATTTTACACAAAACCGTTTAGGGTAATAAAACGAAGTAAGTATTATTAATATATAAGTTCGAGTTCTAAACAGAAGCCTTATGACAAGTGTTTGTTTCTGTTAAAAGAGATAACCCTGATTTAGATCAAAATAAAGTATTGATTGGCCTTGGGTATTATTTCGACAAGGCAATCTCTGTGTAACCCTGTCAATTTAAATGGCGAGTCGTTGTTTATAACACTCGTGTCGACTGAACGGAAAGGGTCATTGCCTTTTATAATCTTTGTCACTGGTAAGCAAAGGATAAGTCACTGTTTATTGACTTATCATATAGTATAACACTCGTATCGTCTGAAAGAAAAAGGTCATTGCCTTGTATAATCCTCGCCACTACCAAACTGCTCTCGAAAGACACGTCGACTTTACCGCCTTTAACTACGGGAATATAGCCGGGCCAATGTCGATTATATCCTGGAGAATGAAACTGCTTAATTTTGTCTTAAAAGCCCATAAAATGCTCTACCCTGGGACCGGACATCTAGCTCAATGTATGTGGTACATTTTCAAACAACTTCAACCCACCAGCCTCCATCTGGGTAACGCATACGTTAAAGATCCTAAGGTCTGTCATTTCTCTACCCCTCTTATTTATACTCCAAACATATCGCATAGTTTATATGTCCATAATATTCGTTGTTGAATATACAGTCATATTAATTTAGATACAGTTTAAAGATACATTATGTATGATTTAGATACAGTTTAAAGATGCATTATGTATGATTTAGATACAGTTTAAAGATACATTATGTAAGATTGAGATACGTTTAAAGATGGATTATGTAAGATTGAGATACAGTTTAAAGATACATTATGTAAGATTTAGATACAGTTTAAAGATACATTATGTAAGATTTAGATACTGTTTAAAGATACATTATGTAAGATTGAGATACAGTTTAAAAATACATTATGTAAGATTGAGATTGAGAAACAGTTTAAAGATACATAATGTAAGATTGCGATAAAATGGCTGACGGTTCTTGCTATAAAAGTTCAAAAATGATCATGATATTGAAAATTTCGTTTGAATTATTTTATTCTGTGCCAAAGTGTGCTCTGATTGTTCATTATCGTAACCACGGTACTAGTATATTCGAGACTTAAATTGCAATAAACCGATTTAGCTCTTGAATACTGTATCTTCAAACTCCCGAATTTACAATATTCGTGAGTAATGCCCATTGTTTATCCACTCAATAACGCCAATAAATCAACGTTATTTCGGAAGCCAACTAATTTAAGAATTACGAGTATTCAAACATCTGGGAAATGTGGAGATTTGTAGGGTTGTTCAGTATGTATTAACTCGCTACTAGGACTGGGCGTGGTTTAAAACACTACTACTGCTACTTTCATTTTAAAACAAGAGAAAATGTAAATAAGCTGTATAATTGAAGTTAACAAACCTCACACTCTGCAATTAGTCCTCTCGATAATAAATCTATGATAATAGAAACATGAATTGATGAATAGTGTAAAATTATGACTGGATAATATAATTATTTCCTTCTTACCTTTAAATGTGTAGTACTTGTTGAACTTTGTATTCAAGTGTGTGGTAAGGATCTACTGTGGTTGACTACTAATTTATTCCATGATAGGTGATGTTTGATAGACCACTACTCCGTTGTCGTGTTTTGTCTAAATTTAGCATCGCTCCATAAACACAAGATTTTTGAACTCCTTGTTCAGTTGCTTATCAGCGAATCCATCTTTTGTGTTGCTCCAGATTCACAATATGTTGCGTTTCTGGATTCGTGGATTTAAAATATGGCTTCACCCCAAGGCACATTGCCTGCGATTTCACTTACTGTTGGATATTAAACATCAACCAGTAAGTACCAACTCAAGGCAACTTCACAAACGGTCTGTCCTTCGAGAACCCCGTCCGAATTCATCAAAAGTTTTTGTGTAACTCCGGGCTTCAAAGTCCACGTTAATACAACCATTCGCGCAACCATAATATGTAAATGTGCCAACTCCCTTACCGGGTGTTAAAACATTATAAATACATTGCTATAGCACATAACATGTTACGACTGAATGCTCTTTTATTATTAACTTGCAGATACTTTTCTCATATAGCTGAACGAATGAATACAAGCTTGACATATATCTTTTGTGTGTGAACTACTTTTGGCAGTTTTGACAGGCCAGAGGCTCTTTAAAGGGACACAGTTCTCGATTTTCATTTGTATTCCGATGTAACTTGGTTGTATTGAATTCTTAATAAAATCTATTTGCCTTGAATTGGTTCAGTGTAATTCTATTCAAAGGTGTCTCAACATTGCGCTAGATATAATAAACAGTGACGTATTTGACATCGATATAAATCAATATTGCGCATGAGTGAAATTATTAGGTCACCAAGTGCGACCATACTGTCTTATATTTCGTGTTGCTTTCTTATTTTGATAGGGGGCCACGGTGGCTTAGTGAGTGGCGTTGGTCTTGATTCGCGTTGCTTTCCTCTTTTGATACTTGGCCACGGCGGTGGCTTAGTGAGTGTGGCGTTGGTCGTGAAAATACCCCGGGACTTTCCAAACTAGTGGCCTCTTGTCAGTGATTCAAACCGAAGGGCCAGACAAGGGAATAATGACTCATCTACCATTGACAACACGTTATTAAAGACCCACTGAAAGAAAAAAAACCGAGTAGGCTACTTGTCTGTCTATGGTCGGATGATGTCTGCTAGCAGTTCCTATATTATAATATAGTAAGCTGAAATATGAAAATATCAATCATCCCCACCTCTGGTCTCAGGTTATTTTGAAATTCTTACCGATTATTTTTCACCATGATTCTTCTTTGTTTGTCAAAAAAATAATGTCTTGCCACAGTTGACACACATTCATACTAATTCAACACAATTTTCAAGTAGAATTTTGCAATTACAAACATACACAAGATACGTTTGAACTAATCAGTAATTACGATACTTTATTATGCGCAGACAGCATGTTTATTTAATCGCTACATTCTACTTGAAAATAGTTTTGAATTATTATAAATTAGAGAAAATTAGAGAAACATGGTTATAAAAAGACGATAAGGGTTCCAAAATATCCTGAGAATGGGGGTGGGGAAGAAAGGTATTTTACCGAATTTTCATATTGCAGCTATATAGGAAGGGGTAGAAACTCTGAGCGAACAACGTCCAATCAGAGACAGTTCTTAAAGGAACTATCCTGGGGCCTACTTTCCATGAATGCACTTGAAAGAACCCCCAAATTCCGTGCTACATATTATGTCACATAGCGAGAGAAAGAGAGAGAAATGGGGTTTAACGTCCACTCAACACAAACTAGGTAATTCCGGGACTAACATATGGTTTAATTTTATTTCAATAATTCGCTTGCGCGTAGGGGTCTTTAGCAGTGGGAGGAAACCGGAGTGCCCGGAGGAAACCCACGAGGTTGAGAAGGCGCCCCTATCTCCATGCCACATACGCTCACACCAGGGCTCGAAACCACAGCCGCAAGCCAGAGGTGACCGGCCAGCTAGAGGTCCAAGCGCGGCACACTAGACCACTAGGCCATCCCAACCCCCATGTCACATAGCACACTGCAGGGATACCTCTCATATAAACTGCAAAGTGGAGAGCCGTCCTCATTGTACCGATTGTTCGAAACAAGAAGGACGTTAAACCCTATTTCATTTCAATAAACCCAGGAATTATCCTTGAGATTGTTTTAAACATTTAATGCGTAGAGCAGGGTGATTGCCTTGTTAACAGTATAAAACCTAGAATAGTTTATAAAAGTACAAATCGGTAATAATAACGTCCTACCTTTTCTGCAAAATTAATAATGCAGGATTAAAAGATACATAATATAAATATATATGTCTTATTAAATGGATGAATAAATAATCCGATGCAATATTGAGTAAATGAAATACGAATAATATAGAAATTAATCACCCTTATTGCGTGTTGTTAAGTCATACTATAATGAACATAGAATATTATACAATATTAAATTAAAGATAGGTTCCCAGCAAAGTATTTATCGGGTAGTTATTGCCTATAAAAGTATGGCAATTTTGGTATGGAAAGTAGAGATATCCAACCGTACTAGAAAAAAATTGGATTCCCTGAAAAACACTCATTGAGCCTTTACAGGACAGAAATGTAAGAGTTCCCCTAATCGACAGCCCGACGATTAGGGCTATACCCACGCGTGACGTCGAAGGCTGCATGAGCACATAGAGCGCTTTATGTACATGTTGATAAACTCTATAAAGAGTTAGACCTACAGCACTTTCTGAGATAAAAATCACGGAAAAAGACGCAGGCAGTGGATAATCCGAGAATTTAATTAGGATTCGATATTTGTAATAAATAGTCAGCGATTACAGACAACAACGTCTTGTGTATGTATTGAATTCTCACCCGTCTCCGCCCGCGACGCAAACGTGGCTTCTTTTGATCGATTTTCATAGCGAGGTATAATTGACAATTACAGTGTTTTGAGAAGGATTTGAAGCATAATTATGATAATTAATTAGTTTGAATATGTTTTTAGTCCCAATATATCATCAAATCACCCAGTTTGTGCCCGGGAAAGCAACTTTAACATTAGTGTACAGTTTATTCTTAAAATAGCATTATGCAAGAGCAAAATCTGATTTTTACAGGTCTTTCTTTAAGCCTGAGATGTTATCTAAATAATCAATTAGACATTAATTAACATATTCAGACCATAATAAACTCTTTATGTCAAGACTAGCCTTCGATGTTGGCAGATTAAAATCGTATATGCCGCTTAATGGCCGTTGATAATTAAATCAATCAAGTGGATAATCGAGACTATGCTGTTTATATTAATGATTTGAGTAATGATGACCGAGGCTATGAATATTTCAAAAGCTTTTTTCTCGGCTAATCGTGAATCAATTTGACTGAAATTTTCAGCAAATTATCTTAACACTATCTAGTTTTTAACTATTGTAGTGAGAACTGCCATCTCTTTATCTTATCTCCCATAATGTAACTTTAAATAACATATTGGTGCTATATTTTATGCAATTACAGCTTCATACACAGTTTCCACCTCTGACTCGCTATGTCTTTTGCTGAACTATCATTCCGTTCGATTTCACTGACACACATTATTTCATATTGACGTAATACACTACACAAATTGGGGATCTTGGCAACAATTGACCAGACTCTTTTTATATTATATGAGTGTGGGGCAGAATTATCGGACGATTTTTCTTTAACCTTGAGGGATTGCGTCGGTCAGGACCAGTTATTCAAAATTATGTCACTGGTATGCGCTTAATGGCATTGGACAGTTCTTCACAAACCATTTTTTTTATGATACATAAAACCTACAACCCCCACAAAGAACAGTTCATCAAGCATTGTTTTAGAGGTTACGGTGCTTTTCCTATTTTGATTTCTTGATCTGAGCCCTGGATTAATAAGTTCTCTCTTCTTTCTATACCCATGAAAAATTGAGTCTTCTGAGTTAAATCATTTCAGCTGTCGCTGGGGTGCCATTTACGGACAACTCGTCCATAATTTTCTCGTCCACTGTGACCACAATCTCCATGTTTCTCCGGCGTACCTTAGCTAGTATCTCCTGGCCGTATATCGATGCCATTACTACTATTGCTACGGACAACCCGGCTTCAATAAGAGATATATAGCAAAACCACAATGGTGAGAATTCCTCCATGAAAAATCCTAACACAATAGGGTTACAAAATTTGCCAACAGCTGACCCCAGTAGCATAAAGGAAGAGATCTTTCCGCTCACTGAAACTATAGTTTTGTTAATCCAGGCGATAGCAACTGGAAATAAAATCCCTATCAGAAACCCGCATATACCTGTGAAAATCCACACTCCAATAAGGGCTGAATAAATGGAACTTAGGGTTATGCCAGCTATAGTTAATACCAGAGCCACCAGAGAACTCAAAAGCAGAAGCGTCGGGCTTAACACGTCTGCACAGAAGAAACCGACAGCTCGAACAATTACGTACATTCCGAAATATACGGATGATAGCTGCGCGCCCTGGGTCTTGGACCAGTTCAACTGTTTAACCACAAAAGTCATGAGAAATGATGCGTAGGCATCTTCTATTGTGCTGTTGAAAACGAAAGTGGAAATTATTATTATAAGGGCCACAATATAATGACGCATCGGCAGCTCTCTCACTTCTTCGTAATCGATGGATGATTTTTCAATCGTTGCTGACTGTCTATTTCTGCAAGTCTGGAAAAGCAGTGGAAGCGATGCCACCAGGGCTAAAACAGCAGAAATAGTGTAGGCGTGATGGAGTCTGATATTGAAATCCGGAGGCTTTGTGGAATTGTTGCAAATTGAACTATTAAGTGAGAAACTCCTGCTGTCTGATTCGTAAAAAAATTCTTCACCAAATAATTCTTTCCTGCTGTAGTTGCTCGTGGACATATTAACAACGGTTCCACTACAATCGACCTGTGTGTAGTTTAACACACTTTCAACTAGATCTTTGGGTACCAAAAATGGTTCAGTCAATAAAGGTGCAAGAAAAGCTCCTATTGAAAAACCAAGGTTGACCAAAAACAAATATGGTTGACTTTCTAGACCCCACATTCTTACAACTTCAGCACTGGCACCTATGAAAAGAGAGAAAATGGGCATTAGTGTTATGTGATGAAATGGTGGTCTGCCCACACTGGACAGAGTAGGCTCAAGATTTCTGGTACTGCATTTACTTCACTGTGATTGGTATGTTTCTGTAACCTGACATGTTAACGTGTATGCAGCGAAAATGGTGCGGGGTCACTGTTCACTAACCGGGACAGATCCCCGATGTTAGCCGAGAAATTCCTCGGATTTTTTCCAGCTTGGTTTCCCCTTGTCAGCGATGCAGTACTGCGGATATGACCAGGGAAGATGTCTAGTCAGTAATGTGGTACGAAAAACCGACGTCTCGCAAATACCACTGACATTTAGATACCCCCCGGCAGTTGGTAATTGAATAAAGAGTAGGCTGTAGCGCCGCTGTCTGTACAAAATTGTCCCCAAAACACATGACGTATGTCTATTTGTGTTTTTACAAGATGGCTGAAAAATAACCTCATACTCACTAGCATCAAAACCTCCCATGAAGAAGGTATTACAGAACCAAGCTACTAACATGGCCTCATAAGCTGTACAATATGGAATGATGACAACAGTAGCAGACATGCCCAGTACGGTCAGGTAGAGCAGAAGATTTCTGTTAAATTTATCGTACAATCCACCAAACACTAAAGCCCCGACTACACCACCCACTGCAGAAGCAGTAAAGAAGAAAGAGGCCGTTTCTAGAGTTGTATGGGTAATCAGTTGAATGTCGAGAAAGGCTGAACCTCTCTGGGCTGTTATGAAACCCTGAAAGTAACAAAAAACAATCGTTGTTACTGAATGAAATGACCACGGCTGCTAAAAACGAGTGTTATTCTTTTAACTTGATAAACGGATGCGACACCTTTAATTTGATTTAACGGGTGGTGCTCTTTGAAGGTCGGGAGTTCAATCAAGCTTCAATAAACTCCCCCATGATCAAGAAATAATATTTGGGAATGAAACTATAGTCGGATCAATGTTTTAATAATTTCCGATATATCGAGGAAGAGAGAGAGAAAAATGGGGATATATTGTCGATATATCAATGATTTACAAAAGTCCCTAGAAATGAAATCGAGCAACATGCATTGACTGTTTTCATGCATAGATAGTTTACTGCATAATGAGGCATTAACAAAGAATGAGCACTGACGAGGAATCTAATCAATGGGAATGATATCAATATGTCTACAGTTTCATTCCTAAGATATCAACTAATTTGAATAGGACAAAGGTTTTGGATTCAAACTGTTCAGTCATTATAAAATCACCAACGCAAGTGTGGAATGATCGGTAAACACCATTCTAATCGCAACGAAATAGCTTACCAAGGCAATATAAGCCACAAGAAGATATAGGGTTGGCACCAGGCGGGTTCGATATCCAGGTTCTCTCCATCTTTTACATAAAGATGATTTTCCTTGTGAAACAGCCATTTTGAATTCAGGTTTCCTGAAAAGGTGGAGATGAAGCAAGTTAATGACAAAAATGTGGAATGGCAATGATGTGAGATAAAGGAACGACTTAGGGGGTGGTACTACGCCCCCACCCCCACCCTATTGACAGAATACAACAGTATACAAGAAATTGTTGTATTGTTGTTCCTGATAAACATGCTATTTGGCTGCTGTAAATACGTAAACAACGCGAAGTCCGAATGAAGGAGGAAGGGGAGTTACAAGATTATCCGCGCTAGATGTTCAAGGCTAACATATAATATAATATAACGACAAAACACATACTTATGGAAAACGGCCACTGTGTATTTTAGGCGACGTTTCGTAGAAAATTCTCTCAACGTTATCAAGCTAATACAGTAAAACAGGCATGAGGCAAACATATATAGGCAAAATACAATAACATAACTGAAACAATACTTGGCAACGACATGATCAAAGCAGTGTAAAGTTTCTTTCTGCAGAGCAATCATTGTGTCGGAAGTGAGATTTTCACCCCAGTCAACTTCAAATCCCCGTAGAAAAAAATCTAAACTGTCAACCCCCTACAAATTTATGATGAGGAGATTGTCTAATGTGGTCCCCATTGTGCCTATAAAGATTGGAACCAACGGAATGTTGAGCAAAAAAGCTACAGCCTGTGATGTTACAGCCATTTAACATTGAAGTCAATGGGCAAACAATTACTAGTCCAGATGAGTAAAATATCGGTTACGTGCCCTTGTTTTGAAATTAGTCTCGCTTAACCAGTCTATCGACCAGTCTGCGTCTGATTGACAGATTGGGATAACCAAGACTACTTTTTTACGAAACATAACAGAAAGTTGGAACAAAAAATTGAATTTAGAAATACGCACGTTAGTCAACTCAACAATTGTTTTAAGAACCCTGTAAAAGTTTTTCAGGGGTATTATTTGTACTAAAACAAAAGATGCCGCTCCTGTACAGTTAATGATAAAGCAATTTGAAAACTAAAACGAACGTAATTCCAAAGGCTGCCGTAATAACCAAGAAGCTAAATTTTACTGCTATTCAAAATCGTCAACAATCTTTGGGTTATAAACACGCATTTCAAGTTTCATCAAAATCGGTTCAATATTGTGACTTCTACAGATGTCCACAACCTTGATATACCATATTTTTTTTTACACTATTCGAGTATAAGCGGCGACCATTTTGTTCCACAGTTTTGGTTTGATTCTAATTACAGTGCAACGGGGATATAATCAAACGTTGTTTTTTTTTAAATCAGATAGTAATTGTGACCTTCAGAGGGACCAAAAAGGTAAAAAGGGCAATTTTTCGTAAAATCGGGGGCCATAATTCAGGAAGTTACGATTCGATATACGCAAATATCGAAAGAAACCATGATCTTTGGGTTATAACCATGCAAGTCAAGTTTCATCAAAATCGGATTAAAATTGTGACCTCTACAGGGTCCACAACCTTGATATACCATTTTTTTCGAAGTGTTGGTCAGATTTTCACGAAATTCGAACTCAACCTTCATTATGGTGTAACGGTGATATAATCGAAGAATAATTATGACCCCCAGAGGGACCACAAGCTAAAATAGGCGATTTTGCGTACAGGGGCCATACTTCAGGAAGTTAAGATTATACAGAATAAAAAAAGATAGACGTATTTAATTTATGTCTGAACTGTTGTATATTGTATCTTTGTATATATTTTATTATATGATTTTAGTTAAAGCAGTAATTGACCAATGTCCGAATTGATATCTCACTAATCTTTCGAGTCATAAATGTTTGGGGTTCTACTTTATGTTACGATAAAATTACGGAATTACGCGCCCTTGCTATGTCCATATCTTCTTCTGTATTTTAACATCTGTTTTCTATGTGCAATTTAACATCTTATCATATAATTATTATATAATTATTTTAATCTTAAGCTTGTAGTTCTATATTCTAATTAACTGGTGACCGGCAATACCTATCTTGTTATTGTGACCAAAAGCCAGATTTAAACGATTTGAACTATTTATTCTGAATTATCGTCGTTAGTGTTTGGAATAAGCTACAACCCGCAGAACACAGCACTTAAGCAGAACAAATCGGTATGAGAGTATATATATAATATGAGAGTATACAGATATTAAATTGTGACCGACGAAAGAGTAGGAATGTAAATAAGGAGAGAGCGAGAGAGAGAAATGGGGTTTAACGTCCACTCGACACAACCTAGGTCATTTCGGGACTAGTATATGGTTTAATTAAATTTCATTAATTCGCGTGCGCGTAGGGTCTTTAGCAGTGGGAGGAAACCGGAGTACCCGGAGAAAACCCACGACTAACGAGGGTGGACAGGCGACACTACTCCTTGCCACGTACAACCGGGGATTCGAAACCACGCCAGTTGACTCAATGGCAGACCGTATGATACCACTCGGCATGCCTCGACAGATTCCGCAATCTAGACCCGGCCGTATGACGAATTCCGCCATTTAAAGGTCCCGGATGAAACATGGTTGCGCACATACCGAACACAAATTAGCGACCTATTCGACCGATCCAGCTGGCAACTTGTTCGTTGGCAACCTATTCAGAATAAAGACAGCAGTCGCCCAAACTCATCTATTTTTATCAACAAATAAAATCCAACGTTACGTCTATCAAATGAAGGTAGAATATATTACTTTCTATCCATTCCTTTAGCTCAGAATAGAAGTGTAATTTCTGAAAGGCAATTGAATAAGTTCTCTAAATATTATTAGTAACACTTGGCACAATCATATCAAAGGGGCGCTCTCTCATCCTAAACGTCGCCATTTTTTCAACATTTTAAAGTGAAAGAACGGTAATATTCCGAGTCAAAATTCGGACCATCGTACAGAATTCTGAGCATCAAGCTATATATAATCGGAAAGGTAATTTTAAGCGACTGTTGTCTTTATTCTGAATAGGTTTCCAACGAACAGGTTACCGGCTGGATCGGTCGAATAGGTCGCTAGCCGAAAAGGTCGCCAATTTGTGTTTGGTTGCGCCCACGGTGTCAAGTTTGCCTATTAAAGTAAACCGATAGCCGCATCGCAAATGTATGGGCGCAGGTACATATCACTTACTGTCATACAGCCGAGATTAGATGTAGGTTCCGGAACCGGAATCTGTTGAGGATTGCCGGATGCGTATGATACAGCACGTGCACGCCAACCATTCGGCCACCCAACTCCTCCCGGAATGTAGATAAGGTTAAATCAGATCATCCGCATAAATAGTAGCCTATGAAATAAACAGTCACATTTTGAGAGAGGAAGAGAGAGAGAGAGAGAGAGCGAGCGAGAGAGGGGGAGTTCAAGGTTCACTCGACACAAACTAGGTCATTAAGGACTGACAAATATTTCAACATTTACTCGACACAATCTAGGTCATTCGGGACTAACACATGGTTCAATTTTATTTCAATAATTCGCTTGCGCGTAGGGGCCCTCAGCAGTGGGAGGAAACCGGAAGACCAAGAAAACCCACGAGTTTGGGCCAGCAAACCTAGGAAGATCTCGCGGCACACCTATGTGCCCCGATACACTATTTGAGAATCACTTGTGTACGGTATAAAGCAATATCGCTTACCTTTATTCTCTCTAGAATTATTTATCTTCACCCGTCTAAACTATGATGTGAGGTTCATCAAAATTTTGTATCCGGTGGTCCATCTTGAGAGCTATACGGATTCGGTGAAAGTGAAAGGTCAAATCCATCCATGGGAGGGAAAAATACCAGTGATTATATTATATAATAAACGTTTAGAGAGACACATAGTTTAACTCTATGTCTTTGATATTACTCCTCTTTCAAAGATAACGCACGAATACACTGTCTTTGTATAATTGTTTGCACTGAATCAAATAGCTGACTCAATGTTAATTTTACAGCTTTGTTATGACCTTTTGTTTTAGAGAAAATAAGCAGTATCAGATAACTGCAGATCAAAGGTCAAAATTCAGTTTAGATCAGATTTAGACACATGGATAACGACAGATCAAAGATCAAATCAAACCCGTTCAAATCATTTCGAATATGTGATTTCGGGAATTCCCCTATAGCTATGGTATGCTGTTTTGAGCCGTCCTATAAATCCAAACACTTACCATTGAAATGGGGTTTACCACCCTACTGTTCTGCTCCGAACTGGGCTAATGAAGACGGACATACACCATACAGCGTGCTACGAGGGACATTTTGCCCGATCATCGGCCATGGCCTACTCTTAAATCGAATTCTAACTGTCTACGGATCATTTACGTGTACACCAATGTGTACACGGGACCTCGGTTTTTGGTCCCACCCGAACGAATACACAGCTGCCCTTGTCAGGCCCTCCGTTCTGCATCACTGGCAAGTGGGGAACCACGCCGAAAAATATGGATAAACATCCTCACATACAATGCAGGGATCGAACACCCGACCTCTAGCCACACAAACAATTATTCAATTCACACGCACTTAGGAGTTCTCATTCCCGACTGAAAAAGATTTTTTCGGCAACATTTCCCCTTAACAGTGGTGAAGAACAGAGGGACTTGTAGGGGACAGTGTCTAATCGTTCAAATGGGACGTAAGCCATTGGCGAGTCCGTCGAGTACGCCGTAGGGAGACTGTCTGGGCAAAATATCCCCCAAAGCACACCGTATAGCGTATGCACAGATTCATTATCCCGGTTGGTAATGAAAAATACCATACTTAACCCCTTTTAATTTCAGGTCCAGGAGGCAGAACCTGTGTTAGGACGATGCTACTGACGGCAATTCAACCAAATGAGTATATGTTTGTCCATAAGGGTTAAAAAGGCCTAATTATTTTAACTCTTTCGAAGGCAACTGACCTTTGAAGTTCATATGCATCGGGCGGAGTAACACAGACTCATTCGGGCATAATTTGTGCCCTCTACTCATTTTACGCCTTCATATCTTATGTACCCATTTACACTATATAGCTCGTATTTGTATCCAGATATAGTTCCAACAACCTTTTTTTAATAATCTTAAGAAGAAAGTTTATATGGAGAGCTTCCAACACCTCTATTAATTAATTTATTTAATGTTTTGTAAAGGAAAAGGGTTAAATTTTGGAGCTAATTAACTCACCCCAAGGTCCCGACTTTCAGTGATAATTAGGAGCCAAGGGTCCATTTAGAAATGGTTCCACTACTGCTGTCTTCCGTATTACTCCAGTCGCAGTAGTGGTTTTTCCTACAAAAAGTTTACTGGCCTATAGCTCGCTTAATTTACAAATAAACTGACCCAAAAAAGTACTGCACGCAGCTTAACATATAATAAATCGATTCTTATTGAAATAAAGGCGAGGCCTTACCGCATAATTATATGATTTGATGAAACCCATCTCCTACGCGAAATTTCAACTGGCCGACCGTCATGGCTGCAAGTTGAGTAATACGTCATTAGACCTACAACATAAACAGCGCTATGCAGAGAAAAAATGTTCGGTAACTATTTTAATGGTCCAGTCTTCACTATTTGTGATAGAATTACTTATTTTAATACAAACTGTAATGATGTGTGTTGACAATTGTGCGTTTGAACCTATTTGAACTTGCGTAAGGGGTCTTAGACTGTACCAATTGTTACCTTAAACACAGTTTAAGGTAACAAGTATAGTTACTAGGGTCCATTGGGCACAAACTAGGTCAATTCTGGACTAACATATCGTCCAATTTTATTTCAATCATTCGCTTGCCCATAGAGGTCTTTCGTATTGGGAGAAAAACGGAGGACCTAGACAAAATCCACTAGGTTGTGCAGGCGATCCTATTGTTGTCACATACAAGCGGCGAATCGAAACCACGCCACTTGACAGACCTTCTGATCCAACGCGCACGCGTTAATCTTTTGACCACCCATGCCCCCGCCTAAGCTTCTTGGTAGAAGGAGTTGCTCGGTGACTTAGGTGACTGCGGTCCCATGTTCAATTCCGGTGATGGCAGAGAAAGTTCATCGGATTTTAGTCTACGGATTGAATCCCCCAAGTCAGTGGTGCAGGGCGGGGGATCTGGCGAGAGACAATACATAGTCGTTGGGATCGGGGTCCCATGTATGTACACGTTGGAATACACCTAAAAGAACCTTGACGGTTGGAATTTGAAATAAGAGTCCAGGCAGAGTTGTCTTCAGTACCCAGGGTAGAGCAGAAAGGCGGGACGTTAAACCCCATTTCATTTCACAAAAATAAAGAATTATTGATGGCACGAATGATGAACATCCTCCTCGATGTGTCTTACTCTGTGGTTACAAAATTTAATTTTCCAAAACCGAAGTTATTCGACTGAATTTAACTGTATGATAACAAGATACACATTCGAAACTAATAAACAGATTTTTATTTCTTCAAAAAAAGATGATAAGATAATAAGATGAAAACCATATGAAACATCATATTTTACTATATTCGCTGCCCCTTCGTCTGCATATTGAAAATATAAACAAAACCCCATCCTGAAATGAAGACAAAAAACAAATTGGCAACAAAGAAGAAGAATTTTATGTTTATAAGAAATTAACTAAGTTATTATTACATCTATACTTAAACAGTTGGTATCCGGTGTTCTTGAATTAGTAAGCATGTCATAAATCGAGCGCAATACTTATTGTTCAAGTGATATTTTGTATTTGGATTTCAGAATCTGATTCTTCTTACTAAACCTTAATCGGGATGACAGCTTGGATATGGAAATTGCACTTGGATGCTACTTCGTAGAGGGTAACCCCGTGACAATGACCGCTAACAGATTCATACCGAGCACGATAGTTTAAGCGATAGTTTGTACTTGGATTTCATAATCCGAAACTTCTAAGTTAATGTTAATCGGGGTGATAGCTTAGATTTATAGAGGCTAACCCCGTGAAAAGGACGGCCAACAGATTAACCAGTCTTCCTCGAAAATATGAAAATATTTCCCCCAAACGTCTTAAATTATTTCGATAATCCGCATAATTAAAGGATTATTTCTGGTTTGGTGTGCAGAAATAAAATGCGATGGATATAACTTCCTACTTTTCTGATTGGACTAATGAATTATACAAAGTGACAGTGTGCTGAGGGGAGGGGGAGGCGCACCGACGTGTTCACGTGATCCCCGTTTTTCGGCCCGTCTGAACGACTAACACTGCCCTTATCAGGGCCTCCATTCTGTGCTCTGACAAGGGGAAACCAAGCAAGTAAATCCCTGGGGAACCTTTTATGAACAGCACCGAGTTCGAACCCTGGACCTCTTGGTTATTGATCCATCGCCTTATCAACTGATCCACCGCGGCATTCGGGTTGATGATCAGACGGGAATGCTATTGTCCCCTGAACTTATGTCGACTGGGTAGCCGGGGAATCGTCTAGAGTGTAGTATCCAAGTCTAACACTGACCTTTACCAAACCCGGAAGAGCCGTCCAGAAAGTATAGTTTGGTACCACCTCTTTACCCGTGGCGTGTCGTGCAAATTTATTTACGGAAACTCCAACTATTACATAAACAATAACCAATACCAGAAACCTAATAAAACATGGCGAATTCATATCACAATCATCATTAATCATCAAAGTATGTGACCCGCTCCCACTAAACCAGGCGCTAGTCGCACAACTTCATTTTGCACCAGGGCAAAAAGGCATAAACTGTATGCATTCTTATTGCCGTGAATGAGCCGAATTTAATTTCAGATACTGCGACAAATTTAGAAAGACGAATTGTTATAACGAACATTAAACATTATGGGAGATTAGATAACGAGTTGGTAGTTCTCGCTATAACAGTTAAAAAAACTAGCTAATGTAAAGGCAATTTTCTGAAAATTCCAGTCAAACATTATGGGGGATTAGATAACGAGTTGGTAGTTCTCGCTATAACCGTTAAAAAACTAGCTAATGTAAAGGCAATATTCTGAAAATTCCAGTCGAATTGATCCACTATGAACCGAGAACTAAGCGAATGAAAGTTCCGCTTAGCCTCGATCATCATTACTAAAGTCGGTAAGACAAAACTAGTAGTCTGGATTATCCATTTAATCGTTAAATCACGAAGGTAAATTTTGCAGCAAATCGAACTACAATCCAACAAATATCGCAGGCTAGACTTGACATCGAGAGTTGATTATGGTGTGGATAAGTTAATTAATGTCTGATTAATAGTTTAGATAACATATCGGGCCTAAAGAAAGACCTACAATAGGCAGATTTTGCTTTTGCATAATGTATGTTTAATAATCATACAATATACAAGAACTAAATTTGCCTATTTTATTTCTTTAAGCCTAAAATGTTATTTAAACTATTAATTAGACATTAATTCACTTATGCAGACTATAATCAACTCTCGATGTCAACGCTAGCCTGTTATATTTATTGGTTTGCGATACGATTTGTTGCTCAACTTTCATTCATCATTTAATTATAAAATGTGTAAATAGAGACTATGTTTTTATCGTACCAACTTTAGAAATGATGATCGAGTCTAGGCTGAAAATTCAAATGCTAAAATCACGATTCAGAGTGGATCAATTTGACTGAAATTTCCGGCAAATTCCCTTTACATTAGCTAGCTTTTAACTATTATAGTGAGAACTGCCAGCTCTTTATATAATCTTCCATATTGTATCTTTAACGGACTAGAAATAATCTTTGAAAAGTGTCGACTTGGCATCGCAACAATTGATACAATCAAAGCCAGTAACATAGTAATCCAAGTGATAATTATACTTACACTATAAGTACTATAGAGCCCACAGTTAAAGTAGTCGATGAACTTCCGGGTTCTGGTTTCTTAGCACATGCATATTTACTCGTTAAGGACATAAGCTAAAAAATATTAAACATAAAAAAAATCGCATTTAGAATACAACAGTTAATGTGCAAGATCAAAAGAGAATACAGCATTTAATCTTCGGTGAGACTCTTTTGGATATGTGCAAACATTATTTAGCTTTTAATGCGAATATAAAAGAATTTTACTGTTCTGTTCGGACCGGGTTAATATCACAGGGACTTGAAGGGATTAAAATAAAACTTCTTACTACTGCTTGACTATAATAGTATAGTATTAGTATATAACTATATAATAAAGGGATGGCAGACGCCATCTTTGTTCTGACTTTTTTATGATATATTGTCTGGTGTCATCTCACAATACTCACTAGTTCTGACACTTCATGTCATTTTTATTGCCAACGAGACTTTATTTGATCATTATTCACCTTCCGATGTAATTAAATTGGTCCTTTTACAGCGTAATTAATAACAAATCAAACTTAAAAAGCTATCATTTATCGATATTCAACTTCCCGAGGCCGGAAGAAACCCGAAATAAGGTCAAAAGAAGTCTGTATCACTCAGTCCCTTTATAAACCTATCATTACTCGATATGTGCATAGGAACTGGGTGATCAAGTCTCGCTCAACAGCGGCCTCGCTTCGTAGGCTCTATCACGTGATAGAACTTATCATAAAAAAGTCAGAACAAAGATGGCGCCTGCCATCCCTTTATTATATAGTTATATACTAATACTATACTATTATAGTCAAGCAGTAGTAAGAAGTTTTATTTTAATCCCTTCAAGTCCCTGTGGTTAATATGGATGGCCATACGTCATCGTCTTTATCTTGGAATGATGATATCAAAACCCGAATGCGCAAGTATTCAAGGAACAAGAAAGATGAATTTCATACCGATCATTCTTGAATTAGCAGATCCCTTACCATTATTTCAATAGCGTAGCCCACAAGAAAAACAAGAAGACGACTAATGCTCGAAGACCTCTGAACATATAAAGGATCGAAAAATAAAACTGACAAAGAAAACGGGATATTACCTTTTTGAACCACCCAAAAGGTGTGATTGCTTACTTCGGACTATCGTTATGGTTTATGAAACTTAAATCCAATTTGATGGGTTTAATGTTAACATAAATTTAATCTCATGAAATAAGATATAAGTGTGCTATGACAGAATTTTGCCCGGGCAGTGGCACTACGTCCACCTCTTATATCGAATTCCATATGTCACGCCAATGTGTACACAGGACCTCGATTTTTCATCCCATCCGAACGACCAAACTACTGTCACGTCGGGCCCTCTGTCCTGAATCACTTACAAAGGGGAACCACGTCGGAATATCTGGATGAACTTTCGCAGCAAATGCAGAAATCGTACGTCCGACCTACAGGCAAAATACGATATATTATGAATACTTACATACTTTCCTGATGCTGGTCCTGATTCACCTGTTGCTGTTAAGGTCCCTTCTTGACTTTCATCACAAACCAATTCTACAATAGCTATTCTGTAATTAACCAAGGTGTGATAATTGCGATCATATAGTCGAGTATAGTGTGGTTTCGGACCCATACTTGTACGTGGTAAGGAATGGGGTCGCCTGCCTCACCTCGTGGGTTTGTATCACCTTTAATACAAATTTAGGGCTATTTTATGCAGACTAATTCGTCGAAGACGATGCGTGATCGAGATTATACTAAACCAGCAAATTTGAATTGTAGTAGTGGCAGTAGCTGGTTATTGAATGTCCGCTTTCACAGTTGTGATATCGCAGACGATGGTTGAAATGCTGTTTGACTCACGCTTAGTAACATTGTCGAAAAAACAGGGCCCTTCGTACTAGTAGTCTGCAAAGGCGTTTTATAGCTGAGGCGCTGGAGGCGCCAGCCTCCTCGCAAAAAAATCAAAAACGTTGAACAAATAAAACGGGAGGAAAAATGCTAAAACCGATGAGAAAAATGAAATGTACCCTAGTTAGGCAGACAAAAGGGCCCCTCGTCTGACAAAAGGGCCCCTCTGGCCAAGGGAAAGGGCCCCCGAGTCCGAGTCAATCGTTTTCTTTACACTGTTACTGTCGAATCCACTATTGAATGAGAATGCAGTCTTGCACTGGTATGAAAATCATTAATCAAGACCTCCCCACCCCCACCGGACCCCCGCGAAAGAGGGCCTTCAAAATAGTATAGCCTCCGCCATGATAAACCTTAGATATGTATTAGACTATGGATAACCAATTCAATCAGAATACTCCATTTTGCACAAATAATATAGAAGTGCACCTCCCGAATTATATTATGGGGCCATTGCTCAACAGAAATATATAATTGGTTAGCTAAGTGCATTGCCCCTGGCCCATCGCTTAACTATTGTTGCCAAAGCTGGGCTGCTTTAATGTAGTTTACCTTGGTAATGTAGGATCCGGTTTACTGGTATAAGTAACTTCTAAATTTTTCTTGTCGTTTATTTGGAAGGCTGCAGAATTTTGGTCACCGAGAGCGAAGTATCGTGTTTTGTCTCCGCCTTTCTGTATTTGACAAGCCTGTTTTTTAAAAAATCAACAAGCACAATAATGACACAACAGTACAATGAACCAGTGGCTGCCAGGCAGGATACGCCCACATTTTGCAAGAGATGGATAGAGAACAAGGCAAGGACCACAATTCAGGAGGCTACGATCCAATATGCGCGAATATCGACAGGACCAAGATCGGTGGGTTATAAAGATATATTTCAAGTTTCATCAAAATCGGATCCTTCTAGAGTGTCCACAACCTTGATATACCATATTTCTACAAAAGGCGACCATTTTGTCCGATAGTTTTCGTATGATTTACATGAAATTCGAACTCAACATTTCATTAAGGTGTAACAGTGATATGATCAAACGGTTTTAAAATCGGATAATAATTGTGACCTCCAGAAGCACCACAAGCTAAAAGAGGCGATTTTGCGGACAATCAGGTGCCATAATTAAGAAAGTTACTATCCGATATGCGCAAATATCGAAAAGAACCACGATCTTTCGGTTATAAACATGCATTTCAGGTTTCATTAAAATCGGATTAAAATTTTGACATCTTCAGGGTCCACAACCTTGATATACTATATCTTTGCACTATTCGCGTACAAGTGGCGGCCATTTTGTCCGGCAGTTTTGGTCCGATTTTCACGAAATTCTAACTCAACCTTCAGTAAGGTGTAACAGTGATATGATCAAACGATTTTATAAATCGGAAAATAATTGTGACCTCCAGAAGGACCACTGGATAAAAAAAGACGATTTGCGGGCAATCGGTGGCCATAATTCAAGATGTTACGATCCGATATGGGCAAATATGGAAAGAACCCAATATCTTTGGGTTATAAACATGCATATTAAGTTTCATCAAAATCAGATTCAGATTGTTACCTCTGCAGGGGCCACAACCTTGATATAGCATAATTATTTTTACAATTTTCGCGTACAAGCGGCGGCCATTTTGTCTGGCAATTTTGGTCCGATTTCATAAAATTCACAAGCTAAAGAAGTGATGTTTCGTACAATCAGGGGCCGTAATCCATGAAGCCAATATCGAGATGTTCAATGTGAACATGCTACTGTGTACGTCTTCATAACTGGATTTCTACGATTAAACAAACTATGTTATAATGATTATTAAACAGTAACCTTCGTGACGTATCCACGTGGGAATGCTGCGAAAATTTGCCCATTCGTTCTAATTGTAGGTTGATGCCATATATCACCAGTAATAATTATAATTTATGTGTTTGTTTACTGTTGTTGTATGTAACAGGTATAAACAGCGGCCTATTTAGTAAATAATTGTGTTGCTATATTTATCCAGTATAATGAGATTAGCTGGTTATCTAATCGCATATAGACTTAATTATAAAACTTACGGCAACATTGACACAGTTAGTTTCAGCTTTTTCAGTAAAATCTACACATGGATTCCATGAAAACCCATCGCCTGTTGTAGCCGTCACATCAGCAAACCTGAAACGAAACGTTTCTTCGAGTATATCGTGCCATGGAGAAATGGGCTTACCGAAACCGCGTGTACCGTGTGGGACAATACGTTTTGGATTTTGAGGTCGGTTGTTCGATCCCTGCATTGGCCGAGAAAGTTCATCCAGATTTTCCGGCGTGATACTCCTTTTCAGTGATGCAGGACGGAGGGCCTGGCAAGGACAGCGGTCTAGTCGTTCGGAGAGGACGACAAACCGAGGTCCCATGTACACGTTGGCGTTTGCGTAAAAGATCCATTGACCGTTGGAATTCGATATGAGAGTCGACCGTAGTGCCGCTGTCCGGGCTATATTTCCCTCATAGTACACTGTTTGGCGTATGTCAATTGCCCAGTTCGGATAAAGACACGCAAAAAGCAGAACAGCAACTTAACGGAGCCAATTCTCTATTCATTCGCATCTAAAAATGGCAACAAATGGGTTGCAACGCATATAAATGTATATAATTGAGTTACATTCAATCGTTTCTGCTGTTACTGTGCCTTTTAATCAGTTACGTGCAGAGAAAAACGCGAAAGTCCAAACTGAATGGCAGTCTTTGGTATCTGGTTACTCTAGTCTACACTAGTAGTATTCTCCGGTGTGGTATGTTTAGACTTATTTATCGAACTGCTTCATTACAAATGGTGCTAGAAAGCATTCTTTTGTCTTAAACAGTGGATAACAGAAGCTTATCAATGTTGATTGACTCTGACCAATATGTTGTGTTTACAATGTCGAACACTGTGGATAATATTGAGTTAAAGACTTGCATCCTTTAAAGAAGGGGAGGGGGGGCTTAAATGTCAGAATAACTAGATCAATATCCAGGGATAGTAACTGGTGGTATTTGAAACAATTGTATTTATCCGACGATATACAGTTTTTTGATGCGAGACCTCGTTTTTTATATGATATTTTCAGACGTTTTTATCGTATTTCTCTGGTGATATTTGTCAAGTTTAACGTGGAATATCCAACAGAATCTTCGCCCCCCCCCCAGCTATTCACTACCAAGAGCAAATACATTTATATAGATGTGAGGGCCAACCTGAAATTGTGGCATGATCCTTATCCCATTTCTTCAGTGGTGGTCACTGGCCAAACTTATACTATTAATGACCGAGGTTACTTACTTATATAACCAATTTGATTTACCTAGATGATGACAAGACAAGCCTATGCCTACTTGCACAGTGACCACGATTATTTACTTGCATGGTGGCCAAGCGTGTGTACTTGTGTAGTGGCTATGCCTACTTACTTAGCTTTACCACTAGTGTCGGTCAATGGTGACAGATCAACTTCTAATCCACTGTCCGTAAGACAGGAACAGCTGTTCACTTTTGTACATTTTGTATAAGACACTGCTCCTTGCACGGTTATCCAGATGGTCAGTGTAGTTAATATAAAGAGAACATCACCGTATAACTCCATTTTAATTTTCGAAATGACACGGATCAGGAGAAAACGATTTAAAAATTCTAATAACTTTTGTAAAGTCCTCTAGTATTATATAATGTTTTGTTGATACAATTAAATAAGTTTAAAATAACAGAGTAAACATCCCATAACCCGTGATTACCAGATAACAAGATAGTTAGGCCCCACCCACAATTGTGCAAAGATCAAATAACAATAACAATATAACTGTGCAGGTAACAATATATATCTTACAATTTATATCTACAATATTTCAGATAATATTTTTATCAGTTTAAAAGTGAAAGTCTTCACATTGAAGTCTGCATTCGATTTAAACTCTTGTGACAACGTTTATTCTTTCAATGCATTGATCGTGTGTTTGCTATGAAAAGGTGATCAGCCACGGTTGAAATAATGTAACGTAATGCTGATTTCATGGTAACTAGATAAAGAGCTGGCAGTTCCCATTATAATAGTTAAAAAAATAGATAATGTAAAGGGAATTTGATGGAAATTTCAGTCAAATTGATCTACTATGAACCGCGATTTTAGCGATTGAATTTTGAGCCTAGCCTCGATCATCATTATTAAAGTCGGTACGCAGCAGATATGATTCTAATCCAGTAAATATCGCAGGCGTAGCGATGCCATCGGAGCCCAACACCTCCGTTAAATATAACGGCAAGTTAACGACACGATACAGTTAACGGGGCTTCCAGCAACAATCTTTCTTCCCGTTATAGTTAAAGATCCGTTATCTCCAGGTTAATAGATCGTTACAAGTTAACGGAGCTTTGAGCAACCGGGCACAGAGAACCAAACTGAAACAGAATTACATGGATGCACCGTAATAAGCTCTAGATCCAGATGTCTTCGCGTTATGGATAGGAACATCCGATAGCAATTAGGCGTCTGATCGTAGTAAAGACTGGTATTGTTGATACGACGATACTCGATTTTGAAGATAACATGGAGTCGATTTGTTCATAGATCGTTGGGTTAAAGGTAAACTTTAATAATTAGTCATTTCTAAAAGACGAAGGAAGCCAGTGTAAATTGGCTTTAAACTGGAGTTATATGTGACAATGCAGTTTTTGTGACAATGTAAGCAGTGCGATTTTGATTTCTTTGCAGAATCCTTACAGTTAGTAAAGAATTAAAAGTAAATTCTGGACGGCACAGAGGTGGGAGCCAGGGTTGCAGCAGTTCCTTCTGATAAGATTGAATGTCACATTTCTTGAGTGTAGCTGTTCTTTCGTTGAGTATTAGCATGTTGGATAACATCCAAAATTTAAAGCCTTCCGAATAACCTTCCAGCTTCCTGAAGACAATATCTTTGACTTGACGCTGTCAATGAGGTGAAAGTTATCAGTACAAAAGTGAACGCATACCTTAACTTAGACATTTTGAAAACGTCCCGTGATATACTTTAGGATTGAGTTAAGATATCTATAGTTTTATACAAGTCATTGACGGGGCACCAATCAGCCAGTCGGTTACTATATGGCAAAATGATGGTATTTTATCAAGGAAAACATTTGCTGCCATCAAAGTGGACATGATGAATTTACCTTGAAGTGGTCGAGACTATGATGGTATGTGCTGAACATTCAATATTTTGAAGTGCTCAAACGTCGAAAAAGCGACGATGAATGAATCAATGGTAGCTCAGAATTCGGTCACCAACAGATCAATAAACTGCAAACTCTAATAAACGAATTCGACAAAAATCAGCAGTTTAAAGGTAGTTTGGGTCTAATACTAACTAAACTAAACACGAGATTTGTCGTCTAAATTCACATTGGTAACATTCTTTAAATCGTCCATTAATGTATCATGGACACAATGTTGTGACCCAATGTCAATTTCCATGACCGTCCTTTTTCGAACTCTCTTTAATATCTTTCTTCCGTAAATCAAGATCAAAAAGAGAAAAACAACGGATATGATAGCTTCGCTAAGCAACAGGTAACAAAACCAAAGGGCAGAGAACTCTTTGATGAAGAATCCTAATAGCACCGGGTTTGTAAGAAGACCAATTGCCCCAGCAACCAAGATGAATGAAGACACTTTTCCGTTTACCGGTACGAGCTCTTTGTCGGCGAGTGCGATTAGTGTTGGAAATAGAACTGATACGGCACTGCCTGCGACACACACAAACACCCAAATACCCGTATGTACTAAATATAAAGCACATATACATAATCCAATTAAAGCACATATTACAAAGCACAGGGCAATCAGTAAAAGTTTCGCCGGGGTAATCAAATCCACAACAAAAATGACGAGAATCCGTGTCGTAACTAAAGACGCCCAGAACGCTGACGTTACTAAGGCGCCTTCTTTTTTTGACCAGTCCATTTGTTTTACAACAAACGTCATTAGAAATGCAGAAAATGCGTCAAAAATGCCGCTGTTACATATATGCATACCCATAATTAACAAGATCGATATAACATAATATAATGGAGGCATGGTCCGTTGTTCCTCGTTTTTTCTTGAATTATCTCCCTTGGTTAGATTACTTTCATCCTTAAAACTTTTTACTAAGAAAGGCAAAGACGCTAGAACGGCCAAAATGGCCGATATAATGAAAGCATGTTGTAATTGTATTACGTAGGCTGTGGGTTGGAATGAATTTGTTTGGTTGTTGATACAAGAAATGTTTGATTGTTCATCCACAGACACAAAAGTTGTGTTGCGTATTACTCCTGTGTTGAATTTCTGCTTCTCTACTAAGTGTTTTGGCACAAGAAAGGGCTCTGTTACCAACGGGGAGAATAATGATCCCGTGGACAATCCTAGATGAACGATAAACATATATGGTCGGCTCTCTGACTTCCACACTCGGACAACATCAGCTGTTCCAGCTAAAAAATAAAAATTGTTTAATATAAATTCAGTAGCAACTCTCAATTTAAATCATGCAACTTCTGGTGGTTGTCTCTAGTAAATGTTTAGGCACAAGAACGAGTTCTGTTATCAGTAGAGATACTAATACTCCAATGGAAAATACTAAATTAACGATGAGCATACACCACCTAAGAGAGGTAGGTTGCCACTTGTCGGGCATCGAAACATACGCTCACAGGTCATTGAAATCTTGTTACTTCGCTTCGAAATGTTTTGGCACAAGAATGGCCTTTTTTACCATTGGTGACGAATAACGGTCCTCAGTGCTCACTCTGGGTTCATTTTTTTCCGCCATTGGTCCTATTGACAATCCTAAATGAACATGCAAGGTCGACTGTGTGTTTCTCAACAGATATATTCCATCATTGAAATTTCGGTATTTACAACAGTCCGAATGGTCATTATTTCCCAGAAACTTACACGGTGGCTTTAGTACTTCCATAACAAAAGCGGCCATTATCGGTCTTGGGGAAATTTGCATAACTCACTGAAATCCCAGATGGCAGCCCGTAGACCGGAAAATCACTGGAATCACCGAATCGGTTGACTTTAATTCAAATAAATGAATTACCGACCTATAGGTAATCGATACTGGCGATCGAGTTCAAAAATGCCGACTTTTCTTTACCTAAGACCTATTATGACGCCCTGACGTCATTTTGATGGTATTATCATTGTGGCGTCATTATCAAACTATATTTGTAACTGCGCTCGGAAAACTTGGAAACCATGAACCGCTGAACAATTTCCATAAAAGAACACGTCTTCACCTAAACTGAAACTCTACTAGTAAGTGCAGGGGGACTGCACCACACATAATTTACACAAATATATGGACAAGACACAATACGCAGAAATCACAAACAAACGAACAATTCAAATTAAGTGAATGGATCAGGGGGCTAGCTGTAAGCATCCACTGCGCTGTACAGTCCCGGACCTGTAGTGATACAGACGTCACTCAAATATGAAAACAATCAATAATATAACCTAGTGAAAACCACGGTGTAACGATCTACTATATGCCACAATGAATGTAAGCATATTGAAGTAAAACATAACAGGTAACCACACGGGTGGAATGCTTAAAAAAACAGGTAGTCTAAAACTAAATGCTCAAGTCAATGAGAATCGTTTTAGTATTCATATTGAATACAGATGAATACAGTTAGAGCACATGTTCCACGCACCATCGTTCATCTATACCTGGGAGACGCGGTGGCTCAGTGCGTAAGACGTTGGCTTGTTTACCTGGAGGTTCATTGTTTGATCCCTGCGTTGGTCCAGAAAGTTCATCTGGATTTTACAGCGTAGTACCCCTCGTCAGTGGTGGACGACAGAAAAGCTGGCAAGGGGAAACGTAGTCATTCGGATGTCCACATTTGCGTGCACCTTAAGGATCCCTTGACAGCTGGAATTCGATATAAGAGTTGGCCGTAGTGCCGCTGCCCGGGCAAAATTTTCCTCATCACACACTGTATGGCGTATGCCAGTCTTCATAATCCCAGTCGGAACAGACGAGGAGGATGTTAATCTAATAAAAACTGATAAGAATAGTTTACCTACTTAGAATATGAAAACAGAGAGATCGAAATCTATGTAAAAGACACAGCTAAAGTCAAATCTTACGAAATTATCGGAGGTCTTATCAGAAAAAAGGGGTTTGGATGGCTGAATGGTATTGGTTAGCACGTGCGTGCTGTATCATAAAGCCTGTCATTGAGTCAACTGCTGTGGTTTCAAATCCCTGGTTGTGCGTGATAAGGCGTAGGATCGCCTGTCCAATTTCGTGGGTTTCGCCAGGTCCTGCTCCGGTTTCCTCCCACTGCTAAAGACCCCTACGCGCAAGCGAACTATTGAAATAAAATTAAACCATATGTTAGTCCTGAAATGACCTAGTTTGTGTAGAGTTTTATCCCTCTCTTTATCAGAAAAAAATGCCACTTTAACTAAATTCATCTGAACAAATCTAAATAGGTTAATGGAACAAGCGCACCTTGATGTTGGCAAACACGTAAGACATTCAACTGGAAGGTGATATATATGCAATATAGATGATTGATATCTGCATTGAAGTTAAACCAACTGTATCTATATACATGTATAGTTTAAGTCTTACGCCGAGCTGAATAAACTAAACGATTTGTTCTCATTAAAACACCAATGGATGGTTAACAGTGTGTTACAATTATAGACTATACGGTTACACATACTTCCCAGGTCGATTCAAAGACTTAATATAAACTAATACTCAGTAGGGGTGATGTATGGTATAATTTATTGTGTCATTGTGATTATTACCAAAACAATAAATTCCGTCCTATACCACAAAGAAGTCATAGCAAGAACTCTCTCGTATTGCCAACATTTTAATGTACCTAGAATATTCTACACCAAGTCTATTGCATCCAGATATTTAAAGCGCGTTAACAATATATTCCGTTAAGAGAAACTATATGTCGTTTCGGGATTAACATACCATACAATTCATATTCTGACGATCGACCTCCTATTTACAAAACTATGGTTTATGCGAACTAGAGACTATCTTAACTACAGGGTACAACATGGTTAAGGTGTGGACTAAAGGGTACATCGATGTACAGGGTGCCTCATGGTTTAGGCACTATATCCATGCTACAGGTTACATGATTGTTGAGAAGACTCTATCCGAACTACAGGACACATCGTGGTTTAGGAACTCTACACAAACTACAGGGTACATGATTGTTGAGAGAGACTCGATACGAACTACAGGATACATCACGGTTTTGAGGTTTCATACGAACTACACGTTAATCTGTATCCGAACTACAAAGTACATCGTGATTTATTTTATTTCACGGCATGTACTTGTGATTGCCACTGTGGTACATTTTTTCACAAGCAAGTGACAGAGGGGACTGAGGATCCTTGAACTGGGCCTCGTGAGGGGTCCCAACTCTACTGGAGATCCACTGAGGTTCTCTCCTTGCTTTTATAAAACTGATCATAAGAAAACGTTTTCTTTAATTCGTCCTGATGTTTCTAGCTTACTCACAAATTTGGTATGTGACAATCCTATTTGAAATTTAGTTTTGAACCCAATATTGATTTCAAAACACCTGAATATTGTTTTAAATTTACACCATCTAGACCATTCTTAAATATTTTTTTTTAGATAGAAATTGAACCCATCAGCACCAAACCCATATATAAGACATATAACAAGCCATATCAAACGGAACAAAATGCAAACCAATTTAGATTTCATTTATTTTTTAGATCAAATCCAAAGCACATATATAAGATATATTACCAAATTCCGTATATTTGGATTAAATATTGCCGGACATTTTGAATTTCTGCCACCATGGATTCATTTTTGAGATCAATATTAAACCTAGCGACATCGCGAGTCGTGTAAATGACATACATTTTGCGAAGGATGATTAAACTCTTTTTTATCGTACCGACTTTATTAATGGGGATCGAGGCTATCCAAAAAATCAAGAGCTAATATCCCGTTTCAGAGTGGAGAAATTTGAAATGTTCAATATTAGGTGGGAGGGTTGATTATAGTCTGGATAAGTTGATTAATGTCTAATTAATATTTAGATAATATTTCAGACCTAAAGTAAGACCTGCAATAGCCATATTCAGCTTTTGCATAATGTATGTTTAAGGAACCGATTGCAATATATATATTGACATATATATATGTCAAGGAATAAAATATCCAGGGAGTCACAATGTCAGAAATTGTATCTATCAAAACTGGGGTGCAATCCGGGACCTGTAAGTTAGTGAACAAGTGCCATCGTACTACAAATAATAAAAAAAACCCAAAAGACAATGATCTCTTACTTGTTTCTAGACCCCTCATACAAAACCCGGTGATGAACCAGATAAATATCATGAGAGGATATTGTCGACATTGTGGTACAACACCCACACATACACCCATACCAATATTAGCCAGAAATATTAATCTCGGTTTGTTGAATCTGTCATAGGAAGCACCAATTACCAACGCTCCAAGCAATCCACCAACAGCAGCGGAAGTAAAGAACAGGGATGCTTCTTCTACATCAGTATTAGTTATAAGTTGGAGATCTAAAAATGCAGGTCCTCTTTGTCCGCCGATAAAACCCTAAAAAATAAACATTATTATATCTGAGTCAGGGTCCGATTAAGACCAAAAAAGACCCTAAGCACGTAACAGATTTCACCCAAGGGGCATCCAAGTCACTTTCTTCACATGACGAACTCCCGAAAGATATCCCGAAAGCCAATAGTAAACTCTGAACAAACCCACAAACCAGAAACAATGTGTCTCTCAAGCTGTCTGCTCCTGTTACAGCACACATACAGAGGCGGATCCAGAGGGGGGTTTGGGTCCCCCCCCCTGCTCAGCTACATAAAAAAATAATGCCTTGCGTCAATGAAATTACATCACAAAGGAATCCTACATCAATATAAAATGATTTCTCTGTTTAAAAAGCTCAATTTGTATGTATGCCTATGTAATTTATAGACGATGATGACGATCTTAGGTCTGGTGGGTAAATTTACGTTTGACTGTTACCCGGGCCTTAGCCTGTTCGACCCAGGTTCAGAGATCACGTTATTATTATTTACTACCCTGTTATATTCATGGTTATAAGTATTCAATTAAATCTTTATCTCTAATAAATTCCCACACAATTAGTAGTTATTAAATAGTCATATGTAATTAAATAACAGTTATATTTAATGTAGTTTTAATCACCCTCGTCATGTTACATTTATCTGTTGTATAAACTCTATAATAATAATAATAATAATCAAGTTAATTAACTCCTTCATCTACTCATTGTATATTTTAATTGGTGTGATTCAGGACTTTGATCTTGTTGTTGCGATATTGTTGTATTTTGTCCATATATATAAAAATCTGATTAAAACACAGATATTTCGTTTCGTTTTTAGAGTTCAAAATTTTGTTTTACTTGTCTTAAGTACATTAGAATCTGTGGGTAAAACACTAGAAACGTCAACAGTGATTGGTCAACAAACGCTCGTTAGACCCCTGACGTGAACCCCCATTGTCAGATCTTCACGTAGTGTAGGCTACCGAAAGTATAAAAGAAACGAAACGATATATAGATCTGTATTTTAACCAGTTTGTATATATATTTGCCTCATATATGGGGTGGATGGGATGGCCTAGTGGTCAAGAGTGCCGCCCTTCAACCTCCAGCTGGCCGTCAGTCACATCTCGCCAGTTATGATTTCGATCGCCAGGGTGAGCAGATAAAGGGGGGGGGGGCGCCTTCTCAACCTCGTGGATTTACTCCGCGATCCGGGTACCCCGGTTTCCTCCCACTGGAAAGACCTCTGCGCGTGCGAACCGTAGCCTTAAAATACACCAGAGAAGATGACCTGCCTCGAAAGCGGTTTAATAAGTGTGCCATGAACAGTACTTGAATTTCTTTTGACAAAAAGGTGTTGAAATGCCGGTCGTTTTATCATCGAAATAAAAAAAAATGAGCAATCATTTTTGTCATAAAAAAACCTTCTTTTCATCCATACTCCAAGCTGACATCATGTATTCATAACCCTTTGTTTATATTTTCAACATATTTATGGGTTTTTTTTATCTGTGATATTATATCGTAATATAAGGTATAATTTACCTGCTCCCTGAATAAAGTGTTTTATAAACATCTATCAAGATTCGTTGTGATACGAGTCACGATTAATAACCTATTAAATTGTAGCCTGGAACATTAGCTTTGAAAAGCCCCTGAAGGTCTTTTCAATATGAACTATACGTATTTATTGAAATTTTATGTAAATAATTATAAAGGCTGTAATATTTTTATTATTGATCTTGTTCATTTTGTAGTGCTGTAGTGTTATTGTTTATATTGTTTATATCTCTGTATCATTGATTTTGTAGTTCTTATTAGAAAATTAACAACTGTTACTAGTGTTTAAATACTCAAATATAAGCATTTTGTTATGCAAGTCATTGGACTTAAATCTGAAATCACTAGGGTGTTTTACATGATTTTTTCTCCTACACTTAAAGAAAACGAAGGACAGTGGTAGTTTGTGTCGGCATACCTTTTATCTTTTTATCATTTACCGTGAAACAAAGGTTGTCCTAATAATTTCGGATATATATATATATAATTAGGACAACCTTTGTTTCACGGTAAATGATAAAAAGATAAAAGGTATGCCGACACAAACTGATTTCAACACTGGTTTAATAACATTTTAACATTTTAAAGTACTTTTCGTCCGTCTTGGGACTATTCATAAATAATGTCATTGTATAAAGATGGACATTATAGTATATTTATACATATTTATATAGTAACACTGTGGTTTTAATTAGCTATAGTTACCATTGTCTATGGTTATATATCGTTAACTAATACAAAACATGTACACACATGTGTTAATCTGTAGTATATGGGTTTAATTTGGGAACAATGAATGGAAGATTATCATGAGATAGATTAAAGAAAATTAATAAATAAATGAGGCTAATTGCCAATTGTTACTTATTGACTATTAAGTCGAGGAATGTATTTATATATATCAAATCGGCATTTATACAAGATGAATTTTGAGTTACATTTTTGCCATGTGGATTGGAATAACAAATAACTGATCGAGTCATATTGGGCCAAATAATTGTTGTCTTTAATAACAATAAGATTGTCGAATATATTTGTATTTTATTAGAGATTTGAAAAACCCAACAATCTTCTATCGAAAGAAACTTGACACGCTATACTAGTGGTCATACTGTAAATCTAGGTAGATATTTCATATAGTGGAGAAACCGACTGAATGTTCGTAGGGGTAATCCTATCACCGCGTCTATAATGGTGTGAGATTACTACTGCGCATGCGCTACACGGTAATCACACACCGGGAACCATTCCACACCGCCACACCGGTGTTATGTCTGAAACAAAGAAATGAAATGGGCTTTAACACGGTTCTGTACCGATTGGGCTGATGAAGACGCGCCAACATCATGCCGAGGGCCTTGAGGGGGACACTTTGCGCAGACAGCGGCACTACGCCTGTGATATCGAATTCAAATTAACTGCCAACGGTTCTTTTTTCGCGCATACCAATGTTTACACGGGGTATCGGTCCTGGCAAGCTGAAATCACACTGGAAATTCCCCAGGAACTTTCTCAGCCTATAAAGTGAGCGGGCCCAAGGCTAGCGAGTCAGCTTCTTACTCACAGAGCCACCGCGGCTCCTATGAAACGAAAACCGAGCCTACCGAATTTCGGATTCCCTTCGACCATGCCTTGTGTCACGGGGAAAGTTTTGCCCGGACTGTGGCGTAGCCTACTGTCAACGGTTCGATAGGGGTTAACGTCCGCCGCTATAAGAAATACTATTAATATGGGTATCAATAAACCCTACATTAATCCAACGCTAGCCCTAATACTAGATATCGGTGGACTAATAAACCCTAACCATAACTCAACTCTACCCTACTGCCAATAATAGATATCAGTGAACTAATGAAGTCGTGCACAAGTGTCGAGCATTCCACAACGGTTCATACACATGCACACCAAGGGAAAACCACGCCGGAAAATCCCGAGAAACTTTCCCGGACAACACGGGCAGTGAATCCGGAAACCCTGACTACCAAGTCACGAGACAGCGTTTAACCAACTGAGCCGTCGCGGCTCCTGAAACAAAGAGTCTACCGAATGTTAAGATTCCCTACGACCCAAAGCAGCTGTTGTATCAAATTTTAATATTTATAATAATGGCCGCTTATCCCATAAAAAAACGCGTGTATTTCATCCATGTCGTGTTAGTTTGCGCTCAACGGCCGAAAAATCAATATTGTGGCAAAATCAATATCATTGTAGTAAAGATAAACTGCTGTTGACATAAATTATTGGTGGTCCCTATCTACAACTGGTATTGGCGAAATAGTACTGGGTAACCGGGTACATATTACGCGCGCCGCCGTCTTGAAGATTTCTCAGTTTATTCTCTTACCAGTCAAATGGAAGATAAAAATAGCCATGTAGCATGTGGAAGTCTGGTAACTGGTATTGGCGTGAGAGTACTGGGTAGAGGTATATATTATACACGCTTCCGTCTTGGAGATTTCTATAATATAAGTTAGTGTATTCTTACCAGTGAAATGTAAGATAAAAATAGCCATGTTGAGTGTAGAAGTCAGAACCTGTACATTTATATAGTAAGTTTATTCTTACCAGTGAAATAAAGGATAAAAATAGCCATGTTGTGTGCAGTAGTCTGGCCCTGTAACTTGCATTCCTCCATTTTGCCAGAAATCCATGGCGAATTAGTTTATCGTCAGCTTCTTCCTCTCGTCCCTGCATTGTGAACATAATATATCGACCATTAATGTCAGTGTAGTTGCGATCACCTTAAGTTGCTTAAAGCCGGACTAACACTGTATGTCATTTATTGTCAGTTGTCAACGTGCTTTAAGGGTTTGATGTAGCCTATTTGCTGACAAAAAATCGATAGTCGAGTCACTGGGAGTGCATTACATTTAGAAAATACACAATTCATCGAGTTATACCCAGATTAAATCGGTAAATTGAGTCCGATTTGCTAAAACGTCGACAGTGTAAGCACAGCTTAAGGAATTAGGACTTTAGACTTGAGCCACACAACACTATGTAAGACGTGTGGTAATATAGCTATAGCCTATTGAAGTACTAAAATAAAGAAATTATATTATCTTAACTTGTAAAACAGGAGCGTGGTATGACAGGGAGTTTTCGAGTACAGACGTGCCTGTGCCATATTTGACGTGATACCTCCACTTATTTGACTATTCCAAGGTATTTTTTAAATGAAAAATAGGATATATGTTGCGGAAATTTAGAAAGGGAAATATAGGCCTCGTATTCCCACTGCCCTTTTAGTGAAATCATTGACATAATTAGTTTGCTCAAATATTCTACTTTTATTCCTCAACAGTTTTCATACTTGATCACTGTCAGCCATGGGGGGTTTGAGTAATTAGTTCATTCATAATTAAAAGTTAAGTACAAGCCCAGAGGCCACATGAAAATGTAAATATACTCTTCAAAAAAGGAAACGCGCAACCCATTTTCCATAAAAAAAAAATTTATTTACACGAAGTCGTTCTTTCCATAAATCTTACTTGTTTTAATGTCATTATGTAAGGATAAAAGAAATTCATTGTTGGTTTTAAATGTAATGTTACTGATTGTGACTGGTCATCCTTTTGTCGAAATTTGTTATCGTTTGATTACACCAAGAAACATGAATTTAACAACTTCGCGAGCTTTTCGCATGGAACCTACATCTAAGGTCTTTAAAATCCCGGGGTTCTCGGTTCCCAAATCAGTTGCACATGTAAACACTCAAGGAACCAAGTGATGCCACATCTGAACGAAGAACAACGCTATTGGTCGATTACAAGCAGGTGAATCCAATACAGATGTAGCCAGGCTGCTGAATGTTTCCTTAGTTTTACACTTCTCGCCTTAGGGATAGGTACCCACAGCGAAGTTCAACACGTGACCGCCCAAGCTCAGGCCGAACCTGTCCTGGATCGTCACTTCCGGTTACGTTATTGGCGTAAATGGTTTTCAACAGCGACCTCTACTGCAGCAGCAATTCCCGGACGGCGTAAAATCTCGTTCCAGACAGTCAGTAAACGCCTACGTAAAACCGAATAACGAGGCAAACGTCCCCTTGAGAGCTTCTGTTTTGAAATACACCGACACCATGAAATCCAACTTTAATGGGTTCAGACACTGAAGGTATGGCCACAGCAACACTGGAGAGCAGTTTGGTTCAGCGACGTGTCACTGTTCTTGTTGCAACAAGGCGATGGTAGAGCCGGGATATACCGACGACGATATGTAACTTGGCGTTTCTTTTTTGAGAGAGTATATCTATTAGGGAGAGAGGGGAGAGAGAGAGAGAGACTAAACTGATTTAATTGTACATATATTTCAATAATTCGCTTGCGCGTAGGTGAGGTCTTTAGCAGTGGGGGTGGGGGACCCGGAGAAAACCCACGAGGTTGGACAGGCGCCCCTACTCCTCCTTGTGTTGGACCTACCGTGTCGGCGTTATTCCCCGTCTTTTTCCACAAAATGTTAAATATTTTTATGTAATCAGTTCATAGCCTCTGACTTTTTTTTACGCAAAATTTCTCTGATTTGGGTGATATTTCAAATATATTTTAAGGTACACATGATCCCGGATGATATTTGATTTTGTGCATCTAACTTACCGTTCCAGAGTTATGCCCCTTTCTTCGAAAACCTCGTGTACTTGATATAGGCTATGGCTTTTAACAGATTTTGTTCAAATTTGGTTTAAAGAATTGATGTCATGACGATCCCTATAGATGATCAGAATTCCGCCACCCATCGTTCCATAGTTATGCCCTCATAATCCGAAAACTTTGTGAAAAAGATAGATGCTACAGTTATCAAATTTGATGTTAAACTTAAGAGGACAAATCCGTTTTTACAAACTGTCGTCGATCTTTTTCAAAATATGGATTTATCTTGCATGGCAACAGCGATCAGCACTAGGAGACTAGGAGAAGATTCGGCGTCACTCTTAGGACTACTACATTTATCTTCATGTTTATTTATTCTAAACATCCCAACCCATCTGGAGCTTTGTCATAGCGAATGTCGGGAGAGTTCACCACAGAATCATCAAACCTGGATTTGGCAGATGCTTCTGTACTCTTGATTAGGTATGGTCTATTTGATCTTTAGTCTGATAGAATAGGGCTTTAATAATCAGAGGTGTAGTTATTCTAACAAACTGTTGTTAGCAAGCGTTTAAAATAAATTTGCAAGGGGATTTGAAACCCAATAGTTATTTAATCGGTTCCTTTTGTTGACGAATCAATCAATTATAGCGTCAGTTACCGATAATATTTGCGACTAAACCGAGAGAGTTGTCAAATTCGACATTGACCCCTCTATTAACAAGGATGATTTTTGTGGACGGCAATAGTAAGTTGTCTGATTACTCCAGGAATCAACAAGAATTAAATTGTTAGACGAGCAAATACTAATTATATTTAACATCAGATTTGTCCTCTAATCCTACGACAGTAACATTATTTGACTCGTTCATTAATGTGCCCTGGGCACCATGTTCTGAATCAATGTCTATTTCCATGACGGTCCTTTTTCGAACTCTCTTTAATATCTTTCTTCCGTAAATCAGGATCAAAAAGAGAAAAACAACGGATATGATTGCTTCGCTAAGCAACAAGTAACAAAACCAAAGGGCAGAGAACTCTTTGATGAAGAATCCTAATATCACCGGGTTGCTAAGAAGACCAATTGCCCCAGCAACCAGGATGAATGAAGAAACCTTCCCGTTTACTGGTATGAGTTCTTTGTCCGTGAGTGCGACCGTAGTAGGAAATAGAGTTGATATTGCGCCACCCGCTACACATACAAACACCCAAATACCCGTATGTGCTAAATATAGTGCACTTATCCATAATCCTATTAAAGCACATATTACAAAACACATAGATAGTAGTAAAAGTTTTGCCGGGCTTATCACGTCCGCAACAAAAATAGCGAGAATCCGAGACATAACTAATGAGACCCAGAACGCTGACGTTACTAAGGCGCCATCTTTTTTAGACCAGTCCATTTGTTTAACAACAAACGTCATTAGAAATGCAGAAAATGCGTCAAATATACCACTGTTACATATATGCATACACATGATTAACACAATAGATATAACATAATATAAAGGGGGCACGTTTCGTTGTTCTTCGGATTTTCTTGAATTATCTTCCTTGGCCAAATTACTTTCATACTTAAAACTTTTTACTAGGAACGATAATGACGTCAAAACGGCTAAAATGGCCGATATAATGAAAGCATATTGTAACTTTATAACGTAGTCTGCGGGCTGGGATGAATTTGTTTGGTTGTTGATACAGGGTATTTTTGATGTTTTTTCAGTGGACAAAAGAGTTGTGTTGCATATTACAGCTAATTTCTGCTTATCTACTAAGTGTTTTGGCACAAGAAAGGGTTCTGTTACCAACGGGGAGAATAATGATCCCACGGAGATCCCTAAATGAAGAATAAACATGTAAGGTCGACTCTCTGATTTCCACACTCGGACAACATCAGCTGTGCCACCTGGAAAATAAAAAAAACCACAATAGCAACTTACAATTTCTTCGGTTCTTTTACCAATGGAGAAACACATGCTCCTGGTTATTACCTCTCTACAAAATGTTTTAGAACAAGTAAAGATCTCTTGTTACCAAGCATATCCCGGTTATTTAGATATTGCCCCAATAAAAAAAAACAAGGGACCCTGTTGAACTCACCTGCTTCTAGACCCCTCATACAAAACCCGGTGATGAACCAGATAAATATCATGAGAGGATATTGTCGACATTGTGGTACAACACCCACACATACACCCATACCAATATTAGCCAGAAATATTAATCTCGGTTTGTTGAATCTGTCATATGAAGCACCAATTACCAACGCTCCAAGCAATCCGCCAACAGCAGCGGAAGTAAAAAACAGAGATGCCTCTTCTACATCAGTATTAGTTATAAGTTGGAGATCTAAAAATGAGGGTCCTCTTTGACCGACGATAAAACCCTAAAAAAAACCAAGCCTTATTAATTTGAGTGGTTTTCCAAAATTAGTCCACTGTATGTGGTTCCGAACTACAACTGCAGCGTTTCCGAGTCGTACTGGTGTATTTATACTCCCAGTCCTTTAATTTATTATCCAGGACAAGGGATAGGTTTGTGGATGATGGGGTGTGAATGTCAATGATTTAACTTTTGGAATTAACCTTGTAGCGGTGCATCCGGAGAATCGAAACCACGCCAGTTGACTCAGTGATGACCTAATGCACCTTCTGGATGTATTAAATTTTAATTTGTATAGTTCGTGTATATTGGCTTATCCATAGGCTTACGAGGAAATTTTTGACTGGGGGGCGGTGGTGGTTGGTGCCCAAAAACTAACGGACCGAGTACCGACTATAATATTTCCGATCCGAATGCCGCTAAGGGTGTCTGTGTTTTTTTTCTCACAAAAACGCGTATGAATAAATATGCATTTTAAGTAATTCTGAGGAGATTCTACCAAATAAAAAAAAGTTCAATTTTTATTTAAGGCCCATGACAGGTTCTACAATATCTCTTTTGCGATGAATAAGTTCTTAATTTCTAAATCATCAATTAAATAGAACTACATTTTATTTACTTGTAATATACACAACTAAAAACTGTTGTTTATGTAACTAACTCGTGGTTTAGTGTACTCCAAACAATAGAGGGTTCGAGTTTTAAGATTTCCTTTTGATTGCCTAACGGTAGACACTCTGAATATAAATTCGCTGTTTAATTGGACACTTTCAAGAACACAATATTTTTTTTATACAACTACAAAGTACAATTGTGTGCCCAAATTTTCCCAGCATTTGGTGCCCAAAATGGGAGAGGCGCCCCCCCCACCTCCCAGCTCGTGAGCCTATGGGCTTATTCCATCAACAACCACGTGTCGTACATCCACGCCGTGCTAGTTCGTGCCTTACTGTAAAAAAATCAATATGGCTAGAATCCATACCTGGTATTGACGAGATAGGACTGGGTGACCGGATATGATAATTACATTTATTTATATAGTAAGTTTATTCTTACCAGTGAAATAAAGGATAAAAATAGCCATGCTGTGTGCATTAGTCTGGCCCTGTAACTTGCATTCTTCCATTTTGTCAAAAATCCACGGCGAATTTGATTATCGTCTGCTTCTTCCTCTCGTCCCTGCATTGTGAACATAATATACCGACCATCAATGTCGGTGTAGCTGTGATTATTACACAAAGCCAGGTTAACACTGTATGTCATTTGTTGTCAGCAAATCAATATGTTCTACGGCAGGTGTGTGCCACGAGATCTCCCTAAGTGTGCCACGAAATTTCGAACGGGCACACTCAGACAATATCTAACTAAAGAAGCCAGCTAAGTTCATAGCTGGGTTTTTATCTTTATTTAGTTGAAGTCGTTCTATACATATAGTCTGTGGTTACGGTTGAATACCGTCTATGACTTGTCATGTTTTGATTCAAATATTTTACATATATATATTTAGATCGGGGGGGGGGGGGGGGGCTAGTGGTCTAGAGTGCCGCGATTCGACCTCTAGCTGGCCGGTCACCTCTGGCTTGCGGCTGTGGTTTCGATCCCTGATGTGAGCGCATGTGGCATGGAGATAGGGTTCTCAACCTCGTGGGTTTCCTCCGGGCACTCCGGTTTCCTCCCACTGCTAAAGACCCCTACCCGCAAGCGAATTATTGAAATAAAATGAAACCATATGTTAGTCCCAAAATGACTTGGTTTGTGCCGAGTGGACGTTAAACCCCAATTCTCTCTCTCTTTCTCTCTCTCTATTTAGATCGGTGTTGCTTTATCTTTTATTTGTGTGTTCCCAGGTGTGCTGTTGGTATAAAAAGGTTGAGAACCATTGTTCTACGGTTTTGAAGTAGCCTATTAGTCGAATCCCTGGGCGTTTCCTACAGTTTGCAAAGACACAATTCATCAAGTTATACCCAGATTAAATCGGTAAATTGAACCCGATTTGATGAAACGTCAACCATGTAAGTACAGCTTAAGAATGCGACCTTTGGACTCAGTCAATATTCAGAGATAGCTAAAACCTTACTGAAGACTAGTGTAATAGCCCATTGGATCACTAAAATAAACAGGCTATCTACAGGGGCGTGGTGGTAGTGAGTTTTCCTGTACAGCTTGTGTCATTTCATTTCATTTGACTCGCACAAAATTTGCTGATGGAAAAGGAAATATAAGTAGACCCAATAGAGAGAGAGAGAGAAGAGAGAGAGAGAGAGAGAGAGATTATAACGTACACTCGACACATATTTTTCGAGGTCAGATTTTTTTCTCTGTGGTTTCGATCACTGTCAGCCTCGAGGGTTTTGAGTAATTAGCTTAATAATACTTAAATTAAAATCCTAGAGTTCTCAATTATTTTTAACAAGGTTTCCATAAATTTTAACCATATATTCAGAAATAATCCTCTCTGTAACACCGGAAGCGATTTAATTAGTCCAACACGCTCGCTGGTGTCTATAGTAAGCATACAGATTTGACGTATTTATAGCACTCTTATTTTGTTCACGCATCGTTGTTTGGCCGAAGATCTGATCAAAGGGGTTGATCTAATAACCCCTTTGATCAGATTTTCGGCTATAGATACGTCAAGGGCTGAAAAAGCTGATATTCCAAATTTCAGCTCGGTCCTACTGCAATTCGGTCAACCTTATTCAAATGACCATAACCAAATAACCAATAGGTTAAATTTGCTGGAATATCTTCACTAGAAACGACAAAATATGATGTCTAAATCTACAGTAAATTATTGATACATATTTTATTTCGAAAACTTATCGGTAACTCGTGAAAATTATCGATTTTCCAAATTTCTGAAAATTGGCCCACTTGACATGGAATGAGCCTAGAGTAACTTACCTTTATAACTATATTATACATTGAACTTTGTTTTCCGGAGTCTGGCAAGGATCGACTGTGGTTGGCTACTAATTTATTACAAAGAGGTGACCTTTAATATTCAAAAGATTTGAGATCTCCTTGTTCAGTTCATTTCAGCGAATCCATCTTTTGTGTTGCTCCATATTCACAAAATTTGGGGTTTCTGGGTTCGTAGATTTTAAATAGTGGCTACACCCCAAGGCAATATTGTCTGTGATATCTCCTATTGTTGACGTAGACGTTAAACATCAACCATCAAGAATGAAAACAAGGCTATTCCACAAACAGTCTGTCCTTCGAGAATCTTGTCCGAATTCATCAAAGGTTTTTGTGTAACTCCGGGATCCACAGTCCACATTAATACAACTACCCATGCTACAAATTTGTAAATGTCCCGATGGCCTTATCACTATGTTACACATAACATGTTACAAGTGAATGCTCTCTTATCTTTAACTTCATCTTTTAGTGACAATTAGCGATCGGGAAAACGCAACAACAGAACACAGTTTTTATACGCTCACATTTTCATATGGACGTATTATGTCGTCGCCCCTGTCCGTCCACAATTTGTTTGTGGACTCCCTACAGGTCACAATTCTCATCTGATTTTGACGAAACTTGAAATATAGGTTTATCCCCAAAAGATCTCGGCTTATTTCGATATTGGCATGTATTGGATCAAGACATCATGGATTATGGCCCCTGATTGTACGAAAAATCACGTTTCTAGCTTGTGGACACTATAGAGGTCACAATTTTGAACCGATTTTGACGAAACTTGACATGCATGTTTATTACCCAAAGATCTTGGTTCCTTTCGATATTTGCGGAACGTAATTTCCTTAATTATGGCCCCTGATTGTCCGAAAAACACCTTTTTTAGCTAGTGGTCCCTCTGGAGGTCACAATTATTATCCGATTCAAAAAACCGTTTGATTATATCACCGTTACACCGTAAGGAAGGTTGAGTTCGAATTTCGGGACAATCGGACCAAAATTGCCATACAAAATGGCCGCCGTTTGTACGCGAATACTGTTAAAAAATGGTATATCAAGGTTGTGGACCCTGTAGAGGTCACAATTTTAATTCGATTTTGATGAAACTTGAAATTCATGGTTATAACCCAAAGATCTTGGTTCTTTTCGATATTTGCGCATTTCGGATCGTAACTTCCTGAATTATGGCCCCTGATTATACGCAAAATCGCCTTTTTTTAGCTTGTGGTCCCTCTGGAGGTCACAATTATTATCCGATTTAAAAAAAAACGTTTGATTATATTACCGTTACACCGTAAGGAAGGTTGAGTTCGAATTTCGGGAAAATCGGACCAAAATTGACAGACAAAATGGCCGCCGTTTGTACGCGAATACTGTTAAAAAATGGTATATCATGGTTGTGGACCCTGTATAGGTCACAATTTTAATTCGAATTTGATGAAACTTGGAATGCATGGTTATAACCCAAAGGTCTTATTTCCTTTTGATATTTGCGCATATCGGATCGTAACTTAACTTCCTGAAGTATGGCCCCTGATTGTACGCAAAAATGCCTTTTTTTAGCTTGTGGTCCCTCTGGAGGTCACAATTATTTTCCGATTTAAAAAAAACGTTTGATTATATCACCGTTACACCTTAAGATTTGAGTTCGTATTTCGGGAAAATCGGACCAAAATTGACAGACAAAATGGCCACCGTTTGTACGCGAATACTGTTAAAAAATAGTATATCATGGTTGTGGACCCTGTATAGGTCATAATTTTAATTCAAATTTGATGAAACTTGGAATGCATGGTTATAACCCAAAGATCTTGGTTCCTTTCGTTATTTGCGCATTTCGGATCGTAACTTCCTGAATTATGGCCCCTGATTTTCCGAAAAATCGCCCATGGTCCCTCTGGAGGTCACAATTATTATCCGATTTAAAAAAAATGTTTGACTCTATCACCGTTAGACCCTAAGGAAGGTTGAGTTCGAATTTCTTACCCACTTAGCAACATGATCCCCAGTCGAATTTGAAGCCTACTGAAATGCAACTTTATAACTCAAAGATATTAATTCGTTTCGATATTTGCATATATTAAATTCTAACTTCATGATGTAGGAAAAATCACTTTCCATTATCCCTATTGCTGCCGAACTGTAGGACGTTTAACTCGATTTCATTTCAATATTATCCCTATTGCTGCCGAACTGTAGGACGTTTAACTCGATTTCATTTCAATAAACATCACAATATTCTAAAAGGTCCAGTATAATTTATTTATCTTTAATTCTCGCATATTCCACTATACACCATACAGGATATGTATACTATAGCCAGGGTGGTGGGGGTGTTCTTAAATAGCAGTAATATTCTCTTTTAATTCTCTATTAACATGTTCATTCCAGTTTAACCATTGTACAGACACGTCGCACGAAAAACGTTGTCGGTAACAAGGGGAAATCTAAGACCCCAGACATAAATAGGTTTTTAGATGCATAATTTTATCCAAATGCCATCAAACTAAAGCTTCATATAAAGGCTGAATGGGGTATTAAAGCGGGAATTTCATATATTCTAAGAAAGTCAAAACAAAAAGGTTATCAACTCACTATTATACGATCATGGGCAATATTTTACAGGCATTAAAATTACTGACACAGATAATAATAACACAATTACCTCCCTTGTTTTCCCATTCTCCTCCATGGAATGGCAATCTTCAAACGTTTGAATTTGAAGTTAAAAATGATATTTTTGCCAATTTCTCAACTGGCAATAGTGAATTATAGGATTAATAGAATTATTCTTTAACAAGGTAGGACTGTTTATAGATACAATCTATTTTAGGGCTTTATTTTAATACATTTTAAAAATATAACTCAAAAATATGAAATTTGAACTTTAACAGTGACGATATAAATTATAAGGTATTTTTGAAACCACACATTATTGAATTGTCATTTCCATGTAGAATCCATAGTTTTGATGGGATTGGTAGCTATAGAATGACCAAAACAATATCATCAGCAAGACAGATTCCATATACAAAGAGAGCGCAGAGCAGATTAGACACGTGTAACCGGATAAATGTAGAGAGCGAAGACGAGGTTTTAATTCAATTGTACAAAGGCTTATAGGCTGCCTACTTGACATTACAATAATGAACATGAACAAATAAAGTAGGTCACAGACCAGGAGAACGCTAGATCGGCGACGGTCCTACGCATTTTAGCACATATGACGTCATATATAGATTGTGGGTTAAGGTTAGGGTAAGGGCCAAGACCTGTAGATGAGGTCAAAGTCCCAAGATATAAACAGGGCTAGCCCTAACCCTAACCCATGATCAAGCCTAACCCCTACCCTAACCCACAATTCACATATGACGTCACAATTTGCGTAGGACCGTCTCCGATCTAGCGTTCTCCCACAGACCATGGCACCACCCAATGTCTATAACATTATCTCTTATACATTAGGTGAAGTTTGGCGATTGAGATATTTATGGGTATTTTTGTTTAGGCAACCGACTAAATGACACTAGGCATAAGTTCGATATTTGTTCCGTATTCTTAGCAATTCCTTGGATGGACGCTACACATGCATTGCGATTCGTTTGTATTGGCGTGAGTGTGCTTGGACGTAAGTACCGCGGTTTGTGCACTAACATTGCATATGAAGCGGCATTTAAAGGTTATCATGCATATTATGAAGCTTGTAATTAACGGTTATCAAAAACGTTCATGCCTTTCATTGTAAATGTTTTTGTCATATGTTGTACATTTGATAGGGTATGGTCTATTTGATCTGTACTCTGATAGGATGTGGCTTTTATAACCAGGTGTAGATATTCTAACAAACTATATAAAATAATTCTTTATGTGGACTGGACGTTACCCCCCCCCCCACACACACACACACAGGGAGGATGAAACTTTTAGATGACCCCAAATCCTTCAACAGTACCATTCTTTAAATCGTCCATTAATGTGTCCTGAGCACCATGTTCTGAATCAATGTCTATTTCCACGACGGTCCTTTTGCGAACACTCTTTAATATCTTTCTTCCGTAAATCAGGATCAAAAATAGCAAAACGACGGACACGATAGCTTCGCCTAGCAACAGGTAACAAAACCAAAGGGCAGAGAACTCTTTGATGAAGAAGCCTAATATCACCGGGTTGCTAAGAAGACCAATTGCCCCAGCAACCAGGATGAATGAAGAAACCTTCCCGTTTACTGGTATGAGTTCTTTGTCCGTGAGTGAAATACCTGTAGGAAACAGAATTGATATGGCGCTGCCGGCTACACATACAAACACCCAAATACCCGTATGTGCTAAATATAAAGCACTTGTCCATAATCCTATTAAAGCAATTATTACAAAACACATAGCAAATAGTAAAAGTTTTGCTGGACTAATCAAGTCCGCAACAAAAATGACGAAAATCCGAGCCGTAATCAAGGACGCCCAGAACGCTGACGTTACTAGGGCGCCATCTTTTTTCGACCATTCCATTCGTTTCACAACAAAAGTCATTAGAAATGCGGAAAATGCGTCTTCGATGCCGGTGTTACATATATACATACACATAATTAGCACAATAGATATAACATAGTATAACAGGGGCACGTTTCGTTGGTCTGCGGCTTTTCGTGAATTACCTCCCTTGGCTAGATTACTTTTATCCTTAAAACTTTTTATCAAGAATGGCAATGACGTCAGAACGGCTAAAATGGCTGATATAATGAAAGCATACTGTAACTTTATTACGTAGGGTGGCGGCTGGAATAGATTTGTTTGGTTGTTGATACAAGAATTGTTTGAAGTAAGGGTAGCGTTAATTGTGATGTTGCATGTGATAGCTGTGTCTTGTGATTTAATATCCGAGTTTTGCTTCTCTACTAAGTGTTTTGGGACAAGAAAGGGTTCTGTTACCATTGGGGAGATTAAAGCTCCAATGGAGAATCCTAAATGAACGATAAACATGTAAGGTCGACTCTCTGACTTCCACACTCGGACAACATCAGCTGTGCCACCTAGAAAATAAAAATTCTTATTTTAAAAACGGTAGCACATATCAGTTCCGCTTGTGTGATAACTTTTATAATCTACCGAGTGATATTTCCTAATGAGATAGGCAACGTGAAGTTGGCACGTTATTCGGGATTCAAATAACGAATAACGAGCCAGCGAATCCCGAATACCGTGCTGGCTCGTTTTTCGGGATTCGCCAATAACGAATAACGAGCCATCACGTTTTTCGGGATTCGGGATTCGACACTAAAAAGAGCGGTCTACCTTCCATGCGACCATTTCCTCGATACCTCCGAACGTAAGGGTAAGTGAACGTCGGGTGGTCGACTAGCACGGAGACAGCTGCATATCCACCGAGTACGGTGCTGACAGGTTTGTTGGAGTGCACGGGGCAGTACGTGAACGTTGGGTGACCGACTAGCAAGGAGACGACCGTTTTTTTATGCGATCAGGGCACTTTATTCGGGATTCGGAATCCGCCACTAATAACTGAACGTTCTATCTTAAGAGCCAGCAAGTTATTCGGGATTCGGGATTCCCCACTAAAACATACGGGGCATCGGATCATTTCTTCGCTACCCCCGACCGTAGTTGAGTGACCGACTAACAACTAGACGACCATTTGTCCAGCGAATAGCTTGTTGACTGGTTTGTCGGCGTGCGCTGGGCAGTCCTGTCCTGCTCTCACCTGTTTTATTGCCGAATCCCGAATCCCGAATAACGTGCTGGCTCGTTATTCGCCAATAACGAATAACGAGCCAGCTCGTTATTCGTGATTCGGGATTCGCCATCAAAACAGAACCATCTATCTTGCATCCGACCATTTCCTCGTTGGGTGACCGACCAGCACGGAGACGAATATTTGTCAAGCGAATAGGGTGCTGATTGGTTATTTCGAGTGCACTGGGCTGTCCTGTCCTACTCTCACCTGTTTTATTGTCGAATCACGAATAACGTGCTAGCTCGTTATTCGAGATTCGCCAATAACTATTAACGAGCCAGCACGTTATTCGTGATTCGACAATAAAACGAACCGACTTACGGGGCATGCGATCATTTCCTCGTTACCCCCGACCGTAGTTTGGTGACCGACTAACAACTAGACGACCATTTGTCCAGCGAATAGCGCGTTGACTGGTTTGTCGGCGTGCACTGGGCAGTCCTGTCCTGCTCTCACCTGTTTTATTGCCGAATCCCGAATCACGAATAACGTGCTGGCTCGTTAGTCGGGATTCGCCAATAACGATTAACGAGCCAGCTCGTTATTCGTGATTCGTGATTCGCCATCAAAACAGAACCATCTATCTTGCGTCCGACCATTTCCTCGTTGGGTGACCGACCAGCACGGAGACGACTATTTGTCAAGCGAATAGGGTGCTGATTGGTTATTTCGAGTGCACTCACCTGTTTTATTGTCGAATCACGAATAACGTGCTAGCTCGTTATTCGGGATTCGCCAATAACTATTAACGAGCCAGCACGTTATTCGTGATTCGCCACTAAAACGAACCGACTTACGGGGCATACGATCATTTCCTCGTTACCCCCGACCGTAGTTGGGTGACCGACTAACAACTAGACGACCATTTGTCCAGCGAATAGCGCGTTGACTGGTTTGTCGGCGTGCACTGGACAGTCCTGTCCTTCTCTCATCTGTTTTATTGCCGAATCCCGAATCACGAATAACGTGCTGGCTCGTTATTCGGGATTCGCAAATAACGAATAACGATTAACGAGCCAGCTCAGGTGCTGATTGGTTATTTCGAGTGCACTGGGCAGTCCTGTCCTACTCTCACCTGTTTTATTGTCGAATCACGAATAACGTGCTAGCTCGTTATTCGGGATTCGCCAATAACTATTAACGAGCCAGCACGTTATTCGTGATTCGCCACTAAAACGAACCGACTTACGGGGCATGCGATCATTTCCTCGTTACCCCCGACCATAGTTGGGTGACCGACTAACAACTAAACGACCATTTGTCCAGCGAATAGCGCGTTGACTGGTTTGTCGGCGTGCACTGGGCAGTCCTGTCCTGTTCTCACCTGTTTAATTGTCGAATCCCGAATAACGTGCTGGCTCGTTATTCGGTATTCGCCAATAACGAATAACGAGCTGGCTCGTTATTCGTGATTCGCCATCAAAACAGAACCATCTATCTTGCATCCGACCATTTCCTCGTTGGGTGACCGACCAGCACGGGGACGACTATTTGTCAAGCGAATAGGGTGCTGATTGGTTATTTCGAGTGCAATGGGCAGTCCTGTCCTGCTCTCACCTGTTTTAATGTAGAATCCCGAATCACGAATAACGTGCTGGCCCGTTATTCGGGATTCGCCATCAAAACAGAACCATCTATCTTGCATCGGACTATTTCCTCGTTGGGTGACCGACCAGCACGGAGACGACTATTTGTCAAGCGAATAGAGTGCTGATTGGTTATTTCGAGTGCCCTGGGTAGTCCTGTCCTGCTCTCACCCGTTTTAATGTCGAATCCCGAATCACGAATAATGTGCTGGATCGTTATTCGGGATTCTCCAATAACGAATAACGAGCCAGCACGTTATTCGTGATTCGCCACTAAAACAGACCGACTTACGGAGCATCCGATCATTTCCTCGCTACCCCCGACCGTAGTTGGGTGACCGACTAACAACTAGACGACCATTTGTCCAGCGAATAGCGTGTTGACTGGTTTGTCGGTGTGCACTGGGTAGTCCTGTCCTGCTATCACCTGTTTTATTTTCGAATCCCGAATAAAATGCTGGCTCTCACCTCTTTTATTGTCGAATCCCGAATCAGGAATAACGTGCTGGCTCGTTATTCGGGATTCGCCATTACGGGGCATCTGGGTAGTCCTGTCCTGCTCTCACCCGTTTTAATGTCGAATCCCGAATCACGAATAACGTGCTGGATCGTTATTCGGGATTCGCCAATAACAAATAACGAGCCAGCACGTTATTCGTGATTCGGGATTCGCCACTAAAACAGACCGACTTACGGAGCATCCGATCATTTCCTCGCTACCCCCGACCGTAGTTGCGTGACCGACTAACAACTAGACGACCATTAATTGTCCAGCGAATAGCGGAATAGCGTGTTGACCTGTTTGTCGGCGTGCACTGGGCAGTCCTGTCCTGTTCTCACCTGTTTTATTGTCGAATCCCAAACCACGAATAACGTGCTAGCTCGTTATTCGCCAATAACGAATAACGAGCCAGCTCGTTATTCGTGATTCGGGATTCGACATCAAAAAAGAACCATCTATCTTGCATCCGACCATTTCCTCGTTGGGTGACCGACCAGCACGGAGACGACTATTTGTCAAGCTGGTTCGTTATTCGGGATTCGCAAATAACGAATTCGGGATTGGACATCAAAACAGAACCATATATCTTGCATCCGACCAGCACAGAGACGACTATTTGTCAATAGCGAATAAGGTGCTGATTGGTTATTTCGAGTGCACTGGGCAGTCCTGTCCTGCTCTCACCTGTTTTATTGTTGAATCCCGAATCACGAATAACGTGCTGGCTCGTTATTCGTTATTGGCGAATCCCGAATAACGAGCCAGCACTTTATTCGGGATTCGGGATTCGCGACTCAAACAGACCGACTTACGGGGCATCCGATCATTTCATCGCTACCCCCGACCGTAGTTGGGTGACCGACTAACAACTAGACGACTATTTGTCCAGCGAATAGCGCGTAAACTGGTTTGTCGGCGTGCACTGGGCAGTCCTGTTCTGCTCTCACCTGTTTAATTGTCGAAATCCCCAATAACGTGCTGGCTCGTTATTCGGGATTCGCCTATAACGAATAACGAGCTAGCTCGTTATTCGGGATTGGACATCAAAACAGAACCATATATCTTGCATCCGACCAGCACGGAGACGACTATTTGTGAATAGCGAATAGGGTGCTAATTGGTTATTTCGAGTGCACTGGGCAGTCCTGTCCTGCTCTCACCTGTTTTATTGTCGAATCCCGAATAACGTGCTGGCTCGTTATTCGTTATTGGCGAATCCCGAATAACGAGCCAGCACTTTATTCGTGATTCGACAATAAAACAGGTGACAGCAGGACAGGACTGCCCAGTGCACACCGACAAACCAGTCAACACGCTATTCGCTGGACAAATTAAATGGTCGTTTAGTTGTTAGTCGGTCACGCAACTACGGTCGGGGGTAGCGAGGAAATGATCGGATGCCCCGTAAATCGGTAAACACGCGATGCTCTGTACAGTTGTAAGTCGGTCACCCAACTACGGTCGGGGGTAGCGAGGAAATGATCGGATGATCGGTATGTTTTAGTGGCGAATCCAGAATCCAGAATAACTTGCTGGATCTTAAGATAGAATGTTCACTTATTAGTGGCGAATCCCGAATAACATGCCCTGTTCGCATAAAAAACGGTCGTCTCCTTGCTAGTCGGTCACCCAACGTTCACTTACTGCCCCGTGCACTCCAACAAACCAGTCAGCACCGTACTCGCTGGAGATGCTGCTGTCTCCGTGCTAGTCGGCCACCCGACGTTCACTTACCTTTAGGTTCCGCGGTATGCGCTCTTTTTAGTGTCGAATCCCGAATCCCGAAAAACGTGCTGGCTTGTTATTCGTTATTGGCGAATCCCGAATAACGAGCCAGCATGGTATTCGTTATTGGCGAATCCCGAATAACGAGCTGGCTCGTTATTTGTTATTTGAATCCCGAATCCCGAATAACGTGCCAACTTCACGTTGCCAATGAGATATCACTTTGCGTGAAATAAAATTCATATTAAAGAATAATATTCATTTTTTTTTTTGAATGTAAGAAAGAGTTGTGTTGTAAATTAAACCTTTTCGTCTATATCACAAAAATATCAACACAGCCTCCTACGTTTTTACATTATCCACTTGTGTTAATATTTTTTTGATATAAAAACGACTCTATTTGTCCGCGTCCACAGTCACAAATATCAAGACAGCAGAGAGTGTCAGAAAATGTTTGACATTTACCAACGCTTTTGTATTAATGACCGCAAAAATAATAAGCAATGGTCCCTTACTTGTTTCTAGACCCCTCATACAAAACCCGGTGATGAACCAGATAAATATCATGAGAGGATATTGTCGACATTGTGGTACAACACCCACACATACACCCATACCAATATTAGCCAGAAATATTAATCTCGGTTTGTTGAATCTGTCATAGGAAGCACCAATTACCAACGCTCCAAGCAATCCACCAACAGCAGCAAAAGTAAAGAACAGGGATGCTTCTTCTACATCAGTATTAGTTATAAGTTGCAGATCTAAAAATGAAGGGCCCCTTTGTCCGGCGATAAAACCCTAAAAAAACAAATTCGAATATTATTAAACAAGTTAAATGGAAATGAAAATGGGGTTTAAGGTTCTGAGGGCCGCGGTGGCTCACTGAGTAAAGCGGTGGCTCACTAACCAGGAGGTTCCCTGTCCAGCCTCGTGGGATTCCTTCCACTGCTAAAGACCCAAGGTTCAAGGGAATTGTTGAAAATAAATTGAACCTTATGTTAGTTCCGAAATGGTCTAGTGTATTAAATTCTACCTTTAATTCAACAATCACGTGATATTATAAATTCCTTTAAAATAACAAATAAACAATATTAAATTATTATGCTGTCTGTTCCGACTCGAAAATTAATTGCTTGTCAAAAAATTGCTTGCCAAAAGCTGATTTCTTCCCTTTGATTTCTTCCCTAAGAATAGACGTTCCATAAAGTCCAGAATCAATCTCGTTCCAAGAGGCAGCCGCGGAGCCGAAGGCCTCTGGCGCATTAGACCGTCCATTTTTTCCGAACCTAAGCCCCGCCCATTCTGACCTCTGATTGGTCAATCTTTTTGGGTCGATTTTTCGAAAACTAGAGGTCGGATCGTCGTTTCGTTTGTTGTAAAATGATCCTTGAGTCAAAGTCAACTCGCTGACATAAAAAATTGGATCCTAAACGAACAAATTCAAGTAAAGATCTATTTTTCTACGCGTGGGTATATTTTTAAGTGATTCGGTCATACAGGCACGTAAAATCAAGGGCGTACGACGCAAATAAACGAGAAATTTCGCGCATAGGAATTATATGTCACCTTCCGGGAAAATGGCTACCCCGATTTAACAGAGAAATTTCTTCAAAAATTTTTCTGGTTTCGAGATTGGTCCAGTATGTCAGTTTTTCAGAACATAAACATTACAACTACGCGTGCGTTAAATGAAGCACATGCATATCGCACAGGTAAGCTACTTAGCAAATTTGGTACATTCGGTTAGAATTCGCCCGTTTGTTTCGTGACAATAATACTTATTAGGGTTTCACACTTTGCAGCTTGCGTGAATCAATATTGTTTTTGTTCGGATTGATATGCTTTTTTTCTGTTTCCACCTTGCTTTATTTCTCACGAAAATGCTCATTGGATAATATGGAGTGACTTCAAAATTTTTGCTTGGAACTTCGTGATAATATAATATATGTACTGATCTGCTGTCAATACACATCAAATATAAATTTAATTAAATTTACTGCAATTTGGATCTTAAGGCTGAAACATAACTACGTTCACAGGCATATATAAGAGGAAACGAAAATTCATAATCCATTTAAAATTTTTCAACTGTCTGGGAAATAGGCAATTTTGTGGGAATCACCCTGAACTTTTTATGCCCATAAAATAATAAATGGTTGTTTGATTTTCTTTTTAAAAAAATGAACCATTCTGTGAATATGTGGTCACTAAAATAACGTCATTGTGCAAGAATTGTATTTTTGATGAACATATATACGCGAAAAGATAGTTTCTAACTTGAGTCATTGCCACGAAATAGACAATTGTAACGTAAGGTTAACCCTTCACGTTGTTTTGCCCACAACACACTTATTTATAGTTTAATATACACTTTTCTATTTGATACCTTCTACAAACCACCATTAAATCCAATCAGTCCAAAATTTCCAAAAAAAAAAGAAATTATATTTTTACACTTTAAAACAAATCAGGGGCGGATCCAGAGGGGGGGGGGGGCTGCTCAGCTACATGAAAAAAATGCCTTGCATCAATGAAATTACATCACAAAGTGATCCTACATCAGTATAAAAATGATTTCTCTGTTTAAAAAGCTCCATTTGTATGTATGCCTATGTAATTTAGAGACGGTGATGGCAGATTTCCGTAACAGAAACCTGGCAAACACCCTCCTGCAAAACTTCCTGGATCCGTACCTGCAAATATTCGTTCTAAAAATTGTTATTCGCTACCCTTTATAATACGACCATGTTAAAATAAAAAAATTCTTAACTTTTCCTTTGTCGAGAAATAGACGAATTGTGTGCATACGACCAATCTTCAACTTTATACATTGTCGAGAGATGACCGATTTATCATTCGTCACTTTGTAAGGTTTTCAAACTTCAATATGTATTGATAAATGGCTATTTCGTTTGGGAATCTGTTAAATCATTTCAATAGTACGGGAAGTGACGTCCACTAAATGATGCGGGCACCGGTGAAACTCGTCATCACAGATTTAGTTTTCGACTTGTTTCAGAGGAGTTTCTAAATGCAAGAATATGTGTGTGGAAAACATAGTCGATTGAATAATGGAATATTTGTTGTACAATTTCAGGGTAAACCAGCGGTTGCCAGGCAAAATAAAATATGCCCAAATTTTGCAAGAGATGGATAGAGAATAAGCTTAAAAATCAGGGACCATAAGCCAGAAAGTTATGGTCTGAAATGTGCTAATATCTAAAGGGACTGAGATATTTGGGATATAATGATATATTTTAAGTTTAATCAAACTCGGATAAAAGTTGTGACTTCCAGGGGATCCAAAACCTTAGTATTCCATACTCTTTTACTATGAGCGTACAAGGATCAACCATTTCACGAAATTCAAACTCAACCGCCATTAGGGTGTAACGATGATATATTTAAACGTTTTTTAAAATCGGATAAAAATTCTGATTAATTAACTTATCCATACCATAATCAACTGTCGATTCCATCGCTAGTCTAGGGTATTTACTTGATTAGGATCCGATTTGCCGCTCAACTTTATTCATGATTTAATCATGAAATGGATAACAGAGACTATGTCTTTTATCGCACCGACTTAAGTAATGTTAATCGAGGCTAGGTCGAAAATCCAATCGCTAAATTCTGGGTGGATCAATTTGACTGAAATTTTCAGCAAATTCCCTTTAAATTATCTAGTTTTTTAACTATTAAAGTACAAATTTATTTATCTAATCTCCAATAATTTATTTTAAACTGTCTGCTCTTTATCTTTAGATGGTAGACACATAATTATGCTCTGTTATTGTTTTTATAACTGTCTAACAATGTTTATATAACAGTAGTATTATTTCCATTAGGAATTAGGTCAAATACAAATCTAGTTGATCACCATGCCAGACTCAGCTTAAGTTTCAAGTTTCCAACAGTTCTCAATGTAAATCCTAAGCCACTGAATATTGCGAACGGCCATAACCAATGGATATTGAGGGACGAGTTATTTTTGAGTGTGTCCTGTTTGTAGCCTCCTTCCAAAATTCAATCACATGTCAGTACCATAGCGGGTTAAAATATGCATGTAGCTTATATCATTATCAAAATGTGGCATCTCTCGAACGGAGGGCAATTAAGTAGGACAAAAAAAAACGGTATCTGGGATCTGGTAAATATCTCTTTGAAAAGAGTTATAATATAATATTTTTCTACTGGACCGACACAAGCACTTACACATCCAAGTACGGCGAAACGACTTAAAGCCAACACATTAATCCAGCACCCATTGCCCACTTCAAGGGTTTGGTTTAAAGACAAAACAATGGGATGACCATTTCGGGTGTTCCAGAAAGTGTTAGACATTTTAGTTAAAAAGTGAAAGAATAGCAACAAGAAATAGCAAGCAATTTACGCGTGGTAGTATCACCTGGAACAAACAGTAGTATTGATCATTCGGTGTATTCTTACCATTGAAATGAAGGATAAAAATAGCCATGTTGTGTGTACAAGTCTGGCCCTGTAATCTGTATTCTTCCATTTTGCCAGAAAACCTCGACGAATATGATTCCCGTCTGCTTTTCCCCCTCGTTCCTGCATTGTGAACAGAATATATTGACCTTCAAGGTAATCCACCAATAGACGACACGTTGCCTAAGCTAGGTTTACACTGTGCAGATCAGTAGGCTCTAGTAAACCCATTTACTGACTAAAAGGTCGTTAGGCGAGTCATTGTCCTGTGGTTGGTGTATACAATAATGTACTTATATTATATCATGTTTATTTACAATACAATATCATGATTATTTACAATACTGATATAATGGATCTGAAAACAAGACATAGATTATATAAATTCATCGCCTGTTGAAAGGCAGTATATTACAGAGCGGGGAGTATCTATAGGATAGTTATTTCTATGGCATGTTTACCCTTGAATAAAAGTCCAATATATACATGTATATATATTTAAATTCAGGGAGAAAACATTTCTGTAAATTTGTTTGTGTGAGAGAAAGTGAAATTGGGTTTAATGCCTAGTCGACACAAACTATGTCATTTCGGGACTAACAAATGGTTTTAAATTTTATTTCAATAATTCGTTTGTGCGTAAGTGTCTTTAGCAGTGGGAGGAAACCGGAAGACCCGGAGGAAACCCACGAGGTTGGACAAGCGACCCTACCCCTTGCCACATGCAACCGGGGATTCGAAATCACGAAAGTTGACTCAGTGAAAGGCTTTATGATACAGCTCGCACGTGCTAACCATTCGGCAATCGAACCCCCAGAATTTATTGGTAATCATCAAACAAATACTGATAGTATAACGAAATACATAGGGGATCACGTGGCTAAGTGGTAAGTGGGTAAGACGCGGGCCCCCAAATTTATTGGTAATCATCACACAAATACATGGGGGATCACGTGGCTAAGTGGTAAGTGGGTAAGACGCGGGCTCGCTAGCCTGGAGGTCGGGTTTCGATCCCTGCATTGGCCGAGAAAGTTCATCTCGATTTTCCGGCATAGTTTCCCTTGTCGGTGATGATGGGTGGAGGGCCTGACAAGGACAACTGTCTAATCGTTCGGATGGGACGGAAACCCGAGCTCCCGTGGGAATTCGATATAAGATAATGTCGTATCCCAGTCGGTGCAGAAAAGTAGGACGTTAAACCGCATTTTATTTTCTTTATATTAATCGTTAGTAGAGGTCATCGGATGATTAGGTCACCGTTTAACATTTTTAAAATAGTAAGTAGTGGCGCGGGCCATGTTTGAGTGCAGTAAGTAGGAGGGCAAATAACACCCTGCCGCACTGTAATAGCGAATATGCTAATCAAAAAATCATTAGATTTTAGCTACTGTGTAAGAGGGGCAAGTTACATATTATTTAGAAAACACAAAGCATTCACATCCAGGAGCTCTACTAAGGCTCCCCGGACACCTTATGCCCCAGTACCTAAGATTCCTTACGAAATGACTAAAAGTGGCGTATGCTTATCTGTACTCGTAAACTCACTTTATACACAGGCGTCAAGACAAATACGAAACTGTTAGCCACGTGACATCCCTCTAACATAATAAATAAACGTGTTTCTCTACCAAGTTCATGAACATGGTATCTTGTCGCGAATCAGTGAAAAAGAAACAACAACATTACATCCAATTGCGACAACTTGCGTTAAAAAGCCGTATAAAGTCCATCTAGGTGTGTATGAATAATATACGTCTGGATTTATATAGATATTATACAGTGTGTGAGTTAGTTGTATATAGATAGTATACACGTACACTTGAATGCATATGGATAATATACATCGGTGTGTATATAGATAGTATACGCGTACATCTGGGTTTATATAGATAGTATACATCGGTGTGTATATGGATAGTATACACGTCCATCTGTAGGTGTATACAGATAATATTAAATGTTGTATATAGACAGTATACATCGGAATGTATATAGATAATAGACACGGGGGTAAATATAGATGGTATATACTTCCATCTTTACAAAGTACCATTGCATTAAAACAATTTGTTGTTTACGATATCACCCTCTGTGGAAGTGGACGTTAAACTCCAGAAAAGAACAAAAAAAGCCATGTTGCGTGTGCAGGTCTTGCAGATAACCAGGGGTAAGAAATAATCAGTATGAAGGCAAGTAGGCAAAAAAGCAAGAAACCGAGAAGTGATTTCACTTCGTCTTCCAGTGTGAATCTGTCTTGGGCACACTTAGTGTCCAGGTTTAAACTCTCTGTTTCTCTGGAATCATACCTGACAGATATAGACCGACAGACGAAGTGAAATCACGAAATTGGATCCGATTTACAACATTTTGATATAAAGTTTTGACCGTGTGAGCCCAGCAGCTTAATTAAATCGGCCATAACATGACAAAAGGAGTATTATTTACATTATAGTCTCTATCATCCATACAAATATTCTACGAATATTAGTCTGGATGGGTACTCAAAATTTGACGGAAAATAGGCCATTGTCTGGATTATCCAGTCTTTTAAGTTACCACGTACTGAATCTATCAAAACAGATCGCTTGTCAACGATGACACTCTTTAAAATTTTGTTTGTAAAGGTTTCAATTGAAATGGTAATTTTCTCTCGTCATGAATCAGACGTATGGCTTCTCACAATCTTCTTAATTCTTCATCGCGATTTATGCTTATTCCTCGTTTCTATTTTGTTTCTAATAATAGATGTGCCAGGTGAATTGTGGGATATATTTCAACCACGCTTTATAGAATCTAGAAAAATCGACCCGGCTTCATAAGATCTAGCACTTACCGAGACTTTAGCCAAAAGGTTCCATTGTCCATGCGTAACCGAATGTTTGTTTTTTTAAGTGGTAGATTATCCAGTAATTTTCGTCAAAAATTGAGAACCGACCCAGACCCTCCGTGTCTTGAAGACTTGGGGGTTCTGGGTGACCGAGACTATTTACATTAGTGCAATCGGGTTAAAGTGCAACTTTATATGCGATACATAACCATAGTTAAAAGCTAACACAGCGTATGTTCACTGGTTATGTCGTTATGTCTACTGGTAGTCGACAATGGCAGTCACATGATGATAGTTCATACTACACACTGAGAAACATGTAACCAAACCCTAAAGAATCAAACGGATGCCGATTAAAGTAGCAGTTGCTTTGTTACTTCTTAACAAAACTTATGAATGAAATTTCTTAAGCAACGACAATAACTCAAACATCTTGAGCATAATGGACCGCTACCTGGGGAGAAGTATATTTAGTTTTTTGGGTGATATTCGTATTTAACTCCCAAATAGATATACTTTGATATAATAGAATTAAAGCTCCTCTTGTTTCTTGGCATTTGTGCATAGGTGTACGGGCACGATGACAGTTGGGGTGGGGTTGTGTGGGGGTAGAACCCGAAATTCCCTAACAGGTTTCGGGTTACAGACGGCGGCGCTAGTCTTCTGTGATAGCAAGCGAGTTTTCCTGCTTTTACTACCCGTGAATACAATTAGTGTTTTATTAGATTTAGGGCACTTTATTTTGACAACTAGATAAAATAATATTTATTTTGTCACTTTACCCATGCATCTGCCCGAAATTGTCATGTATACCTTGATGGTTTTGCTCACTAAAGACCCTCAATAAGAACCACTTCCACTCTCGATCCGCCTTTATAATATCATAAATTGGTACAGCCTCTTTCTGCCCTGACAAATGACGTGACCTGTAGGTTAGGTCTAGTTTTGTTTTACTAAACATACTATAATAACACCACAATTTAGCCTGAGTTATAATTTAAATCCACCAATAAAATATTGAAATACAACTGTATAAATCCATGTATATTAGATTGTACATGACAAGGAGTGGGGTCCTCGTTGGTTTTCTATGGGTCCTCTGGTTTCCTCCCCATTGTAAAGACCCCTGCGCACAAGCGAATTGTTGAAATTAAATTAAACCATATGTTAGTCGAGAGGGCGTTAACCTCCCCCCCCTCTCTCTCTCTCTGTCTCTCTCTCTCAGAATATTTATAATGGTTACACCAATTCGATTTTCTGCATGTAAAAAAACTTCATTAGGGAAGTTTCGTTAGGGAAAAAGATTTATTTAAAAGTAAAAGTACTTCGTTGTCTGTTCAAGAGCTTTTAGTTTAAAATTTTTAAGTTTTGAGAACATCTTCCATGTGATTCAAGGGGCTAGTCATTTATCAAGACTCGTGAAGAATAGAAAATCAATTTGGTGTGGCCTGAATTCGTTTGTATAATCAGCAGGTGGCCTTTATATTTATATCTGACCTATATACACAGTAATTCAATTTGGTGTGGTCTGAATTTGTATAATCTGCAGGTGCCCTTAATATTTATATGTGACCTATATACACAGAAAATCAATACTAGTAACGGTTCCCGATAAAAAAAACAACGATAAAAATACACAGTTGAATCTCCTGTGGTCGTGAACAACGATAAACCATGTCATCTCTCCGCCCCCACCCTCTATCCCTCCCCCGTGGGCATTACCATAACGACGTTGTGTACAAAATAAATAGCTATATATTTCAACACTAAAAGACACAATGATGAACATTCATTCTGAACACACCCCCAGCACCCAGTATCCACTTCAAGAGAGAAAAGCTATATAGATTGATTTGAACTTAGTTCTCGCCAGACAGAAATCAATGGGGTGGCCATAACGGGTATTTCACAAAAGTGTTAGACATTTCAGTTAAAAAGCGAAGAAATAGCAAGCAATTTACGAGTGGTAGTGTCACCTGGAACTAACAGTAGATACATTCGGATCGTCTTTGATTGGCATTTAGTAATTGAACATATTAAAGGGACAATCCCGATAAGAACAGAGTCTCAAAAATTGAAGTCCGAGTATTTATGAAATTTATGGACCAAAATATAGTGGCATGGTGTATTTACCTTGTCTCAAAATTTCAGCTCAAAATATTGAGTCGTTTGGACGTGTACGTCAACACTGCTTATCCGGACACGTAACCCTTTTAAGATTTCGGGTCATTTTTTTCATTGGGTGACCTGATAATCGATTAACGTTTCTTGAGAGGTCTATACAGTGAATCATGCACTGTACTTGACAACAAAAGGTAAATTTCACCTACATATTATTTTAATAGAAAAAAGTCTGGTTTTATCCAGATACTGTATAATACAACGGTCTCCATTTCCAGATGAAGACCGTCAGGTTTAAGTTATTTACAAGCGTATCACAAATATCGGGTTAGTAGGTGGGCCTTAGGTTATATTTTTTAGAGGATTTTAACACAAAATTAAGCAGTTTTATTCCCCAAAAAGTTATCGGTATTGGCCCTTTAACACAAGGTACAATTTTATGGATACACAATTACACAAAGTACAATTTTATGGATACACAATTACTGAGTTTATTTGCTTGATGAAGACGGAAGTATCCTCGTCGAAACGTCGCTCAGTATCAAACTCAGTAATCCATAAAATTGTACCGTGTTTTGATACATTCTCACCATTGCGATGAAGGATAAAAATAGCCATGTTGTGTGAACAAGTCTGGCCCTGTAAGCTGCATTCTTCCATTTTGCCAGAAATCCGCGGCAAATTTGCTTCCCTTCTGCTTTTTCGTCTCGTTCCTGCATTGTGAATAGAATATATGTAATGGACCGATAGTACAGTGACTCGTGCACTCTACATAAAGTTGGCCTTGACACGACTAATGCGCACGCTAGAACTATAATTATGTGGTAGAGTGATTTTATTTATTTTATGGGTATTTTAATATGATCACAATACTAATGTAATTTTAAGTAATATGTCACAGTATGTGTTGCTATTTGTTTTATCAGTTTTATACATAATTTGTCTTTGTTAAAATGGCGGACATGTTGGTTTTAAGTAAAAGTTGTCAAATAAGTTTAAGTTAATCTGGTTTTTATAAATTACTTTTACAAATATATTGCATACAGTTAACAATAATAACGCTATTTAAAGCATTTCGCTTTAATAATATATTTAATTTACATTATCCCATATTTTGTTACAGAGAGCTATAAGGTACTTCACCTTAGTCCAGACTCTGGTTACTTTATTAAAAACCCCTTCATGGGTAAGAATATATTATTTATTATTAGTAAGATTAATTAGATTATGCCTGTATATTTCATACTGGTTAGCAGGAGATAGTTTTCCCTTTAAAGTATCTATATAGATTAAGTTAAGTAATATTTAGAATAGAGATTTATTTTAGTGTTAATATGTAATATATTATTTTAATGAATATGAATGAATTGATTTTATATGTTTGATTATGTTATTTATACTGTAATTGTATTATTTCATGGTTTTTTTATTGTATAGTAATAAAATGCTGTTTTACTGAACCCTTGGTGTGGTTATTTTCCTCGTAATTTGACCCCCTACAACAATAATGGTCACTGGTGGTGTGTTATGGGACTATAATAGTAAGTGCACTACCGCACTACACGCAAAACAAAAAACTACAAGATAAACCTGCGTACAACAATACAGAAAAAAGACATTGTAAAAAATAAACAAATATCAAATCAAATGAATCGATCCGGGTGCAAATCTCTACAAATCTTCCAACTGTTACAGCTGTAAAAATCTATTGTGAATAGCAGTAAAATTTATCGTCTTGGTTATTACAGTAGCTTTAGAAATTGCGTTTGTTTTAATTTTTTAAATTGCTTTATCATTAACTGTACCGTTAGGAGCGGCATCTTTTGGTTTAGTACAAACAATATCTCTGAATCACTTTCGTTAGCAGGAACATGATTCTAGCAGTAGTTTCATTTTACTTTTACAAGTTTCTTAAAACAATTGTTGAGTTGGCTAATGTGCGTATTTCTAAATTCATTTTCTTGTTCCAGCTTTCTGTTATGTTTCGGAAAACGTAGTCTTGAATATCCCGACCTGTCAATCAGACGCAGAATGGTCGGTAGACTAATTTCATAACAAGGGCACGTAACCTATCTTTTTCTCAAAAGTGTCTGGATGTTATGGACGATACTTGAAACCAGTGTTCAGACTATTACTTATTATATATGATTAAATGCTCATAGCTTATTAAACATACATCATGCAGGAGCTAAATTGCAGGTCTTTCTTTAGGGCGGAAATGTTTTCTAAAGTATTAAGTTGACATTAATTAACTGATCCAGGGCTTTATCAACTCTCGATGGATTCAGATTTATCCGATATGAAACAGATTAAAACGGTTCAGCGATACTTTGATTTAATCAAATATGGAGGAACGAGACTTAGCTTCGATCAACCAATACGGTGGTTGAAATTACTGCACACGTCTGTCAAACGTTCAAAGGCTAATATTTTCGCTTGAAATAGAGTAATTTGATTGAAATTTTCAAATGATTCATTTTACTTTATCGAACTATTATAGCAAGAATGGCTAGTTCTTTATCTAAATCTTACATAATGTATCTTTAAGTACAACATGATCGTTTATTTAGTGACTATAAATGTGTGAAGCTGGTTTAAGGCTTGGTATATATAAAAATATTGTGGCGTAATTGTCAGCAGATCAGTAGGCTCCAGTTGTCCGATTTGCTGACTAAAAGGTTGATAGGCGGATCATTGTCCTGTGGTTGGTGTATACAATATTGTACTTATATTATATCATGTTTATTTACAATACAATATCATAATTATTTACAATATAGACCGAGAGCCCAGGGGGTAAGTCTAGCTGAAAATTGTACCAATTTTCTTCTACATATTATCGATGCATGTATGTGTGGTATCATCAAAATGTAAGTCTGCCGGGTTTCTGGCAGTAGGTGTGACATTCCACGCCCAAAATGCGATACCTCTCAACTAGTCTAGATTAGCTCAAAAGTGTACTACATGAAATTCACACAGCAGTGTACCGTACATCTTCAGGTATCACAAAAAAAAACCTGACAGACATTTCTAGTGGTGGGGTACCCCTGACAGAGCTATGTAATTACTAGACATTTGTAGTATTAGAGTATCCATGACGAGAGTTATGTAATTTCCAGTCAACAGATAGGCTGGAATAGCTGAAATCTGTACCACCTAAAACAACTTTGGAGTTGTTCATTACCACCACGTGAGTCCTTAATGAACACTGCCAGACAGTTTGAGCGGTGGGTTACTCCAGTTCTATTTATCTTTACGATCGGTGCCAGAATACTGTCAGTTTTTCAAAATTGAGAAATTCTTATGGCCGCCGTAAAACACGTTCTCGCCCATGAAATTTCTGTAAACGTCCCCGATTTCAATGATCTTGCTGATTTAAAAAATGGCGGGAACCACGACGTCACTCCAGTCGTTCTCGCCCATAAAATTTTTGTAAATGTCCCCGATATCAATGATTTTGCTGATTGCAAAAATGGCGGGAACCAACACGTCACTCCAGTCGTTCCCGCCAAAAATTGAGAAAATCAAAATGGCCACCATAATACACGTCCTTGTCCATAAAATTTCTGTAAGTGCCCTGATCTCAATGTTCTTGATGTCTATACCTATGTTTTTAAGGTCAGTAAAACACATGTGAAGACCATAATGTTCCCTTCGTAGTGTTTTCTTAAAATTGTCACAATTCTAATAAAAGAAGTGAATTATTTACATCTTCTCCTTTGCTAAACGGATATCAAGAATGCATTATGTTATATTTCAGTGGAAACTAGCTATTACTCATCAAACACAAACAGTTCACATTTGATTTCAATCACCATGTTATATATGCACACGATAGTGTTATAAAAATATTCAATAAACGTCTGAACTTTCTTCATAAATCCGATATATTTAACAAGGTATCAGTATAATTCTATTTTTCAGAAACAAGTGATGGTCATATAGTTAATCACCTACCATGTCCAAAAGATGTAAACTTGCTCCTTGGATATGTGCTATAGCTACATCTGTTCAACTGACCAACTGGGGCATTTGTGCTCATTGTCAAGCACATGGTGGAACATCAGCAACAGGTTACTCGTCTCTGGCCACTTATATGTCAGCCTTTCATGAATTGAACTAAGTGTCGCGACTAGATGATAGTGATAGCATGGAATAAACGACGGTAAAACAGAAATCTAGATGGGATAAAAGTTGTTACACCCTGTGTAATATAACAAAAGCGGAGAGAACAAGGAAGCTACAAGAAAAACCTTGTATGAACACAACCCAATCGCCGCATAAAAACACCTTCGTAGTTCAACAACTTCAGCTTGTCCCGTGGATACAGTCGAGCCACGTCAGCCACCTTGTCGTTTCTGTGATGGAACATAGTATAATAACACCACAATGTAGGCCGAGTTATTATTTAAAACCACCAATAAAATTTTAAAATACTACTTTAAATATCCATGTAGGTTAGGATAGGTTATAACACAACTTGGTCAACAGAAAATCAATTTGATATGGCTACACCATTTTGAGTTTATGCTTGGTCTTCGAATACATCTGTAAAATGCTTCAATATAATTTCGTTGGCAAAAAGATTTATTTAAAAAGCAAAATTGCTTCGTTGTCTGTTCAAGAGCTTTTAGTTTCGAATTTTTAAGTTTTGAGAAAACAAAAACCAAACATCTTTCGTTTGATTCAAGGGGCTAGTAGTCATTTATACACCCGTCAGACCGGGTTGGCATTCTTACTGCACTGCTACGGCGAAGGGAAAAGATGGTCATAAGGTCTACATTTTCAGGTCGCCGTACGGTCGCATGTGCGCCCTCATGACACCACCCCGGTCTGACGAGGACCTTATCAAGACTCAAGGAGAATAGAAAATCAATTTGGTGTGGCCTGAATTTGTTTGTATAATCTGCAGGTGGCATTAATATTTATATGTGATCTATATACATAGACATATCAATACTAGTAACGGTTCCCGATAAAAGAAAAACAAAGATAAGAGTACACAGTTGAATCTCCTTTGGTCGTGAACAACGATAAACCATTTCATCTCTCCACCTCCACTCAGTTGAATCTCCTTTGGTCCTGAACAATGATAAGCTATTTCATCTCTCCGTACCCCTCCCCCTCTCTACCTCTCTCTCTCTCTTTCTGCCCCGCCCCCTGCCTTGGTTGGACATTATCATAACGAAGCTGTGTACAAAACAAATAGCTACATTTTTAAACCCAAAACAACTCTATGATGAACATTCATTCTGAACACACCTCTTAGCGATATTCACCCGCCGGTTTCCTCCCACTGCTAAGACCCCTATGCGCAAGCGAATTATTGAAATAAAATTGAACCATATGTTAGTCCCGAAATGACCTAGTTTGTGTTGAGTGGACGTTAAACCCCATTTCTCTCTCTCTCGATATTCACCCGTGTCAGTGATTGTGGATCAGTTTGATAATGTAAATTATATTAAAGATGGTCGTGCTTTCTCTTTATCATGCAGTGTACTGTTTCAAAGCCATTTGCTTGCGTTATGATAAAGCTGGAATTTCATACGGCCACTATCAGACACCATAAACTATGATGTTGGGCAATTTAAACGCATGTAATGAATTTATTCAAATATAGTTTCAAAATGCGTAAATCTTAAGGTAACAATAGAATAAAGGTTAAATCTATGGAATTAAAGACACCATAATATGTACAATCAAAAAAGGATTTCACCCAAAGTCCATCCGAATGGGTCATTTCGTGCCTGATATGTTTCAATTTCAGTAACTTGCTGTTTCACAGGGTTATTTCTTCATGGCAGTCGATTCTACTTCTTGTGGGACGTTAAATCCTATTTTGTTTCCTTGGTCTTTCTGAGCTACATTGCGCGAGTAAGACAGTGGTTGAGCATAAGGTCACACCGCGGAAATTACGATAGGGACACCGAAAATGTTGTCCTCAACCGCACGGGGGTCACGGTGGCCAAATGGATAAGGCGCTGGTTCGCTAGCCTGGAGGTCGGGTGTTCGATCCCTGCATTGGTCGAGAAAGTTCATCTCGATTTTCCGACGTGATTTCCCCTTGTCAGTGATGCAGATGGGGCGAAAAACCGAGGTCCAGTGTACGCATTGGAGTGCACGTAAAGGACCCCTTGGCAGTTGGAATTCGATATGGGATGATGCAGAAGGAGGGCCTGACAAGGACAGCTGCCTAGTCGTTCGGATGGGGCGAAAAACCGAGGTCCAGTGTACGCATTGGAGTGCACGTAAAAGACCCCTTGGCAGTTGGAATTCGATATGGGATGAGTAGGCCGTAGCGCATCTGCCCGGGCAAAATTTCCCTCATAGAACACTGTATGGCGTATGCCCGTCTTCCAATAGCCCCGTTAGGTGCAAAAGAGTAGGACGTTAAACCCCATTTCATTTCATTCCATTTCCTCAACCGCACACACCAACATCACAACCACTAGATGACTATCAAATTCACAATAGAATAAACCTGCAATAAAGAAATTAAATGAAATGAAATGGGGTTTAACGACCTACTGTTCCGTTCCAAACCTGGGTTAAACAGGGCTAATGATGACGGACATACGCCATACAGTCTGCTATGGGGGAAATTTGGCCCGGTCAACTCTTACATCGAATTCCAACTGCAAAAGAACTTTTACGTGCACGCCAATCTGTACACGGGACCTCGGTTTTTCGTCCCATCAGAACGACTAGACAGCTGCCCTTGGGGGGACCATGCCGGAAAGTCTGGATGAACTTTCTCGATCAATGCAGGTATCGAGCCTCCGACCTCCAGGCTAGCGAGCCAGCGTCTTCCCTACTTAGTCCCCGTGATCCCCTGCAATAAAGAAATTTTGTGGTTCGTAGTTCTTCGGGTCCATTTGAGTAGGGTTGGGGTTTAATGTGGTGTTACTTTGCGATACCATAACGAGAGAGCTTACAGCTTATACTTCTCGGTGACAGAGACTAGATTGGGGATTGAGGCGCCCGGCGTTCATTAACTTACCCACATTAACAATACAGAATCCTATTGCTTTTATAACATAAAGAACATAAAAATATGTATAACACATTTTCAAACTAGTTTAAAACACTACGGCCACTACAGTTGTTAAGAACGCGTCTACGTAAACGTTCATATTTGGTGAAAAATAGATATGCCTCTGCTGTCTGTTGCAACACTACTGTTATTTGATCTTCTTACAATAATATGATCGGCTTAATAATCTTATGATAAATACTTATAGGGGGCGTTTATACATTATGATTTATAATTTACAATATGGAGGTCTTCGGTTACGTTTTATTCCTATTTACCATGTTCGTATTCTGGACAAATGTGCAAGGAACAGTGTCTTATACAAACTGTACTAAACTGACCAGTTGTTCCTGTCTGACTGATACAGGATTAGTAGTTGATTTGTCTCCATTGACCGACTCAAGCGGCAAAGCTAAGTAAGTAGTAGGAAGTGAAACACCATTTCATTTACGTAAGAGGGGTTGGCAGATGTGTCAACCCACAGCAATGAAAAAACAGGAGAACAGCAATGAACCAAGATGGGAATCAAGGAGTTGTTTTAAATTCAACAAATAACACCATTTTTATTCATCATTAAGAATGTGTCCGCGAAAGAACCAGAAACAAAACTATAACCGGCGTTCGGTAATTTTTAATTATACTTGGCCTATGGGGTACCTTAGGTGACAGAAGTCACGCGATGAAGCAAAAATGAAATTAAATAACAACATCCGGTTTCCGGTATAACTAAAATTTGTTATTTTGGGGCAAAATAGGTATTATTTATATACCCCAATCTTTAACACTTTGTTCACAGATCCTTAACACTTTATATACATGTGTTTAGCACTTTATCCACAAGGCTTTAGCACTTTATCCACAAGGCTTTAGCTCTTTATACACATTTTTATAGCTCCAAATCCACAAATCGTCTTTTTAATCGAGAATTGAAGATTGATAAAGACGTCACAAAACGGAGCTCAACTGAGATTGCATTCCATCTTTTGGTGGCAGCAACAACAAACGGCCTTCGTCCAAAGGTAGCGAGAGAGAGAGAAAAATGGGGTTTAACGTCCACTCGACACAAACTAGGTGATTTCGGGACTAACATATGGTTTAATTTAACTTCAATAATTCGCTTGGGGTCTTTAGCAGTGGGAGGAAACCGGAGTGCCCGTGGGAAACCCACGAGGTTGAGAAGGCGCCCCTATCTCCATGCCACATGCGCTCACATCAGGGATCGAAACCACAGCCTCAAGCCAGAGGTGACCGGCCAGCTAGAGGTCGAAGCGCGGCACTCTAGACCACTAGGTCATCCCAACCCCCTCCAAAGGTAGCAAGTTCCACTTTGGTACTACTAGCTGATTAAGATTGTTTGAACGCGGCTGTCTTTTTTTGGAATAAACTGTTAAATTACTTTGCAGAGGTTATCTAGAGCCTCTCCAATGACACACTGATATGCTAGCGAGTGAGCGTCTTCTCCACTATATTTGCCGACACTGGTGAAATATAGGTCTAATAGGAGTATTTTTAACAAGGTGAAGCTGTGTATAGATTCCATGTATTTTAAGGCTTCATTTTTACATATTTTAAACATTTGACTTTAACTTCCAACTTCGTTCAGCGATTATAAAGTTTATAGAGTTCACGATGCTATCTTTTACTTTCAGGTTTTCTGATGTGAAAGCTAAAAGTGGGGATGACTTTTCATGGAATCCGTGTAAAGATTTTACAGAAAAAGCTGGTACTGCTACCTGTACAAATGTAGCCGTAAGTTTAAAATTAGGCCTATTCTGTGTCATGTGTATCGAAGATAGATCTATTTCACAAGATCACCTGCAGATTTCCCCAAGGTCACCCGATGTAAATAAGGTTAGGACACGTGCTTGTTGCCGAGAATTGTGGGGCTACGGTTAGGGCAAAGAATCAATCAAATTTGACTCAATCCCTTATCTACAAGTGTTGATAAAAGGGGGCACTGGGTGGCTGATTTGCCGCAGAAGCACTCGGCGATCATAATTAAGGTCTCCTTTGGAGTCTATCCGAGACTACACGTGAGTTTTCTTCAGGAGCGCTAGTCACTCAGCGAGAGAGAGAGAGAGAAAATGGGGTTTAACGTCCACTCAACACAAACTAGGTCATTTTGGGACTAACATATGGTTTATTTTTATTTCAATAATTCGCTTGCGCGTTAGTCACTCAGCACTGTAAAACACCCTTGCACGCAAGTGAATTTTTAAAAATAAAAATATAACAACATGTTCGTGCGTGGAGGGGAAATTAATCTCATGTTAGTCTCAAATGATGATTCTGTTGTAGTGTCTTAAATTAAGAGCAAATTATGTTAATCAAATACCGAGAGAAAACCAATTACGAGTAAAATAACGACCAGGAACCGAATATTACGTCATCGCAGCCATCTTCGAATTGTAACTACGTTGTTTCAGGAGCCACTATGAGAGGTGTCATGTCAATTGTACCTGAATTGGGTGATACATAATATGATTAAATTGTAATATATTTTGATGATTACTTAAACTGTACAGATACGAAGATGTGGTATATTTCAAAAATATAGTTATTCAGTTTTCTGTCACCCAGCTCCGAACTAGCATCCCTTTCAATAAAAGGGGTAACATATGTCCTACAGGAGAGAGGGTGTGCTTATTTTTAAAATTTATATATCCTGTTATATAATTCAATAATTGCCTTAACTAACTAACTAACTCAATTTTAATAAAGGTGTAACGGATGTCCTGCAAGTGGCAGTATATGCTTACTTTCTAGATGATCTAATATCAATTATAACTTTTTTATTCTTTTTATATGATTATTACAGGCGTGTCAAATACAGCTGTCGACGCCACCATTACTCTTCGGCCTGGGTAATCAAAATTCTGCATCCTTCAATATGAATGGCAAGAAAAATTTGCAAGTTTCGTATAGCAGTAAATCAGATCCTAAATTTACAAGGTAAATCAGATTAAATTATCCCAGATTTATCTACAGCTAGAGGATTACATTTTGATTTATTTGGGTATAAATATTCTGATGTGTCAATACCAAGCGTATCGAGGGTGTGGTAGGGCAATGGCTAGTCGTACAGGACGGTACATGGAGAGAGGGAGAAATGGAGTTTAACGCCCACTCGACACAAACTAGGTCATTTCGTCACTAACATATGGTCAGGGGTCTTTATCATTGGGTGAAACCGGAGAACCCGGAGCAAACCCACGAGATTGGACAGGCAAAACGACTCCTTGTCACGTACAACCGGGGATTCGAAACCACGCCAGTTGACTCAGTGACAGGCTTAACGATACAACGCGCACGTGCTAACCATTCAGCCATCCAACCCCCCGGGACGGTACAGAAAAGCGAGGTCCCATGTAGATATTGGCGTGCGCGTAAAACAGTTGGCCGTAGAGTCACCGTCCGCGTAATTTGCCCACATCACACACTGCAATGCGTATGCAGAAAATAGAGCGTTAAACCCCATTCCATTTTGTTCTTGTGCTCATTTGGAGTATTATATAGCAGAAAGAACATCGCTATTAACCATACTTGGTATATTATCTTAAATTGTATTGCAGAACAGCTATTGTTGAATTAGTCTGTGATGAAAGTCAAGAAGGGACATTAACAGCAGAAGGTGAATCGCCACCATCTTCAGGAAAGTATGTAAGTATATATAGTATATCTTATTTCACGATTTAAAATTTATGTCATCCATTCTGTGCGAATTTTTAACACTCCGCCACCTCCCGTTCCAGAGTGTTAAAACAATAGAGGTTACAGTTTGAACAGACTGTTTTCAGATTTGGTAGAACTCTTTAGATTTTCAGCAAATCTAGAACTTCTAATCCAGAGATTATTTTGTCAAAAGCTTGTGAACTCGATAGAAGTTAGTTTTATTGAAGATGGATCTATATCAAAGATGGTCAAGTGCAACCTTTGATATAATAAAAAAGGGTCAATATTGTATATTGTTTATTCGTATTATGTTTAGTTTTGTTAAATGTTTAATTCTTTGTATTATTTTGTAGTATATGACGTTAACGAGTAAGTACGCATGTGCTAAAAGCCAAGAACCTAGCAATTCATCCAATGGTTTAACTGTGGGTTCTATATTACTTATAATGTAAGTATGTGTTTTTTACTCAGATTATTGCTCTCCTTGATCAGACATGATTATATATATAGTTTTATCTTTATTTATCAGTATCACCCAATAACACATTCTACACTAAATATCGCTTGAGTGAAAACTTTCATATTCTATTGGGGGTTCCTGGGAGATATCGCTTTACTTGAATTTAAAATCTATACTATAACAAAGAAGTATGTGCTTGTAAGAAAGGAAGGATGGGTGATATATAAAATCTCCTACTCGTCTTTTCTGATATCAAAAAGTATCAAAATTCGTCGATAAAGTAAAAGCCTCGTTATGTTTTACATTGCCGACTTATGTTGATATTTTTTGATAACAAAAACGACTCGCAGAAGATTATCTTTTTGTAGTGATATTAAACATAACACTTAGTAACCTGTGACATTTCGTACCCTACCCAAAGGAGAGAGAGAGAGAAATGGGGTTTAACGTCCACTCGACACAAACTAGGTCATTTCGGGACTAACATATGGTTTTGTAAATTTTGATTTCAATAATTCGCTTGCGCGTAGGGGTCTTTAGCAGTGGGAGGAAACCGGAGTACCCGGAGAAAACCCACAATTCTGAACAGGCGACCCTACTCCTTGTCACGTACAACCGGGAATTCGAAACCAGGCCAGTTGACTCAATGGCAGGACGTATGATACAGCGCGAGCACGCTACCCATTCAGCCATACACCCCCTCCCCAGTCCAAGGGATATGGCTATTTGACGGAGCAACATTGGTTAGTCTGTGGGGTTTGGCGTCCACTTCCGCCGACGGTGGTACCAAACGCAATATAAAGCACTTGACATAAGTACCACTGGCAGAATTGCGAATGTTTAACATCCACAAGTTAGTCCCGAAAGACCTAATCTGTGTTGGGTGGATGTTACACCCGCCCCACCCAACTTGTCTCGATCCCTGTCTCTTAAAATATTAATGATAACTGTGTTATGAATTCTCCATGTTTTATCAGAGTTCTGGTATTGGTTATTGTTTATGTGGTAGTTGGGGTGTCAATAAATAAATATGGACGACACGCCACGGGTAAAGAGGTGGTACCAAACTATACTTTTTGGACGGCACTTCCAGGTTTAATTAAGGTTAGTCTAAGGCTCATTATACTTTGATACTACATGACAGGAACATACCATCAGGTTCCCTGGCTACCACGACTGTAACCTTGCCTTTAGAGTCATCGCCCACCTGTTTCCAGAAATAACCTTGATAAGGAATAAGGGCTAATCAACCATGCAAAAGGTGGTATATATGACATTAGACCAATTTAAACATTTCTTATAAACATATATTTGCCTGGGTTTTATGGCAACTTTTATTTTCATTTTCAGGACGGTGTTTTGTTCACTTTCTCGGGATGTAAAAAGGATTCGGGGACGACATATGATAACATATAATTTATATAACACTTTCTTTGTTTTGTTTTGTATTATTTATTTTGTCGTTTTATAGTAAAAACATTTTTTATTTCGTTTATTTTGTTATCTCGTCGTAGAATTGTTTTCGTTCGAACACCTTCTGTCTGTTTCGCGGTGTTGTTTGGCATAATGGCTCAACCCGACCACCTTTGATCATAAGATCTGTAATTGGAACAAGTGGTGTGGTTTCGATTCTGCACTTGTTCGTGAAAAGGAATAGGTTTAGCCTAACTGATGAAGACCAGTATACGCCAAGCGAATTACTGAAATCAAATTCAACCATAGGTAAGTCCCGAAATTACCTATACCAAGGATGCTAGACGATGTGTTAAACTGTAGCATATTAGTCCAGTCGTTTAGGTTGGGAGCAGGTCGTTTCATCCCACGACCGTTTCACCCCAGGCTGTTTCATCCGGGCTGTTTCATCCCAAAATTACAAGGGTCATTTCATCCCACTTATATCTGGGCTCAAATTGCCTGTGTACCACAGAGACGCCATAGTTATCTCCCATTTAACTTGTTCAGAAACAGACTAGTTGTTTTTAATATTCTGGCTAGGTCCTAATTTCTTTTTATCAAAAATTTATTTTAAAATTTGAAGTGGTGCTTCTGTATTTAATGCACCATCTCCCACCTTCTGAAGCACGAATTGCCCCGTCGCCCTTAAATGTTTACAAGCCGTCTGGGCTGATATTGTCCATCAGGTAAGAATGTCATCAGGTCCCGGTTGCTCAAAACTAAGTTATTTTAACGATCCGTTTAACTCTAACGGATCGTTATCTTTGTAACGTGTCGTTTGTTAACGGTCCGTTAAATTTCTGTTGCTGGAAAGTCAATTTCATTATCCGTTAGCTAACGGATTCATTAAAGTTAATCCAAGAGAAGGCTGTTTGTTCATTGGCTGAATTTAATATTTTTAATTTCAATGTACATGTACGACAACTTCATAGAAGTTACTATTAACAAGAAACTGAAGACAGCGAGACAACGATGCAGTGTGTTCACAAAACTAGATTAAAGACAAAAAGATGACTGTAGAATATACAACAGAAAACACTATAGAATACTTTATTTTTTCCTTTAGAAATTTTAGCGTAAATCTGTAAGAAAAATTATGGGATTTGCACTACAGAATTATGGGGCCATTATTTCCTATAGTCCACCAAAATTCTGTAGAATAGTATAGAATTTCATCCTATAGAAAATGGAATAGGCCCGCATCGCCCAACCCTCTAGAATGTTCTATAGAAAACTACATTGATAATCTATGACTTTTTGCTACAGCCAACTAATGCCATCATTAAACAGATAACGGAGCCCCAAACCTCCGTTAAATATAACGCCAAGTTAACGTGTCGTTTGTTAACGGTCCGTTAAATTTCTGTTGCTGGAAAGTCAATTTCATTATCCGTTAGCTAACGGATTCATTAAAGTTAATCCAAGAGAAGGCTGTTTGTTCATTGGCTGAATTTAATATTTTTAATTTCAATGTACATGTACGACAACTTCATAGAAGTTACTATTAACAAGAAACTGAAGACAGCGAGACAACGATGCAGTGTGTTCACAAAACTAGATTAAAGACAAAAAGATGACTGTAGAATATACAACAGAAAACACTATAGAATACTTTATTTTTTCCTTTAGAAATTTTAGCGTAAATCTGTAAGAAAATCGTTTGTACGCGAATAGTGTGAAAATATGTTATATCAAGGTTGTGGACCTTATAGAGGTCACAATTTTGAATCGATTTTGATGAAACTTGACATGTATGTTTATAACAGATCTTGGTTCCTTTCGATATTTGCGCCCATCGGGCCATTACTTCCTGAATTATGTCCCCTGATTGTACGAAAAATCACCCTTTTTAGCTTGTTGTGCCTCTGGAGGTCACAATTATTATCTGATTTTCTGATAATTCCTTAATATGCGACAACTCTTGTTGACTGTCCGGACGATTTGGCTGCTGTGTGGGCGTATGTTTCGTTGCCTGGCAACCTATTTTTTTTTTTTACTGATGTCTGATATTGAACGTAGTGTTGATGCTTGTAAAATATGTTTTTGTCGATGTTATGATCTCGAGATCATGTTTCGCAAATGTCTCATCATGTTTGGAATTGCACCATACAAAATTGTATGTACCTGATTGGTTGCTAGTGCTGACAAGGCGTCAAAACTTTGTTACCCGTGTCTCCCAACGGTAAGAAGGTAACGCTCATAGCAATCATTGAAATTTTGAAATTGGGATATTTCAAAATCAATAGAATAGGAAACGATTATTTTGAATTTTGTCTTTTAAAATATGACGCCCACCCCCAAACTGATCCCGCAGTGAATATTCGGTTGGCAGTAATTCTCTGTGAAACAGGTTGGCCCACCCCATTAAAAAGGACGGGATGCCTTAGAGAGTTTAGCCCCACAAGGAGCATATATAATCGTCGCCCACGCTAGTCCGTTCCACGGTCCCCACTTTCTTATGTAAAACACTTCAGAATACTTTTATTATCCGATCTTTATCAAATCTATATATACCGTTGCTTGGCAACCGTATGTTGTTTTTATTTTATTGTGTACTTTTGATAAAATTTTATATTCTTTATTGTAGGTATGCTTACCGGGACTATTGTAAAGGCACAGTGACTGCAAGTTTTCTGGGCACGTGTTCTTATTAATAAATTCTGAATTAATTCTAAATATATTTTTCCGAATTGTATTTTGACATTTCGTTTATATCCCAATAAAAAGTGACGCCATAATTAGCCTTTATTTTATTTTAAACATATTATTACAATTATTTACAATTATAAATTAGGCCAAAAAGATTTGATGGTCGCCCTTTTTTTCTGAAACCATACTCCCAACAAACCCCGTGAAAAACAAAATATATTGATCATTATTGTTTATATACGTTGTTTATCTCGAATAATTTTATATGACACCGGGGGTGGGCTGGGTAGCTTATGAATGAAGGACCAACTGGTTTCCTTTGGTCAAAACAATGTGACGAATACGTGACATAACGAGAAACCAAATTAGATGATTCACCTATTCCCCACCCCACTCATAGATCTTTTTCTCTCTTGGATTTACACCATTATATTTTTCAATGGATGCCATGATGAATTATATTTTTTTTTTTTTATAAACAATATTTTATTCAGGATGTCTGAATGGGATTGGGGAACAGGCCTGGCCTATGTAAAATCCCTCTCCCTGAATTATATTTATTCTGAAAGAAATGCATGTTAATCTAATTTTTTCAATCGGGGATGATGGCCAGTGATTCTTCTGGTAGCAGCCGGCACCCAGACCACCTCTGCTTTATATAACTTTGATATTAAGCATATGCAGTATTTATTTATTTATTTATTTTTTCAAAAGGCATATCAAATATGACAATATAGGTGATAATATGAATTTAAATGTTAATAAGATGTTTTGAAAGGAGAAATAAGATGTTTTGAAAGGAGAAAAAGGAATGATGTCATGAATGATCAGCCTCTAGAGGACAACCCATAAAAATTTTCTTTAATTAAAGCTAGGTTTATATCCAGTGGGGTACTTGTGCAATACAATAATGTATGGCTTAATCTAATTCAAGTATGATCGACAAAAAACGTCGTGTACTTGTTCCTTGGACAGTTGCGCATAAATAGACGGAATTCCAAGATGGCTGTGATTGCGTCATGCTCGTTCCGGATGTTTTTTCTACTGGAGATCTGATGATAAAAAGACAATGCAGACCATTATCTTTATGTGTCTTAGACGGACACTGTAGCACTATAGCCGGTCGGACATATTGAGAGAAATGGGGTTTAACGTCCACTCGAGACAAACCTGGTGATTTTGGGACTAACATATGGTTTCAATTTTATTTCAATAATTCGCTTGCGCGTAGGGGTTTTTAGCAATGGGAGGAAACCGGTGTGCCGGTGGAAACCCACGAGGATGAGAAGGCGCCCCTATCTCCATGTCACATACGCTCACACCAAGGATCGATACCATAGCCGCACGCCAGAGGTGATCGGCCAGCTAGAGGTCGAAGCGCGGCACTCTAGACCACTAGGCCATTCCCCCAGCCGGTCGGTTATGTATAGTAGTGTCATCCAATCGTTTACCCCATCCGGCGTCAGATACCCTCTCCTGCTACACATCTGCTACACCAGGCCATTCCCCCCAGCCGGTCGGATATGTACAGTAGTGCCACCCAATCGTTTACCCCATCCGGCGTCGGATACCCTCTCCTGCTACATATCTTGTGAGCCTGTGGTCGTCGTCTTGAATCTCAACGGTGTCTTATCTCTAAATAACTTAAATGGTATCTAAAAGTAGAGCCAGCTACCAAGATTTCTGCTTCAATTGGCCAATGTATGTCATTAATTATGTGATTATTTACTCACGGCTCGACGCCGAGAACCACCCTTATATGGGCATTGACCTGGACAGAATACCCGGCTAATGTTTTTCAAGAGTATTTGAAAACAATACAAATTTATCCTTGACTTTATGCACCTGTTTTTATCATAATATCATCAACAAATTATTGCGTTTCAAATAAACAGAATCCAACCGTTATTATTCATATAAATAGCATAAGTCACCCAATAATATTACAATACACGTATAGTACTAATAATTATTCTCCAGCTAATGAAATAAAATACGGTTTAACGTCCCACGGTTCTGCTCCGACTGGGCTATTGAAGATGGCATACAGTGTGCTATGATGTAAATTTTGCCCTGACAGCGACACTACAATCTAATAAATCTTATATCAATTTCCAACTGTTAAGGGTTATTTTACGTATACGTCAGGGCCTTGATTTTAAGAACGGGGAGTCGCAGGTCCTGTTTTCTCAGTGAGTACGGCGCTGACCCACTAACCAGGGTGCCTGGATTTCTATCCAGTTTTGGTTGAGAAACTTCCCTGGCATTTTCTAGCGGGGTTTCCTCTGGTCAGTGGGTGCTGGATGGAGCGCCTGGCAGAGCGAGAGTCTTGTTGTTTAGATTAGACAAAACATCCAGGTCACGTGTGCACATTGACGTTCATGTAAAACAGCAACTGGACAATTGGAACTCAAAATAAGAGTAGGTCGTGGCGGCTCTTAGCGGACAGACAAGTAGGATGTTAAATCCCACTATACAAAGAATGTAAATAAGATGACAATACAAGATGTGATAGACATGTGATAGAAAGGTGCTGTAAAATAGGAAAACATTCTCAAGCGTACAGCATAACACGCCTATTGACCTTTTAGTCAGTAAACTGGAGCCTGCTGATCTGCTGTCAATATATCTATAATGTAAACGTAGTTTTAAGCTATTGGTCGATTATCTTGACTGTCAATATAATGTGCAGTTCACAATGTCAATTTTGGTCCGATTTTCACGAAATTCGAATTCAACCTTCATAACCATGTAAGGGTGATATAATCAAACGTTTTTTTTAAATCGGATAACAATTTTGACCTCCAGAGGGACCACAAGCTAAAAAGGGCGATTTTTTGGACAATCAGGGGCCATAATTCAGGAAGTTACGATCCGATGGGCGCAAATATCGAAAGGAACCAAGATCTTTGGGTTATAAACATACATGTCAAGTTTCATCAAAATTGGTTCGAAATTGTGACCTCTATAAGGTACACAACCTTGATATAACATATTTTCACACTATTCGCGTACAAACGGCGGCCATTTTGTCCGTCAATTTTGGTCCGATTTTCACGAAATTCGAATTCAACCTTCATAACCATGGAACGGTGATATAATCAAACGTTTTTTTTAAATCGGATAACAATTTTGACCTCCAGAGGAACCACAAGCTAAAAAGGGCAATTTTTCGGACAATCAGGGGCCATAATTCAGGAAGTTATGATCCGATGGGCGCAAATATCGAAAGGAACCAAGATCTTTGGGTTATAAACATGCATTACAAGTTTCATCCAAATCGGTTCAAAATTGTGACCTCTACACTGTTCACAAGCTAAAAAACGTGATTTTTCGTACAATCAGGGGCCATAACCCATGAAGTTACGGTCCGATACATGCCAATATCGAGAGGAACCGAGATCTTAGGGTGATAAACCTATATGTTAAGTTTCATTGAAATCGGATAAAAATTGTGACCTGTAGACTGTTCACAAACAATTGTGGACGGACGGACGGACGTCCGGACGGACGGACGGACGAACAGGGGCGACGACAATATACGTCCACATGAAAATGTGGGCGTATAAAAACACCGTATAGATATCTTTATGTGATATAGTCTCGACCACCCAGACCTCCCCCCCCCCCCCCGAAACGGTTTAATGCCCATGTGTAAACCGGAATTTGTTTATTATGTGATTGATTATCCAGTATCTTTGGCCAAGTCAAGAAAGAGTTGCGACCAAACCCGCAATAAATCCTATTATTGGATTAATATGAACAAACATGAATCGTGATGACGAATATGGACTAATCTTTTTTTTTAAAACCATTAATAAGGCCCATGAAGAGAGAAACTTTGCAATAAAATAATAAAAGTGTTGGATATTGAACTGGCAATGCAATCAAACGGATTTTCTGAAATGACACGTTTGAATTAATTTCAAGGGCGCCTACATCTTGTTCAGGATAATCTAATACTCGGCAGATTCCCGAACCTACATCTAGTCTCAGCTGTATGACAGTAAGTGATATGTACCTACGCCCATACATTTGCGATGCGGCTACCGGTTTACAGGAAAACTTGACGCTATTACAAACAAACAAGATACCATGGGCGCAGCCATGTTTCATCCGGGACCTTTAAAGTAGTTCCAATATGGCGGAATTCGTCATACAGCCGAGACTAGATGTAGGTCCGGAATCTGTCGAGATTTGCCGAGTGGGATAATCTAGCCAATGACCTGTTATTCTCAAATTTTGACAATGCATCCAGTCTAATATTTGTTGAACATTTTTCTGGATGATAGAGACTACATGTCATATCCTTTATAAATATCTTAATTTATGTGATATCCCAAATTCTTCTGTAAGGAAAGCCTTATAGACACTCATAATTTTACTGTTTCGTTAACAAAATAAACTTACGAGAAATCGTATGAATTTCCATGTTCTCGCTTGAGTTGGTTAATGCATGCTACGTCATCTGACAGGTTGTCGTCTTTAAAAGCTACAATAGATGATAAACACACCATAAACACAGCATGTCTTAAATATGACCCATATAATTAATGCAATATGGTAGGCTTAAGCCAGGCTGACACTTGCACGATTCCGTGGCACGCATTGGCACGACTCGAGTCGGCACGACACCGTGCGATTTGCGCAAACTCGTCGTGCCAATGCGGGAAGTGCGTAAGCAATGCGCAAACTATGCGTGGACTCGTCGCGCCAGTTCGTATCAATGTGGACACTGATGGGCACGACAAAATCGTGGCCAAAAGTCGTGCAAGTGTCAGCCTGGCTTTAGACTGCTCACTGCTAAAAAGGTGCACACTTTCGTGTCAAATTACACGAACCCGTAATCCAGAGTCGCCTATAAATTATTTTGGATTCAGTGGCCTTTATATCGAAACCTTTTTTCAAATTTTCTTTGTATCTGCAGAACTGCTTTTGAAAAAATGAAAACATTAATGTATTTACAGTTTTACAACTCTGCAAAGCTGAATAGTGGCGGACCTTTGTTTCGTTGTCTGCACAACTAACTGAATGGTGGCGGACCTTTGTTTCGTTGTCTGCACAACTAACTTTTAAATTATAATGCCAACAAACTTGTTTACAAACGGGAACCAAACGGTTCGCTTTTTCCCGATCAGAATAATTAAACGGTCTTCTATTATATCAAAAGGTACTAGCTAGCAAGATTATGTTTACATGTCTTACCGGAACAATTCTTCCCGCAACCATTTCTTGTGTTCCCATTGCCATTGTCGCAATTCCAGTAATCGTTGATCTGGAATAATCCATGATCTCTAGAATTGTCAGAATTTTGACCACTTTGAGCAGCCGTATTAAGTGATGATTCGTACTGTGCCATACACACCCCTTTAATGTGAATCAGATATGAAATTATTTACACCTGTATGAATTCATATAACTTAAGAATTGTATAAATAGTTAAATTTAGTCACTTATTCTTCCTTGTCATACATGTCTAAATAATAATTCTGTTAAGGAGAAAAGCCTCTACCAGAGGCGGATCCAGTAGGGGGCGTGCCCTTTTTTACTGCTGAAAGTGCCCTATTTCAGACCCAATATGTCCTCTCTGAACGTTTACTTAGACGAAAATATCAGCCAAATAGCTCTTAGAATGTCTACAGATGCAAGGAAATGACGAATAATTGTCTTGGGGGACCCCCCCCCCCCTCAACCCCCGCGCAGCGGTGTGCCCCATCTCCACAGTAAGTGCCCTCATTTTGTTGAGCCCCCCCCCCCCCGTCTACTCAAGTTTTTCCCTAATGCTGTGAAAATATAGTATCCTAATATCCAATATTTATCACACAATAAATGATTTAAAATCGGTATACGATTTAGAGCGCCATTTGTAACCATCAAAGAAAAAGCCGCCTTTTATGACAATATGGATGTAAACAATAATGGCTGGTGAACTAACAACATAATAATTTTAAAAGACGTGCAGAATGGACTAACAAGGCGTACATGGCCCCGTTCAATTTGGACTGTTCACTTATTTGACCAAACATAATTAGAAATTAAAATCATGTTTTTAAAAATTGAATATATATCACTTTATATGCGTCCATATTACATGCATCAATTATATATCTATTTACAAACTTTCACCAACACCTCAGCCCCTTCGAGGAAATAAAATCAAATGGGGTTTAACGTCCTACTTTTCTGATCCGATCGATCTAATGATCGATCTAATAAAGATAGACGTACGCCATACACTCTGCTATGTGAAAATATTGCTTAAATTGTGGCGCTACGACCTACCGTATACCAGGGGCGTGGTGAGAATGAGTTCATGAGTAGCCATACTCATGCGCCAAAAAGTTTTTGCGCCAAAATCACAATCAAATTACTCAAAAAATGAAAAACATTTGTAAGTGGAAAAATTGTTTCATCTGACCCAATTAAAAAAATTTTGAAAGAGTCAAGTTGGAAAATTTAATCATATTTTATTACCGTATTTCTTGTCTCGGATTGCTGGAGATTGCGTTTCTGGGCTTCTAATTTTCGAAATTTTCCCGGGAGAGGGCCCCCCGGACCCCCCGCTGAAGGAAGCCGGCCACAGCTCCGCGGTCAGTAAAAGGGTTTTTGTGCCAAAATCTTTTTTGTTACTCATAATTTCTTCTCAATAATTGCCCTCACCACGCCCCTGCCGTATACCCTTTTATTCTTATTGTTAAGGGTTATTTTGCGTTCACACCATCGTGTACACTGGACCGAGGCTTTGTGAACGACTAGACACCGCCCTTGCGTGGCTCCTTTGAGGAATACCATGGGGAACACCAAAGAGAGCTCAATTTTTTATAAGAACAGTCTGGCTTTTTAACAATAATATTAATACATACAATGATGAACATCGTCTCTGGGTACGCCGACACTCACTAACTCCTTAGCTAAACCACATCTAGTAAATACTTTGCCTTCTACTGAAATTTAAAAGTAAGATTTCCCTTTTTTAGCACACTCCACAATATTAATATACAGCAAATTATATTTTATAAATGATTTCCCAAACCATGTTTTGTCCAACTCGAGCGACTATATACGTTGTCCCCGGTCAGGCCCTTCGTCCTGCGTCACTGACAAGAAAGAACCATGCTGAAGACAGTGAATAATCTTGATGAACTGCCTTGGCTAAGACCGGATCGAACACGGGACCTCCAGGTTAGCGAGCCAAGGTCTTGCTCACTGAGTCATGGAGACTCTCCCAGAATGTTAAAGGGACAGTAACACTCTTGGTGGCTTGGCAGCTCGAGAAAATAAATAATAGCCTTATTCTAAGTACTAGATGTTTAAGCGTCCTACCTGTTGTGTAAATTATCCATTACATCCTATTTTACTTGTCCAGAAGGTTCGAAAATATTTTAAAATCCAAGTCACATTTGAAAAGGTTTACGTTAGACTTTTCAAATCAATTAGTTGAATTTTTCCAATTTTTTAAATTAGGTGTGCTAAGATGAAATTTATATCATCAATTAATTGGAATATTGTAAAATAATGTAATTTGTTGACCAGAATGAAGATTGGGACATATTATTCAGTTTCAACAAGAGTGGTATTGGGGCTTTAAAACAGTTCGGATTTTTCTGTTCGAATAGCAGGAATATTATGACCGTGGCTAGAATTCCTGCATGGTTACGTCTTGTCTGCTATCTGAAAGCCGTCTCAGTGCCACTTCGCCGGTCTAGTTATTATTATTATCCCCTGCTCAATACGCCTCCTTCAGGAAACATTTGAAATATCGCAGTGTCAATCGTGATTTTTGACTGATCTATGACAAACATTTTGTGTCAGACATTTTAATAAACATTAATGTTGACTGTGTATGAATGCAAAATTTGAGAAATAAAATTTACCAACTTTGTGTTTTAGAGTACCTCTAGACTTGGTCGTTTTGTAGTCAATGATGGCCTTTTACAAAACTCCGCAAATAAGAAGTGGTGTCCGGCGACAATCTAACAATATACTGCCTCGCACAACACACAAAGGGTGTTATCTATAGCTAACTAAGATAGAGCGATGTTCTGTCTGAATTTACAACAACTGGAACAAAGGCTCAAATTCTTACCTGCAGCAAAAGTAAACAGGGCAACCAAGCAAACGTAAGTTAACATGTTGAAGCTAACACTCAGTCTTCAGTTTATTATGTAAGGTTTAATAAACGGTGTAGGCCTATTTATACCATTTTAAAGGCCTACCTGCGAGGATTTAACATCGTAAAACAGCAAAAATTTTCCATTTATTACAATAAACATCCTGGTTTACCGTGACATGATGCGTCATTTAGATTTTATTCAAGGTCATGTTCTCTTTTGAAATTTGCTACCCTTAAAGGCTGAATGCCACTGTTGCTGTAATATGTCCCAATCTTTATTCTGGTCAACAAATTGTATTAATTTACAATATTTCAATTAATTGATGATACATATTTCATCTTAACACATCTAATTTTAAAAATTGGAAAAATTCAACTACATGATTTTAAAAGCCTAACGTAAACCTTTTCATATGTGACTTTGAATTTAAAATATCTTCGAACCCTCTGGCCAAGTAAAAAAGGATGTAATGGATAATTTACATAACAGGTAGGACACTTAAACGTCTAATACTTAGAATAAGGCTATTATTTAATTTCTGGGGCCAAGCCAACAAGAGTGTCATTGTCCCTTTAATGAGGCTGAAAGATAGACGTTTAGTCATCGTATGGGTTGGGAAACCCAGTTATGGAGTCGAGGATACGAAACCACGCGAATAATAACAGGGTGTTACGACGGAATAACGATTACGTTAATACAGTTGTGATGTCGTGTTATCGGGTTATGGGTGGGGGGGGGGTGGCCTAGTGGTCTAGAGTGCCGCGCTTCGACATCTAGCTGGCCGGTCACCTCTGGCTTGCGGCTGTGGTTTCGAGCCCATGGAGATGGGGGCGCCTTCTCAACCTCGTGGGTTTCCTCCGGGCACTCCGGTTTCCTCCCACTGCTAAAGACCCCTAAGCGCTTGCGAATTATTGAAATAAAATTAAAACCATATGTTAGTCCCGAAATGACCTAGTTTGTGTTGAGTGGACGTTAACCTCTCTCTCTCTCTATCTATCTCTTTATCGGGTTATGAAAAGGTGAGATTTTACGTGTCCATTAACAGCCACCATAAATTTGAACTTCATTTGCACGGACACAATAATTATGACTTCAATAATTCCATTATGAAGAAACAACTAAGGAACACAGTGTTTATTCTCAATACGTCTTTACATTAAACAGGATATATCTGAAAGGCAAATTTTACGAAATATTTAAAACATCTAAAAACGCTACATGTCCATCTAGGAACTCTCTGATTAAATTTCTCTCTTCTTCCTCTTCTATTAGTGATTTACTTCCTCTGCCACCGGGGCTGATATTACAAACAAATTTTGTCTTACTTTTTATAATGGTAAGGAAGGAGGGAAACCGGAGTATCCGGGGTGAACCCACGGAATAAACAGACGTGGTTGAGAAGGCACCCCTATCTCCAAGTCACATACGCTCACGTCAGGATTAAAGCCACGCTCGAAGCGTGATAATCTAGAGCTCTAGGACCTCTCCCAAGAGATGCCCATTTCGAAGTAGCCGCAAAGAAGGGCATTACTACCTATTCTTGTTGGTGCCGTTTTTGAAGACAGTGGGTAAGACCTGGCTCTGCTACACTAGTAGTTACGCGGAAAATCAATGTATGACGACCTTAAAATTAGCTCGTAGTTACCAGATAATGAGACTCCTTTTTTTCTTGTGATTGGCCATAATGGCCTTCTACGTATGTCGAGATTATTATGTCGTAATTACGAGATAATCAGTATATTTTTGTGTTAGTTGATGGACCCTAATGGTCTCACATAGTACGTCCTTCTTCATTTCAAATGTCGACGTGTTTTAAATTACTGTTTACGTGGAAAGCCACTCTCAAGGTTAAATCTCAACAGTTCGCGAATCTGTTTACATTTCATAAAATAGAATGATGTAACACAGAGGCTTATACAACAACAACAACAACAGGTTCCTCTGGTACTTAGATATACAGTTGTTTTTGTATACTAAGTTATAAAACAATCATACACCGAAGTTTAAGTTGTCAGCTGGGGAAAATACCTTCGGTGGCTATCCGGTACTCATCTTATGATAGGTCTACAATCTCCGATCTTATAAAGGGAACAGAGACATTCCAATACAATCAACCTCTATTGATCTTAATCATTCTAATTAAGTTGATATATAGTTCTAAGTTTAATGTCGCCTGTCCAACCTCGTGGGTTTTCTCCTGGTACTCCGGTTTCCTCCCACTGCTAAAGTTTAGTGTTCCAAACTTTTGATCCACTTGAATGTTCACCACACACACATACTCTCAATTTTACAGCATAGACTCACTCCATACATGAATGCAATCAGGAAATTGGGCGTTTCTGGCGTTAATCTTATTCTAGAGTTGTATGTTACGTATTCTTTTGGAACTCAGATATGGCAATCATACAGTCTAAGATTAAGTCCGAAGCTACGTTGATTTGTCGGGTTTCGTTGATCACCTTTGGGGACCACCGGATAAATCTTCTGTGGCTGTTCTACTGACGAAGCTGTGTGTGACGTCAGATATTTATCCACCAGCACAATATTGTTTGTAGGTGCAAGACTAGGACTTTCTTCTGCTCAATCAACAGGTTTATCAAACATAACGGAAACAACCGTTATAAATTTCATGACATTTTTGGAATATTTACAACAAATGACAAGGACAATGAGAACAATGATAAGCACAACTGCCAAAATATCAAAAGGTTGTCGAATAGACTGCTTTCTTTCTGGTTTAATTTCCAGGGTTTTAATCCAACGTAATTTCTGCGAGGTTTTTATTTTGAAGTTTGGTTTCTAAAGATTCTCCCATGATGCTTGGACACGTTGAATGTGTTAATGATTCAGTCGAAAAGGACTATCCGTCTACCCGCAAAAAACTTACATCGAAATAAAGCCTCACATTATTTTTCTACTTAAACATCTCTACCTAAGATTACGTTTCTGTTCATTTTGAAACCACATAAAATTTGTGTTTCAATTTTTTCTTACGGAATTTAAACTGTTCCCCCACATCGCACAGTGCAATGCTTTGGCTCATTATCTTAAATTGTTTTACAGAACAGCTATTCTAGAATTAGTCTGTGATGAAAGTCACGAAGGGACATTAACAGCAGAAGGAGAATCTGGACCAGCTTCAGGAAAGTATGTAAGTATATGATGTGTAAGATATATTTTATTCCACGACACAAAATGTCAACACTTGTAGCAATATAGTCGTGGTGACATTGTTTTTAAAGATTATAGACAAGGAATGAGGAGATAAGATATAGTTTTATGTTTCTAACATATTCACATAATATGTAGTATGTACTAAATATCACTTAGAGTAAAATGACATATTGTTTTATAAAAAGAATAGTTTAGCCAAAACATAACTTGCTCTATACGTCAACAACATGATAATTAATATCTCATGGGAAATTTATTTAGTAAATTTCCATGACCATTTAAGGGTGGGTTTTGACGTCATTGGGCTCAATTAACCAATCTCTGTAATTATTTACATCATGTTTGACCAATTAGATAATTGAATGTCCAAAACCAGTTGATACAAAATTAGGATACTCGTGAGAATTCAGCAGACTTCGATTAGATTCCAGAGGGTTACCATTTAAGAGTCCCAGACACCGCGAGGTCTAGGTTGAGAAGAGTTTAGTTAGTATTGACTATAATTATAATATGTACTATGCTGGGATGTATACCTATGCTACCTAAAAGGTAAAAACGAACTGTTGCATTGTTATAACTGAAGAAGACAAACGTCTTAAGAAACCAGTAAGAAGTAAACACAACGTGAAGGAGGAGCAAAGACAGCTAGAGACAAATTCTAGACGATCACAAGGCAAACAGTAATATGTAGCAAAAACAATATGCATGAGTCGTATGTAAGATGTGGCGACCGGTTACCCATAGACGCTCTCCACGTCAGACAGAAGACTCATGGTGCTACACACTCCGCCACCCCCCGATCCAGAGCCCCCCCCCCCCCCCGACTTTTTCAGACAACGTTGTTAACCAATAGAGGTTACGGTTCGAAGCCCTAGAGGTTACGATTCTTCCTTTCACCTCTCCTTTGCCGAAAACCTTTTTTTTTCTAATAACCCTTTTACCGCTACAGTTTCGGGTGAGCTCTATCGATTTATGTTCTATATATAAATTAACCCTTTCTGAAAGTATTGGTAACGCGTTAGAAACTGCAGTTTTGACAGGACCATTAGGACTGTGAGTAGATTATACCTAAAGCTATTCAAATTTTATGCGAAGCACTGGAATTGGAGAGGATGAATATTCAGCAAATCTAGAACTTCTGTCAAAAGCGATAGAGGTTACTTTTTATGGAATGAGCATATGGAGTCAATGTTGTATATTATTTATTTGTATTATTTTGTATATGCAAGAGATAGTATATGACATCAGACCATGTTAAATTCCTTATAATCATATAATTGTCTGGGTTTTATGCAGGGCTGTATGTAGGATTTTGAAAGTAGAGGTGCAGCAGAGTGGAAGGGGGTGTCAATATATTGCCTGAATTACTGAGTGCGGAGCGGCGACACCCAGACATCACCCCCTCCCCCGAAACTTTTTGAAAATTTGACTGACGCAAACCCGTTTTCGACGCACTTTGAGCCGTAATCCCGTGTGTCAATTTTGGTGTTGCTATTTCTCATTTTGATGTTAAACACACCAGAATAAGAAACGTCTGGTCATCTAAACTAGAACTAGTCGAAACACCAATAAGGACATGAGAGAGAGAGAGAGAGAGAGAGAGAGAGAGAGAGAGAGAGAGAGAGAGAGAGAGAAATGGGGTTTAACGTCCACTCAACACAAACTAGGTCATCTCGGGACTAACACATGGTTTAATTTTATTTCAATAATTCGCTTGCGCGTAGGGGTCTTTAGCAGTGGGAGGAAACCGGAGTACCCGGAGGAAACCCACGAGGTTGAGAAGGCGCCCCTATCTCCATGCCACATACGCTCACACCAGGGCTCGAAACCACAGCCGCAAGCCAGAGGTGACCGGCCAGCTAGAGGACATGAACATAGGGCGATCAGAACGAGAATCTCTAACAATGTCATTTGGTGGTGGCGCCCCCCAAAGACCGATAAGGCCCAATCAAATATGGATAGGGCGACCAAAAGAACCCTCTAATGACATGTGGTTGGACAGCCGCTGACCCAGAAATGGATTATAGGAAGGGTCTTTCGCCCATGGGGGTGGCACCAATGTCTGGGGTCCACCCTCAGATAATTTTGAAAAATAACGCTGCTGGAAACTCCCTTTTCGGCCATTCTTTGTATTTTATATGGACAATTTGTTTACATAGGCGGCAGACTTTTTAGGAGAGGCAGTTGCTCCTGGAGCCCCGCACCTTGGATCCGCGTCTTTAGTGGCGCCCCATAGCCTATACATAGGTGATATAAGAGTGTGAGCGCCCTTAAAACCGACCGATTGATCAGTGCCTTAACCACGTGTATTATTTTATAATTGAGGAGTTGTCAAAGTTTTTTTTTGGGGGGGGGGGGCGCCTAGTTTTTCTGGGGGGTGCAATGTACCCCCTGCACCCCCGCTAGAATGTTGTTTTGTTTGCGTTCTCAGGATGTAAAAAGGATTCCGGGACGACATACGATAACATGTAATTTATATAACACTTTCTTTGTTTGGTTTATGTTTTGTTTTTGTCTGGGTTTTATGGCAACTTTTTTTTTCATTTTCAGGATGTTGATTTGTTTACGTTCCCAGGATGTAAAAACGGTTCCGGGACGACATACGATAACATATAATTTATATAACACTTTCCTTGTTTTGGGTAAGACCCTGTCTCCTTGCATTGGCCGAGAAAGTTTTCCGGTGTGGTGTCCATTGTCACTGATGCAGGACGGAGGGCCTGACAAGGACAGCTGTCTGGTCGTTCGGATGGGGCGAAAAACAGAGGTCCATGTTCACATTGGCCTTCACGTAAAAGATCTTTTGGCCAATGGATATAAGAGTAGGCCGCTGCCTGCCTTCATTAGCTAACTTTAAGGGGGTGCTCGATTAACAGTCCAGAACGTCCCGAATCGACAGAATTACAATCGAGTGACGCGGAATTCAGTCCTGTCACAGTTCTGCCAGTCCCGACAGCTGAGGTGAGTAGAATATGTTTCAGTTGTTATGATTGGTTGAAATATTTATTATACAGTCGACACATGCGTTGTACTCCCACATTCGCCTTTTCACTCGATTGACACCAGTTTTGGAATTTAATTCCGGAACTGTGAATCGAGCATCCCCTAAGAGTAGGACATTAAACCCCATTTCATTCCATTTCAATCCCCACGTGTATGTGACAAAGAGTAGGTTTTGTCCTTCTGCTAAAGACTAGTATACCCCAAGCGAATTACTGAAATAAAATTGAATCATATGACCTATACCGAGTATGCTTGACTATATAATGTCGCACCATTTTATTCCAGTCATTTGGTTCAACTGCCCTGTGTACCACAGAGACACAAGAGTTATCTCCCATTTAACTTGTTCAGAAACAGAAAAGTTTTCTAATATTCTATCTGGACCCTGACTTCTTTTTATTAAAAAAAAAAAAATGTTTTTAAAATTTAAAGTGGTGCTGTTTTGTTGGGACTGTGAAATTAATCTGGTGATGTAAGCATTTTTTAAAGATGGTGTTTTATTTCTGTATTTGATGTGCCCCCACCTTCAAAAGCACACGACATTGCACCGCTGCTGTTGAATCTTTTCAAGTCGTCTGGGCTGATACGGTTCAACTGTCAAATACGTGGTAGGCGTGTAGGATATACACTTAACCGGAGTAATAAATACTACTCCCGTTAAGTACACACATGGTGCATATTTTATATTTTTGAATATATCCGAATAAATTCGACAAAAAGACTGTTTAGATTGCACCTGGATTCTAATTATTAATCGATATACATCAAAGTGAAATAAATCGGTTGTTGTTCCTAGTAATCTGAGTCGCATTCTTATCAGATTTCACGTTTCTGCACATTAATTTGACAATTTTACTGTTTACCGCTCCAATTTGAGTCTGGTGCTACTTTTCTCTGAATTTCATTTTTTGCCAAGAATTAAGTCGAAAATAATGTTTAAAATACATTAAAAACAAATCAGGCCATTATAGATCTGATATACCCTTGATTTTTCATGAGGAAAAAGATCCCCTCTAGCCCCCCCCCCCCCCCATTATTTATATGTGGGGTGGCGGCTGTCGGTGCTGCCATTACTGCCGGGTAATATTGTGCTGTTTGGAAAATGCTAGAGTCGATTTGTAGCATATCGGCATATTTTTTATACTGTTTAAGCATAATGATTATGATTATAATACCGAAAACCGCATTCAGACCGCGGGGTTTTTTTTGCCATTTGTGAGGGGCGCAAAAACTCAAGGAGCGCAAAAATCAAAACTATGACGCAAAACCTCTGCTTCAAATTTGTGTGATAGGCCTATTCAAAATTTATGCGGCCAACCAGTGCTGGATTTAGGCGAGGAGGGATCATAGGCCATTCCACTTAGGCGGTCACTGTACGTGCGGGTAAGAAAAGTTTATGACTGTCGAATAATATTCTACAGTTTGACCCGGGGTTGGGCTGAGGTTTGTTTGGGGGGGGGGGGGGTCAGCTACAGCGCTGATCGCCTGCCAAGTCTGTAGGTAAATCCGACACTGGTATACGGGCTTTGAAAGACACTGGCAGATGCAGCCTAAGTGGCTCCTATATCGGTTTAACGGCTTTATCCCAGGAATCCTTACTTCACTGAAATTTCGGAATACATACAAGATAGCTTGCCAAAGAATTAACTCGAGCAGCTCCTGTGTCGTAATAAATCACCCCACTATTTTAAAAAAAAAAAAAATCTATAATACATGATGATTGTAAAATATAATTTGACTCTTTTGTCACGCTTTTCGTTTATTTACACTTAATGACAAAGGTCTGTTTCGGCTCTGTTTGACAATGACGGTGGTCTATTTTTAGCTTAGAGCGATAGACACGCTTCACTCGGCCCACCCGAGACTTTCAACGGTAAGCCACCGCGGATTATCGGGAACGTCCGGTACGAAGATAGACTCGGTTTTTAAGACTAGATAAATTCTCTGGATGTTTACAACCAATTTTTCAGACTGGATATTCTAGTCTGCGTTTAAACAATATGGCGGCTTATTTGTCATAATTTTACAAGTCTGGTAAATAAACGTGATTTCATGCGAAAGTAAACGGTGAACCGTTATTTAAAACTGTCATAATATACCAACAAGATGGCTGCAACACAACTGGAACAACTTGAAGATGGCATGATACAGGAACTAACGAAATTATTGTGGGGAAATAATGTAAAAGACGATGTTTTCGACCGGTGGTCGCAAGGTGCAAACTTGTGGTTTTGCCACTTTCGATTTAGCTAGCTTTCATGTTTTTAATTTAATGTTAAATGTAAATTTATGAAAGTCGCATTGTGGCGGCACAATTACCTGGCTTCTGTGTGAGACTGAGAAATCATTCACAACATAAAATTTAGTGTTTTCGTAATGTTTGATTAGTTTGAAGTTTTGAACAAACTATTAGTGTGATTATAAAAACTGATATTCAATTGTGACATTGTCATTGAAGGCTAGTTCCTTTTGGAACTGTCTTTGAGCGAACAATATTCGCTGACAGTTCCTATCCAGCCTTCTATACATTTAACTGCAGTACGGTAAAATACTGCTATTCCCCACCACTGTTCTCAGGATTTTTTAGAACCCCTACCGTCTATATGTCACCACAATTCTTTATTTTCCACCAAAAGGAATCCTTTCTCACAATATTTAACACAAATTTATAATAATTCAACTTCATTTTCAAGTAGAATTTAGCGATGAAATAAACATGCGGTTTGCGCATGTCCGGGTTTCGCAATGGCTCCTCAGTTTAAACTTATTTGGTGTATTTGTTTAATCGCAGAATTCTGCTTGAAAATAGTGTTGAATCTTTATAAATGTGTGTCAGCTGTGGCAAGAAATGATTCCTTTGGCGAATAAAGTAGAATCAAGGTGAAAAATAGTAGGTAAGGATTCCAAAATAGCCTTAGAACAGAGGTGGGGAAGAACAGTATTTTCATGCTGCAGTTATAGAAGGCCGGATAGGAACTGTCCGCGAATATCGTTCCCTCAAGGACAGTTCCAAAAGGAACTAATTGATGGCATGGCATGAGTTTTGAAATCACCTGATAAAGGCCTAATCATAATGTCCATTGTACATAGGTATTCGAATGCATTGTAAAGTTCTTCCATGAAAACTTGCATTCAGGAATACCATTTAATGGAAGCTAATTAATTATAGATTATTTTGTATACATTTCCATTATTTTTCTTCATTATCTTGCTTTATCTTTTGAAATATTTCTATGAAGACTGTGGATGTGTAGCTTCCCTTGTATTACTCTTGTCAAAACTATCAAAACTAGCAGATGATTTTGCTTGTTTTTTCACAATATGAACCCCAAAAGTTGGCAAAAGTAGAGACATACTAATGATAAACATTAGTATTAATGGATATCTTTGGGCCAAAATAAATTTTGAAATATGGTCAATAACTTCTGATGTGAGCTTTATAATATTAGTTTTAGTGCAAAGGATTAATTTTCTTGTATTTACAGGTTTTGTGTTCAGTGAAGATGAACCTTCAGCTTTAGTTCAGTTAGAGGGTGGACCATGTGCAATAATAGTCCCTGTACAGGCCTATATTCTAAAACATATATTGTTCTCTGATCAGCCAAAACCAGAACTCTCGACCATATCAAGTAGGTAGAACTCACTGTGCTTCTTATTGCTTCTTGATTCACGTTATAAGTCCCGAAATGATATGTCCGACACACTACTCCCCTAACTGACAACAGTTTTGTTGATAAAATTAAAAAGCACAAAATTTGAAACTGCAATATAAATTTTAAATTGCAAGAATAAGTGAAAAAATCCTTCTTTGGTTATTTGATTTGCAGATAGAATATCTACAGGTATTTAATGCTGTGACTCTCAAAAGTAACCTACTGTGTTGTTCTCAGATTAGCACCCTAGATGGCAGCCTATTTGAACTATGGTAGCATCTTCCATGTCACAGGTTGAAGTATAAGAATAATATATCTCATAACATTTTTTTAATATTTTTAGATGAAGAATCTTCCAACTACCTCTGTAAAGCTTTAATAGAGATATTGTTGTCATTGAATACTCAAACATATTATATAATAAAGTTACCTGGTAACGACGGAGCAGATGCAAGCCAAGGTAACAGTGAAAATAGTGAGAGCGGAGAACGAGATTCCAAAAGACGTAGAATTGATAGGGAAACATTCCATTCTAGATTACGGTATATTATTTAATTATGTTTGGAGATTATTTTATCCATTTGTGTTCCTGTTTGATAATTGAAATTTCAGTAGACAGCATAATTTCATTCCTTGGTGGTTTTGGTGGGAGAGGAGTGTAAGCATGGGGATGAAATGTGGCTTATATTATTTATAACTGTCGAAACATCTTAAACATGCACACTAAGGGTGGAGATCCGATTTATGTCCCATCCAATCAACTAGATGCTTTTCCTTGCCTGGCCATGTGTCCTACACTTCAGACAAAGGGAAATTATACAGGAAAATCCTATGGAAGTTTCTCGGTCAAAATTGGGAACCTTCCTGGTGGGTGAACCAACTTTCTCGGTCAATACTGCGAACCTTCCTGGTGAGTGACCCAACACCATACTGATTTAGCATGGTGGGAATGTTTTTTTATGTGATGCCAAAATGCCTCAGATGTCATGGTTGTAGTCGATAGTTTGAGCAACTGTTATTTCTGGGCTGATATCAATTTTTATGACATTGAACTTATTAAAGATACACTATATAAGATTTAGATAAAGAAATGTCCGTTCTTGATATGTAAGTTAAAAAAAGATAATGAAGAAATGAAATTATGAATTATTAAAATTTTGACAAGAAATTGATTGTCAAGTATCATTGCCACAAAGTCTCATTTTACAGTCCTTGACAGTCTTCTTGAGAATCAACCATATAATTGTTTAATACAGATATGACAGACATTGTCAATATCTAAGCTATCCGATGGTCTAGTCGTGTGAATAAATGTCACAATAAAACCTGCAATAAGACGATGAAAAAAAAAGCTGTAATAGAAATAGACAAATCTTTTAATTGAAATTGAACATTTTAGTGGAAATATATGAGAATAGTATATTGAATTGATACCATTTAGAAACTTTCTATTCTTTGTTACAGGTGTTTAAAATGTGAAAATGATAATCAGATGAAAATAGCAGCATCCTCGTTACTGTCTGATTATCAAGATAAATATGGTGTTTTATTATTTATGTATTCAGTATTATTATCTAGGGTAAGTTTTAAATTATATGAAATAAAAATAACAGTATTTTAATCCTTTAGTGGAGCCACAGTGGCTCAGTAAGTATGGCACTTGCTCAATAACCCAGGGGCTCCAGGTTTAATCCCAGTGTTATAATTGTTTGTATGTTATGAAAAACTAAGGTTTTGTGTGTACATGATAATTCTATATTTTAGAATGTGGGAATTCTATAAAATTCTATATTTTAGAATGGGAGAATTCTATGTTACATTATGGGAGAATTCTATGTTATAGAATGGGAGAATTCTATTTTATAGAATGGGAGAATTCGATATTTTAAAGAATTGTTATCTGCTCTAGGTGTGAGAAATCTATAGTTTAGAATGTGACAATTTGGTATTTGAGATGTGAGAATTCTATATTTGAGACGTGAAAATTTTATATTTTAGGGAATTGAACAAGTAAAAAATGAAGTTGAAGACCAAGATGATCCGCTTATTGATGGCGTACATGGCCATGGAAGGTAATTAATGAAAATATAGTAAATAATGGATAAGCCTTCTAATCCTATGGTTGTATATTACCATCGTTTCATCTGAGAAAAGTGATCATCTGTGTACAGTATTTTGATTTATATACATTTTTCAAAGAAGCCTATTGAGTTATATTAGTTTATGTTAATTACAATGGAACGTATGTGAATGTGTAGAATCCTGTGAAAGTAATAGCTGCTAGACATTTATATATATTTTTCAAATAGTCAGACAATCTTCTGAATGGTTAAATACAAAACTCGAACCCCTTTGTGATATCTCTCTTATAAATAAACCCTGGTGCCCTGTGGTGTCAGTTACTTGGGAGTGCCCCTTTGTATTTTAACATTTAACAGTAATAATTTTTTTCCTTTTCAGCCAAAGTTTAATTAATTTATTGTTAACAGGAAAAGCTATATCTAATGTTTTTGATAATGATAAAGATGTATGTGGCCTGGGTAAGTTTTGCTATCATAAATTTGTATCTGTATTCTCACAATTTTTTATTTAATAATCAATTGAACTATCTAGTTGATACATTTATTTTGTACATTTTGATGATTCCTGTGATTCTATGGAAAGCACACGTCAAAATTTTAATTTTTAAAGTGACATAACCTATGACGTGAAATGGGGATTTAATGTCCTACTGTTCAGCTCCATTTTGGCTAATGAAGACAGACATATGCCATACAGTGTGCTGTGAGGGAAATTTTGCCCGGGCAGTGGTGGTGTGGCCTACTCTTATAATGAATTGCACCTTGCATGGGATCTTTTATGTGCACGCAAAGGACCTTGTTTTTTTTTTGTCTCATCCAAATGAGTAGGCAGCAGTGTTTGTCAGGGCCTCAGTTCTGCACCACTGACAATGAGAAACCACACCGGAAAATCTGTATCAACTTTCTTGGCAAACACAGGGATTGAACCCATGACCTCCATCTTACTCACTTAGCCACTGTGGTTTCCGGCACAATACATGGTAATATAGATGATATCTAGACTTGGATTTCAGTCAGTTTAAACATAGGCCCATCCATTTATGTTGACAAATTTTCAGCTCATGAGATCTGTGAAAAATACTAAACAGAATTGATCCGTTTGGGATTTTCCTTCTTTTCTGTCAATTGACTTGTACTTGTAGTCTGAAAAAGAATAAAAATTTCTCAAAGGCTACCAAGAGACTTTAATGGAAAGAGTAATTCTTATAATAAAATAATTTTTGTCCCCCGCCTTTCGAAGAAAGTTGGGGGACTATTAAAATGGGTTCGTCCGTCCGTCTGTCTGTCTGTCTGTCTGTCTGTCTGTCTGTCCGTCTGTCCGTCACACTTTTTGGGACACAATAACTCTCTTCCTAATTGAGCTAGAATGTTCAAACTTGGTGTATGTGTTTATTAGGTCAATGCCTTGATGGAGTTCGAAGATGAGCATTTTCCGCTTAGGGTTAGCAGAGATAAGCAATTTGATTGGTTGATGCTTTGGGACACGATAACTTTAGTTCTAATTAAGTGAGAGTAATGAAACTTGGTGTATAGTTTCATTACAGTAATACCTTGACTAAGTTCGATAATGAACATTTTTTGCTCAGGGTAAGCAGAGCGATATGCAATTTGATTGCTCGAGAGTAGTCGAGACTTTGGAACACAATAACTCTCCTTCTAATTGAGTTAAAATGTTCAAACTTGGTGTATATGCTTATTAGGTCAATGCCTTGATGGAGGACGAAGATGAGCATTTTCCGCTTAGGGTAAGCAGAGATAAGCAATTTGATTGGTTGATGCTTTGGGACATGATAACTTTAGTTCTAATTAAGTGAGAGTGATGAAACTTGTTGTATAGTTTCATTACATTAATACCTTGACTAAGTTCGATAATGAGCATTTTCTGCTCAGGGTAAGCAGAGCGATACGCAATTTGATTGGTCGAGACTTTGGAACACAATAACTCTCCTTCTAATTGAGTTAAAATGTTCAAACTTGGTGTATATGCGTATTAGGTCAATGCCTTGATGGAGTTCGAAGATGAGCATTTTCCGCTTAGGGTAAGCAGAGATAAGCAATTTGATTGGTTGATACTTTGGGACAAGATAACTTAGGTTCATCTTGATTGATGATTTTTATGCCAATACAATGACTGCATTCTCATTTAGTAATGGATTCGACAGTAACAGTGTATAGAAACGATTGACTTGGACACGAGGGCCCTTTCCCTTGGCCAGAGAGGCCCTTTTGTCTGCCTTTAGGGTCCCCCTAAGTAGGGTACATTTTCATTTTTCTCGTCAGTTTTAGCATTTTTCTTTATAAAACACTTTTGGATGACACTTCGTGTTCAGTTTGATTGCTCGATACATTGAAAAAAATAAATGTGCGATTAATTAATATGTGTCTTCTATATATTTTGGGATTTCGGCGGGGGACATCAGCCTCACTGTTGGCTTGTTTTTTATAGTTTTACGAGGTATACCCCAGCAATCTGTAGTTGGATTCCTGACATTATTAGAACATATGAGATACTGTGAGGTAATTTACTACTTTAAATGTGATATATTCATTTCTTAAATGTCAGAGATTACTTTTAAACCACTTTATGGTTTGTGAAAGAAGTAGCTTAGTCCTACAACAGTTTCATAAGAGGTTTAACCCTTAGAACCCGAAATGTCGCAAAACCGGCTTGACGTTGTATCGCATATACCCGAAATGTCGGTTTGGCGGCTTGGGGCGTGCTCAAGCTCCAATTACATTGACGTCATAATTAATATGACGTCCTGTAAATCCAGGGAGGGACGTGCAACACCCCATGTAAAGTCAGTGTTCAAAGGGTTAACATCCTACTTTTCGCCACGGACTAGGCTAATAAAGACAGGCATATACCATACAGTCTGCTATTTCAAATTCAAGGGTTCTTATACGTGCACGCGATTGAATACACTGGACCTTGGATTGTTACACTTTATGCGACTACATAGGTAAAATTTGATGTACCAACTAGAAATTAAGTTTGTGGACATTGTTAATGTATAGGTTAGTTAATGTTATTTATTTTTCTTTTATGGATTAGTTATTGTTACTGGTATTTATATGTTTTTTATAGGTTGGGTGGTATTTAAAGAATCCATGTGTACCTATTTGGGTATTAGGTAGTGAAACACATCTTACAGTTTTATTCTCTAAGGTAATTAACAATTCCCAATTATCTATAAATCTACTGGTAAATACAGGAATAACCGCGCTACAATATGGTGTATATGAAATATTTTTTGCTACAAGAACTGTTTTTAAGGGTATATTGTAGCTATATTCTATAAGTTGGCTTATTTAGAAGTTAAATGTATGTGGTTGTCAAGTCATTAAGATTGGACAATGAGCGGACATACACCATTGTGAATATTTACACATTAAATAAACCTGATATTCTTCTCCAAAATGGCAAAATGCATAAACCAGTCAGATATGCGAATTATCAAGACTAGACATGTGCAAACTACTCAGACGTGCATAAATCAGTCAGACATGTGCATAATCCAGCTCCCTTAATGCATATGCTCCGGTTTGAAACAAAGTTCACCAACATATTATATAAATATATTATTGATGAAAGACTTACATGTTTAATGTGAGTGTATGTATATATTAAATGTATATTATTTAAGTACATGTATATATTATATTTTCAGGAAAGAGGTTTAGTTGATACAGACAGTCCTATTAAAACAGCTCAACAAATCTTTAGTTCTTTTGATCCTGAAGGTAATTGTTTTCTCACATTTAGTGTCTTCGTTACGGTCATGCTTCACATGATAATCTTTCACAAATATTTTTATACAAACGGTGTCAAAAGATGTAATATTATGAAGTAATACTAGTGTTGGTAGTAATACACATCGACATAATGATAATGTAGGTTAATACAGATGTTATAATAATATGGATGTAATAATATTATAGTAATATGGTTGTAATAATAATGTATTAATATGGATGTGATAATAATGTATTAATATGGATGTAATAGAATGTTTATTAATGTTTGTTTTTGATTATAGGTAATGGGTTTATACAAACAACACAACTAGGTGATGTAATGGAAGCGTTAAATTTATTCGCAGACAAAGAATAGTAAGTAGTGTATAATATACCTTATGATTCACACTTATCACTAGTTTTAGTTATCAGAAAAAAACCATGGGTCAGTTTTGAGGGGGTGGGGAGGGGCTAAAATATTGTGCTGTAGATCATATGGTCTATCATTGAGTTAATTTGCATAATTTTTATCCCTGACTTGTATATGATAAGGAGTAGGATTGTTTGCCTAATTGTATAATTTTCTACTATTGCTAAAACAGCTCTATATGCAGGTCATCATCACAGTTTTGCTTGAATTACTTTTCAACTTTGTAGGGATTATGCATTTTGTTGCAAATTTGGGGTTATCTCCCTGTTAATATTCTCATGAATTCACATGAAGACAACACCATGCAGGCTTAAGTTCTGTGCTCATATTATTACATTTCAAATTTTTGGATACTAAATTACGACAGCTTTTTGATCGTCTATGTGGGATTTGTTGACTGTTACATTTGGTTTTGACATGGGTAACATTGCTACTGGTTGGCATCTACTTGGGCCAAGCAAATCCTGTGTATGTTTATAATTGAATGTATATTTGGATTTCAGTGTCGATATAATGAAAGGTAAATTAGATGGGGAATCTCTGGGCATTATTACATCAAATAGTTTTTTGGGTGAGTTTTATGCTGAAGAATTAAATAATGGTGGTACACCTCAACAGTTTGATGTACAACATTATAATGGTCTAGCTAGATCCTGTCCTAATAAAAAGGTGAGTTCATCTAATTCACTTATTTCACTTATTTCATTCTTATTTCTTAAAGAAGGCCATTGAAATGGGACATATATATGCAGTGTTAAAAGGCTAAGGCCAGCTATATTTTTGTCGAAGTTGCTGAGATGTAAATAAGGTTAGGGCGATTGTTGGCAATATTGTCGGTTAGGGTTAGGGTAAACATTATGGCTAGGTCCAGTGTTAGTGTTGGGATTAGTGCTAGCCCAGTTTATATCTCGCGACCTTTGACCAAACGTGAAGTTGACATTATTAAATAGATCTTAACATATTAAAATGCATTGAGGACTTGTCTGCAATATCACCCTAGGTGGAAGCAGATGTTAAGCCCAATTTCAAGTCAAGTTAACCATTGGGGGCATGTTACAATATGACGTCAATGTCCAAAACGAAAGTTGCTCAATCAATAGGGATGACTATTTTTTTTCCATTTCACTGAAGTGTCAGGAAGAAGTGTCGGGAATACTGTCGAGACTTCAAATTATATTGATCATTGCTTCAGATTAAAAATTGGCCAGTTGTATATATTAACGGTTGTATTTTGTTTCAGATTAAAAATTAGCCAGTGTATAGGTTGTATATTGTGTCAGATTAAATCAGTGTATATATTATAGGTTGTATTTTGTTTCAGATTAAATATATACAAGGTACAGCTCAGTTACCAGATGAAATAGAACTACAGATAGTGACTGATACATCTCCCATAAAACTCTGTTTACAAACTAAATGGCCATCTATAGAATTACGATGGAATATGGATTATATACCCTCCCTGAATTAAACTAGTCATTCAGCTTTTAATATATTTCACTAGAAAAAAAATATGTACATTAATAGACCATGATCACCTTGTATGATAATAGGAAAGGCTTTTAAAATGGACACGACCTCCTTTCTTCAGGAGAAAAATGATATTGTTGATTTGATTATATTATTTGATGTGTTTATTTATTTTGTGCAATGTATATTAAAGATATCCATAGATTAACCCTTTAGCTGGAGCCTAAAGCTTCCTGAGTCATGTGTATAGTCACAAACTATTACTGTGGCTGGGTTGATTTGAAGCCATATTGTTTTGATCAGTCTGAGAAGCTAATGTTTACATGTACAAAGGGTTAATCTACTGTTTCGAGATATAACTCTTGCCTTAATATTAACTTAGTCATATTGAGCTGGGTCATTCACAATTAAAATAACACATTAGATTAATCTAATTCAAAACGTTATTTTTTATGGGAATGAAAGATGTCTTGTCCACTGATAATCTTAGAGATATTGAAAAACAATATATATTATATACAGCGATGATATTATGATTTTCCATCCAGGTGGTGCAGTAGGGGGCTTGAGGTGCGGCAAAACTTGGATGTTTTTAGCTTTGAATGAAAAGAACATTGATTGATTATATATCTTCTTTAGTCGTTTATTGGTTTTAAAACATTTAGCAGCATATATCTGATAATATGACTATCATTTGATACCATCATATCTACAGTCTTCAAGCAAAGTAATAATACACATTTATGTCATTTGCTGGACATTCCTTCTTCTTTATTACAATTGTCAGCCATATAAATTTGTGTACCTCTGTGGGGCTCTGATATTGCACTTATTGCCATATTTATTCATCATTGTTGATAATTCTGTTTACATTTCTCTCAAATATCTTGTTTAGTTAAATAAACTGAGTAAACTTTGGTAAGAGACAGCCATTTAAACATGACACGTGTATATGGGGCAGCTCATTCTAGAATCTTTCTATAGACCTCTGTCGTTTTTGCATCTGATAAAAATACTGTAAAGAATGTGTCATGTATGATGCAAGTGAAGTAATTATTAATCCCTTTTAAACTACAATACGAGTTCCCAAATGGTTCAATTCTGTTCAGTATTTACTCCAACACACTGAGATTTTCGCTGAAATCTGTGGATAAGCCTATTTTAGTCCAAGTTTGTTGATATTTTAATTTTGTTTACTTAATGAAATGTTAATTAATTCAATTTTGTACATTCTTAACATGGATTTAGCCTCAAAAAATTTAATATTTTTATTACGTCACATTATCATTTATCATTCATTTGATTGGAAATTGTAGATCTTTAAAATATTTCATAGGTAATAAGTTGTTTAATTTAAAGTTAGGTAATTTCATGACAATCTTGTAGCTTTTTCCAATCTTCTACTAGTACTTTATTTTAATGATTTATTAAACATGTTCATTGGTGGTATCTTACCAGAAAATTGATATGAATATAGTAATATCTATAATCATTCATGTATCATGGTCACAATGTACAGGCTTCACTCTCTCTATCCGATATTCAAACCATAAAATATTACCGTTTCAATAACTTGACATGAGTCAGCTGTTCGCTTGATTATTTCTCTTTACTATTAGTTAGTGATCGTAGATGTTTACCTCAGATATTTTACCTTAAAATGACTAGAATTCTTTGAGTATTGTGCTGACTAATAAACCAGGAAACCCCAGGATTGATCCTGATATTGGTGGAGAAAGTTTCTCAGGATTTTCTATCCTGCTTTTCACTTCTCAGTGGTGCAGGACAGATTGGTTGGCAAGGAATTGAGTTTAGTTGTTTGAGATCTATAAAAAATGAAATCAAATCAAATAGGGTTTAACATCCTCTGTCCTGCTTCGACTGGGATAATGGAGATGGCATACTTGTGCTAAGAGGGAAATTTTGCCCGAGCAGTGGCACTATGGCCTAATCCAGGGTTCTTAATCCATTTTGAAATGAACCGGCCACGGGCACCCCGAACGGATAGTCGTCTTTTGAACAACAGACATGTTGGTTTATGCATACTTTATTCAAGTCAGTAATTGCATAACGTTGCGGTATTCCGTGTAATATTATAATAATAACTTCTAATAAACAAAGCCTGTGTTATTATTCCATACTAGTATTCATATATCCATACATTATCGAAATTTATAGTCAAATTTTAGCAACTTGCATAATGCATAATCTACTTTTGCTTTCATCCAAACAAACGGAAGTTAGAATTATTTAGTAAAAAGAAAAACTACAAGCAAATACAAATACGTTCGTTTTTTAATTATTTTATACGTAAACACTTGTCAATATATAAAAGTATATTTGTAATAATAAAACAATGTAGCACAAATTATTTTCCGTGAATAGTCGGTGCTCGGAAATATGCCGTACGGGCGAAAGGTCACGTGGCCAATTGTGATTCAGAATAGTTTATTTTTAGTGTTACCGGTTCTCGCAAAAAGTAGATTTTAATAACCTATATGAGACAAAACATTTTCTGTGAATTTTTATCAAACGAAAGACGTTTGAAAGGAGCTAACTACTCGGATCTAAAATATCTTCTAGTCTTCAACTTTGGGTGACCTATATTGGACGTGGGAGGATCTCAATCTTTTGGAACTTCCAAATACAATGCCTCCGTGCATGCTTGAAGTTCAAGGTCAACGCCGCCATTATTTTCGGCTATTCTTTTACCGTACTTGGCATGAATTAACTCAACGAAGTTGTTTATTTACGAAATGAGCCGAGAAGGATTGACACTGAAGGTATTCATTGCATCGATTGACTCTTACGATGGGTTAATTAGTCCACGAGTAATAATTACCTCTTTGTAATCGGCCGAAAATAGATTGATATATGACACCGTAGGCGTAGTGGCTTGTTGTTCATTGTTTTATCAATCAGCATGATAATTAACTCTTTGTAAATCGGCCGAAAGTTGATTGATATATGATACCATAGTGGCCGATTCATTGTTTTACGATTCGGCTAGATTAAAGATCAATCGGCTAAAGCCGACAAAAAACAGCCGATTAAGATCCCTGGCCTAATCCTATATCAAAATCCAACTGCCAAGGGTTTTTCGTCCCCTCTGAACAACTTGACAGTGGTCCTTTTCAGGTCCTCTGTCCTGCACCACATACAAGAGGAAAAAAAGCTCTTGGTAGTGAATTAAAAAAAGAGACCGTGAATCAAAGAAGTTTAGTTTTGTTTAAGGTTTTAACCTCATTAATAGGGCACATATCAAAGTTGTCGTTTGTTTTAGAGTAGTCTGGTGGGGTTTGAAACTTTGGAATGCAGAACTAATATAAAATTGATTGATTATCATTCGGTATAGGATATATGTTCCATTAATAGTTTTAAAAGTTGGATAGAATATGTGAGAGAAGGCTTAAAGAACAGAATTCCATCAGGTATAATAGAATGACGTTCTATTTCTGTTCAGTGGTTGCATCATTATCTTCTTGATATTTATGTTATTTTGGCTTACCATAGCCTCAGATACCAACACATGACCCTGAAACAAATGACAACAATGATTCCATTGATAATATTTATAATAATTTATGGACTACATGTATTTTGGTATAAAGGCTGTGATAATGATGAATATTAACATTACCAAATAAAGTTAGGGTTCTCTTAAATATGTCATGATACAAATTTATTTTAGTCTTTTTAAGATACAAATTTCCTGTTTATCTTGTATTATTCCCTGAATTAAAGATACATTATGCAAGATAAGATAAAGAGCTGACAATTCTCACTATAATAGTTAAAAACTAGATAATGTAAAAGCAATTGATCCACTCTGAAACAAGAATTTAGCGATCGAAATTTCAGACTAGCCTTGTTCATCATTACTTAGTCGGAACAATAAAAAACATAGTCTCGATTATCCATTTCATGATTAAATCATGACTGAAAGTTGAGCGGCAAATCCAGTAAATATCGCCGACTAGGGATGTCATCGAGAGTTGATTATAGTTTGGATAAATGTTTCTCCATTTACATTGTACGAAACAATTATAAGTCGTACTATTTCCTCAATTATATCTCATTGTGAACACAGCTTTATATATTCATGTAAACACATATATTATGTAGACACATATATTATGTAGAGTTAATTTATGAATCATTTAAAAACTTCAGCACATTTTATTTATACATCAATCAGTATGGCGTCCACTATTATAGAATCCATATATGGTCATTTTGTATCCTTAGGTCCTGATAAAGGTAAGGTAGAACCACTTAACATCAGTACATCAGTAAAAGCCCTGATTCATCATCTATATAATGAGAACATATATTATTGTTGTGGATCAATGCAATTATTTTAAATTTGTGATATGATATTTATATTACATGCTTCGTGTTTAATATTTATAAAAATAGATCAACACTGCTTAGTGTAACATGCTGTCAAGTGGCGAATTCATTTTTAAAACCAGTCAAGACATCCTTCAATATACTAGGTCCATTCATTATTTTCGGGTGGGGTGGGGGACAGTAGGTCTATTTTTATCTAGTCAAGCAGCCAGGCCATTGGCCAAATGCCTGTATGGCCAGTCCCGCCTGTCGGACTTTGGTTGAGACATTGAATAGATACTTGATTGTCAGTCCGTCTGAATCAAGTTTGTCAGAATTGATAGAATTGAGTGAGGCAAAATTCAGTCCTGTGACACTTCTGTGTGAGTAGAGTCATGATGAAATCAAAAACAGCAAATTGGGAGAATTTGATTCCGGTAATTTCATACTGAATGATCCTACCCTACATAGATCTTTGCACATAATTCTTGAAACCGTAGTTCTCCTCAATTATGGAAAAAATAATTTAAAAAAAGAAAATTCTTTGTTACTCATCTTCTTAGAATCTTTTAGTTAAATTTTTTAGTTTTGAAAATATAAACATCGTACACACGACTAGAGTGGCTATTTATTTTAGGACCCTGATGAAATAATAATTAAATTGAATTAACCTTAACAAGAAATGAAAACCCATAAAATTCTGGATCGAATTGGTCCATTCACAGTTGAAGCCATGATGATGACAAAAGTACATTGGGTTAGGGATTTATATTATCATTACCCTAGTCTCTGTGTATTTGTATATAGATGTAAAAATTGTTTATATTATTCATACAACTATTATATAAAGATAGAGCTTGAATTTTTATCTTGCCCATCGGTACATGTAGGTATATTATATTGTAGAACATTAAAAATTCATTATTTTAGGGCAAGTTCAGAAATCCTCCTATACACCATGTCATGTGGTATTGACATTCGTCTCCCTAAATTCTGGTTGACGTTTAAGGATTTCTTTAGTATTTTATTTATTGTGAGCTTCCTTATCACTTGTAAGCAAACATACCTTATTAAAGAAAACTTAAAATACTCGAAGAACGCAGCCTTTTCATTGGTTGAGAGTATTGTGATTTTGGTGCTCATCCAATGAACAATCAGTATTCCTTAAGTTTTCATGAATAAGTTTCCTGATTTGCATAAAACATTGTTATTTGATGATATTATGAAAGTAGTTATATGTACCTATATGTTCTGTATATAATATTTATGTATGTGGTTATTTATCTCTTATTTTAAAGTGTCTTTTTAATATTTCTAATTTAAAGTAAAATGTTTAAGAAATAGTTGATTTTGGATCAAATGTGTATATTAATTAAATTTGCTTTTAGAGATTATGATCGATAACATCTTAAATAAACCTTTTTTTCAAATAAAACAAGTTCGCCAACTGTGCACATGTATGTGAAATATAAGCAAGAATTAAACATATAAAAGTTTCTATAAAACCTGAGTTTATATGGAATAATCCAATAAACATTTTAGTAAAACATCAAAATTTTTATATTTTTGTAGATATGTCATTCCATACAACTGAATTTATAGATACTAGATTTGGGTTTCAATTTATTATTAATGTTTGAGTGCCCTTTACTGTTATAGTATAAAATCATACAGAATGAAATAACGTGGTGATAGCTTATTCTAAAATATATTCTTGATTTAAAAGTTAAATCTTTTCTTTGTTAAAAAAAAAATAATGACATTGGGTTTAATGTACTACTGTTCTGCTCTAATGAAGACGAACGTATGCCTTACAGTGTACTATGAGGGGAATTTTGCCTGGACAACGGCGTTACGGTTTACTCTTATATCGAATTCCACCTACCAAGAGACCTTTTATATACATGCCAATGTGTACAGGAGACCTTGATTTGACGTACCATCTGAACAACTATACACTGTCCCTTGCCAGGCTCTCTACTCTGCTCAACTGACGAGGGAGAATCACAACGGAAAATTCTGACGAACTTTCACGACCAATACAGAGATCAAACATGGGACCTTCAGGTTAGCTAGCCAACGTCTTACTCACTGAGACACCGTGGCTCAAGTTTCAAAAAAAAAAAGTTGTTCTTACAATAGTATTGTGTATGTTATTAATTTTTTTATTGGTAATTATTTCAATCTCAACTGTATTTTTTATCATTATTCTTAATTTTGTTATGTTGTAATAAATATTTTGTGTTTCAATAAGAGAACATGCTGTATTGATTTTTTTGTTTCATTTATTGAAGCTACAATGTATTGCATTTACATGGTGTATTGATTGCATATCTTCATCATCAATTTCTGGTGAAAACTGTCCAATTTAATGCCCTTGATCACTCTTCATTGTCCCATTCCTTACAAAAGAATACAAATGTGAGAAGCTTATTGGCAACCTATCTTTACACAAGCAATTGAATTTGATTTGTGCCACTGGACATGGATGTAAAGTGGTTGGGAGCCACTCAGGATGTTGCCCAAGGTGCAAAATAAAGCACCCTCACAGTCTGATCATCACCTAGTGTTAGAACATTACACACAATTTTTAACATGACAGGACAAATCATTTTTGTGGGCAAACCCTGTTATCCCATTGCCTAATCGCCCAATTTGTAAGGAAAACTGGGGTGGGTGGCTGAATGGTTAATTGTGAATTGTCATTGAGTCAAGTGGTGTGCCTTTGATTCTGGCTTGTACATGACAAGGAGTAGGGTTGCCTGTCTAACCTGGTGGGTTTTCTTTGAGTCCCCAGGTCTCCTCCTACTTCTAAAGAGCCATTCATACAAACCAATTATTGGCAAAATTGAACCATGTGTTAGTCCTGAAATGACCTAGTTTTTGTCGAGTAGACGTTAAGCCACATTCCACTCACGCCCTGTTAGTGAAAATTTCTTTCCCTGCACTTTGCTCCTAGAACAGTTTGCCTGCTAACTGACTGTGACATTATTAACTTTCTCAGGTGGGATTGTACTAGGAATTCTAGTTTTACTACTTCCTGGCTACATGCATGTTCCTGAAGCAACCAATGCAAGTTTTACAACATTTGGAGGTTGCTAGATTGCTTTACAATTCCTAAACTTATTGCAACCTTATCTCGATTATCACAGGTAGACATTTTAGATGGAAAGCATAAGAATCTGATTGGCTTTCAAGCTGGTTGAATACCAAATTGAAATTAGTGCCAAAATATTCAGGGTAAAACATGAAGGCCTTGATAAGATGTACGGAGCGGAGTTCAAGCGAGATCAACCCTTCTGTTGAATATGGGTTTCAACTTTTGTTGGGAAGTGTTGCAGGGCTTTAAATGTGCAAACATGGTTAAACAGCTTGTCTCAACACCAGTTATACAGCTTGTCTCAACACCAGTTATACAGCTTGTCTCAACAGTCCGTAAATAGCTAGTCTCACAAAACAAGACAAATGTTAAATGTTCAGGCAATACTTTATTTCTTTTGTCATTTTTTTTGTTTGTTTCTTTTTCTATAAAAATAATAACAAGAATGTATATGACACACTTTAAAAATTCAACATGGTGGATTGTGACATCTAACACAAATCCTTTAAATAAATCCTATTTACATAATAATATCACCCCTTAATGTTATTTCACATAGACAGTCCCTTATTCTATAAGACAGGGGAGCCACTAGTGCTAAGAGGGTAAGACGCTGGCTCGCCTAGCCTAGCGGGTTCTCCACCGGTGTTGACCGAGAAAGTTCATCAGGAATTTGCTGCGTGGTTTCCGCTTGTCATTGGTGCAGGATGGAGGGTCTGACAAGGACATCTATCTAGTGTTTTGGATAGAACAAAAAACAAGGTATTGGGACTGAGTATTGCGACCCAAAATAATCATCCAATTTTCAATCACAATATATTGCACAATTCATTTTCTAGATTGAGTTTTAATAAAAATAATTTTGAATATATCTGTGTAAATTTTCAAACAGAATATTTATTTGAATTCAATTGATCAATAGTGACTGAAAAATACCAAAAAACGTTGAAATTCACATAAAATCTTATCATTCTAAATAATTGATAGCAAGTGTACGTGCTTTGATATAATCTGAATATCCTAATAAAGCCAACCATCAAAAGTCTATTTTCTAACAAAATAAAAGTAGAGTGCAAATATCCAAGTACTGGTACGAAACTGTGGATATTCTGTAGTGCAATATACCAAATTCATTTGAATGCTATAATAGGTAAGTATCAGCATCAAATCTAAAATATTTTCGTGGTTGAGTCAAATAATGGTGATGAAAGGGTAAGACATTTTTCAACATTTTCGGAATACATGATTTAGAGTATGTCATTGATGAAGAACACATTCTACAGGCATAATTGTATTCACCAGAAAGGGGGAAAATTGGCTCTCAGAGCCTGGATATGTGACTTTGTTTTAGACTCAATTAGGTACGTCGGATTGTAGGAACATACCCCTGCACCTACAACCCCTTACACCTCTGCCACCACAGTCAATAACACCAACCAGTAATTGAACATACGTAATACAAGAGGTAAATCTGCCTATTTCAGGTCTTTCTTTAGGCCTGAAATGTTAACTAAATCATTAAATCGACATTAATTTACTTATCCAGATCATAATAAACTCTCGATGTCTAGGCTTAACGCTCATTGATAATTAAATAAAAAAGATAGGTTGCCAGGCAACGAAACATACGCCCACAGCAGCTAAATCATCCGGGCAGTCAACAAGGGTTGTCGCATATTTTTACTTTTTTCGGTAATGAAACATTTGTAATACTCTAAAAACTGATTAAGAGTAACAACTCATTATGTAATTATCAGAAAATCATTAGAATTTGATTGCTTTTTATAAAGTTTTACCCCACGCTAACAATTGAATTAGTATATATACATGAAACATTTAAAATCATGGATTTAGCTATTCAGTTATCAAAATTCATTGAAAATCAATATACTTGTTCGTTTCAAAACCTTAAACTCTGTGTATCAATCTGAAGTTAATCAGATGATAAGTTTGGCCTTTAAAGCGTCCACAAGATTTTTTGAAGTGATCAAGGGCCATAACTCTGACACTAATTATCGGAAATCGCTGAAAGTCAATAGGCTTCTTCGTCTCATGACCTTAAACATTGTGTATAAATTTAAAGCCAATTGGATATTAACTTTGGCCTCTATAGCGTCCACAAGATTTTTTGAAGTGATCAAGGGCCATAACTCTGGCACTAATTATCGGAAATCGCTGAAAATCAATAGGCTTCTTCGTCTCATGACCTTAAACACTGTGTATAAATTTAAAGCCAATCGGATATTAACTTTGGCCTCTATAGCGTCCACAAGATTTTTTGAAGTGATCAAGGACCATAACTCTGACACTAATTATCGGAAATAGCTGAAAATCAATAGGCTTCTTCGTCTCATGACCATAAACACTGTGTATAAATTTAAAGTCAATCGGATATCAACTTTAGCCTCTAGAGCGTCCACAAGCAATTGTGGACGCCGGACGGACGGGGGCGACGACAATATACGACCACATTTCAATGTGGGCGTATAAAAATGAATAATCCCGACTATGCTGTTTATGATTTTAGTAATGATGATCGAGGCTAGGCGTAAATTTCAACCGCTTAATTCTCGGCTCATAGTGGATAAATTTGACCGAAATTTTCAGCAAATTACCTTTACACTATCTAGTTTTTAACTATTATAGTGGGAACTGCCAACTCTTTATCTAATCTCCCATAATGTATCTTTAATAAGCCAGTGTTAAAGAACTGTTTAGTTAACAATAATCTGCTAACATTCAACTAAAGCTTCATACACATAGGAAATATGATCATATTATTATAACCCAACAAAAAAAACCAATCAATCATTATTCTCTTAACACACATGCTTGTAAGTAACAAACAAAATCCATAATGGATACCTTTTCTACAACAATTAGATTTAATTATGCTGAAGATTGATGCATGCAATTTGCAAACGTGGAATCACAGAGCAAGTAGTAACTGAACACCTTAGTAATATCTGACTGTATCAAGATGATTAGTATATAAAAACATAACCTTGATTACTATTTCAGTAAATGTTTTCCATACAACTGTTGCGATTTTCTTTTATTGGAATCAAAGCTTTGTGCAACCAAAAATGCCTCGAATTACTAATTCTTAATCTTCCAATGCATACAAATAAAGGCATCCTGGATTGTGAAACAAAAAATAAAAACCTTTCATTCCCATACGTTTTACAAAATCTGATCAGCAATTTTTGTTATATAAAACTACTGATTCTACGGCTCATCTTTGGTTTGTAAGATAATATCTTTGACAATATATATATATATATACTAAGTCTTATATACCTGGTTGCAAGTCATTGTTTTACAATGTGAACAAAACTGTTAAAATAGGCTAATTATAATTGGAAATCTATATACTAGGCACTAGCCACCCCAGGACAGAATGGCTAATGCCTGTGTTTGTGTCTAACTCTCAAAAACTAATAAAAGAAGCTTTTCTACTGTTATGTATTTCAGTTATCTTAACGATAATGTAACAATAAGATGATCTTACTAAGATCCACTGTGGCCTTAAATTTGTACATGAGCAACTGATTACACATATCACTTAAATGTAATCAGAGATTTTAGTGATGTATATACATGTACATCTACTTCGGACCAAACTGAGACCAGATGTAAAGGACTTACAGTCGTGGCCAAAAGAATAGGACCACGCTTGGAAATGGTTGGATTTCTTCCGTCTAAATTCATGTGATCATATATCTGCCACCTGAAGGCCGATTTTAACAAATGAGGTATCGATGGATAGGTTATGTGAAGTATGTTCATCATACATGCACATGCATGTTTGAACAATGACGTCATCAAGACTATGACGTCATGACAGTGTACTGAAGATTTATAATCTAGCAACATGGTGGCAGAAATTATTACCAAACTGAGATAAAATTCGATCAAGGACCATTTATTTCATTTCTAAATGATTAGTTAACATGCAAACTAACATCGGTGATGATCAGTAGTCAATACTTTGTGTGTCCCCCACTGTTGGCTTTAAAAGGTGTTTGCTTCCGCTCCGATTTAGGGCGTCGTTGATGATGTCATAGCCCCGATGACGTCATCATTCAAACATGCATGTGTAATGAGCATACTTCACATAACCTATCCATCGATACCTCATTTGTGCAAATCGGCCTTCAGGTGGCAGATATATGATCAAATGAATTTACAAACCAAGTAAGAAATCCAACCATTTTAAAGCGTGGTCCTATTCTTTTGGCCACGACTGTATTATACAATATAAGTGTAATCCATAACTGGTAATAGCGTAAGATCCATTGTGAACTAGTTTAAGATTATAAAAGAATGACTCATTATACTATACATAAGTATAACTATTAAATTCAAATATATTAGTGAGGATGGATGTTTTGTATTCTGATGTACATGCATCGAATATGTATGTTTTGTATTCTCATGAGAGATAAAAGAATAATATTTAATCTAATCTGTAAGGCACCTTTATCTCCTCTTCATTCTGATATCTTGATTCCATTAATTTATTTGATTCTTTTGATTGGTTCTCTTATCATAAACACCACAAATGTTCCATTATAAGAAATACATTTTAGCACACTCAAAAAGGTATAATTTCACTTTTTAATTTCATAGCTACTTTCATTTTTTGCACTCTAGTACACACTTTTCCATTAAATCGTGTAGCATTTTCTTTTGTTAAAAAGATATGAAATATGTTAAATAATCACTAGAATCTGTATCCACACATCAAGTATATTGGCACATGTGACCACATCCAGTGGGACATTCATTATTTACTGCGAACCAGTCTTTGATATGATCAATATGGCCGCCATGACAACAACCTTGACACCAGATGTACATATGCCTAACAGGAAGATGACTGTAACGAGAAATTACAATAAATATAATTATAACCATATTGTTGAATGAAATTAAGGCTCACCAGAGATTATTTGTTATGTCGAGCGAATAAAAACTAGTTTTGAAGTAATAGTATTACAAAAGGAGAGTCAACAGACTAAATTTATTAAAAAGAATGCAGATTGACGAGGCAATCAATAAAATTACCATACACAATGCTGTGTGTCCTGTTGTAAAAGGTGTTATAAAGAAAATGAGAGTGGTTCTAACCCTTTAACACTTAGATCTTATAACAAGAGCACCTAAGGCCGGCCATATTTTCCCTGTCACATGCATAGCAGTTGCACACACAAAATGTTCCTATGACTTGATCTATTTCCCAAGGCCACTTGCAGTCAAAGTCACAAGATGTAAAAAGGGTTAGGGCATGTGATTGTTGCTGAGTATTACGGGTTGGGGTTAGGGTAAGGATTTGGGCCAGGTCTTGGGTTAAGAATAGCCCTATTTACATCTCGAGACCTTGAGGAAATCTGCAGATGGTCTTGTGAAATAGCTTTAAGATCTAACCATGTTCCCAGACAGCTATTTACATATCTCATGTGATTTAAGGCAGTCTACGGAGAAGCAATTTCAAGTTGTTTCAGTCTGTTCAGGGACACATACCAGTATTAATATATCGCTTGTCCCTAATTACTCACTGAAGACAGTGTAATTATAAATAACTTAAAACACCATATACTGTTTATACTCACCATATACTACAGCTATTAGTAACACTTTTACATTTCTCACACAACCAGCCTACTTTACCGAGTATTTGTCGACTACATTGACTACAGTATGTATGTATCGTAGTCGATTGTTGATTTAAAGATGATACCTGACCTATATGACATAATTTTATAATTTCTGCTGACACCGTCCATAATTCATAGTAACCCAATATTTCTAAAATATAAAGTAACAATTCTAACATTATGGTTGCAATTAATAGTAGGATATATAAGACAACAACTTAATTTTAATATTAATTCTAAAATTATGCTGTTCAACTTTCATTCATGATTAAATCATGAAATGGATAATCGAGACCATGTATTTTATCGTACCGACTTTAATAGTGATGATCAAGGCTAGGCTGAAAAATCGCTAAATTCTCTGCTCAAGAGTGGGTCAATTTGACTGAAATTTTCAGCAAATTCACTTTACATTATCTAGTTTTAACTATTATAGTGAGAACTGCCAGCTCTTTATCTAATCTCCCACAATGTATCTTTAATTATTACCTATATAAGATTAAAGCCATGTAATTATTTATATGTAATTATTACCTATATAAGATTGAAACCAGGCTTCTTGAACTTCTTCATCTATATGTTGTCTAATTTTATCTCCTAATACAATTAACATAGATACAGTAGATTGTATATCACCCTGTAAATATATCATTCAGTTTTATATCTATATATAGTAACATTCTAGTATCAAGACTAATATTTAAATGTTTTTAATGGTTTAGCGGTCTTAATATTGAGATGGCATCTCAGATATATAATTTGACATAGCCTTAGTGTGGTTTAATGGACGAGAGTGCGACGTTAAGTAATATATTGATCCTGCACAAAAGGCCTCAGTCTGAGCACTGGTTCAATATATTATGCAATGTCTGAAATCATTAAATAACTTAAAATACAGACACTTTCCAGCATGTGCATTTGAAATAATGATACGCCAACATCAACGAATGAGTAACATCTGTATTTTAAGACAAATTAATGTCAGTGTTTGTATGTAATAATAGAATGACCAAACTTAATTAATGATCATAATTATAACACATTATTGGTTACAATTTAAACAAATTCACCAATCTTAAAAGAAGTGGGGTTTAATGGCCTACTTTTCTGCACCAATCTAGAGTAGTATGGGCATGATTTTGTTTAGATAAATGGCGCCAGATATGTCCTATTCGTATTAAGAATTCCAAATGTCAAAGAGATGTTGAACATACTGTCAATGTCATACACAGGACCTCGGTTTTTCGTTGCATCTAAAGAACTTGACACTCTTCCATATCGTGCCCTCTGCCCTACGCTGACAAGAAGAAAACCAAGCATGAAAACTTAAGTCATTATTGCGAGTAAGAAATTTGACTGATTGAGACAGTTTTCAAAGTTCGTAATCCATTATTAGTGAGCCATCCGTATACAGGAGAATAAATTTTTCATTTTAATAATACAGTCTGCAATACTGAGTTTGTCGCAATATCAATGGAAATTAATACAAATGATACAAATCTGTTTGTGAATGTTTTTAACATCGTACAAGCCCTGAATATACATATAATAAAAATCTGTTGAGCAAATGTTTTTAACATCGTACCCGCCCTGAATTCTGAATACACAAATAATACCAACCTGTTGAGCAAATGTTTTTAACATATCTACAACTATCTGAGGTTGTGAAATACGTGGTATATCAAGTTTAGATGGTATACTTATAATATTCTCATCCTCAGGTTCCGACGGAGATATCTGATTATCTGTCATATTATTATGTTTCTGTTCTCCGACTAGAGTTTGATGACCAGCTTCTAAATCTTCGGGTGAAACAGTTTTTAGTTCATGGCGTACTTGAATAGCTTCGTAGGGTAATTTATAATCCTGAATAGAACAGACAGGCATTTACAATATTTCTTGAATAAAGAATAAGATATTGAGAGAGAGAGAGAGAGAGAGAGAGAGAGAGAGAGGTAGGTGATGGCCACTTGACAAAAACAAGGTCAATTCAGGACTAATGTATGATACATTTTATTTCAATAATTCGCTTGGATTGAATCCTTGAGAGAGAAAACACGCGAGATTAGACAGGCGCCCCCTACTTCTTGTGACGTAAATGCTTGGGATCGAAACCACGTCATTTGACTCAATGACAGACCTTATAATCTAAAATGCATGCAGTAGACTACTTGGCCACCTATCCTCCACAAATAAAAGAAGGGTTTTTATCAATTTTTTTCAAAATCACATACATGTATACAAATGATAAAATATTCATTTTCCTGTTTTAAACACAGCTATGGGGAAGAATATTGAAACAGGATAAATCTGGGATTCAAACTTAGCAATATTCTAGTCCCGGCAGCATGACTACCCTGACCACCATTTCAGAAGGTAGAGAGAGAAATGGAGTTTAATGTCCACACAACAAATACTAGCTCATTTCGGGACTTATATATGTGCAAATTATTTCAATAAATTGCTTACGTGTAGGCAGAGGTCGCAGTGGATCAATTTCAAGTTGCGTAAAAATACGCAGACATTCCAAAATTTCGCGTTTTTGCCGTCTACATCTGCGTGACTTCGAGCATCTCAAAATACTCAATAGAATCGAGTCGAGTCATTTTGTGAACAAACCTATTATAAAGCGCCCTTATTTCATTGATAGGCCCTACTGCATTTAATCTAATGACGACTGGAGGTTAACGGCATCGGCACTAGATCTATGGTTGACGACGCAACGATTTCCATCTTTCACTTCGACAGGAAGTAAAGAGAAGACTATCGCTATGAAAGCAAACATTTGATTGGCTAAATGTAAACAGGATACTGTGTCCTAGCCAATCCAAAGTCTTGTATGACATGCGCTTTATTGCTTCCTATGCCGCAAAATAGGGGTATCCCAGGAAAGCTACGTATAGAAGGCTGCGACTGCTATGAACTTATGAATGAAATAAGCGGAAATATAAAAATCTACGGAGACTACGTGCAGCGTGCAGTAGAAGTGTGTAAAAGAAGCGTGAAGCACATAAATTGTACAAACTACGACGTAGAATAATCTAGTTTTATTCTCACGTCGGGAAATTTTCTGCGTGTAAATTACGCAGCGTCCGTCAATATTTGCGTTTATTTTGAAAAAAATGCGTGAAATACGCGGATTTTTGCGTGACTGCGACCTCTGCGTGTAGGGGTCTTTAACAGTTTGAGCACCCTTGTCTGGTAAAAGCTTGGGCTAGAAACCGCACTACTTGACTCAATGACAGCTAGACCTTATGATTCAACACGTACGCATAAACCATTCAGCCACCCAACATCCCATTTTGGAAAGGAAGTCATGTGTTGCTAACATCAGAAATAATATATATATACAAATATACGTGTATATATAAATGTATATTTACCAATAAATCATCATCAACTTTGGTTAACATATCAAAACTTGATGTGGGATTATCATAATCTAATCCGTCTGTCTCACCATCACCAAAGAAAAAATCAGCTTGTTGATTAAGTAAACCACTGTCTACTAATAATTTATTCTCTAATTCAGAACTTTCACCATCTGAGTCGTCTGTCATAAAGAAATATATAAAGAAATATTAATAAAACAAGCCAAAACATTGCAAATCAAGCAAATGTTTATTCAAGGCCATGCCAAATTATTCTTACAAACATTTGTTTCTTCTCTCTTTTCAGGAAAAAGACTAATTCAAAAACCAAAAGTAATTGGTTCCACGGCTCAAAAGCTTTTTGTTCCAAATTTGTATGTTTTGAAATTTGAAACAAACTGTACTTTGACTCAATGACAGACCTTATGATACAACGTGCACACGCTAACCATTCGGCCATCCAACCCTCTGTTACATTAAGTGATATTCTTTATATATAAATGGAGCCTACAACATACCTGAGGTACTATCTTTAATATTTACTTTGTTCATATCTTGTGTTGAATTTAACTGAGATTTTCCTGTCCCTGAAATATAATAAAATACTAAAATATTGGATACAGCGGAAGTTGTCTTAGCGTGACTGGAAGAATTTGTATTGGATGTGTATTAGGTGAAAATATAAAAATATAAACTATGGAAGAGAAATTGGGTTTAACGTTTTAATTTCTGCACCAATCGGGCATATGTCATCCAGTGTGGTATTAGCGTTTCTTATCATATCAAAGATATAAAGTAAAAATAATAAATATTCAAAAGAGTTTTATGGTACAAACCTTTATTGTTATCTTGTTTATCATTTGGAGCTACAGAATTTGTTCTAGATGTCATACTGTGGGAGAGATGTTTATTACAAAATAACACGTGTAGTACGGACCAACAACTACTAACCTATAATAACAATATAACACTTGTAATACAGAAATAATAACAATATAATTCATGTAATACAGCAATGTAATACAGATATAATAACAATATAACGCATGTAATACAGATATAATAACAATATAACTAGGGCTGCAACGATACGCCAGGCCACGATACGATGCGCATCTCGATTCATACCCCATGATACGATTAATATCGCGATGCAGGAAATAAATTTAAAAACTGCTGTTAAATTTTAAAAGTCTTTATTTTTTTACGTTAAACATAATATTTTCAAAGGTTTATATAGATTTAAATGTGTGTAATCCTTTATCACATACTTGCATTATATATCAATAATTACTACTATGATAATTATCAACTTTGGCCAAACCCCAGCTTAACGGGGGCCCTTAGCGTGACGAAAAGATAATTTCATATCCCTCTGAATAGCAAAGTTAAACGGTTTGCAATACAAAAATAATTTCATAATATCTGATTCAATAGGAAATCTATTCAATTCCGAACGACATACAATGTCTAGCAGCCTAGGCCGATAACTCAGACTCGACACTTCGCGCCGCTAGATCGATTACTGTGAAACTGTCATCTGATATTTTTTCTTTTTGCCATGAACCGCGGGGCCCTGGGCCCTCAGGCCCATGCCTTAGCTGGGCTTTGACTTTGGCACATTGAATTTGTTGACGAATGCATTATTATTATAAAAATTCAGCTGCAGAATCAGTATGACTGGCTCGTATTGCCACAACAAGTTCAGCCAATGAAAAGCTTTCTTGTTGTCAGGTCAGTCGCAGATGTGGCAATGGCGAAGAAAATAACAGTACGGAATTTTGAATGTCAAAATATTATTATACATTAGAAATATAGAAATGATAATTGTGCTGACCAATGTATGCACCAATCGCCAATCTCGTGCATTAATCTTAGCACAAATCGCATATTACTGACGTATTTATAATAATATGCTCTTATGTTTTTCCGTATATTATTCAAGTGCGTAATTTGCAAGTTACTTAATTTCAAGCTCGACTTGCACGTACTCGCTTACAGTAAAAAAAGTAATTTTGCTTATGGAATTATTTACGCATTTCACGTAAGGATATTTAAACGACAGAACGCTGGTCTTTTTTTGTGGATTTTTTGGATAATGAATCGCGATACGGACATTGATTGTATCGTGCATCGTGGATTTTTACAAAATCGCGGTTCATCGATTCATCGATAAATCGTTGCAGCCCTAAATATAACACATGTAATGCAGATATAATAACAATATAACATATGTAATACAGATATAATAACAATATAACATATGTAATACAGATATAAAGACAATATAACGTATGTAATACAGATATAATAACAATATAACATATGTAATACAGATATAATAACAATATAACATATGTAATACAGACATAAAACATGTAATAACAATACACCATAGCCTTTGAAACAAAATGAAATGTAATAGGTTTAACATCCTACTTTTCTGCTAATGAAGGCAAGTACATGCGATGCAGAGTGCCATGAAGGATATTTTGCCTGGAAAGCAGCTGTTACATGCATGCTAACATCTACATAGGCTTTCCTTCTTTTTGTACCATCTCAATGATTAGACAATGTTCCTGGCCATGGCCCCCATCCTACTCATGTTGCAGCCTTGGCATTTATATAATTCATACAACCAATAATAAATGTACATACATACCTTTGGTCTGTTTAATCTGCGGGCTATATCAGCATTATGATCACATAAAGCATCAAAGCTTGAATTACTCAATTTATATCTTTTAGCTGATTCGATAAAACCTTCAAATGGTAACGTCTGAAAATTATACAGAAATATACATAAATCATACACAAAGTTTAATTGCTCTCACTCAATTCGAATTGAGTTAATTTCCGAAGTCACAAATAATCAAATTGCTCATAAGTCTGTTGCAGAAAATGTGCATCATCTAACCTAGTCAAACATCCACCTAACGAAAGTTTGAACATTTTGTTTCAATTAGAATCAAAGCTATCGTATTCCAAAGCTTTGACCAATCTAATTGTATATCAATGTTCATAGTAGAAAACAAAAACATCAATTTTGTTAATGTAATGAAATCATTACTAAGTTTTATCAATTTCACTAAATAAGATCAGAGTTATTGTTTTCCGAAGGATCAAGCAGATAATACACTTGGTCAAGACTTTTAACTTATGAACATATATGCCAATGAGAAACAGAGAGTTATTGTATTCTAAAAGGTGCAACAGACAATTGGTCAGTTAGACAGACAAACCAATTTCAATAGACCTTTGTCAAGTGGGAGACAATACACAATAACTTGAAATAATACTGAATAACTTGAAATAATCAACCAATAACTTGAAATAATACCACAATAACTTGAATAAACACCACAATAACTTGCAATTAATACCACAATAACTTTGAACTAATACCATAATAACTTGAATAAATACCACAATAACTTGAATTAAGAAACCAAAACTTACTAGATTATGTTTGGTGGTATGTACATACATATCACTGTGGGATTCTGTAAATAAATCCCCTTTATCTGGTGCCTTTGAGAAAAACGAAAAACGTCCACCAGCTTGACTTGCTTTCTCTAGGTAAAAGAAAAAAACCCCAACATATCTTTACAATCTTCAAAAGAAATTTTAATACCCTAAAAAGAAGAATGAGAGAGAGAGAAAAAGAGAGAGAGAGAGTAGTAACAATGGAATGGGAATTAAGTTCTCATCAACACCTTTAGGGCATTTGAGACTAACATGCAGTAATTTAGATTTCTATAATTATTTGTGCCAGGTTAGGCAGAAAAATTTTGCCTAGACAGGCCCTACGATTTGTATCACAATTCATAACCAGGTCAAGGAGAGGATAGGATAAAGGAATAATTGATGTTTTTGACCGGGCTGTCGAAGAAATAAAATGGTTTTTATATCACGATATATCGTGCCAGCACTACTGAACAGTACTATCCCTTCTACAACGACATGTTTCCTCTCCCCTATTATGGTTTCTAAGCATGAAACGTGAAAAAGATAAAAATTCTTACTAAATCCAGTTCTTTCACCAAAAGCATGAGATACATGACCGAATAAATCCATGTCTACTCCTGATGGTATGACACTGTCTGCTGGACGTTTAGCATCTTTAAAGGAATGTTGAACGAGGTAGCCATCTTTACCACAGGTAAAAAATATATGAGTATCTAACCATACTATACCTAGAAAAGACAAAAAAATCATAAAACATTCAATTTTATATTTCATATACCATGTCATGATGTCAACTTTTCTATGGATTAATTCCTGCTAAATGTACACAGTACTCAAACTGAGTTTTCTACACTTAATATGGAAACAATATCATTAGTAGATACTCTCTTGACTTGGATTTAATCAATACAGAGGTCCATCAATAGATTTCAACAAAAGGGCATACATCATACAGTGTGCTATGAGAGAAATTTGCCAGGACAGCGGCATTACATCCTCCTCTAATATTGAATTCCAACTGTCAATGGATCTTTTACGTGGAAGCCAATGTGTACACAGGGCCTTGGTTTTTCATTCCATTCAAATGACTAGACAGCTGTCCTTGTCAGGCCCTCAGTCCTTCACCACTGAAAATGGGGGTCTGGATGAACTTTCTCAGCCAATGTAGGGATCGTACACCCGACCTCCAGGCTTGCGAGCCCGCATCTGATCCACATAGCCACCGTCACCCCCTAGATTTCATCAAAAACAATTTCAAAATGGTATATAATTTTAGTTGACATTATTGGGAGGAGAGTTGCTTCAAGGGAAAATCATCATGCTTGGCAATACATTGCATTCCAAATTTGTGTATGGGCCCCTGAATACATATCCATACTTACTAGAGACTACATCTTTATGACCATCGAATGTAGCAAATGGTATATACGGCCGACCTAACGCCCAAACATTCACATGATGATCTAATAACAACGAAGCACTGGCTAAATGAAGTTTTCTCTGTGGCCGCCATTTTACTCTAGCAACAGATGCTATCGTTTGGACAGATTTGATCATTCGTTCTGGATTTTGTGTTGTATCCCAAACCTAACAATATTCAAAAGTTTAAAATTTGAAAGTAGTAATATTGTTATTAATCATATTTGCGGCTGTCCTATACCAGGGATGCCCAGAGGCTGAAATTAGGTCATAATGGTGGCTGACATATGAGTGGCCTGGCTACCTTACAGAATTACTACTATACTCTGTCTGATTCAGTTCACGCGTACAGGATCAACTGCAAGTCAAGCTATATAACTCAAATAATATCCAAACTTTCAATAGTTTAAAAAAATAATATATTATGGGCAATTATAGCTTATAATATCCAAAAACCTCCTACATTTTCTTAAATAAAATTTTGAAAACCCTGGTTCTTGAATAAGTTGTATTCCAAATGTGGACAGTTTACATTGAGTCTTATCACATATCATTGCTATGATAATAAATAAAGTCTTGAGAGGCTTCTAAACAAAATATCTACGCCATATGAAGACCCTGAGAGTTTATTACAGGTTTGTTATGTTAATAAATGTTTAAATAATAATTCATGTGATATTTCAAGTCAGAAAAATAAAAGATCTCCAATCAATTTTTAATAATACCTACTTTTATCATTTTATCACGTCCAGCTGTAGCTAACCATTCTTTCTCTTCCGGATGCCAATCAAGAGAAAAAGCAGGACCAGTATGAGCTGGAAATTGTTTAATACATCGATCTTGTCTTCTCATATCCCACAACTACAAATATATACATATAGCAGTAAAATGTTATAAACGGGTTCTTAACCAGTATGAACAAATGGTGCAGCTATCTAGTTATTCAAACGGAACAAAAAGAGAGCCCTGGCAGTTTATTTATTTATTTTTATTTATTTATTTATTCTTCAAGTAAAGGTTACAACATGACAACAATAAATTAAAGTGCATGAGCTGCATTGTATGATCTGGAAAGAGGCAACAATATAATATATTAAGTTGTGCATATAAAATAAAGGACGTTCTGGAGCATTGTATGATTAGGAATGAGAAATGAGAAGTATGATAGGTATGATGTCATGAAGAGACCTTTACTTAGGATAGCCCAAAAAGCTGGACGTAAATAACATCAATTGCTTATTTCCATTGGGGTCCAGGGTTGTCAAGGTCGCGTCAGGTCATCATTAGGAGACAAAATTTAATTTGTAATTCAATTTTAGAGTAGACCATAGTGCCACTGCCCGGGCAAACTTCCCGCATAGGACACTATAGCCCAGTCGGAGCAGAACAGTAGGACGTTAAACCCGATTTCATTTCAGTATAAACAAAAATAATTACATATACTGTACATACAAATACAGGATTTTTTCACCCATGCCCAAAAGACAAAAATATAGCAATTTATTAATAGTGTTCAATACAAAATAGTACATTATTTGTTAACAAATTAAAATGGAACGCTGTTTTTGCGACGAACATACAATAATTTCATATCTCTATGGCATGAATCAGTGAAGAGCATGTTGGTTGGAGACATAAAGCCTTTTTAAAGACTTTACAAAAACTTCTGCATCACAGGTCTTGATTGGTAGCTTGAATTAGAGTCGACAAATCGCAAAACATTTCTTGATTTAAACCAGAGATAAATATCTATATATAATACCTGAATATTTCCATTATCATAGGCTGCCGCAAACAGAAAATAACCGGAGCCTATGTGTGGACAAAACTGAATATCTCTAACACTTTCAGACATTTTACCAGTAAATGTCAAACTAACGGCATGTTTTCTAATATCCTGTAAAAAAAACATCATTATTATTACAACATGGATTAATCCCTGCTCAATAGAGAGAGAGAAAAAGAAACAAGGTTTCGGAACTAAAATATGGTTCAATTTCATTTCATTAATTCGCTTGTCCGTAGTAGTCTTTAGCAGCAGGAGAAAAAACAGAGAAAACCCACGAGGTTGAACAGGGGATCCTACCCAATTTCACGTACATCTGGATATTTGAAACCATGTCAGTTGACTCAATGACAGACTTTATGATACAACGTGAACACGCTAACTATTTGACTATCCAACACCCTGTTACAATAACTACAAACGGGAAATAGAAACCACACAATTTGACTCGATGATGGACCTTGTGATGAAACACGGACATTAACCATTCAGCCACCTAACTCCCAAGTACAATCAGACCTTACATAAAATAGAGAGAGAGAGAGAAATGTGGTTTAATGTCCACTCGACACAAACTAGGTCATTTTGGGACTAACATATGGTTTCATTTTATTTCAATAATTCGCTTGCTCGTAGGGGTCTTTAGCAGTGGGAGGAAACCAGAGTGCCCGGAGGAAACCCACGAGGTTGAGAAGGCGCCCCTATCTCCATGCCACATATGCTCACACCAGGGCTCGAAACCACAGCCACAAGCCAGAGGTGACCGGCCAGCTAGAGGTTGAAGTGTGGCACTCTAGACTAGTATGCCATCCCAACCCCCCTACATAAAATAGAGTTGTCAATTAATTATAAAAGCTTTTGTTACCACAACCCTTTTGTGTTATGAATGAATTACCTCTCTATTCTACATAAGGTCTATTTGTACTGCTGCTGAGTATGAATTATCCCATGTTTGATGCATTGAATTTGGTTAAGATACTAAACCTAAATTTCAAGTTTTTTCTGTCTGGTCTATATGTTAAATAGATGATAATAAAATCTACTTACAAATAGTTTCATAGTTCCATCTTGGGAACCACTCAATAATATGGAAGCATCAGCTTTATGGAAGATAACTCGGTTTACCGTTCGTTTATGATCTGTCAGAACACATTCTGTAAGAAAACAAGAGAGATAGAAATGTGGGTTTTGTGACCACTCAACACAAAGAAGGTTATTTGGGGACTAATTTTAGTTCAATAATTAGCTTGCTTGTAGGGGTCTTTTGGAACAAAACCGGAGGACCTGGAGAAAACCCACAAGGTTGAACAGGTGACCGTACTCCTTGTCCTGTACAAGCTGGGAATTGCAACCACGCCATATGACTCAATGACAGACATCTGATTCAATGCACATGTGTTAACTATTTGGTCACCCAACCCCTCCCCCACCCCAGCCAATCCAAACCCCACCCATAAATCAAAAAAAGTAAAAAACTTGGTTTCTATTCTTTTCATAAATCATCCAGAAATAATAATAAAAAAGAATATATAATAATCTACATGTGATAGCTAACCTTGTTTTGATCTGTTTGGCTTGTTTAAATTCCAGATAACAACAGAACCATTGGTAGCAGCTGATGCCAAAATATTTTCTGTAATATAAATAAAAGCAATGTCTTGTCCAATCTAATAAAATGCAGCCCCCCCCCTCCCTGCAGAATAAACAAGCCAGCACAACCATTTAATTGTTGTGTAAATGTTTAACATTTCAACATGGAGAGAGAGAGAAATTGGCTTTAACGGCCACTCGACACAAACTAGGTCATTTTGGGACCAACATATGGTTTAATTTTATCTTAATAATTCGCTTGTGCGTAGGGGTCTTTAGCAGTGGGAGGATCCTTGCCACGTACAACTGGGGATTAGAAACCACGCCAGTTGACTAAATGGTAGGCCAAATGATGACCAACCCACCCCCCCATTCCAACATGGATTGGCTGAATCAGAGCACTTGACAATAAGCACAATATAAAGGAAACACACCAAACCCTAGTCAACTAGGAAAGATAGATGCATACTAAATAATAGCTTGTTTATCTAACTGATCAAATACATTTAATGAAAGAGAAAAGAGGATTTGCCAAATTACCATCATGGTGGTTCCATGCTACATCGGCAGCACAGTAGTTTAGATTAATTTTACCAACACGTAGATTAATCCTATCTACAAAGCCATGATCTTCGATACCAACTATTCTAAATACTGAAATACAGAAAAATCAACAATAAGAGATACAAAATGAATTTGAATTTATTATTAATGACAGATAATACAATGGAGAGTGTTAAATGTGAAACCGACCTATCTGGACAAAACTCTCCGTCTCTTTTCTATTATCTGCTTGTTACTCATGATGAAATGGGGTTTAACGTCCTAACCTGGGCTAATGGAAGACGGGCATACGCCATACAGTGTGCTATAAGGGAAATTTTTGCCCGGGCAGCGGCACTACAGTCTACTCTTATATCGAATTCCAACTGCCAAGGGATCTTTTACGTGCACTCCAATGTGTACACGGGACCTCGCTTTTTCATCCCATCCAAATGAATAGGCAGCTGTCCTTGTCAGGCCCCCCCTTCTGCATCACTGACAAGAGGAAATCACGCCGGAAAATTGAGATGAACTTTCTCGGCCAATGCAGGGATCGAACACAAGACCTCCAGGCTAGCAAACCAGCGCCTTATCCACTTAGCCACCGTGACCCCAAACATTAGTGGATTTTGCTGTGTACATTTTGATAGCTGATTCCATTAGATTTAAACATCTGTTTGAATTTGAATATTCAAATATCTGTCTGTGCACTATTCGAAATAATCATCTCAATAATTTGCTTGGAAAGTATGGAAAGGCAACTCTACTTCTTGAAACGTAACAGGTAGGAATAAAAAAAAATAACCGTAGTTGACTCAATGACAGACCCTATAATCTAAAGCATGTGTGTTAAACCATTTGGAACCCAACCTCCCTATATTTCAAAATGGCAGTCACAAAATGTTTAAGCTACAGGATTCATACAAAATATTGGTAATCTTATATAAAAACCAAGGGTACTGCCATTGAAACGTGGCATGTAAATAAACCAGTAATTGTTTTTCCATATGATGTATATACTTACCTGTTCTTCCAGCCACAACGCACATAGTCGCATCTTTATTTAAAGCTAACGCATTAGCCGGTCCTTCACAATTAAATGACATATGTTGTTCAGGCTTCGTGTAGTTCACTGAAAAAGATATTATTCTTTTATTATTATCATAATGTATTTATAAAACTTCTACACAACAGTAAGAGGAATAAATACAAACTAAGTCATTTTGGGACTAACTTGGTGCCATTTTATTTCAATAATTCACTTGCAAGTAGGAGGAGGGAACCAGAAAGATCTAGAAACACACACCAGCAGATTGGGCAAACAACCCGACTGCTTGCCCTGTACAAGCATTGGACTGAACCAAAGCCAATAAACTCATTGACAGACTTTATCATCTAGTGTTCACATATTTTACAGGTGATAATAAAATTTACTGATTTGTAATTTAGGCTTTAGATATGTCAACTTTTTTACCCATCCGTCTTGCTATATTCATAATTAAATCTAAATATACTCTGAGTTTCCTATAACATCCAAAGAGTATAACCTATAATCTCACTGGTAGTTAATGTCTGCTGCTACCCAGGGTTAGATAGCCGACATAAAAATAAAAACATATTCATTAATCATTTAAAACTAAAGTTGCAGTTTTAATTAAAATCATTAATAGCTAGATTTACTGCTGGAGTATAAATTGATTGGGTTCTGCCAATTAACAATGGTGTCACTTTTCACTTCCCTCCTAATTGCTATACAAGCTTTTCAACATGGAAGCCACAGTGAACAGTTATCAATTACAATGATGGCTTTCAGCAATCAGAGGACTGTGCAATAGCATATATTAAGATCTTCGCGTCTTGAGACATCACTTGAAATACTTCACACTAAAATCATATATGTTTAATACCAATAGATAGATATACAGTAATATACACAGAATAATGATGTATAGTCCTTCTCGATTTATCCAGGTTTGTTCAGTTTTCAATCTTAATTAGATATTATTTAGAAAAATGCAGCCATTGATACTGTCTGAATTGGCATTAACTTAAAAACTGATAATTTAATAAGACGTTTGTTAATAGATCAGAAAGCTTTAACTGTCTCTAATGCTATGAATGTTTGTGTTCAAACGCTTTCATAAATTTAATTTGATACACAAACAATTCATTTGGTTTGATGACTTCTAATACCTGCTAATTTGCAATAATGTCAGGGTTACATGATACAAGCCAAACCCCTAATCGCCTCAGATCTGTGCTTAAATTTTCTAATTCTTCATTATGAAAAAATGGCTTGCGTTAATTTAAATACAAAATTAGAGGCAGACAGACAGAGTTACAATACAGGAAATAAGAGATTCTAGCCTATTATATTCATATATGGCATAAATTGTTTCTATTATGCTAATTCTCACAGATCTGGATAATGTGATTATGACAGAGATATCTCTTAGAATAGTCCACTTGTTTGGATACAATTTTCTAAAAACGTAAATATGTGGTTGTCTAAGCTATTCTTCTAGTGTACACAGTAGACTACTAATATTAAATAATGTCACGTGGGCTATCAAGTATCAAGTCGTATATTAGGCATATAAACAAACCTTTATCATGTACAAACTGCTGCATGTTGACTTTGGTGTTTTATCCGACCAATATCTAATGTTTCCAATTGTCCCTTAGATAAAAGTCAACTCGTTATCAGTTGTTTTTAAACGAAATACATGACATGTACGTGGATTTTGAGGGGTTTTAATTTGGGTTTTTGGAATAGAGTATTGGCTGGAATCAACATTTGTGCAGCATGAGCACTAATGTATTCATAATTCACCAAAGCAATGTCATTCACAACTGATAGAAGCACGAGTTTGATGTTATATTATGCCTTTTTATGACAAATATTTCTTTCTTTACAATTAATAAAGTAAAAGTTTGTTCATTGAAGGAGGCTTGTTTTCTTATTTCCGGTATCGCAATGCGTACTACGTCATTAGATTTAGGGTAGAATTTACCCGTGAATTCTCTCGGTGTTATTGAACTAATTAAAAATTCAAAACACAAAGATGATGAGGTGAATTCCAAATAATGATATGAGTGAATCTAGAGGGTGACATGAGGGTAAAAATCATAATTCAATATTTTCGATATAATTTCAAATTTCGTCCCGTTTATAAATCAGTCATTGTTTTTTTCATTTCGCCAAAACAGAACTTCCGGTTAGTTGTCGCCTATGGCCATGTTGTTTTGATTTTTTCATGTTGTTTAATTTTAAGTTTCATCATTTTTCATGAATTCTAAAGACGGTAATTCTTTTCAGAGAGTCCAAGGTACTGGCGGTCAACCGACAATGTATTCACACCATAATAGTAATTCACAGAATTCTAGCGACAGAAGTCCAAATACATCGTTTCAAAAATGGGGCTCTCCGGCTACGGCGCCATCGTGTAACAATGCTCGCTTCTCACCTTATCAAAAATATACCAATAATGGACAAGGCTATCATGATCAAAGACAGTTTAGTCCGCGTTTTAGCGGCCCCCAACAATTTCGAACCCCACAACCTGTTCAAAGACATTCTTCTCCCCATGGTCGAAGTTGGACTGGTGATTTTAACAATCGTTTTAATAAATCACCAGCGAAAAGATTTCACAATTTTAAGGTTTGTTAAGACTAAGTCGAAATTTTTATTAAATTTATTAAGTTTCGCTTGTATCTAACTAGATCTTTAATTAACATAACGTAGAGAGTAACATATCATAAAAGTAAAAATCACATTAACCTTTATGCTTTTATTTATGATTTTTTAGCAGTATTTTAATAGATTTATCTAAAACTTACACATGCTTTTTATTTGTGCTCTCTTATAAGTAAATGTTTTGTGTATTAACATCACTGGTCGTAATTTTATTTTAAAGACAATATCAAATTTTAAAATGGCTTAATCTTCATTATGTACTCAAATTGGTTACGCAGTGTATATTTAGCCGTCCGGCGGTTCTTTACTTTATTTACTATTTAGCCATCACTTCCGTTTGACATGCGCAGTTATCTGATTCCTGGACTTAGCAGTTTTCGCTTTGGCAATGATGCCGGCCTGCTATTTCAACTCGTGGCCTATTTTACTGTCTGACATTAATTGCAGTCGGTTAGTTCAACTATTTTTTATTGCTTTTGAATCAACTTTGAATAATTTTTATATTTTCCAGAATCGTAGATTTGATGTAAACTGTAATCCAGGCGGAAGTAATGATATAGATCAGTATTATCACCCTACTATGTTACAAGACCCATGGCAAGATTTATTAGCATGTCCTATCAATCAGGCTCCTCCCCCAACTACGTAATCTCTCATTTTTTATCAAAAAATAATATTGTGAGGCTTGTGGCCATTGACAGAGGCAGCATAAGGATTTTTATGTTTTACACAAAACTTTTTATATTGAGAAAAACAAACAATTTGTTTTTTTCTCAAGGAAAATTGGTAAATGGATATGATACCAGTATAGAAAAAAGTGTTGACCTTTTGTGGATGCCGGTACATTCATTATACATAGTACATGCTGACTAATTATTCAGTTGGATAATGCACACGTACTTACAATATAATCGCTTTACGTTACACGTGTACATACTTTTATGGACTGAAAAGATTTTGTATAATATGATGACCTAGTCTAAAGCACCTGTTAGTTAAAGATAAATCTTTCATTGTTGTTGAACAAATTATTTGAGAAATTTTAACAGGGTTTTACATTAAGATTTCCGTTAATATGTCAAACATTTCGAAAATTTTTCATTTTTACTTTTTTAGAAAAAAGGTTACCGGTAGGATTTTATAATGAGTTAAACAATTAATAGACAGACTATAATTCACTTAAAGAAAGTGAAAAACATGTTTTATTGAATGTTAGTGATAAGAATAATGTTGAAGAATTGGATTAATTCGAAGTTGAATTGACGAAAACCAAATTATTATTATTGCATCTTGGTTAAGTTACAATGTGTAAAAATGTATATATGTAAAAAAGAAATAATTCTACATTGAATTTACAGAAATAAAAAAAAACCTTTAAAAAACCAGAATTACAGCTTATTTAGAATTCAAAAACTAAATTGTTATTTGTTATATTACAATGTATGAATTCTTTGGAGTTCTTGCATGTCTTATTACCTTAGATTTTATCATTCATATACATGTAGTTGTGGGGAAGTTTTTGTGAAAGTTTGGCACAATCAAATTATAGCAGAATAATGGGTAAAATGTATATGAACAAATCTGGTAATTGGTTAATGTTAATAATGTTATCCAAGAATTTGAAACAAACAATGCTGGAAATACGATTGTGTGTCGCAATACAGACGGTAATAAGGTCTGTTATTGAGCTTATGTGGCACGGTTTTAAGACTAACTGGTATGATTTTGAGCCCTAGAAGTAGCGTTAATTGCACAGCCTTGTGGATTTTCCCCGACTGCTAAAGACCCATACATGGAAATGAAATTGAACTGTTTAGTGTTTAAAGTGACTAATAGAAATAATATTATGGAATGTCTTTAATGACATTTTGGAATTAGTATCAGTCATTAAATTGTTTTTTAGACTTCAATTGAACTGGAGCTACTGAATCTTGATCAGGGAGAATATTTTATATTGACAAATGGTCACTTTAAAATTTGTAGGCCACTTCAGTTGACATCCTGGCTGTATATAATCTAAATTTTGTACTTCTGCCAAATCAATGAAAGGAATAACTTTTTCTTATATTTTTTCTTTTATTTTACCAAACTCTTACTGTGCCCAAACTGGAAGTTCTTTTTTATGCCAAATGATTCGCCCGAATCAAACATGTTTGATATATTCTCCTTGTGTCCACTTTGCCAATCACAACTCATCATCCACTCATTGAGAAGTCACATGATTGATGGAAGACATCGTTGCTGCCATGGTTAATCATGTGACGTTAAAGGTAATGTGATTGACGTGTGAATTGGGTAAAGCAATCACCTAGTGTGTCCACCCATTTGGCACCGATTGATAAGATAAATGATTGAGCTAATATGTCCGCCGCTTAAAGGAAAATATTGGTGCCAGTCATTATCACAAAAGAGAAAGGCAGTATCTGCAAAATAGTCATTTTGAGAAAATCGACTTTAAAGTTTGTCACTTTCCTGTACTCATAGTTTTGTATAAAATAATGTGATTTCTTCAACGTAAGGAAATATTTTGGTTCTCTTTCGATATATCTTGTCGATTTTCGTATATTTCTTTGAGGGACTGGGATAATGCAGATACTGCCCATTTTATGGCTCGGGACCTTTTCCTGTGCCCATTGTAAAACCAAGGTACAAAGCAGCATCTACACATGCTCTCTAATTGTTTCTGTGATAAACAGACAGTTTACAAACTGCATATTTCTGCATAAACATTGTTCTAGGCATTTCCCCATTCAGAGTCCAAATCCTTGACATTATATATTGTTTTTTACCTTAGTTATTCCAGGTCACTTTACATTTACTGCCAGCACCTTATCTTAAGGTTTATACCTGTCCCAAGGAGAATGGCAGTATCTACATTTACTGCTTTTCTCCTTAGTTATATAAAAGAAATTTGCATTTACTGCCAAAATTTCGCTCTGGGTTGTAATAGATGTATCAAGGAGAACGACAGTATCTACACTTACTGCTTTCATCCTTAGTTATACCAGGGCAATTTACATTTACTGCCCAAATCGACACTGTAAATCTCTTTACCTAATTGAAATATAGCAATGAAATTTTTACATGTGATAGAGCTGATACTGCCGATCACAATGATACCAAAAACGTATTTTGGCCAAAAGTGTAGATACTGCCTTCTTCCTTTGCACGGCAGATATGTGATAGAACTGATTAAACACTTTCCAAATATAATATTAACAAAGAGATCATGGCTACCATAGAGGAGTAATAAAGGATTCATGAATCGGAAGTGACAAACGCCAAAGGAAAACGCGAGTTATTCCTCTATATAACTAACTGAAGTGAATAGTGATAACAGATACATGGGCGAATATCTGCTCACTAATAATTCCCTCGAAGACCTAAGGTTGCTGTGTGACACTGTGAGAGAATATCTTACAATTCATAAAAAGAATTGACTGCCACTAGATAAGAGAACAGGAAAGAAAAACAGATTAAAAGTCCGTGCATTACCATGTTTTTATAAGGTAGGGGAGACCGGGGCACATTGAACCACCATGGATATATCCTTTATAAGTAATACTATACAACCCAACACTATACAGAAGTGAGATAACTTCTTAGACCCATTTCTCCATCAATAAGCCACATGCTGTCAATTATTTTCTTAGGCAGTGGATTTTTCAAAAAAGCGCTTAAAAGAGAAACATTTTCCATACATGTTAACTTCTTAGCCTAGGAAATTCTTCTACTTAAGTTCATATATGTCTAATCTATACAATCCAGATAAACCGGGGTTTGATCCATATAAGAGGGCATATTGATTTTTTTTTTAAATTTTGATCATGAAATAAAGAGATCTTCTAATAAAAACATTTGATATGAAATGCGGACAAACATGTATGTGAACAAAGTGGTTCAATGTGCCCCGGTCTCCCCTATAGAAGGTTCCTCCCACTGCTAAAGACCCCTACGCGCAAGCGAATTATTGAAATAAAATTAAACCATATGTTAGTCCCGAAATGACCTAGTTTGTGTTGAGTGGACGTTAAACCCCATTTCTCTCTCTCTCTCCCTATAGAAGGAATAAAAACAAGGGGCTGTACGGAGTATTTCTATTTTTCCCCTGTTCTCTCATCTTATGACACTTAATTACTTTATTGTGTCGTCAGATAACTTCTTGCGGTCCCATATAACAACTTTTTGTCTTCGAAGGAATTATTAGTGAGCAGAAATTCGGCCGTTTATCTGTCATCACTCGTCACTTCAGTCATTCACATAGAGAGATAAATTGTGTTTTCCTTTGGCGTTCGTCACTTCCGATTCACAAATCCTTTATTACTCCTCTATGGTAGCGATGATCTCTGTGTTAATATCATATTTGGAAAGTGTTTAATCAGTTCTATCACATATGTGATAATGACTGACACCAATATTGTCCTTTAAGTAGAGAGATTTTTGGCCTTAGCAATTTCTAGATATCAATAACTGTAGAATGCCTGAAGCCGATTGTGTAAGACATCAAACAGAAATTCAAAAACAACAAATAAAATGTCTAAAATCACTAATAATTTTCACAAGTTCTTGTTAACTTCAATTGTAATGAGTTAAATGATAAGATGGCACCCAGAGTTGATTATGGTCTGCACAGGTCTGGATAAGTTAATTAATGTCTAATTAATAATTAGATAACTTTTCAAACCTAAAGAAAGACCTACAATACCGGTAAGCAGATTTAGCTCTTGCATAATGTATGCTTAACAGTTTAAATAAAACCCTATTTCATTTCAACTTTTAAGAGAGATGAGATGTCGAACACTTAGTGGAATTGAACCACCAAACAACTGTCAACTGAAATACAGTAGTCAGTGTTTTGCCATTAGCGTTGTAGACATTAACATTCTCTATTTTACCATGAATTATTTAAACTTGCATATCTTTTGGGGGGCTGTTTGGATTAATGTGTAGGGGCGGATCTAGGAATTTTGAAAAAGGGTGGCGCCGCAAAATGAGGCACTGACCGCGGAGACAGGGCTCGCCACTGGGAGGGAGGGGGGCAAAGAAAATTATCTTTCATTTCCTTGCATCTGTAGCCATTCCAAGAGCTATTTGGCTGATATTTCCGTCTAAGTAAATGTTCGGAGCGGACATACTGTATTTGGGTCTGAGAAAGGGCACTTTTGAAAATTAGGAGGAATGCACACCCCCATTGAATCTGTCTCTGATGTGTATGCTTGAATATATCAAAAGTTGTGTGGTAGAATCATGGTGCATGGTTTTAATCCCTGATTGTGCATTACAAGGAGTATGGTCGCCTGTACAATCTCCTTCCACCGCTAAAGACCCCTATGTGTAATGCATTATTGAAATACAATTGAACTATAGTAATCACAAATTGAGTGAAGTGTCATATGTCATTCTTCTACTATGCATGTTGTGGAATTACTTTGACAGTAAATTGTGAAAGAGACATTTGTTTCATGTATTTGTCAGTTAATAAAATCAAAAGTATTGATTTCACAACATAGTTTTTTTTTTGGGGGGGGGGGGGGATGTTCAAATTATATTAGGTGCAAAATTTGAGGCAAATTGACAAAGTCATAAATTTGTTTATTTTTATACACCCACATTTTCATGTGGACGTATATTGTCGTCACCCCTGTCTGTCCGTCCACAATTTGTTTGTGGACTCTCTTCAGGTCACAATTCTTATCAGATTTCGACGAAACTTCAAATATAGGTTTATCCCCATTAGATCTCGACTGCTTTCGATATTGGCATGTATCGGATCGAAATTTCATGGATTATGGCCCCTGATTGTACGAAATCATGTTTTTAGCTTGTGGACCCAATAGAGGTCACAATTTTGAACCAATTTTGATGAAACTTGACATGTATGTTTATAACCCAAAGATCTTGTTTTCTTTGATATTTGCACCCATCGGATCGTAACTTCCTGAATTATGACCCTGATTGTCCGAAAAATCACCCTTTTTAGCTTGTGGTCCCACTGGAGGTCAAAATTATTACGGTATCCGATTTAAAAAAAATGATTGATTATATCACTGTTACATGGTAATGAAGGTGAAGGTCAAATTTCGTGAAAATCGGACCAAAATTCGCAGACAAAATGGCTGCCGTTTGTACGCAAATAGTGTGAAAATATGTTATATCAAGGTTGTGGACCCTATAGAGGTCACAATTTTGAACCAATTTTGATGAAACTTGACATGCATGTTTATAACCCAAAGATCTTGGTTCCTTTCGATATTTGCACCCATCGGATCGTAATATCCTGAATTATGGCCCATTTTAGCTTGTGATCCCACTAGAGGTCAAAATTATTATCCGATTTCAAAAACCGTTTGATTATATCACCTTTACATGGTAATAAAGGTTGAGTTCAAATTTTGTGAAAATCAGGCCAAAATTGATGGACAAAATGGCTGCCGCTTGTAACCGAAAAGTGTAAAAATATGGTATATAGATTTTAATCTGATATTGATGAAACTTGACATGCATTTTTATAACCCAAAGATCTTGGTTCCTTTTGATATTCAATGGATAATATCGGATTGTAACTTTCTGAATTATAGCCCCTGATTGTACGAGGTCTCAATTATTATCCAATTTTAGAAATAATATTAAATGTTTCGTATACTTAGCGTTAGCATGTGGCAGAATTTTATAAAAACCAAACAAATTCTAATGATATTCTGATAATTACTTAATATGCGACAACTCTTGTTGACTGCCCGAACGATTTAGCTGCTGTGTGGGCGTATGTTTCGTTGCCTGGCAACCTATTTTAATGGTTTTCCAACAGTTTTATCAAACACATTAAAAATACCATAAACTACTATTTTTTTTTTTCTGCTTAGTATGTGTTATTTCTACTGGGCCTCAAGTTTACGTTCTTGATAGACAAAGAAAATGGGGAGAAGGATTCATGACCCAGTCAAAGTGAGGAATAATGTGTGTGATGTCATTTCCAACCCTGTAGCCATCAGGGAATGGTTTGGGTGGGGGCGCACTTGCTAAGCTATGTATTTTGTGTCTGGCTTTTTAAAAAATGTTTTTATTGGAAATACCAATATAATAAATAAATGTTTAAATTTATCGTTTATTCTTGTGTTTGGGCAGGTAGGCATCAAAGTGCTGCTGTGTCTAGGAGCATATAATGGCTTCCATAGAAGTATTGGGTGGAATAACTGCCACACCCACCATCTGTTACAGCACAACCCACTCCACCCAGCTGCAGCCCCATATGTACATATGTAGTGTAAATATTTAAAAACCTACCTCAGCTGTAACAGTCCATCCCAACACTTCTGGAAGAGTTTTGCTATTCACTGCTTTCTTATTACTTCTTTCTTTTCTAGAGGTTGACACATTGCTTTAAGGCTTATCTGGTCCCCTTCATTTCAAGACATAATTCCTCAACAGTTGCAATCTTGAATCTTTCCAGTCAAGAGAGGGAGAGAGAAATGGGGTTTAAAGTCCACTTGACACAAAACTCATTTCGGCGACTAACTTGGTTCAGATTTACTTCATAAATTCACTTGCTCATAGGGGTCTTTAAAAGAGTAGGAGGAAACCGAGGACCAAGGTTGGAAAGGTGACCCTCCTCCTTGTCACATACAAGTGGGTAATCAAAAGCACACCACTTGACTTAATGACAGACCTTACGATCCAATGCACACGTGTTTACCATTCGGCCACCTACCCCCCCCCCCACACACACACACACACACCCACCCCACTTCCATTCAAAGTGGGAAATGAATTATTGAATTATAGCCACTGGTTCATTAACCAAAAGTTCCTGCATGTATCGTGAGGAGTTGATCAGCCTGGTTTCCCCTTATGCAGGACAGAGGGCCTGGTACAAGAAAAAGAATGTTTAGTAATTGGAATGGGACAAAAAACCAAGATCCATAGATGTGTTGTGGTTAGCATGCATGTTCAAGGAACCCATTTAAGTCTGCTCATCGGTATTTAGTCTGGTTGGTGCAGAAGAGTAGGATGTTAAGTTAAACCCCTTTTCAATTTATTGTTGCAAACAAAAATGCTGGCAATTCAGTCAGTGTTTTGTTTTTTGGAACTTTTTCTGCCTGTTTGGAGAAAGAATTCAGCTTCTTGATTCTTACGAAAAAATGAGCTTCTGTTCAAATAGAATCAACTGAAGGCGATTGGGTGGTTGAGTGACTATGTGTAAGGTTGTGTGTCCAGTCTTGTTGATTTTCCTTGGGTCCACACAGCTTTCAAGACCCTTACATGCAAACAAGTTCTTGAAATACAATGGTACCATATGTTAGTCCAAAAATGAAATATTTTGTGTGGCAGACATACAGATCCATTTTAATAATCCCTTGCTTTCTTCGTAAGGTGGGGGGGGGGGGGGGCTATAACATATAAACTTGTAAAATGTTACTGGGGAACCCTGCTACTTAGCACCTTTCCTCAATTGTTAACACGGTTTCCTTGACCACCCATTTCTTTATCTGTCCACAGCAAAGTATGGGGTTCAGCATATTCCTGAAGCAATGGTCCGAGAAATCCCTCTATTATTCCTGAAGCAATGGCCCGAGAAATCCCTCTCTGTCCATTGCTAGATTGGCTTCTGATACTTGAGCTTTTGAGGGATGTGTATTCTTCTCGTTCAGTCAAATCTATCCCATGTACAGGAACATGACAGCCCTTCGTTTACTATGAGATCTTCCCTAAAACTTTGGGACAGTGATTTTCAGGTATTAAAAACGGTGAAAGTATTGTTCGTCTTCATACAGTATTATTTACATTTTATTCTTGTTGATAGCCTTGTTTGTCACACAATTAGTTTTCCTGTAATAATCTGCTATGCACTGGTTAATTGGGCTTAATAAAATCATGAGCCATGACGTAGCCTTATGTAAACATTTGGTCCAATTTAACGATTTTGTTACGCAATAAGCCATTGGTTGTGAATGGGACTATTGACCAATAATAATTTAGAACAAGAATTTTCTCTTTTTACAGAAGTGAGTAGTGGGACTAACATAACGTCCCCTCAACACAAACTGGGTCTTTTTTGGGACTAACATACAATTTTATTTCAATAATTTGCTTGCATGTAGGGAGGAAACCAGAGGACACACAGAAAACCCTGAGGTTATACAGACGACCTTACTCCTTGTTAAGTAGAAGTGTGGGGTCAAACCTACCACCCAGCACAAACTTGGTCATTTTCGAATGAAAGTATGGTATATTTTTACTTTAATTTATAGGCTTCAAATTTTACAAATCAAAAGGAAATTGGGTATCAAAATCATGACCTGGTCATCTCCATGTACATGTTTGACCACCCAAATGTTAAGTTTAAAAAAGAAGTAATGGTGGAAGGTTTAATAAATGAAATGAAATGAGGTTTAACGTCCTGCTCTTAACCTGGGCTAACGAATACGGGCCTCGCCATACACTGTGCTATGGCCTACGCTCATATATATATATATTGTTCCAACTGCCAAGGGATCTTTTATGTACATGCCAATGTGTACCAGGGACCTCAGATTTCCATCCCATCCAAACGACTAGACAGCTGTCCTTGTTAGGCACTCCGTCATGCATCATTGACAAGTGGGAAACCGAGCTGACACCCAACATCCAGATTAGCGATCCACCGTCTTAACCACGTGATTCCCTGACAGTTTAATATCTCACCCACCTAATGCTTTAAACATGCTGAATATCTCGCCCACCTTATGCTTTAGTCATGCTGAATATCTCGCCCACCTTATGCCTTAGTCATGCTGAATATATGTCACCCACCTAATGTTTCAGTCATGTCAAGTATCTCGCCCACCTATTCAATCATGTTGAATATCTCAACTACCTAATTTTTATACGCCCACATTGACATTGGAAATGTGGTCGTATATTGCCGTCGCCCCCTCCGTCCATCATCCTCAATTTCAAACGCTCTAGAGGCTAAAGTTAATATCTGATTGACAGTGTTTAAGTCACGAGACTAAGAGGCCTATCGATTTTTAGCGATATCCGATATTTACTACCAGAGTTATGACACTTGATCACTTTGAAAAATCTTGTGAACACTCTAGAGGCTCAAGTTAATATCTGAGTTTAAATTTATACACGGTGCTTAAGGTCATGAGACAAAGCAACCTATTGATTTTCAGCGATGTCCGATAATTACTGCCAGAATGATTACCCTTGATCACTTTGAAAAAAACTTGTGAATGCTATAGTGGCTAAAGTTAATATCTGATTGACTTTAAAATTTACACACAGTGTTCAAGTTCATAAGTTATGGCCCTTGATCACTTTGGAAAGTCTTGTGAACGCTTGGATAGTCTTGTGAACGCTTTAGGGGCTAAAGTTAATATCCAATTGACTTTAAAATTTACACAGTGTTTAAGGTTATGAGACGAAGCAGCCTATCGATACAGTAATTACTGCCAGAGTTATTGCCCTTGAAAAATCTTGTGAAGGCTCCAGAGGCTAAAGTTAATATCTGATTGACTTTAAATTCATACACTGTTTTAGGTCGTGCGATAAGGAAGCTTATTGATTTTCATTTGATATCAGATAATTACTGCCAGAGTTATGGCCCTTGATCACTTTGAAATATTTTGTGGACTTGAAATTTTTAAGGTCGCAATACGATGGAACCTAGTCATTTTCAACGATTTCCAATAATTACTGCCAGATTTATAGCTATCCTTTATAGTCATGTTGAATATCTCAACTTCATAATGCTTCAGTCATGTTGCATATCTAACCCACCTAATGTTTTAGTCATGTTGAATACCTCACCCACCTAATGCCTTGGTCATGTTGAATATCTCACCCACCTAATGCTTTAGTCATGTTGAATATCTCACCTAATGCTTTAGTCATGTTGCATATCTCACCCACCTATTGCTTCAGTCATGTTGCATATCTCACCCACTTAATTCTTCAGTCATGTTGCATATCTCACCCACCTAATGCTTGAGTCATGTTGCATATCTCACCCACCAAATGCTTTAGTCACGTTGCATACCTTGCCCACCTTATGCTTTAGTCATGTTGCATATCTCAACCACCTAATGATTTAGTCATGTTGATACAAACGATTTTTAACTGTCAAGGGTTCGATTTATGATGTGTACCTTGGTTTTCTGGTCCACCCACCCTAACAACTCGACTTAACACACTTTCCTCTTCGGCAACACAACTGAAGGCAAGACTTGAAAAGTTCACAGTTCATGCCGGATTCGGAAACAGCACATTTACGGTAGGACTTTAAACCCCATTTCATGAACCACTGGAGACATTCTAGAAGGAGCAAGCATACCCTGCCTTTCACTTAACTTACAGGTAATACAATGAACAGTATTAAGCTGCCGACTCTCTCCACAACAATCGTATGGATCTCAATTCAAAATACACATGCTAAGTTTCAACCCCCAGTGAATTTTGCTGATTTACTCTTGTTTAAAGTGATATTGCTATTCCAATGCAGATACAAATCTTTTTCCTGAATTTGGTAACATGGGATATAATGGTCAATTTTTATTCTGCACAAAAATTGTAATATCACTTTAACTCATATAGGAGTATTATCCAACTCGGATCTCATCTGTGGTGTATGTGTATATGTGCTAATATATTTTAAAGAAAAAACAATATAATAACTGAAGATATGCTCAGTTATTATAAACCCACCTTATTCCACCAAAATACAGGAACATCCAAGAATATATCACATTTCCCAGAGAATCACCTTCTGGCAATATGAAGCACAACACAACTTGAAAACAAGAATTTGATACATAACACACATCTTATCTGGCGGTGACAACACAAAATGTTTAAAGTAGCACAATTTCACACTGGCTCCTTGTTTTTCCTCTTCAATAATTGGAACTGGATATATTGGGGTTTTTTTTTTTTCACATCATGTTTAAAACCCTTATTTTTGTCTTGGCACGATTTTACTGAACCAGCTTTAAAGTCAAATTTTGAGTAAATCCGAGAAATTCTTCAGACTCGTAGATCTTTAAAATTGTATGTGTTGATTAAAATCACTTTCAATCAGGATCAAATTCTTCATTACAACAATATATATACAGTAATACATGCTATGATATTTAATATATATACATATACTATGAGCAAAAAAGCTACAAATTGATATAATATCACAGTGTTCATTACACAATTATAGAGAACAATGACAAATATATCAACAGCTGGACAAAATTTATTATGCCCTGGTGTATACCAATGTGTATGAAAAATTTGTTGCCTAATTTTATTAAATTCTATAATTTTATATTTCATGAGAAATGACTAAATTTTATAAAATTGCAGCGTTGTCATAAGCCTAAACAAGTCCTCAGAATTTTATACATGTATCCTTATATTTGTATAAATTCAAAAGAGTTACGTAGATCAAAAAAAGAGTTAAGCCTACTTCACCCATTATAATTTGATGTATTCACAAGTTTTTACAGTCATCTATGCATTAACCCTTGACAAACGTTCATATAATGAAGACTAATAGTACTTATTGCTTCAAGATTCTACCAAGTGATAAAGGGTAAAAATGATGAACCCCCTTGTTAAAAAACACACCAAGATTCTTCACAGTGATAAAGGACAATAAGTCTTGCAATAACAATCAGAAGTTGTTAAAATTCAGGGGGGGCAAAATGAGGGCAATGACCGCAGAGACGGGGCACGCCACTGAGAGGGGGATTTGGGGGAGTCACCCAAGAAAATTATTCGTAAAAGGCAATCAGAAATCAGAAATTGTTAAAATTAAGGTGCGGATCTAGGAATTTTGAAAAGGGGGGGGGGGCAAAATGAGGGCAATGACCGCAGAGACTGGGCACGCCGCTGAGAGGGGGATTTGGGGCAGTCACCCAAGAAAATTATTCGTAAAAGGCACTTTTAGCAGTAAAAAAGGGCACTGTCAAAAATCCGCCTCTGAAATTTCTATTGATATAAAAATACACACCGAAGGGCAGAAATGAAATGGGACAACAGACTAAGGAAGACAGACCCAGTAGGAGTGGTAAGATAGTAACAATGACTATTGTGTAATGTGAGTGTATAAAAATTCCACTTCACCTACTTTATACACAAATTACATCCTTGAAAAGGGGCATTATCACTTTAGGTTTCTTTTATCTTCCTCAATATAAACTTTGACTCACCTTTAAAAGATAGGCTGGCACTGCCAGGCAGGATACGCCCACATTTTTGAGAGATGGATAGAGAACAAGCAATACCGAAAGTGAGAATTTGATGATGGGCTAACAAGAACAGCTGTCAATTTTGGTCCGATTTTCACGAAATTCGACCTCAACCTTCATTACGATGTAACGGTGATATAATCAAACAGTTTTTTAAATGGGATAATAATTCTGACCCCAGAGGGAACACAAGCTAAAATTGAATGAAGATTGTGACCTCTACATGGTTCACAACCTTGATATACCATATTTTAACACTCTTTGCGTACAAGCAGCGGCCATTTTTTCAGTCAATTTTCACGAAATTTCACCTCAATCTTCATTACCATGTAACCGTGATATAATCAAACGTTTTTTTAAATCGGATAATAATTTTGACCTCCAGAGGAACCACAAGCTAAAAAGGGCAATTTTTCGGACAATCAGGGGCCATAATTCAGGAAATTACGATCCGATGGGTGCAAATATCGAAAGGAACCAAGATCTTTGGGTTATAAACATACATGTCAAGTTTCATCAAAATCGGTTCAAAATTGTGACCTCTATAGGGTCCACAACCTTGATATAACATATTTTCACACTATTCGCGTGCAAAAGGCGGCCATTTTGTTTGTCAATTTTGGTCCGATCAATAATTTTGACCTCCAGAGGGACCACAAGCTAAAAAGGGCGATTTTTCGGACAATTAGGGGCCATAATTCAGGAAGTTACGATCTGATTGGCGCAAATATCGAAAGGAACCAAGATTTTGGGGTTGTAAACATGCATGTCAAGTTTCATCACAATCAGTTCAAAATTGTCACCTCTATAGGGTCCACAAGCTGAAAACATGATATTTCGTACAATCAGGGGCCATAATCCATGAAGTTCCGATCTGATACATGCCAATATCAAAAGGAACCTATATTTTAAGTTTCGTCAAAATCGGATAAGAATTGTGACCTGTAGAGAGTCCACAAACAAATTGTGGACAGACGGACGTCCGAACAAACAGGGGCGACGGCATAATACATCCACATGAAAATGTGGGCATATAAAAATCATAAGAGCAAACCAACCCTACATAGAGCAAAATCTTTCGGTGATACACAAGATAACATGTGACGGTAAATTAAATGTCAAATCACAATTTAATATGAACACAGAACATGCCCAATCTAATGGTGTTATTAGATAAGAAATATTTTGTTTTAATGTTAAGTGTTGAATTGCGAGAATGAGAATGCCCCTTTAAACAAATAAATTTGAAATAGACAATGACAAACAAAATGTCCTGCTAACAATATGTGATGGCGTCCAAATCAATCAAATCAGTTTCTTTCATGATTAGGAAATCACACTTCTAATCAAATATGTTAACATTGATTAATTGCTCTTTTTTTTTTTTTTTTTCTTTTTTTTTTAGAGATTGTTGATTATCAAATCAATTTTTATCACATGTAGAAAGCAGCCTTTAAAATGTTCAAAATCCTCTTCCAGTTGCAGAAAATATGACACAATTCTATGAAATACATGTTGACACAAATTGAGTGCAGCACCATTGTTTATTTTATTGTCAACCACAGTATTGAATGAAATGTTTGCACTGAGAAACACAATGGTTGTTTTGTCCTTTATTGCCGTTAAATGGTCTACTTGCGTATAAGCAAGTTTAATATTATTAACACTATTATGCGTATCACTGTTGTGTTTGAAGTCTCCAAAGCTATAAACACATTCTTGTTTTTCCCATCCATAAGAATTTTCCACATAATTCCACAAAGAACTCCTTCAATGTGTAATCACATTACCGCGGAAGCACATTTTCACATCCAAAGAATCTCCTGCATCACATGTCCATGTACGTAGATTATATATTATATGTACTTATGTTTTCATGTTCACATATAAAAAATTTCATTTCAAAGACACCAAGTTTTCCCCAGGATTCAAAATAAAGGAATATATAAAACTGAAATAGGGTTTTACATCCTATTTTTCTGATCTTTTCGGCAATGAAATGAGATTTAATGTTCTATTGTTCTGCACCGAATGGGCTAATGAAGATGTGCATATGCCATATAGTTTACTATGAAAGAAATTTTTCTTTGACAGAGGCACTACAGCCTACTCTTATATCGAATTGTGACTGTCAAGGGATCTTTTGATGCAGTGAATATGTACACAGGACCTGTTTTTTGCCACATCCGAACGACTTTACGTTGTCATTTGCCAGACCCTCCGTTCTACACCAATAACATGGAGGAATGATGTCCGAAAATTCCCAATGAACTTTCTCGGCGAAAGCAGGAATCGAGCAGGGGACCTCCAGGTTAGTAAACCAATGTCTTACTCACTGAGCCACAGTGGCTCCTGCTTCATTTGGGATAATGAATGAAAGAAATGGGGTTTAACATCCTACTTTTCTGCAATGACAGGGCTATTGAAAACAGACATATGCCATGCAGCATAACATAAAATTCCTTTCCGACAAATGAATTATAAATCCTTTATTCCTGGGAAAAACTGCAAAGAAAAGAAATCAAACACAATCTAATAGATATCATATTTTTATTTCAATTCACACAAAAATAGAGAAATTAACATTTTAATATTTGAACAGAGTTGTATATATACAGGTATGTGTGCAGTACCAGTCAATTAAATAAAATAATTGACACCTGAATAATTGAATTAATTAACAACATGATAATTAGTCTAATTAAAGCACAGGTGATCTAATTATCAAAATAAAACCTTAACATAAAAGGCACAGTCTGTGAAATGAAATATGGTTTAACGTCGTACTTTGCTGCACCGTGGGCTAACGAAGACAGGGATATACCATGCAGTCTGCTATGGAGGAAAATTTTGCGTGGACAGTCTTAAGTGTTTCGGGCTGCCTACTCTAGGTTGAATTACAACTGCCAGGGGTTGTGTTATGCGCACGTCAACATGTACATAGGTTTACCTAGTATCTGGGCTTTCCTGACTACACCACTGACAAAAGGAAGCCAAGCTGAAATCACATGGACCTCCTGGTGAGTCTGCCAGCAACTATTGCTTCTGGATTGGGTGGCCATGCATGCACATGTGATTCTGTGTCAGTTTTGAAATGTAACGAGAAAACTTGACTATCCAAAACGAGAGCAATTTCTGCGTCTGGAGAATTAATTACCTAGTGCATTAAACAGTTGCAATACAATATCATTATTTTAACATTTATTTACCTTTTTAACTTCAAATTGGACAAAAGCTTGAAAATATGCAATAATAGAATTTATCTAAACTCTTTTCTTCAAAATCCACCAAAAATAACCCCTTATAACAACTACCATACATTTACCTTAAAAACTCAACTAGGCCAATATCCCATACAATAATTGTAGCAATAGCTTTTCTTGTCACAATTAAATAAAGATAAAGCTTATCATTATCTATAATGCGGAGATCGCTGAAAAATTAACCAAACCTTAAAATTTATTTTAGTTTTCTAAACCAGAGAAAACAAAAGCTAAATAAAATGCAGTCTGGAAATGAAAAGAAATTGAAGCTTGAATTAAAATTCTAAGCGGTAGACATCCAAAATTTAAATGCAATTGAATGACAGTGTATGATTTAATATTATATACATTATACATCTAAATCTCCATTATACAAGTCATTTAACCATGTGGTCTACAACCAGTTATTAGTTGATTACACAAAAGAAGCCGACTTCAATATATTAGAAATTACCTAAAACGAAAAGCTTGATGCATCATTTAGTGCTATAGGAATCCTTTCCAAACTACAATAATGTGTAAGATTAATCATGGTTCAATTCCTTCAATATTAACTAAGTCATGATAAATCAAACTTTCATTAATCTATGCTGGTCAAGTGTAAAAAAACAGCACCATCTTTTACTGATAACAGAGGAACATAATGAATCAAACTCACAAAATTATCTTGCGTTGATATTATTTTTCTCTTTATAATCAAGCTGAATATTCGTTTATATTAATATATTTTAGGAAAAATGCAAATGACGCAGCAAGCCTTAACGTAAAAGTAACCTAGTTTAATGTCTCAAATATTCTTTTCATATTTTGTTAGAAATACACGAATCTGTGATTAACTTGCTACATATCTTGGTTTGATGGAACTGCTTTGGTTAAATGAATGCCCTGATTGAGCATGATAGAGATTAAATCACATCTCCTGATAGAGCAGACAAAGTGCTGGCCATTCAATATTGGTGAAGATTCTGAAAGATTTCTTTAGTTCTTTGCTAAAACTATATTAAAACTCATTCTGTGATTCTTCTAAAAGAAATTTTTCCGAATCCTCCAAATCCAGTTTACATGTGGGCCACAAGAGAGTAGTAGTTTGCTTTTAATTGAAAAGTGTCAAAGCATTTTGTACTCTAGCTTACCATCATCAGCAGAGTTTCAGTAATTTCTGGTTGGAGACCTCTAATGAAGATTTATTATCTATTATACAGCTTTTTAATGAATATAACTTTCATTTTTTTTTTTGCAGAAGAGAAAATAATAAGAATAGTATATTACATGTAGACAATTCTATATCTTACAATCTGCAAACTGAAAACATTGTTCACAGTTTTTATTTCACCATAATTCAATAATATACATTTAAATACATATACATGTAAACCCATAAAATATAATTTAATCTAGGAATAACAACCAGTTTACCATCGTATTATCAGTTTTACATGTATATTATATACATAAAAAAAATAGATTTCAAATATACAACTGTACCTACTTTTATCTACAAGCCAAGCCAAAATATTACAAATTATAATAATAATAATAAAATCAATCAAGTTATAGAGATGTCTAACTTGTCATCCATTATACAGAATTCTAATAATATATTTACATTTATAACCCTTACATAAACATCTACCTCACCAGGATATCTTCTTTATTCCATGCACAAATACATTAAATGTCTTTCTCAGAAATACCTAAGACTCTTGGTTTTAGAAAAACTTTAATTTGAAAGCAGTGTATAGCAAGCCTAATATCTTGTCATTAGGTTTGATCTATTTTTTGTTTTGAGGTAACAAAATTATAATGCTACTAAACTTTTGAAATTGAAACTGTTAATCATAGTGTCATTGAACTACCGTAGTGCATAAGCTATGCAGAAATCATTCAGGAAACAATTATCTATGATACACCCCAAATGATCACTGACGATGATGTCGCTTGTACTATATTAAATCAAAGCTTGCTATATCTATGTACCCGGTATATACATGTATATTGACTGATATGTCATAATACCTATAAATAGCAAAATAATTTATCTTACCAAGACATTCAACATGCTCATTATAATGATCATAGTGTGGAATATAAAATAATATATAACAGATAAAGTACACTCTAGTTCTTACAAAACTTAATTTGATAATGCCTCAAGAATGGATATTGTTTCCTTTCTCAAAGTATGCCCATTATTGACTCAGAATTTGATGGCACTGACAGAGAATTGAAGTCAAGAGTTATCGTAAATTTAATGATATTTCAATCTTTAATCCACATTCATTAGATTTATTAAACTAGTAACAGCTAAAGAATTTCATGAATTTGAATATTTTGTCTATCTCCAACTTTGACCTCTACCACGTGACCCTCCCCCATATCCACCTCGGGGATTTCCACCTGCTCCACCATAACCACCAGAGTAACCTCCCCTTGGTTTTCCTCTTCCACTGCCTCCATATTGGTCAAAATAACTCTGTACCTTTGCTCGTAATGGAACAGGTTCCCCACTTCCTTGTGGTTGACCGTGGCGTCCACCATACTTCAGTCCATCACTTGAATCATCAGAAGAATAGCTCTTCTGGGGAGGAACAAGAGCCTTTCTGTCTGGTGGCTGGCTAATGGTGGTTGGTTTGGTAGCTGCTGGATAGTCAGAGAACTGTCCACTGTGAGATAATCTTGAATCACTTCCTTCACTGTATTGTCTATCCACTGAACGTTGAGTGGCAATACCACCAGCTCCTGCACTTCCACCTGATAGAAGTTGCATCAAGGCAGCTTTGACACCAGCATTTTTATCAACCGGAGGTGCTGATTGGTCAGTAAATGCCTTCGTTTGACCAAATCCATTCCCGTTACCAGCACTTGAATAATTTCCATTTGCACCATAATTTCCATATCCTGTACTCTCACTTTGTTTATTCTGTAGAGCACTACTTGCCAACATTTGATTTTTAAGATTATCCAGTAGTTGAGTTGTTGTTGGATCAATATTCACATCCAGTCTTTTTGCTATTTGAGCTACACTTAAAGATGTCTGACCCTCCAATAAAGGCATCAGTTGAGCCAGTTGATTTTTCACAAGAGTCGAGTTCACATCTTGCATTGCCATGTCTGTGTTAACATTTCCTAGTTTATTTTTAAAATCCACACTAGAGACAGATGATGCTTTTTCATAATGTCCAACTCTGTCGCCGGTTTGTGCTGGAAATGTCTTATTTTGTTGCCCTGAAGGAGCGGAGCCTCGCAAGGGACTTTTTGAAAAACTGTCGTCACCCCTTTTTAATGCTTCTCTCATCAACTTTTTTCGATTTTTACACCAAAGTTCATGGCAATCTTGATCCTTCGGCAAGCTTTAAGAAATAGAAAATAATTGTTTAATACTTTTGAGTTATTAAAGTATGAACTAAAGTAGGAGCTACTCCTCGCAAGGGACTCTTAGTAAAACTGTCATCACCCCTTTTTAATGCTTCTCTCATCAACTTTTTTCGATTTTTACACCAAAGTTCATGACAATCTTGGTCCTTCGGCAAGCTTTAAGAAACAGAAAATCATTGTTTAATACTATTGTGTAAATGTTATTAATGTAAGCCCCAGAAAACAACATAACTGAATATTTATCTTTACAAGAAAATATTGGCCAATACGGGCTTAAAAAAAATAATGTTCAAATACTTTCGTGAATGTGATAAGCTTGACCCTAAGGCTGTCCAAAATTATGAAGGTCAACATAAATTCCATTCAGATGCGAAACGCCCACTTAGCCAGCAGCTATAACTGCATTGTATCACAACAAGAAAACATAATATTAATAAATTTGTAGTTTTTAACTTTTAGACCAATGGCATCTTTTTATATAGTTATTTGCATTGTAATTGAAAATCAAAATATTTTGGAATCAATAGGAATGTAATAATAGCAGCCATAGTAAAACCAGACTTTAAGATTGGTTATATTCATATCTATGACATCGTTGATGGTTTTTGCATTTAAGGGTGATATGAACAAAAGTTAAGATCTTTTGAAATCCACAAAAATGCTGTATTAGTAACCAAAGCTAAAACTAGCTTTTAAGTTATGTTATCATGGCTACAATGTATCAAAAAGAATGTAACAATGCAGTAAAAGTCAACATTATTAACAATATTACTTACTCTGGGGGTGGGATACGATCAGGGTTAACATCACGTAACCATGGACTAGCCAGTCCCTCTACAGCTGTACATCTTTTTGATGGGTCCAAATCTAACATACGATCCATCAAATCTAATGCTGATTTCGGCATACTGTAAATTCAATAGATTATCAAAAACAAGAACATATATATTTGTGGGAGAAACAAAAAAAAAAACCAACGGGAGGGGAAACTTGTTCAAAATAAAATCAATCTTAACACAGGCCACATAAAATAATTAAAATCTTGTAAAATTAAAAAAATGTTTTTTGAACAATGTTCATGAAGAAAACATTTTGTTATATAATATGTTTGTGAATGTTGTTTGTTTGAGGTGTCCAAAGTGTTGACATCCTAAAAATACACAAAAACAAAATGGTTGTGAAAATAAAACAATTTGTAAATATCACCATACTTACCTGTTTGTAAAAATATTAAATAATCCAAACAATTGCACTAATATATATAAACATAAACAATATGCTGCAAATTAAAGGCACATAAACAATTTACATGATAAATTCAAGAGGCAAGATGTACAATCAATTTGGTATTTAACTGCAACAGGGTATATATTCTTCCTTTGGTGCAGATATTTATCCAGGGGTAAAAACGGTATATGACTGAAACTAGCTACCGGTATGTAGAACTTGATAAAATACATTTCTCAAACATAATTTCAAGCTAACAATTGAATTTATTTTCTTCCTACCTAATCACATTTAATTTTTGTACCGTTTCCTTATGAAAATTATTTTTTTAAGATATAACTATAGGAAGAAAAGGCATAAAACATAATATACTGGAACCAAATCAGAAGCGAGTTTCGGAACGAATGGTACACTTACGCAACATCTAGGAAAAAAGGTAGATTTGGGAAGAATATATACCCGCGAACTGGGAGGGAAAGATAAAGTATTAATACAACAAAAGATAAAACAACCGGTATACTTACAACGAGAACTCTTCCCGTAGTCGACGTCGATATTGGCGTTTAGGTTTAAACGTGTGAAACAAGGGTAGTTTGATAACATCCGGCCAGTTAGCTGGACAAGGTGAACCACATGTTTTACTGATTAATTCCAATTGAGGAAACTCCTGGTTAGCTTGGAAGATGGGTTTTCTCGTAAATAATTCTCCCAAGATGCACCTGTAAATAGAGGTAACACTACTTCAATGGGATCTGTCCGTTATCTCAAAGTTTTAACAGTCTAACAATAAATATTGTTTAAAGATGCACTATCACGAAAGTATATACAAGTCCATTTTTTCCAATAAAATTATGGTAAATTTGGTATGGAAAGACAAAGCTACACAATTTTAATTAAAAAACACTGGATTCCCTAAAAACCAATCATGTGATGCACCAACCATGCGATGCACACAGGACAAAAATGGCAGACTGTCGGTGTTTGGTATGTTATAGCAGTTGTGTGAACAGAGAAGAACTTCGACACCAGCAGACTTTGTGATTAAACAATGTCTAAAGATATGGGCAGAGGATAATCCATTAATTTACCAAGACTTGAATATCTATGGTAAATAGACAGCAAGTAAACAACAAGTACAAGCTTCAAAATTGACAGCGTCAATCAAGTCACATGACAAACTAGACTGTCGAAATTTTTTTTACAAATTGCAATTACACTTTTTTGAGAGGGATACATGTATATCAATGAATGATATTTTGATTTTGTTTTTTTAATTAAATGTTAAAAATCAATTAGCATGGATAAACATGCTATAAATTAGATATTGTCTGAAATACGCAAATGATGATGACGAGCAAAAATGGGACATCCACTCAACAAACACTACCCCATTTTGGAACAAACAAACAATATTTCAATAATTCGATTCTCAATAGGCTCCATAGAAAACTCACGAGGTCGGACAGATGACAATATCCATTGTCACATACAAGCGGGAAAACGAAATCACGCCACTTGAATGAAAGAAATGACTTTGTGACCAAACACCCATCGTCCACCCCCAGTTAAATTTTTACATGAAATAAGACGTCAGAAATTTCTTGAACAATATTCACATTACAATATAAAAGCATAAAAAGATTGTTTTAATTGACAGTTAAACTGTTTGCTGCATGCATTGCTTTAATATTTTCAAATAAGACCTACTGTAAAGAACCAAGAAGTAGTCCAGTCTATTTCATTTAATTTAGGGGAGGTTAAAGTTTAAGATATTTAATATCAAAATTTTTAAGTAAGTTGTAAAATATTTGATATTGTACAAAAAACAAACGACGATCATTAATTTTAAATGGATAAAGATGAGAGAACCCTCATCGTAACGCCGGCAGAAATAAATCTTTCAAGGAACATGTATTCCATATAATTGTGTCGTGTTATTCTCGTTCAGTTACTAAATACCGCTCTAAGTTGTCTGAAAGTTGTTTTACTAATTTGACAATGATATAAACCAACCCTAGACTCCAGACATCAATAGCAGGACCGTATCTTTCTTCTCCTAGTAGAAGTTCTGGTGGTCGGTACCATAATGTGATAACTTTATTAGTATATAGACGATCTTTATCTTCAGCATTATAATACCTAGCTAATCCTAAATCAGCCAATTTAATCTGACCTCTGAAAAAAAAAATACGAGAAAAAACATTTATTTTATACATGTAACTAATTAGAAAAGACACTATATTTAGTAAATTGGTCTTCAGATGTTTGACAGAAATTTAAATGTTGAAAGAAAAGTCCAAAAATTAAAGCTAGTGATGAGTATAGATTGCCTAATCATACATATTATAAACAAATATCCAACTGCTGATTGACTCAATGGGCTTAGTAAGAATTAATAACTGCAAGTAACTGACAACAGTAAGTTTAGGAACAAACAATAACAAATTTATTAACGGACTCAGCACTAAGTTTAGGAATAAACAATAAAAATTTATTAACGGACTCAGCACTAAGTTTAGGAATAAACAATAAAAATTTTATTAATTGACTCAGAACTCATGTATGTTTAGAAATTGACTTGGCTTTAAACACTTAAGTTTCTTAATTGACACAACAGTTAGTCAATAAATTATCTCAGCATTAAAGTTACATTATGGGAGATAAGATAAAGAGATGGCAGTTCTCACTATAATAGTTAAAAACTAGATAGTGTAAAGATAATTTGCTGAAAATTTCAGTCAAATTGATTCACTATTAGCCAAAAAAAAGCGTTAGAATTTTCACATAGTCTCGGTCATCATTACTCAAATCATTAATATAAACAGCATAGTCTCGATTATCCACTTGATTGATTTAATTATCAACCGCCATTAAGCGGCATATACGATTTTAATCTGCCAACATCGAAGGCTAGCCTTGACATAAAGAGTTTATTATGGTCTGGATATGTTAATTAATGTCTAATTGATTATTTAGATAACATCTCAGGCTTAAAGAAAGACTTGTAAAAAGCAGATTTTGCTCTTGCATAATGCTATTTTAAGTTTAGTGGGGTTTATCATCTTACTTCTCTGCACCAAATGGCACAAGGTTAAGTAAATGACCCACCATTAGTTTTCGAAATTGATTCAACACTCAGTTAAGCAACTGATTCAAAACTAAATTTAGAAAATGACTCAACACTAAGCTTAGTGGCCAATGATCAATCCAATTGGTGCGGATTAATAATCGACTCATCATAGAAAGTCTTGTAACAACTGACTCAACATTACGCAAGTTAATGTTATCGATTCCTCAGAATGTCTAGTCATTGATAATTGACAAGTTGATTCAGTGTATGAGTAATTAATAATCCAATGAATAATCAATAAACAATCTATCACTCAGTTTCGTAACTTATAATTAACTTATTCAAACCATAATCAACTCTTGATGCCAACGCTAGCCTGCAATATTTACTGGATTAGGATCTGATTTTCTGCTCAACTTTCATTCATGATTGACTCTAATAATGGATATCAAGACTATGTTTTTCATCGTACAGACTTTAGTAATGATGATCGAGGCTAGATCAAAAATTCAATCGCTACAATCTTGGTTCTGAGTGGATCAATTTTTTTTAGTTCTGAGTCAATTAATAAAATTTTTATTGTTTGTTCCTAAACTTAGTGCCGAGTCAGTCGATAAATTTGATATTTTAGAAATCGATAATCAAGACATCATGAAGGTTTGTAATTCATACAGAAAATATGAGTGGAAGGTCAAGGATTGTAATCCATACAAAGAAAATTTATAGATAAGTGGAAGGTCTCAAAAAGGGAAAAAAGTCCTGACAGAGAAATTGCATACAGCTTATTGACAAGTTAAAAACTTTGCACTCCACAAATGTTCATATCATTTAAGGAATTATTGCTAAAACTATTTTTTTACTTAGAAGTACAAGCAATGATTAGTTTTGTAGAGAACATAATTTGATAAATATATTGGAACTTCAATGTATATTTAATGAATAATAGTCTTGATTCATTAAATTAAATCATTAAATGGTGACCGTCATTTAATTTGTTTAAATCTCTGCCATCCAATGATCTCAAGACTTGATTGTCATGTGAATAAATGTCTAAATAATAATTTCTTTAACTTTTGAATCCAAATTAAAGACCTGCAATAGGCAGATTCAGGTCTTACAAATTACTGCAAAATCTATTTTGTATTCTTAATCAAATGGTATTTCTATGTAAAATGTATGTAAAAGTATGACTCACTTATTGTTGAGCAGAATGTTGGAGCACTTGATGTCTCGATGTAAAAAGTTCATAGTGTGACAGTAATGTAATCCATCCAGTAACTGTTTCATGAAAGAAGCTATATTCTCTTCTCTAAATGCAACAAAACCTGATTCCAATAATCCCATTAAATCGTGATCCATATACTCAAATACTAAATAAAATGCACCTGAAATAAAAAAAGAGCAAAAAAATCGATTTTAATAGAAATTTATTTATTGGTATAAGCGTCCAAGAAAAGTTGGCAACAACAATTGATGGCGAGCGTGAAGCTGCTAATACTTTTTCTTAATGACACCATCAGATAAGTGAATGAAACAAACATTTAGAAATCGCAACTTTTTTCATTTGATCATTAACACATTTAAATGCATTGTTAGCATACAAACAGTTATTTCTTTCAAATTCAAATTTTCTGATATATCCATATCGATATTGCCAAAATGGTTGCAGATATCAATATATCTAAAGAAGGTATTAATTGTCAGCCCTAATGGGTTCACCAACTTACATGGTCTCGAAAGATTGTAAGATAGTAAAAACTTGGATAAAAATTATACAAAACATTTTAAACTTGATTGTTTACCTAAACAAGACTGTATTTGACCAATCATATTGAGAGAAAAAGGGGGAGAGAGAAATGGGGTTTAACGTCCACTCAACACAAACTAGTTAATTTCAGAACTAAATATGTTTTTTTTTTAAAGTCTATTTAGCTTAGGGGTCTTTAGCAGTTGGAGGTAATCAGAGGATTTGATGGGTGACTCTACTCCTTGTCACATACAACCAGCGAATTGGAACCACACCAGTTGACTCAATGATAGGCTTTATGAATATGATACAGCAAATGCTAACCATTTGGTAATTCATCTCCCCGACCTTTCATATTTGGTAGAGCACCAGTAATCATGTGACATTCAAAATGACAATTCCAATTGAAGATACTGGACCCAAGGAAATTCTTATTGAAGGATATTACTTTTATAACTTGGTCAATTTTCCTAAATTTAATATGATTTTTGGAGCTGAAACTTAAACCAGCTGATCAGCTTATTTTTTACATATATGAATCCTTAAAATGGCACCAACATCTTTGTTCCCATGCGACGAGATTCCTGGTTACGACACTATGAACAATGAGATTGGTTTTACTTACCTTTGTCTTTTTTAAAATCCATGGCATCTTGTTTATCTGTAACTATTTCTTTCAGATTTACAATATTTGGATGATTCAGTTGACGTAATATTTTTATTTCTCTGACAGCCGTTATAGGAAAACCTTCTTTCTCATTTTCAAGACGTACTTTCTTCAGGGCAACATAATCATCTGAAAGAATAATGACACAGAATGAATGGCATTTGATCAAAAAGTTTCGCGGTAGGCATGACACTGGTTCACTATGTGATCTGATCACAGACTCGATCCCAGTGCTGGCAAAGAACATTCATCAGGATTTTTCAGCTTGATTTCCCCCATAATAACTGATTCAGTCATTAAAGGTTCTGACAGTTGGAAATAAACAGAAAGGCAGATCGTAAATGAAATGAGGTTTAACGTCCTACTGTTCTAATCTGACTGGGCAAATGAAGACGAGAACAAGACATACAGTGTGCTACAGCTTACTCTTACATCTATTCCAACTGCCAAGGGATCTTTTTACTTGCACTCCAATGTCCACCTGGGACATCAGTTTAATGTTCCATCCGAATGACTGGACAGCTGTCCAGCGCAGAATGTAGTGCACCTATTCCACACGGCACATTGAATTGTAACCATCCGACTGTTCTAACGAAGTCTGGCATATGCCATACAATGTGCAATGAGGGAAATCTTGCTCTGCCGCAGGCACTATGGCCTACTCTTATATATCAAATTCATACACATCTTTCATTCCAATGTATACACGGTACCTCGGTTTGCGATTCATCCGGACAACCCAACAACTGTCCTTGTCAGGCCCTCAGTCCTGCAAGACTGACTAGAGGAAACCACGTCGGAAAATCCTATGCACTTTCTCAGCCAACGCAGGGATCAAACACCCACCCTCCAGGCTAGCTAACCAGCATCTTACCCACTTAGCCCCCCCCGGCTACCATAAATATAAACAACAAAACACCTTTAAGAACTTATAACACAGGGATGTAAAAGAAAATGAACTTACCAGTATATGTATCTCTAGCTTTATAAACTTGACCATAAGTTCCTTCTCCTATAATCTCTAATATCTTAAATACATCCACACTTCTCTCGCCCCAATCTCCCTTACCCTTATCATTATATCGTCTTAATAAACACATCCTGTAGATAAATAAATATAATTTATTAATACTGTAGGCAAATAAATATAAATAGAGATGCATTATGTAAGAGAGAGAGAAAAATGGGGTTTAATGTCCACTTGACACTAACTAGGTCATTTCGGGACTAACATATGGTTTAATATTATTTCAATAATTTGATTGCGCGTAGTGGTCTTTACCAGTGGGAGGAAACCGGAGTTCCCGGAGGAAACCCACGAGGTTGAGAAGGCGCCCCTATCTCCATGCCACATACGCTCACACCAGGGATCGAAACCACAGCCGCAAGCCAGAGGTGACCGGCCAGCTAGAGGTCGAAGCGCGGAACTCTAGACCACTAGGCCATCCCAACCCCCCAGCATCATGTAAGAGCAAAATCTGTTTATTGCTTCAAGTGTTTTATATTATCAAAATTTCAAACAACAATAGTTACTTTGCTCAGAACAAAGTAATTTAACTGAATTTTTTAATATTTTCATATTTTAATATCTATCTTTAAACTATTGTAGAAAGAATGGCAAACTCTTTACATAAATTGTACATAATGCATCTTTAATGTCATGTCACGCTAAGTGTACATTAACAATGTTTCATTAAATATGTTCAACTCCGTCAAAAGTATCCTTCCTTGTCAAGCAGTCATTAGGGCTGGGTATCGATAGTGATTTTTACTATCGATAATCGGCAATGAAATGTCGGTCGATAATCGATAGTATCGAAAACAAACTTATTTTCACGGTCGTCATCAAGACTGGATACAGTGTAAGTTCAAAGTTCAAAACCATACGATAACGAAGTGGCGAAAGATCGTTTGCTCCTGTCTAAGGAGATTTCCTTGGAAAACATTAATAAAACTTGTTATATCACGTATATATACGTCAATCCATGTTGTTTATTATTAAAATAATGCATCCGTGGTTCCGAATGAAGAAATATCGTAAATAATTATGTTAAGGGACCAAACTGAACTTGTTCCGATTCAAAACATTGCGTAAGTGCGCGCGAAAATATCAATATGGCGGACAATTCTGTGTCGTTTCGTGTGCCAATAGAGAACCATTATTCGTATAATATATAAGTAAATCAACAAAAGTTTTGTCGTCCATGTGTGCTATTTATTGTACCGGGTACTCATTACTGAGGCACACGTAGAGAAATAGTGAACTGTACAGACGAATTCTGAAGCTTGCAAAGGGAAATGAATAAATACACATCCGGATATCTCCGATTTAGCGATATTCAACAATAATTTATTTAAAACTAAAGTAACGTTTCAATGAGAGTGAATTGATGAAAACGGCTGTTCAATAGGCAGATACAATTTTTTGTTATGTGTTACATTGATACTAGATAGTAATTAAAGTGAGCGGTGTATTATAATTAACTGAAAGAAAACATTGACATTTCAGACGCAAGAAAAATAGACGAAGAGCGATAATCGATAGTAACCCACCGCTATCGATAGTGCTTTTCTGGGCCGCCCAATCGATACTATCGATTTATATCGATATTTTACCCAGCCCTAGCAGTCATGAATGGTTGATTTCAGTCATTTCTAGTACACGCTATGTATACTTTCTCAAATTACACAGTACCAGATCTAGACAGTGTATGACATTAAGAACATTTTGTTCATATTAAATAATATGGAAGTTATATACTCTACCTAGGACGTTTAATTTTTGGTTGATCTTTCTTATCACCATCCAAATCTTGAATATATTCTTGTTCATCATCAAACTCTGGATCATCAACATTAGGAGGCATTGGTAGATCAGTTATTCTTCGTCTTCGTGGAGATGGTTCTCTTGATCTAGAACGATCACTAAAAAATCAAATCAAAATTAATAAGTTATTTTAAAATATATTGATGGCTATTAAACCACTATAAGCAACAAATGAATGAAGTTTTTAACATGAACAATGTCAATTTATTTCCTTTGGACCACACCACTGATAGGAGGCTGACAGTAGATGAACTATGTCAATCTATTTCCTTTGGCAAACAACATATGAATATTTATTTGCTTAAAAACATGGCGATTATTGCCCATATATTATTATAAATTAGTGTACTTCCATCAGTACATGTTTTAGTGTATTGCTCAGTCCAGTTACTAAATGCCTCTACAGAATTAGGATTATATAGACTCTATGCTTCCTCTTTGTTTCGCTCAATTGTGGACTACTAAATAATCAATCGGAGTACATCTTAACAAGGACTAAGCCACGAAAAATAAGATAACATCCAAAAAATGAAAATAATAGTACATTAAATATATAAGATAGGTTGCCAGGCAATGAAACATACGTCCACAGCAGCTAAACCGTCCGGGTACTCAACAAGGGTTGTCGCATATTTTTACTTTTATTGGTAATGAAACATTTGTAATACACTAAAATCTGATTAAGAGTAACAACTCATTATGTAATTATCAGAAAATCATTAGAGTTTGTTTGCTTTTTATAAAAGTTTTGCCCCACGCTAACAATTAGTATAGGAAACATTTAATATCATGGATTTAGCTGTTCAGTTATCAAAATTCATTGAAAATCAAAACTTGAAAATCAATAGGCTTCTTCGTCTCATGACCTTAAACAGTGTGTGTAAATTTAAAGTCAATCGGATATTAACTTTGGTCTCTGAAGCGTCCACAGGATTTTTTGAAGTGATCAAGGGCCATATCTCTGGTAGTTATTATCGGAAATCGCTGAAAAACAATAGGCTTCTTCGTCTCATGACCTTAAACACTGTGTAGAAATTTAAAGTCAATCGGATATTAACTTTAGCCTGTAGAGCGTCCACAAGCAATTGTGGAAGCCGGACCGACGGCTGCAACGACAATATATGGGCGTATAAAAAACTGCCATGCAATTTTGCCATTTGAGTTTCACTAGGGTCGCCATTCCACCCAGCCCTCCTCCCCCACTAAATAAAACGATATATTACCTATAAGGACTAGAGCTGCTTTCAGGAGTAACTTGTGGTAAAGGTAGAGGTTTTCTAGCAGGTGGAGGAGACCGTCTTATATCTTCGTTACTATCAGGTCTAACATTAACATGGCGCTCCACTTTTCTCTCTTCATATTCATTCCTCCTATCATTACTTCTATCATCATTTCTCCTTTCCTCGTTCCTCCGCTCATCAATTCGTCTGTCTTCAATATGTCGTTCTTCAATTCGTCTCTCCTCCAAACGCCTATCCTCTATCCGTCTTTCCTCTAACCGCCTCTCTTCTATCCGTCTCTCTTCTAACCGCCTCTCTTCTATTCGCCTATCCTCGATGACACGTTCTTGACTATTATTGTTTTGCACTTGAACACTAATCCTCTCTTTTATAGACTCTTTCACTAGAATACGTGGCGGAGAAGGGGAGATAACTATTGGATCACGAGATGAATGTTTATCATTAACAGTTTCTTTGTATGGCCGTTTATTATCTTGTAAACGATCATTGCGTAAGGCGCGTGCTCGTTTATGTTTGCTGATTTCTGCTGCCAAACTCGATGCATATTTGACAGTTGATTGACTAATCGAAGAGTTTCTATTAGTCGTGGATCTTCTTGCCGGTTCTGGAGATAGACTGGGCGAGATTGAATAACGGCTGGAATGTGCATACTTGTTGCGAGATCTGGAACGACTTCTACGATTGGAATATTTCTCTCTATTTACAGGCGATTCATATCGATTTCTGTTTCTTTTACTGTGGAAAGACAAAAATAAAATTTATTATTAATTATTAATATTAGTCAGTGTTGATGTTTCTAGGGGTTTACCCACAGTTCCATGCAGAGCACACAAAAAGCTCGTCGCAACAGAACTTTCCATTGCCTAATCCATCACATCAACTAGAACATGGGTTTATTATAACAACTCTTCCAGATTCCAGTCTATTAATGACAAGTAAAGCAAAATTTCGAACCGTTAAAAATAAAATACCAAGTACGAACAATCCAATCCATAAGAAAGAATTCAAAGTCCTAAAAAACGTTATACGCAAAATAGTGTAATCAGCAAATGGACTGCTTCCCGTGTACAAAATACACAACAAACAAGAGTAAGCCCGATGGTTATGCACCTGGAAGAGACTTGTGTTAAGATTCCTGTTCTATGCTTACCACACATGTTTCGTTTTCAACTGTTGAATAATTATTAAACGAAAAATAATTTATTCAGGAAAGTTTCTGTCAATGTTTGAATTAAATATGGAAATGATCAAGAAGCGATGATCATTTCTGTGGTAACCATAAACATCAAAATATTTTGCCAGGCAACGAAACATACGCCCACACAGCAGCTAAATCGTCCGGGCAGTCAACAAGAGTTGTCGCATATTAAGTAATTATCAGAAAATCATTAGAATTTGTTTGGTTTTTATAAAGTTCTGCCCCATGCTAACGTTAAGTATACGAATCATTTAATATTATGGAATTAGCTGTCACCTCCACTGGATACGAAACATTTATTATCATGGCGATTTTTCGTACAATCAGGGGCTATAATTCAGGAAGTTACGATCAGATATGTCCAAATATCGACAGGAACCAGATCTTTGAGTTATGAACATGCATTTCAAGTTCGACCAAAATCGAATTAAAATTGTGACCTCTACAGGGTCCACAGCCTTGATATACCATATTTTTACACTATTCGTGTAAAAGTGGCGGCCATTTTGTTCAGCAATTTTGGGCCGATGTTCACGAAATTCAAACTGAAAATTCATTACAGTGTAACAGTGATATAATCAACTCCACACGGTCCACAAGATAATAAAGGCGATTTTCTGTATAATCAGAGGCCATAATTCAGGAAGTTACAATCCGATATGCGCAAATATCGCAAGGAACCAAGATCTTTAGGTTATAAAAATGTATTTCAAGTTTCATCAAAATCGAATTAAAATTGTGACCTCTATAGGGTCCACAACATTGATATACCATATTTTTACACCATCCCGTACAAACGGCGCCGTCATTTTGTTTGTCAATTTTGGTCCGATTTTCATGAAATTCAAACTCAACCTAGATTACCCTGTAACGGTGATATAATCAAACGTTTTTTTTTTTTTAAATCAGGTAATAATTGTTACCTCCAGAGGGACCACAAGGTGATAAAGGCGATTTTTTCGTACAATCAGGGGCCATTATTCAGGAAGTTACAATCAGATATGCGCAAATATCGAAAGGAACCAAGATCTTTATGTTATAAACATGTATTTCAAGTTTCATCAAAATCGGTTCAAAATTGTGACCTCTATAATAGGGTCCACAACCTTGATATAACATATTTTCACACTATTCGTGTACAAACAGCGGCCATTTTGTCTGTCAATTTTCGTCTGATTTTCACGAAATTCAACATCATCCTTTATTACCATGTAATGGTGATATAATCAAACGTTTTTTTAAATCGGATAATAATTTTGACTTCCAGAGGGGCCACAAGCTAAAAAAAAAAAGCAATTTTTCGGCCAATCACAGGACATAATTCAGGAAGTTACGATCAGATGGGCGCAAATATAGAAAGGACCCAAGATCTTTGGGTTATCAACATACATGTCAAGTTTCATCGAAATCGGTTCGAAATTGTGACCTCTACGGCTCTACACTGTTCACAAGCTAAAAACGTGATTTTTCGTACAATCAGGTGCCATAACCCTTGAAGTTACAGTCCGATACATGCCAATAAATATCGAAAGGAACCGAGATCTTAGGGTGATAAACCTATATTTTAAGTTTCATTGAAATCGGATAAAAATTGTGACCTGTAGACTGTTCACAAACAATTGTGGACGGACGGACGGACAGGGGTGACAACAATATATGTCCACATAAAAATGTGGGCGCATAAAAATGGATTAGTAACCATAGAGCTCAAGAAAGAAATAAATTAAGTGAAGTGTGCTTTAAATTCTAGCCTGGCAAGATATAAATTGCCTACTGTGTGAACCTTTATAATTCACAAACGGATTCCTTAGATTGTGAACAAACTACATAAACAATAATAGTTATTTAATGCTTAAATATTACCTCTGGTTCAATAAAATCCATTGGGCAATTCAATAATCCAACAAATAAAACAGTTCTGTATCGAAAAGTCAAGTTTCATCAAAACATGGCACAAATCGTGATACGGGCTATTTTCACAAAAATGTACAAATAACAGAAAAAAATGGTTTACCCAATATACGATATAAAATTTTCATAACCGTCCAAAAAACTTATATATTTTACATCAGCATGGAAATCCCTTCTTTGGGAAAATATTTTGACAAGGTTATTAATCAAAATAAAATCAGAATATCAAATTAGGGCCTACATGTATGTGGTCAAAATGTCCATTCCATTAGGTGGTAAAACTTCTCATTCAAACATTTATTTAGACAACTAGAGCCAAATTAATGATTTTAAATTTTTGTCTTTTCTGTTATGTCTTTACGGTTTACATGGTCTTTTACATGGTAATAAGTGAAAAGACATTCTTACAAATTTGATTTTTTGCGACATTTTTGTTATTTGTAAGAGAGAGAGAAAGAGAGAAATGGGGTTTAACTTTAACGTGAACTCGACACAAACTAGGTCATTTTGGGAGTAACATATTATGGTTTCATTTTATTTCCTTAGCAGTGGGAGGAAACTGGAGTGCCCGGAGGAAACCCACGAGGTCGAGAAGGCGTATTTGTAAGAGTCCTGCATGACTATTTCATATACATCCTCTTGAGCTATAAGCCTAAAGAATACTGTGAAAATTACCATAAAAATTCATAATTACTTTTCAAAATTTGTCTTTACCTTTATCTGTACGTTTTTGTGAAAATAACCCATACACAAAACCAACGCAAAATGTTAAAGGGGTAAAGTTGGACAAATTTTGATAGTTACAGTTTGTTGCCAAAAGAAAGTGTGAGCATTTCGATCATGAATTTGAGTTACGGCACCAAAAGAAAATCGTAAGAGATACTTTTTCACGTTATTTTGCCAATATGATAGAGAAAAGTCATAATTTTAGTGGAACTTGCTTTTCAATATTATAGTTATATAAATGCTACTTTGTACAATTGAATTTTATATCATTGGAAAGAACACAGCAATGTGTACATTTTTGTAACAGAGTATTTTTATGTATAGAAAATATTCTTTTAATTATTTGCAATTTTGTAGAGGGTATTAGGATTAACAATAATCCTCTAATTGGCTTAGGGAGATGGGCCCTTCTGATTTAATGAGCTAAGGGGTAGGGTAGCTAATCTTTTAATTGGCTCAGGGTTAAAAGAGCTGAATAAACCTCCAATTAGCCAATTAAAGACAAAATAGCAATGAAATGAAATGGGGTTTAGCGACAGCGTCCTACTGTTTTGCTCCAAACAGGGATAATGAATATGGGTATAAGCCAAACAGTGTGCCATGAAGCAGAATTTTGCACGGACAGCGGCACTACAGACTCCTCTTTATATCGAATTCAAACTGTTATAGGATCTTTTAGGTGCACGCCAATGTGGACACGGGATCATCGGTTTTCCGTCCCCTCTGAACGACTAGACAGCTGTCCTTGTCAGGCTCTCCATCCTGCATCACTGATAGGGGGGAACCACACCAGAAAATCTGGATGAACTTTCTCGTCAAATGCAGGGATCAAACACCTGACCTCCAGGATAGCCAGTCTAGAATCTTACTCACTTGGCCACTATAAACCCATTTGCTCTTATAACTTAATGATAATGGAAAACAATAGGTGTATCTTTTTAAAAATGCATTGCACAATCATTTTCCAGGGTGTCAAATAGTTTTCAACCATTTATGAGGAAAACAAGTCTGAAACAGTGATATAAATGTTATTGCTGGTAATTTATTTTTAACAGCCGATGTGATAGAAAAGCTTAAGAAGTTACGAGAAAGGATGATAGACAGACTATACATGTACATTCAGCAGTTAGAGGGAAAATATAAAGGAAATACAGAGTGACGGACCAGACTAGAACAGAAATGCAGTTGGCAAAATGAAGACCAAAAGCTATGCAAATTAAAACTATGCTCAACAGCAAATCTCAAGAAAATTTAAAACTGGTTTAAGAAATATTGCGTAGCCTGGGGTACAGTTTTAACTGAGATGATAATGGTATTCCATCTAGTTGAAAGACAAACAAAAACCTGAAAAAAGGTCAGGATACAAAAGTGATACATGTACCTTAGTGATACATGTTCAAGAAATACAAATCTCAAAACAGTAACCATTCAGTGCAAGTTGTATGCTAAGAACACTGAAATGTGCATTATCTCCACAATCCTGGTTTTCTAAAAACTAATACCAGTAATTCAAACAATATTGTATCTTATGTGTGTTCAAAAACAAACTACATGTATATGTATGTATTATACACAGGCACTTAAAGGGATTAAAATAAATTATAATAAAACTTCTTACCACTGCTTAATAAATACAAGAAGGTAAGTCACTACGCCATCTTTGTTTTGACTGATTTACCATGAATCGTCTGAATTCATCTCACAATACTCACTAGTTCTAACACTTCATGTCATTTTTATTGCTAATGAGACTTTATTTGATTATTATTCACCTTCCGATGTAATTAAATTGGTCATTTAACACTGTTATTGATAACAAATCAAACTTGAACCGCTATCATTTATCGACAATCAACTTCCCGAGACCGGAAGTAATCCGAAAATAGGTCAAAAGAAGTCTGTATCACCCAGTTCCTTTATAAACCTATCATTACTCTATATGTGCATAGGAACTGGGTGATCGAGTCTCGCTCAACAGCGACCTTCAAACTTACGAAGCGAGGCCGCTGTTGGGCGAGACTTGATCACCCAGTTCCTATGCACATATCGAGTAATGATAGGTTTATAAAGGGACTGAGTGATACAGACTTCTTTTGACCTTATTTCGGGTTTCTTCCGGGCTCAGGAAGTTGAATATCGGTAAATGATAGCTTTTTAAGTTTGATTTGTTATTAATAACGCTGTAAAAGGACCAATTTAATTACATCGGAAGGTGAATAATGATCAAATAAAGTCTCGTTGGCAATAAAAATGACATGAAGTGTCAGAACTAGTGAGTATTGTGAGATGACACCAGACAATATATCATAAAAAAAGTCAGAACAAAGATGGCGTCTGCCATCCCTTTATCATATAGTTATAGTTATAGTCAAGCAGTAGTAAGAAGTTTTATTTTAATCCCTTCAAGTCCCTGTGGTATTATACTCATATGGAAAAGCTGAATAATTATTCTATGGCGAAGTCTGAGAATAATTTGGATGATGAGGTCTCATATGAATAATGGCAGACCACTCAAGAAGATGAAATTCAAGAAAGATACATGCATGAGTCAGCTGATGCCTCACAACCAGTATCGAATTCAACATCAATGCTGAGATGAAAGTGATGAAAGAGGCCTTAAAACTAGACGAGTGCATCCTTCAGGTGGACTTCAGTGAGAATTACTGTTGTAAAGCAGCACAAGAGGAGGTACTTTGGACGGGCTATGCACTTTGGTGCCAGCAAGGAGTTCTTCACACAAATCTCTAAGGAGAGAGTGTTATTGCACAATGAGTGAAGATCGTTGGTATTCTCCTGCAGCAGTTTGGGCATTTTTGCATCTACAAATGTAGTATTGTTGGACTCGAAATCAGTGGGTATTACTATTAAGATAATTCATTTTGTGTTTGATGCACCAACTACTCTGTACAGAAATAAGAAGAATTTTCTTTATTTTTCTACACTAGTACTCGACTTCCATACAAAAAGTATTAGAGAAGGTTTTCTAGAACTTGTTTGAGTCTTCACATGACAAAGGACCAGATAGAACAGTACATGCAGCGAAAATATTTTGAATAAGCATTGACAAATTAAATGAAAGCCTAAAATAAACATTAGTATTCAACATTAAGTTATCTCTTCTGATATTGATGATTAACAATGATATTTAATGCCTGTATTATGAGTCTACAGTAGATGTACATGTTACATATTGTAGACATATGCACATGTATATGTACATGTACCAGTACAATGCTGTACAGTGTATATTGGGCCTCCAGTTGAAACAGCAAGAGAAAGTTGTGCATGTGTCTCCCTCATATTTGCGTTTAACGTCTGCTTCCACTAAGGTGATATCACAAAGAAATGAAGGGCACAGGGGAAAAAACGTTTCAAATCACTTTTTTCAACAAACCCCAGTTAATGGCACCATCTGTTAGCAAACTGTATAAGCTTTCAATTTAAGGTAAAACGATCAGAGTCACATTGAACCAAAGCCCTTAAGAAATAACATCCTGGATGTTCAGAGCAGTCTGCCACAACCCCAGGAAAACTGCTTTGCAAGCTTTTTTAGAGTTGATTGTAGAGCTGGGCGATATACATAGAAACAGATATCACGATATTTTCAAAAAATATCGCGATATAATCACTATATCGCAATATTTTATAAAAGGTCAATACTTTCAGTTTATCACTTTTTAAATGTATATAAACATGCGTAAAAAGTTGGAAATACCCCTCAATATTATATTTAATAAAGATAGGCTGGCACTGCCAGGCAGGATACGCCCACATTTTCGAGAGATGGACAGAGAACAAGCAATACCGATTGGGAGCAGCCATTTAGTTGGTCAGTTCCAGTCTGATATTAATGAAATTCGAAACCGACAATGATTATGGTGTGACGGTACACAACCCAGAAATGTGACTTTTCATCAAAATCGGATAAGAATTGAGTCCACAACCATGATATACCATATTTTTACACTATTCGCGTACAAACGGCGACCATTTCGTCCGGCAATTTTGGTACGATTTTCACGAAATTGTAACTCAACCTTCCTCATCAAAATCGAATTAAAATTGTGACCTATACAGGGTCCACAACCATGATATATCATTTTTTAACAGTATTCGCGTACAAACGGCGGCCATTTTGTCTGTCAATTTTGGTCCGATTTTCACGAAATTCAAACTCAACCTTCCTTACAGTGTAATGGTGATATAATCAAACGTTTTTTTAAATTGGATAATAATTGTGACCTCCAGAGGGACCACAAGCTAAAGAAAGGGGGATTTTGCGTATAACCAGGGGCCATAATTCAGGAAGTTACGATCCGATATGCGCAAATATCGAAAAGAACCAAGATCTTTGGGTTATAACCATGAATTTCAAGTTTCATCAAAATTGAATTAAAATTGTGACCTTTACAGGTTCCACAACCTTGATATACCATTTTTTAACAGTATTCGCGTACAAACGGCGGCCATTTTGTATGGCAATTTTGGTCTGATTTTCCCGAAATTCGAACTCAACCTTCCTTACGGTGTAACGGTAATATAATCAAACGTTTTTTTTAAATCGGATAATAATTGTGACCTCCAAACTAAAAAAAAAGGCGATTTTGCGTATAATCAGGGGCCATAATTCAGAAAGTTATGATCTGATATGCGCAAATATCGAAAGGAAGCAAGATCTTTGGGTTATAACCATGAATTTCAAGTTTCATCAAAATCGAATCAAAATTGTGACCTCCACAGGGTCCACAACCTTGATATACCATTTTTTAACAGTATTTGCGTACAAACGGTGGCCATTTTGTATGGCAATTTTCGTCCAATTTTCCCGAAATTCGAATTCAACCTTCCTTAGGGTGCAACAGTGATATAATCAAACGGTTTTTTAAATCGAATAATAATTGTGACCTCCAAGCTAAAAAAAAGGCGATTTTGCGTATAATCAGGGGCCATAATTCAAAAAGTTACGATCCGATATGCGCAAATATCGAAAGGAAGCAAGATCTTTGGGTTATAACCATGAATTTTAAGTTTCATCAAAATCAAATCAAAATTGTGACCTCCACAGGGTCCACAACCATATACAATTTTTTAACAGTATTCACGTACAAACGGCGGCCATTTTGTATGGCAATTTTCGTCCGATTTTCATGAAATTCGAACTCAACATTCCTTAGGGTGTAACGGTGATATAATCAAACGGTTTTTTAAATCGAATAATAATTGTGACCTCCAGAGGGACCACAAGCTAAAAAGGGTGATTTTTCGGACAATCAGGGGCCATAATTCAGGAAATTACATTCCGATAGTCGCAAATATCGAAAGGAACCAAGATCTTTAGGTTACAAACATGCATGTCAAGTTTCATCAAAATTGGTTCAAAATTGTGACCTCTATAGGGTCCACAAGCTAAAAACGTGATTTTTCGTACAATCAGGGGCCATAATCCATGAAGTTTTGATCCGATACATGCCATTATCGAAAGCAGCCGAGATCTTTTGGGGATAAACCTATATTTCAAGTTTCGTCAAAATCGGATAAGAATTGTGACCTGTAGAGAGTCCACAAACAAATTGTGGACGGACGGACGGACGTCCGGACGGACGGACGTCCGGACGGACAGGGGCGACGACATAATACGTCCACATGAAAATGTGGGCGTATAAAAAGCCAATACTTTCAGTTTATCACATTTTAAATGTAAATATACATGCATAAAAAGTTGGAAATACCCCTCAATATTATTGTTTCTAATCAATATTATTTTTAGCATACAATACCAATTCCAAATTAACAAAACATTAATTCGAGCTGGTACAAACACAGATCTAGATAGCCATGAAAACTTGTTAAAGTTGTTGTTTATTACAATTTTGATATTCAAAATATCAATTATATTTTATTAAAATTAAAAATATTTCGAATGAAGGAGGCCCAAACAACAAAAAACAAAGTTTGTGTTCTTTCGGCCGAGCATATTTTTTAGTTGTTATGGGTACGATTGGACTTTGTTTACCTGTATAAACTATTTCTTTCCCATTCAAGAGTATACCTTCTTCAAAATGCATAATTAAACAATACAAGGATACTAAATTAAACTATAAAACATAAGTACTATGCCAAAAAGTGACCATTGATTTCGTCAAATATTTTTTCCCGGATCACGACCTCCATTGGCATGACACTGAATGATAATCAGTCTACCGGAACTCTCAATGTAATTGGCATTATTTATATTTCTGCTTTATTAAAATTTAATTCAATCTTAAAATCTGTGATCTCTTTCGAAAATCAAAGTATCGGTCTTCACAATTCGTCAAGATGTATAGAAATTGATCAGAAACAGGGATAATTCTAACGGGTGGAAAGGTGAGCGAGAAGTCATGTGACGTAAACAAGCTCCGTATCGGCATTTGCAAACTTTGTGGAATGAATACTCTGGAGTTTATAGCAGTATTCTTTCATGATTAAGCAATAAAATATAGTAAATAACATAAAAAAGAAAACATTTTGTTCAATATTTATGTTAAATATTATCCAGGAAAATCAAAACCACGATATATCGCGGTATGTTCGGTTTTTCAATATTTTTCTGAAGACGGTATTTTTCACGGTTTTTATTTCTGTGACGGTTTTATATCGAAATATCGAAATATCGCCCAGCTCTAGTTGATGGGGCTGGTTACTAGCAATCCCACAGAGGGCATGTGGCATTCTAAAGGGGTATAGCCGGTCTCACCATGAAAACTGTTATTTTGACTAAGTTCAAGAAAATATGGATTTCGTCATGCGTTTGGGCAAACCCAATGTAGCTGTTGTGGGGGTGGTTTAATTTTGATAGATAGTTTGTCAACCACGTGATGCAATCTAAACAAAGCTGGATCATTATTAAATATTAACATTTGAGTAACGTAAATTAAATATCAACTAAAGGCAATTACATAGGAGATTTATACGCTACTTAAACCATTGATCACCAGTCTATTAAAATTTTTTCACAAAGAAAATATTGATCACTGATTGCACAGATACTCCTAAAAATAAAGATTTCCTCCCTATCTTATTATGTAATAAATAATTTAATAGGGATCACTGTATTGTCAATTTGAGGACATTCTTTAGATCAAATAGTAACCACTTCAATAACATCTGTAAGCATGTTGCAGCAGCCCTCAAACTGTCTATTGGGTAAGTTTATAATGCTTACCATAAAACCAGTTTTTTACGATAACCGGTATGTTACAGGTTTTATACTGATAAATTTTAATGTGTACCGGTATGTACAATATCTTTCCATCAATCCATGGGAACGGCAAGAAATGGTAACATAAAATCACAAACGACAAGAAAATTAACTGCTACTTTATCTTTCCATTCACGACAATGGCTAAGGAGTGTCAAGTGAATCGAACGATATATTTGAAGAATATTGTCGAAATATATTATTCAAATAATCAACATTTCTATAATAATGATAATGTTGAGGAAATCTAATGTTATTTCTGACATTTTTGAAAAACAAAATGGCAGCAAATAATTCCTGATGCATCGATGCAAGAATCGATGTTTGCGTTTGATGCATCGATGCACAAAATTTTACTTGATATCAGCACTAAAAATTAACGAAAACCTTTTCCATTTGCCATGTTGTCACCCCCTTATCTGGAAAGTGATGTAATAGACTTTCAATTTGGCGGGTGTCCCAAGGTCTGGGCTAGCGACTTTGCATACCCTACCTGGCTGAAGTGGGAGTACTTACCACACAAGCATACAATGCAAGTTTTGATAGATATCATAGCATTTACAGCTATTTAAAAGTTGTAACCGCCACCCCTTTTCGTAAGCTTACATACATTACAAACACACAATTTTTACACCTTTTGTTTTGTTGACTGTATTACATCTTACCTATTGCCTAAACTTGGACTTCTCCCTCGCTCACGTCTTTTAACATGTAAAGGACTTCGCGACCGAGAGCGATATCGTTTACTATTACGTGGTGGACTGGGAGATAATGCACGAGGGCCTGAACTGTATGCCTTTGGTAAATCGGCATACGCCCTGGGTGGTTCAGCTGGCATCCTTGAATTAGAGGATGAGTATTGTTTTTCTATTTCTGGCGAATACTGTCTTCTTTTACTAGATTTCTGTCTTTTTGAAGATATATCATTTCTGTATGGACTAGGGTCACGTAAATTAGGTGAATTACTTAAACTTCTCGCATTCGCATAGCTCCTAATCAAAGTGGCTGGTGATATGCTGCGTCGATTTTTGTTTTTTCCACCCACACGACTAGGCCCGGTTCGACTGGACGGCGACCGAGCGGGTTCACGTTGAATAACTTTGTCTGCGATATCAGAATCACTACTGATATCATCATAAGCCTGCACAAGAGATTTTCCAGGGTTATCCATGTTCGGTCTCTCTCGTTCACGTTCTCTTGATCGTGTCTTATGGCTCTTCTGTTTCTTTGATTTTCTTCTTCGATTCGATGAATGTGATCCATCGCGAGAACTTTCTCTTGGCACTTGAACATCCTGTGGCTGTCCTGATCCAGGAATTAAATGGGCATAGGATCTAGCATCAAACTCATCCCCATAAAAAGTGTGTTCTGACTCTCTTTTCCTGCTCGACGAATTCGAGTGACGATGCTTTGGCATAATTTATGACACAGCAAACAGTAAACAAACTGTCTGCTCAACAAACACTTCTCAGAAGTGATCAATTAATTGATTACCACAAGGGCGAACTCTGACATGTATTCTTTTTGTAATAAATAACCGTTGCACTGTCGTTTTAACGAGTTGTCTCCGTGTCTAGCCATCAGTTATTGCTATTTTTGCCACATAAACCAGACGAACATAAATACTTCCCGTTAGCCTAAGTAAGACAAGTTATGACTTTAGATCCGATGTTAACATCACAAATAAATATCCATTTACAACATATGAAGTTGTTTTTGTTCGGATTGCACAATAAACAAGAGATATTAAATAGATTACATCACAATATTGTACTTTCTGATAGCCATTTCCACCGCTAACATCGCTCGGTCAATGGCTTCCGGTAAAATAATTCATGGCATAAAACTGTGACGTAGTGCACAAGTGGTCGTTCAGGATAACGGAGATACCAGGTTATTTTTCTATTTCAAGGGAATTTTTGTTATCAATTTAACATTAATGTCCCCCTATAAACTGTTGATAACTAATGTATTCTTATCCGCCCTGCCACCCCACGATATAATAAGAAATAGTCTATTTTCAAACGTAACCTTTAGATAGCAATACTTAAATTTGTAGTCTAGGTCATGCAGACATACAACATACGGACATAATGTGCACACTGGGAAATCGAGTATTTGTCTTCTTTTTTTTTTATTAATAATAAAACTAAATGTATTCATCAGCTTATTAACTTCTGAAAATCCTTCTTTCATCTTGTATTAAAAAAATTAAGAGAAAAAAAATATTTCATTGTCAATGCATAATTTTTTATCTGCTAATCTAATCATTTGGATGGTACCAAACAACACATAATTTTGTCCAACTGTCATAGCCAAGGGCAAGGGTTCTTTAATCTTATACTTTTACATGCAAGGAAGCAACTCAAGCAAGCACGAGTAGAACTACTCAACTATGCCTAGACAGGATTTTCTGGTTAATGAGCCAGCTCAATCATTCCTCACAGGGGGTTCCTGTGGCTCAGTGAGTAAGACACTGGCTCGCTAGCCTGGAGGTTGAGTGTTTGATTCCTGCATTGGCCAAGAAAGTTTTTCCAGATGTCAGTGATGCAGGATGTACGACCTGACAAGGACAGTTGCGTAGAGGTTCGGATGGATCAAAAAAAAGAGGTCCTGTGCCCACATTAGTGTGTATGTAAAATAGACCTTAAGGGACAGTTGGAATTCGATATAAGAGTAGGCAATAGTGCCACTGTCCGTGCGAAATTTCCCTCATAGCAATCATTCTGTAAGGTGTATGCCCGTCTTCATCAACCCAGTTCTGATCAAAAAAAATGAGTACGACATATTTCATTTCATTTAAGGTGTAAATTTCTGACAGAAATAACAATATCGGGTCTGTGTACATTTCAGAATGCTGTTATGTGATTTAATGTCTGCTGTCCTTTGTTCTGCAAAAAAAGGATCAAATATTGCTACAATCATCCGATCTAATGATGCTTTACTACAATTACTGGTTCAGGAAAAGAAAGGAGAGCAAAAGAATGAGAGGTTTCTTCAAGATTTCAAGACACTAGCTGATGTGTTAATACAAGAAATGGTCAGACATGATTTAAGTGAAAAGGTATTAGATGTAGTTATATTTATGTTTTATCAGTAATAGGTGAAATGTGACAGGTTGATCGTGCTATGATTCAAGAGTAATCTACGCACTAGATCTTGGGTGCTGGCAACCATTTAGGTTAAATGTGCCAAATTTATTTTGTTGTTTGTGGATCAGCCATTACAAATTACTTCCTCGTTGTATTGTGGGAAGAGAGAGAGACATGGGGTTTAATGTGAACTGAACACAACTAGGTCATTTCGGGACTAACATATGGTTTAATTTTATGTAAATAATTTTGTTGTGCATAGGGGTCTTTAGCAGTGGGGGAGAAACCAGAGAAAACCCACGAGATTGGACAGGCGACCCTACTCCTTGTCAAGTACAACCGGGAATTCGAAACCGTGCCAGTTGAGTCCGATGACAGGCTTTATGATACATCATGCACGTGCTAACTATTCAGCCATCTAACCCCAACCCCCCTTGTTTTTGTTTATGGCGTCTTCATTAGCCCAGTTTAGAGGCAGAACAGTAGGACGTTAAATACCATTTCATTTCATTTCATTTTCTCTTCGTTTATACCAAATGGCACACGACACCAAGTAATAATACAACTCTTGTACGGTACTAATTATAAAATGTTAATTGTGCATCAAATATTTGATATTAGGATCTCATATTTTCACGGCAAGATAACAACATTAATATTGATTAGAATTGACCAATATTAAATTCTAATTTGTGTTTCTAATTTCAAATAGTATAGAAAATGTTGAGTTAGAGGTTTAGCTTGTTTAAATTATTTGAATAATGGAGAACGTTCCTTAGCCTGTTTTTTATTTGAATAACAGAGAACGTTCCTTAACGATTCCAGCCTGGTTGACCCTGGTGCAGGTAGGAAATCCTTGTAAGGAAAAGTACCTAGTTTTTCAGATGGGAAGAAAACCCAAGGCATGGTGTAACCCTGTTTCCGTGAGGGGGGGGGGAGTCTATGGCCAAATGGGTAGCTCATTGTATCATAAAGTCTGACATTTAGCCATCTAGCGTGGTGTTTGAATCCATGTGTGTACATGACAAGGAGTAGGGTCGCTTGTCCAACCTCATGGGTTTTCTCCAGGTCATCCGGTCCCCCCCCCCCAAGCAAATTATTGAAATAAAAATTGAACCATATTTTAGCCCCCAAATGGCCTGGTTTGTGTTAAGTGGACGTTAAACCCCATTTCTCTCCCCTCACCCTCTCTCTCCCGTCTTCATTAGCCCTCTTGGTGCTGGAAAGTAAAAAAATAGACACAAGGCAAGGTATCAATGTTTGCATGTGATGAATGCTCTTTCATACATACACAGTAACAGTAATTAATATGCTCTGACATACTGATTTGTTTCGTTTATTTCATCATGGTTACTGGTTTTATATAGTTTTCAGGTCTAGAAGATAGCATATATGGTGAAGAAACTAATAAATTCACAAACGCACTGGGAGAGACAATCACAATTAAACTTTGTTCAACCGAGACAGAGACTCAGTCGTTGCTTGGTAAGATATGGTAGTGTATTAATTGAATACCAATCTTTCAATTCTTCTTTACAGCCACTGATAATCAGGTGAGACTAAGTAGGTGAGACGCTGGCTCGCTAGTCTGGACCTTATTCAAAGCACACACATTAGATTACTGGGAAACCTTGAAGCTTAGGCTTAGGAGTGATCAGCAATTTGACTGGTCACTTTGGAACATAACAACTCTGCTTTTAATTGAGGTATAATGTTTAAACTTGATGTAGATGTTCATCAGTTGAATGTCTTGACCAAGTCAATGATTAACATTTCGAGCTAAAGCTAAGCAATTTCATTGGTTGGTGCTTTGGGACAGTATAGTTTGGTTGCTTGATACTTTTGAAAAAAATAAATGTGCGATTAATTAATATGTATGAGGTTTTGGCGGGGGACATCAAGGTCACTGTTGGCTTGTTTGATATGTGTTTGGTTTTATGAATGTTTCAGTGAAAGTTTTAGATGGTAATAATAAAGCAGCAGGTTTATTAAGTCAATGTCTACACAGTACAGTATGTTTACCTTTAGATGAGAGAATACAACAACTTACACATACTATTGATAAAGATGATATTGGTGTATGGATAGATCCAATAGGTAAATATAGATATTGGTGTATAGATAGGTAAATATAGATATTGGTGTATAGATAGGTAAATATAGATATTGGTGTATAGATAGGTAAATATAGATATTGGTGTATGGACAGATTCTATAGGTAAATACAGATATTGGTGTATGGATAGATTCTATAGGTATATTGGTGTATGGATAGATCATATAGGTAAATAGATACCTTGCAATCTGTTTCACAGAGAATTACTTACGAATTATCTCTGTAACAGACGACTGTCCACAACAGGTGCGTTGACTGCACGCGCCGTTAGTCATTGGCTCAACGGCTCGTGCAATGTTTACTTAACACCTAACTGCTTCGGGCAAAATGATGCATTTTACTCATTTTAATACCCATTTACACTAAATAGGAAATATTTTTTAGCTACAAATACTTCAAACGTCTTTATTTATTTTTTCTTTTACCTCAAAAAAATGTTTGAGAATTTAATTTGTCGGAGTAAAAAAGTTAATATGCCGTACTCATTAAGCCTCGTCGATGTCATGCTTATCAGTGATTGTAGCGGCCAAGCGAATATTCACTGTGGGATCAGTTTGGATATCTTGGTGTATGGATAGATTCTATTAGTAAGTGCAGGACGACTGTACCACACATAATTTACACAAAACAAGTCTACCAACAAGACACAATACGCAGAAATTGAAAACAAACTAACATATAAAAGTAAGTGAATGGGTCCGGGGGGCTAGTCGTCAGTGTCCACTGTTTTGTGCGGTCCCTGGCCTGTAGTAATACAGACTTCACTCAGAATTGAAAACAATCAGGAATATAACCCAGAGATGTTGGTGTATGGCTAGATCCATATTCCTGAAGCAACGACTGCAAGTTTTACAAAATCTAGACATTGCTACATAACTTTACAATTCCCGAACTTATAGCTAACTTATCTACAGACACGTGAACAGTAGCGCCCAATCAGATCTCCACGGAAACCTTGACATTGAACGAACCTTGAATTTTTGTAGGTAGACATTTTAGCTTGAAAGCAGGAGACTTGGTATTTGTGATGATCGAGGAATCTGATAGGCTCCCAAACTACTTGAATACCCAATCGAATTAGTGACGAAATATACAGGGTATTGCATGAAATCCTTGATAAATCAAGATCAATCCTTTTATAGAAGATGGGATAGACCCTATATAGGTAAAAAGATGCTCAAAATTCATTAGAACTGACTTAATCTGACACATAAATCACTAGACCTGACTTAATCTGATGCAAAAATCACTAGAACTGATTTAATCTGACACAGAAATCCCCAAATTATGAAGCCTTGTGTTTATTGTAAGTATTTGATTAATACACAATCTGTAATATACAATTAATTATGTAATGTGTGTGGTAATAGGCACATACAGTACTTAATCCACTTAACATAATCACTCTCAATATACATAGATATCTGATTAATACACACTCTGTAATATATAAATACACATATATCCACACATTTAGTATATCACACCTACTTAATTAATACACATAATTAATCACACTCACTACACATCTGATTAAAGATACAGGACTTTTTTCTGGGTTTAAATGTTATATAAATTTTTATTTAGACATTTATTCACATTTATTCACACTGCAGTTGAGCCCATAATCAATTGAGATATTAGGTCTGTTATATCTTCAAGTAATGGGTTTGCTCCAGTTTCCTCCCATTTCTGCCTGTGACTTGTTGAAATAGAATATAGCAATTTTTAATCAGGGAAATAACTTAGTAGCAGTATTGAATGGACATTAAACCATATATCTCCTATCAGCTTTTATCTAAAACAATCAGCTTCTATCTAATTAGCTTCTGCTTAACAAAGTCAGATTCTACCTAACAGTCAGAGTCTATCTAACACAGCCAGATTCTAACACAGTCAGATTCTAACACAGTCAGATTCTATCTAACACAAGCTGATTTTGTGTAAATTTTTATAACAAAGTCAGCTTCTATCTAACATTGTTTATTTTAGATTCCACCAACCAATATATACAAGGTGATATAGGTGTAGAGAAGGATGTAGGTATAATAGATGAAGGATTACAATGTGTAACTGTTTTGGTAGGAGTATTTATAAAGTCTACAGGATTACCTATATTAGGTGTGGTCATACAGCCATTTAATAACTACAACACACAGACAAAACAGTAAGTATAAACTTTTAATAAATACAATACCGGTACACAAACAAAACAATAAATGCAACCCTGTAATAATTACAATACACAAACTCAACAAACTGGTGTGCACGTAAAAGAACCCTTGACAGTTGGAATTCAGTATAAGAGCAGGCGGTAGTGCCACTGTCTGGGCAAAATGTCCCCCATACCATACTGTATGGATGAGGCCTGTTTTCAATTATAAGCCCACATTGAAACATTGAAATGTGGTTGTATATTGTCATTGCCCCCATCTGTCTGTCCGTCCATCCTTCCATCCATCCGTCGTTCCAATGTTCACATTTGCTTGTGGACGCTCAAGAGGCTAAAGTTAATATTCGATTGACTTTAAATTTATACACAGTGTTTAAGGTCATAAGACAAAGAAATCTATTCCTTTGCAGCGATTTCCGATAATTACTGCTAGAATTATGGAACTTTGTAAAATGTTGTGTATGCTCTAGAGGCTAAAATTAATATCTAATTGATTTTAAATTAATATCTGATTGACTTTAAATTTAAACACACTGTTTAAGACCATGAGATGAGGAAGCTTGTTGACTGGTCGGACTACTAAGCGTCTGTGGGCATGTTTTTTTGCCTGGCAACCTATCTTTTATTTTTTTGATAGATGGAGTGAGAAGATAATATGGGGTGTGTGTTATGAAGATATCAAACTATCATCTCTGACTCCGCCCACCACTACCAACAATAACAGAATTATCATGAGTACAAGCGAAGACACAGAAGTTAAAGAGAAACTGGGCGATAAATTTCTATTAGATTTTGCGTCTGGGGCTGGTTACAAATTGATCTGTTCAGCGCTGGGATGTGTTAGTGCTTACGTGTTGAGTAAAAGCAGTATATATAAATGGGATTGCTGTGGACCGCACGCTATTTTACTGTCGCTCGGTGGAGGAATCATCTCATTTAAACAACTAATGGAGGCACAACAATCTGACGTTAGCCAGTTAAAACAAGTTACTTATAATCATTCACAGAAGGCAAATAGTTTTGACGGCATCATTGCATATAATTCTTCACAGTCCTTATCTCAGATTGTAAATTGTTTAAAATCCTAGACAAAAATTGGATTTTTATGCACTGGGTTTAAAGATACGACTTGGGGACCAAAATATTTTGTTTGGATTCAGACCCCAGGCTTTTTTAAAGCAATTTTCTATTCTTAATTAAATATAAATAATTGAAATTCTTGATGACAATCTAATCAATCTTATTAGTCTTTTGTTGTATTTTAACACAAATTTGGTGGCAAATCTTTTTAAACTAAGCAAATGAATTTTATTTAAAAATACAGGTAGATCTATGCATTTTTAATTTTATAACACATAATATTTTACAACACATAATATTTTACAACACATTATATATTTTAATTTTTAAAATCACCACATTCAAAATAATTATCCAAGTATCTTGTCATGAAACCTATCCTGTAGATTGTATGTTTTAGTGTATCTGTAGTCTGACATACCTAAATCAATCAATTTTAAGAGAAAACTTTATCTAACTCTAGGAGCCACAGTGACTCAGTGGTTAAGGTGCTTGCCCAAAAACACAAAAGTCCCGGCTGGCTACGGGTTTGATTGTAACTAATAAATGTGATAGAGTGTACCTTAAAGAGCTATAGAATCCTGTTTTGTGATTGATATGGTACTTGCTGTTGGATCTGTTCACACATCATTATCTATATATGCACTTTTTTTTTTCGTAAACACAAAGGACAGCTTTAAGTTTATTTTTTTTTACATTGAAAATCTACCTATTTGATTATATTTATTGTATAATAATTCTTTAAAAAATATGCATTATGTAAGAGATAAATCAGCCTATTGTAGGCTTTTTTCTGGCTTTAAATGTTACATACATTTTATTTTTAACATTGCAAGCCCATAATGATCTTGCTTGACCATCGGATGGCTCCGATTTTAAGTAGATCATCTATATTTAACTATTATCACAAGAAAGGCCAGCTCTTTATCTAATTCTTGCATAATGCATCTTTAAGATACCTAATTTAAGTATATTTATTGTATTGTATAGAAATTCTTTAAAAATACCTAATCTAATAGACGAATAAGGTAAATTGTCACTCCATTGGTTTCGTGTTTTAAATTTGTTATTTATTTATTTAAATATTTGTTATTTATTATTGTTATATGTTATTGTATATTATAAAGGTCTATATTTAACTATGCTAAGGTACTGAGCAAAAACAGGTACCAAGTCATCCTGCCACACCAGGAAGTCAATCATACATAATATTACTGATACAAAGAGCCCAGGGGACCTTAAGAATATTTTAAGAATGCATACTTTTCATTGGTTTAGGTTTAGAGTAAGACAAATGTTAACTAATTTTTATGCATGAGGCCCCTAATTTATAGATTATTTATATAATAAGTTTATATATACATGTATTACTTATATATTATATACAAGTACTACTTATATAGTATATACATGTATAATATACTATATAAGTAGTACTTATATATTATATAAGTAGTACTTATATATTATATAAGTAGTACTTATATATTATAGAAATGTATTACTTATATATTATAGAAATGTATTACTTATATATATTATACATGCATTACTTATATATTATATACATGTATTACTTATATATTGTACACATGTATTACTTATATATTATATACATATATTACTTATATATTAAATACATGTATTACTTATATATATATATACATATTATATACATGTGTTACTTATATATATATATATTCATGTAATACTTATAAATATAAATGTATTACTTATATATTATACATATATTACTTAAATATTGTCATTATTTCAAATGCATTTATATCTGGAATAATTTTTATATAGTGGACACTAAAATGGCCTCTGTTACTTCACTGGTGAAAAGGGCAGTTTGGTTAAAACTTAAAACTAATCCTGATACCCATCCTACTATATTTATATTACATTTATTTACTTACATTAGCCAGAAATTTTGTTGTCATTCCATCCTCATGGGTTTTCTTCAGGTCCTCTGGTTTCCTCCCATTGCCAAAGACCACTACGCACAAATGAATTGTTGAAATAAAATTGAACCATATTATGTTAGTCCTGAAATGACCTAGTTTGTGTGGAGTGGAGGTTAACCCTCTCTCTCGCTCAATTCCATTTTTTGCACGTAATGTAACTTTTCAGGGCTTAATCAACACTAAAATGTACAGAAATTGGTTATTTAACATTTAACCGATGTCGAGTTGAGTAGGGCCGTCATGTGAATATTATGTGTTTAAATAATAATTTATATAATTTGAAGCCTAAAGAAAGACCTGAAATAGGCAGATATAGTGCTTGCATAATGCATCTTTAACATTATAAAGGTTACCATAAGAACTATAAATCCACCTGTATTTATTGTGTTTTAAGGTAAATTACTTCGAAATTTTTATTTGATAGCATGTAAATTGACTAATAGAAAAATTTTCCAGACTGTCAATTCTTGGTCATTCAGTCAAAACTGGCCATTATGACTGTAACAATAGCCCTGGTGGACGTTCTACTGGTTCTAAATTGATGTGAAATAAACCACTATATTTACAAAAATGAAAAAAGACTCTTGATTGAAAATTATTGTAATTATTGTCAACATCAGAAATTGTTGTAACAACCAATGATCACCTTCAATGTTCTTCACATTTACAGCTACTATTTAACATGTATTATATATAATCTATTTTTACACTATATATTGCAATATTTATATATACTTATATCTTTATATTTGTATTTATTGTTTAGTTATTAGGTGCCAATGGAACCGTGATACGATATAAAAGAAATGACTAGTCTTCACCCAGTTTAGAATATTAGTTTCGGGAAAGTCTATTGCCAGGCTGGTTGAAAGGGTTGTGGTGCCGTTTTCTTACGGAAGATTCACGTGACGTATAACATTAACCGACCAGTCACTGAGTTCATAAAGCATTCTCAAACTTCAGTTACTAATGTTGTGACCTCGCGACCAGCTATCCACAACAAATAAGAACATTGCACACTGACGTAGTACAAGATACAAGAATATGAAGCGTTCGGGACATTCCGACCTCAACAACTAGCCTGACATAGACTCTACCACTATTTTCATGTACTTTAAAGCAGGAATTATGTACATCATGAAACACTATTAATACTAATGTTAACTAACATGCCAAATTTTATTTATTTCAAAAGACAGGCATTATCCTCGACAAGTTATTTAAGTATTTTTACTAACACACTAGTTCGAAGAGCCGGGCGTTTTTTCCCCAAGCCGTTTGCCGTGTCTAATGTAATGTCTGGGGACTACGACGTCTATGGCATGGTTTTGTTTTAAGTATCGACCTGAATTATTCGGCGCCCATCGGTCAATGTTTCAACGTAGGTTTCACTTGTCTGGGGTGCAGGAGGCGAAGTCTTATCAAGGAACAATGTCGGTCGTTCTATTCGTATAGACCTCCCAGTACAGCTGCAGGTCAGATCTTCATGGACTGTAGACCATCGAAAGTATAAAAAAACGAAACGAAACAAAATATAAATCTGTACTTTAATCAGATTGCGGTAACATTTATTTCATTTATTTATTAATAATAAGAAACGATGTTAGATATTGTTGTTTACATGTTGTTTGTTTTTGTAAACATTTTATTCATTGTTATTGAATTAAATATGATCGTATATAACAAATCATCTATATAGTCACTAAATAATATTCTTACACATATACACGTCTCTATCTTATTATTTTACACCTCCACGTGGAAACATTCATAGATTACTAGTCGTTCGGATGGTACAAAAAAAACGAGATGCCGTGTACACAATGGGTGTACGTAAAAGATCCCCTGTCGGTTGGAATTCGAGATAAAAACAAGTAACGTCGCTGTCTCAACACAAAGTCCCTCGTGGCAAACTGTATGACGTATATCCGCCTTCATTAGTCCAGTCGGAGTATAACAGTGGGATGTTACATCCTATTTTATTCATTCATTGTTGTATCACGTCAGCCTATCCAATGGTTGTATCACGTCAGCCTATCCAATGGTTGTATCACGTCAGCCTATCCAATGGTTGTATCACATCAGTCTACCCAAGTGATATATCACATCAGCCTATCCGATGGTTGTATCACATTAATCATGTCCAGTGGTTGTACTCCACACGCCTGTCGAACAGTTGTAGGCCTATTGGATCACATCAGAATATCAAATGGTTGTATCACGTCAGTCTATCCGTGGTTGTATGGTTGTATCACACCAGTCCTATCAAGGGGTTGTGCCACATCCGTCCTATCCAATGGTTATATTACACCAGCCCTATCCAATGGTTGTATCATATCAGTTCTATCGCGTGGTTGTATCACATCCGTCCTATCCAATGATTGTATCACACAGTGGTATCCAATGGTTGTATCATATCCGTTCCATCATCCAATGGTTGTATCACATCGGTCCCAATTGTATCAGCCCTTTTCAGAATTGTATCAAATCAGTCCTACCCAAATGGTTGTTTCACATGATCTTTCAAACTGTTGTTCCATATAAATTTGTGTCAAAAGTTTGCCAGAGATATGTGTTGCCTATATGTCATTCTAAGTATCACAAATTGCACAAAAACTAAAGTCAAGTTTGGTTCCGTTGAAAAACTGAAACTGTTCAACTTGGAACATGAAAGTAGGCAAATTTACTCCATATCTTCTTCTGATGAATGACTGCTATCTTCCCTGTCTGTTGTGGTACAGTTTCTTATCCTGTATCGTAAGTACAAGACTCTGTCTGCCTTTAGACGCGCGTACTCGTAGTAAGCGTTTCTAACATTCTGAGTCGGATGTTGTAGCGAAATGAACGCATCTGATCCCTTCTGGCTCGGTCGTAGCGGACTTGCAGTTCTTTGAGTTTGTTGTTAAGTAAAACTACTTGTTGACATGCTCGGCGGAAACGATGCTCTGTCTCAGACAAATCAACGTAAAGTTGTGAAATAGTTTCCATTTTAGTGGTTGGAGTCTTAGTTGAGGTCTTAAAAGAATGATGAATAAAGCCACAATTCTGAATGATGCTTCCATTTCCACCTCAACTATATAGGCCTATAGCCTACCTATCTGGAGTGACGTTACTTTCTCTACTTGACATTCCTTGACACATTGTGTATTAGTCTTAGCTGACAACGTTGGTGATTGTTTTGATTAGCATATTGTCTTCCCGTTACTCAGCAATCAACATCGTTTGTCGCCATGACAGCTTTATGATTGATTCTTGATTACTATGATTGATTTAATTAACCTAGTTATTTTACTACATGCGCTGACAAACCAACATTATTTGTAATTACCACAAACCTAAATTTTATCAGTTGGACCTCCTGTTTTAACTTTTTAATGACAAAGAGGGAAGAAGAGCCGCCCTCTCTTCTCACGACAGCCAATTTATAACTTTTGATATCCGAGGACCTTTTTGTTTTTAACAATTTCCAAGCGTAAATAATTCAATTAAATCAACCTGTCCATAATATCATATTCATTGTATTGGACGTTAAATCTGTAATAAACAACAACAATTTATTCACTTCACTTATAAATTTAATGAATTAATGTCTACCAATAATGCAATGCTGTAAATAATTATGTATGTGAATTATTCAAACATCGCAAATATTTACTTGCTATTTGAGCTTTATCTTCTTTACATTTGAATTTGTGTACTGTCATTATTGTGCACGACAAGCCAAACGACTATGACTTACAGCTATGTAAACACTTAAAATGGTTTGTTTCAAATGTATATGCTCATAGGTATTAAATTACAATATATTAATATTATTAGGTAGGGGTGGGGGTATAAAAGGGTCTAATTAGTCTTTTTGTTTATAACATAATTATTATGTGAACAGTTGTAGGACCCCATTACAAAACAGTATAGGCCAATTTTTTGAATATGGCGGCCATTTAGGGCAGAGGTCTATTCATTAAATCTGGATAAGGCGCTGGCTCGCTAGCCTGGAGGTCGGGTGTTCGATCCCTGCATTGGCCGAGAAAGCTCGTCTCGATTTTCCTGCGTGATTTCCCCTTGTGAGTGATGCAGAAGGTGGGCCTGACAAGGACAGTTGCCTAGTCTTTCGGATGGGACGAAAAACTGAGGTCCCGTGTACACATTGGAGTGCACGTAAAAGATTCCTTGGCAGTTGGAATTCGATATAGGACTAGAGTAGGCCGTAGTGCCGCTGCCCGGGCAAAATTTCCATCATAGCACACTGAATGGCGTGTGCCCGTCTTCCATTAGGCCAGGTTAGATGCAAAAGAGTAGGACGTTAAACCCCATTTCATTTCATTTCATTTATTCTGGAAATCAGTAGTACGTAAACCCCTTTTCCTTTAATTTCATTCTCAACGTATGAGTAGATAGATCTGTGGATTCAGAATGGGTCACATATGCATGTGTATATCAGTCAGGATAATGACACGTAATATAAGTAATTGTCTATTAAACGTCACGCTATGCATGCAATAAACTAAATCCGTTTATAAAATATACATAAAATATACCAGCAGCATCTTATAGCCTACGTCGACTTACAGGACACATTTATTGCAGCTCACGAAAAAACAAATTCCTTAGAATGATAAATAATTGATAAAATACATTCCAGATCCAAAATTCTTCTTCGTCTTAACATGTATAAAAGACAATTAGCAAGAATAACGTTATAATTTATTGTTAAAATTCTTAAAAGGTAATGGTTTCTCCCGGATATCTGAGTGGGTATCAAGGCCAATTAAGAAATAAACCACGCGTGATAAACTGGTTGGCAATTTATTAGTTGCGGACCGGGTCTTAAGACCGACCCAATATTCCTTGCCCAAGTGCATTGTTAATGGACAATTTGTTACTGTAGCATGACGGTGACAACATTTTGAGTGTAACAATTTGTTTACGTCGACCGGACGACGGACAGAATTGGTAACCGACGGACAGAATTGGTGACATAATCTATAGTGCTTGGATAATTTTTAATCTAAAACGCGGTTGTTGAATTGTGTGGTTTTAATATACTGATATTTCAAAATCAAATACAAGAGTGAACGGTATTTTTGCGGTGAAAGAAGAGTTGCTTCCCTTATACCATGATGAACTGATAGTGTGAGAGAGAGAAAAATGGGGTTTAACGTCCACTCGACACAAACTAGGTCATTTCGGGACTAACACATAGTTTAATTTATTTCAATAATTCGCCTGTGCGTAGGGGTCTTTAGCAGTGTAGCGGGGGGACCGGAGAACCCAGAGAAAACCCACGAGGTTGGACAGGCGACTCTACCCCTTGCCACGTACAACCAGGGATTCGAAATGACGCTAGTTGACCTAATGGCAGTCCGTATGATACAGCGCGCACACGCTAACCATTCGGCCATCCACCACCACCCCACCCCACTGAACTAATAGTAAGCCTATTCATAATAACTTGAAGGGGTTTGAATTACCGATTCGGAAATGATGTTCCCGATTAATGGAAAAGAAAACCAAATCCGAATATTATGTACGTTTGTAAAACTAACGTTTAAAAAATCATATTCAAAATAAACTTTAGGGGCGGCTAATTTATTGAAAATCAAAAAACAATGGCGTATGGCGCCGACTCACTAATAGTTTCCCTCATAGCACACCGCATGTCCGTATTCATTTGCCCGATTGCTGCAAAAGCCCATTATTTCATTTAACATTATATTTAAAAAAAGGGATTTTGCACAAGTTATCGTTGATCAACTGGTGTGGAAACAAGATAAAATGGGATTTAGCGTCCTCTTCTCTTCACGAATCGGAGTAATAGCACCGGGCAGCCACCATGTTATTTACTAAGAGAGACATTTTGCTCAGGTGAACTTCCCCAAAAGCCACCCGTTCCAATATTAATACCGTCTAGAGGGGATAATAACAGGGGCGGATCCAGGATTTTCAGACAAGAGGGGGGGGGGGGTGCTGCACCCACTTTGGAGTGCGAAGCCCGGCCCGTGATTTTTGAGTGGAAAAAATGCCCACAAGGACTAATTTCACACTAGTACTGTAAATTACGATTTCCAACCTAAATTATTTTTGTTCTCTTTTCCCGCGAGAATATATGGAGCTAAAAATTATTTGCCACCTCAAAAAAATGGGCGTGCGCCGGGTGCGTCCCCTCTGGATCAACGCCTGAATAATAACGAAATAGATAGGCCTATAGAAAGATAAAGGGCAATCCGTTTATACCGTTCGGTAAATTTATGACCTCTATCGAATGGAAATAAAATTAAATGAAATGGGGTTTAACGCCCTACTATTCTGCGATCGGGCATACGCCATTCAGTGTACTATGAGGAAAATTGTGCCCGGACAGCGGCACTACTGCCTACTCTTATATCGAATTCTAACTGCCAAAGGATCGGTTTCTTGCCCCATCCGAACGACTAGACAGCTCCATCCTGCAGCACTGACAATAGGGAACCACGCCGGAAAATCTGCGAGCTAGCATCTTACCCACCACCTAGCCACCGCGACTCCCCATTTGGACATAAAGGTCCACTTTCCAGAATATACGAATTTTATAGTATGATCCGTATGTTACTTTTAGGCTTGCTCCATTATCCATTATATTTTTGAAATATTTATTTTTTCTTTTTGTGGTGTTGCCTTTCATGGTCGAAATAAGATAAAGATGGAATTGTAAAATCGACAGTAATAAACGTAAACTTCAAATACATGCCATAATTTAAGTTTGAATTGTCCCATTTCGCTAATATTCGGAGTAAAATGCTTTGGGGATAAAATATACCTTTGAGTGTATGACCTAACACTCTTTATTTAACCTTTATTATGGCATTTTGTTTTGTTCTGTGAATCTTATTTTCTACCCAGCATTACTCCCAGGGCATCATAAAACGTGGTTATGGCTCCTCTCCGTACTGTAAATCAGAATTTGGTATTATTATTTAGTTGATCTTTTTTCTGTCGTCTTTAATTTTTAAACTGAAAATTCTTTTTAACCTGTAATTTACTTCATGGATCCCATTTCAACAGGTGAAAAAGAAATCTTATGGTCTTTTCTCAATATTAACTTGTCATTTCTTACTACTTGATTTATTGTACCGGCCTCTAATTTACAATGACAAATCGAGCACCTGCCTGGCGACAACAGATCAGCATCCTAAAGACCTTTCTTTTCATCCATTTCTTGACGGTCGCATGTCGACACGCAAGAACGACTTTACCGCCCAAAGAGGGAGATAACTCCACCAGCGCTAAGCTCCTTGAATGCCACCGAGCCCAAGAATAGCTAGACAAAACTGCTTGTCTACAATGGATTGCATTTTAGAAATGAAAATATGTTTTAGAAGGATTATTATTTTCTAATACGGCTCGATGGATTCTTATGCAAAGCTGATAGAATATATAAACCATAGAGGAAATATTCTAACATCAGCATTGTCTAATATAGCGTGACACAGCTAACGCGGCTATTCCCATACACCCCCTCCGCGTGCTTTCCATGCCCCGTTCTATGTCAACAAACGGGATTTGTTATGCGTGTAAGGGATTTACAGTTAGCTATTATTATGACATGACACTACTGTATCCAGTGTATAACGGGTTCTTTATACGTCCGAATCGCCGCAAGCAGATCAAAATGATACAGTAACACTAGATTTCACATTGATGTGGCTTTTTTTCAAGCTGTAATTTGAATTTGTTGGCACTCGGTTTACACGGCTTATATATTATGCAGTGTTAGATATCTGATTTACGTACCCGCTCACATTTTTTTATTTTCACTCAAGCGTTAACTGTACGAACAAAAGAAAAATTACATACACGAGAGGGTAATGATGGATAGCTCTGTTACTATTTCCCTACAAAAGAACATTCGATTTGACTAATAGTAATACTAAACTCTCCTATTCTGAATAACGACCAGAGAATTAGTCGTTTACACACCATGCCTAATGTAGCGTAAGTAATGCGCCAACCTTTATTTCTCCGACCAGTACAGACACGACCTCGACTAATAAAACCATCAAAATTATGGGGTTTTACTTGATTTATAGTGGATTTTTTCACTGCTACATATCGATAAAAGAATAACTTTGAACTCATATATTTGCTCAGATGTGTCAAACAATCTTTAGGAATAATGAGGGTACATTTTGCAGCCCAAAAGGTACTGAAAATGAAGAATATCCTTGGTTAAATAGTGATCTAGTTTTTACCATACCCACAAAGAACTCGACCAAATGTAATGAATTTCATCTAATTAGGAATATATTTTATGTATTGAATTTTCAAGTAATTAATAAAATCTTTGTTCGACCAATCGAAGCTATCATAAATCAAACCTTATTTCAAAATTAAAATGCGGCCGAAAAACCGCAATGTGAAACAAAACTGCTGACTTAAAAAAGGGTAGCTGTATTTCCGTGATAAAACTAATTGTAATTTAAAATTAGGTTAAAATATGTGAAATTATTTCCACTAGGCGTTGAAGGTTTCAAATTGTTGCAATGGGGCAAAAAATAGAAAAGTTCCAAGCGTATTGTTAAGGGGTCTCTTAATAGGGAAATGGCTCTGAGTTAAAAGATATAAGAGAGCTATTTAACCTATTTTCCCACAAATCTAACAATAAAACAAAGATAACATCATTCTAAATTCAATTTTTTGTTAAATACATCTTAAATCTGTATAAGAACATTCTTGGATGCAGATTAGCATAAAATTGTGATTTGTTTTCGTGTAAAACTATAGTTAGATTAGACGCTCTATACCGTGTGTTTTGTGTAATGCATCGGTGAACGAGTCTGTTTCAATGCTAGGCAATGAATAGAAGCCACGCATGCGCGCCATCTGACAGAGTCGCGCTGAGGAGGGAAATTTAAAACTTTCCAAAACTTTGTAGTGGCTGAGAAAAGGTGACGGGAGGCTCTTGTTTTTTCGTGTTTAAACAATTTTTATGATATGTTCTTTAAAAGAAATATGTTTTTTACTTAATATAAAGCAAGATGTTGTTAATCATAATACTGGCAACAGCTGAATTTTGTCACCAGTCTTATGTACAAGAACCGATTCTAACGGGCTAGTTTGTGTCTATTACCAGTACCAGGCAGCTGTCCGAGCTCTTTCCAAGCCGATATCATCTACATTTTTGAAAGTATTTTTTTATATGAAAATGAAGACAGACCCATAGTAGCACCTTTTCTTAAAATATAAAACTTTTATAAAAGGAAATTGAAAAACACGCGCAACAGCGCTCCAATCAGTTCTGCCTGCCCATTCTGTCCCAATCTTACACAAATACGTTTCCATGCCATTATTGCTTCTTTATGTAGTATAAATGCCTCTCCAAGCTGTTCATAATTTCCCTTGTTTATCGTCGTTTCAACTGCCAAGTAACGGTTGACGCACGCACATCTGCTATATGCTTTTTATTCAACCCAACACACTACCCTATACTGATGACGACTTCATTTTAATGTAAAAAGCAGAATAATTAGAAAATAACAAGTAGAAGAACCGTAATTTCAGGGTGCGATTGTAGTGTGTTTGATTAATTAGGGGAGAGTTTTAAGAGCGACGTATAACGGAGTTAGAAGCAGGTAATCGGGGACAGGTGAAGTAGAGACATTGGATGGCAGACGTTTAAGAACCAGAGAAAATAACCCCCAAAACTTTCATCCTACAAAGGAAACGATGGGGAGAAAGGGGGTACCTTATGCACTCGCATGTAAAAGCAATCAAAGACGGCAGATAGGATAAAAACCAATGGCTTCCACCCCACTCGTCTCCCATTTAAACTTGCAATTTGTTCTACAGAATACAATTGCTTGAAGCCTTCCATATTTTCACTTAATGACAAAAAAGAAACTTCCTATGTCTACAACATCGCTCATATGCATGTACACCTGATGCTCGGGGTCCCCCTACTTTCTACACGATTATTCATATTACCATTTCAAGGTGCCAAATCAAAGAGGCAGACGGTTTGACTGAAACACTGGATATTTGATAACTTTTGTGGCTAGACCGACCGTGTTTATACTGCGCAACATCTGTAACAAGAGGTCTAAGAGGGGAGGCCGTACATTGTCCATTAATTGACATGGCACCAATGGTAACCATGCAAAGCATCCGACCTCCCGAGTAAGATATAATGTCCCCCACTTGACTTAAAGATCGTCAATCTTAATTAAAGTCATTATAGACCGTAATGGCGCTACTGCCAGAAAGGAAACCTTTCAGTGTTTATTACCCGAGTTAAGCAGCTAGGTACGAAAGCAAATTGGTAAATAGTACTTCCACCTGCTTGGGTTACACGCCCTTGGACTGGTGACGATATCAACCATGAATGTTACGATAGGTGTCGTGCTGGTATATACAATAGTACCAATAAAGTTGGCACGAGGAGTACTAACCAACCATTCAAATCTGGAATGTCAACACCTGAGTGAATATACATAACAGCCACTGCCTTAAACCGAGTCAAAGTAACATGCGAGTCAAATATAGGCTATTAAGATAGTTGGTTTTGTCTGTCAAAGTTAAGAAACAAGACAACGAGTATTATTCATAGTTTCCGCCATTTTGATTGATATAGAAAGTTTCAATAAGCCATTTATTCGTATTTGAGGATAACTAATGAAATTGTTTGAATTTTGATACAGAACAAATGGGTTGCATCATTGAATTTAAGGTTTCAAAGATTCCACCATTGGAAACTTTAGAAGTTTCACATCTTCAGTCATTCTGGCTAATTACTCCGGCATGTCTGCCAGCTTGTAAGGACACTCCCTTCTCGTTGAATTACTACAGTACAGTGAAGAATTACCCGACATTATTGTCGTCCTGAAATTCAATGTCTTATCGACCTATTTGATATTGAAACGTTTTATACTTTTACATTCCAGTAGTTAAACGACAGGCAAGTTGCAAAGTTCAGATATACTCATTTCTTGTCTTATTTTACAAACCTGCAACTATTCCAATTCGTTTCGCTAGACCTGCACACAGCTTGTTTTATAGAAAATTATAAAATCCGCCATTTTAAGGCGTCTTATTCTTTTACTTGTTCTATTTGTGTATTCATTTTCTTCTTCTGGGGTGTTCACATGGCCAATTGACTTTTGTTGTATCGTACGCCAGTATTTAACGGACTGTGTGCGCAGCTCCATTTATAGCCTTTTGGTCCGGAGGTTATCTGCAGTCAAGTAACTAAGACTTCTGAAAACCAGCGCTGCAATTAGCTGTAACTATATTGACGATTGTCGTACACGAGGCATATAGGCTTTACTCTCTCTATAACACCAAATCTTGTTTGTCATTCGAAGAGTTCAGATTGAAAATAAACATTATTTTTATATGTGCGTTGAGGTGTAACCGGAAGTGAATTTTATCTTTTAACCGTATGTCCCACGCTAAGTATTCACAAGAATTTGTTCAATCCTACGAAGGATTATGTCGAGTTTTCTCCAGACAGTAGCGTTTTCATCTGCTCTTCATCGAATACCGGGAGCCGTGGTGGTTCAGTCAGTAGGGCGTTGACTCGCCAATTTGGAGGTCCCGTGTTCGGTCCCTGGATTAGCCAAGAAACTTCATCAGGATTTCCGGCTTGGTTCCTCCTTGTCATTGGTGCAGGACCGAGTACCTGGCAAGAGACAGTGTATAGTCGTTCGGATGGGACGAAAAACCGAGGTACCATGTTGACGTGCACGCAAAATAAAAGCATTCCCTAGCACCGCTGTCCGTATCAAAGAGAAATGAACTGGCGTTTAACGTCCTACTTTTCTGACTCTCATATCATATAGCATGGCGAATGCTCGTCTTCATTTCCCCGGTTGGCGCAGAAAAGTAGGACGTTAAACCCACTCCGGTTCATCTCGTAACAAAACATATTATGAGCATTTAGATAAATCGGCGGACACCGATATAAATATACAGAGCAGCCATACCCTAAAAGGGTTCAACACAAAACAAGTCATTAAAAGTATCAGGTTCCTTGTGTCAGCCGTTTGGTAATTTAGTTCGCTTTGTAATCTTTAACCCCACAATGTATAAATCTTTATAACCTATCATATTTCAGAGGCGGAATGAAGCTTCGGGTTTCGGCAAGGGTTGTTACAGCGGGGCGGATATAGAAGGTGTGTCTAGTCGTTCGGATGGGGAGAAAACGAGGAACATCTATGTACATTAAATGAGAGAGTGGGAGAGAGAGAGAGAGAGAGAAATGGGGTTTAACGTCCACTCGACACTAGGTCATTTTGGGACTTACATATGGTTTCATTTTATTTCAATAATTCGCTTGCGCGTAGGGGTCTTTAGCAGTGGGAGGGAACCGGAGTGCCCTGAGGAAACCCACGGGGTTGAGAAGGAGCCCTTATCTCCGTGCCACATAGGCTCACACCAGGGCTCGAAACCACAGCCGCAAGCCAGAGGTGACCGGCCAGCTAGAGGTCGAAGCGCGGCACTCTAGGCCACTAGGCCATCCCAACCCCACACATTAAATAAAATGGGGATTAACGCCCTACTGCTCTGCCCCGACTGGGTTAATGAAGATGGGCATACGCCAAACAATGTGCTATGAGGGGAAAATTGGCCCGGGCAGCGGGGCTACGACCTACTGTTATATCGAATTTCAACTGCCAAGGTGTCTACAATGTGTACACGGGACCTCGGTTTTTTGACCCATCTGAACGACTAGGCAGCTGCCCGTGTCAGGATTTCTGTTCTGCACCACTGACAAAGGGGAACCATATCGGAAACTCCCGATGAACCTTCTCTGCCAACACCGGGATTGATTCTGCGTCCCCCAGACTACCGAGTCAGTGTCTTATTCACTTAGCCACATTAAACAACACTGTCATACACGTAATTAGTCTCAAAATGACCGATGTATTTTGGTGGTGAGACTTTAAACCACATTCCTACCCATTCCTTATCCCAAATTAAAAATGAAAAATAAAATCAGGAACTCGTCGCCAAGCGCTACTCATCTTGTCGTTGTTGATCTTTTGGACGACGCTCTTCGAAAAAAACAATGTGCCAATTCCAAGATGGTAGCGATGACGCTATGTCCGGTTCCTGGTCTATTATACGCATGTAGTGAAAGTTATCTGTGGACTTTTACGAATCGCCTGTTTTATATATTTCGGATTTTCGTCCTAACGTCCCCTGGACATTTGGAGTAAGTTTTATTTTTATGGCGATGGGAAGAATTATCCGAGGACAGTGGCGTTTCGAGTTATTCGTCATCGAATTGTAATTCGTGCAGCGGTGATGGGGTTTTCTTCTTACTGAAAGAGATGGGGACAGTTCACTTGTCAAATCCAGTCACTGACAGGTTCGGTTCTGGTTTGGAAAAATCTGGTCTATATCATTCGGGCGATTATTATTATACGATTCCCCCGTACGTAGATGACTGGGATGATCTGGTTGACTAGGAATAGAACACATCCAGATGGGTCTACTCAGCCCACACCAAGATTCGAACCCATGAAATTTTGGTAATGGCTCCCATGTTCTAATCACATATCCTCTGAAGTTCTGTTTTTAAATTATGAAAATTTACATAGACCTTGACGACATTATTTTTTTTCTAAGAATCTTTCAGTCAGTTTAAAGGTGTATTATATAAGATATAGATACTGAGCTGGCCGTTCTTCCTGTCATAGTTCAAAAAATAGATAATGCAAACTGAATATATTGAAAATTTCATTCAAATTACTTCATTCTGAGCAAAGTTCAATCACAATTTGTAGTTTTGATAAGATGTGAGCATTCATTGTTTATATATCGTAACAACGGTACTTGTTATTCGAGACTCGACCTCTAATCTACTTAAAATGAGAGCCATCTGGTGACCAAGAGTGTTGTCATGTTAATGAATATTATAAAACTGTAAGTTGGATGGATTATCAAGCTCGTTCACCCCGTCTCATGCAAAGGTACAGGACAAGGCTGGGAATGACGCTGTTCGGGCGAAATAACCCGCATATGACACTGCATGGCGCGTGCATGTTTTCCGTACCTCGACTGGTTCAGAAAAGTAGGAGTTAAACCCCTCTTCAACTCATTTCATTTCATTTCACAGGAATGTTGATGAAATGGTATTTATTTTCTCATAAAAACCGTCTTTCGGACGGTCTGTTTCGCTATCTTGATTGATGTGGGTAACTATAAAAATTAGGAATCTAATATACATCTAATAGTCAATTTAAAACGGACAGCGAAATAAAAGGCGTGACTATGTCTATTTGTAAAGGCAATGAGGTGTATCAAATGTAAATAAATTAAGGGACGCCTCTGACGCGTGTTCCACCCTCCCTCTATTATACCCGGTCATTTCAATTTAGTTCTTTGATATTCCCACTAGGTGGTCAGTTGGCCAACGACAATAAACGTATTATGGGTCATAATTCATCATTGTCACCCAAGACTTTAAAATATTGCTCGTTCCCACTAACATATGGGATTCTTATAAAACAAAACAAAAAACTACAACTCGACTCCATCTTGCGATAGAGACGACGTCATAACAATGTATCCCCGTGCCATAAAGAATACGAATTTTGAAAAAGATTTCGGTCAGCATTTACTTGGAGAAAAATCCCAATTGTTCAACTATGGTCATCTGTCCTAACGCCTTTACCATTAAAAAGGATCCTTGTTTACTCAGCGGTCAGTCATAAAAAGTAGCCATAATGGCGATCATACAGCTAATTGTTACGCGTTAAGGGCCAGCGAGACACACCATAGTATGATGTTTACTCGTTTATGACGACGTTGAGAGTTGTGTACCTTTGAGGTGCCCCGAGCGGACAGCACTCAAGACGGAAACAACAGAGGTTCTGTTTGCTCTCTGTCTTATGAATAAATTTGACCAGAAAAGCACATGTCATACGTCTTGGTTATTTATCGCTGTGAAAATAATTATAGGCTTAATGTTATTTCTCGACCGTTGTCCAAGATTTTGTCATCACTAGTAGCTAACCTCCCGTCGCCATCTTTAAAAACAGTTGGTCATCTCGACACGTGGACGGCACGCGCATGTTAGGTCAAATTATACTCTTTAATGTTTTGAAAATGCAACTAAAAACATGTCAGTCGTAGCTATTGTCTGTTTTGGCAGATTTGATGTACTATTAAATCTAATTCCTCTTGGCAATAAACACGTCAATTTTTAAGAAGGCAATGCTTTACGTTTAATATAAAAAAATCTTTGTTTCGAACATGCACGACTGCTTTATCACATGGGCATTGTGACGACAAACATAATCACATTATCTGACGGTAAAATAATTTGAAAGAACTTCTGAAACTTAATAAAGTAAGATATTATGGTATACGAAGAGATAAATGGTCATATGGTCCAGTAGTTCATCAACCTGATACTTTCTCGCTATGTAGGCCTAATAAATATAATACAAAATCCGTGATCAAGTCTCAGCCTACAAAATCCTGATCAAACACCCGCCTACAAAATCCCTGATCTGGGCCCGGTTCCTAAAAAATTCTTAAAGTAAGCTAAAAGTTATGCTTCACTTTTACTTACGTAAGACTCTTTATAAAATACCGTCTCTAGAAAATTCCCAAGACCGTTCTTAGGTAAGCATAAGTACGAGTCTAAACACATTGTGACTGGTAAACTGAGACTTATGATGCTCTCTAGCGCCATAAAAACAGTTTTGGTAGGGTATTCAAATTACGTCATAAATTTGCCGTCTGCTTCCTGGCAAATGGTCAATTTAGATGCATTTGACATGTTCCCAATACACATATGAAATGTGACCCAAGCTTAAAAGAAATAAAAAAAAATCAAAACGCACGCTCACTCTGAATAATTGTGAGAGCGCCTGATCTCAAAGTAGCCCGTGTGTTTGTGTTTTTTACTAGGCCTAATTGGTAAATAAATAAAATGATTTCGGGGTAGAAGCGAAATTTTCTACAGGCCTAGCATATTTCTCGAGAATATGTTTCAAAAGCCTTTCAATGTCTCTTAGGTATCAAAAGATGTAGGAAATACCGTGGAATAAATAACTGTCAGCCATCTTGTTTGAAGCAGAAACAGACTTGAGGTTGGTAAGCAAGCCCTATACCTTGCTTGGGACTTGTGCTTAGATAAGAACAAAGTTGCGCTTAAGTTTTTTCTTGGAACACATAATAACGCACTTGTGCTTACACCGAAGTCTACTTAAAATCGAAGTACAAGGGCGTTCTTAAGAACTTTCTGGGAACACAAAATATGATAAGTTTACTTAGCCTAAATGAACAAAGTCTACTTAAAATCTAAGCACAAGAACGTGCTTAAGAATTTTTTAGGAATCGGGTCCAGAGCCCATTCACCTAATCTCCAAGATCTCTTATCAAAGCCCTGTCTCCTAAATCAAAGCCTAGTCTCCGAATCCCCAACTACAACTTCCGTGGTCTATTTCCAATAGGCCTAATACCATTTCGAGATATGGAACGGTCGGTCGTAGGCAATTATTTTCGCCTGCCAGAAACAACTGGAAAACCAAATCAAGGCATGTAAACTGTTGAACATCTTTAAGATCGCTGTACAGCTGTGATTTTCAATACAGTTTCAACATACGACAAAGGGGTAAATCTTTCTCTGTTATCTACAGGGGTTATGTGACATTGTCAATAATAGGTTTAAAAGAATGACTGTAAACTTCGATATTAATCTTAAAAATGATGAAATATACCAGGCAATCAGCCTGCAGATTTGTGTTCACCATTTACGAACAAGGAAAATAACTAAGCTAAAAACGCAACTATGAGAGAGAGAGAGAGAGAGAGAGAGAGAGAAAGATGGGGCCGAACGTCCACTCGACACAAACTAGGTCATTTCGGTACTAACTTATGGTTCACTTTTATTTCCACCAATTCGCATGCGCATAGTGGTCTTTAGCAGTGGGGGGGGGACAGGAGTACCCGAAAAAATCCCACGAGGACGGGCGACCCTACTTCTTGTCACGTACAACCGAAGAATCGAAACCAAAGCAGTTGACTCAATGAAAGACACGTGCTATCCATTCAGTCATCCAACTCCACACACAACCACGAAGTTATATGAGGTTATAAATCCTTTTCAGAGAGATCCGTTATATGATCAGCCGAAGATTCCCAGGAAGTATTTTAAAAACTTAAATAAAACTTGGACCAGTTGCTCAAAGCTCCGTTAACTTTTAACAAACCGTTAACATCGAGTTAATGGACCGTTAACGTTAGGTTGTTGCTGAAAGCTCCGTTAACTTGAACGTGTCGCTAACCTGCTGTTATAGTTAACGGAGGTGTTGGGTTCCGTTATCTGGTTAACGGTGGCATTAGTGAGCTGTAGCATAAGTCATACATGTAGATTACCAGTGTAATTTTCTATAGAACATTCTAGAGGGTTGGGCGATGGGGGGCTATTCCAATTTCTATACGATAAAAATCTATAGCATTCTATAGAATTTTGAGGACGGTAGAAAAAATTATAGCCCCAAATATTCTGTAGTAAAAATCTCATAATTTTTCACACGGATTTATGCTAAAATTTCTAAAGGAAAAAATAAAGTATTAAATTTTTTTCCTGTAGAAAATTATCTTTTTGTCTTTAATACTCTGTAATCAAGTTTTGTGAACAGACTGCAAAGTTAGTTGTCCCACTGTCTTCAGTTTCTTGTTAATAGTAACGTTTATGAAATTGTTATATACATTTACATTGAAATTAAAATTTTTAAATTCAGCCAATGAACAAACAGTCTTCTCTTGGATTAACTTTAATGAATCCGTTAGCTAACGGATAACGAAATTGACTTTCCAGCAACAGAAATTTAACGCACCGTTAACAAACGACACGTTACAAAGATAACGATCCGTTAGAGTTTAACGGATCGTTAAAATAACTTAGTTTTGAGCAACCGGCCCCTGATCTCTAAGCAGTTTACAAGGTTTCGGAGATAAGACAGTGGTCGTCTCTAACTCTTTCCCTAAATACAGACCACGTATTGGCTAAGCATAAGAATCTGTTCACAGAAACCGATTAGCTGCACTGAACAATCCGATGATTAGATTCTATATTAAATACCCTAAAGTCACTGATATTATATTTTTTCTGACGCTGACGAATATTGACTAGGATTGAGATCCGATTGCCACGCCCACCTCTCAATAGATTTCCGTTCGTTAATAACTTAAATAATTCAAGATGTTATCCCACTTTTAATTATTCACTTGACAGTACCAATATAAAACCAGTACCTACAACCCTGAAATTATTATATATCAATTAAAATCAAAACGAAACTTGCTGTATTCCTCTACACAAGCATTCCTCTAGACATGCATAATAGGTTAGTGATTCACAGTGCTGGAAGCATTATAGATCATCCTATAGATGATGTCGTAACTATTAAATGCATAGAACCTTCCCTTCAATGGGAAATCGATATTTAATTTATTTCGAGAAAATCCTAAAGCAGCAAAGAAAATAAACAATATTTCATTGACCTGCTCCAACTGACGCCCCAACCTCGAAGATCGTTTAGTGTGTTTGCTCGCAAGTTGTCCTACTTCCTTGGTTAAACCATCCGGGGCGGTAGATGTCCCGGAATGTATCGACGAATATCGCTATGAATAATAAAAGCTACTCCTGTGGGGAACATATAGGTATACGAAGAGAAGGTGGACATAAAAGTAGTAAGTTCAGTAAAAATAGTCCAATACTGATGTGCTTAAAGATGCCTTAGATTACGTATAAAGTCAAAGCACATGTGACTATACAATACCAGACCCTTTGCTGGAGTTTAGACTTCAATATCAGACCCTTTACCACATATGAACCTGCAATACCAGCCTATTTAGTGACGTTGAACCGACGAATACCAGATCCTTTACCAAAGTTGAACCAATAAATACCAGACCATTTGCCAAAGTTGAACTTACAAATACCAGACCCATTACCAACATTGAACCCAAAATTCCAGACCCTTTATCAGAGTTTAACCTACAATATGGGACAAGGCTCTGGGGAATGCCATCGAAAGTATAAAAAAACGAAACGAAATGTAGACCTGTATTTTAATCAGATTGCATAATATGCTTACTGTTTCTAGAACTGCTCATTTAAGGAGTTCTCATGAATAACAACGTTTTGTTATTGCTTTATGAAACAATCCGAGGTGATGAATTCTATTTAAACAAAAAGCTTTGTTTATAAAAAAATATTTGTTTTACTCTGAGCTTTTACTATTGTATGTAATTTATAATTCTGTAAGTCGTGTATTTGAATTAGGGTGGCGCTATAGAGTCTTCTTTAATTAACGATTTCCTTCTTCTGTTGTTAATATCAATATATAACATGTAGAGCAGACGTCCTGTTGATAGTTCAAAATCAACAAACACCGCCATTACTACACAATACCTCGTTCCTGATAGTATCGATTACCTTAGTTCCACCACTACGTTTCAAGATAAGCACAAATTGATTAACGAGTTCTTTCTGTGTGTTTAGGAAGAAGTAATCGGTAATTTTATTGACAAATGTTTTGTATTTCAGTGAGCTGCATTTAATAATTGTTTTTATCTCAGGATGTCGTGGAAATAAGCCTTTGTCTTAGATCGTGTATGGAAACAAGCCGTGGTTTAAAAAAAAATAATCGGTAGATTATACTTCTACAAAGGGTGTCCTAGGTCCTAGATTCAGAACCCATATCTGCTTGATGGGTGGCCCGACAGCCCATGAGCTTAATCCAACTGTATCATTTATTTTGGCCTAAATCAAACTGGTAGTATCAAATATGGTTATTGAGAAATAAATTTGTTCATGTAGTGTTCCTGTCTATAATGCGGGGGGGGGGGGGCATCAAGTCAATCATTGAATCCCGTGGCAAAGTTTCGCCTGACTAACATCGTGGACTTTCTCAAGCGAATTACTGAATAAAAATTGTGCCTTATGTTAGTCCCGAAATGACCTAGTTTGTATCGAGTCCATGCAGGGATATATACTTGGTCAGTTTTAGGTAGGATTTGATTAGCATAGGGCAGCTGGTCGTCATCTGAGGGCATTGGAATTTCCACGCGGAAGCCACGGTAATTCAGTGAGTAAAGACCGGCGTTCGATCACTGTTTTGGACTGTGCGTGGTTTTCCTTTGTCGGTGGTGCAGGACAGAGGGCGTGGCAAGCGAGAACGTATAGTCGTTCAGATGGGACGAATAACCTAGGTCCCGTGTACACATTGGCGTGCATGTAACAGATCGAATGATAGTTGGAATTCGATATGAGAGTAGGCTGTAGCGCCGATGTCTCAATGTCTTTCTAATCTATTAGATGATCAACATAAATATCATCACCAATATCTCATTTCGACACAATTCTCGCAAAAGGTCCCACTCCACTCCCTCCACCGCTTCGCCGAAACCCCAAAAATCAAAAAATATGGCAATACGCTGTTTTCTTTCAGGCACCCATTTATCTAGTGGTGAATACATTTAAACTTCCAAATTCTATATAATATGACAAGACACTCTTTGACGTAAACACTAACAATGGATGGCCTTCAAATATGGGCGTATACCAGGGGCGTGATTTTACACCCCCTCTTTTCAGCATTTAAATTAACGATTATTTGTGATATCTTAATTTACTCTTTACTAAAGATATCACAATACCGTAACCCTATTTCTAATTACCCGAAACACTCTAAAGGAATCCTGCATTTACTTGGAACAGTTTCCAACATTTCGAGTAAGATTTGCCGGTACCGTAGAAAAGTTATTCATGTAAAAGAAGTGAAAAAGCGCTAGTTCACGTTGAAGCATTTTATTCACATACCGCACTGAAAATAGAAAAATAAAATTATGACTCGTAATCGCTTAAACCAATAGCCGACTATGAACCGGCAAGATCGTTTTTTGTTCAATATATATATACATGATGTATATTGACATATCTATAGTTTTCCTTGTCAGGTTGGAATGGGCAAGTGGTCTAACATGTCGATTTTTGACCATTTCATTAACCAGTTAGGAGTATTGAAAAAGTAAGAATATTTTCATTGATAAATGTCCCATTTTTGTTGTCGGGAGCGCTAGTTGCTTGCTCCTGTGATGGAAGGCCACGAGACACATTGGTACAGGGTGACGAAAGTGAAAAAAAACTGCTTTTTGAATTTTAGATTCTGGCGTATTCCAACAAACAGGGTGCACGTGACTTAATAATTAGTAAATTTGTGGGCGACGTGTAGGGTGAATCCGATGAAATTTTCGCGTGAAATTCGGAATTCCCATTGCTGGATTCCGAATTCTGGCCCACACTATCCACACCTAGCCCAGAAAGTCTATTATAACATGCCACTCCAGACTCCAGTGACGAATTGGACATTTAAACCCAAAGGAAAAACAGATTCGTTTTGCAATATTTTGTGCGCTTTTCACAACAAAACCCAAGCCCCGCTATTGTCATTGATTAGTAAGACCCTTGCTTCAAACAATCATTCCAAGTTCAACATCACAAATATGAAAATACTTTGAATTTGCTAACGGCCAATGACCTGAGTAAGATCCAGATTTTAATCATCAGTGTGCACAGCTACACGTGTATTTTACTTCTATTGTCTGAGAGAGTTTCATGTAAGCATGCGGGTATAAATATCTATTGTAACCGAGTAGATTAAATATTCTGATAAGTTTTAATTCTATGGAGCTCCAGAGGGAAATTTACATATTTCAATTTTTGAAAAAAACATTAGAGATTATAGGCAACGTCCAAATAATACTATCAGTGTAGAAAATTAATGGCAAAATTGAATACAGTTTCTTTGAAGATACACGTTTCCGACAGCAAAGTCATAATTATCATAATTTTCAATAATTATCCTGAACAATTCATCCTTACCAAAATTTTATGATATCTATCCAAAGGACTAGTTATTCAGTTTTCTAACATCTCTGGTCACATTGTGTTTTTGAATCTAAAAACGATGGTAAAAATAACACCTACGGTCAAGAAATGTTAGTTGTATTGGAGAAATAACAAAAACTCCAGGTCCATGTGAGTGTAATTTTGAATTGAAAAGGTATGACCATTATAATACCTAATGTAAAATAAGACATGCTAGCTGTACTGAAGAAATATAAACAGTTTAATTTGAATCTAAGAGAGATGATAAAAATAACACCTAATGCCAAGCAAGACACGTTAGCTGTATTTAAACGACTTCAAGACCATTTAGGGTGTCGCTGTACAACATTATAACTTGTTCACAACCGTCTGTTAAATTTCATACAAATTTACAAAATTACTTTCTATACGTCGCAGGTGGCCATTTATTGTCTTCTTTCTTAAGTTTTCAAGTGTTCGTGCCGTATTGTTATACTTATATCTACGAAAATCCGAGAAAATTAGTTTATCTCGAGAGAGCGATTTCATCACGAGCCCGACACGCGACGGTGTTCGTGGGTCCGTCTGTGTCTACACGTTTCGATAAATTTATCGATATTATAGGATTTGGGAGAACAGGCTTCCAATTCTTTGGTAATATATTCATATTGTATATATAACATGTAGTCTAGGTAATATTTCTATATTGTATAATATGTAACCCTGGTAACATTGTACTATTGTATAATATATAACTCTGGTAACATTGTCATATTGTGTAATATGTAATCTTAGTAATATAGTCATTACATAATATGTAACCCTGGTAACATTGTACTCTTATATAATATGTAACCCTGGTAACATTGTACTCGTATATAATATGTAACCCTGGTAATAAGCTTGGTAACATTGTACTGTTATATAATGTGTAACCCTGGTAACATTGTACTATTATATAATATGTAACCCTGGTAATATAGTCATATTGTATTATATGTAACTCTGCCAATAGAGACATATTATGTAATAGGTAACGGTGGTAATATAGCCATATTAAATAATATGTAACCCTGGTAACATTCTGATATTATATAATATGTACTCAATGGTATTTGTAAGGCTTGTATTTGGTGCCTGGATTTTGATTTAACAAGTCTTGCTGCATACCATTCTTGAAGACACGGACATCGTCACTGAACCTGAAGAAAATATATATTATTATTCAGGTGGTTATTGATGTTTGTGTATTCCGGCTACACAGTGGTCGTCACTGATATTTGTATCCATCTATTATGATTACACAGTGGTTGTTTATATATACAGATTACAACCCGATTATTGTTGTTGTTTATTACAAATTTAAGGTCCAATACCTTATACATGACATTGTGGACTAAACGGTTGTTGATGTTTACCTTTATTTTAAATGATCCAGATGCCAAGGGTTCGTTCAAGTACACTTTATTTCGAACCATACAAACGACTAGACTTTTTTTTCTTGTCAGGCACAACTGACCAGGAAAAACCACGTTAAAAATTCCGAGGAACTTTCAAATATCAATGAAATATTGTTTTATTGCACATCTGCTCCAACCGGGATATATTGCGCCAAACATACGGTGAGATTTCTCGAGACAAACTAGAAACAAATAATCACAATATTATCTATACATATGCATAAATAAAACAAATATCACAGTAAGTATCAATTAAAAATAATTATCAACTTTATGTATATATATTTAAAAAATGAAAGTGAAAATGATATATATACAATTAAAATTTACGATAAAAATTTGTCTCTTTTAAAAAATCTAGCGCTTTACAATATAAACCCGGTTGGGCAAAGAACTTGTGTAATGATTGGCAACGGTAATGCCGCGATTTGGTATCTTTGAGATGCTTGCACTGAATCAAAATGTGCTACACTTTCAAATAATATTAGAATATGTAAGTTAACAAGCACGTTTTACGGTTATTTTGATTATAAAAACATATTATTTTGAATTGCTTCTTTGGTTTTCCTTTTAATAATACTGTCTGAAACACGAGAGAAGACCATGTTGCTTGATTCAAAGGAACTATAAAATGGAAGTCACTGAAGCGATGACACTAATGTTGAGACAGGATACTTTGAATTGAAAAGCATTGAACCGTTTAGATGGAAATACTAGAGTAGGTATGATTGAATAAAAATTATTAACTGAACAAGTCGCTAACCACACAAGATAACTTTCAATACACCTGCTTCCAGCAAGAGTTACTGGACATCCATCATAACCAACGACGTCCACGCAAACAGCTATTGTGTTGTACGTCATCGAGTGATGTAAGGTGACGTTTTACACAAGGCGATATGACTAATAATTCTATGATTGGCTTGATACTTGTGTCCACTGTCACGTGTTTAATTAATTACCAAAATACTTAAAAAAATAAACCCACGTGCCGTTTACCTGACCCACGGGCAGGACGTCCTGGCACAGCGGTCAATTCGACCACATTATTCTCGTGGCAGTTCTTGAACTTGTCAAATTTATTTTTGAAGAAAACGATTATCGGACATTTTGTATTGAAACATAGTAGTCCAGATGACACAAGTTGGATAATTGGTTAATTGCCGGTCATTTATTTTCTTCACGAGGAAAGATTATTTTAGTAAGGTCAAGGAGGTGTCACAATCTAAAAATGTCCAGTTAAATTTATTGTTACTAAGGTCACCACATACTCTATTGTGACGAAAAATGAAATGAAATGAAATGGGGTTTAACGTCCTACTGTTCTGCTTTGGCTGGGCTTATGAAGACGGGCATACGCCATACAGTGTGCTATGCGGGAATTTTTAACTCGGTGGTGGCACTATGGCCTACTCTTATATCGAACTCCAACGGCAAAGGATCTTTTGCATGCATTCGAATATACACGGAACCTCGGTTTTTCGTAACATCCGAACGACTCTATAGACAACCGTCCATGTCATGCCCTCCATCCTTCACCTCTGACATTGGGAGCAAAGTCGGAAAATCCCGATGAACTTTCTCGGCCAATGCTATTGTGACGAGGATTACAATTTTTTTATAAATCGTTGATCAGGCTGGTCACCATTATAATCTATTTAATAGAAAATTCTGGGATGGAAGGATTCTGGTGGAGGTTTAAGGAGTGGATGGGTATAAACTATGGAAGTGATCACACCCATTATAACATGGGGCGGCAGTGACTCAGTGAGTAATGCGTTGGCTCCCTAACTAAGTTATTCTGGGTTCGATTTTGTTGTTTACCGAGAAGCTTACTCTACTTGTAGATATTCCGACTCGGTTTCCCCATGTAAGTGGTGGAAGACGTAGTTTGGTGTGTAAGTACAAAAACCCTTGGCAGTTAAAGTTTGACGAAGTGTGGGCGGATACGCCGCTGTCGGGTCAGATCTTCCCTCATTACACATTACATGGCGTAGGTCCGTCGTCATAAGCACAGTTTATGAAGAAACGTAGGGCGTTAAAGATGCATTATTCACGAACTAAATCTCTCTAATGCAGACCTTTAGTTTGACCTCAAATGTATAAATTATTAATTAGACATTTATTTACATGCCAGGCACATAATCTACGCTCTACACTATAAGATGGTTTTGATTTTCAACAAATTTAAATACAATTGGCAGTTAATGATTTTTAATTTAATTATCGTAACAACGGTAGCAATAACAATCGAGGCTACACTATTTAGCAAACGACGATAACTTCGCTCAGAATAAAGCAATTTGGCTGAAATTTGCAACCTATTCCCTTTTCATTATCTATAATTTTGTTTAAATTATTGTAGCGAGCCGAGAACTGTTAGCTCTAGAGATTGTACATAAGTTCTGTTCATTACACAACACACTGCATGGCGTATGCCAGACGTCGGATGTTAAACTCCATTTAATTTCCTGTTTTGTTCAGCACTGTTTCATTTCTTTCAGTGTCAATATTATTGTTCCGTGACGGCACCTAATGTTGTAACTTACGTCTAGTTCCATTTTTTACAATGGTGCTCCTGATAAAAAAAAAATCATAGCCCTGTTTCATCTCTGATCTGAAAACACATTTTTGAAAATTTGACAAAACCTGTCGAAAAAACCTTGATATCGGACAACTACGTACGTCACGAAAAAATAAAACCGTAAAAAAGACAATAGGAGGAAATGATATCAGTATCTCACATCCTTTATTTCAATAGAGCCAATTATGGCACGTATCCATGCGCTCATATTTGCTTTCATGGAAATGAACACATTTTTGACGAATGCGCAGAATTTTGATTAAAAGTTTGATATTTCATATAATATGACTTTTGTGAAATATGAAAACTTTGATACGGATTGTTTTGTTTTGTTTGTATTTTTTCTATTGTTGGTTTATTTATGCAATTATCGAAAAGAAATCGTTTCATTATCTTCCCGTTTTTCGTTTTTAAAATCCTCCTCGCATTGTTTACGAATTTTCAGAAATGTCCCACGTGGTGGGTTTCGGTTTTTTTTTATCTAATTCTAACGCTTTGACAAAAAATATATTGTTTATTTCTCCTTTGATTGACATTTAGTTATTGAATTTCTTCTTTGATTGGCATTTAGTAATTGAACATATTAACACAATGTACAATTTTATGGATACACAATATCTGAGTTTAATACTAAGAAAATAAAACCAAGTACGAATAATCCAAACCATAAGACAAAATTCAGAGTCCTAAACAACGTTTCGACGAGGTTACTATCGTCTTTATCAAGCAAATAAAGACGAACCGTCGTTAAGTATTAAACTTAGTCATTGTGTATCCATAAAATTATAACTTGTGATGCTATGGTTTATTTATTTAGGTAATTATTAAATGCAACTGTTTCAATATATCTTCCCGTTTTCCACTTTTACAATACTCTTTGCATCATTGACGAAATTTCAGAAATGTCCCACATAGGGATTTTCAGGGTTTGTTGGGGGGGGGGGGGGGATAAGTTTAACGCTTTGTTAATTTTATAAAAATCCTCAATGAAGTTGATAAAATATGTAATGATTTTCGTTCTGAGTTAAAAACTGAATTCATCTTCTTCAATCAAAACTCGTGAATAAAAAATGTTTACATAGGAAAATGAATCTGCCAATAATTCAATACGGCGAATCCGAAAACCATAGTCGACGGGGAGAATCCATAAAAGCCCGACGATAAACGTCTTAGTTAAGCTGATGAAGATATAACTGAGAAAATGTTGGGTAACCGTCATATGTTTCAGTTTGTGTTTAAGTCTTGATCGATGCTGGGAATAACGACAGCCGTTAACGGGTCTATACATAACGGCCATGTTGAACGACACAGCGCTTCTTCAAGTATTGGTCATGAATAATTTAACGATTAACGTCAGGTTCGCCTTTAGTGGTTCCAACTTTGTATTAATTAGTCTTCGTCTAGTGGAACTTGTGTTTGAATTGTTTGGTTAACTGAAGCAACGGTCCGTGTTATTAGAACGCACGTGAGATGAGCAGACCTGTACAAGATGTGTCAGTGATTCGAGGTTTTATCGGAATCGGAAATCAAGGACCAGCATAATGAAAGTTACCAACCCACTTTCTGATTTATTCCTTTAAAACAAATGTTGCCCTATAATATCGAAAATATGTATATCACGCCTCTTAAAGTCGCCAAGTCTTCGACATTGATAACACAAATTATTTGTCAATTTAAATTAACATTGATGTTGTGATCTTACCGGAAAAGATGGGCTTCTGATATCCAATATTTAAGACAAAATAAGATTGTACCATAATGCGCTTCAGCGCAATTTGTAACAAGGGACTCGAATAACGAGGCTAGACATATCGCACAAGTCATGGTCAAACGATGACGTCATATTCTTATTTGGAGATCATTAGCAATAAATACTGTCGGTGTAGACTGGAATAACCAGACGCTAGAGACTGGCATTCGATTGGGACAGTAAAAACAGAAATGATTGAATGTAAATCAGTTTATATTCATTCATATTACATTAGTGTATGCGTTGCGACCCATTTGTATCAATTACTAGGACCCAAATATTAGCGATAGCGCCTTTAAAGTAACGACGCGTTATTTGTATTTTCGGCTAAAATATCAAATTTCTCACGCTTTACTCAAAATACCAACGCAAGATAATTGCTCAACTTACATTCAAATGTATTTAAAACGGGCCCATAAATTATGTTTGCTATTTTATTACATAGCGAGCATCATAGATGAACATCAACTTAAATTGGTAAATATTGAATGAAATTGGATTATTTTGGGGTTTGGGCTGATATTCCAATCAGAGATTATTGATCTGTCACAATTCTGTAGTTTTCAAGCAAGTTATTAATATTGCATTAATACATGTATTATGCATGAGAGTAATTACGCAGCGTTCAAACAACAACATCCCTTTTTGGTCATTATTCTAGAAAATACTAAACTAATAGATACATTTTTAGTTGACGCTTTTTGGGAGTATGAAACAGTGTGGCATGGTGTAAATTTGATATGTAAAATATATTACCTGCTCGGTCGGGTTAGCGACTGCGCGTTGTATCATAAGGTCTGTCATTGAATCAACTGGCGTGATTTCGATTCCCCGTGCCATGTGAGGGGTCACCTGTCCAACCTCGTGGGTTTCCTCCGTGTCATCCTGTTTCCTCCCACTGCTAAAGACCCCTACGTGCGATCGATGTTAATAATGATGATCGAGGCTAGGCCGAAAATTCAAACGGCAAAATGTTGGTCTACAGAGAATAATTTGACTGAAATTTTTAGCAAATTCCCTTTACATTATCTAGTTTGACCTATTATAATGAGAACTGTCGACTCTTTATCTATTCTCCCATAATGTATCTTTAACATATTCAATTCCTATTCAGAAATATTTGAAACGTGAAACTTCTATTTTCAATCTCAGAGTGGGTCAATTTGACCGAAATTTTCAGCAAATTCCCTTTACATTATCTAGTTTTTAAATATTAAAGTGAGAATTGTTAGGTCTTTATCTAATCTTATATAATGTATCTGTAACATAATTATTAAATTCCTATTCAGAAATGTTTGAAACGTACAACATTAATTTTCAATCTCGAAATGAGCCACTATTAAGTCTAAAGATTTTGTAAATTAAACGTCTTTTTAATCTTAATTTATCCCGAACTCCTTTTTCTCGGAATATGTCAAATTGATTATATTTATCGAACCAGCCGTAAATATCAAAATTGTCAAACCATTAATGTATTTTAATTGGGACAGTGTTTCTACAATGATTCTATAGTCGTTTTTTTAAGTACAATAGACCTTATAGAAGGCTAAATCCGATTAGAAATACAGTAATTGTTTTCGTAGAATCTTGTGTTTAATTTAATGTGTTCAATTTATAATGCCGTTTAAATAGTATATCAAAATTCCCGTTCCATCCCTATAACTATTGTATTGTAGTTTGTTTTTGAACTAGGAAAGAATGATTTGCAATCTGAATAAAATACAGATCTATATTTCGTTCCGTTTTTTTGTTTTTAATACTTTCGATGACCAACACTACATGATGATCTGGAGGTCACGTCAGAGGTCATACGAGCCTATTACGTCAGATATTGATTAATTAATCAGCGTTGGCGTTTCTAGGTGTTTTACCACAGTTTTGGCAAAGCACGCCAAGAATTCGATGTAACAGACCGTTTCATTGGCTAATCCCTCACTTCAACCAAAACGCAGGTAATATAACAACTCTTTAAGATGCTAGTGTGGTAAAGACAAGTAAAACAAAATTTTGAAATATAAAAAACGAAACGAAGTAAGATCTGTGTTTTAATCAGATTGGTTGAATAATGATTGGTTAAACTATTTTGTGTAATTAAGCTGGTATATGTATAATTGTGTATAGTGTGATTCCAGGTCGATCTGGACGTTTGTTGGTTGATAAATTTGACAATTTGGAAACAATTCTTTTGACAAAAATTGTTCTCGCTTGGTATTCTAGGTACCCTGTCTTTTCCCCCACGTATTCACGAGTTTCATTCCCAGTTAACCCTGGAACTGTTGGATATTGGTTGTATTCACGAGTTTCATTCCCAGTTAACCCTGGAACTGTTGGATATTGGTTGTACATCATTTGGACATTTTAGTAATAGTGTATTATTGAAATTTAAAAGCCCGCGTACTGTAAAATATGAATATCAATTATCTCATCGTAATCAGTGTTTTTTTCTCGACAGCCAGTTCAGGTTTAGGAACCCTCTTCATGGTCACAACGCCATTGCTGTTATATCTGGTATTTCCGGTTTACAGCGTGCACTGTCACTCAGAGCCTCGAGGTAAATTACCTGTTTTGCATATCAGGTCAGGTGATATGTTTCAGAATATAAACATTTTCTTTCCAAGAAGGTTACCGGCAATGGAACCATTTTGTTTCGGACCGATCTCGTGAAAACGTAATAATAGTACTAAAGAAAACATGTTATGCAGTGTGCTAAGAAATAACTTTTGCCTTATTTCCGCCACCTCTTCGTCGAATTCCGGGCTTCTTTTGAACGTACCGTCCGAACGACAAGACGTCTTTGGCTTGCCGGGCTAAGGGGAAAGCATACTGGCAAATACCGAGGAATCGACTCGGTCAACCTCGGGACCTTCCCATATCTATCGAATCACCGCGGCTCCCGTATAAAGTAATAACAAAGACAATAGTGTTTGAAAAACTATATTATCAACTTATTTAATTAATATCTTTGACAAATTGAACATAATAATATATATTTTATAATAGATAATAAACTATGTACTATATATATACAAATATTGCACATAACAAATAAATAACACATATATTGTACAGATATTATTGCTCTGTATACACTTCATGTATTTAATTAAAACACACGGTGAAAACTAAATTGCAAAAAACTAATGTTTCCCCATTATCTGGACTTCAAATTAATTTAATGTTCTTTTGCGTGGCAATACTAAAAATCGGAACACGTTGTATTGCCAGAAGTGTGGAAATTAGATAAAACATAAATTCATTACATTTAAATTCATAGTTTCGTAAGACTGAATACTTGTGAAGCAATCTTGTCGTTGTTCGTGTAAAAAAAATAAAATAATAACAGCAACAAATTGTTATAATTTTTATCACGAAATGTATCTATGTGAATTTCGTTTCGGATTTCGGTTGTTATATTTTGATCGCGAAATACAGTATATGTATTTGAATTTCGTTTCGCGTTATTATAATTTTTATTACGAAATATGTGTATTGACATTTCGCTTCGGGGTTGTTGTTATTATAATTTTGAAGACCAGAATTAATAAACAAAATTTGAGGAATTAAATCAGAAACGGCCAAACGTAAAGTTCAACGCTTCAATTTTTACAATGTATTTATAACAAATATTCGTAATGTCTATAAAAGTAATGGAAGCTCGTAATGATATTAAATTTGGGAAGGGGGGGAAGGGGTCGGGGGGGGGGGGGGGCTAGGGCAGTGGTCTGTAAGGATACGTTTTTTGTAGAAGATCCTCGAATTGTCAAGATCGTTAACACAGGGTGGAAGAATCGCGAGAAAATTATCAGGGGATCTCGAGAACATGGAATTGGGATCTCAAGAAATTACTATGTGATCGCGGTATCTGGAATAAGTACAACAGGATCGCAGGATCTTCTACAAATTTGTACACGGCCTCTATGCGCTTCCGTACCTGTGTATGATGAAAACTAAATAGGATTTGATTCAGAAGAGGCGATGTGTAACCATGGAATTTAGGGTTAGAGGAACCTTTTGTTATTTTATGATAAAACAGCACAATGAGTGTTTGGTAGATTCAATGAGTTAGGGTTAGGTGATGTATGATAAAAAAAAACCCACAAGGAATGCTTTATAGCTAGGGTTAGGTCGCCTGCAATGTTTCAAAGGTATTTACAGGGTTATCGCGTTTTTAGAAACAAACAACCTCGGAATGAGTTGATGTTATTCGTAATTCGTCATGAATAACGTCGTTCATTAATTAAACCAAGGGTGTTTGGAGTAGACATCGTTATACGAGTTGGTCTTATTCGTAGTTATGAATGACATCTTCCAGGGGTGTTTAGAGTAGACATCGTTTTTACTACTAGCATAAGTATACGGAGGAAGTCATGGCTTGTTAGCGCGAGATCAATGGAATGGTTATCTCATGTTAATACCATCAGTCTGTTTTCAAATTATTAACACGGAACATACAAATGATTCATAAATAATAATAATCATTTTCTTGTTTCCTTCATAACTTATACTTTTCACAAGGAGAACGCTAGATCGGAGACGGTCCTACGCATTTTAGCACATATGACGTCATATATAGATTGTGGTTTAGGGTTAGGGTAAGGGCTAGGACCTGTAGATTTGGTCAAAGTCTCGAGATGTAAACAGGGCTAGCCCTAACCCTAACCCATGATCAAGCCTAACCCTTACCCTAACCCACAATTCACATATGACGTCACAATTTGCGTAGGACCGTCTCCGATCTAGCGTTCTCCTTTTCACAACGATATAAAGTGTCTTGCTGAAACCAAAACAGAAAACGAAATTAGTTCAGATCCGTTTCCGGTCACTCATTTTTTTCTTGAATTGCCTTGTTCTCTCAACCCATCATTTCGTGATTCAATGTCTTCTATATGTCTGGACACTCTAATATATAAACAGTTTCACATTTTGATCATATTTCACCTGGAGAATCTAGTAGTCCCGAACAATCTGCTTCTTGTGTTTTCAAATGACGCGGGTCTTCGGGGATCCAAATTTTAGCACTAAGAGTTTTATTTGGTCCGTACGCGGGTTTCTTTGCATCCGTCCACGATAAAGAATGACCAGCTAAGGGAGGTAAACCGTATTGTTCCATGTTTTCTGAACCTGAAATTAGAAGAAAATAGAACATGTAGATCGAAATTTGCACTAAGTTTTCATATCAGAGAGATCCACACAGTTCATATTTTCCAAGAAAATCGGTCTTTTACAATGATGTTGTAATCGAGACATTCTCATGTAGACACGTGTACTGGACCTGACGAGTCGTTGTTTTCTGGATGTGTGACGTCATGATGTCACGGAAATGAAATGAAAGAGGGTTTAATGTCCTACTTTCTTCACCAACTCGGATAATGAACTCAATATTTTCCATAATATTTGAAATTAAAAACACGATCCATTTTGGTGTTGTTTACATATCGTGAAAATGTGGGATCCTAATACCCAATATTAAAGACACGCTGGACCTTTTAAAATCAGTACACGTATAGGGTGTTGCGTCATTATCTAGATAAAGTTCCCTCCCGGTATCCTCCTACTGCTAAAGACCCGAATTATTGAAATAAAATTAAACCGTAATATGTTTGCTCCAAAATGATCTAGTTTGTGTCGAGTGGACGTTAAACTCCATTTCTCTGCGCGGATGGAGTTGAAACGTAGGACGCTAAAACACATTTCATTTTATCCCATTTCCTTGTTGGTTCTTTAGTGTACATGATTCTCAAACTTTCACTTATGCATGCGCTACTATCATTTACGTAAAGTGAAATGTCTAATTTGGGAGTTGCTTTAAACGTTGACACCCACAGAAAAAAAAACAAAAATAAAAACCCTTACCACAAACATAATACAAAAATTATTTTGAACGAAGGATAAAAAAACACGAGTATGCGATATCAAAAGAGAAAAAATATACGTATGAAAAAACATCGATTTATTGTCCTGTTTAAAATTAATGATATATCGCTCATAGCTGACGATATTATTTTAGTGATAGTTAAACGTCGAGAACAATAGAGACTGTTTGATTGTGACTATTGAAATATTGACTCGGTCATGTTTTATAAGGCATAATTATAACATAAGCCTTTGTAATCGGCTCGGTATAGATCTCGGTGCGTGATCAATGAATGAAACTTCGAAATCCCGCGAAAACTGAAACCTGGACAGACGTGAAAACCTAGTTGTTTTGGCCGGTGAGAAAAAGAAAAAAAATACTTCTCTCGAATGATATAAAATAAAGAGATCTTGACTTTGAAAATAAATCATTTATACCTTCTTTTGTTCTCTGTGTTTCGATTATTTGAAATACAAAGTCAAATTGTGAAGGACAACGAGCAAGAACAATTGTATGCTGTTCGCGATGATAAATTTTGCTTTACCTACAAGATATTGTGAAAAAATAGCCACAGCCTGCGTGAAAACTGATATCGCTGCGATATACAAATTCTGGTCCATTCATTAGAAAAACGTTCAAAAGTTTAATCAATTGCAGATGGTTTATTCCAATTCTATTAAAAGCACGTTTAATAATTATTTTTTTTAATTGAATATTTTTCGTATAGGCGATGCTTTGTTTCATATCATGTAACATAGATAAGCAATGTTTGACGGGCTTATTGTAAAGTGAGGTAGATTTTATTTACGTTAATGCATTCAGATTCAAAGTTTTATTTATTTGCACTAAGTTAAGTTTTATTATGCAATTTTAAAATATATTTACGGACGACGGATTATGTTTTGTAACCTTGTCGAGAGTCTCTAGCCACTCTTGCGATGGGCCAGATGGAGGGTGTCTCGCAAACCCTTCTTGACCACCCGTTGTGAAAATGGTCTAATCAACGATTTCTTCTGGCTAGATCGTTTGTCAAGTGGCTAAAACTGTCTTGTTTATTTCTTCCGTTGATTCGTTTCTGGTCTCACGGGATAAATTCACGAAGTCCAAATTTGCTTTAGATCAGTTTATAATTCAGCAAGACACATACAATTAAATAACGATTTGGTCCGGGTTCGCACTTCTGATATGTTTCTATAATAATTTTGTACTAAACTTTACGTACGTTTACAGCAGTAAAATTCAAGTTCGGTACATTTTTAATTATCAATCAAGTTATAGTGTTATTAATATTCATCAAAAGCATTTTTTTCCCTACAAGAATACAGTTGTCAAGTCGTTCAGATGGGACGAAAAACCGAGGTCCCGTATATACTTTGATGCGCAAGTATTATCTAAAAGAGTAGAACATAGTACCGCTGCCCTGGCAAAATTTCCCTCGTAGCACACTGTATGGCGTATGCCCGTCTTCAGTAGCCCGGTCGAAGCAGAACAGTAGGACGTTAAACATAAAGCAATGAAATGAACTGAAGTTTAACATTCTATTTTTCTGTACCAACAGGGTAACGAACTGAAATAAAATGGGGTTTAACGCCATACTGTTTGCTATGAAGAAACGTGGGTGACTAACATTAATGGAGTATAAAATCATAAATTCTTAAAAACGTGTAAAGTATGACAATTCCAATGGTGCCCTCGTGTTTCCTAACCAAAACATGTTCGATATACAATTAGAAATTACTACTTAAATGGTCAAATGGTCCCTTTTCAGTAAGTTTTTGATTTTGATCAAGTCAAGGTATTAGCCCCCCAAACCCTCCATGTCAACAAATTCAAATGTCCGCATGTATGACAGTAGCTACAATTAATGAAAAGTATTGTGTACGAGGAAGGTTGTCTCTGCTGTAACTTACTATCTATTCCTATTATCTAATAAATTATAGATCACGTTAAAGTAGTTACATCCAATATATATTTAATCACACGTTGGTGCCAAACCAAATTAATAGACTGTTCTTCGAGATCTTGGAACCAATCAAGTTGCAGGAAAACGGTTTTACATAGAATTTCAAAACTTGAACAAGTTGAATTAAAAATATTTGAGAAGAACAGCCAAGTATTTTTGGTTTTTGAATTATGACTTTTCCCACTAGAAACACAATTCGAAAATGTGTTCCCGAACAACAGAAGTTCAAATTGGTGCAATCTGATTAAAATACAGATCTATATTTCGTTTCGTTTTATTTTTTTATACTTTCGATGACCTACACTAGTAAACTGTAAAACGAAACGAAATAGGATTTGTGTTTTAATCAGATTGGAATTGGCGTGACTTGACACAAGTTTATTGATACACAATTTACTTAGTTTAATACAAGGGACGTTTCGACGAGGATACTCTCGTCTTTATCAAGCATATGACTAAAGACGAGAGTATTCCCCGTCGAAACGTCCCTTTAGAATTAAACTCAGTAATTGTGTATCCAATGGTACCTTGTGTTGATATGTTTAATTATAACTAAATACCATAATCCTTTAAAGACATATTATAGAAATAGATTTGACTAAAAATAAACACACTTATATGGATATACTACTTTCGAATTCATTAACATGCTACGTTTCGATACACATACAGATATCGTTATCAAGCAGTTCTTGCCAAACACCAATCAAAGAAGATGGAGTGGCTTTTTTAAAAGTTTTATAAAAACCCATATTATTTGTGCTATTGACTGAAATTTACATAAAAATGTATATCAAATTCCTTTTTGAAAAATATAATGTTCTATGATTTTCTTACACAAAATTAAAGAAAGGCTTTATAAATTTAGTTTATCTTACTTGTTTTATGTTAGCGTTAAACATACTGTTTCTAGAATATTACATATTTAAAATATAATCTTCGAGGCTTTTCTTATGCATAATAAGTTAATGTATATGTAACTGAAGAAGGAAATTTCAAATAATAAATATTTATGTATGCTTCACAAAGATTAAATGGACATTTTGTATATTTGTATCAGTATAAATTATTATATAATTTATTAATCTTAAAGAATAAACAATGTTTAAACAAATGCACATGCTCAATTTAAACTAACATTTTATAAATATTTGTTTTCTTAAATGCGATAATTCCTGTAATCTTCTGTATAGTTTGAGATAACAAATATTAAATTTAAAAACGTCTTTTTTTTGTTATAAAATTACATTTTTAAAAAATATTTAGGTTTACTGGCTTACAATTCCATTATACATATTTAAGGAAGAAAAATCTAGCGATTGCGTTTTAGGCGTTTAAAATGAAGACGTAATAATTATGTACACTTACCCCTGTGACAATGAATGATGACTTTTTTCGGCTGCTCTCCTAACTGACTCGTAACATTTTCTTTAGCTTGAACATCCGACTCCACCAATTCAGCGAGAAAACCAATATATCCGATTGCAAGTCTTAATGTATCAACTTTAGAAAGTCTTTTTTCGTACGGTAACGTTGGGATATGCGTTCGTAAACCTTCAAATGCGTCGTTGATGGACTGCATTCGCTTGCGTTCTCGCATATTCGCCGCATGTCGCTGTTGATATTGTTGAACTGCTCCGCGTTTTTTCTTCCGCCTTTGCTTTCCGATATTTTCTTGATTGGAATTCGGAGAACCGAATCCCGATCTCGGTTCAAAAAGAGATAACTGACTAGAAAAACTTTCGTAACTACTAAAAGAGTTTAAAAAATGTTCGTGGGTAAAATTTATGTCATTCATGACTGTAATGTCAGCGCGAGCACAAATCACAAAATTAAATTCAAATCATTAAAATGGAAATTTACAACTTGTGTATAGCCTCTTGAATTATATCGTAAACGATTCCTGTCTGGAAATAAACTATTTGTCGGCTGATTTCCGATCCTCGTTTTATACGGAAAGCAAAAGAATTACTTCTTGTTAGAATAAACACTCGGCACGTGCTCAATATTCGATCCAACCAATCGCAAGAGCGATAGGGGAAATGTAGGAGGCGCGTGCCAATAACATTGATTACTTGTGGTAAGCTTGTGGGAACGGCCACGAGACACGGTAACTCTAATCAAGTGGAAGTTTGCCTGACAATTTCTTCCGCCGTTCTTCAATTCTTTGTAATTTTTAAGTATGACATGAGAAATTAGTAAGGTATAATATAGCGTCTCACTTGACTATGTTTTAAACTCCATTAGAATTAATTTTGTTATCCAATAGATATTTATTTGTCATTTTTTTTAAAAAATAATTTATCGAATATAATACTAAAACAATATCTATGATGTTTTTACGTTTATTTGATAACATCTACTATGAAAAGACCATTTATTTTCGATTATGATTTCTACGCGTTAACGTTTATTATACGCAATTAAATAACCAAATCTTGTTTGATTGCATGGCAGGCACAAACAAACACACAGTCACCGTCTTCATTAGCCCAGTCGGAGCAGAACAGTAAGACGTTAAACCCCATTTAATTTTATTTCGTATGACAGTCACTTTAGGGTACTACATCTGTGAAATGTGTAAAGGAAGCATCACCCCCCTCCCCCCTCCACCACCGCAGAAAACAAAAAGAAAAGAAACCCCAAGGGTGAACCATACTTGTTGTTTTTACCCCGTCTTATTTTTATAACTCGCCTGGCTCTGGGAATGTACAATATGTAATTATGTTACTTATGATTTGTGTATGTATAATTGTGTTATTTATTATTCCTGATTTTTTAGAATAAAAAATGATATACGGTACAGATCTGACAAAATTCTTATATTTAAAAATAATGTAAACTTTGTATAAGTTCCAAAATTCTGACTCAATATATTAAGAATTCCGATTTGTTAAAGTGAAAATATTGAACAATATTTATTCATAAAACATCAAATATAACAGAACAATTAAAAAGAAACACAAACAAACTAAAAGCATAATAAGTCAAATGAGAAATTCCGGTATTGATCAATTAGAAATGATTTGGCTATCTTCCATGCATATCGAATATTAATCCATTAGATTGTCTTTGGGTAATCTACCATATTGTGCATATTGAATATTAATCCATTAGTAAATATCATTGGGTATAAATCGCAATCGTACTTTAATATTCTTTCTTTTGACCCATTAACCAAGAAAAGAGGTTATAGTCGTTCGGATAGGAAGCAAGGCCGTGTGTAGGATGCAGCAGAGTGGTGGGTCGCCAATATAATGTCCAAGTTACTGAGCGCGGGGATTGCCACAATCAAAGTCGCTAGCAAGTAATTCCGCAGAGGCGCTTTATTTTTATGGGGTGCAATGTACCTCCTGTACCCTTACTAACTACGGCCCTGATAGGAAGAAAACCCCAGGTTTTGTTTATACCATTGAAAGTTTGAAATCGAAAGAGTAAGTCATAACGTCTATGTATATTGCGATTGTATATTGATTAATTGTAATTAAAAAAGATTAATTCTGATTATAAATATGCGAACTAATTATGTTCGGTCTATGTATATTGCGATTGTATATCGATTAATAGTAATTAAAAATACTAATATCGATTATAACTATGCGAATTATTAAATGTGAATTGATTGATTTTGTTCAGTCTATGTATATTGCGAATGGATTGTATGTCGATTAATCGTAATTAAATGTGAATGGATTGTATTCTGTCTATGTATATTGCAATTGCATATTGGCCAATCGTAACTAAACATGCCAATATGGATTTTTACTTTATATACATGTATTTGAGATATATACGATAGAGTATAAATCATGAAAAGAGCTGATTAAATTATGTACATTACTGTATATTGATTAATCGTAGTTAAAAAAGATAATATCGCTAAGACATGGTGTCGTATTGAATTCTCTATAAAAGAAAAGACACCCACCGTAATTTAGTTTAAGAATCATGTCCCCATATGTTTTATGTGACTTGACATAAAATATATAATGTGATTAAAATTTTGACTCGGCTCGCTTTATCTTTCGAAACAAAAATATAATTAACACAATGTTCCGGCGAGGATACTCTCGTCTTTATCAAGCAAATGATGTAGATATGGGAATAGAAGAAAACTATACACAAAATATACAATAATTATGTATATATGGTTATTTTTGTTGCATATTCTGAATATATCGTACGTAACTAACGTACGAAAATAAAATGGTAGCTAGTTTCTCTGCAGATAGGGTTCGTCTGTCGCTTAGATTGTGTATTTATGCGCCGACTATACACATATCGGTATCATTTGCTTGATAAAGACGAGTGTGTGTGTCCTCGTAGAAACCTTGCTTAGTATCAAACTCAGTAATTGTGTATCCATAAAATTGTACCTTGTGTTAATATGCTCAATCACTAAATGCCTATCAAAGAAAAAATATGTTTGTATAGACCTTGGTACACCAATAATCGCGGTTATACCAGAAGACTCAGAGAAAACCCACCAGGTTTGACAGGCGACCCTACTCAAACACATTGCATATTAATTAAATTACTTTAAACATACTAAAGAAAGTGTAAATAGACAACTCCATTTTATAATTATATCAGAGTTTAACAAGAACTGTACAAAGAAATCAATACATAAAATCAATATCTCATTCTCTTCACGTTGATCTTTTGTGTTTGGGCGGGGGGGGGGGGTAGCATGTGCGCGCTGTATCATAAGGCCTGTCATTGAGTCAACTGGCGTGGTTTCAAATTCCTTGTTTGTACGTTACAAGGAGTAGGATCGTCTGTCCAACCTCGTGGGTTTTCTCCGCGTCCTCCGGTTTACTCCCACTGCTAAAGACCCCTACGCGCAAGGGAATTATTGAAATAAAATTAAACCATATGTTAGTCCCGAAATGAATAAGTTTGTGTCGAGTGGACGTAAATGGCAAGGTTGATGGCAAGTCATTGGTGCTTCATATGGTAACTCTTGGGGTTTTTTTTGAACAAGTGATACACAACCGTTGTGATATGTGATACTGCTACTGTTCTATGCTTTGTCGTATTATCACGGCATTTAATTTTTTTTATCCATTGTTGGTAATTTCTGGTAAAATCTCAAAATTTCTACGTTCATCTTGCTTTATTACATTATAAAGGTTTGCACCAGTTAGATTATATTTATATTTGAAGATAGGGGGGTCGATGGCTGAATGGTTAAGACGTGCGTGCTGTATCATAAAGCCTGTCATTGAGTCAACTTGCGTGGTTTCGAATCCCCAGTTGTACGTGGCAAGGATTAGGGTCACCTGTCCAATCTCGTGGGTTTTCTCCGAGTCTTCCCTTTTCCCCTACTGCTACTAACCCCTACGTGCAATACCTGGTTTGTGTCGAGTGGACGTTAAACCCCATATATCCCCTCCTCTCTCTTTCTCTCTATTTGAAGATAATGTTGTAGAAGGGATATTGCGATTGTATTGATTGTTGTAATGACTAGTATGGGAGAATCAAGTGCTGGCCCAAATCGATGGAATCTGAGAATTCTCGCAGACAGGAACACATGCTAATTCTCGAGCTCTTAAAATAACATAAAATAACACGAATTGGATATTTTTATTTTCATATTCGGTTTGTTTATACTGTATCTATTTCATGTTGCTGCTTTTGTTATAAAACGAGGACCAGCTATAGCTTATCAAAATATCTATCTATAACAGTTAAATGCACCCCAACCCCACCCTCCCTCTCACGACACACCCTAATCAAAATATAAATAGATAATGTGGGACGGTTACTGTGTCCGTATAATAATCTCTAATGCGAATCAAACAGATATTACCCCCTTCCCCACCCCCACCCTTCCACACACACAATCCCTACCACACACACAATCCCAACACCACCCAAACTCACCCAAAACAAACTATAAATAATTGTTTGACGTATTTTTATAGAACGCAAGTCGGATTCCTTAATAAAAAAAAAATAAATAAATAAATCTCTGAGTATTGATTATGGACGGAGAAGGTCTTTTTTGAAATAATTTATTCCTCTCTATAACATAGATTTTTTATATTACAAATATTTTTTTTAAAATTATATGCTACATGATTTTGGATTGATCTTAGGAAGCATCTTCCTTCAATCGGAAAGTCTATATCTATATATTTAAACATGAGACGTGACGTGTCCCAGGTTCTTGTTAATCTCAATAGCGTTGGAAAATTTGACCGACAAACATTATACAGGCGCGGATCCAGGGGGGGGGGGGGTCCAGGGGATCCGGACACCCCCCTGCTCAGGCTTGAAAAAAAATTTATGCGATTTTATTGGCGATTTAGACCTGTTATTTTGGAATTTACCTTCCGGAAATACATCAGAATGAACCAAATTGAATCTAATTTACCAAATTATCGGTTGAGCGCAATTTGTTAAGCAATATCAAACCTAGACCCCCCACCCCCTGCAAAAAATCCTGGATCCGCACCTGTTATAAATAATGGAATCGAAAAGAAATGAAGTGTTGGTTTTAAAGTGTCACTAGGCCCCTGGGGATGGGCTTACGACATGCAGTGTGCTATAAGGGAATTACATTCGGTTGCATCTGTCAAAGGTTGTTCGTGACAAGGAGCAGGGTAGCCTGACCAACCTCGTGGGGTTTCACCGGGTCCTCTGGTTTCCTCCCACTGGGCGGAAATCTTCATCTAAACATGACAGTTTTTGCCTGGGACCAGAACTAAATCTCATTGACCACATGTCACGTCTCCTCTAGCACAATAAGTCGTGACAACTTCTAATATTTATTCCCCTTTAATAAGAGCATGTTCCTTATTCAAACTGTTTAACTGAACACACCTTATGAGACACCATTGACTCGATAATATGCCTCGCAAGATAATTCTCTTCACTGGGTTGCTAATGCAAACAAATTCCTTATGACACGGAATTATTTATTACAGAAAATTGCGTTTAAATATTTTACGATCTTTAAATCAAGGAAGTTAGATTGCCCCCAGCTTTTATATCTTTGTCATGTTAAATTAAACGAACATCCTGCGTTTTAAAACCGGGCCTGGATTTTAAATTACATTTTGAGAAATGATTGGCGTTATTGATATCGATATTTTTACGAGTTGATGAGTGGTCGGCACCTTTCTTTTATAATACAGATAATAATTTAACACATGAAAGAAAAACGTCTTCACTCGTTCCACATGGGTGATTGCACTGAATAAAACATATTGCCCTCGAGTTCCACACACAATCAAACCATAAAACCCGGTCGAAGGTGAGTGGTGGAGTAGTGGCTTGCATCTTCAGCTTTCTCTTCATCTATTAAGGGTTAAGATTTAAAAAGGATTTTCTCCTTGGTGTTTAAAGGATTTTTCTCGGCGACTCAGGTGGATTAAGGTGCCATGAGTAAAATCTAAATGTCAGTGTACCGAACTAAGAGAACAATAACCCAACCCTACTTTCTCTTGTAATTATGAAGAACGAGTTTTTAATTGTCAACTAGTTGAATAATGCCTTTAATACAGGCCTTAAATTCTTCAGATTACATTCATGTCAAAGTCATTAAAGGGAAACCATGCTCTTAAGTCTCCCTCTAATTCAATTTGTCAATTTAAATATTCTTTAAGCCTATCTGGGATTTAAAATATCGTGAATTAGTTTTCAATGAAGAACGTCAAAATATTTTTTTTTATGAAAAGGGAATCTTTTTTGTTTGCTGGAAAATAAATGGAATATTAATAATAGATTTTCTGGTTTTCATTCATCCATCCATTCATCGATTCATTCATTCGTTCATTCATTCATTCAATCTTTCATTTGGCGAGGAAAACTGGGTCCTGTTTGTCGAAATTTTAGCTAAAGATAAAATCCAGATTTTAGTAGATACTTCAATTTTGATTGGCTAAGCACTAAAATCAATCTAATATTATCCCATTAAATTACTAAAATTTGGATTTTATCTTAGTTAAAAATTTCGTGAAACAGACCCCTGATCGCTCAAAATGTCGTCCATGATAAATCAGCGACGACGATCCTCGAATATTGGTATCAAAAATTGGTAATCGCACCATTATGGAATGGGGCTTGATGTCCCGATATTTTGAAACAATCATAATTCTTTTGTTCAAAATGCGAGGCAGAAAATTTTTACCCAGACAGCTTCCTACTCTTCTATCAACTGTTAAGCGGTCTTTATCGTGCACACGGTTGTGGAGAGAGAGAGAGAGAAATGGGGTTTAACGTCCACTCAACACAAACTAGGTCATTTCGGGACTAACATATGGTTTAATTTTATTTCAATAATTCGCTTGCGCGTAGGGGTCTTTAGCAGTGGGAGGAAGCCGGAGTGCCCGGAGGAAACCCACGAGGTTGAGAAGGCGCCCCTATCTCCATGCCACATACGCTCACACCAGGGCTCGAAACCACAGCCGCAAGCCAGAGGTGACCGGCCAGCTAGAGGTCGAAGCGCGGCACTCTAGTCCTCTAGTCCACTAGGCCACCCCCCCCCCCACACACGGTTGTGGATATGGTTGTATCAAGGGGTTTCAACCCATTCTAAGGACTCAACATACTTTCCTTGTTAGACACGTGAAAACCGTACTTCAAAAAGCCCAAACGCAGTAACATTGAATTGAAATCAAAATCTCTGTGGATTGTTTTCATATTGCCAGGTGCGAATCCAGACGGTGGGGGGGGGGGCTGCATCAATGAAATGACACCACAAAGTGATCCTGCATCAGTATAAAAATGATTTCTCTGTTTGAAAAGCTCAATTTGTATGTATGCCTATGTAATTTAGGGACGATGATGGTAGATTTCCGTAACAGAAACCTGGCAAACCCCCTCCTGCAAAAAATCCTGGATCCGTCCCTGATTGCGGAAAATATATAATTATCCAAAGCTTAATCCACGCTAATCTATAATGAAATTGATTTTTTAAAACATTTTAAGAAAATAATATATAATAAATGAGAACGGTAGTGGGATTAAAAAATAAAGCATTAAAGGATTTTAGCGAAGATTACAGGTGGCGCTGACATTTGGCGTCTGCGAGACTGCCGAGTGTTGACAAATGTTTAATTTATCATATTTTTGTAAACACTGGCGGGAATTGAATCATTTCCCAAACTCTCACAATATTGTAGCTTGCAAGGGTTTAGACAATCCCTAAAATGGATTCCAGGTAGGCTACAGTCAGCTAGGAGTTGCGATTAAATAAAAATGTAAGGACTAAGAATATTTGATGGTTCTGTCATGTTAGTACAACTAGTAATTTTACCATGACAACACGGCCTGTAATTACATCAGTATTTAATGCTGCTATATTAACTGCAGTGTGCATCGTCTTTGTGCCACCAATACCGTCATTTTCACCACAAAGCCGGATTAAAATGTACGGATCGCATTTCAACATGGATACAATTCGCAGAAGAAAGAATAACATTTTTATCATTGTGAAGATGTCAAAGTCCAGCCTAAATCTCTAAATAAAAAGCAGGCATTTAAGACAAACCGGGTGTGACGGAGATCTGGTCGTGACTGGGGTTACTCGTAACGGGCTTAACTTAATGCTTTAGGAAAATGTAGTCACGCGGCCTGATACAGCGGACCTCACCTCGCCACAAAGCAGCCCAATTTTTGCCTCTCGTGCCGGTCACGTGTGAATGGATAACTCTGGTCGCCTGTAATTCAAGAAATGATTATTTCCAAACAGGACTTAGCGAGATCTGTTAATAATATTATTAGCCGCAAACCACCGATACAACCAATAAACGTATCAATTTTAATACGCTTACGACAGCGAGCCGACGTGCAACCACAGATACGTGCTATTTTGTGGAATGAGACGAGTTAAGCCTAAGCAAGGGTCCATTCTATTGGCACTAGAGAACTCCGAGAATGGAAATGAAATGAACGAAATAGATTTTAACGTCAAACGTGTCTGCACTGATTGTATTGATGCTAACAGGGAGCCCCCAAAATTGTTATAAATAATACTTATATACTTTATAAATTATACATAGTATGTAATGTGGTTTTCATCTCATGTTGCCAATACTTTAACATAGACCATCATGAGACTAACATGCGGTTGTTTTATTTAGGGGCAAGTGCGACGAGGTGGGGGGGGGGGGTACACGAAATTAACAGAATGGGTTCCTACGTCTAGTTGGGAGGAATGGTTGATACAAGAAATTTGAGCGGACAGTGGCTTTGGCTCGGCTCATTTTTTCGACTTCTCCAAATCGAGGGTTCTTATACTTGGACGCCATCCGATAGACGGGATAATACCTTTGCTGTAAACCTCGAAGACAAGGATTAATGGGAGAGCAATACGATAAGGGGCCCTGTTTCACGAAATTTTAACTAAAGATAAAATCCACATTTTAGTATATACTTCAATTTTGATTGGCTAAGAACTAAAATCAATCTAATACTGTACAATTAAATAACTAAAATTCAGATCTTATCTTAGTTAAAATTTTGTGAAATAGGCCCCAAATTCCCCCGCCCCGGATCTCCATCAATGATTTATGTGTATACAGTTCATATTCTTTGAATGACATTTAGTAATTGGAACATAATTAGATGAAACCATATTTATAGATAACAATTACTATGGAATTATTTCACTGTGGCGTTATCAAGCATATTATATCAACACAAATTTCATTTTTTTGTTGACATCTTGTTGAAACGTTGCAATGAAATAAACCAAGTAATTGTTCTCCATACATAGTGTTTTATTTGAGTATGACGAAAGCTCATATTAATATGCATAGTTGAATATTATAAGAAAATCACATTGCTTTATTATTTCCCTGGATTTTCGATTTTGTTTTTAATTCTAATCAAAGACAACTATAAATCACGTATTTCACCGGAAATTCTTGAAAATGTTACGGGTCAGGTGCTCTAGACCTACCGCCATTGCCTGTTCCACCCAGCCACCTTACGTCATATCCCTCACTGGAAATCCTAGCGCAGCAAATATTAATTAACCAAATATATTTGTGGTATTAAAACCAGGAAAATTGATAAGAATTTTCAATTATCTTACAATCTCATATAAAACTTAATTTGTTCTCAAGTTTTCCAGACAGGACACGCATACTCTGTCATGTATACTGAACACTTCATTGGAATTTACTTCTGCAATTCTGTTAAAAGAGAGGACAATGAAGGAGTATTCACGATTGAAAAAAAGAGAAACACTATTATGGAGTAGATAATCATGTCACCGAGAAGAACGGGGTGCGACATGTAAAAGCGGACAATATAAACAAATTTTCGTTAAAGAAATTCAATAGTTCTTTATAGCATGTAGGTGGGTGAAGCGATATGCCAAGATTGTCAAACTGACTATTTTCACGTACTTAAAGATTGCTAAGTTAAATTCTATGGGTGAAGAATCTTTTGTGTTTTATCTGTCTGTACAGAAACACTTTTGTTGCGATGGAAATTGATATTACCATCTTAACTCATATAACTAACTTCTTAACTTTTTAACAAGACTCGAGTGTGGTACTTTTATAATATAGGATATCGTTTAGTATTGTCACAAGTAACCATTTGAGGCGACCGAGGGACACTCGAGAGGCTGGGATATCCCCACCTCTATACCTCACACCGTCTAACGAGCCGCTTAATCCCCTTTGATGTCCAGGGTTTCAGTCGGGATGAGAAACGGGGTGGAACAATATAGGATATCTGTCCTTTGACTTGGTGAAACAACATCAAACAAAACGACAGTATGTAGTGTACCTCGTCAATGGCGGGTCAGGCGTTGGTCTGCTCCAGTCGCCATTGTTCTATCTACGTGTACTAACTTAGTCATACCTAGTTGACGGCACGTGTTGGTGAAAAAATCACGACCTATAGAGACCAGGATACTATTAATACTTGGACAATTGTAGTCTTTAAAATTTGACAAACTCATCCCTTCAGGGGCAACAAGAAGTAAAGTTAGAGGGGGACAGAGACGGTATCAAGCATGAACCATATGTTTTAAGGCGTATTACATTGAATGCTGTCCTTTATTTTGTCTTGTGTCCAATTTTAAATGGCTGTAGGATATGTACTAAGTTACGACAAGCGAGTAAAAATCGTGTGTAGTATTAAAATAATCATAAAGATGTCGTCTTTCTTTGCCAGATTGTTTCTTTGGTCGAAGGTTTACTTTCTCCCGCCGTTTTAGTTTCGTACAATAATACAACCTATTTCACCCCTGACACAAGTCATATAATACGTCATTGATGTACAATAAGTTACACCATGATACCTTTTGAAAATCTCTGCTTCAAAAGAACTTCCGACAGCGTGAGGTTACAGATTAAACAAATATAAACTGAGATGGAGTTTAACATTCTACTGTTTTGTACCGACCCAGATAACGAAAACAATTTTGTCTGTGCAGCGCCACTACGACCCATTATTTAACGTGCACAGTGCTCACGTGAAATCTGATTAAAATACAGATCTATATTTCGTTTCGTTTTATTAGTATTTCGATGGCCTACACTACATGAAAATCTGACAAGTTATAGTGGCAGTTCACGTCAGGGTCAAACGAGCGGCTTTTACCCTATGACGTCAGACATTGATTAATCAATCAGCGTTGGCGTTTCTAGTAGTTTACCCAAAGTTCCGTGCACCAAAGGCCAAGAACTCGCCGTAACAGACCGTTCCATTGGCTATTCTCTCACTTCAACCAAACACGCCAATGATAACAACTCTTCCAGACCATAGTGTAGTAAAGACAAGTAAAACGAAATTTTGAACTATAAAAACGAAACGAAATAGGATCTGTGTTTTAATCAGATTGACCAATGTGTTCACTGGACCTCGCTTTCCCTTCCCATCAGAATGAGAAGACGCAATAGATATTTTGAATTTATGCCTTAGTTGTCCCAACCATATCCTTAAGAAAGACATGCTCGCAAACGTATCGATCTTATACTAGAAAATAATTTGTCACTAATCTGGGCCCGTATAATGATACCCTGTTAGACTACTAGTATCTAATGCTATACTCTCGATAATACAATATAGAGAATTATAAAACAAAAACAAAAACAAAAAAAACAAAAACAAAAACAAAAAATTGCGGAGAGAAATAGGGTGTGTGTTTTTTTTATAGAATTAATCTTATCGGCGTCTGCACGTCATTTTTATTAAACAAATATTTATTAAACATGAATTTAAATTTCATTACGAAAAATAGAATGGAATGTAATGTTCTTTCAATGAAGTTGAAGTTCGTATAGTCCATTGCTCATACATTCTTTCCGGTGTGGTTTCCCCTTGTCAGTGATGCAGGACGGAGTGCCTGGCAAGGACATCTGTCTTGTCGTTCGGATGTATAGTACACATTGGCGTGCACATAAAAAATCCCATGACAGTTGGAATTCGATGTAAGAGTAGGCCATAGTGCTGCTGCTAGGGCAAAATTTCCCTCACAGCACGCCACATGGCGTATGTCCGTCCTCATTAGTCAAGCCGGGGCAGAACAGTAGGACGTTAAACCCCATTTCATTTTATTTGACTTCTCTACTTTCCATACAATGTAGCCCTATGGCCTATAATAACTTTTTAAATTTATGGAAACCAGTCGCCAGTCAATGTTGTTGCCGAGTGTAAAAAGATACCAAATGACGTAACAACATATTCTATCATCCATGTTGATCCACGTTGTTCAGCGCCACCATTTCGTTTTTAAATTATAGATTTTTAAAGTGGAATATTCTTTATACCTTACTAAGTAGCCTAAAAGAGGGATTTGTTATACCGTGCAAAGTAAAAGTATCCATGTCACGGGAAACCCCTACCAATTAAAAAAAAAGGTAACATAAAGATTAAATTGATCACACAAAATGTGTAACCCGGGACAAGAGTTACATTTTGTTCGTTCGTTTCTGGGATTTAACCAGCACAGTCGTCCTATTTAGAGGGCGTTTCAATCAAAGGGAGACCACTCTCGTTTTCGTACAGATGGTCCCAATCCAATAATTTTGATTTCATAGATCATTTCAGGTCATTTCTCAAAGTATAATCCTTTTTGAACAATTAACATTCCACACAATATTTCGCCAGCTCTACGTATTTGACAGTTTAGCGTATGTCACAGTCCGGATTGTCTTTATAAAATATCACCCAACATTGCCATATTTATTAATCCATTTGTTTTTTTGTTTTTTGGGGTTTTTTTTGTCCAGCAAGTAAGCCTGATCTGTCCAAAAGATCTCTTCAGTTGGGGTTTTCCTACGGTATGTTTAAATAAAAGTGGTGACGTATTTAGCCGCAGTTGTCACTCCTACCTTATTTTTCATATAAAATATTTATGGCACTGGCTAATCTCGTTATGGGTAGTTAACCAATAGTTGACACAGAAAATGCCTTGCAATAAAAAAGATGTTTTTGCAGTCTTGCATTTATTTTCTTACTTTAATGTTCAATGATGTTATGTGTGTCATAATATGTAACTATTTAGTAATAAATGGACGACAATGTCAGTCTGTCGGTATATAGTCTTGTGAGCGAAATCAATGAATATTTTTAAACTGACAACTAAGGGGAGATAAATCCCTTTATGAATCCTAAAGGCTCGGAGAGAGAGAGAGAGATAGAGAAATGGGGTTTAACGTCCACCCAACACAAACTAGGTTGTTTCGGGACTAACATATGGTTTAGATTTTATTTCAATAATTCGCTTGCGCGTAGGTGTCTTTAGCAGTGGGAGGAAACCGGAGTGCCCGGAGGAAACCCACGAGGTTGAGAAGGCGCCCCTATCTCCATGCCACATACGCTCACACCAGGGCTCGAAACCACAGCCGCAAGCCAGGGGTGACCGGCCAGCTATAGATCGAAGCGCGGCACTCTAGTCCACTACCCCCCCCCACCCATAGCAGTAGGAGAAAATTTCATAAATCAAACAAAAAACTATGCTGTACAGTTAAATTTATAACAGTGACTCCAGCTAATTAATTCAAATGCCTGACAAGGACAGCTGCCTAGTCGTTCGGATGGGACGAAAACCGAGGTCCCGTGTACACATTGGGGTGCACGTAAAAGATCCCTTTGCAGTTGGAATTCGATAGACGAGTAGGCCGTAGCGCCGCTGCCCGGGCAAAATTTTCCTCATAGCACACTGCATGGCGTATGCCCGTCTTCTATTAGCCCAGGTTAGGTGCAAAAGAGTAGGACGTTAAACCCCATTTCATTTCATTACATTTACTGGTGCCAATAAAAATTAGATTGCTGCACGTTCATTTCGTTTATTTTTGGGAACCACAGTGGCTTAGTGAGTGGGACATGGAAATGAGATAGGGTTAAATGTTTTGCTTTCTACATCGACTGGGCGAATGAACACGGAAATTTGATCCGGACAGCCTACTCATATATCGAATTTCAACTGTCAAAGGTTCTTTTTACATGTACGCCAATATGTATACGGGACGTCGGTTTTTAGCCCTATACGAACGACTAGACATCGTCCCTTGTCAAACCCTCCGTCCTAAACCATATAATCTTTCTCGGCCACAACCGGATCGAACGCAGTGTCTCGGTCTGGATCGCTAACCTGAACGTCCCTATAATAATATTCTTTTTAGCGTTTTATGATCTAAATAATATGAATTCTTATTGACAACTTGGTTATGTAGTTGCTATCGCTATAACTGTTACAGGTTTTATATTGGTTTCTTAAAATACACACGCACGACAGCGTGGACTTCGTTAAATCGCAATCTCGCTATTGGATGAAGAGTCGCCGAAAACGTCGCTATCTGTTTCAAAAATCGTTTCATAGCACACTGCATGTACCTTCGTCTTCATGTACAACCTGATTAAAACACAGATCCTATTTCGTTTCGTTTTACTTGTTTTTATTACACCAGGATCTGGAAGAGTTGTTATATAACCTGCGTTCCGGTTGATGTGAGGGATTAGCCAATGAAACGGTTTGGTACGGTTCTTCGCGTGATGAGTACGGAACTGTGCGCACCCCACTAGAATCCCCAACGCTGATTTGTCAATCAAATGTCTGATGTCATAGGTTCCAAAGCCGATCGTATGACCCCTGACACGAGTACATATGGTCATATCCTCATGTAGTAGACCGTCTAAAGTATAAAAAAACGAAACGAAATATAGATATGTATTTTAATTAGATTGAGAAACGCAAGGTGTTAAACCCTCAATTCATTTCCACTTCCACCCCTTCTTTTGTATAGAATGAGTGGGAAACACTACAATGGTTTCAGGTACTGTTTTAGGTCACATACATGTATATGGAGGGCATACACATCACGAAACGGTGTGAAATATAAAAATAGCATTGCACAAACATTTATTTCTTCGTTCGAAGTCCGACGGAAATACAAGTTATACAGGCGAATAAATCAAGCAATAATCAAATATTTGTCTTGACTCCGTATTTAAACAATTCAGACCCATTTTTGACATAAAACGCAGTTTTCGGGGGTCCTACAAGGAGACGTTTTTGAAGCGTGTCATTTTATAGGAAATTTATTGGTTTAAAATGGGGGAAATCAACTGGTTAAAATAGGTCTACATGGTTTTTAACAAGGTTAGAGTGTGTGTTATCGCGAGTTAAGTGGTGTTTATCGTCTTTGAATATCATTAAAGCAATATAAATATTATCTAAACAGCCATACAATAAACCCTTGAGAATTTCAATCGACAAAAAGCGTGCCACGAACAGATAATAAATCTTTAATTTCAAGTTGGTAAAAATATTCATCCAAGCTATAGAAAAAACTGTGTGCTGAATAAATGTTCTGTTCGTGACTTCACATATATCAAAATGGAATGAAATGGGGTTTAACAACTTACTATTCTACACCAAACTAAAGAAGACGGACGTGCGTCATGTAATGTGCTATAAAGGAACGTTTGCGCGGACAGCGGCGCTACGACCTACTCTCATTTCGAATTCCAACATATGCGATTCTAATACGTGCACGTTTTCATCCCATCCGAGTGATAAGATGCTGTTATTTGCACCACTGACAAGGGGAAATCACACTAAACAAGCCCGTAAAGCGTCCTCGACCAACACATTTTCATAACTCGCACCACTGCACCACTGAGGGTTATGCTCAAAGCGCGACACAATTATAGCCTTGTTGATTTACTTCAAATTAATGCTAGCGACATACTTTTTAATGACAAGAAGAGCTGACTAGTCGTTCTGATGGGACGAAAAGCCGAGGCACCGTGTACACATTGGCGTGCATGTACAATATCCTTCGGTGGTTGGAATTTGATAGAGAGTAGGCCGTTGCGCCGCTGCCCCGGCAGAATGTCCCTCATAGTACACTGTATGGCGTATGCCTGTCTTCATTAGCCCAGCGTGGGAGCAGAACAGTAGGACGTTAAACCCCATTTCATTTCATACTTTCATACTTTTTAAAACATATAAATATGATCACGTATATGTAAGGGGTGGGGGACAGACTGTGGCGTTTCGGAGAAATATATGTTGGAAGCAATTCATGACCACGGTAGTTTATTTTTAGAAACCTTTATTACATCTCAATATTATCTCAAGAGGGAGGAGGATATCTTGATTTTATAATATCGGTGGATAACAATGGCCACTCGACTGCCTCTCCTTCAGGTAATCTCGATGCTAATCGCGACATGAAAGAACAACGGCCCTCACGCCACCGACACACGTCAAGAAATGAGACGAAATTAAAACTTAATATTACGTCTTCATCGAACGTACAATACCCCCAGTGCTCGACGCCATGAAGGTCGAGTTAAGAGGCTTGCTGGTGTTGTATTGGGAATGACCTCCATTTGTAAATATAATTTAAGGAGTATTCATTTCGTAGCCCCTATTGACCAAGTTGTCAAATATTTAAGAAGTATATCTTGATTGTAACTTTTAATTAGAAGATTTCATGACTCCTCTACGTATGACCTTCAAGAGGTTCTTTCACACTTAGTTTTTCTGGAAACATTCTATTCTAAAAACTTTAGGTGTCAGAAACTCACCGTATGTCTTTAAATTATCAATCTTGTCGATTGGATAGAGAAAGCTCGACGTAAATTAAATTGATATGCTATCCCTAATTCAGCTTTTTTAAGCGCTACTCATTCTGCGTTTCTTTCTTGGGAGCAGCAACTTGAAACTTACCATGCTGGTTCCTTTAACTATTGCAAGGTGGCGGAAACAAAATACGCTGCAAAAATGTGTATGGTTGCACTTTCCGTGTTTTCCGTCTCTTGAAAGACACAATTGAGTGCTGCTTATAGCCCGATCTACGTACATTCAGCACTAAAACCTTTACTTGGTTTGCAGCATGGTCCTTCAAGAGATAGTGGTGGTGTATCATACTCACGCCCCCACCTGTATGGACTTCCCCAGAGAAATGGTGGCGGTGTGGTGGATGCGCTTTAATAGTATAGCCCCGTCCCATCCCCTCTGGTGTGGTGGAGGAATGAATAATATCCCCCCCCCCATGATACAAATTCACACCACACCCCCACCCCCACCCCCACCCCGATAGATGACGGCTTTACCGTGTAGGGGCATCACAGTCCCAAGCACTAATAACAAGTGGGACCTCAGGCAAGAACTGCAATTGTGATGTGATCGACGCATAGGCGCATATACCCCCCCCCCCTCTACCCAATGAACCGTTAAGGACTGACAGCGGTGTGATGGAGGCGAAAAATTACCCAGCAATTTAATATAGAATATATTACGTGTATAGAGATTTACTTCAGAATATATCATTCCGGAGGCGCACCAGGAACGTCAAATTTTCTTTTTTAAAAAAAGTAAAAAAATAGATTCTAATTTAACTTGGACATTAAATCCCATTTGCGTTTGGGATTACGTCGTAACGACCTAAATGTAACGATAACTGTTGATTCCATTTAGCTGCCTATACAAACAATGGTGTGATATTCCATATGTAGACTTCATCTTCAAGTACTATCTATAACAATAAGTTGATAATAAAATGATAACCAGTGTTATCAGCGTGTTTAGTTAATAATGCGGCTTATTGTATCTTTATCTCCGTGTACACTACTTTAAAAACGGCGGTGAAAAATTAGAAGGAGTTAAGAGTTGTGATGATCACATCTTGAACTGTTTCACTTGCTTTAAACAATTCGCTTATCTCTAAAACTTCATCTCAAAGAGAGCACGCGACATGACGTCAAGTCACGAGCAAAATTTAATGCATAAAAAGATATCAAAGTGTTTTTTTCTTTAGACTTATATAATTTCTTACTACGGGATTTTCAATTCGATAGATGGAACTACGGTTTTCAATTCATTCCGCCATGTCCATTGGAAAGCAATACTCAATAAAGTTGTTACTTAAAGTTACATTATGGGAGATAAGATAAAGAGATGGCAGTTCTCGCTATAATAGTTAAAAACTAGATAGTGTAGAGATAATTTGCTGACAATTTCAGTCAAATTGGTCCAATATTAGCCGAGAAAAAAGCGTTTGAAATATTCACATAGCCTCGTCATCATTACTCAAATCATTAATATAAACAGCATAGTCTCGATTATCCACTTGATTGATTTAATTTTCAACGGCCATTAAGCGGCATATAAGAATTTAATCCGCCAACATCGAAGGCTAGCCTTGACTTTAAGAGTTTATTATGGTCTGTATATGTTAATTAATGTCTAATTGATTATTGAGATAACATCTCAGGCCTAACGAAATACCTGTAATAAGCAGATTTTGCTCTTGCATAATGTTATTTTAACACAAAATAATAGCCACCATTTAAGAAGTATTAAGCGATTGAGCGTAATAAAAATACAACACAATTTATGTGGGAAAGAAACACCGTTTTGCTCACATATAGCACGATGTTTTTTCAAGTGTCCTCTTGTCGTTTTCAAGCACAACTCAGAGCAGGTTAAACTATTTCAATAACATTGTTTATTATTTTTTTTTAAAAAATCTAGTTATTAATATTAATGATAATATTACTGTCTATTTTTACGTGGCGCAGAACGGTTGGTCTGAAATTAAAAGTGTCTAGCTGTTCAGATGGGATGAAACATTGTGGTGTCATGTACACGTGTCGTGCACGTTAAATAACCATTGACCGTTGAAATTGCACGAAGAGTAGGTGGAAATGCCGTTATTCTGTCAAAAGTTTGCTCTTGCCATTAGCCCGGTCCATGCAAATAATGATCAGAAACGGAAGACTTGAGCAATTATGCCCCTTACATACTAAAGATCTGCCTACAAACAAGAATTCTGATGTATAGGTTAATATAATTATGGGACTTTTTCGATAATACAGAATAACTCACCAGAGGAGCTTTTTATATCAGAAATTCATAAAATATATATTTCATGACCTTGAAACCATTTGTTTTACGCAAAAGTTGGATTTGGAATTTCTAAACAACAAATGTTTTCTGTTTTAATCTTTTAAGTCAAATCAAATACTAAAAGTTTCTCTTAGTTTGTACATTGAACGCCTGTGAACTTTTCACCCGTCAGTTTCATTTCTTCTCAAACTTCCATTCCGATTCTGTCTTTGATCATAAAAGAATTTCATGTGCATATGTCCAGTACCCAACAAATTAGTCGACATTTATACGGTCGGGTTTTCGACCAAAATCATGAGTATAAAGGCGAGACTTGAACACAATAGTGCTCCGTGGGATGCAGTCCTTTCAACAAAAATATCTTTCTTAATATCAACACTCACATTTATCATTCAACAATAGAAAGCATTTAAATGTACGAGAGTTTGTACCATGTCATCAAATAGACCGGTCTATCGCGATATTTAAACTTATAATATAACTGATTTAAATAGCGGAGCGTCAATGGGGGTGTAACGCAGGGTGCAGATCTTATTCACTTTAGATTTATAGTATACATTGATGGATTGTTGAAGAACGTGGCGATACACTGAACCATTTAAAAACCCATCAATAAAACCGCCATATATTAAGAAGCCACGTTGATACAAATATTTCGTCATCACTATAGGCCAGTCTGACAAACCATTCGAAGATAAACTTATCATACAATGTGGGACAATATATATTAAATATCTACATATATTACTCAATAACAATTACTTCAATAACATGCAATACACGGACGAAATGGTTTGATACTACTGGGTTTAAGAAACCTTGGACTATAGAAGCCTTTCCGTAAAGATATTAACCTATTTAATTTAGAAATGGACCTATAGCCATTAACAATCCGACCCTATATAGCCCGAATCTCCAAAAACTATTTCTTAGAACATCTTTAACAATTTCTACTTAGGTTTAACGTCCACTTCCACCGATGGTGATATTCTTGGTCTATTTTGTGGGTGGAAACATGAGAACCCGAAGTAAACCCACGAAGCGTCCACTTCCACCGATGGTGATATCGCAGATAAATTGTTTTATTTCAATATATTCTTGGTCTATTTTGTGGGTGGAAACATGAGAACCCGAAGTAAACCCACGAAGCGTCCCTATTTCCAAACCACATACGGTCACATCCGGGATGGAAACCACGGCCGCAAGCCAGAGGTGACTGGGCAGCTAGAGATCGAAGTGCAACACTCTAGATCACTAGGTACTCATTAAAATAGCATTATGCAAGAGCAAAATCTGCTTATTACAGGTCTTTCTTTAGGCCTGAGATGTTATCTAAATAATCAATTAGACATTAATTAACATATCCAGACCATAATAAACTCTTAAAGTCAAGGCTAGCCTTCGATGTTGGCGGATTGAATTCCTATATGCCGCTTAATGGCCGTTGATAATTAAATCAATCAAGTGGATAATCGAGACTATGCTGTTTATATCAATGATTTGAGTAATGATGACCGAGGCTATGTGAATATTTCAAACGCTTTTTTCTCGGCTAATAGTGGACCAATTTGACTGAAATTTTCAGCAAATTACCTTTACACTATCTAGTTTTTATCTATTATAGTGAGAACTGCCATCTCTTTATCTTATTTCCCATAATGTAACTTTAAATATTTTCAAACTATAACACATACTTATGGAAGAACAATTACTGATTTATTTAGGCGACGTTTCGAAAAACATTCTCGCAACGTTTTCAAGCATTAAATATTTGTCAAATATGCTGGCCATGTGATGTATATCACGTGATGATTGCCCATCCGAATGACTAGAGACTGTTCCTTGCCCCACACAGTTGACAATGGGAATAGTATGCTGAACAATATTGAAGAACTATCGCTGGGATCAAACTCAAGAGGACGTCCTGGTTATTAGTTGCCAAAACCTTACTCACCGAATCAGCGTGGTTAGACTTTAGATAATTCCTGTATCTTTTAACCAAGCCACCTGCCTTTTTTAATAGTCTATTCAAAGAATTCAATTTTATTAAATTTCATTTTATGTGTTTTCACTTCCACATTTCTCTCCATTAAATTCGTCTGTTTGAATCTGTATTTTTTTTAAACTCGAAATTTCTTCCACAAATATAGTATTGTGTTGAAGTTATTAAAACGTCATATGTCTTCAAGACCAAGAAGGTGACACCTTTGTTGATCTTGTTCTTAAGCGACCCAAACTAAATTCTACAGGCGCATAATTCATTCAGTTTTAAAACTGTGTGTTTTGAAAGTCGATATGCACTGAAATTATAAAATGAACAGCTCAAGAAGTAAGGTCGACAAAGAGAGATTTTATATTTTATATCGCATTTCGTCATGAACAAAAGATGAATAATTTGTGAATCTCTCCAATTAAGATGTTTGCAAATATAAAGCATATGGAGGGATTGTTTTCACGTATGCTGATTTCAAATGAAGCGCCACCAATAACAACAATACAAGTGTACAAGGTTTTTTCTTAGTATCTAGGGTTTACTCGGTACCTGGTTCAGGGCTGCTGGGTGGTGGAATGGTCTAAAGCGAGCACTTTAAGTCATAAGGTCTATCTTTGAGTCAATTGACGTTTTTCTAACTCATGTTTATACGTAACAAAGGTGTAGAGCGCCAATCTAACATCTTGGACTTTCTTACGGACCTCTGATCTTTTCTCATTGCTAAAGACAATCGAATTATGGAGCTTAATCTTCGCCTTAAAGCTGCTATTTCATATTTTTAAGTTATATTTTTAAAATATATTAAAATAAAGCCTTAAAATAGATGGTATCTATAAACAGTCCTACCTTGTTAAATAATCCTATTAATCATATTGTCAGTTGAGAAATTGGCAAAAATATCATTTTCAACTTTAAATTCAAACGTTTGAAGATGGTTATTGCATGCGGGATCGAAAATCAATTATTTCCTGTGTGACAGGTGTATTGGTGTGGGAAATAATGCCTATGATCGTATAATAGTGAGTTGACAACCTATTGAGCAAAAGACATAGAAATAATAATGTTTTGACTTTCTTAGAAAATATGAAATTTCTGCTTTAAGGTAGTCACACTCAATACTCGGTTTCACATGGTTCCTTTTATTTGTTTTTTATCAGGCTCTCCCTTCTGCATCACTGGCAAGGGGAAACCAGGCCGGAAAATCCAGATGAACTTTATCGGCAAATGCAGGGATCGAACACGCGAATCTCCAGGCTAGCAAACCAGCGTCTTACCAACTCTGCCGTAATCTGGAAAAACCTAGTAACACTGTTGAATGTAGCTTTGAGTAAACAAAGGAAAACTGTTTTGTTAAGCTCCTGAATATAAAACCAATTTTATTTTGTCATTTTAGATGAAGATAATTAGAAGCCCTTTCGGTGAAGGAGAAAAAAACATATTATTATATACATGTGTACTTCCAAATATGGGTTAACCTCAATTTTCACCAAAATTTGACTTGCTAGGTTTTTCCAGGTTATAGGAGAAGGTAGTCACTGTGACTCCCAAGTAACATAATAGACAGACATAACGTACGATATAAATCAAAATATTCCAAGTAAACAAATAGGGTATAAAAATAATACGAAATACAACAGCAAATCACAATTCGGTTATTTGAAAATGATAAGCTGTCTCACAAGATGCAATTGTTCATCGAATCAAACCACGAAATAAATTTGAAATAATACGTTAAGTAAAAAAGTTCTGTTATATGAAAAGCTTTTAAGCAAATTGCCATCCACAAGGAACCGCACCAAAGCGGGTACTTTGTCAAACCGCTACTCAGATTGTATGAAATAACATAAGGTCAGACAATACGGAATTAATGTTTAGACAATTAATTATCACAAGGAAGCAAAAAAACAGAAGTTCTGAGAAAATCAGAAGAAATGAGACAATGAAAGAGATCTGGGAATATTACAAGTGTACCTGACAGAAAATCACACAATAATGTCACCTGCATGATCGATATAAACAATACCCGATCACCCAGTGAAACGGTTCCAATAATACAACAATTAAAACTCAAGGCTCCTTTACATGGGGTAACTAAGGACGCGATTGTCTGCCCCTTTTACCACCTTGATGGACTGGGCGTGACTGGAGAGCTGTGAAAATTACCGAGTCGTACTTCATATTCTTGTGCTGCTTTTCAGGTACTGATAAGTCGCAATCAGTCAAAAAGAGAAGTTTATCGACTGTTTAACGCCCCGTTAACCAAACATAACGCCTTGCTGAATTCTTGGAAAGGCTTTGGATATTGTTAAATAATAGACCCCATTCTTAGTCACAAAACTAACTCATTTTAAATGAACACTGAACAGTTTTTTGTCATTGAATATTACATCAATGTTGTGGGGGATTGAAAGAGATTGAAATTCTGAATTGGATGCAGACAGCGTTTAATCTCGTTCTATTGATATAGAGTAGACTCAATGGACGACTTTAAAAGGGGTTTAAAGTTAAAATTATAGTTAGTAGGCCGCTGAATAGACTTTCGATACAAAGAAAAAAATTAAGATATTTGATAAACCCTCCATATCCCCAGGAGGTTATCGTCAGTTAATACCTTTCTATTGACATGCCACCAAAATAGTAACCACCTAATAATTACCATTTTACGATATTACTTTGCATGTGCAATATATAACTGTGAATCAAAATGTATTCGACAGAGGAAGAGAGAAATAGAGTTTAGCGTCCACTCGATACAAATCAGGTCATTTAGGGACTAACATATGGTTCAAATTTATTTCAGTACGTCGCATGCGCGTAGAGAATTTAGCAGGGGAGGGGGGGGGGAAATCTACGAAGTGACAGGCACCTACCCCGTGTCTCGAACCAAAAATCATCAGAGCACAGATATTAAGCTGATAAGAACAGATACCGTGGCTAACTATTAATGGCTATTATCCAGTATTCTGCTTAATGATGCTGAGCTGTCTTTCACAGAAAATGCCGCTACATCTGACTAAAGGTAAAGAGATGAGTCTTGAGTTTCTGTTTGGATTCCGGGTGGATAGCTGAGTGGATAACGTGTCTATGGACAGTGTACAGTTCTTACGTATATGATTAATACTTGCTTTCGTTAAATTTTCGTACATTTGTACATGACGAAGACTGCACGTTTTGTGCAATGGTGGAGGGTTTTTACGCCGAAATCTGATCGAGATAATAATTATTAGGCCAGTTGATTTTGTATTACTGATAAAAGGTCAGACAACATTGCTAAAGATTTCGAGGGAAATTGATTATTATTAACTGATAGGTCACAGTAATCAGCGCCAAGAACCTACAGGATCATTTTTTGTCGGTATCACCCAAAGTATCCACAATTTTTAATTATTTCATAAAAAAAAAAATTGGCAATACGTGAAAATGACAAAACGTTCTTGTCAGTTCTTGTTGATGATTAAAAAAACTATTTTATTTACATTTTTGTTTTTTGTTTTGTGGGTTTCTTTTTTTAAAAATCATTTATTTTTGTATATGATTTGTAGAATATGCATATCTATTACATATCGTTCTTTGTCCGCCACGTCTTGATTGTCAATCGAAAAGCCCTTCTCGGTTCCTATCGGTGATAATTAGCACCAGAATATTATGATGTCAAGGCATTTTTGTTTATTTTATGGGACCCGCGTTGATTCAGTGGCTCACTTAGCAGAAGTTCCAGAAAGTTCCTCAGTATTTTTTAGGGTGGTTTGGTTTCCCTTTGTAAAGTGGTGAAAAATGGAGGGCCTGGCAGAACATTATCCAGATATACTTCAGACAACTTTATTTTTGTAATACTTAAAAAAAAAATATTTTAGAATTTAATTTACAGAAGGCGGAAAGTGAATATTATGAAGTAATTAACTCGCACCGATGTCATCCCTTACAGTGATTGTAGCGACCTAGCGATTATTCACGGCTGATCAGTTTGGTGTGGTCCTCCAACAATGATACGAATATAGCTTTTTGCTTGACTTAACATTTCGCTCTTTCTGTTGTTTTTCTTTAAGATACGATATCGTCCGGCACGTGGACACCATATTCTTGAACCAAGAAGTAAATTATACCGCATGTAATGTAATATTAGAGTTGACCAGTGAAAGCCCCGGGCTAAGATTATTTACAGATTTATCGCATTAAAAGTCATATATTATATCCCGGGTAACCCATGTCTTGCAAAGGCACCTGCGACCGCCGACCCACGGTCAAACTAGCCACTCGTGCATTAAAAAAAAAATGGGTAGAATTTATCTCAGACATAAAAAGCTTAAAGAGAACTCCCACCGTGTCGAGTAAATGAGATGGCGCGTGCTGCTCATAAGCGGATGAATGAGCCCGTCTTGATATATGTATAGAAAGCTTCCTGTTAGATCAATGGCGCATGACCCGAGTAGTTCATTCACTAATGTTCGCGATACAAGGTAATCGATTCGTGACTGAACTGAATCAAGAACGCGATTAATACATTTTCAAATTTAATGTTTTTTAAATTAACGATTAAGTAAATTATTTGATTATTGTCCCTTTTCTGTGTGAGCTGCCAAATGTAATATTTTATTTCTTTTTAATAGCGACATAAACACCTTTCAAATAAACTCATTATTTTTTTCAATTGGAAAACTGCAAGAACGAACACTAACGATCGATCCAATTTAAAAAGTTTTTTTTTTAATATTAATTATCGCCGAATCTTTATAGGAGGTTGGAGTTTATATCGACGCACATTTTGTAAAATAGAATGATTAAATTGACTGTTACACTCGAGATCCCTGATGTAGAACATTTATTTCTTTTACTGACATTTTTGTCTCCATTAGAACCAAGATAAGGAAACAATTATATTAATATTAGGGAGAAAAAGAAAAAAAGAGGAAAATGTCTGGTGATATAATCTTAGTTTTAACGAAATGATTTCTGACACGTGTGCATGTGCGACAAACCACTGATATTAAATAAAAAAAATAATTGCAAATTTTGTAAATTCGGAAAAAAATGAAACAATATAAAACAAAAATACAAACGAGATTTTGTAAACTAGAAACAAAATGAAACTAAAAAAAAATATTGATGCCGTTGAAATAATTGAAATTTTATCGAAGAGTGTGGAACCAGAAGAAATGGAATTGGTTTAACGTTTGTTTATCTTTGGGGATAGTAATGATGGGTATGTCATGCTGTGTGGATTATTTTTCCAACCATCAAGAGTTTTTTCCGCACATATTAACAGGTGTGTCGGTTTAATGTAGAGGTGGATGCACGAATAGTTAGCACCGGGCCCGTGGCCAACTCATAAATTATTTTTTTTTTTTGGGGGGGGGGGGCTACGGAATGTTTTGGAGGGGCTGATTAATGTGTCTGGCTAAAAACACCCCCTAAGAAATCATTTCCTTTGGCGAAATATTTTTTTTTGAGGGGGGGGGGGCTAAGCTACGGGCCCGGTTAGCAAGCGTGCGCTGTATCATAAGGTCTGTCATGGAGTCATGGCGCATGACCCGAGTAGTTCATTCACTAATGTTAGCGATACAAAGTAAATAAAATTGGCCATGTGCGGCCCTTACGTCTTGCACCTCCGACAAAGATAAAACAGACCAGAAAATCGGCCACCGTCGATCCTGGAATCAATGTTATACAAAAAAACCCCGATACATTATATGTGTTGTTAAATTTTCCGAGCCAACTCCAGAGAGGCAATCTGTAAGTTTAATAGCTGGACAAATATAAAATATCGAGTGTCCGAGAAAATGGATGGAATCGGAGGCGAAAACTGTCGTCGAATCTGTAATTGCAGAACACTAATTAAGATCAGACAAGAAGCCATTTTGTTACTCATATTACGATTGACACATTAGCTGGTCAGACTTTCTCTATGTGGGTCTGGTCAACCCCAATTAAAGACATTTAAACAACAAGATGTTGTCAAATGATTAAAATAAAATTACTACATGACAGAATTCGTATTTCGTTTCAGAGATGTCACAGAATTTGAAAAATTAAAATACCGGAAAACGGAAACAGGCACCATTATTACAACAAAAAAATCTTTTGTCATAGAGATAAGAAAGTGATGTCCATTAGCTCCATCTACCGGTAATTGTTTGAGGTGGACGTGTCCGCGGTCACTGAAGCGAGGAAATTGATATAATGACCACTGCCGTGTAGGGATTTTTTTTTTGTCCGAGTACAGGATAATATTAATGTGACTGTTAATCTGTGAATGAGCGTGTACAATCTTCCTATAATATGACGAGATGATTACAAATTGTATGTGAACGGCGGAGATCCCAACAAATTGTCACGTGTCATTTTGCCTGCGATAAAGCTGTAATTTTCACACTATTGTCAAGCGATAAGCATTGTTTGTCATCTTTTCTTTAATCCTATTTAAACGATGGCAGATCAGACAAGGGAGATAAGAGAAGCCCCACGAGGGGGGTATTATAATATTGACCATCGAGTGACCCAAAGGTGCGGATGGGTCACCAATGATGCTATTATAGGAACAAATACTGACAACAATTCTATCTGTTTATTCGATTAATTTAATTTTCAGAATAAACCATCAAGATGTTTCAAAACCTGAAATTAATTAAATTATGTCTTAAGAAATAAACTTGGACACATGCTTACGGAAAATAGCAACTTATAACTGAACAGATTAATAAACTATAACATATCTGTGGAAAACAGCTCCTAATATAACTGAAAATATTAACAAACCTACACACATATCTGTAAAGAACAGCTACGAATGTAACTGGAAAAATCAACAAACTATAACATAAACTTATTAAAAACAGCTACTTATTTAGTCACTAGATAAATTAAATTATAACACAAACTTATGGAAAATGGCTAATAATTTAGTCACTAGATTAATTAAATTAAAAACACAAACTTGTGGAAAATACCTACTAATTTAGTCGCTAGATAAAGTAATAAACTTTAACATACTTATGGAAAGCAGCTACTATATTTAGGGTAACAAACATTCACACATATTTATTAAAACAGCTAATAATATATTTAGTCACAAGATAAAATAATAAACTATACCAGACAACTTATGGAAAACAGCTACTAATATATTTAGTCACAAGATAAAATAATAAACTATTCCACAAAACAGGTATATGTAGCTACGTACTTATGGAAAACAGCAATTAAACCTTTAGTAAATGGGAAGAATAACAGCTGCTAATAAACTGTTAAACATACTACTAATATATTTTAGTAAATGTAAAAAGTAACAAAATATTATGGAAAACAGCAACTAACATATTGGGGAAACAGTACATTACGCATAGGACAATCAAAAAGCCGTGTAAATTGTCTTGCTGTTATGCACAAACAGGTGTACATGAGTTGGGCATTAGTCAGGCTATAAGGGAAGCGTGGTCGTGACAGCGGTGCTACGAACTAATGTCATTTCGATTTCCAACTGCCAGAGGAACTTTATAATGAAATGAGGTTTAACGTCCTACTTATTTGCACCTGGGGGGGGGGGGTCACGGTGGCTAAGTGGATAAGGCGCTGGTTCGCTAGCCTGGAGGTCGGGTGTTCGATCCCTGCATTGGCCGAGAAAGTTCATCTCGATTTTCCGGCGTGATTTCACCTTGTCAGAAGGAGGGCCTGACAAGGACAACTGCCTAGTCGTTCGGATGGGACGAAAAACAGAGATCACGTGTACACATTGGAGTGCACGTAAGAGATCCCTTGGCAGTTGGAATTCGATATAAGAGTAGGCCGTAGCGCCGCTGCCCGGGCAAAATTTCCCTCATAGCACACTGTATGGCGTATGTCCGTCTTCCATTAGCCCAGGTTAGGTGCAAAAGAGTAGGACGTTAAACCCTATTTCATTCATTCATTATTTGCACCGACATGCTAATGACGACGGGCGTACGGCTAGAGTTACTTTACACGCTCTCCAATGTGTACACGGGACCTTGATTTTTCGTCCCATCAGAAATCAGAAATAGAAATTATCCCCTTCATGCACCCCACACCCTGTATGTCCAACACCACAGACAATGAGAAACAAATGGAGCACGGTTTGAATCATCAAAGCATTATTAAATAACAAAAATCTTTTGTTTCCATTAATCAAATATTTTGAATGTAGAATTTAATTTATTTTATATTTCATATCCAATTGTTAAGTAATACAGAATTCTCGACAACAGTATGTTTACGTTCCTTAATACAATAATTAATATTTAATAATATCAAAAAAAAAAATTAAAGGACAATTGATTCGAATGTGTACATGCCTCGAAAAAAATCTATATACATTTTAATTCATTTCTGTTCAAACATAAATGGGTACCCTTATAGTCATTAACACAATATTTTCCCACAAATAAAAGAATAAATGGAAAAACAAATATTGTTAGGGAGTATGTAAAGATACCCCCGTTATATTTCCTTTTCGCTTTGAACTTATTATGTGTCATTGGGAATTTATAATTAATTTTTGGTTGAACATTGTAAAGAGAAATGGCGTCAAGAGTTGCTGGAGAGCGGTTTGTAATGGTTCATCACATCGCTGCGAGGCATATAAACAATGCAGTCTGTTTTCCAATAGCAAATTTTACTGTGGAAGAGCACGTTTAGTTTGCGTTTTTCGGATTTCGAGAGCGCACGTGTCCGACCCATTGAAATATTGGACCAAATTTGTTTCTTTCAGGGGGAATAAAAATTGACAAAATGGAGACGAAGGGTTGTATTGAAGAGGCACTGGACAACTGAATCCGAGCTTTTTGTTGCTACTAATCACAAGAGTTTATCGAACCAAGCATTAAGTGCAGTCGTGCGACTAAACATGTGTCATTTATTTACTTTGGGATGTTCGCCATCAATTTTACTTCGCTTCAATTGTCTTGTGCATTATTGAAAAGCTTGCCTCTATTGACATAACGATTATATTCCCGACTCCAAAAAGCACATTACTGTTTCCGAAAACACTCGGTAAATTCATTACTTCTCGTTAAATCTCGCGAAAAGTCGAGAGTAGATAAATCAGTAAACCATTAATCGTTCCCTAACTCTGACTCCGTGGCGTTGTCAAGGCGACGCCGAGAATTCCTGATATATAAAAGAGCGATTGATACCTTATATGACGTGATACTAAACAATCATTTAAAGCTAAAACAAACATCTCGTCTGCTTAATTATCCGCACGTGCAGGCGTGTTCAAGAGACACGCGCCGAAAGTGACCAATCGACATGGGCGTTACTGACTTATCCGTTATTTAATTAACTGAAGAATAATGTATGAGCGTTTGAAATTACATTAAGTATGGGGGAAAGTGGAAAGTCTTAATGCGTTATCAAATAAAGCCCATGTTCTCCAGTTCTCTAGCCAATGTTTAACAACAGGAAAACTTAATTCAACAAGGATTTATGATAGGCAATGAATTAGATTAGTTAATAGTGGATTTCATGTCGAACTATTAGCATAAAATAACCTTTAAATTGTCTCGATTATCAGGCAGCGTACAAACAACTGAAATTGAAGTGGAATGTGGGGTCTGGATATGGTCGTATTAATGCCCCCTGCATGCGGCTAAAAATAAAAATAGCTGTCATTAAAGACAAAGGAGATAGATAGGCTTATGACTGGGGGCGGGGGGGGCTCACATTTTAACAATGTGACGTCGCATCCAGTGGAAAGCCAAACAGAGAAATCCGACATTGAATACCCGAAAACAACACAATAAATTAAATCCACGAAATTTCTAACTACGATATAGGCCTAACTATTGACGAAGCAGACGTTAATACATATTCCTGAAGCAATGGCCCGAGAAATCCCTCTCTGACCATTGCTGGAATAGTGTCTGTTTCATGAACTTATGCGGGAGTATGTCTATTCTTTCCGTTCAATGAAAGCTATCACTTAAGTACAGCAACATGACAGTCATTCGTTTAATCTGGGTCTTCCAATTAGTTTTACTGCAGTATTCTGCTATGCACGGGTTAATTAGGCATAATAAAATCGTGAGTCATGACGTAACGTTATGTAAACATATTTGGTCCAATATTGGCAGCTAGTGATTGGTTGGTAGACGGACTACTGACAAATCAAAATTTAAAACAACAATATCCACTCATAATAGCAATGTGTAGTTGGATTACCTCTAATCAAACGCAACACTGCGCGGAGTATGACGTTAATAGTACATAATTTACACAAAAATAAAACCTACAGACAAGACACAATATGGAGAAATCACAAACAAACGAATGTATCTTAAATTAAGTGAATGGATCCGGGGGCTAGCCGTAAGCGTCCACTGCACTGTACAGTCACGGGCCTGTAGTGATACAGACTTCACCCAGCTTTGAAAACATATAATACAAAAATATCACGATCGGGTTTTACGAAACATCCCCCTTAACTTTTGGGCGGAATAAAAAAAAATGAAGAATAATATATCAAAAGTTTCAATGAATGACAAAAAAGATAGATCTATTATGGGTAATATTAAATATAGACATCTTTCAAGGTAAAAAAAAAATGTATAGTCGTCTAATCTAAAGTACTGTTATCTATAAGTGTGGACCCGTCTAGATTAACAATAAAGACACAATAGATATTGTGTTAGCATCTTTAATAAGAACATTCAGATAACAGAAGACATCTGATTGACGTCTATTAAACCAGTCGTTATGCCATACTTGTTCGAGAATAGATCTCACGATCTCCTCTTATTAAAAATACCGACACTAACGAAGGGCACCGAATTATGAAAGCAACCCCGGATGTTCATGATATAAAACGTAATAAAAAGGCTATTTAGGTCCATCTCAGGTCGAACAAGGTCATGCTGCCATGAGCAGAGTAAGCAATTTAAAGAAAGCCGACGGTTTCGTATTAAATGCATGAACTATACTCTACAAAATAATGATATTTATTATGATAATAGTCTTGAAGTAGACCATATTTGTTGAAATAATTTCCTAATTATAATTCTTAACAACGTCCGGTCTAATTGACCGTCCCTTGGGTCGGATCTCCTTAATAAGCTTCCTTTCAAATTAATTGTCCAAACATTAGTGGTGAAGAAAGTAAAGAATTATCCCTCAAGGCTAGATCTTCCACTGTTATTATAGGTAAACGTCTATAATGTATATATTATTTTATATTTTATGTATGTATCTACAATAAATATCTACCCAGTCACACAATACCAAGTTCTCTCGTCGATTTGCCTTAATCCTTGTCAGATTAAAGAGAGAGAGAGAGAAATGGGGTTTAACGTCCACTCGACACAAACTAGGTCATTTCGGGACTAATATATGTTTTTTTAAATTTCATTTCAATAATTCGCTTGCGCTCAAGGGTCTTTAGCAGTGGGAGGAAACCGGAGTGCCCGGAGGAAACCCACGAGATTGAGAAGGCGCCCTTATCTCCATGCCACATACGCTCACACCAGAGATCGAAACCACAGTCGCAAGCCAGAGGTGACCGGCCAGCTTGGGGTGGAAGCGCGGCACTCTAGACCACTAGGCCACCCCAACCCCCTCAGTGTCAGATTAAGGCATGGACTTTAGTTGGAAAGGCTATAAGAGATTAAGTGTAAAGTTATATTTAAATCGGAACTCCATAACCAGTGTGCATGTTAGTGTTGTTTGTCTTTGATTTCAGAATTATTTCTTAAGAGATAATTTATACCCCATAAATGAATGGGAGATCGGGGAACACACAAAATGACTATGTCACACCCTATTCCCATTTACAATAAAAAACAATAATTATCAATTATTTATACTTACTTTACTCGCAAACGCTATTGAAATTACGCATAAGTTTTTCGCAGAACTATTCCCTTATGCCTCGTGATCTAAACAGGGCCGGATCCATGATTTTGTGGAGGGGGAGGGCACACATTGGAGCAAAGGGTAATATGTTGCAACCTTGGATTGTTTGGGCGGAAACAATGCGTAAACCTTGTAAATACTCTATACATACCGTTGTCGTATTTCAGAAATGTTTCCCCGGTATTGGAAATAACATTTCGAAAGTCAAATTTGAAATTAGGTTTATTTCTGGGATTGTTTAAACATATCAGTATTCAAGAGTCGTAGATCGATTATTGGTAGTGTTGCTTCCATTTTCCTCAAACCGATGTCATATCTCGTAAAAAATAGCATCATATTTTCTCTTTCACTGTCATAAATTAAATTGGTCTCACTGGGGAGGGGCGGGGTAGCACGTGCATGCTGTATCATAAGGGTTTCCATTGAGTCAGTTGGCTTGGTTTCGATCCTCCAACTGCTAAAGACCCCTAGTCTCTCACAAGATAAAATTGAACCATGTTATTTCCGAAATGGCCAGGCCCCGAGTTCACAAAGCATTCTCAGCTTTAAGTTGAGAATTTACTCAAACTTGTTCTCCCTATTTTAACTAAAGTATTGCCCTATATAACAATTTTGTTATTTTAATATATCAAATACATGAATAAGAAACTATGTGCAAAGTGTTGTGATTCTGCATTAAAGATGAGTCTCATAAACAGCGATTGAAAGTTGAGCAAATTCTCAACTTAAGTCTGAGAATGCTTTGTGAACTCTGGGCTTGGTTTGTGTCGAGTGGGGGGCATGACAAGGAATAGGGTCTAGTCGTTCGGATGTGGCAAAAAATTCAGGTCACGGGGAGGGGGGTGTGTCCAGGTATTTGAGCGGCGGGTAACTAAGGTCAAGTTTTGCGTTTGGTCGGGGGTGGAGGTGGGGGGGGGGAACTACCCGCGAATTTGCCTAATCAGAAACTTTCCTTAAGCAACCTTCGCGAGTTTTACAACATCTAACCTTTGCTTCAATATTCAGCAATTGCGAACTTTGCACCCGTTGTTTTTACATGTGACTAATTAGCATTGTCCAATCAGAGTTCGTGGCACATAACACACTATAAACAAACAGGGTTTTTCTTTTAAATTGATAAACTTGTGGAAAACCTAGCAACCTTGACATTGATCGATCTTTGAACATTGCAACTCGATTGTCACATGTAGGCATTTTAGCTAAAAGCACGAGACTTGGTATTCACGACGACCGATGAATCTGATAGGTTCCCAAGCTGGGCTTGTGCCAATCGAACTTAGTGGCGAAATATGCAGTGTATTACGTGAAGGGCTTGATAAGATATATGTAGTTAAGGCTAGATCAAGCCTTCTATTGAAGATGGGATTACAGTGGATTGCGCCAAAATGGCGACAATACTTCGCATATCAGTTTCTTCGACGTTAATTCCATGAATGTAGGAGACAAAATAAAAATAGGCCCTGTGCCAGCAGTGGTGTTGGGGATGGGGGGTGGTGGGGTGGGTGAAGCTTTCGACGAATTGTGGTGAGCGAATGTAGTTTGATAAACAATATTTGATTCTTTGCAGTGAAACCAATTCACAAATGCTTGACGTATATGGATATATTTATGATTTTTCTCATGAATTATAGTTTTAGTAAGTGTAAAGTGCAATATGAGGCATTAGTTGAAATTGATATATTTTGTTATAAATTTATAAACAGAAATAATTTGAAAATTTATTGATCGGAATTGTTGGGACTAAAATGAAAAGTGACAACAAAACAATCATGTAAGTCAATGATAAAAATTAACTGTATTTAGTTCATTAATTAGATGTTTATCTCAGAGCCATGGCCTTATACCTAAAATCTATGATATATTATTGGCAATGTGCTTTGCTTTTTGGTACAGCCATTTGGCAATTAATTACAAATTACAAATAATTAATATTTTTTTATTGGGAGGGGGGTAGAGTCAGATAATATCTCCTCTATTAATACAAGCAGGCGATGGCGATGGGGTAGGGGAGGGGGTATTTTTAATCGCCGATTTAAATCAGGGTTTTTATTAATGACAAAAATAGTCATTAATCTTATTACGGTGGTTGGTTATGAAATTAACCGGTATTTCAACTGTAACACAGAATTGCACCCCTTTTTTACGATAAATAGTTGAATATTAAACATGACAATATCGATATAAAGGAAATACACTCATAAATCTTGTAACTAAGCAATAAAGAGCGTTCTTATCGGCCGCCATCATAGATAAGACTCCGGGGTTTTGATTCGGTTTTGAGTGTAAATATATCTTTGTTGTGAATTGAATCGGGAAGCACAATGGGGAGGAAATGGGGAGGACTAAATATGCGACCTGTGGTCGGCCAAGGTGACCTCTGTCCTCTCTGCGTGTTTCTCTGACCATCACCTCATGTGACCCGTGACCTGTTTTAAAAAGAGTCTGGTATTTTTATGGAGTTGTTTTCATGTCAATGGAAGTAGACGATCGTTAAAGTTTATAGTCCCGCTATAGAACTGTGAAGTTGAAACGTTTTAAAAATAACAATTAGCTCTTCCCTCTTCCTGTATCAACTTGAAGAAACTATGAAAGAAACAAAAAGAAATTTTCACAATTAAAACTTAAGTGTCCCCTTTAATGCATCCCGACATCTTGAATTTTGTTTGGAAACACAGGTTTTTGGATCTTTCACACGGGGGTGACTTAGACATTTTTCAACTCAACCCACGACAGTCCATAAATCTATTAATTAAAGAAAGAACATCGAAGGGTTTTATCACCGCATCAACAATTTAGCCCTGGATAGAAACTGGTCATCAATAATTCCCCACCGTACAGATAAACGAAGGGAGTGTAGAAATTGGATTTAACGTCAAATCAACACAAACCATGTCATTTCGGGCCTGGAGTTTTGATTCCCAGTTGTACGTGACCAGAATAGGGTCGCCTATCCAACCTCGTAAGTTTTCTCCGTATCTTCCGGTTTCCTTCCATCGCTACAGTCCCCTATGAGCAAGCGATTTTCGATAACAATGAACCAAGGGCTAGTCCCGAAATCGAAATACCTACTTTTTGTCGAGAGGACGTTAAACCCCATTTCTCTCTCGAAGCACAATTTCCAAGACAAAGATCGCAAATTTCCATGAATTGCGAGGGTGGGTAGAATTTTTTCGAACAGCGCCATTTGTCCCAAAGAACAATAGCAAGATGGGTAACAGTTAGGGGTATTTCATTCCCTGGCCCAAACATACAAATATATGTAATAACTAAAAATACATGGAATTTACCATTTGTCATTGAATACTCCACATCTAGATCGTGTAATACCTGAGCACATATTTCTTACCCCAAATCCAGAACAAAAACATGACAGTGTAGCTTGGTTTGTGAAAAAAATTATGTTTCTTTTTAAGTAAATCGGTAAAGCAGTATTAATCTCACTATTAATTTCACACTGTGTGGGTGGACAAGATTTGATCAATGTGAGTGGATTTTGTATAATAAATATGTAGTTTGTATTCACCATTGATGAAAGGCTTTCGTACGTCTGCTGTGAATGATTGTTGAATTGTCCTCTGTTGACCAGCACGTGCAGGCGACCCCTCGAGAGACACAAAAGACAAGAAGTCAGACTATCCTCGTTATATTTCAATCGTTTGATTAAAAAAAGTTTAATAATATCCATGTTAATATCGCAGACTAGTCAAATTAAATGGCGACCAGTAATGAGGGGCGTATTTTCTAATTTGACACCAATCAATGCGTTTTTTTTTTCAGTTTGATATTTTCATTTTGAAACGTATTTTTGTATCTATTGGAAATTTGTGTTTTTATGACAACTTTAATGTTTCTACAGTTGATGTTTATTTGCTTTGAAAAATATCCCGTTTTAAATTTTAACGAAGCTAATGATGTTATACGTCAGGCTTTATAGGCTATCCCAAGTAAAGGTTTCTTCATGACACAATACCTATCATACTTCTCTATTCTCATGTCTTTTCACATTACAATCAAACGATGCAGCACATCCCTCTCATGGCCATTGCTGGATTAGCTTCTGATTCTTGAACTTTAGCGGGAGTGTGTCTATTCTTCCCGTTCAATCAAAGCTAAAGCTATCACTTAAGTACATCAACATGACAGTCTTTCGTTTAATCTGGGTCTTCCCTAAAACTTTGGACACTTATTTAAGGTATTATAAACGGTGAAAGTATGTTCGTTTCCAAATGGACACAGATCACCAAATATTCATTGGCAGTTAGTCCTTCTCTCCCTTTCCCTTTTTCCCCCTTTTGCATGGCGATTTTTGTTGAATTTTTGGTGTAGAATCGAAGAAAAGGGTTTGAAAATACATTTTCTGCCAGGTTTTGGTGAATATTCATGATTTTGAGGCGGAAGGATACAAGAGTTGTGAGGTTGGTTACGTTGAAAGGGAGGGCCGAAAATTGCAAGGTTAGCTGTCTCTACTTCCAGCTTGTCTATCTCAAGTTTTTCATGAAGAACCTCATACATGCTTTTGGGCAAGAGTCTGCCACATGTTGCTCCATCTGTGGCAGAAAGCGTTTTGCCCAACGAATATTTGGGAAAAAGTTACAACCGGTCTAAGAGACGAGAATTAACATTAAAGTCAATGGGGCAATAATTAGTGACCTGTGGCCAAATAGTATTGTTTACATTTCATTCGAATTGATAGTCTCGTTTGTCACGCAATTAGTTTTACTGCAGTATTCTGCTATGCACGGGTTAATTGGGCATAATAAAATCGCGAGCCATGTGTTATGTATCATATTACTTGTTTGACCTACATACGTGTATTCAATAGTTTTACGTATCGTACTATATTAATTAATATTATTAAAAGGTAGTAAGTATACCAATAACTATATACTATTCCATTTTTGTCCGGGTTTATTTTTATGTATTTTGTGAGTTTAGATGCAAATTGTGTGTTTGACCTATATAATTACGTCCCTTTCTTTTACCATATTTTAAAGCTCCAATAGCATTTTTTTAAGTTATATTTTTAAAATGTATTAAAATAAAGCCCAAAAATAGATTGAACCTATAAACAGTCCTACCTTGTTAAAGAATAATCCTATAAAACCTATAATTCACTATTGCCAGTTGAGAAATTGGCAAAAATATCATTTTCAACTTCAAATTCAAACGTTTGAAGATGGCCGTCCATGCAGAGGAATGGGAAAACAAGGGAGGTAATTGAGTAACTATTTCCTCAATCAGCATGTGTCACCCTTTGTAATGCCCCAAAAATTTTGCCCGTGATCGTATAATAGTGAGTTGACAACCTTTTGAGCAAAAGACATAGGAATAATTATGTTTTGACTTTCTTAGAAAATATGAAATTGGAACTTTAAGTGAAACCTAGAAATTGGCGTCAGTAGAGAAAATTCCCGTGTTCTGTAAAAACGTGTTTTTTGTGTCGTTCTCATTACACCCATTATTTTAGGGTTTATATATATTATGTTATAATTACTCTTATTTTATATATATTAGAAGAGTTTGTGTATATTTGGAACCTTGTTGGGTAATATTTTAAGACCGATAATTCGATTATTCTGTTCTTTTCTGTTCGTTTAACTTAACTCAGTTTGGTACGTAACACATGACGTAACGTTATGTAAACATATTTGGTCCGATATTGGCACTCGTCTTAAATGTAAAGCTTTTGTAGAGCAGTTAGTCATTGATTGGTAGTCGGACTACTGACCAATCAAAATTTAAAACTACAATATCCATTCATTACAGCAGTGAGTAGAGGTATTACCTCTAATCAAACGAAACACTGCGCGGAGTATGGTATTTATGGTGGTCATGTTGTAGCTTTACTTGAAGAATAAATGAAATAAATAAATAAATAAATAAATAATCGCTTTGATAGGCAAAAATAAAATATTCAGTGGGTTGCTATGATGCCTCATATAATGCATGTTTAAATATTTTGTTACGAAAGATTAATCGGAAGTCGGTTAAGTTTTTGAGCTTAATGTGTCGACAGTGGAACATAACATCAGTTATTATATTTCAACACGGACGAAAGCATTTTAACGAAGGTAGACTGTCACCCGGCAAAACTAATCAACTTATAAACAATAAAGCGAAATCAACAATCTTGTTTATGAAGACAAGGTAGACTGTGACACAAATAACACTGGTACACCATTATGCGGATTGGGAAAGGGGAGTGTGTGTGTGTGTGTGTGTGTTGGGGGAAGGTGCTTAAATCTCGACTAGAATGTTTCAAGCAAGACTTCTAATTTGGAACTTGCGATGCTGACCACAGTACTTAATTGTCGACTAGAATGCTTTGACCCGAGATGGAACTTGAATTGCTAACCAGAACAGGGGCGTGGTGAGAATGAGTTCATGAGTAGCCATACTCATGCGCCAAAAAGTTTTTGCGCCAAAATCACAATCAAATTACTCAAAAAATGAAAAACATTTGTAAGTGGAAAAATTGTTTCATCTGACCCAATTAAAAAAATTTTGAAAGAGTCAAGTTGGAAAATTTAATCATATTTTATTACCGTATTTCTTGTCTCGGATTGCTGGAGATTGCGTTTCTGGGCTTCTAATTTTCCAAATTTTCCCGGGGGAGGGCCCCCCGGACCCCCAGCCGCGGGCGCGGTCAGTAAAAGGGTTTTTGTGCCAAAATCTTTTTTGTTACTCATAATTTCTTCTCAATAATTGCCCTCACCACGCCCCTGAACCAGAAAGACGTACCTTGTACGCGGTATTGGTGTTTGCACCCAAGAAAAAGAACTCTTGACACTTGTAAAGCAAATAGAGTAGCCAGAAACACCACCTCCTGTACTTCAGAAATAAAAATCGTCCGATGTGTGGCTCAAAATGACTGAAGCAATGTCCCCACCCCACCCAACATTAATTCCAATGGCCATTTTATTATTTGGGTAGATGTGAAAATAAATACCAAAACGTTGATGACTCTGTCTGGGGCCAATTCCCTGAGTTCACCACAAACCCAGTTGCTTCGGCTTCTGAAATACAAACTAACGTATGACTCCAGCTAACGATAAACATTGCCGAGTGTCGTCCACATGCCAGGGTATTCTTACTGTTGGGATGTCCTAGTGGACTAGAGTGCCGCGCTTCGACCTCTAGAAGGCCGGTCACCTCTGGCTTGCGGCTGTGGTTTCGAGCCCTGGTGTGAGCGTATGTGGCATGGCGATAGGGGCGCCTTCTCAACCTCGTGGGTTTCCTCCGGGAACTCCGGTTTCCTCCCACTGCTAAAGACTCCTACGCGCAAGCGAACTATTGAAATAAAATTAAACCATATCCTAGTCCCGAAATGACCTAGTTTGTGTTGATTGGACGTTAAACCCCATTTCTCTCTCTCTCTCTAAATTTGTGATATCTCTTTTCACTATCACGATTCGTGCTACCATTGAAGCCGTGGTTTTAATCGTGGAGTGATCGTGGTGATCCTATACGGTCTTATCATATATTAAGGTCAGTCGTATCAGAATGGGGAATCACGGTGGCTAAGTGGATAAGGCACTGGTTCGCTAGCCTGGAGGTCGGGTGTTCGATCCCTGCATTGGCCGAGAAAGTTCATCTCGATTTTCTGGCGTGATTTCCCCTTGTCAGTGATACAGAAGGAGGGCCTGACAAGGACAGCTTCCTAGTCGTTCGGATGGGACGAAAAACCGAGGTCCCATGAACACATTAGAGTGCACGTAAAAGATCCCTTGGCAGTTGGAGTTCGATATAAGAGTAGGCCGTAGCGCCGCTGCCCGGGCAAAATTACCCTCATAGCACACTGTATGGCGTATGCCCGTCTTCCATTAGCCCAGGTTAGGTGCATAAGAGTAGGACGTTAAACCCCATTTCATTTCATTTCGTATCAGAATGTTCCAGATCGTGGACGCATCGCACGACACGCACGACAGTGGGAACCTTGCATTAGTGATGGGTATCGTACAAAAGAAGGGTATGCTTTTTATATATACCGCTTCTCAGTTTAGGACTCACACTGCTTCCAATTTGGGGCTAATTTTTTTTGTATTATAGGTACAATAATAAAGATTTAAATTTATTTAAATAAGGTTTATTTCTCTTCGTAAAATAACAATATTATATATATAAGTCAACAAAGCTTGTTATTATTTACAGGTCAACAAAAACAAAAAAATATAAATATTTCAAATATTCGTAATAATCCATATTCTATCAAATATATCCATAATATATACAATACATATGTATATAGGAACCTCGTTAACCACACATATGTTTAAGTGACTAAAATGTCACCAAAAGATGGGTTTGAAAGTTGTTCTAATACGTAATTCTAAGCTCGATATAACTATAACGTAACGTTCGATCATTCAGTTATAAGATAAACCAAGATTACTTAGATACTAAGGTCACTTATATACATATAATGTATGCCAAAATTGGTTATAAACATATAACTTATGCTAAGATCTGTTTAAACATATAACATATGCTAAGAACCGTTATAAACATATAACTCATGCTAAGATCAGTTATGAACATATAACTTATGCTAAGATTGGTTTAAACATCAATCGGATGCTAAAGATCGGTTATAACGTAAACTAAAAATAGTTATAACGTAAACTAAGATCAGTCTTGCGGAAAACTAAGATCGTTCTTTACGTCATCGGTGGAATGTGTTCGCAAATTTATCATTTATAATGATAAAGATATACTATGTAAAGTTAAACTGCGTTTGGTAAAATGCTCATATTGAAAACGACATTTCGTATAATTATTCAATGCGAATTTCAAAATTACATAAACTAAATCCCCTTGGGTCTAATTAATTCTAGCATAAAGAATAGGACCGCAGAGGTTGGATTCGTTATACATATCATAAGTACAATCACACATTGTGAAATATTATTGATAATAAAATTTCCAAAATCAAGAGAATACAGATTCATCTAAAACACGTACATGTATCAATTTTTTCGTTTCAGATAAATTTTACAATATTAAAAAATATGAAATACACACTTTTACACAACAAAGGCACGTACTGTGTTGTTTTTGTAGTCATAGAAACACTTTTATCAATAATTTTGGAATTTTTTAAAAAAATAGTTATTTTATTTCTTGAAAGTACACAAACGATAGATCTATAGAAAATGAAACGTTCGCCTGTTACAACATATTAGATAGTCAATATTTAATGTCAATATTATTCTGTATTTAGATATAATATTTCTAAAGAGTCTTATCATAATATGAGAAAACGACATATTTAAGCAGCACGTGTGTTCGTCCCACGGTAAGTCTACATTTCCATAGATAACAATTATATATGGAAGGAACTTATTTATATACATTGTATGTGAACAATATTTAAAATCGATAATTGCCTAAATAAACGCTACTTAATTTCCATTTAGAATGAAACAAAATACTTTATATTTGACGACATAGAGGATTGTAAAAGCAACTATTTCGTTTAAAGAATATAGTAAAATATTTCAGTTGACAAAATATGGTTGATTCATGATTCATATGTATCGAGTGGACATTAAATCTCTCTCTCTCTCTCTCTCTCTCTCTCTCAACATTTTGCATCAACCTCGAATAGCTCATTTTGGAATGTGTAGAAGGTCTATACCGGAAGACATCATGAAGAATAAGTCCTTTGAAATACAATAATTTTAAAGTTCAACAACTCAACAGGAATCACAAAAAAGGACACCGACATTGAAGGGATCATACAAATGTCTAAATGCTGAATAACAGATACCAGGGGGGCAGTGTCAATAAATAAATGCTGTAAATCTTCTTGCTGCCGAGTTGTTGCTAAAGATATTCAGAGGAATAAGTTGATAAGTTAATAATGTCTGATTCTGTTGGGCCTTCAGGAACCCAGACTTTTGCAGAATATTTATTTTCGTCTATTTTCTGTTCTGTGTGGTCATGTTGCCATGACAATGAATGTCCCAATAAGAACGTGCCATCCTCCTCTTCGTTCGTAGAATCTGAAATAAAAGAGGAATATCTCATATAAACATTATTTCATTAAAGTATGCATTTGAAATTATTTAATGTCCACTTTCACAGTTAAGCTTGTTAAATTTACCGTTTAATTCTATATAGAACATATACACAATTTCCTTCGAAAGAGTGCACAGTTGTTTTTGTAATTCCTGTAATTTCCTAAAAAAAATAGTAAAATGTTATAATTATAACCATTGTAATTCCTTAGAAATGTTAAAGAGCTATATTTATAACCATTGTAATTCCTTAGAAATGATAAAGAGCTAAACTTATAGTCATTGTAATTTCCTTAGAAATGATAAAGAGCTATATTTATAGTCATTGTAATTTCCTTAGAAATGGTAAAGAGCTATATTTATAACCAATGTAATTTCCTTAGAAATAGTAAAGAGCAACATTTATAATTCTTGTAATTTCCTTAGAAATGATAAAGAGCAATTCTTGTAATTTCCTTAGAAATAGTAAAGAGCAATCGTTATAACAAAATAGGGATGGAGGCCTTACCTGTGTAATGACAGCGTAGTATAATCTTTTCTTGTGGTCTGCTTTTGTTGTTATTCGAATCGCCACCAAATTCATTACACGTATGAACAACATTGGATAAGTAGCTAATATAACGTATAGCGAGTCTTAAAGTATCAACTTTTGAAAGTCTTCGTTCAGTATGCACAGTTGCAGGAATACAAGTTCTCAGATTCTCAAAGGCATCATTTATGGACTTCATCCGTTTCCTTTCACGGAGATTTGCTGCTCTTCGTTGGTGAACTCTCTTACCGTTCGGTTTAATAAAATGGGTGTCATTTGGAGAAAACTGATTTTCCAAGTCAGATTCGTTGGAACACGGCGAGTCCAGTTCCTTTCCATAGTCAACAGAATCACAAAAGTCCAAAAGATCCTCTTCCAATCCGAAAAAATAAGATTCCATGTTTGGATTCAAATGTCTTTTTCTTTTTTTTTAAAAAAAAATAACGGGAAAACACGCGCTTTAAATAATTTCGATAAACTCCAATAATTTTTATCTTCGTGTGTTTCCGGTATTTAGTTCTGTCCTTTGACACTAACGTGTGTCGTCTGCTAACAACTAACCGCGAAATCTATTAAAGCGCACGCGCTTCTATAGTTTTATCCACACGACATCCAGTTAGCCACACGCGCACTGGCCCCTCCCTTGACCAATCAGATCACGGGGATTTGATGGCCGCACGTGTGGGCGCGTTTACATTGATGCAAAATTTGTATGAATGATATTGAAGGATTTGTGGTGACACCAAGAAGATGTATGATAATAGACCGCCCATTTTAAAAATACGTATGTGATTGACAGTTATTGCGATTGACATCTTTGTTAAACTGATAAGATGATTAGAAAAACACGACCTCCGCTACGACCTTTTATATCTGTAGTACTAGATACTACGTCTTCAAGTCTTCCCTCACTCTTTAACTGACGCCGGTTGTTTTTTTTTAAACTTTTCTGATAAAAAAAATCGCGATACATGAATAAAGTGATGAGGTTAACAATTTTTAAATTTAAAATGGAGATAAAAAAAAACTGCGGACAGGAAATGTTATCTACAGGAACTACATCTTGTTTTTTTTAAAAAAAGCCCACCCACCCCCGTCTAAATAGAAACCCCCAGAAACCCCAGGGTACTATCTTATGATGACTTAGAATTTAAAGCTAATTAATATCATGAAATTAAAAATTAAAGTTAGAAATCCCTCACTCGAAGACTTTGAGCGATCATTCATTTGAACGCTGAATTGTTAAAGTGAAATTTAATATGTCCATATCACCATTTTGCATAAGATTTAATTGGAACATTTTTTTCGTCAAATCATCCCTAATGTTGAAGAGAGCTCCAATCATTGAAGAGGCCTCCACGGCACTGAAGAAGCTTTACAACATTTAGCTCTCAATATTGCCCATTTAAAACAGAGGCGGATTCAATGCCCCCCTAATTGTCGACAGACAGTGCCCTTTTTTACTGCTGAACGTGCCTTTTCTCAGACCCAAATATGTCCCTCCCGAACGTTTACTTAGACGAAAATATCAGCCAAATAGCTCCTCGAATGGCTACAGATGCAAGGAAATGACGGATAATTTTCTTGGGGGGAACCCCACCCCCCTCTCAGCGGCGCCCCCACTTTTCTAAATTCCTAGATCCGCCCCTGTAAAATAATAAAGCAGTTTACACGAATTCATTATGTCTCACCATCAGTGACGCACTACATTCGGGTGCGGTGGTACAGGACAAGGACAACAGTCTAGTCGTTCGGATGGAACGAAAACCCGGGCCCCGTGTATACATGTACATTGGCGTGTAAGTAAAAGATCCCTTTGCAACTGGAATTCATTATATAAGAGTAGGCCATCTTACCGCTGCCCGGGCAAAATTTCCTTCACTGCACACTGTCTTCGGCGTATGGCCGTTTTTATTAGCCCAGTGAGACCAGAACAGTAGTGTGTTAAACCCCATTTCATTTCATTCACATCCGGGTGCGATACAAACCTAAAAATAGTGTAACGTGACACACTTTATTCGGATGAGTGTTACACTTAGAATTGTTTACAATCATGGGTGTAAATTAAGCTTGATAACAAAACAATGTACCCCCTCCTACAAAACAAACCCAATAGGTTTTTTTTAAAAAAAATTTTTAAATTTTATTTTTATTTCATTAGGAACACATGGTGCTAAGCAGTTTAGATCTCCTTTATTTTCAAGTAAACGACTTTTAAAGTCGGAAGAGAACAAAGAAACGATTTTTCTCTCTGTGAAACTTAGCTCGACCAAGAGTCCACATAGCTCGCCAGCAATTAGACATCATAAATATTTAGAATCATTTAAATGTAAAACACGCTATATAAAATATACTTCATGCGAGTAACGTCAAATGGGGAGATATTGTAAAAAAAAAAATACCCAGATGGGAGTAAACAAGCACAACACACGGTGTAAAACTAACACCTCATTTTGGACAAATTTCTCCGTACTGCTACTACCTGGTGTTTTAAGGTCCGCTTTCACAGAAGTGATATCGCAGACAAAGTTTCTCCGTTGATAATTACACCTTTTGGTGTAAAGGGACTATATTAACACGCGTAAAGGTGCAGCTTATCTGAAACACCCTTTAACGCCTACAATTACACCCATGTGGGTGTTCACATGGATATTGGCTAAACTTCTTTAAATAACCTTATTCCGCATATAGTATAAAACAATGTGCGACTACCACATTTATTTTGCGATTTACCAAATTAATGGAAAACAACCATATTAGAAAATCCGGCCAACTATGTTTTATTATCATGTCTATTATATATAAGAAAACAATGGACAGTCATATATTCATATATAAAAGTCTCCATTTACCGCAATGCCACCCTATACTCACCCAAATCTACCGCCGTTTAAAAACTAATATTTCTCAATTAAAATCAGCTGCCCCCCCCCCCCCTAAAAAAATCAAAGATATCTTTATAATAACTTATTAAAGGGGACACTTAAATATTAATTAGTGTTTAAGACAATGGAATGGAGTGTGGTATAACGTTCTACTGTTCTGCCCCGACTAGGCAAATGAAGGAGGGCATACCCCATACAGTGTATTATGGCCTACACTTATATCGAATTCCAACTGCCAAGGGATCTTTTACGTGCACGCCAATATGTACACGTGACCTCGGTTTTTCGTCCTATCCGAACGACTTACAGCCGCCTCTTCTGGCCCTCTATTCTGCACCACTGACCCGGGATCGAACCCGCGACCCACAGGATAGTGAGCCAACATCTTACTCACTTAGCCACTGTGAAACCGAGAAACTACACATTAGATCTAATGATGATAAGGCGACTGACGTCTAAAACACTTGAACGTCGACGAGAATGTGAAGATATTCCATATAAATATATCAAGTGTAGGCTAAATACACCGGATAAACAATACCTATTCTTATATTTAACAATAAAAACAATTTAACAGACAATAAACCATAAATAGATAACAATCAAACAAACAATAAAACAACAATCCAGCAGACAATAAACCATCAATAACTAAAAATCTTCCAGAAGAAGAGGTTTAGAATTAATAGCAAACTATTAAAACGGTGAATATACAGTTGAGAGAATGAGATTTGTATTCATTCCACGATTTATCCGAGAGTGGTCGAGAGAAAGGAGTTTTATTGAGTCAATAGTAAAAATCTTTGAGATATTTTCTATAGTATAAAACATATGTTCTAAATCCATTGATCTTAATATACTTGACAGAACTACTTCACCTAGTCATAAGTATATTAAGTTTATTGGATTAAATACAATTGGCTGTTATTAAAGCTGCATTCTCCTTTCTTTCATATTAAAGTTATCGGCTGTTTGAAGTTGTCTTCGTATAAATGGTGGTATTATCCTACAGTAATTGTCCCTTTATGTAGAACTATGTTAATGATTTTGGGGTAAAATGTGCATGTCGAGTTGATGGTGTCTCCAGATATGACACGAGTATAGAAATCGTCCACAATATTTTTGGCATGTTTACATTCTCGACATCTTATCGACAATTTGATGATTCTGTTTACAAATAATTTAATATATATAAGCCATTAATCTTTTTGATCCTCGGCCTACATTAGTTAAAGTAGCTAAGACTGTAACTCAATATCATCCAAAGTCTCTTGGACATTAAAAACACGAACTATTTGTCAATTTAAATCAATATTGATGTTTGGATCTTATTTGGAAAAGATAGGCTTATGATATCCCCCAAAAAAACATTTTACCATTGGTACAAGATTCATGTACCATAATGCGTTTCAGTCCCATTTGTAACAAGGGACTCGAAGAAAGCCTAGTCATATTCCATAAGTCATGGCAAACGGTAACGTCATTCTTATCTGTATGTAGACTGGGATAACCAGGCACTAGAGATTGCCATTAGATTGAGATTTCTGGCGAATTTCGCCAAACTTAACTGATTTGAAATTACGTAAATATGAAACGATTGAATGCAAATCAGTTCATATGTACATGTATTCATATTACATATACGTTGCGACTCATTTGTGTCAATTTTTAGGTCCCAAATTTGAGCGATTTAGCATCTTTAAAATACTAATTGTATGTCCATTTGTATCGCGCCAAACCTACTAAGCGTGTTCATAGCGCATACAAAACTATTTAACCAAGTTGTTCTTCCTATTTGCTGTAATGAATGATGAATGTTGAAAAGATTTCCCAAGCAGTCTCACTCCAAACAATAACATTTCTTAAAGTTCCAATTTCACATTTTCTAAGAAAGTCAAAACATAATTATTTCTATGTCTTTTGCTCAAAAGGTTGTCAACTCACTATTATACGGTCCTGGGCAAAATTTTTTGGGCATTATAAAGGGTGACACAGGGTGATTGAGGAAATAGTTACTCAATTACCTCCCTTGTTTTCCCATTCCTCTCCATGGACGGCCATCTTCAAACGTTTGAATTTGAAGTTGAAAATGATATTTTTGCCAATTTCTCAACTGGCAGTACTGAATTATAGGATTAATAGGATTATTCTTTAACAAGGTAGGACTGTTTATAGGTTCAATCTATTTTTGGGCTTTATTTTAATACATTTTAAAAATATAACTTAAAAAAATGCTATTGGAGCTTTAAGGTCACAAGGGAGTCATTGGAGATTGTTTCGATCCCAATGTTGGTCGTGAGAGTGTATCGGATTTTCCCGTGTGGTTTACCCTTGTCAGTGGTGTAGAACATCGGTGGGTGAGGTTGGCAAGCAAAAGTGTCTAGTCGTTCCGATGGTACGAAATAAAACAGGTCAGGTGCATGCTACAAACAATATGTTTATGATCACCTAACAGTTGTAAATGAAAATAAAAGTAAGCGGTAGCGCTGCTTCTATATCTGACCAAATTCACAACCATTGCACAGCGCGTGAAGTATGCTTTATGTCTTCGTATTTAATTGAAAACTGGGGGGGGGTAGCCGAAATGTTAGCACGTGTGCGCTGTATCATAAGGGTTGTCAATGAGTCAACCGATCCCTACGCGCAAGCAAATTATTGAAATAAAATTGAACGTCGATTGCACGTTGGAACAAAACATCAGTCTTCACAGATGATAATCCGGTCAGACATTTCGCCTCTTTCTCTATTTCAGGTGGCACCACTCTTTTTTTTTAAATGTCCCTTGAATACAAAAGGTTTATTAATACCTTAATCTTCTAGATTAATCCCGATATCCATAAAATAATTTATGAACAACGGGTGAATTACATGAGATTAAAAATATTTTTAAAGATCAAAAATAGGAAAAAAAGATGATTTAATTCAAATCATGAAAACCAAAATCATTTTTAATTTATATTCTATTGAAGTACTTATCACACGAATCATATCGTATCTTCAGGTTTCGTGTCATACTGGATGTACGGGACGTATTTAAAGCGATATATAAAGGACCGCTTTAGCACAATGACTACACAAGATTCAAGATACTTGGCTATAGAATAGGGTACAAGGGCGTGACCCCGTGGCACGCGATTGCTGGGTCAGTGTATTTGTACGAGATAAACACAGCAAAATCCTCCCTTTATTCGGCGAAATAGTTCATTTATTACCATTTTATTATGTGAATAAACTTAATAAACGGTCTGCTTGGTCCACACAGCTTTGTCGGTAATTTTCTATGATGATGGAGGATTGTAAATTAAGATCATAGCAAAAGTGGGACTACAAATTAAAATGAAGGGTTTATTACATCACTTTCAGATGATTATATGGCCCCAATTTATTTGTTGCGCAAACTCAGACTTTCGTACGAGCAAACATTGATTTGAAATGCACAATATACAACGCTTTCTTGTTTCTGTGATGGGACACGGTCAGATCTAAAATTATTTTTGAAATATAGAATTAGAATGGTTAGAATACTAATAAAATGTAATTATTATAGAATTTAATTTGCCGTCACCAATAGACTATTTATATACGAGGGGTTGACCACGGGGGATGACTGGCCTATGATTAGCATGTGCTTTCGATTCTCCGGTTGTACGTGACAAAGAGTAGGATACATGTTTAACCTCGTGGGTTTTCTTCGAGTCCCCCGGTTTCCTCCCACTGCTTACGACCGCTACGCGCAATTAAATTATTGAAATAAGATTGAACCACATTATGTTAGCCCGGAAATGACCTAGTTTGTGTCGAGTGGATGTTAAACCCCAGTTATCTCTCTCTCGCAATAATTACGGTCGTTCGTCATTTCGCCACATTTTCTCTAAAAAACGTTATGTCTGTTTTTATAACATAATGTATTGAATAAATATTCACAAGCAGGCTACAAATAAATTAATATAGAGAAGGTAGTGTGGTTAGCGATATGAATGAGACGTTTTTGAAAATGAACATATAAATGCATATTAGTCCATATTCCCCATTCCATTATACTTAAAATTTAAAAGGTTGATTCTCCAATTTCTTTATTCCAGTTCATTTTCCTTCATTTTATTATATTTCTGATAATACGGTAATTGTTCAATAAGTCCTTCCCAGACAGAAACTGCATATTGTCCTCTTCGTTAATATGAAGATCTTAAGAGAGAGGGAGAGAGAGAGAGAGAGGGGAAGAGAGAGAGAGGCAGAGAGAGGGGGAGAGAGAGAGAGAGTATTTGAATATTAACTACCATTATTTTATAATATTTGAGAATCAAACACAATGATTTCATTAGAACTTAGAAGGACAGACAGGTGTGTCCTGATCGCTGGTCAGTGGGCTTTCATTAGTGGTCATCAACACTTGACCCCTCGAGGTATTCTCGCGACCACATCTTAAGCCATAGCTTAATGACAGCCTTTCTTAAATATCAGGTTTATTGTAAATTATATGTAGTTAAACAATACTCGGTAATATAATATTAGTTTATCAATGTACAAAGAAATCAGAATACTACACAGATCAGGTATACAATATACACGCGCCAAATATAACTTCTAAATTAGGGATACCCTAAGCTTGCTCCACAACAAAATAATATACCAAAGCTACAGTATTTTGCCTAATTTTCTGCCACAAAAGCCACAAAATTCTCATGCTGAACATTATTGGCTAATCGTAAAACACTATTGCAGACTAAAAGGCAAGATTTAAAAAAGACAAGAGGTGATAGTTTTAGGCTACATGTACCACCAAGCAAATTTGCCTAAAATAATTTATGACCAATTATAAAAGTTCAGATTTCTTGCTAATGATATTTCTTGTTTTCTAAAGTTCTGAAATATACAATAGGTAGTAGTCTTGAACCAACAATAAGAACCATCACCACCATTTTGGAATCGCCATATTGGAGTTTCCGCCCCATTTTTCCTCGAATTCCAACTGTCAATAATTCTTTAATGTTCTTATTTGGTTGATTGTCCAAGTCCGTCCCTGGCTAGTGAGAACCGAACTTAAAACAATCCATAGGTTGAAATAGGCCAACACCGAGATTTGAACCATGGACATTGCATCCTTCCACTCCCCCAGCGTTGCCCCCGTGCCACTTTGGTATATATTCATATGTATAGCGTTGTGTCTCTGGTTGATGTACACGTATAAACGCCTATTCCGTAACAGCTCTGCAGGTGTCCTCTGACAGAAGAGTAAGATGTTTGGGTCAGTGTTTAGTTGTCCACCAGTTGTCAGTGACAATGACAAGGTATCAATGACCAGTGGACGTTTTCAAGTGGACACGTCCATCTTATTAACATGTAATATTGATATGGAGAATCGGTTAGCAGTAGATTACGGTGATAGTGTGCAGTAAAGGGGAGTGGTATACGCTGGTCAATCTCCAATTAAAGCTGTATTACTGTATTGTTGTTCTGTGCTCCTGTGCCACCGATTGACTCGTAGCAGCAACCGCGGTGGCTCAGTGAGTATAACAATGAGTCGTTTTTCAAGATGTCTCGGGTTCGCTTCCGATGTTGGCAGAGAAATTGGTAAAGGACAGGACCTGACCAGGACTTTATCTAGTCGCTTAGATGGGACGAAAACCCGAGCTCCCGTGTACACATTGGCGTGCACGTAAATTATCCATCGATAATTGGAATTCGAAACACGAGTAGGCAAACATTCCCTCAGCACACAGCATGGCCTTTGCCCGTCTTCCCGTCTTCATCAACCCGAAATGACCTGGTTTGTGTAGAGTTGACGTTAATACCCCCACCGCCCTCTCTCTCTCGCTCTCTCCCTCCTTCTTCAAATGGAGACGCGGTAATCAAATTGTTGCAATTTTCAATTAGACTTATTTGAAAATAGCCTTTATAATTGTAATTATCAAATAATAATTATAGGCCTATACATATCGTTTTTCTCAAATACTATTACAGGAATATAGCTTTAATAATTGTATGTCCATACATATTTGTAAGACATTAATATGATAGATAAGAAATTGACACCTGATTGTTTGAAGTTTAGTTGTAAGTCACGATTACATGTAGTAGTAATCTTATAATATAATATAAACAACCTTGTTGACTTCTTATTCTACTCTATTAAACAAATAGATATAGTTAAACATATCTTCATTCAACAAACGGTGTGTACACGTCACATTTGTACTTCCGGCCATTCCAGGAATTCATTTTCTTCGAACCTCAAATGACGATGAAGAGTAATAGGCCAGTTGAAATTAATTACTTGTTTTTCCTCACTAATTCTGTAAAACTTATTTCAATCTGATTAAAACACAGATCCTATTTCGTTTCGTTTTTATAGTACAAAATTTCGTTTTCCTTGTCTATTTTTACACTATTCGTAAAAGTAAAAAAAACCAAGCGAAATATAAATCATTTTTCATCTGTATTTGAATAAATCCGTTGTGAATTTTTTTTATTTGATTTTCTTTCATGGATCTGCTGGCGTTGTAAATTAATTCTAGAAATGTTTTTGGCAAACTCGATTACATCGCCATATCAAACCATAAATTTCCATATTGATGAACCATGAAAAGTTAAAATTGGTATACACGTATGTTTTTTTTCATATATTTTCGGTTATGGCCGAAATTTTTTTTATTCGCCTGGTGCCATGTAAATTAATTCCGCAATTGTTTTTGGTAAACATGATTAAATTTCCATAACCTAACAAGCCGAGTACATGACAGTATTTACGGTAATCATTACACTACAAATTGGTCCGCAATCAATCAACGCCGCTCTAGAATACAAACAATTGCACGTGCAGCCACTTCACTGTCGTTATAGAATATGGTTCCGACATAAAAGAAAGTTGACGTTTTATGATGAAAATTTTTAGAAAGTCAGAATTCATTGAAAAAAATTCATATAAATGATTTACAACGAGATATAATTTTATTAAATAGTGTCTCTGTTACATGAAACTGAATTTATGATGAATCTAATCCTTATTCGGTGTACTGAACGAAAGAAGGGGATATGATATTGAAATAGACTCCGTCCACCTTTCCGACCGTCCTCTGCCAAAGTTTTGTTTCCAAAGAATATCCTATAAACTAACTTTGAGTTTATTTTAAAAAATAAAAATACTTTTGATTGAGTGTAGTATTATAATTTGGTGAGTCATTGCTTTAATGCATCTTTTGAATTCTTGACGTTGGGGTCACAAGTTAAAAAGTAGATAAGGAAATTCATCTAAGATAAGACATTGTACTTTATAGTTGCCTCTGAAAGAGGCCGATGTGAATCACGTCGGAATTCAATAATCACTCTGAACCGAGAATCTAGCGATTGAATTTTCGGCCTAGCCTCCATCGTCATCGATAATGCATTTCATGATTAAATTATGAGAGAGAGAGAGAAATGGGGTTTAACGTCCACTCAACACAAACTAGGTCATTTTGGGACTAACATATGGTTTCATTTTTTATTTCAATAATTCGCTTGCGCGTAGGGGTCTTTAGCAGTGGGAGGAAACCGGAGTGCCCGGAGGAAACCCACGAGGTTGAGAAGGCGCCCCTATCTCCATGCCACATACGCTCACACCATGGCTCGAAACCACAGCCGCAAGCCAGAGGTGACCGGCTAGCTAGAGGTCGAAGCGCGGCACTCTAGTCCACTAGGTCATCCCAACCCCCCGATTAAATTATGAATGAAGGTTGAGAAGCAAGTCGGATCCTAAGCCAGTAAATCTCGCAGGCTAGCGATTATGGTCTGGATAAGTTAGTTACATTATGGGAGATAAGATAGAGAGATGGTAGTTCTAGCTATAATAGTTAAAAACTAGATAGTGTAAAGGTAATTTGCTGAAAATTTCAGTCAAATTGATCCACTATTAGCCGAGAAAAAAGCGTTTGAAATATTCACAAAGCCTCGGTCATCATTACTCAAATCGTTAATATAAACAGCATAGTCTCGATTATCCACTTGATTGATTTAATTATCAACGGCCATTAAGCGGCATATAGGATTTTAATCCGCCAACATCGAAGGCTAGCAAGACATAAAGAGTTTATTATGGTCTGGATATGTTAATTAATGTCTAATTGATTATTTAGATAACATCTCAGGCCTAAAGAAAGACCTGTAATAAGCAGATTTTGCTCTTGCATAATGCTATCTAATGTCTAATTGATAATTTAGATAATATTGCAAGCCTGGGCCCTGTTTCACGAAATTTTAACTTAAGATAAAATCCAATTTTAGTAGATACTTCAATTTTGATTGGCTAAGCACTAAAATCAATCTAATATTATCCAATCAAATTACTAAAGTTGGGATCTTATCTTAGTTAAAATTTCGTGAAATAGGCCCCTGATTTAGCGCTTGCATAATATATATTTAAGAAAAGTTTTAATGGATGGACTTTTTTATGAAAAAGATAGCATAATTATTATTACTTTATTATCTAAGACACAAAAAGATGCCTATGTGAAACCAATTCAATCTAATATAACCAGACAATGGATAAAAGATAAATTAGAATTATAGATCCAAATGTGTTAAAGTACCGAACTCTTATAATAAGCTTTTATAGTGGCACTGTCTTTATTAGCCCGGCCCCGTTGGTGAAAAAAAAAAACCTAGCGAACTCAAACCCATTTCATTTAATTTTATTCTGGTATATTGGGGCTTTAATTAAAGTTGTATTGTCGCAATATGTTATACTGTTTACCTTTAAAGATAAATACTAGAAAGCGACTAGATAACCGTGACTATATGGTGTTATATTGACCAACGGAGATCATCAGGTGCGCGTTGTACTTTGTTTTAATTCAAGCTCTTTATATGGACAGCTTTAATACAATACCGCTTTAACCTCTTCACTATACTAAACACTAAAATCGAATGACCATATGCCTTTAAAGGCTTCCGACAGAGAGTAAATACCATATGAATAACCTTAACACAGAACTTCCATTAATATCACTACGGACAAACGAGAGGCATTTGTTCGACGTGTGAAAACTTCGGTTTATTTTCTCCCCTTAAACAAATTTGTGTCCGTAATTATAAGGGTATATTATATCAGGGTATACACCCCCATTTTGTATGTAACCAACAATGGTCCATTCATAAACTGCTACTCTTTTCAATACGCGTTTTACTTTGAAATGATAAGAAATAAATATAGAGAGCACGTGCAAAACGCCGAGGCACGCGCCCTTAAAGGAGAAGCTTGTTTATTATTATAAAATGGAGAAGAGCTACAATGAAATAGGAAACAATTAATCTCAAATATTGATATTTCCCGACAAAAGGCAGCCTATTGATTTCTGGGCCCCGTGGCCTCCTCGATATATTCCGATCATTAAGGTACAAGCCTTTCCGTCTCAACTCGGTATTCATGAGTTCGTGTCTCGAGAAGAAGCCGCCAAAACAAGTACCTGTGCATAACTACTTAGACGTGAGCTCAACAATAGACCCGTAGAATGGGGTTTGTTTTTAAGGGTATCAATAGCCAATTAGTATCCTCCCCTCTACGACTAATTAATACAATGTTTGTCGTGTGTTTATTTACAAGGTGGTTTTAACAGATGCTACTGAAGGGTTTAGAACAACACTCGAAACATAGAGCCAGATTCAATTCGTCTCCATACTAATGTACAGCAGACTTGCAGGTGGGATAACAACCGACTCCAACAGCGTCACAGCAACATGTTATTATAAATGTACCTGTTCTTAAAGGACCTAAATCAGGTCATCCGGATTCGATACATAGGAAATGCATATCATATTTTTCCATTGTATTTTTACAATTCAGGAATATTTGAAAACCGAAATGTTATGTTGTAAACACGATAGAATGTGTAAGTCTTAGACGATGGTTGTGGTAGATGCCTCAGGGGGAGTTCTTTGGTCCGTAGTTGTTGCTAAATTTTATCAATGAATTTAAGAATATCACATAGTCTTGATTAATTGTAACTTTTGCAACATCATAAATTATAACAGATATCTGGAACACCGACAGACTTAGTCGTGTTGTTTGAGCGGCATTTAGTAACTGGATGAGGATAACACATGACACAATTATATGGAATACAAGTTACTTAAAGGATTAATTTCTTAATTTCAGCGACGTATCGACAATCATTTTTGCTTGATAAAGACGGTAGAACCCCCGTCGAAACGTCGCTGGAATAAAACTTTTGAGTAACTTGTACTCCATATAATTGTGTCATGTGTGAGACTTAGTCGTGGCCTATACACAGCGCCGCATCCCGGACGAAATTTCCCTCACAGCACACTGCATTGGGTATTGGTGCCGACAAGTATGACGTTAAAACCCATTTCATTTTATTTTGTATTAACCAATACACAGTGAGATGTGCGGACCAAACTACTCGACGTATTAATCTGAAAGGTTCATCACGTACATAAATTAGTTGATTCAGACTTTCTTTAAAACTATGATTGCTCGACAGACGTCACATCCAACATTGCAAAATTACACGTTTATTAAATACGCCATTATTTGATAATCAATCAAGCATTTTATCGTCGCCATGTGATTTCTTCACCTTAATTGCTCTTACGTCTGACTCGCTCAGGTAGCTAGAGTGTTCCCTTGAAACAACTCGTCCTTTCCTAGCGGGACTCGCTCTCAATCGATAACAAATCTTTGGAAAGGAAAATGGAACTATCGAAAAATGGGGAGTTGTTCGCAACTGGTGGTGTAATTTCTATTCATATCGAAAGGGCTTATTGCGGAAATGGATAAACCACGGGCTACTCGAAAATTAATACCCTTGATCATGCGTACAAATGGTGGTGATGGTTAAAGACAAAACAATAAATGCCGTAATGATATCTGTTTTGATGTCCCTGTGGTGACATAATTAAGGGGACCTAACTCTAAACGTTTACGACAAAATGATTGCTGACACAATGTTACGACGTTAAAGAAGCCACATGTTGTATTAAAGCTGTGCAATATGGCTACATAGACGCCCCGTGACTAAAATAATATTGGTTTTCTTTATAATAATATTATTACTTATTACGGCAAAACATATTTACAGTAGCTCACCATTATGGAACGATTTCTTTGACTTTACCAAGCGGCACGTGTATATATTTAATACGTCAATAGATCGATATGAACCACGTGCCATCTTGACAGGTAACAAGTGGTTCAATCAGTTTGTAACGTCACCACTCGAAATAATATCGAATTTAGATATTAAAAAAGCGCTGGGTCTTTAATTCTTGTTCTTGTTAGAAAGATTAATCAAACCGTTTCTCCTAGATTCATGTAATCCTCAAAGAACAGGGACTTGTATTTAGAAATGTGAAAGGGAAAGCCATTTTAATGTAAAATAGAACAGATTGTGTAACGAACTTTGTAGAGATAATTTTAATATTTTATTTGTTAATTTATCCCCTTGAATGTTTTATTGTATATGTCTCCGTGAGTGATAGGAAATACCCTCAATCCACATCACGCCCCGGTGTCAATCGTCCGATAGTTTCAACGACCCGTGGCTTTCTCCGAACTGTATAGTTTAAAGAAAGATATCAGTGGAGACGATAGTAATTGCCATATTAAAAGGTGAATAGGGTGACTAGATATGGGACAACGAGGATCGCAATCACTATAGAGTCGCGGTCATCGTACAATTCTTACTGTATATATGCTTGTCCGATTTTCCTTTATTGTATACATGCATATACTTGATTCCTCATTATCCCATGGTGAATTATGGTATGCCAGATTGATTTCCGAAATGTTTTTGCACATATGTATTTGGAGAAATGTTTTTAGAGAAACGTTTTATAAGATTTGTATTTTGAGATTTGTATTTTGAAATTTGTTGTTCGAGATTTGTTTTTTGTTGTATTTCTCTAATGAAATATAAATGTTCTCTAAATTAAATTTTACAGTTTTGATTTGACAAATGATTAATTCGTAAAACAAATATGGATTTTAAGATAAAAATGTTAATTTTAGTATACAAATGTCGAAATACGAAAACAAATGTAGAAATAAAAATTAAAGTCTATGAATTAAGAACTAAGAACACTGCTGAATAACGAGCTGTTTGGTCTTCCATAGAATAATAGAGTAAACGCATATGTGGCCGTTAAATTTTCAAAATTATCTCTGGGTGCGGGAGGCTCGAATAGCCCTCGACAATTATTTGGTTGTTTCGGCTAGCAATACCCCCATTGAGTCACTTGACTAACAAAACAGCGCCATGTCTAACGAATAAACGAGGTCCCATGTACACGTTGATGTCCATCTAAATAACGTTTAACGGGAATTCAACGAAAAATAAAAAGAAACACCATTGTCCCGACAAAAAATTCCTACACACCACACTGTATGACGTATTCCCGTCTACGTAATCCCGGTTGGTGCAGAAAAGTGGGGTTCAAAACCAACTTTCACAGGCGCCTGTAACGTGGAAAATATTTTAAAAATAACATCAAACTATTTCCTAAAATGCATTACAATTCTTTAAATAAACAGAAACCATTGTACATTCGTTAATGATGAACTATCAGCTTGGGCCCGTATCTAGACACCATTAAGCGGGGGGGGGGGGCATTACCTGTCGGTAGGGGGCGAGCAGCATTTTGAGGAAATTTTCGGAAAGGTCATTCTAACAGACTGTTGTAATCATCATGCTATGTATTTAACTAGGCGTCTAATAAGCATTTTAAAAAAAAGTATTCAAACAAAAAAATTAGCTTTTTTAGGTTAATGTACGGAACGGTGTATATTTTAATGATTGTTAGCAATTTCTGAGCGGGGGGGGGAGCATTTCACGCGGGGGGTGGGGTGGGGCCATGTCCCCCCCCCTCCGCGCCCCGCTGTAGATACGGGCCTGTATCAGCTATGAGGCATACTCACTATGGCTTACCTCAAGGATCGATATTAGGACTCCTCTTGTTCAGTATTTTCATTCATGACTTGCCAGTAAATATATACCGTCATGCCCACAATTTATGTAACTATATTTCCAAAATTTTTATCTAAACAATGCTCTAATTATCTATTCAATCTTTTGTCCTTTTATGAACCTCATACACCAACTTTGATAACAAACTAATCACTCTGCGACCTAATATTGTAAAAAAAAAAAGAAAAAAGAAGAAAAAAAGAAAACAGCATCCGTTTTAAAGGCTCAAACCTATGGAATTCTTTACCATCTTACTTAAAATTGACCACTAACTTAAATTCTTTCAAGTAACAACTTTTTAAATATCTTACTGTCAAAAATTAATACTGGTAATTTTTCTACTTGTTTCACGTTTTTGTGCCTTTTGCTATTGTAAGTTATCTGTTTTATTATGTGTTATTATATATCTTTTGGTGCTGTTATCTTTTGTATTACAATTTCATCCTGATCATTTTATACTCCTGTTCATCCTTCTCCACTATTTGTTGATGCTGCTATCATCTTTTGTATATTCCTTCATGAAGGCTATGGTGGTAGAAAGTCTTCTGTAGTTTAATCCTTTACTCTACTTAAATATTTTATTGTTTATAAGACATTTAGTGATAGGATTAACATTGAAAAAAAAAAACAGGAACACAACTTTATGGATAACAATCATTAGCAACTTTAATAGTGCACTGTTTCAACACGTATCCATTTCAGTTATTTGATTGGACAATATTAGATTGATTTTAGTTCTTAGCCAATCAAAATTGAAGTATCTGCTAAAATTTAGATTTTATCTCTAGTTAAAATTTCTTGAAACAGGGCCCTGGTCGACCAACATAATACATGGGAGACAACTCCACTTTCGGGAAGCAAATTTTAAACATTTGTCTGGACTGCGAATGTGACTATTATTACTTTCTCTGCCAGATGATTTTAAGCGACGCACACCCAAAAAAAGAAAAGAGACGCTGAAATAATTGATATCTGTAATGACATAAGCAATTATCTCCTCTGAATATTCAGTTGTGTCTACATTGGTGTGCACGTAAAAGATCCCTCGATTGGTGGAAATAGAAATAAATGTGAGCTGTAATTCTAGGCCTACTGATCCAGGCAAAATGTCCCTCATAAAACACAGGTCGATTTAGCTGAAATGGGGTCTAATTTCCTACTTTTCTGCTCCAACAGGGTTATTCTTTCAGTTTTTCCACAAGATGCATACTCCTCACAGTGTTTCGTTTGATTTTACCGGGATTTCTCGGGTCATTACTTCGGGAATATGACGTGATGCATACTTCGCGCAGTGTTGCGCTTGATAAGAGGTAATCCAACTACACACTGCTATTATGAGTGGATATTGTTGTTTTAAATTTTGATTTGTCAGTAGTCCGTCTACCAACCAATCACTAGCTGCCAATATTGGACCAAATATGTTTACATAACGTTACGTCATGACTCACGATTTTATTATGCCTAATTAACCCGTGCATAGCAGAATACTGCTGTAAAACTAATTGCGTGACAAACGAGGCTATGAAATCGAATGAAATGTAAACACTACTGTTTGGAAACAAACATACTTTCACCGTTTGTAATACCTTAAATCACTGTCCAAAGTTTTAGGGAAGACCCAGATTAAACGAAGGACTGTCATGTTGCTGTACTTAAGTGATAGCTTTCATTGAACGGAAAGAATAGACACACTCCCGCATAAGTTCAAGAATCTGAAGCTATTCCAGCAATGGTCAGAGAGGGATTTCTCGGGCCATTGCTTCAGGAATATGGACGAGATGAGACAAAATGAAATAGGGTTCAACATCCTACTTATCATATAACAAAGGCTGTTAATTTAATTTCAGATTGCTGAGTGATATATATGTACATGTATACTGAGAATTTCCAGAGATGGGATTTAACGTCCACTCGACACAAACTAGGTCATTTCAGGAATAACATATGATTCAATTTTATTTCAATAATGCTCTTGCGTGCATAGGGTTCTTTAGCAGTGGGAGGAAACCAGAAGACCCAGAGGAAACCCATGAGGGCTGTACAACCGAGGAATCAAAACCATGCCAGCCGACTCAATGACAGACCTGATGATACAGCGTGCACACGTTAACCATTCGGCCATCCAATCCCTCATTTTATGAAAAACCAACGGATATAAAATTAAAGAAATATATGAGATATTTAATATCAGTGAATGATATACACTGTGATAAGTACTGAATATTGTAAACAAATATTTTATGAAAAACAAATAAATACAAAATAAAGATTTTTAAAAGCAGTCAATGTACATCAATAATTACTAGCTTTCGATTGCACGACCCAACAGAGAGAGAAATGAGCTGTAATGTCATTTCGTGATTAACACATAGTTTAATTTTCTTTCAATAATTTGCTTGCATGTTGACAGGTCTTATGATAAAAAGTGCACACTAACCGTCCCACCCCACCCAAAAACATATTTGGACCGAGAGATTCTACTACCACAATATTGTAGTTTTATAAAGGGTTAACAAGGACAGCAAATAATATACACATGCATGTAAATAACAATCAATAACAATATGAAATAATAATACATACATTCAATAACACAAGACAATAATATATACTTTCAATAACACAAGACAAATAATATTTAATTTTAATAACACAAGAAAAATAGAGAGAGAAAGAGAAATGGAGTTTAACGTCCACCCGACACAAGAAAAATAACATATTTTAAAAAGCATGAAATGGGGTTCAACATCCTACTATTCTGCTCCGCCTGGGCTAATTAAGATGGCATACGCCATACAGTGTGCTTTAAGAGAAATATTGCCCAGACAGTGGCGCTATGACCTACTATTATTTTAGATTTCAACTATCAAAGGGTCTTTTAATTGCATATCTGTGTATAGGGATCCACAGCATTGGGACTTAACCAGAGGACGGACGGAACAAAGACAACCATCAACATTTGGCAGACGACCCCATGTTTTCGTGTTGTACAGGATTGGGATCAAAAACGAGGTCACTCAACTTAATGTCAGACTACATTATTTAGAACATGTGTTAGACCCCTACCTCCACCTCACCACCTTCTGCTGGAGCAAGAACTTGTACATTTAAGTTTTAGAATTGCCAAGAATGAAATTAATGGCATGGTTCCATGTTGTTTACTTAGACTGTATTGGTAGTGCATAATAACTTTTTTTTTTGAAAGTGAATAGTCATACAGTAGCCTATCCTACAGGAAAGATCCTGATGAATGTATATACTTGCATAGGCGTATAGGCAGGGGGAGCTGCTGCCTCTCTAACTTTAGGGCAATATGACCATTCGGGCAGGCGTTCCACACAACAAGCTTCACCTCTTGTTGACGACCAACAACGCCGTCTTTAGCCTAAAAATTTTACAGGCATTCAGGTTTTGCTCCCCTAACATTTATCAAGCGTGTATACCAATATATAGCCTATTTGAAGCACTCAGATGTAAATTCTTGAAGCACGTTCATCACCTAGATGTAAATACTATAGTATGTCGCCCATATGTAAATTGCAAATGGCTTATAATGAATCATTTATTCTGACAGCTCCTCCTCACTGTCATCTTTATGTAAGGGAGGTAACTCTATGTCCTGTAATTCACGGTAAATATCATCACAAACTATTCGCATACGTTTAACTAGATCTTCGTCTTCACACCGTTCTATCCAAACAGCACATTGTTTTAATACACTATCTTTCTGTATGTAATAATGACGTTTGATCAAGTCTTCAAATCCTACACAGAACAAAAGAAAAGTAAACTAAATTTACTTACCGGTACTATTTTATATATTATTTAAAGATTCTATGTTTACAATTTAATGTTTATATTTGATTTCTTATACAATAATATAGACAGGACAAAATAAACTTTTATCAACAAAAAATCGAGACACTACAAGGATATAAATATAATTTAATAGACGACAACAAGAACACAGACATAGACTTGTTAGTTCCTGGAATACATCTCCAGTTTAAGCAGGAAAGTTGTTCCTGATAGATCTAGAATCATTGCTAGGAATAGCAAATATGACTCATATATGAAGCTTGATATGTAATGTTGGTAGACAACAGAATAGAGAAAATACATGTCAATATTTTGATATAAATAATATAGTATATTATATATATACCTGGAGGAGGATGTCGTATATTACCCAGTATAGCATGACGTAATGTATGTAACTGTATTTTCCAGTTATACTGACCACTTTGTTTCTACAAAAATAAACCATCATCAGATCAACAAATATTAACTTTATCATCACATTAAGAAATGTTACCTATATCATCTGATTAACAATTGTTAACTACATCAGTAGATCAACAAATGTTAATGATATCAGATTAATAAATGTTAACCATATGATTAGATTCACAATACTAACGCTTTAGAAGCGGCTATCTTTACATTACATAATAAATCTGATTACCAGTATACTTGTAGTTGGAATTTGATATTTGTGAGCATTTAGAAAAAATTATTTAAATCATATAAATTATATACATAAAATTATTAATATAGAGAATTGTTACCTTTCCATCCTCTGTCTCTCTCATACCATCGTAACCTGGTTCATTAAACATGGGATCCGATGTTAATATAATACTCTGTATAGATACCAGCACCTTTAAATATAAACAAAACATCTTAATATCTATAAAGTAATACTCTGTATGGATACCAGTACCTTCAAATATAAAAAAGCATCAACCAATCAAATTGCTCATTTCTGCTTACAATAAGCGGAAAATGCTCATCTTCGAACTCCATCAAGCCATTGACCTAATAAACACATACATCAAGTTTGAACATTCTAGCTCAATTAGGAAGAGAGTTGTTGTGTCCCAAAAAGTGTGACGGACAGACGAACAGACATCCTAACGTGTCTTTTGACAATGGGAACCCAACATAAATAGCTTTGACAAAAGACAGACAGACAGACAGACAGACAGACAACAAAACATCTTAATATCTATAAGTCTCTATAATTGACTAATAAAGTTTCACACCTACACTGACATCCCATGATTATTACATGAAATGGGGTTTAACGTCCGACTGTTCTGCTCCTACTGGGCTAATGGAAGACAAGCATACGCCATACAGTGTACTATAACGGAAATTTTGCACGGACAGGGGTGCCACCGTTTACTCTTGTTTCATATTCCAACTGACAAGGGATCATTTACGTGCATGCCAATGTCAATGTGTACACAAAATACCTCGTTCCAAAAACAGGGTAATTTAAAAAACCTCGTTTTGGAACTCCAGACAACGAGGCATTTGTTTTACCTCGTTTGGACAAAATGACGAACGAGGCAATCTGCGGTTTATAGTGTCATGCATATGGACAGATAAAACAAAACATGTTGCTAAGATCTGTAATATCACAAAACACACTGACTCTAGAATTATTTGACTGACCTGATAAAGACTAGAGTTTCCGGGATTCCATTTTTCACTGGCATCACCAGCATGCCATGTTCCTAATAAACTTAAACATACTTTACCATCGGAATATAAGTTAGGATTAAATCTGAAATGGAGAGATTACTTTAATATCCATCATTAATATTTACTTCTATTTCTGTTTCAAGCAGCATCAAAATGGAGAGAAATTTAACCATGATATCAGTTGCTATAATATTATCCAAATAAATGTAATTTTGGTTAAAGTGCTCATAAAATGTCCCTGAAAATTTCTCTATGTGCTCCCTCCATGGTTATTTTTACCAACTTACGGCAAATTCACATCAATCCGACTAAAATAAATTCAGCTATTTTCGTTCAAAGTCGTAAAAATAGACCTCCCGTAAAAACGACTTTGCCAATTATTGAAAACACTCTTAATCCCCTCAGACGCCAGTGACGTCACAGTGACCGAATGCATATTCGGAATGTTTATTCCTTAATTACCTATATACACCCGGTGTGTGTATTCATTAACGCCTGACTGATTCCTTAATCCCCCTAATTAAATAAAACAATTGACTACGGAATAATTTGTTTTATAATTCATTTTAATTCAAGATACAATTTAGAATTTGTTTCATAATGTAAAATGGGGTTTAACATCCTACCGTTCTGCACCAACTGGGGCAATGAAGATAGGCATATATTGTGGTATGAGGTAAATTTTGAATGGATAGCAGCGCTGCAGCCTACTTTTAGTTCGTATTCCACCTGGTATATAGATAATTATATACTGTACCTGACTGTACCATTACCAGTAGTTATTAGTTTAACTAATGGTGGATTATTAGGATAGGTTGTTGGAAAGTAAACATCAAACAAAAAACATCCACCACTATACGGTGTATCTACGGGTCCCGTAATCATAGCTCTCATTAAATCCATTCGATCTTCATCCTGATTATATAAAATAACAACATTATCTATACATCTGTGACTGAAGTTTATGGGGGTATACAGGGAGTGATATAGGCCTGGTGGCGCTAAATCACTTACAGTTTGGGTTTGGAGTTATACTACTTCCAGTGTCACAAAACTCTTATATATATTTATATAATCAGATAATCAACATTTAGTTAATACAACAATGTCTACTGTTGTATAGACATTGTTGTATTAACTAAATGTTGATTATCTGAAGAGCTTAATAAAATAAGCGAAAGTACTAATAATCGACAAATAATGTAGTTCTTTTTTCAAAAACTTTTATTTTTTTGTGTATTCAATACCTAAGAGTAGTTATCTTTAACTTTTCATATATTTATATATATAGAGATAAATGGGCTTTAAACTAGATCATTTCGGGAATAACATATGGTTCAATTTTCTTTCAATATTTTGATTGTCCACAGGATTCTTTTAAGTGGGAGGAATCCAACAAAATCCCATGAAGGCGACTCATCATCCTCATCACCTGTAAATGTGTGACAGACTCACCTGACGGACATAGATAGCAGCATGTGGATGAACAGGTAAATTCTGTTGAAGTTGTTTCATTTCTTTCATCAAAGTTTTTACTTTTGGTGATCTGAATAGAAAAATACATCAGTTTAATTTATTGTGATTATCAAGACAGCTAGAACAAATGTTCCTGGATTTTTTGGGGTTATTAGTGTTGGCATAAAGACCATAAAATGGGTGTTGATATGAAGACAACATTCTCATTTGACCTAAAGTTGGATTACTCAAAATTGTTCGACCTTATTTTAACTAAGATAAGGCCCTTTATAAAACTTTGGTTGCTTTAATGCATCAAATACACCAAAAAGAAACAACCTACAAAGGTTTGTGTTTCGGGTCAAAGACATGGCCCATAAATAGTGATTGAAAGTTGAATAAATTCTTAAGCCTGGAGAAATGCAAGATGGTAAACTTCATTTTATTTCAATACCATTTAGTCAAATTAGAGATTTAATTTAAACAATATTTTATTCATTTAAATTTACAAAATTTATATAATGAATATAGGATATGATAACAAGCTTTATCAGCTTATATAAAATCGCTTCCTTAGAGATCATTGGCTGTTTGACATATCCAGTGAATGTTTAATATTATCAACATGTTGACTGTTGTTTGTCAGAAGAATTGGATTTGGAAATATTGCTGCAGAGCAAAACATTCTTCTGGCAAATAGCAAATAAACAATAATGGTAAAATTGGATTATTGAACAAAAATAAAGCTGTTTTTAGTTGACTAAAATAATTTTAATTATTTGTCAAATTGCTGCTTTACCTTGGATCTATGGCCTGAACATTGCTCTGATAACTGTGTGATTCCTACAATTAATATAAATATTCTATATATTCAAAACAATTAATATAATACAACATTTAATATAAATACCACATTTATACAAAATAAATAACCTTGATAATAAAGCACACGAAAATGTATCCTGTATATGTCACGTAATGTGTGGTGTTCCCTACATAAAACATTCAATAAGTATTATACTTACTGCCAAGTTGGATGTCTCAAATCTCAATGAGGCCATTACATCAGTGTATGATTTGATCAGTTCATCTTGATTTATTTCCATGGTAACAGCATCTTTCAACCAATCAAATTCTTGTTTAGACAATACTTTGGATGAACTGGCGCTATTCTGAAGTTCTTTTAACTATAGAGATAAATTAAACAAGCTGTGTATTAGGTAGGTTTCAAACTTTCCAAGTGATGTCATCATTTTAATGCCAGTGCCTAGCCCATTGGAACATCATGGCTCTATGAGTCAAGAGGAGTTTTTTGGATCCACCACTTGTGCATGAGGAGAAGAAGGGTCACCTGTTCAATATTGTAGGTTTTCCTCCCACTGCTAAAAGACCCCTATATGCAAGCTAATTATTAAAAACACACACACACACACACACAGACAGGGGCGACGGCATAATACGTTCACATTATGAATGTGGTTGTATAATAAAATTGAAGCATATGTTAGTTGAATGGATCTTAAAGCATGTTTCTCTCTCACCATGGCTAGTGTACGTTGAGGTAATATAATATAGACGTAGCAATGAACCACTCACCTCAACTATAAGATTAGCAAACTGATCAACAAACTCTTCACCTGTTAATCCTTTGCTATAAATAACCTCAAAGGCCTTCTGGAAAGCCTCAAGTTCAAAATCAGAATCTTCGGCCAGAGCTTTTTTAAACCCATTTTCACTTTCTTCATTCTTACAAATATGGAGAATGATTTTGACAATGTTCATTAATAATAACTTGGGGTCAAAGTTGTACCTGAAAAACAACATTTAACATTTGGATGAATTTAGAACTATAGAATCCATTGCATGATTGAATTCAAGCCAGGTGATTAGGCTATCTAGTGTCAGTATTTTGATTATGCTTTTTTTAATTATTTGTTAAAATTATCAGTAGTAAATATTTATGTGGATTAAGCCGTGAGAAATTTGATATTTTCCAAAAAATGCAAATCATGAATTCTTACTTTAATTAAGATCAAATCTGAAGTGTTAGCAAAATTTCATAATCAAATAAGTGAAATTGGTTTTGGTTGTATAGATCAGTCAATGCTTAAAAGAAGCTTAAATATAATATGTTGCATACTTAGCCATATTTTTAACTTTATAATCTTTTGCTTTAGCACCACATAATGACAACAAAAATCCACAAATCTGTAATTGAAACACAAACAAATGAATGAAGGCCTTTACAAAACAATTGTTATTTCAAATACATGCCAATGTGTACATGGTTGGACTTTTTCAACCCACTCTGACTTTTGATCAGTTTGTTAACTATACCCCCCCCCCCCCCCAAATTCCTGCAACACCCTGTGATAGTCCCTTAAGTGGATTTAGATGTTATCATACTACTCTAAATAAGAAACATGTTACCATGTACTCTTGAGTTAATTGCATACTGTGAGTTTACTTAACGACTACTACCTGGTGTTTTAACATCTACTTCCATAGAAGTGATATCGCAGAGTTTACTTTGTACTGTGAGTTTAATGTATACTGTGAGTGTGCTGTGTGCAGTAAGTGAACTATAAGGTGTGAGTGTCACTTGTGAGTGTAATGCGTTCTGTGTCCCTTGTGAGTGTACTGTGTATTTGTGAGTGTAATGCGTTCTGTGTCCCTTGTGAGTTTTCTGTGTACTTGTGAGTGTAATGCGTTCTGTGTCCCTTGGTGAGTGTACTGTGTACTTGTGAGTGTACTTTGTCCCTTGTGAGTGTATCACTAGTGCACTGTATACTCACTAGTGAACTGTATACTATGAATGTAATGTTAGTGTACTGTATGCTGTGAGTGTATTGTTAGAGTACTATGTACTATGAGTGCATTGTACTGCATACAGTGTTAGTGTACTGTATATTGCTTCTGTACTGTGAGTGTACTGTATACTGTGAGTGTACTGTTCATGTACTTAGTGTACTGTGAGAGTAATGTGTACTGAGAACTTACAGCAGAAGCAGATCGTTGGGCCAGTGGATTTCTGTTGAAACAAGCAGACACAACTTCTTCTTCAGTCAGTAGTAAAATAAAACTTAATGTTTGATTGGCCTGAAATGATAACGAAATGTCGATGATAAATGAATGGAGATTGCAAACAATATTAAAGTAGGTTATTACTTTTGCCTTCATAAAATTAAAACGAGAGCTAATAATAACTATCAAACTATTTGGCCAAGATAAGACAGATTTTAACACAAATTATTAAACTGGTATATTTTCATGGCCTTTCAGTCTAATGGGGTTGGGATGGCCTAGTGGACTAGAGTGCTGCGTTTCGACCTCTGGCTTGCGGTTGTGGTTTCGATCCCTGGTGTGAGCGTATGTGGCATGAAGATAGGGGCGCCTTCTCAACCTCTTGGGTTTCCTCCTGCCACTCTGGTTTCCTCCCACTGCTAAAGACCCCTACACACAAGCGAATTGTTGAAATAAAGTTAAACCATATGTTGGTCCCAAAATGACCTAGTTTGTGTCAAATGTACGTTTAACCCCATTTCTCTCTCTCTCCCCTTTCAGCCCAGACGACAAATTCAAAAACTGATTGAGAGCATTTTTAAACGAGTTCTTGAGTGTCTACATGGGCTAAGAGACTGTAACGGGTCGTTGTAAGAAATTACATAAACGATCAAATTCACTAAAGAAAACTACTGTTACTGTTATAAACTTAAAATAGCATTATGAAAGAGCAAAATCTGCTTATTATAGGTCTTTCTTTAGGCCTGAGATGTTATCTAAATAATCAATTAGACATTAATTAACATATCCAGATTCCAGACCATAATAAACTCTTAAAGTCAAGGCTAGCCTTCGATGTTGGCGGATTGAATTCCTATATGCCGCTTAATGGCTGTTGATAATTAAATCACTCAAGTGGATTATCGAGACTATGCTGTTTATACTAATGATCTGAGTAATGATGACCGAGGTTATGTGAATATTTCAAACACTTTTTTCTCGGCAAATAGTGGACCAATTTGACTGAAATTTTCAGCAAATATCCTCTACACTATCTAGTTTTTAACTATTATAGAGAGAGCTGCCATCTCGTTATCTTATCTCCCATAATGTAACTTTAAGTAAACTATTGTTATAAACTTACTAAAGCCATAAAACCTCTTCCAGCATGTTCTTCATTCAGTAGAAATAAAGTTCTATCATGTTGTTCTTTAGATGACAGAGCATTCCATTCACTAACTGAATAATAATAATAATAAATATTTAATACAGAACAATATCAGAAAAACGACTAACAAGTGCACTGCATAAAAACAAACATTGTAAAAAAAACAACCAAACATCTATCTGTAAATAAATGAGATCAAATGGGGTATAACGTCCTACTTTTCTGCAATGGACTAATGAAGGGTGTCAAATGCGATTCAGTATGCCATGAGGTAAATCATGCACAGAAAGCTGAATTACAACTGTCAATTAAGGGTTAGTTTCATGTGACTTTGATTTTTGTCCCATCTGAATGACTAGAGACTTCCTTCCCATACCCTCAGTCTAGCAGTGTGTGAACAGTTAATAAATAGTTTTGATCCTACATTACTGGTTTCCAACAAAAAATGTACAATAAAGCCACTACTATATCAATTGTAATTATTCAGGAAACCCCCAAAATAATCGCTCACAAGATTTAAGAGGCTACTTATTTCTCAAAAACCTGAAGAACAAAATTTAAATTGATTTGGCCTGAGAGAGAGAGAGAGAGAGAGAGAGAGAGAGAGAAATAGGGTTTAACGTCCACTTGACACAAACTATGTCATTTTGGGAATAACATATGATTCAATTTTAATTCAAAAATTAATAATCACTTGCACATAGTTTTTAGCAGTGGGAGGAAACCAGAGGATCCAGACAAAACCCATGAGGTTGGACAGGCAACCCTTCTACTTGTCACGTAAAACCGGTCAATGGCAACCACGCCAGTTGACTCAATGATAGATACAGCATGCACACACTAACCATTCAGCCATATTCCACCCCCCCCCCCCCCCCCGAAAATATAAAATCCTACCATTATCTTTAGCTAGTTCTGATCTTTTAACATTAGCCATTCTAGATAAAGCATCATGTAACATATATAACAATGTATCCAGTATAGCACCTAGAAAATTCTAATAGTAAAAAATTAAATCATTAAATTTAAATCATTTTATACATGTGACAAAACAATGATAATAAACTTAAGACATAGATTAAATAAAACAATGTCAATCAATTCCAAATCTTTTGAAACCAATGATAACAGAATTAAAATATCAAATTCTTGTGATATAGTTCTGGGAGTAATTTCTCGTCTCATTGTTAACCCTTTAAATAAATCATTAAAGATGCATTATATAATAGCTAAATCTGCCTTCTTCAAATTTAATGTAAATAATTATTTTGACATTTATGCATATGACAAGCCCATAATCAATTCTCTAGATCACTAAATGGCTGAGATTTGAAATGGATTAAAATATCTGCTTTATGTAATAGGTTCTCATTAAGTTGGACAATCAAGACAATACATTATCATAGCAATGGTCCTTGAAAATCAAGACAATTTAGACTAAATCTTGTCAAAACTTTAAACACTCCTAACTTTGCTCAGAATAAAGAAATTTCACTGAAATTCATGTAATAATACATGTTATATTCATTTTTGATTTAAATCTATTTTTGAACTATTAAAGCAAGAATGACCAACTCTTTCACTAAATCTTACATAATGCATCTTTAAATTAATTACTAACAGTTTTTATAAAATAAAACTAACTTGAAATTGTGGTGTTAAATGTTGTTGTAATATGGATTGCTTACAATCTGGTCTATCCCATAGATGTCGTATCAACTGACCTATCTGTGACCTGTACATAGACAATATTCATATCATAATATTTAACATATTCTGGATTGTTCTTTCTAGATGGGATTTTACAATGTTTGTTTCATTTGATTATATGTAGACAATAAGACAGGTAGAATGTCTTTATATTGTATTTTATAGAATGGAATAAATGAAATTTTATGATGCTTGGGATGCTGACAGGGGTACATGGGATTATATATGTACCAAAGGCATACGATGATGTACTGACATACAGAATACATGGTGTAATGAATTGGGCATATGGGATTATCTGTATAGGTTGCATGAAAGGATGCAGAGTGATGCATGGAAAGGCTTCTGACACTGTATGGGATGGTTAAGGGATACATGGGATGACACACATGATGGGATAATGTACAGTTTGCTTTGGATAATGTACAGGATATAAATGCAATAATGCATGGTATGCATGGGATGATGTACTGGAAGGAGAGAGAGAAATGGGGTTTAACTTACACTCAACACAAACTAGGTCATATCAGGACTAAAATATGGTTCAATTTTATTTCAATAATTCGCTTGTGTGTACAGGACAGATTGGGTGATATATAGGATACATGGGAAGATACACAGGTTAGATGGGATGATGTACAGGATACATGGGATGATAAAAACAAGTAAGGTACCAACCTAGCTGTATATTTATCAAATTCATCTTTATCCACATCTAAACCTTCTACAACATCTACACTGATATAAGTATGTAATAACGCTGGTCCTAATTTACTCTGTACCGTAGGACTAGTATGTACCATTAATCCTAGATCAGACATAGCTGACGTACCACTCCATCCACCACTACCTTGACTACAAATATAAAAATCTTTAACTCAAACCTTTATCAGTGTGAGGGTTGTTAATTATACAAATATCGACAGCAATCAGTTGACAAAAAATCACTTTACACACTTTTAAAGTCACACTTGCATATACTTCTCAAAGTGTTTTGTTTGAGTAGACCCAATTCCACTCAATACTGCTGTAACAATATCATTCATGGTTAAACGGACCTCCAAATATCTTTACGTAACAGAACGCCATGACTCGCAAAATTTATTATGCCCAACTAACCAGTGCATAGCAAAATATTGGAGAAAAACTAATTGTGTGACAAATGAGGCTATCAAAAACAGATACAATATAAACACAATACTGTTTAGAGACGAACAATACTGTTTGGAGGCGAATAATACTTTAATCGTTTTTAATACCTAAAATCACTGTCCAAAGGTTTGGGGAAGAACCCAGATTAAACGAAAGGCTGTTATGTTGCTGTTTTGGTATAAGGTGCACAGAACTGTGCATAACCGTCTAGAAACATCAACGCTGATTGGTTAATCAAATGTCTGATGTCATAGGATCAAAAGCTGCTTGAATGGCCATTCTATTAGACTTACCGATTATGTGGTGAAGACTGTACAAAGAGTAATAATGTTGAGACAAGTTTACTGGCTACAATCGGACCAGGCATAATATCAGGTCTTTCCAATAACATTACACAACAATCTACAAACCTGGACAACTAAAACAAAAACAAAACATGGTTGCTACTGTAAAAACATGGTGCCATGGCAACTATAATTAACCCACCAGAGGCGTTTTGAAAGGACATTCACAGGTCAAAGAAATCAAGCAAGTTTGAGATAAAATTCTGAAAAACTCAGGACAATAGAGTCTTTACAATCTTCAGTGACAATAAATAAATGTCAACCTGAAACTCTCAATAAGATATCTTGATGTTAAACACACAGGATACATAACTAACCATCAGAACATCACATCACATCACATTATAATACACAACTGATGAAGCAAGTACACAGCAGCTCCATTCAATTGCTGAATTATTCATCCAATATATGGAAAGCCTTTCATTTTATCATTGAATTATGAATATGATAATGTGAAATATTTGAACTTACTTGCAATCCCCACATTATTCCTTTGTGTACGTGTACAGCATGTCCTGCAACAAACTGAAACCATACGGCCATATCTTTTACACAGAATTCGGGGATTTGTTGAAATAGAAGTCGCTCGTCTTTATGTTTACTTTGCTTGTCACTATCCTACAACAGAAAACAATTTCACAGAATTATGCGTATATTACGTTTTTTTCAACTTCAAGGGTCATATTCCTAAATGTTGATTGAGGCAACAAGGTCCACCAGGAGCAAAGTCAACAAATCAAAAGCTCCAAAAGTGCATCTAAGTTTTAAATCCATCACTCAAAACTGAACAGAAATCAACTCCACAAAACCTGTCTGAACCTTAAGGGGCATAACTCGGTGATTAACAACCATAATATTCTTAACTGCACCTTTTCCCCCCCCAATGAACAATTTCACTATGACTTTAAAGAAAGACTTGAAAACTTTGAATCAAATAACTAATTATTCCAACAAGAGAAAATTTGTTGGCATTAAATGTGGATGTATTGAAAATATTAATGGAAAAAGTCTTGTGTCACATTATTTATTGATATTTTCAAACCAATTAACAAAAACACAAATAGAAATTGGACTTACATCATCATGTGATGTTAACTGTAGTAATAAATCAGCTTGTGTTAAATAAAACATTGTTATATTTTTAACCAGATCAACATCAGCTAAACTTGTTTCCCACATCATATTTAATAACTGTAATAAATCAAACAAAATTTATTCATTATAATTACAAAGATGATTTTTTTCAAAGAAATCTGACATTTCCTCTCTTAACATTTATATCTTTTGGAAAGAATTGTGTACAAGATTTCTGAATACTGGATAGAAATGAATCACTTCTGAACAGATGTTCCTCTTTAGAAAATTGTTGTTTGCCAGAGATTTAAAATGTAGTTTTATAAATGTAGCAGTACTTTATTTCTTGGGATGATAGTAAAAGTATTAAAGTCAAACATTTTCATAATCATATTTCTCTTAAAAACTTCAATCAGAGAAAATATTATAACTTACAACATGTGTTCTTTTCACTTCATTTTCTTTAGGTGTATCTTTTACTGCTTGTATTTGATTGGACAAATCTCTGTAAAAAACAGATTACTTGGTACTAGAGCAACAACATTTATCTCATTAAAATATCGCTCAAGTTCTACTGTTCTGTACCGACTGGGCTAATGAAGAGGTGCTAATTATGAAGTCAGGCCAACTCTTACATCGAATTTCAACATATTAAGGATTCTTTCATGAGCATGTCAATGTCTACATGGAACATTGGTTTTTTGTCGAACTGAACCAACTATACAAACAACTATGCACTGTCCCTTAATTGTCAGGTCCTCTGCGCTCACCACTGACAAGGGCAAAACACACTGGGAAATCTTGATGATTTTTTTTGGGACCTCTATGCTAGCGAGCCAGATTACTTACATAGCCATCTCGGCTCCCTATTATTTACACATAATGTACATCACATCTGTGTATATAACGCGATGCTGCCATATTTGTAGACTTTCAAACATTTTAAAAATGTAACAATAGGTATTACTATGTAATAGTAGGTATTACTATGTATAAATAACAATTAATAATAGGTAATAATTATAGGTATTAATATGTGATAATAATTAATAATGTGTAATAATAATTGTTAATATGTAGTAATTTGTAATAATAATTGTTAATATGTAATAATTGGTATTAATATGTAATAACTCTTGGTAATATGTAACAATAACTGGTTATATGTAATAATACCTATGCATATGATTATAATGTATTATAGCTGGTATAACTCCTATACTTAAAGCTCGCTGTGTTAAATGGAAGCACTCTGTTATAAAGCTATGCTGATTCTGTAATTCTTTAGGTAAGGCACCAAATTTCTTTTGGTTTTCTTTTTCTGAAACTATAAGTTATAAAATCATTAACAATATGTATGTATATCTGAGGACATTCTGTCATATTCAATATTGTTGAAATGATTAGACATGAAATTAACATAATGTTTATCGAAGAGTCAACAGAATTTGTTGAATGAACAATAAGAAATATGACAGCAAAAAATCAATTCTTCATATTGAGTTAACATGAGAATGTATTATAATTAGTGGTAGCTTGAGATGAGTATTACAGCCTGAAATAATATATAACAATGTTGTCGGTCAATAAATTTCTCCATTCGGTCGTTAACCGGGAGGCCCTGCGTTGGCAGGGAAACTTCATTGGGATTTTTTGGCTTGTGTCCCCCTCGTCAGAGGGCCTGGCAAAGGACAGAGTTTAGTCATTTAGATGGAACAAAAAACAAAGGTCCCATGGCGTGCAAGTAAAATTCAGAATTAGCTTCTTGAAATATTTGATACAGTAAAAAAAAAAAAAAGTCTAAAGTTTTACCTATTTGGCCGGCTGCTAGACATGTTTCAAAATGGTAGTTCAATCTACAAGACGATGATGTAGAATATCTTAAATCAATCTTGTCAATCTTCTCTTTATTACCATATATGGGTATAAAAAACTTTAACATAACAGCACAGAAATTTAACATAAAACCTGAAAATTACAAACAAAGGTCGGTTGACAGGAAGCAAAACATATAAACAGAAGGATTATTACTGGCACAAAATATTGTACAGATTTGCTGACACACTCAATAGATTCCGGTCTGAATCTGTCTGCTAAAATAACAATAAGAGTTATGCTTCTTTATTTTTGGTAAAAATGTCTAACAAGCGGAAATTCAAAGTAGCAACACTGTCACACAAAGTACTTCAATCAAAAGGCAACACCTAGTAACTCACTTTTTTCTTATTTTGAGAAAACAAAGGAAAACATAATGAATGAATATTTTAACCCTAGCTTATCCATTAATTTGACTATTGAGCTACAAGGTTTTTCTGTTGCATAATAGGCAAATGAAGGAAGTTGCTAGGTTGTGTCATCGGTGTAATTGCTGACAAAATCAAAAGATTGGAATACAATGTATCTAGTAAAACAATAGCAAGCACATATAGCACTATAAACCATAGATTGCTTCGTTCGGCATTTCTGTCCAAACGAGGTAAAACAAATGCCTCGTTGTCTGGAGTTCCAAAACAAGGTTTTTTAAGTTACCCTGTTTTTGGAACGAGGTATTTTGTTCAGAACGAGGCTTGGTAAAAATGCCTCGTTTACTAAACGTGGTTTTTTCAAGATAGTTATTAGCAGTATTTCCTATCAGCGAATTTGTAAAAATTAAAATTTATGTTATTTAATACGAAAATAAAACCAGTCCAAACTATGATATTATATTCAGAGAAATCGACAAGACAAGAATACACGCCATAGATGTAGGTGTAAAGCAACATCAGCTACCTTGATTGATTTATTGGCCCAATCAGTTATAGGTGTTAAGAAACAACTGTGGTGTTGTGACAATTTATTGGGGCCAATAAATTAATCAGGGTAGCTATGTGTCTGCAATAGTTTTACATCTAACTGATATCGCAGACAACAAATTAGTGTTTATCTGGTCTAAATACTACAAATAATACATTCTTATTAATCAAAAAAGCATATAATTTCATTTCTTATTTCCAATACGCCAGTTTATTATTTATATTTATTGTAAAAAAAATAACTTGACTATAGGTGTTAAGAAACAGCTGTGCTTTATTTCCCATTTAATTGACAATTGGTATAAGCCAACAAATTCATCGCTGCGCGTTTATGTAATTTTGCTCCAATAATATTTTGTGCAATGTTATGGGGTTTCAACAGAAATAGTCAATGCTATAGTCAAGTTATTTTTATACAATAACTATAAATGATAAACTGGCGTATTGGAAATAAGAAATGGAATAACTTGACTATAGGTTTTAAGAAACAACTGTACTTTATTTCCCATTTAATTGACAATTGGTATAAGCCAACAAATTCATCGCTGTGCGTTTATGTAATTTTGCTCCAATAATATTTTGTGCAATGTTATGGGGTTTCAACAGAAACAGCCAATGCTATAGTCAAGTTATTTTTATACAATAAATATAAATAATAAACTGGCGTATTGGAAATAAGAAATGAAATAACTTGACTATATGTGTTAAGAAACAGCTGTACTTTATTTCCCATTTAATTGACAATTGGTATAAGCCAACAAATTCGTCGCTGCGCTTTTATGTTACTTTGCTCCAATAATATTTTGTGCAATGTTATGGGGTTTCAACAGAAACAGTCAATGCTATAGTCAAGTTATTTTTTTACAATAAATATAAATAATAAACTGGCGTATTGGAAATAAGGAATGAAATTATATGCTTTTTTGATTGATAAAAATGGATTATTTGTTGTGTTTAGACCAGATAAACACTAATTTGTTGTCTGCGATATCAGTTAAGTGTAGGTGTAAAACTATTGCAGACACATAGCTACCTTGATTAATTTATTGGCCCCAATAAATTGTCACAACACCACAGTTGTTTCTTAACACCTATAACTGATTGGGCCAATAAATCAATCAAGGTAGCTGATGTTGCTTTACACCTACATCTATGGCGTGTATTCTTGTCTTGTCGATTTCTCTGAATATAATGTCATAGTTTGGACTGGTTTTATTTTCGTATTAAATAACATAAATTTTAATTTTTACAAATTCGCTGATAGGAAATACTGCTAATAACTATCTTGAAAAAAAAAACACGTTTAGTAAACGAGGCATTTTTACCAAGCCTCGTTCTGAACAAAATACCTCGTTCCAAAAACAGGGCAATTTAAAAAACCTCGTTTTGGAACTCCAGGCAACGAGGCATTTGTTTTACCTCGTTTGGACAGAAATGCCGAACGAGGCAATCTGCAGTTTATAGTGTAGGGCTGTACAATATTCTCAATATAGTCATTTATCCCGATATGGCATTTTCTGACCCAACTACGATATCATGTGGCCAAATGTCGTCAATATAGTCGTTTATCGAATATCGCCAAAAATTTCAAATATCAAAAAAAAAATATCATAAAAATAGATAATAAATGCACCATACAGTAGTGGAAATTAGTTTTGAGAATCGTTAAATGTTGAAAACACTAGCGCACTCTCCGCAGTCGTTTTTCACTGCATCGTGTATGTGTTACTTTTACTTTGTTTTTAGTCAACAACAAATTGTCAGTTGTTACTACATGTAAAGCTTAGGCCTACTAAACGCTTGAAATTTCGCACTACCACGGCTAATTACCAGGCTATACTGTAAATAGGTTGTCACATTTTTAAAAAACGAATATTTTTAGAAAACTCTTCAAAAATTAATTTCTGAAAGCAAGAATTAAACGATCTATAAATAGATTACTACTGTCACTGTTGGGCAAATCAAATGCTTGAATGGAAGATAGTCCGGATAATATAGTATTTGTTAAACTGTTTGAACTTACAATATATGACTTGAAAACCGCATCTACTGACTTCCGCTGCATGTGATATTTGAACATTTTCTTACACAGCGTCACAAGCAGACGCTTTTTAATCATCAGCAGTTGCATTTATTTTAATTTTGGAAAACTTAGCTAGTACTAGTAGACCAACACGTGAAATTATGGAAGTGGAGGGCCCAGTTGAAAAAACGAAAATGCATAAATCGTGTTTGGTGAAACGTTTTTTTTTTATCCAAAACGGATGTGTTTTGTTCATTTTAATAAATCTATATTTTAAAAAAGCAAAGTTTAAAGTGAATAAATAAAGCAATTCTTACCCACAATTCTTACTCACACTGTAGTCAGCTTTAATGCATTTATATTTAATTTATTTAATAGCAAAGTGACATTATTATTAAATATCGCGATATTTAACTATATTGTTGAAAAAAATGTCAATATCGTACAGCCCTAAGCACATACCCTAATAACTACAAATCTGGTCCTAACTAAATTTTATGTAATTATGCAAAGTACTAAAATTTCACAAGCTTCTATTTCTTCTTGCACTAATATACACAAACCATGTACCGGCATTTAGATGATAATACAAGCTGTTTGAGTTATCAGAAATATCTAGGCCTAGTAGTTGAGAGAGAGAGAGAGAAATGGGGTTTAACGTCCACTCAACACAAACTAGGTCATTTTGGGACTAACATATGGTTTAATTTTATTTCAATAATTCACTTGCGCGTAGTGCTGGGCGATATACCTAGAAACGGATATCACGATATTTTCAAAAATTATCGCAATATAATCACTATATCGCGATATTTTATAAAAGGTCAATACTTTTACTTTTTAAATGTATATAAACATGCATAAAAAGTTGGAAATACCCCTCAATATTATATTTTATAAAAAGCCAATATTTTCAGTTTATCACTTTTTAAATGTAAATAAACATGCATAAACAAATTGGAAATACCCCGCAGGCGCAATATTATTGTGTCTAATCAATATTATTTTAGTAACCTAGACAGTACCAATTTCAAATTAACAGAACATTAATTCGAGCTGGTTCTAACACAGATCTATAGCCATGAAAACTTGCTAAAGTTGTCGTTTATTACAATTTTATTATTCAAAATATTAATTATATTTTATTAAAATTAAAAATATTTCGAATGAAGGAGGCCCAAACAACATAAAACAAAGTTTGTGTTCTTTCGACCGTGCATATCTTTATAGTTGTTACGGGTACGATTGGACTTTGTTTAACCTTACAAACTCTTTCTTTCCCATTCAAGAGTATACCTTCTTGAAAATGCATAATTATACAATACAAGGATACTAAATTAAACTATAAAACATAAGTACTATGCCAAAAAGTGTCCATTGATTTCGTCAAATATTTTTTCCCGGATCACGACCTCCATTGGCATGACACGTCCGACGCTGAATGTTAATCAGTCTACCGGAACTCTCAATGTAATTGGCATTATTTATATTTCTGCTTTACTAAAATCTAATTTAATCATAAAATCAGTGATCTCTTTCGAAAATCTAAGTATCGGTCTACACAATTCGTCAAGATGTATAGAAATTGATCAGAAACAGGGATAATTCTACTAACGGGTGGAAAGGTGAGCGAGAAGTCACGTGACATAAACATGCTCCGTATCGGCATTTGCAAACTTGTGGAATGAATACTCGGGAGTTTATAGCAGTATTTTTCATGATTAAGCAATAGAATATAGTAACTAACATAAAAAAGAAAACACTTTGTTCAATATTTATGTTAAATATCATCCAGGAAAATCAAAACCGTGATGTATCGCGGTATGTTCGGTTTTTCGATATTTTTCTGAAGACGGTATTTTTCACGGTTTTTATTTCTCTGACGGTTTTATATCGAAATACCGAAATATCGCCCAGCTCTAACCGGAGTGCCCGGAGGAAACCAACGAGGTTGAGAAGGCGCCCCTATCTCCATGCCACATACGCTCACACCAGGGATCGAAACCACAGCCACAAGCCAGAGGTGACCAGCCAGCTAGAGGTCGAAGCGCGGCACTCTAGTCCATTAGGCCACCCCAACCCCTCCTAGTAGTTGAGCCAGACAAAAGAACGAGTAGTAATAAATTCCCACACAACCACAAATCACTAATTAATTGCATTAAACTCAATCAAACAAGAGTAGGCCTATTATATAAAAGTTACGTCTTACCATCAGAGCAGCATGTCTGAGATTGTGTATCTGTAACTTGTAAAGATGCAGTTCGTAGATCATTTAAACCAATAAGAGTGGCTAACCAAGCTAACCCTGCCTCACGAGTAGATTTATTACTCACCACCTTCTTTATAGCGTTATAAATATTGTCCTGACATTGATGGAAACAATCTTGAATAGATTTCTGAAAAATTCACCCATAATTGTTTGTCAACTAAAAAAATTAAATATTCTATATTGGTAAATTACATATTCTGTAGTTACCACTAAGTACAAGTGTCATCCAAAAAAGTTAAAAATATCAATGAAATAGTTTAAATTTAAAATACAAAATCTAAAAGGACCATCTATATTTTTAATAAGACGATGTAAGCTCTATTTCCACAGGTACAAAAGGATATTAGCTATACATGTATTTCCACTGGGACAAGAGGACGTTTGCTATATTTAATAGGAGGATGCTAGCTATATTTCTACAGGTACAAGTTGATGTTAGCTATATTTCCACTCGTACAAGACCATGTTAGCTATATTTCAACTGGAACAAGACGATGTTGGCTCTATTTAACATGAGGATGATAACTATATTTCAACTGGAAAAGAGACATTTAACAAGAGAATGCTAGCTATATTTCAACTGAACAAGAGACATTTAGCAAGAGAATGTTAGCTATATTTCAACTGGCACAAGAGTCAACTGTTATATTTTAAAAAAAAGGAAGTTAGCTATATTTCACCTGGGACAGGAGGATGTTAGCTATATTTGATTTCACAAGAAGTTGATCTTTTTCAATACTAAGCTACTATCAGAAATCAATTTTGGCCTTAAAGTTAAACAATCTATTTAATGGAACATGATTAATTACCCTATTTCCTACCAGGACATCTTTTGACCCAATTATGGCCGATGGATGTTAAATTGGATTAAGAACTGTGATTCATTACCTCCAGAATTCTTAAATCTGATTCTTTAGGATGAAAGGATCCCTTTTGCAATTCTACAAATGGTATTACAGAATTTCCTGTTAAAGACATCATGTTTCCTATCTTCTTGGTAGTTGGTATCGAAGTTACTGATAACAGTGGACCAAATATAGAATGATTTTCAAAATATATTCCCTGTAAAATATAAGTACCGTAACAAAATATTTCCAAAATATATTCCCTGGAAAATATAAGTAACAAAATATTTCCAAAATATAGTCTCTGGAAAAGATAACATTTAAAACATACAAGTAGTGCTGAGTTTAGTGTTTTTTCTGTAACTGATAACCGGACTACTTTTGTGTGCACATTAATTTCCTTTTTCAAAGGGCATAAACTTTACATAAATTCATATAATAATAATAATAATGAATTTATATAGCGCCTCTCATCTAGAACTGCTCTACTCGATGGCGCTGAGCCGCACTGTCACGTTTGGTATCCACAGTTAATTAGGTGATTCTTAAGAGATGTTTTAGAGGACTCTACTGTTCTGGCTTCCTTTAATGTTGCTGGGAGTTTATTCCATTGGGTGGGTGCTGCCACTGAAAATGCCCTATCACCACACGACACTTTATAAGTTTTTGGAACAACAGGGTCGTGTTTTGATGTTGATCGAGTTGCTCTATCTCCACTTTTGATTTTTTTAAGATCAATCAGGTAATTTATACATCTGAATGAATTTGAAGGGTTTATATATTATACAGTCAAAATGGGTTAAAATTTATCTAAAACTATGGTACACAACATGGTTTTATAAAAATCTGTAAATACTTACCAAATCCTCAGCTGCACTTAAAATGGGTTAAACTCTATCTTTAGCCTTAAATAAGGCCAACTTAATCTATGTTACACAACATGGTTATATGAAAATCAGTAAAAAACTTACCAAATCCTCAGCTGCACTGTTAATCTCTTTTTGTAAAACCACTGCTAGAACCGAACTCAAATTTACCTGTTAAATGAAAAGAAATGAAATGTAGTGAACCATTCTAGTTCTCTGCATCAATGAAGATAATGAGAAACAGACATGCAATTTGCAATGAGGGAATTTTCCCCTGACATCAGCACTAAGGCCTACTCTTACCCTACAGTGCATGGCAAAAAGAGAAAAAACTCAAATTCCAGATTAAAGTTTCTCAGTAATCGATCTAGCGGCGCAAGGGCGGAGAATGAGCTATCCCTCAACCTTCTCTGTGAAGTTCCTCAGTGATCAGTCTAGGAGTTTAAACTTATTCTATTCGGAACTGAATAGATTACATGTGTGATCAGATTTTATATAATTATTCTTGTATTACAGACCGCTTAAATGTGTGTTAACATGCGTGCCATTCAAAAAGATATGAAATATTATTTTTTTGTCGTGCCAAGGGCCCTGTGATTCTAGTCAGGCCCTGGGCTCCGCTGCATGGTACATTAATGTAATGAATAGATACTGCGTCTTTATAAGCTTGTTTTAACAATGACAATACTCTTACATTGCTAAGTAAAATTTCTAATCCTTTCAATGTATTGCTCTCTTGTAGAACCATCTCATCCAGTCTGTAAAATAAACAATCAACAAATCATGTGGAGTCCTATATTTATCTGTTGATAAATGGCGACTTACATTATAATATCAAGTTGTTTGGATCTGATTTGTGATACTCGATTACACATCAACACAAACTAATTAATTTTGGACTAACATATGGCTCAATTTTATTTCTTTCATTTGCTTGCACATAAGGGTCTTTGGCAGATGGAGGAAAAGCAAGGACCTTGAGAAAACCTATAAGGTTTGACAGGGGACCGTACTCCTGGTCATGTACAAGCCATGGATCAACTGGTTAATGAGTCAGAAACATTCTTACAATGATGGCTCACTGTTAAGCCGAGCTCACATCCAGCTACTACACGGCGATTGTTAGTAAACCTGAGCGTGTGTACAGCACCTTAGAAGATTGCAGACTGGCCGTAGAGACTTTTGGTTCTGCATATGCAAAACTCTAAGAGCTACCAAAACCATACAGCTTGTGCGTTTCAAAAGATGTTCCGTGGGTTGTGAGCTAAGATTTAGACATTAAAGACAACAAATTACATGAATATCATCTTCATACCGTTTCACGTTCTTGATTTGTCTACCAGCAGCTTGAATCAGCGCTACTAAAAAATTAACACATCTGTTCCCATGACAACTATAATCAAGAAGATTAGACAACAAACCAGGTGACACAACAACGCCATCTTCCGACCATCCGGAAATTCTACGTAAAAATACAACAGCATCATTCTGAAGAGAAAAACAGTAATTTTAAAAAGATACAAGTCAGCACATTAATGGTGAGGAATTAAACGGTTGTATCTTGCATGTCTTCCCATTTGCATCTTCAGTATTAGAGTTTTTTTTTTAACTTTTCATCGTTTTAGAATATACAACATTTTGATGTGATGCTTTTATATAATGTCATGACTCTTAACCGCTATGCATTTTATGACTTTGCTGAACCATTTGGCAAAACCTGGATATGACCTGTTGACCATGTAGCGACAATATATCAGAAGAACCACTATCAAATCTTGTAGGTATTCATCTTGACATTCAGTTTATTATGGTACCCTGTGGATTATTGTTTCTTTCATGTCATTGTGGAAAGACTTTGCTACTTGTTTTGTCAATTTTGGTTTGTTTGTGATGATGGTTTTGCAATTGTGTGTTGTTGAGCAGGGTAACCCATGGACCACGAACACTCCCTTTAACTAAAGCAACATAAATAAAATAGATACTAACAGCAACATCTTTTGAACCATAGTCAGTCCACAGGTCATCTGCTGCACTAGCTTCACTATCTTCTGATAAAATAAAATTATAAATAATGACAACATACTTTGCATGTAAATACCGTGGACCAACAGCTTTAACTCAACTATAAATACTTTGTTAGTGCAACGGCAAAAGTTTGTATTCAGGTAATAAAAATTTTTCAATCTGATTAAAACACAGATCTATATTTTGTTTCATTTTTTATACTTGCGATGGCCTACACTACATAGTACATGAAGAATCTGACAAGTCGGGTCAGGGGTCGTATGAGTGACTTTTGACCCCATGATGTCAGACATTGATTTATTAATTTCCTGCATGGCTAATCCCTCATGTCAACCACCAGTAGTATAACAACTCTTCCAGATCCTAGTGTAGTGAAGAAAAGTTAAACGAAATTTTGAACTATTAAACGAAACAAAATACAGGACCTGTGTTTTTATCAGATTGTAATTTTTTTAAATGCATGAACCTATTATTTCTTGTCTTTTATCATTCACATTTGTGTCATTATTTACAGTCGCTCAAAATATCATAAATTGAGCGCCAACATGATGAAAACCGGGTACATCACAGAATCAGAGGGAATGAGAGAGAGAGAGAGAGAAATGGGGTCCACTCAACACAAACTAGGTCATTTCGGGACTAACTTATGGTTTTAATTTTATTTCATTAATTCTCATGCGCGTAGGGGTCTTTAGCAGTGGGAGGAAACCGGAGTGCCCGGTGGAAACCCACGAGGTTGAGAAGGCGCCCCTATCTCCATGCACATGCGCTCACACCAGGGCTCGAAACCACAGCCGCAAGCCAGAGGTGACCGGCCAGCTAGAGGTCGAAGCGCGGCACTTTAGTCCACAAGGCCATCCAGACCCCCCCACAGTGAATGAAAGTGGTTCAGTGAGTATGGCACTGGCTCAGTAAGACACTCTCAGTGTCTCAGTGACTGAGAAAGGAACTCTCTCAGTGTGTAAGACCAAGTTTCCGTGAGTAAGGCACTGTCTCAGTGAGTATAAGGTGCCGTTTCATTAACCAGACGGTTCCAGGTTCAATCTCAGTACTTGTTGTAAGGAAAGTTATCCAGGATTTTTCAGCATTATTTTCCTTGTCTATTCATTTGAATGAGCTGATTGATAATATGAGGTCTTCTGTACATGATAATGTGCCTGTAAAATAATCCTTGACAGTTGGAATTCAAAAAAAAAAGAGAAGGCTGTTGCGTCGCTGCCCAGGGAAAATTTCACTCACTGCATGAGCCCAGCCGGTACAGAAAATTAAGACAGCACCATTTCATTTATTCAAACAGCCATCGTGATAAAGACAGAGTTAAGAACATCAAGGTGTTTATTCACATGGTTGAACCACCAGCCTGATGAGGTGTCGGTAATATAACATACCTGCTTTAATGGTTTCAAATATCACACTGATTGCCTTATTCTTCAGCCATTTTGATGCCGATATAATCAGATCGTCATGTTTTATCTCTGCTTCTCGTACTTCACATCCATCAAAAATATTTAAAACATATTTTATTTTATTAATCTGCCGAGGAATAATCAATTTCATGACAGCGCCTATTTTTTCTGGAATATCATCTGAGTGTTCAGGAAAATCTGACTCTTTAATCGTTAGTGATCCTAGAGAATAATGTGTCTTTGAATTTTTAATTTCCTGGAAAAGAATGTAAATAATAAGTAAAATATATTTGGAACAAAATGAGTTGGTCAAACTTTGGAAAAGGGCTGACATTCGGAGGACAGATTCTGGAAAGATTACAATTAATCTACATGTATCTGTCAAAATTAATGTCTTGAAAATATCAGAACTTCCTTTCTACAGGGTTCCCACTATCACATTTCGTACTACGATTGAAATCATTGTTTTAGTCGCGAAGTAATTGTTGTAATACTATATCAGGTGATAATCTTTAAGTGGCATTTAGCGATCGGTAAACACATTAACAGAACACAAAGTGCTTGATAACGATAAGAGGATACTTGTCGAAACGTCAAGCTTTTAGAATAAAACTAGTGATTGTAACCCATAAAAACTGTGTTCTGCTATATCAGGTGAGTTGTGGAAGTCGTGTTGATCATATTGAAACATATTCGAACGTATGTAGCAGATTGTGGACTTAATAGGGACACTTGCATGTTAACGCATCACACGACAGTAGGAACCTGACATTATCAGTACCTAAACATTGGATGTAACTGTAGGCAGAATTGCATAAATGACCACAATCATTGCATAAATGACCACAGAAAAAGTAAGTGTGTATTAGCATCAAAATGACCCAAGTAGTGTTGACAAGATGTTTGACATGTGAAACTTACACTGTCTGTCAACAATGTTTATTTATTTCTGCAGTCTCATGTTCCACTATTTGTATTGTTCATGAGTTTTATGCGCGGGATCTTGTGTTTTATGTCTGGAGGTCGCATGTTTAATCCCTGCATTGGTTTCCCCTTGTCAGTGATGCAGGACGGAGGGCATGACATGGACAGCTGTCTAGTTGTTCAGACGGGATGAAAAACAGAGGGCCCATGTACACATTGACGTGCACATAAAAGATCCCTTGGAAGTTGAAATTTGATATATGTGTATGTCGTAGCGCCGCTGCCCGGGAAAATTTCCCTCATAGCACAATGTATGGGGTATGCCTGTCCCCATTAGTCCAATGTAGGTGCAGAACAGTAGGACGTTAAACCCAATTTCATTTCATTTTGTGTTTTATGCATTACACTGCATACATGATCTATTAAAATATAATATACTTACTATTTTACAATTCAAAACACACTCTAGAAATTCTACTAGCGTAAGTTGTCGTGGTTGTTCTTTGTTGCATGGTTTAGGGGTTGTCGCAGAACTGACATCATCTGTTCCAAGTTTATCAGCAGCTTGATTCGATACAGTTTTTTCTTTGTCTTTAAAACGATCATCTATAACATCAATTTTTGATACCTCATCAGGCAGTTTCTCGTCATCCTTTTGCTTTGGTGTTTTATCAACAGTTTGATCTAAGATTGTTTTTTCTTTGTCTTTTAAATGACCATCTTTGATATCAAGATTTGGTGTCTCATCAGATGGTTTCTCATTCATTAATGTTTGATCTCCTGGAGTATTGTCTTTGTTTGATGAAGATTGTGTTCTACTTTCATTTTTATTTTGTTGTGAAATTCTATTAAGCCATTCTTCACGTTTTGTTGTGTTTGATCCTAGAAACAAAAACCACACAAAAAAAGGTTTTATATATACATATATATATACCATGTAGTAAGTTTGGAATATTAAAATGTAGAAAAATTGAAAAACAAAAGAAACCAAGAAATCATTTGTATATTTATAACTGTGATTTTTTTTAGCATGGTTTCCGCTTGCCAATGGTCCTTAATATAGGACACAATAAGGATAGCATCTAGTTATTCAGATGAAACAAAAAAAAACGTTTTATGTACATGTACAAGAGTCCATAACAGTTTACCTTAATGCAAACTTTATGATGTATGCCCGTCTGGAGAACGCTAGATCGGAGACGGTCCTACGCAAATTGTGACGTCATATGTGAATTTTGGGTTAGGGTAAGGGTTACGCTTGATCATGGGTTAGAGTTAGGGCTAGCATATGTGCTAAAATGCGTAGGACCGTCTCCGATCTAGCGTTCTCCTGCCCGTCTTAATTAGCCCTGTTGATGAAGAAAAGTAGGAAGCTAACCACATTTCATTTCATTTCTGAAGAAATGTTTTAAATTCTGAAAACTTTTCGACATGTACATACCAGCAGGAGTCCGTATATTGTGATTTGATGGTATCTCTTGCTTGGTTAGAAAAAACACCAGGGCCGTTACCATGGCACCTAAAACTGTGGCTATAATTATAGATGGTAAAATCCAGTTAGAGGCTTGTTTCTTTTCTCCTTCATTCCTCTTTTCAATTTTCCTTTTATCTTCTTCTGAAATATCCTTTTGACTTTCTTCATTTTCTTCTGAACCATCTTCCTCTTCTTTGTCTTCCTATAATGTTATTATCAAGTGAGCTCATATAAACAATGTGAATTACATAATGTTATTATCAAGTGAGCTCATATAAACAATGTGAATTACATAATTTTATTATGAAGTGAGCTCATATAAACAATGCGAAATACATGTTATTATGAAGTGAGCTCATATAAACAATGTGAAAAACATGTTATTATGAAGTGAGCTCATATAAACAATGTGAAATACATAATGTTATTATCAAGTGAGCTCATATAAACAATGTGAAATACATCATGTTATTATGAAGAGCTCATATAAACAATGTGAAATACATAATGTTATTATCAAGTGAGTTCATATAAACAATGTGAAATACATCATGTTATTATGAAGTGAGCTCATATAAACAATGTAAAAAACATAATGTTATTATCAAAAATTATACCACACAATACAAACTCAATACTAGCCAAAGCTAACCCAATATCATCCATTACTTACCCAATAACACCCAATACCAACCCAATAATAACCAAGCTAACACAATACTAAACTAATATTACAAAATACCACACACTAAATAAATACCACCAAATACTCTCTCCCCTCTCCCTCTTGTTAATCAATATTTTACCATATTATTACCTGTAAATTTTTGTCTTTGTATTGATGTTTATCTATTGCTGCAGTTATATAAGAATAACTTAAGTCTATTTCATCAACATCAAGGATGCCATCTCCATTTACATCATATTCAGATAAAGCAACACTTAAATCCTGAATTAATAAATGAAAAATAAAAATAGGTTTTTAGGCTAATGGCACAATTGACTGATGCAAGGTCTGTCCAGAGTTTCTCCACATTCAAAAATTATTCAGTTTTCTGAAGATTTTGATTTCCAATTCTAGATGTATGAATAATGAGATGAGTCTTTCGGGGTGTATTATTCAGATTCATCAACAGAAATCAAATCTGGTCAAGATACATCTCATGGAGTTCGCAATGAAATGAGGTTTAACTAACTAGGGTTTAACGAAATGAAATGAAATGAGGGTATAACGTCTTACTGTTCTGCTCTGAACTGGGTTAATGAAGACAGGCATCCGCCATACAGTGTGCTATGAAGGATATTTTGACTGGACAGCGGCTCTACGACCTACTCTTATATTGCATTCCAACTGTCAATGGATTTTTTCAATATATGCCAATGTGCACAAGGGACCATATTTTTTCTTGCCATCCGAATGACGAGACAGCTGTCTGTGTCAGGCCCTCCATCCTGCATCACTAACAAGGGGGAACCAGGCCGGAAAATCTGGATGAACTTTCTCAGCCAATGTAGAGATCTCCAGACTAGCCAGCTAGCTTCTTACCCACTTAGCCACCATGCCCCCCCTGATGCTAATCAAAAGCAGAGCCAGTATGGTGAAATTAAACAGAACATGGTGTGTGTAACTTAATCTGACTTTTCAGGATTCATCTGATGCAAGTCAACAAAAAATTGTGGTGTGTGAAATCAAAAGTGACTGTTCAAAATTCTTCTGATAAAAAGACAACAACAGCAGATCAAATTCATCTGTGTAAAAGAGTATGTGAATCACATGAATCAGTGACCTGATTTACCATTATCACAATCCAAATTAAGGGAAATACAAATTTAGTAAGCTCTGTGTCAGTCCTTAGCAGAAGCAGCACCAGTAATGTTGATAGTGGCAACACCAAGTGTGATGATAGTGGCAACACCAGGTTTACTGATAGTGGCAACACCAGGTGTACTGATTGTGGATTTGGTGATAGAGGCGACACCAAGTGTAATAAAGCAGCGACACTAGGTATAGTGATAGTGCCGACACCAGATGTTGGGATAGCGGTGGAACCTAGAGTGGCAATTAATACGATATCTAGAAACATTTCCTTGGTCAGTATAAATTCCAGGTGCTTTCTATGTCCACAGATTTTCAAATCCTAATCCAGATTCATCAATAGACAGTTTCTAATCGATGTTCAATACATACTGGGTTGGTTTCTTTAATTTCCACCAGATTTAGAGTTTCATCTTCATCTTCATCTTGTCCATCACATACGCTTATCTCACAGGCAAACAACAGAGCAAAAATCCTAAAATTAAAATCAAAACACTTTCCAGTTACTGGTACATATTTTAAAGGTTAAAAACACATTACAAAAAAAGTGAGAAAGCTTGGTTAATAATAAAATATTTTGGGAATTATTAATCAACTAGTTATATTACCCAGCATCGAATGTTTATAGTATTGATTTTGAATTCAGAATTTCAAGAAACATAAAGAATTTTCCTGGAGGTAATGCTTAGTCTAGAAAAGTATGGTGTATTCTAGTACAATGTTTCCATAACGATGCAATAATTTTGAATGTTATATGACCACATAAGTACACTTATGTTATAAGATAAGATAAGATAAGAAGTTTATTGCATCAAAACATCCATTATGGACAGCATGCATACATATACATTTATATACATAGTCATTTAATAATACATGCACATACACAATGCTGTAAATTCATATAAACAAAATACTACATGTAAATCTAAGGCGTTTCAGTTCGATGAAGTTGCCACCGAAAGCTAAAAACACATATAAAGCCACTACCTTGGCAATAAATTTTGGTGGGTTAAACAGATTAAGAAAACAGGATATGCTGAGAAGGCTGGGTATAAATGGGCTTGGCATATTTTTTCATACTTGTAACAGTGTAACAAAAAATGTTGCTCGTTTTCAATCAAATTTAAATCGCAAAATTTGCATTGACGCTGATCAACAGGAATTTTTTTGTATCGACCCCTCTCTATTTCTAAGTGATGTGTACTGAGTCTAAGTGTGGTCATAGCTTTCTTATGGTCACTATTTTTAACGGAATATAGATAGTCTGACCACATAAGTATCACAGCGGCACTGGAGAGAGAGAGAGAGAGAGAGAGAGAGAAAAGGGGTTTAAGATCCACTCGACACTCATTTCTGGACTAATGTAAGCCCATATGGTTCAATTTATCAATGATTATGATTGGCTTGCGAGTAGGTAGGGCGTGGGAGGAAACCAAACAGCCTGGTTAAAACTCACAAGCTTGGACAGATGACCCTACTCCTTGTCACAATCAAACAGGAATAGAAACCATCCACTTGACTCACAACCTGATGATGCAATGCGCACTCATTAACTAACTTTCGGCCCTCCAAAACCCTCCCTTCACACAGGAAAGAAGAAAATGTAAGTCACTAATTACCAGCCCAAAACAATGAATTTTCTCCAAATCTTCATTGCTAACTAAATTAAGGAAAGTGTGTGCTTAAAATAACAACTATAAAATCAACACATATGTCATTTTGTGGTAACACGTGTCAAAATGTGAGAGACGATCGTCTACTTTCGATTTCTCAAAAAATATTGACGTTGCTGGCGAGCGACTTTCCATTCGTATGCCCGAGCTATCAGATCTAGTCACTGTTTATATTTCTTCTTTGGGGGAGGTACGGGTGTAACTGAAAACAAACCCTGTCGTAAAGAAAAATAAAAGTATTTCTTATTTGTAACAAATCGGTGTTTTCCTCGCAATAAATACACGATCAATGCAGGAAATAAATCGAGTTAACCTTTGGCCTTGACCGTGACCATAAAACTTAGAGTTAATTCCCCTGAATGGAAAAAAAAGCCACATACATGGTTGGTTAAATTATAAAAAAAAACGGTAAAGTTCTGCCAATTCAAATTGCATACATGTAGGTAATTTATTTGCCGTTAAGATATCGACTCCAGCCTGCACGCCATTTACATGTATATGCATGCAAATTATGTTGTACTTGATGGCCCTAGGTTGGTAGGCCTCTTACATGTAGGCCTGTGTATGTTAGCTCAGAATTTTGTACATAGTCCGAATTTCGACTCAGAATATTTTAATATAATTGTGCCAACTTTTACTAATAATATTTAGAAAGCTTGTTTAATTACCTTTCAGAATATATATATAGCCGGATGCTCAGAATTTTGTACGATAATCCGAATTATTACTTTGAAAAATTAGCGTTCTATCATTACATTTAGAACATTGGAAAATCGGCTATGAGTAGGCCTATGTTCAGGTTGAGAACGCGCCCCTTTAATATAATTATGCAAACTTTTACTAATAACTTGGAAAGCTTATTCAATTACCTTTCAGAATATATATAGCTGGATGCTCAGAATTTTGTACAATGGTCCGAATTTCGACACGTTCCTTCACTTTAAAATTTTGAAAAATTGGCAACGTTTAGGATGAGTGTGCACCCCTTTAATATAATTGTGCCAACTTTTACTACTAAAAATATTTGGAAAGCTTTTTCAATTACCGTTCAGAATATATATAGCTGGATGCTCAGAATTTTGTACGATGGTTCGAATTTCGACTCAGAATATTACCGTTCTTTCACTTTAAAATATTGAAAAATTGGCAACCTTTAGGATGAGAGCGCACCCTTTTAATATAATTGTGACAACTTAGAAAGCTTGTTTAAATACCTTTCAGAATATATATAGCTGGATGCTCACAATTATAATGCACGATGATCAGAATTTTTACTTCGAAAAACTACCGTTCTATCTTTACATTGAGAATATTGGAAAATCGGCTATGTTCAGGTTGAGAGCGCGCCCCTTTAATATAATTGTGCCAACTTTTACTAATAACATTTGGAAAGCTTATTCAATTACCGTTCAGAATATATATAGCTGGATGCTCAGAATTTTGTACGATGGTCCGAATTTCGACTCGGAAAATTACCGTTCTTTCACTTTAAATTATTGAAAAATTGGCAACCTTTAGGATGAGAGCGCACCCTTTTAATATAATTGTGCCAACTTTTACCAATAATATTTAAAACGCTAAGCTTGTTCAATTACCTTTCAGAATATATATAGTTGGATGCTCAGAAATTTGTATGATGGTCCGCAATTTGACTCGAAGTATTGCCGTTCTTTAACTTTAAGATATTGAAAAATTGGCGATGTTTAGGATGAGAGCGCACCCATTCATACGCTCTGTCACTGAGTCAAAGGCGTATAACTACTTTTACTAATAACATTTGGAAAGCTTATTTGATTACCTTTTATAATATATTTACACTGTACTTGGATGAACAGAATTTTGTACGATGATCCGAATTTCGACACGGGATATTAACGGACTTTCCCCCTAAAATTGGCCATGTTTAGTATGACAGCGCACCCCTTTAATATGATTGTGCCAACTATTACTGATAATGTTTAGAAAGCTTATTCAATTCCCTTTCGGCATATATTTAGTTGTCTGCCCAAAATGCATTACTACCCTTCAATTCTGAGCTAAAGGAATGGATAAAAAAACAATATATTCTGCTTTCATTTGATATATGTTTGGGTTTTATTGGTTGATAAAAATGGATGAGTTTGGGCGAGTGTTGTCAGTATTCTGATGGGTGGCAACGAACCGGTTGCCAGCTGTATCGGTCGAATAGCTCGCTAGGCGAATATGTCGCCAGTTTGTGTTCGGTCCTGGACATTACTCACAAATTTATTAGCTAGCTAGGTTAGGCGTATCCTACGGTGGTGTGCGCTTCAGATCACACACAAAGGCGTAGTTTCAAGTACGTGAAAGGAGTAGGGTTTCTCCGAGTACAAACGAATTATTAAAATAAAAATTATAACTTTACGTGCGTTCAGAAATGACCTGATTTGTGTTGATTGTACAATCCCATTTGTCTTTTTATCCTACACCACAATTTCCTGTCCCCCTTTCTGAAGATCCCGTGAATGCCAGTGCATTGTAGAGAGAACGAACCCTATCCATATGCCGGTTCCTGAGTTACGTCCCTTTCCGAAAATAGAGAGAGAGAAGTGGGGTCAAGCGTCCACTCGACACAAACTGGGTCATTTCGGGACTAATATATAGTTTAATTTTATTTCAATAACTTTAGCAGTATGGAAGGAAACCGGAGGACCCTGAGAAAACTCAAGAGGCTGGACAGGCGACCCAATTCCTTGTCACGTACAACCCGGGATCCGAGACCACCCCAGTTGACTCAATGACATGCTGTATGATGCATTCGGCCCCCACCCCGCCCTTTGGAATGATGATATTAGGTACAATTTGTTTACTATACGATTTTAATCATTGGGATTCTGAGAAGACGAAATCTATTCATGTCATTTACATGTACGACCCATGTCAATGCGATAGATACGGTACTAAGAGTTCTTAAAATACTTTTGTCGAGGTTATTAACACAATAAAGATAGGTTTTCTTGAATTCATAAATTATAATCCTTATCTAATTTAGTCTTAGTGGCTTAGTCTTTCCTATAGACTTAGTTACAATGGTGAAATATTGCCAAGCTTTACTGGGCATGTTTTAAAAATTCGTCTCTATTGAAAAACTTTAACTTGTAGTTTTTCTAAAAAATGTTCTGATAACCTTTCATTCAGTAGTCGAACAAATTCTAATGTTATGAAATGTGCTACTTTATTCACTAACCGGTATAAAGAAGACGGACATACGCCACGTGGTGACTGATGAGATAAACACGCAGGTCATTGCTTCAGGAACATGCCCTGATGGTGGCGTTTCGTCTTACTCTTGTCGAATTCCAACTGCTAAGGTGTCTTTCACGTTAACGTTAATACTCGAGCTTCGATTTTTCGCACTATACAAAAGATTTAATATAAGATAACAATTTGATATTTTTCAGCCATTTTTCCAAAATATGGAGACTCGACGGGCAAAGGAGAAGGCAAGACTGGAGAAAATTAAAAAACTGATCAAGTACAAACCACATAAAATAAACGACGATTTTAACCCCCCACTCATTGAAGAAGCGGCTAACTGCAATGCCAAATGTGTTGAGGCATTGTTATATGCCGGGGCTCATGTAGATATTGATAACTTTTATGAAACACCCGTGTATAGATGTTTAATAGCGGAGGACGTGCCTACAATAGACAAACTGGAATGTTTGAGGGTGTTGCTGAGGTTTGGTGCCAATTTGTATGAAGACCAATCAGATGATGAGATGACACCATTGATGATAGCTGCGTATCATGGCGAAACAGAGTGTTTAGAAGAAATATTGAAAGTAGGCTATCTCAATGGACTTACCCCAAGTCAGTATGCGACAAAGATGTCAAGAGTGACTAGAGCGAGCTCCGCCAAATCAGCAACTGCTCGCAGATTTCCTAATAAATTTACGTCATTTGCTTTGGCGGGGAGTGATCCTCCATCGTACGAAGAATACCAGGAGGTATATAAAACAGACATAGATTTTAGAGATTTTGACAGCATACCGGCGTCTATATACTGCTTGTGTAACGTTAAGAAGAAATCACCTGCTACCATGATGGCTTGTCTTAAATTGTTACATGATGCCGGAAGTGATTTCCATCTTAAAGTAGTAGGTTGCGACAGCATAGTAAATGAAGCTCTGAAAACAGATCTTTCTGTTTTTAGATACTTGACCACGTTAGGATATAAAATAGATATTAATGATGGTCTATTGATAGCTGTGGGTATTCCTAATATCAGTACAGTTCATTTCATGTTGAACGAAGGTGCAAGCTTAACAATGGTACATCCAGCAAATGGAGCCACGCCCCTACATATTATAATTCTTGGACAGCATAGAAACAGGGCATTACCCCAAGACGACAGACACAAGAAAATGAAGGAAATGATCCGATATTTAATACAAAATAATGCTAACGTTTCGTCTCTTTTAGATGGTAAATATTCTGCTCTGGATCTGTCCTTTCTTCAATTAGATGAGTTCAGTTTTGCGCGTGAGTACCTTTTGTCGGAGAACATTTCTCTTGGGCAAACATCGTACCGGTCCCTGAAAGCCTGTTGTGAATTATGCGAGCCCGACCAGTCTGATATTTTCCTGGGGAAGACAAAATTAGATCTATTGAAATTTTTACATACATGTGGTTTATCTACCAAATCCTGTCTGACATTTAAAGAAGATGAAGATCCTGGTTCAGCAGTAAACGAATGGTTGGATAAAATGGCGTCTTCAGCACAATCATTGTTTACTATCTGTAAACACCGAGTACGTGGATTATTGGGACGTAACATCAAGAAGAAAGTTCCTGCCTTAGACATTCCCATTCACTGTCAAGATTTGCTTCTTTTAAAAGACGTCCTGTCGTCAGAATGTTTTGAGTAACAATTAGTGTGGATTTCGTATTTGATGCCAAATTCAATTCATGTTAATTTCTTATTTGGGGATTTCGTGAATTAAAATCAGTAATTAAGACTGAGTTTAGGTGTTCCAAGTTGGTAATTAAAAATATAAATCTATATTTTATTTTGGTTTTTTTATACTTTCCATGGCCTCAACTATATGTAGATGCGACCAGTTGTAGTAGAATGTTGCGTCAGGGATCATGCGAGCTTCTTTTGCCCCTATGACAGAGATTGACTTACTAATTAGCGTTGACGTTTCTAGTAGTTTACCCACAGTTCCTTGAACTGCACACCATGGACTCGGCGAAACAGACCGTTTCTTTGGCTAATCCCTCACACAAACCAACACACGTGTTATATAACATACCTTCCGATTCCCAGCGTAGTAAAGGCAAGTTAAACGAAATTTTGAATAAACGAAATTGAGGCCAAGTCCAATTCGTGTGAATTTCGTAATTAAGGCTATATCCAATTTGTGTGAATTTTGTTATTGAGGCCAAGTCAAATTGGTGTGAATTTCGTAATTGTGACCAATATAACACCCAGAGTGCGATGCTTAACTTGTGACACCAAGCATAAGCGTGACTCGAATTAAACACTATTTTTATAAGCCCACATTTTCATGTGGATTTATTATGCCGTCGCCCCTGTTTGTCCGTTTTCGATCCCTGGTGTGAGCGTGTGTGGCATGGAGATGGGGCGCCTTCTCAACCTCGTGGGCTTCCTCCGGTTTCCTCCCACACCTATGCGCAAAAGAATTATTGAAATAAAATTAAACCATATGTTAGTCCCGAAATGACCTAGCTTATGTCGAGTGGACGTTAAATCCCATTTCTCGCTCCCTCTTTTTTTAGCTTGTTCACTATCCTTCTCTTGCAAAATGTGGGCGTAGACTGCCTGGCAGTCGCTGGTTCATGGTATCGTGACACCAGTAAAGCAGTCCCCATATTATTCCTGAAGCAATGGCCCGAGAAATCCCTCTCTATCCATTGCTGGATTGACTTCTGATACTTGAACTTTTGAGGGAGTGCATGTGTATTCTTCCCGTTCAATCATTATGACAGTCCTACGTTTAATCTGGGTCTTCCCTAAAACTTTGGACAGTGATTTAAGGTATTCAAAACGGTGAAAGTATGTTCGTTTCCAAACAGTATTGTTTACATTTCATTGGACTTGATAGCTTCGTTTGTCACGCAATTAGTTTTACTGCAGTAGTCTGCTATGCACGGGTTAATTGGGCATAATAAAATCGCGAGCCATGACGTAACGTTATGTAAGCATATCTGGTCCAAAATTGATACTCGTTTTAAATGTAAAGCTTTTCTCGAGCAGCTAGTCATTGGTTGTTAGTCGGACTACTGAGTAGTGGGATTACCTCTAATCAAGCGGAACACTGCGAGGAGTATGAGCAGTCCCACGCTTAAAATTTCCACAAGATACAGAATGCAATCACGGAAATTTCAAAATGGACCGTGGCATTTCTCTATGAAAATTCATCCGTGTGGGGGATTCTGTTATGTGCACGCCAATGTGTACGCAGGAGCTTGGGTTTGTTTTGTCCGATCTACACAACTAGACACTGCCAATTTTCCTGCACTACCGACATTGAGCAACACCAGGATCAGTGTACATAATCATAGTATTGAGAAGAATATGGCCCACATCACATTTTAACCCGACATTTGTACCCAACATAACGACATTTTTATTGCTTTTAACCCGACATTTGTACTCAACATAACGACATTTTTATTGCTACGATAGATGCACAGGCACTTGAAGGGATTAACATAAAACTTCTTACTACTGCTTGATAATAGCCTTGGGAGGGATTATCGAAAATAAATGAAACTTGATCAGACTTTGTACTTTCGCTTTTCAATGAACTAAAAACATAATATTCAGACTTTCAACAAAGACATAGCTGGTTCTACTAAGATCGTATTTTTGTCAATAGTGACAATAGCGTTCAATGTATTGTAAAACAATCCATGTGGAAAGGTGTTTTATATGCACATGCTACACATCATATCTAAAATTTAAATGATTGCATGGCATAAACATATATATATGTACATGTATACAACTTCTTTTATACGCTTTTACTACTTTTAGTTCCGTTTGAAGAGGATATGTACCACGCGGATAATGCATTCGTTTTTTTCAAATGAACAATGTAATTTACAAATACTAACGATGCTAATATAAGCAAACTAATTGTTAAGAAAATTTTTTTAATGGCATTTAGTAATTGTACTTGAAATACAAAATTCTATGGAATACAATTTACTGCTTGTTTCGAGGTGGCTTGAAAGAGACTAGAGATGTCTAGTCAAAACGTCACTCAGTAATAACAGAACTTATTTGTATTCAATAGAATTGTGACCTGTGTATAATTGTTAAAAATAAATTATGGAAGATTAGATAAAAAGAACTGTCCATTCTAACTATAATGCTATGAGGGAAGTTTTGCTCAGGCAGCAGCGCTGCAGCCTACTGTTATATGGAATTCCAACTGCCAAGGGAATTTTTACGTGCACACAAACATATACATCTGACCTCAGTTTTCCATCCCATCCTAACGACTAGACAGCTGTCCTTGCCAGGTCCAGGAACTTTTACGGGCACGCCAACATATACAACTGACCTCAGTTTTCCATCCCATCCTAACGAGTAGACAGCTGTCTTTGCCAGGTCCTCCGTTCTGCATCACTGACAAGGGGAAACCACGCCGGAAAATCTAGATAAATTTTCTTGGCCAATGCACGGATTGAACACAGTTCAACACCCGACGCCCAGGCTAGCGAGCCAGTGCCTTACCCACGTGATCCCCCGATACGATAAAGAACATAGTCTCGATTATCCATTTTTGATTAAATCATCAATGAGCGTTAAGCAGTAAATCGGATTCAAATCCAGTAAAAATCTGACATAAAAGATGACATTGAGAGTTGATTAAAGTCTTTTCATGTTGTCTAATTAATAATTTAGGTATAATTTCAGGCCCAAAAGAAAGACCCGCAAACATACCAAACACAGATTAATATTTTACAAAAATTATTCTATTTCTGTTAAACACATGTCTCTAATAGCCTCAACTTGTTCTTCAGAGATCAGACGATCTGGATCTGTGGGGTTGACATCAAGTTTTCTCCATCGATTGGGTGGCCACACAATGTGGGATGCTTTGGCATGTAACAGGGCCTTGGGAATAGGACCAAAGTAATTACTATCCATACTAAGTTTCTGATGATCACCTTCTACCCAGCAATATCCTTCAGGTATACGAACATGTGGGGATTTATAACCAGGTGTTTTGATTAGATCCCCATCTAAAGCTATTATTCTTTTTATCAGTTTATGATCTGGATCTGTTGGAGATGACAGTGATACAATTTCTCCTCTTTTAAACTGCATCCCATGAGTTTTCCATCGATTTAGCAATACAAAATCTGATTCAGGTTTCTTGTCTGTTGATAATTCTGGATTCAAAAGAGGCTGCATAGATGCTCCCTCCACTTTAGCGACATAGCCGACAATATCAAAGAAAGCTATTGTAGTTGGTACTATGAAAGTAACTGTACCCACAACTATCCTCCTCCATTTCATACTCTTCAACCGAATTACTGTCACTTTCTGAATTAAATCTTGATTTCTTATTATTTCTTCGACATCGTCGTCCTAGACTCTCAGTTGAAGGGGGATAACTCGCGTTCAATTATTCAATCGGAACTGTTCGTTTATGTTCGGTTTCGTCTGTTCTACAGGTCACAACATTATAAAATTGTAGTTGACTAGTGCCATCAATCTAAAAGACCTGAAGATTACTTTGGCTATCCTTGAAGCCAAAGAAATATTTTGTTACTTCTTTAGAGAACAATTATCAGTTATCATCACAGAAGTAAACAAATATCATCATAAACTCATGATCAGGGGCAGATTGGGACCGGAAACCGGCCCGGATTCCCGTGTCGGAGCGGCCCCTTTTACTGACCGCGGAGCCCGACCGGGAAGGGGGCAGGGGCTCTCCCCTGGAAATTTTTGAAAAATGAACCCCAAATATGCGATTTGGTGGCATATCTGATTATAATCTCTGTCAAATGATATACATGTAATTCATAAATCGATTAACTTAGGCCAAAACCCCGACCTGCAAGTAATTTACAACCATCAACCTGTGAAATTATCATATCGTCATATTATTAATTAACGTATTATCATTGTATCGCCAAGAGTCAAGAGAATTTAACTGGTTAAAAAATGGGACTAGTTGAGAAAATTTTGACCATTTGATTAACCAGTTAGGAATATTGAATCAGCAGGAATATTTTCATTGAAAATTGTCCCATTTTTGTTGCCGGGAGCGCTAGTTGATTCCTCTTGTGAGACACATTGGTACAGGGTGACGAAAATGAAAATTATAAAAGCTGCTTTTGAATTTTGTATTCTGGCGTATCCCCACAAACAGGGTGCAGGTGACTTAATAATTAGTAAATTTGCGGGCGACAGTGTCGGATGAATCCGATGAAATTTTGGTTGAAATTCGGAATCCTCATTGCAGGATTCCGAATTCTAACCAACACCCAGCACACCCGGCCCAGAAAGTCTACTATGTCAACCCATTCCAGACTCCAATGATGGCGTGGCGGACCGTTAAAGCCATCGGCCACATACAATATCTTCATCATGGCAGGGGTCAAAATTCGTGAAATTGGAACTAAGGCAGTTTTTTCAAAAAATGCCACAGTAATCCCTTCTTCACTACGGCAGTTTTTATGTACACAAAGGCAAAACTTTCACTTGACTTTCATCACTACGGCATTTTTTTAAACTGAGAAATTTGATTAATAAAGATTATAAATAATAAATAAACTTTAAGTATATATGTTTTCATTTATAATGTGTGTTCAGTATATTATTATAACAGGATTAGGTCACCATATATAAATATCGTAATAAATCCGTTTTATTTCTCCGAAATTAGGAGGTATAAAAATTCTTGCAAGCCCGCGAATCTGCTTTGGCTCAGCGACACGAAGATGCGTGCAATTCTATATAATCAAAATCTACATGAATTTCACCAAATATAAGTAAAGTATCATGGTACACAACTTTCCTGTATCAGGAAATCAAAAATTTGTTGTCCTCGCTGCTTTTGTCTGAAATTCTTGGAAAATGGGTTTGCGGTTGTCAATTTTTAAATTTTCATAGGGGAAGACCCACCCCCACCCCCGGGCCCCCTCGGCCGCTCGCGCGCCATCAGCGCGTATTTGCGTTGGCCTTGGTCACACAAAACTCTATTATCAGTACTCAATAACTGAACTGTGTCAATCTATTATAAACAGACTGGCCAATTCCACATAGATATTTTTATAAACTTTGAATAATATTCTGGATACATTTGGACTGATTGTTTATAATGATTTATTTAAATTGTTGACTTTAAAATGAAGTAAAACATCATTAATGAACACAACTAAAGTTACTTGTTAGTTTTAAAAGATGCATTATATAAGATTTAGATAAAAAGCTGTCAGTTCTCGCTAACAGTGAAAAGGGAACATCTTGAACATTTCAGTCAAATTACTGACTTCATTCTGAGTGAAATTAGGGCTGTCTTTATACATTATGCAAGAGCTAAATCTGCGTACTGCAGGTCTTTATTCATATTCCTGAAGCAATGGCCCGAGAAATCCCTCTCTGTAGTTGGATTACCTCTAATCAGACGCAACACTGCGCGGAGTATAGTCTTTATTTGGGTTTCAGATGTTATACAAATTATTAATTAAACATTATTTAACTTATCAAGACCAAAATCATCTAGAAATTTGGATGGATTTGACATTCAAATTTCTAGATGATTTTGGTCTTGATAAGTTAAATAATGTTTAATTAATAATTTGTATAACATCTGAAACCCAAATAAAGACCTGCAGTACGCAGATTTAGCTCTTGCATAATGTATGTTTAATTAAAGAATAACTTTGCTGTTACTTTTTATTATTGCTAAAATATTAGCCCATTGTAATGTCTGATTTTATAAATATTTTCATTTAAACAAATTTGGTGTGGAATAATTGTTTGTGTATTATCTTGTGTTCGCTACAATATACGGGATTAATGGATCATTTAATTGACTCAAGGAAGGTAAAAAGCTACGTGTGTTGGCAATTGTTAATTGGCTTAAGGAGATAGTTAATTAATTAGGACTAAGGGTCAATGAGTTAACAGAGGCGGATTCAATCTAATTTTCGACAGTGCCCTTTTTTACTGCTGAAAGTGTCTTTTCTCAGACCAAAATATGTCCGCTCAGAACGGTCACTTTTTTTAACGATATTTATTCAATATTTACATATTATAAAGATACAATATTAAGTTATGGGAACGTTTACTTAAACGAAAATATCAGCCAAATATGCCTTGAAATGGCTACAGATGCGCAAGGAAATGACGGATAATTATATTGGCGGTAACCCCCCCCCCCCCACACACACACACACACACGCACACACACACCCACACACACACACACACACACACCAACCCCCCTCTTCGCGGCGTGCCCCGTCTCTGCGTTCAGTGCCCTCATTTTGCGGCGCCCCCCTCCCCTTTTCAATATTCATAGATCCGCCCCTGGTTAACGTCGTGTTTTAGTTGTGGGCAACCACATGGTGAACTACAGAACTAGAGAAAACCACGAGGTTAGACAGCAGAACCTAATATTGGATGGGACAAAAAATCGCGTGTTCGTTCCCGGCATTGGTCGAGATTTTCCGACGTGGTTTCTCTTTGTCAGTGGTGCAGTCGTTCGGATGGGACGAAGATCTTGGTCCTGTGTATACATTGACGTGCAAGTAAAATATCCCATGGCAGTGATTTCTTGTATCATGACAGCGGAAATTCGTTATACGACACAGTTTTATTCTTGCTTTAAGAAATCCGCCAACATTAAGCCAGGTCAGGGTCGTATGTAAGATTTTAAAAGTAGGGGTGCAGCAGAGTGGCGGGGCGCCATAATGGCCTCCACGTAAGTGATATAAGAAAGTTTGGACCACGGCGCCCTTAAAACCGACCGACTGATCAGTACCTTAAGAGCATCACTGTGTGGTCATAATCAAGTGTATACATTATTTTATAATTGAAAGATTGTCAAATTATTATTTTTTTGGGGGGAGGGGGGAAGGGGGCGCCTTATTTTTCTGGGGGTGCAATGTACCCACTGAACCCCCGCTAGATACGGCCCTGAGCCAGGTGTGATACTTAACTTGAAGGATATATATATTGTGACAGTGATTTCATTTATCATGACATAAATAAACCGCGTTATATCAACAGTAGGATTTATAAACATTGTTATAACAAAGATTTTGATTTAATACAAAGGGGTACAATTTTAGGGATACCCAATTACTGCATTTATTAGTATGGAGTGTTTCATTTAAGCGTGTAGTTTTAGATGTAAATGGCCCCAATTAAAGGTGTTAAACTTTAATTGTTTTCCGTGTGGTTATTACTATATATTCTGCATAGTTTTGTTTTAATGGCCCGCGAAGCCACTTTCAGTTGACCGGCATTAAGCAAGCGGTATATATTGATCTGCATTAAAACCAAATAGGGAAGTGGACGTTAAACGCCAGAGACGAACTACAACCAGACCTCTGTATCATTTACTTGAAACAAACGAAGAGGATATACTAACTGGAACGTTGCTAAAAGCGTATTAAAGAAGTTTTACGTATATATTTCCCCATGTCAGTAAATCAAGAGGCTATATAGACAAAATCATAACGGCACCACCCTTATTTGTTAAAGGGGGCGCTAACCTAAATAGGACTGATCGAGGTAAGCTATTTGTGTCATCTGTACAAAGTACATCATTTATTTTTATTTTATATCAGTTATTCCTGATCTGCTTTTGTTAATTTTTATGCAATCATTTAAGTTTTAGATTTGATGTGTAGCATGTACATATCTATAACATAGCTTTCCCCGCGGATTATTTTTTTTTACAATACATTGATGAAAATTATATACGTTGTTTAATTATACCGTTTATACCCTTTCTTCGGTCTACCATTAAGCCTATGTGGCTTGTTGACCACCTTGAATAATTCTAACATTGGGAGGTTTGCGCATGTTTGAGCTAAATATTGTCATAGATAGATTTTAGATTTTTCTCAAAGTGTTTGGTCTCATAATTATCAGGAAATTGTGCTAATACTAATAGCAACTTGGGTTAAACTTAGTTTCTTCATTTTCCAAAATTTGTTTAGACTTGACTTGAATTGGTTCAGGGTTTCAGCATTGACAACATAGTATGGTAATGAGTTCCAATTGTGTATGACTCTGATTGAGAAATTGTTTTTCCGTACGTCTAGTCTGCAATGACGCTTTTCTAGTTTAAAGTTGTGCCCTCTTAATTGTCCTTTTCTCTGTATTTGATTTTAACATTTCTTTATTTACTACAATATCCCTTTCTTGAAGAATCATGTATACCTGGATGACATCATAACGTTTGATTCTGTTCTTCAAAGACGGCAAACCGAGACTGAACAAGCGCTGTTGAGCTTGATCAAGTTTCATTTATTTTTCGATAATCCCTCTCAATGCTATTCTGTTGTTGAAAGTAATTTCTGGAGTCATTCTCTTGGCCATAAAATGAATTTTTAAAACAAATATCTTTTCTTATATCAAACATCATCAACAATGGCGTTTTGTTTCTATTTTAATTACTATGACAACCGAATTTGATCTGAAATGCAAGATTTAAGATAGGAAATTTTAAACATTCACTAACTTCTTTTGTATAGCTCTATTCCTTCTTATTTTATTAATATCTCAAAAACGTCTTAAAGAGAGTAATTTGCTCCCGTGGGAAATTGTTAGAATGTGAACCAAAATTATATCCGACGCTTGAGAAAATTCATACAGATAACTGTACCTTATATCTGCAGGCGCGGATCCGGGGGGGGGGGGGGGCAGGGGGTCCGGACCCCGCCCCCCCCCCCGCTCAGTCTTGAAAAAAAAATTTGCGATTTTATTGGCGATTTTTAGACCTGTAATTTTTGAATTTACCTTCCGGAAATACGTCAGAATGCACCAAATTGAATCTAATTTACCAAATTTTTCTGGGGGAGGACCCCAAACCCCCCGTTAATTGCTTGAGCGCCTTATCAAACCTAGACCTCCCCCCCCCCCTGCAAAAAATCCGGGATCCGCGCCTGATCTGTCTGTTAATCTTACATGATAACTTCTGATTTCAAAAGGCATAAAAAACACGTTCAATATAATATTCAAGATAAAACTTTTAATGAAAAAAATGACAACCTATGTGTTTTCATGGACAGTCTATGACCTGGAATGGTGAAATCAATACAAATCTGAAAACAGAAGCATAATTAGCCTTAAAGTTGTATTACATGAATTTTCATCTAAATATTTGATGAAATGAAATGGAGGGTCCTAAAACAAAAATGAACCTGCCAAAGCTATGAAAAAATCGTTATCCCGCGAAAAGTAAAAAATCGCAATCTTTAGCATCATTAATTAAGAAAAATATCCGATTTGAATCCGTAGAAACGTTTTGTGAGAAGAATGGCGGGATCGAGTTCGTACAGCAGATGCCCTGATAGTTATTGTGCAGTTTCATTGTGGTTCCAATTTTTATCCTATTTTTCTAAAACAAAAAGTCTTCAAATATATTTCTGTTGCACCCTATGATGTTTAGAATTTCGTGAATATCGTTCGAAACTTTCCGACAAAATAGCCGCTCCTCGTAAGCAAATAGTGTAAGAGTTTATACTTTGTAGGTTGTGGACCCTCAAGGGGCTACGACATAAAGGCGCAATGCATTGAATTATGAGGAAAACTCAACCGAGGCCTTGTCAGTAAGCCATTGCTTAAAACGGCAATTTCATATTTTTTAGTTTAGTTTTAAAATAATCATTAAAATAAAGCCCTAAAATAGACTGTATCTATAAACAGTCCTGCCTTGTTAAAGAATAATCCTATTAATCCTATAATTCACTATTGCCAGTTGAGAAATTGACAAAAATATCATTTCCAAATTCAAACGTTTGAAGATCGCCATTGCATGGAGGGGAATGGGAAACGAGGGGAGGTAATTCAAGTAATTGTATTATTATTTTCTATGTCAAGGATCTTTATGCCTGTGAAATATAATAGCGAGTTGACAACCTTTTGAGCAAAAGACATAGAAATAATTATGTTTTTACTTTCTTAGAAAATATGAAACTTCCGCTTTAAGGTATATTATGTGGACATTTCCGCCTAGTCTGGTCAAACTTCAACTGCTAAGGACATGTGCACGAACCATAGGATTTAATATGATAATTTAATAATTTTCAGCCACTTTTCCTACATCTAAGAGATGAAGACTCGAAAGTCAAGACTGAAGCCGAGACTGAAGGCAAGACTGAAGAAAATTAAAAAGCTGATCAAGTACACACCGCATAGGATAAACGACCCGAATGACCCCCCACTCATTAAGGAAGCTGCTCGCTGTAACACCGAATGTGTTAAAGCATTGTTATATGCTGGGGCTGATGTTAATCTGATGTTTTGTGATGACTCAGCCATGGCTAGATGTTTAAAAGCACGAGCCGTGTCTTCGAAAGACAAACTGAAATGTGTAAAGTTATTGTTAAGGTTTGGTGCTAATTTGTATGTAGAACAGTGTGATGATGGAATGACACCACTGATGCTAGCTGCGTATCATGGAGAAACAGAGTGTTTAGAAGAAATACTGAAAGTAGGCTATCTCAATGGACTTACCCCAAGTCAGTACGCGACAAAGATGTCAACGTCGCCGGGATCAAATCACAATGGCTTAACTTCGAGGTCCGCTGGATCGCTGTCAACTCGCAAATTTCCTAATGATTTTGAACCTTTGATTGCTGTACAGAATTTTAGAGTATATGAGGAGATATATAAAATTCAATACGACCCATTTGAAGAGTGTTACCGACGTTTCAAAATGTATTTCGAAACAGTTAATAGACCATTGCCAGATGACCATGGCGACGAGTCACTATTAGGCGAAGAATTCTACTCTGACGACGAGTCACTGTCAGACGAAGATTTCTACTCTGACGACGAATCACTGTCAGACGAATCATTTTTCAGATTGAGGACCGTTCTCCCATCGTACGATGAATATAAGGAGGAATATAAAAAAGATGTAGATTTTAAAGATGATGACGGTTTTATGGCGTCTATGTACTGCTTGGAGAAGAGAAAATCACCTGCCAAAATGATAGCTTGCCTTAAATTGTTACACGATGCTGGAAGTGATTTTTATCTTAAAACAGGCGATAACAACGTAATAAATCATACCTTGAAAGTAAATAGTTCTGTTTTTAAGTACTTAACAACGACTTTAGGCTATAAAATGGACCTGAATGATGACTTATTGAGAGCCGTGGGTCTTCTGAATATCAGTACAGTTGATTTTATGATCAATGAGGGCGCCAGTTTAAAGATGGTACATCCTCTAAGTGGTACTACACCCCTCCATATGGTTATTCTGGGGCAACACAAAGATAGGACATTACTCCGCGACGACAGACACCACAACATGAAGGAAATGATCCGATATTTGATACAGAATAATGCTAACGTTTCGTCTCTTTTAGATGGTAAATATTCTGCTCTGGATCTGTCCTTTCTTAAATTAGACGAATTCAGTTTTGCACGTGAGTACCTTTTGTCGGAGAACATTTCTCTTGGGCAAACATCGTACCGGTCCCTAAAATCGTGTTATGAATATTGCAATGAAGCTAATGCATTCCAAGGGAAGACAAAATTAGATCTGTTGAAGTTTTTACATACATGTGGTTTATCTACCAAATCCTGTCTGACATTTAAAGAAGATGAAGATCCTGGTTCAGCAGTAAACGAATGGTTGGATAAAATGGCGTCTTCAGCACAATCATTGTTAACTATCTGTAAACACCGAGTACGTGGATTATTGGGACGTAACATCAAGAAAAAAGTTCCTGCCTTAGACATTCCCATTCACTGTCAAGATTTGCTTCTTTTAAAAGACGTCCTGTCTTCGGAATGTTTTGAGTAACTATTAGTGTGGATTTCGTAGCTGAGGCCAAATTCAATTCATGTTAATTTAGTAAGTGAGACTGAGCTTAATTCGTGCGAATTAAGAAATTGAAACTGGGTTTAGTTCGTGTGAGTTTAGAATTTTAGGTGAAGTCCTATTGCAAATTTCGTAAATGGGACCAAGTCCAATTAGAAAATTAGAAAATTGAAACGAATACGAATGGGTGTATGGATGTCGCACTCCGGGTAAATTCCAATTCGTGTGAGGCGAAAATACGATAATTGTGTCACCAATAAGAGAGACGTTTCAGACTGATAATAAATACCCAAAGTTAAAATCTGAAAGACATTCTTTTGTGAACAACAATTCCCTTTAGCAAACTGTATGGCAAATGTCCTCGTCATTAGATGGGATGTCTAAGTAGGACGTTCAACAATAATTTAATTTACGAGAATAAGTTCACTGTCGGTCCTTGCTTTACAGAATCACTTGGATCGTTTTTAATGTCGTCATTGTAGATTATTATATTTTTTTGTGCTATTAAATCTGTATTCAATTAGCAATGTAAAATTTACCCATATCAAGCCGGGGTGTGGTGGGGCTAAACAACGTATAGTCATTGTGCACAAGTAAAAGAAACACTGTAAATCTGTCAGCCCATTTTCCCACGCTTTCTGCAGTACGTCGGGATCCTGTATATTAGATCTGAATAATGGAGAGAGAAATGGGGTATAACGTCCTACTGTAGGTTATTTCGGGAATAACATATGGTTCAATTTTATTTCAATATTTCGCGTTGGGGTCTTTAACAATGGGAGGAAACTGGAGTACCCTACTCCGGGTCATATATTATATACAACCGGGGAATCATAACCACATCTCTGTCTCAATGGCAGACCTTAAATGATACAACGCACACGCGCCCCCCCCCCACCGACCACACACACACATTCTATCCGGTTTAGAGATAGTGTAAGCATTTGTTTAAACTGTTATTAACAAATTGGTGGATAGTTTATGTAATCTTTGCTGTCATAGGCATACGATGACAGTTAGGGGGCCAGAACCCGAAATGCCTGAAAAAATTTCAGGTTTACTGAGAGCGGTGCCAGTCTTCCTTGAGAGCGAAGAAGCGGAGCCTTCAAAAGAAAATTTTGAAATATTTGACGGCGGCAAACAGTTTACCTGCAATTTCAGCCCGTGAACAAAGCAATGTCAAAGCGGTCTAATACACTCTAATAAAGGTGACTCTAAGTAAAATTAGTGTTATAATATATTAAGGCTCGATGACAGTTAGGGAAGCAAAACTAGAAATGCCCGAAAAAATTCGGGTTTAGAGACAGCGCCGCCTGTTTCTTCGAGAGGCGAAGAAGCAGAACTGGCCTTGTATGGATCCCCAAGAAAATTTGGAATATTTGACGGCCGCAAACGCGTTTTCCTGCTATTCCAGCCCGTAAACTTATTTTGCCAAGTAGACGAGTTTTAATTGTTTGATAATACACACATGGGTGTATAAACACAAACTCTTGTCTTCTACTGCAAAGTTTCAAAGGATGCAATGATTGCAATCTGATTTAAGGGGGATGCTCGATTCACAGTTCTGGAATTAAATTCTAAATCCGGTGTCAATCGAGTGACAAGGAGAATTTCGGGGTACAACGTATGTGTCGACTGTATAAAAAATATCTCAACCAATCATGACAGCTGAAACATTTTTTTACCTAGGAATACGTCACGATTCTACTCACTCCACCTCAACTATCAGGACTGGCAGAACTGTCTGTGACATGACTGAATTCCACGTCACTCGATTGTAATTCTGTCAATTCGGGAAGTTCTGGACTGTGAATCTAGCATCCCCCAAATTATACAGTATTTACACAGTTTCAAGGGGTGATAACACTTACTTGTAGAGCATTTAAAGTTTCAAGCGGTTATAACTCTGAATTGCAGAGTAATTACATGGTGAAAGGCATCCTCTGTATCCTTCGTGGTTTCAATCCATTCTACTCCATCAACCCTGGGGTTAATCTTCGGGGTAGACACGTTTTCAAGTTATCCACCCCAGATGATTGTGCTTTTTTTATCAACCAATCCCATACATCGTTCATTGCAAAGGAAGTTGCCAAGGTTTGGAGTTCGCCTAAAAGTCCAAATTCTTCTAAATGCGTATTTATTAACAACAAATTATACATTAATGAAAACTTAAAGTTTACGTAGGTTTACAAGTTTTATTTAGAAATGTCGTTCGTTCGCGGAGTTTTACGTCCACATGATATCAAGGACAAAAAAAAAATCGTAGACAAAAGTTATTGTGAATCAAATTGCCAAGTATAAGTTCAATAATAATAAACATAACAGAATGAAACATTTCAAACAAATAACGAATATCAATAATAACAACAACAGTCAAACATATAGGTGTTATACATATTTAAAATCATGCGTACCATACTTCAGATTTTGATAATACAATTAAACTTAAAGATAAATGAATTAGAAATATATACATTATTTACACAAGCCAACAGTGAGGCTGATGTCCCCCGCCGAAATCCCAAAATAAATAGACGACACATATTAATTAATCGCACATTTATTTTTTTCAAACATATCGAGCAATCAAACTGTCAAAAAGTGTCATCCAAAAGTGTTTTGTAAAGAAAAATGCTAAAACCGACGAGAAAAATGAAAATGTACCCTAGTTAGGGGGACCCTAAAGGCAGACAAAAGGGCCCCTCTGGCCAAGGGAAAGGGCCCTCGTGTCCGAGTCAATCGTTTCTATACACTGTTACTGTCGAATCCATTACTGAATGAGAATGCAGTCATTGTATTGGCATAAAAATCATCAATCAAGATGAATCTGATTATCTTGTCCCAAAGTATCATCCAATCAAATTATCTCTGCCTACCCTAAAAAGAAAATGCTCATCTTCGAACTCCATCAAGGCATTGACCTAATAAGCATACACACCAATATTGAACATTTTAACTCAATTCGAAGGAAAGTTATTGTGTTCCAAAGTCTCGGCAAATCAAATTGCTTATCGCTCTGCTTACCCTGAGCAGAAAATGCTCATTATCGATCTTAGTCAAGGTATTACTGTAATGAAACTATACACCAAGATTCATCACTCTCACTTAATTAGAACTAAAGTTATTGTGTCCCAAAGCATCAACCAATCAAATTGCTTATCTCTGCTTACCCTAAGCGGAAAATGCTCATCTTCGAACTCCATCAAGGCATTGACCTAATAAGCATATACACCAAGATTGAACATTTTAACTCAATTAGAAGGAGAGTTATTGTGTTCCAAAGTCTCGACCAATCAAATTGCATATCGCTCTGCTTACCCTGAGCAGAAAATTCTCATTATCGAACTTAGTCAAGGTATTACTGTAATGAAACTATACACCAAGTTTCACTTAATAAGAACTAAAGTTATCAGGTCCCAAAGCATCAACCAATCAAATTGCTTATCTCTGCTTACCCTAAGCGGAAAATGCTCATCTTTGAACTCCATCAAGGCATTGACATAATAAGCATATAGACCAAGTTTGAACATTTTAACTCAATTAGAAGGAGAGTTATTGTGTTCCAAAGTCTCGACCAATCAAATTGCGTATCGCTCTGCTTACCCTGAGCAGAAAATGCTCATTATCGAACTTAGTCAAGGTATTACTGTAATGAAACTATACACCAAGTTTCATCAATCTCACTTAATTAGAACTAAAGTTATCGTGTCCCAAGCATCAACCAATCAAATTGCTTATCTCTGCTTACCCTAAGCGGAAAATGCTCATCTTCGAACTCCATCAAGGCATTGACCTAATAAACACATACAGCAAGTTTGAACATTCTAGCTCAATTAGGAAGAGAGTAATTGTGTCCCAAAAAATGTGATGGACAGACGGACAGACAGACAGACAGACAGAAGGACAGACAGACAGACAGACGGACGAACCCATTTTAATAGTCCTTCGAAAGGCGGGGGACAATAAATCATTCAATAAATGGACATAATGGTTATCTACCCTTATAAAAACAAAGGTAAAACGATAGGTTTGTAAATTGTTTTTTGATTGATTGTATACTGTATACATACATCATGTCATAGTTTGTACATGACAAAGTCTGTGACACTTGCCTGGTTTAGTCATATCATGTGATATTGGAGCCAGTGTCTGAATATCTAATCATCAAAGCAATCACTAGACAATATATCTTTCAGCAGTACTGCATTCTGTGCAGCAAGGGGGAGGCCAAGATGTAAAACTTTGTTTTTGATATTCCTACCTAACAACTGGCGCACATTGTGTTTACACATATACATTAAAGATGGCGGTGTGGCAGACATATTGTCCAACCATTCACAAATCACGGAATCCGGCTCTTCTACAAAGTCTGACATTCCACAAATCACTACATCATCAGGATTAGGTCCTCCTTTAAAAGTCAGACATTTTGTTCTAGCGAGTCCACAATCATACAAAAATTTCAATAACTCCAACTTCTTTTCGACATCATAGTCTGTACAAACATCATCCCCAACCCAAAACTCATAGCACCAGTCTAAATTACCATATGTAAATCTCTGAATGGATATATTCTCTGACACGAAATAGTCTAAAGGAAAACGATAACCATACCATCTATACCAACAGGAATACAGCAGAGGTGTACCTCCACCTTGGCAAACTGTATTAGGATCTAAATTGTTTTCCAACAAAAACTTAAGCACTGGTTTCATTTCGCTATGTGGATTCAGATCTGATGGAAGACTAGTTAAGGTATAAAATTCCCTCTGAAGTAACTGTAACAACGCCATGTGCAATATTGTGCAATTGTCTCGTTTATACCTTAAATCAGCCCCAGCTTCTAGCAATATTTTCATGGCAGTTAGATCAAGATTAATAGCCGCTAATTGTAAACATCTATTCAAGTTAACCTTAAGTCCCAAATCTATCAAATACTTAACAACAGCTGCCCCTGAACCAGCCTGTAAAGCTTGTTCTATGAAACAGACAGATCCCATTGAAAAATTTGATTTTAGAGTGAAACTGCAGCCTGCTTCGTTAAGATGATGTATACATGCGATGACCCGTGAAGATGATGTAGATGTATTTTTTCTAATACAATGATGAATAGCGTTTCTACCATTTTCATCTCTGTAATCCACAGTGGTACGATATTTCTGATGATAAATATGTAATTTGTTTCTCTGTCCCGAATAGACCGAACGCCTGTATTTATAATAATTATCATCGATAACTCTCCATTTTACATTCCCTCGACTCAGATAACCCACTTTTAATATTTCCTTTAAACAAAGATCATCCCAAACACTCGCTGCTATCATCAGTGGCGTCATACCATCTTCATTATGTCCATCATATAAATTGGCACCAGCTTTTATTAATAACATTAAACACATCAATTTGTCATAAGCACTCACATCATCACTAGCTTTTAAACAGCGGCAAGTCGCTGTTTCACCCTCATTATCTTTTAAATCCACTAAAGCTCCAGATTTTAACAGAAAATCCACACAATCAACACTTCCCTGACCAGCTTCTTCACCTAACAACGTTGGATAACGAGTAGTGTCGTTAATAATGTTTGGATCTTGTGTAATTAAAGTTTTTATTCGGACTAATCTTGGTCCTAGAACATCCTTTCTGTCAATCCTGAAAAGAAAAACAAATTATATATAAAATAAAATAATAAATAACAATAACAAATAGATTCATGCGGAAAACTAAATTTTCACTGAATTGAGAGAGAGAGAGAGAGAGAGAGAGAAATGGGGTTTAACATCCACTTGACATATGGTTTAATTTAATTTCAATAATTGACTTGCGTGTAGGAGTCTTTAGCAGTGGGAGAAAACCGGAAGACCCGGAAAAAACCCACGAGGTTGGACAACCATATTCCTTGTCACATACAACCGGGGATTCAAAACCCTGCCAGTTGACTCAATGACAGGCTTTATCATACTGCGCGCATGTGCTATCCATTCAGCCATCCACCCCCCCCCCCTCATCTGCTTTAAGTCTGGTGTATACATGCAGCAGTGTACCAACGGCTTTTGACCCAATGATGTCAGACATTGATTAATCAATCAGTGTTGACGTTTTTAGTGTTTTTCTCACAGTTTTGCGCATCACACGCTGTTTCATTGGCTGATCCAACTTCAACCAGAATGCTGGTTAAATAACAACTCTTCAAGATCCTAGTGTTGTGAAGACAAGTAAAACCAAATTTTAAAGTAGAAAAAAACGAAACAAATTAGGATCTATGTTTTAATCAGATTGGTCGGAAAACAAACAAGTGGCAGACATGTAAGTCCTCTCCCGTACGGGTGTAATAATTAGACATAATATATAGTTCTCTTGGGTACAGATGTAATGTTAATAACTACTTACATGTTTGTCTGTCTAGAATCGTATCTAATATTTCCATGTTCATCATATTCAAAAAATCGGTCATCATCAGGTATAAAGTTATTCAAGGTTCCTCTATTTGATGTAACCTCCCTCTCACCACTTTCTCTTAGACATGCTCTATTCTTTACTGTGCCACCAGTCGAATGTTCAACTCGTATCCTTACTCCACATATAGATCTACAAATATAAGAATACTTTTATGACAAGACTTTAACTTTGCTTAAACAAAAAAAAAATACATTTTTATCTATATGACTCCTACATCATGTAAATAGGATCTTAAACCTCATTTCATTATGAATTATGAAAACTAATCTAACAGACTACATGTGATCCAAAGACTGCATTCATTCATGCTAAATAAGCTGCCATGTAGCTAATAACGTACCAGTGAATGGAAAATTACAAATTTGTAATTTTCCATTCACTGGTACGTTATTAGCTACATGGCAGGGGGCTAGAGGGGCAAATTATTTGATTATTTTTAACATTTTCGCATAACAGAAATAAAGTAGGATTTAACATCCTACTGTCAGCACCAATTGGGCTAATGAAGACAGTTTTGAATACAGAAAGAACCTAAATCACCAAATCACACGTCTTCGTTTTAACAGCCTAATATGCCTCAGATTCAAATGCAAAAGATAATAAATTTTTCTTAGCTAAGTCAATTTCTTTTATCCATGGGATCATGGTAGCTAAGTGGGTGAGACACTGGCTCGCTAACTTTGAGGTCGGTTGTTCAATCCCTGCATTGGCCGATAAAGTTCATTCAAATTTTCGGGTGTAGTTTCCCCCGTCAGTGATGCAGGAAAGAGGGCCTGACAAGGACAGCTGTCTTGTCCTTTGGATGGAACGAAGAACTGAGATCCACTGTACACATTGGTTTGCATGTAAAAGATTCCTATTGGCAGTTGAAATTCGATATAAGAGTAGGCAGCAGCGGCATTGCTTGAGCAAAATTTCCCTCATAGCACACTGCATGACATATGCCCGTCTTCGTGGAGATCAGGGTGCCTTCTCAACCTTGTGGGTTCCCCCGGGCACTCCGGTTTCCTCCCACTGCTAAAGACCTCTACACGCAAGCGAATTATTGAAATAAAATTGAAACCATATGTTAGTCCCAAAATGACCTAGTTTGTGTCGAGTGGACGTTAAAGCCCATTTCTCTCTCTTTTCTGGGACAGGAAATCAAATAATTTGTAGCTTGGTAAATTATTGACTACTTACGCTCCATTTAATCCATCAACAGCATCTGCAGCATCTTGGTGGTTTTCATATTTAACAAAAGCAAAACCGACTGGATTTTTAGACACCCAAACACTTCTCAATCTGCCATAATAACTAAAATGTTGCTTCAACTCTCTTTCAGAGACAGGTACATCCCTTGGTAAATCACCAACGTAGATTTTATTTACTTGATCATGACGCCAAGACATTCTGTTTGCACTAGAATAGAGGAACAAAATTTAACCTGTTTACGAATTACAGTTTTGATTCCATGCTTAATGACTCCATGCTTAATGACTATGTAGTATTAAAGTTACGTTCAATTATTTTCCTTCAAGCCAAATAAAGAAAAAAAATTCATGTGTTTCTGGTTACCCGACCGAGTCTATTTCTTTTAAGCCAGGGTATCGGATGGTCAAATGATTAGCACGTGCTCACTGTATCATAAAGCCTGTCATTGAGTCAACTGATGTGGTTTCGAATCCCAGCTTGTATGTGACAAGGAGTAGGGTCGCCTGTCCATACTCTTGGGTTTTCTCTGGGTCCTCCGGTTTCCTCCCACTGCTAAAGACCCCTACACTCAAGCGAACTATTGAAATAAAATTAAACCATGTTTGTTCCGAAATGACCTAGTTTGTGTGGAGTTGATTTAAGCCAAAATCACCGACCCTAAACCTTTTCATCTTATTTCTCAAGCCGTGTGATTTACAAATACAATGTCAATACCGGTACTAAAATTTTTGTATTATTTCAACAAGGTTGCTAGTGACTGCTATTGTGCTATCCATAAAGTTATGCTTGTCTAATTTTAATTATTTTCAAGAACATTACTGTGTAATTTTAGTTATGTTTGTGTTATTTCATATCAATTAATCATAAGAAATTTACTCAGTAATTAAGCAGGAAATGCTAGGAAACCCCACAAAAACAAAATAAAAAATTAAAAGATTTTATGACCGACCCTATTTTGGGGGGATAATTGACAATAAAAACATTTTTTTTTTCTTGGCATAACGTTTTTGTTGGGTGATACATGTACACAACAAATTTCAATTCGGCTCGTATTGGCCCGATTGGTCTTCCAATTGTTGTGTAAATTGAAAGTGGTCTGAGTCCCGACCAATAGACGGGACTACTTTAATGTATTTCTACGCCAGTGGTATTTAAGCCGTGGGAATGGCGAGATGTCGCCAGAATTTACAGTTGTCTTACAGAAGTATTAAGGTATTGTTGTTGTTTGTTGTTTGCGGACATAATCTGAAGTGGGACTTCGGGGAATTTACATTATTGGTAGTAGCCGGATAAAAATTTAGTTTACGTTGATTGAAAAAAAGTTTTTTTTCTATTGACGGGGAGGAGAAGTTACAGTGTAATATTGTTTAATTGTTTATTGACATTATTGTGACTTGTACAAGTGGTCTATTGATAATAGCGCACAGGTACGCGTGCATTGCACGTGCAGATTAGCACGTGGCGGTATTGTATGGTCGTCTACCTTTGGTAAATAACTAATTGTTTGATAGTGTTTATATTTATAAATAATTAAAGGGGTTTTGATGCTTCTATTTAGTTTGAAATTATGTCGGTGAATATTAATACCGCATCTTTGTCGGATTTGTTGGACTTAGGCGTTAGTCCAATAGCGGCCGAAAGAATTTTAGGTCGTCGCCATGAATGTGGCCAAGTAACACAAGAGGAATTGCTAAACATTCCCGAAGTTATGGACTTGTCGGCAAGTGTTTTCGTCAGGTTAACATGCGAAGAGCGAAGGGATAGTTCTTCGGGTACAAACCGTTCAAATGGGGGTAGACATTCAAGGTCTGATAATGCAACACGCAGGAATACGGCAATTATTCCCAAGCATTTGAGTTACGACGGACAGTCAAATTGGCAGGCCTTTGCTAATAAATTTATGCGGTATGTCACCATGAATTCCCTGTCTGACCAGGAAAGTTGTGATAATCTATGCTTTTGTCTAGAAGGCAAAGCAAGCGAGTACTATTGTTTGATATCCGATAGGTATGCCCATCTTACATTGTTTGAACTCTTAGGGAAACTGGAACAACGTTTTGGAAATCAGGACTTGCCTGAAACTTCAATGCTTTTGTTTACAAACTTGAGACAGCATCGTGATGAATCGTTAAGTGATTGGTCCGACCGCGTCTTGACGGTTGCAAATAAAGCGTTCTCCGATTGTACGGAAACCCACATAAGTAGGCAGGCCGTCTTGAAATTTTGTCAAGGTTGTTTTGATAAGGAAGCAGGTCAGTACGCTTGCAATATGCGCCCTCCAAATATAGAGTCGGCTATTCAGTCGGTTAAATGGTTCAGACACAATAACATAGCCATCTATGGGCATAACTCACGTAATTCCAGTCGTGAATATGAAGCACGTGTACAAACTTTGACTACTTCTGCTCAAGATACAAAAGCTATAACGTCCAAGGAATCAAAAGATAATGATAGGATTGAAGCATTAGAGAAACGTGTAGACGATATAAAAAAGCATTTTGACGAAATGTCTTTGACTATGAAAAAAATAATAGAGTCCATTGATCGTTTGAGATTACGTTCAAGATCTCCTTCAAGATCTCGCTCTCCTTCTAGGGACCAAATTGCATGTTTTCATTGTGGAAAGCCAGGTCATTACAAGCGGGAATGTCCAGACTTATATCCTCCAAGACATAGTACGCCTTTATCGGGTAAAACGGATGCCGATAAACACGTGGCTTTTGAATCGGATTTAAACTAGTAAGGATCGAACGAACGGGCGAGCGTCCGATCCCACCTAATTATGATTCGCCTTTTACTCTTTTTGACGAGACGTACAGCGACGCCGGTTTGGACGGTACACATAAATTCAGGAGTGAGCTTCTTGTTCCGGTTTGTGATACCACCGAAGCCGTCGGTGCTACTTCTAAAAACACCGTTGCCCCGGAGGTCGGTGTCAATATTGTTCCAGCTGATACCGTTGATGAAGGTGTCATAGGTATAATTCCTGAAACTCCTGGATTCGCGCCTGCGAGCATTCGTCGCGTCAATACTGATGCAATGTATAAATTAAAAGTAAAAGTACAAGGAGAAAACATATTATCTGTTATAGATACTGGTAGTCAATGCACTATTCTTAGCGATAAACGCTATGAAATACTTAAGAAAAAGCCGCCAAAAATTATGGACGTTAAATTGTATACTGCGAGCCGTGAAATGGATTTTCAAGGTTTTATCGTAGGCCCCGCTGTATTAGATCTTGGGTCTTTCCAAATGGAATTGGATCATTTGTATGTCGCTCCAATCGAAGACGACATGTTGCTTGGATTAGATTTTATGCGTGAAAATAAAGTCCGAATTGATATGTTAACGGACAAATTACAAATTGGTAATGATGATTTTGATTTGATATATAGCGAAAAGGACGAAATCAGCGAACATGCTGATATTGCTGTTGTAAAACGTACCCTTATACCACCGTTAAGTGTAGCGCGTGTGCGATGTACTTTAAATAAAAGTCTGTCGCGATATGTGGTAGAACCCTTAAATCATCCTAATTTGTTGATAGCACGATCTGCTCATTCTCACGTCGAAACGGAATTTCCTAGGATATGTTTAATCAATCCATCACAAGAAACGATTGTATTAGAGACTAACCAAGCTGTCGGCAAGGCAGTAGAATTCAATGAAAATGACGTCATGACACCGTTAGAGACGGGTGAAGGGAATAATAGTAAAGTTAATTCACTTAAAATTCCAGAGCATTTAGTAGATTTATATGACAGATCAAAAGGACTGTTAACTCCAGCCGACCAATTTAAATTGTCTAAATTACTTGTTGAATACCAGGACGTATTTGCTAAAGATCAATTTGATTTGGGGAATTTTACCTCTCTTGAACATAGCATAGAAACCAAAGATTCAAAACCCATTAAGCAAAACTTACGCAGAGTTCCTATTTGTTTCGCAGGGGAGGAAGAGGCACATTTAAAAAAAATGTTAGATTCCAAGGTAATTCAGCCGTCAAGTTCTGACTGGGCGTCACCCCCTGTATTAATCCGCAAAAAAGACGGAACAGTGCGTTGGTGTATCGATTATAGGAAACTTAACGCAGTCACCGTTAAAGATCTCTTTCCACTTCCTATAGTAACGGAATGTATTGAAGCTATCGGTGGAAACAAATGGTTTTCTAAACTGGACGCTAATTCGGCATATTGGCAAATTCCACTTAAAAAGGAAGATAGGAAAAAAACCGCATTCTTAACTAAGTACGGTTTATTTGAGTTTACCAAAATGGGATTCGGGTTATGTAACGCCGTTGCAACATATTCAAGAGTAGTCAGTCTTATACTAAATGGGTTAAACTGGAATATTGCACTAGCATTTTTAGATGATACGCTAGTAATGGGTGAAAACGTTGACAATCATTTAGAGAATCTAAAAAAAGTTTTGGATAGGTTTAGGCAGTATCAGATTAAACTCAAGCCTAAGAAATGCGAATTATTTCGTCAGGAAGTTGAATTCCTAGGTCGTATAATTAGTCAGCATGGTTTAAAAGCTGGCAATAACCTTAGTAGAACCGTTGCCAAATGGATGGTGCCAACCTGTACTAGGGAAGCTGAATCGTTTTTGGGTTTTGCTAATTATCACAGAACATTCATTAAGCATTTTGCAGAGAAAGCCTTCCCGTTATACCAAATTACTGGGAAAAAAACATTTGTTTGGGGTCCTGAACAACAGAGCGCTTTTGACAAATTAAAGCATTCCTTAGTTACGACACCAGTCTTAACTTTACCCAATACAACAGATCCGTTTATTTTAGATTGCGACGCTAGTATTAATTCTATAGGTGCAGAATTGTCGCAAGTGCAGGATGGTCAGGAAAGAGTAATTGCTTACAGCAGTTTTTCGTTAACGCCCGAACAGCGCCGCTACTGTGCTACTCGTTTAGAATTGTTGGCCATAGTACGCTTTACTAGGCAGTTCCGACATTACTTATTAGGAAAACAGTTCCGCATTCGTACGGATCATAATAGCTTAACTTGGCTATTGAAATTTAAACAGCCTACTGGACAGTTAGCGCGTTGGCTTGAAGAGTTAAGTCAATATGACATGGTAATCGAGTACAGAAAAGCGCAGAATCATCAAAATGCTGATGCTTTATCACGCATGAATTTATCAGATCGACCATGTTCTAATTTCGATATAAATGTGAAAGTAACCGATTTACCGTGCGGTGGGTGTCATTATTGTCAAAGAGCTCATAAAAATTGGATCGATTTCGCAACCAATGTTGACGATGTTAGGCCTTTGTCATTTAAGGAAAATATAACGGTAAATGAACCGGTTAATCCAACACCTAGTATTTTAATTACTGATTGTCCTGAAAATCCACGAGTTAATATTGTAACTGTAGACGAGGACGATAATGACGACTATGAGGGAATATCATTAAGTAATTATTCCCCCGAAACACTCAAAGACAAACAGGATAATGACTTAGATTTGAAAATGTTAATAACCTGGTTGAAAACCGGTGTTGAACCCAAAGAAAGTGACTTAATGCTATCTAATCCTACAGTTAAATATTACTGGATAAATCGTAACTTGTTTCTTCTCGATGATAATGGTATTCTTAGGGTAAAACAATTAAATAATTTACTCGACACATTATTAGTAGTTCCAGAAGAATTGAAACTGGATATTTGTCAGTTATGTCATGACATTCCCTTATCGGGTCATCAAGGAATAAGTCGAACAAAATGTCGGATTAAACAGCGATTCTATTGGTACGGCATGACTGAGTATGTACGCGCTTATGTAAACTCATGTGCTACCTGTAACATTAATAAAAATAAGCATAGGAAGGCTCGTTATCCTTTAAATAAATATCATGCCGGAGCGCCAATGGAAAGGGTACACCTCGACTTTTTGGGCCCGTTGCCCGTGACGCAGGCTGGGAACGAACATATTTTAATGATAGTCGACCAATTCACAAAGTGGGTCGAATGTATACCATTACCTTCACAAACCGCGGAGATTACCGCCAAGGCAGCGGTGAATGAGTTCTTCTCTCGATTTGGATGTCCTTTCCAGTTATTTACCGATCAAGGGAGAAATTTTGAGAGTAATTTATTTCTTTCATTATGCAAGGTGTTGCATATACATAAGAGTCGCACAACGCCATACCGCCCATCGTCGAATGGCCAAGCTGAGATATATAACCGAGTATTGATGGAAACGGTAAAATGTTATGTAGACGGATGTCAGGAAACGTGGGATATCTTTTTGCCACAAATTGCAAGTGCATTACGGTCCAGCGTAAATCGTCAAACCGGTTTTACGGGTAATAAGCTTATGTTGGGGCGTGAAATAAATCACCCAGCTGATTTGATGTTTGGCGCACCTGTCGAAAATAACGGTGATGTAAATACTTATGTCGAAAAACTTGAAAAAACTATGAAAGAGGTTCATGAAATGGCGCGGAAGAATTTAAACGCGAGCCAAGAACGTATGAGGAGAGATTATGACCTACGTGCCAAGGTTAATGAATATGCGTTAGGTGACGTAGTATATATTTTGGATACCGCAGTAAAGAAAGGTAAAAGTCGTAAATTGTCGCCAACTTGGAAAGGTCCAGGTGTTATAACCCAAGTAATTACTCCCTATTTGTTTAAGGTAAAAACTCGTAAAAGGGAGAGTGTCTTGAACCATGATCGGTTAAAAATATGTCTAGACCGGGAGTTGCCCGCATGGATCATGACGTTTAAAGATAAACCTGATTTTGTATCCCCGAGTCCGACGGGGAATACCGAGACCTACTGTATATGTAAAGGTCCTGACGATGGCAGTCCCATGATTTGCTGCGACCGGTGTGATGAATGGTATCACTACCGTTGTGTCAATATAGATCCGAACGATGACTGGGACGACAAGGGCTACACATGTCCTAATTGTAATTAAAATTTCTGGTCCCGGTAATTTTGGCGGGTCAAATAAAAGGGGTGGGGAGCACTACTCATAACAATGCTGCCTTACCGATTTATACGGTATTGGCAGGGTATGCTTTTCTTTTACAGTATGGACAGACATTGGAGAACTCCTTCAAGATTTTTAATGGAAACGCCCAGGGATCTAGCTTATTCCATGTGGATACAGCAGGCGTCAGCCAATTTAGACAGGCGATCAGAATGGATACGAAATAGAGACAGACAATCCGCAACCCCGCTGTATTTTTCGCAGCCCCTTCAACTGAATGCGCCACTTTCACGAGTGCCTGCCCGTTTATACCATGAGTCCCCGTGGGTCAGGCGACAGGGGAGGGAACAAAAATGCCCAATTAATGGATGCCCTGTAAGGGATCGAAAAATCAAGTTCCATGTCCAGAGATGGCATTTACCATCTTACTTCTGGGGGGAAGATGATTGTTCACCCGAAGTTATCGACAAAAGGCTGGAGGCTTTGTCTGCCTTATGCAGAATCATGTCAGAAACTCCCTTTTCAATGGTTACTAAATTTAATCGGGGAAGTTATTTACCAGACGGATGCAGGTTGAGGACAATGCATAAACCTACATTGAGGGCCATATGTGAGAGAGCTGGGTGGCTCATTCCCGAGGGGGATCGTTTTACACTACTTCCCTTGAATTCGCCAGCCTGTCTCACCTATTGGAGGTGTATGTGTATAATGCTGAACTTTTTAACCCCGGCCCAGCAAGGGGATTTTGTGGGGTTCCTTAGGTCGCCCCCTGTTGGACGTAATGATTTATTTTCGGGTGGGGAAATGTCCGAGGATTGGGAGGGGGAGATGGTAGACATCAATTTGTCATAAATTGGGAAGGGTATTTGTTGTACATATTATGTGAATATTTTTGTTTGTAAGGGTGTGTTTGGGTGAATGTTACGGTGTATATAAGATACCGTCGCCTGAGTGTATGGTGTGTGAATGGATAATTTTAAATTGTTTTTTTGTAGCCCGGAAGAGGCTAGACCTCCTTGAAGAAAACGGGGAGGGATGTTGTGTAAATTGAAAGTGGTCTGAGTCCCGACCAATAGACGGGACTACTTTAATGTATTTCTACGCCAGTGGTATTTAAGCCGTGGGAATGGCGAGATGTCGCCAGAATTTACAGTTGTCTTACAGAAGTATTAAGGTATTGTTGTTGTTTGTTGTTTGCGGACATAATCTGAAGTGGGACTTCGGGGAATTTACATTACAATATAAATTGATTGGTCCGAGTGGTCTCTTAGATTGGTTCGACTCATCTTTTACCGAGTGGTCCGAGTACAACTCGATTGATTTGAATATTCCTCTTCTATTTATAACACAAACAGTGTCAATCGGGTAAAAAAAAATACCCCCGTTTTATAAAATGATAATTTAATGTGTGTATATTCATTACAAGTTCATACAACAGAAAATTTACAAATCAAATTGCCACTCTTTTTTTTTTGGGACCAGATTTTACTAAAAGCGGGATAACTCTAGCCGACAGCCGCAGATTTATACTTAATTTGGACTTGGATCAAACATTAGGATTTCGTGAAATGCCTTTTAAAATCCAATATCTACCATTACATTCTGCGCCAAAAGTGTGATTTAAAACTTCGCCATACTGTCACACTCTCAATCCATTTTTTCTTCTCCTTGAACTATTTTTGTTCTAGATAGGTATAGTTACTTTTTATTTAATTTTACAAACTGCCCTGCAGTGCCCACCTTGATTTCTTATTCCCTCACGGCCAGTCGTGTTCTAAACAGATTTATCATGGTAAGTTGACGGTGACGCTCAATCTGTTTCATAGAGAATTACTTACGAATTATCTCTGTGCAACGCGTGCATTGACTTTACGTGGCGTCAGTCATTGGCTCGGGAAAAATGATGCCCTTTACTCATTTTAATACCCATTTACACTAAATAGGAAATATTTTTTAACTACAGATACTTCGTGAAATGCCTTTTAAAATCCAATATCTACCATTACATTCTGCGCCAAAAGTGTGATTTAAAACTTCGCCATACTGTCACACTCTCAATCCATTTTTTCTTCTCCTTGAACTATTTTTGTTCTAGATAGGTATAGTTACTTTTTATTTAATTTTACAAACTGCCCTGCAGTGCCCACCTTGATTTCTTATTCCCTCACGGCCAGTCGTGTTCTAAACAGATTTATCATGGTAAGTTGACGGTGACGCTCAATCTGTTTCATAGAGAATTACTTACGAATTATCTCTGTGCAACGCGTGCATTGACTTTACGTGGCGTCAGTCATTGGCTCGGGAAAAATGATGCCCTTTACTCATTTTAATACCCATTTACACTAAATAGGAAATATTTTTTAACTACAGATACTTCAAACGTCTTGATTTATTTTTCTTATACTTCAAAAAATGCTTTAGAAATTATTTTGTCGGAGGGAAAAATGATGCCTTTTACCATGGACCTTATAATACATAAGGTCCATGCTTTTACTCATTTTAATACCCATTTACACTAAATAGGAAATATTTTTTAACTACAGATACTTCAAACGTCTTGATTTATTTTTCTTATACCGGTACTTCAAAAAATGTTTTAGAATTTATTATTTGTCGGAGGGAAAAATGATGCCTTTTACTCATTTTAATACCCATTTACACTAAATAGGAAATATTTTTTAACTACAGATACTTCAAACGTCTTGATTTATTTTTCTTATACTTCAAAAAATGTTTTAGAATTGATTTTGTCGGAGGAAAAAAGTTAATCCGGAGACTCGTTAATTGTGTTTTAAGTCGCGTTGATGTCATCCTTATCAGTCATTGTTGTGGCCAAGCGAATATTCACTGCTGATCAGCGTGGGTGACGCTGTGATGCACGAATTTCAGAATTCGTTATTGGCGGAAAATAATTGAAACAATTATAAAAAAAAAAAAGCAATTTTGTGTCCGTACTTGAACAGATTTCACACACAATGTGGCGTATCGGAAGCAATAATTTATAATAAATTTATGAAGCTGAAAAAAATACCGTCCATAAACAATCACTACACTCACTATATATTATATGTTTTTAAGTCGCAATAAGAAACCGAATAATTTGACCCGATTGAACCCGGCCATGACCTTGACTTTGGAAGAGGGCGCTCTGTGTATGTACCGTTTGATAATTCGTATGTTAGGTAAGTGAAGAGATAGTTTGTTTCATTTTGGCCAATTTATTTGTTCAATATCCGTTTATAATGGGTCCAATTCACAAATCGACTGCTGTCACCTTCTAATCTCATAACATTGCTGCTAAAATGATATAAAAAAAATGGACTGGGATCCTACGAACTAAAGGCGGATTGCACTGTCATATTACTTAGCTAGTGACATGAAAATACCAGACGCTGTTAAGAGAGAAATAGTGGTACTAGGACAGTATCTGTGATCGATATATATTAACAGAAAACCAAGTTTGCTCCGACTTTGGAACTTTAAGATATTTTTGCTTTAAATGATAGAACTAAATGTTCTGAACATTATATCAAAAGTTCCTAGATGGGACAGAAGCAGTAAATTAGTTCTTTGATCATATTTGTTTGTTACTACTACTACTACCTGATGTTTTAACGTCCGCTTCCACAGAAGTGATATCGCAGAAAAGACATAGGAGAGCCGAGGCTTCTTCCTGTTTTTAGAATATGATTTTGCAATCTTTCCATTTGCGGCCTTGAACCATGGAATAGGTTTAGTGAGAAGTTCTTCCCTTTATTTAATAAAACACATATTGTTTGGTAGTTGATCTGTGAGGGACAGCATTTATGCAGACATATATGTGTCTCGTCTCTGGATTGGTAGAAGTCATCTTTTGAGGTATAGTGTTTAGGTGCCAGGCCCGTCTTATCGTGGCCTCCCCTTACTCCACTTTATTTGTTTGTTGTTGTTGTTGTTGTTCTTGGTGTTTAACGTCCGCTTCCACCGAAGGTGATATCGCAGACAAGTCTTATTTTTTCCATTTTCATTATCTTAGCGCACGCGCAGGGGTCTTTGCTGTAGGAAGAGTTGCTTTTATACTATATTTAGACTAGCGTGTTACGTAGTATTCTTAAGTAGCCAATCACCGGCAAGTAAACACTTAAAACACTACGGTAAACAAAACTACACGACACACTTTAATTAAACTTAAACGTATGAAAACTTCGATTCTAACATGATCTTAATTGTACCTTGATAGCGTAAATATCAATTTTACATAGTTTGATAATATTTTTCATTCAAGTTTTGTAAATTAGTAGTTACGCGGTAATTAAATCCAACTCCCGAACTCGCCGGAGAATAGCGCACGGCTGAACGTGTTTCCTTGACAAATACTCGCTTATTTTTAGTTGTCAATAAAATAACTTTCCCAGTTTAGTATTTATTAAAACGGATCTTGTTAAATCAAATTAAATTTCACTCTGCATTGAACTACAATCTATTTATAATTACTATGCTACGTTTGAAACTGGGGTCATTAGTTACAAGTACAAACAGTAGGCCTACTAGTATACCTTTTTTTACACACTTCACTCCCTAGTCCGATACACATATACTTGGCCAGTGCTTCAGTATTACTTATTTCATAACACAAATAACGCCCCTTTGGCCTCCCTCTTTCCCATATGTTACTCCATAGATTTTGGCAAATGCTTTTGTATTATTTATCTCATACATATTACACCACTCTCCCATTCCCACATGTTACTCCATGTCATTACACATATTAGGCAAATGCTTTTGTAATATTATCTTATGACAGAAATTACACATGTTCATAATCCAATACACATACTTCGACCATTGCTTTTGTATTATTTATCTCAAAACAAATAATTACACTTTTCATTTTCATATGTTTCCTTGAAAAATAACTACATGTTTAAAGTATTGAATGGCCTATTTCCATACTTTAAACTTGTAATTATTAACAAGAAAAAAATATGAAAATGAATAAAATCATACACCCCTCCCCACCCTCATACCACACTTTATAATTGACTGATTGCACTGTAGTGTGTTTAACTTCCCACTGCAGCTCCGGTTAATTATTAATACCAAAATGAATTTTCAGAAAGACACCAAATCATGTTCCTGCAGCCCCCTCTTACCAAGCACCAAAATCAATTTCCACTTCCTTTCCTCCTTTACAATACAATTGTCTAAATTGTACTTCCAAGTTTAGACAAGGGTTTGACAGATTGGCTAGGTAGCAGCGGTCTGGTAAGAAAAGGGTTTAAATTGTGTGCTTTTTTAAGAACTACATACATGTACGTCTGTCTGCTCAGTATCATGTTTTTCACTTAGAGGGTTTTAATACACATTATTTTAAAAAGAAACATACTTAAAACATTTAAAATCTAATGCCAAAAAAGTGTTCATACAATATAATTGAAACATACAGAAAAAAATTGCACCGAAACCCGGCCTTTGAGCCCCAAAATATGAGTGAAACAGAAAAGCTAAGTGTACATGTCAAATATTGGATTATTATTTAAAATCATTAACGCATAAGACACTTTCTTTTAACCGTTGTCGACATTTCCTTTCTTCACTCCACTCCCTCGTTTTGCTGTACACATGAAGTTTGTTGCAGGTTAAAACGTAAAACATAAGCTTTGAATGATAGCAAAACAATATTTACTGGGGGCTGCCACTTTCGTTATTGTTGATTTATTATTGGTCAAGATGCGTCACATGGTCCCTTTAGTAGAGTGGTTCAGAGACACAATATTTGTCCTTATAAAAACTGACCCGCTTATCTGTGTGATTGCTCCGTCGAGAAATCTTCTGAAGTGAGCAGAAGTTAGCGCCGCGCACGTGGTTTAGGATGTCGCAGCAAATATACGTCACACGAGGTATTTTTACAAACATGTATTGGTATATAACGCCGAGTAAAAAATACACTCATTACGGGCTTCGACTTACGTGTTTATTTAATAGCGAACGTGAGCAAAAATTTCGATTTCACTCCTTGATTTGATATTTGATTTTGGCGATTTTGGTGATTTAAATACAGAGCTAGCTGTAATGGCTTCGTTTCATTTCTAACTTTCAAGCAGGTGAAATCGCCCAGATAAATTCACTACAACCTTTCGAGATTTATTTTTATTAAGTGGTTACAATCTTGGTTTACGCGGCGATCTCTCCTGGTTAGGAAATAAATATTTGCTAGCTCTAAATACGCAGAACTATTTGAGACCGGAAAATAACTGAAACAAACTTTTTATTTGTAGTCTTTATTTTCCAGACACTTTTCGGTAACATGGTGTAAATTATTTTTATAATCATAGTATATTATCTAACCATCCTGTAGCCATAGGCTTTGATCGACGGACTTATTTTTTTCTAGATTTGAGACTGAGCCCTGCAAGATATCGTCCACGGATGATTTGCTATCCAGCATTGAATTTGAGAACTGTAACAAACTACCTATGACAAAAATCACAAATAGGCTTATGCTAGACAAATGTTAATAAATTCCCGACAACTTCGGAGCATCGGTCTATCATGACTGTTTTACATGAGGACTGTGTGACTTTTGGTGACAAATACATTCAAAATAGACTGGTCAGACTGGGTCAGACTGACGACAAAGACTAGGAAGCTGAGTAAAAGTAAGGTTAAGTCTACTAAATGTATGAAATCATACGACGATTTTCTTGACACCCCATTTTTTCCGGGATAGTTTACGAGACTCCATCGGCAGACACAAGTGAAATTAATTTAATAAATAGAGAGACTCGGACATCTGCCGATGCGACCTTGACTGATTTAGATAGAAAAAAAAAGTATTTGCGGCGATTGTCATAAAAGCACGATCGCCAAGTTAAATAAAAAAATCAACTTCGGAAGACTAAAAAAGAAATGATTCGCATGAAGGCTAATAATGAAAATCAAAAATAATTGACAGGTAAAAAGAATGGTTGCAAGTCCAAACCTTTTTAGATGAACGACGGAATTTTGTATGATGTCAAAAATCAAAGATACACAGCAGAATGCCATAATTTGGTCATGGAACTTAAAAATCTAAACGTTTCCAATGGTAATTTACGTAGCAGTGGTTATAACCGCATTTTTGGCTGTCGCGGGACTAAAATCTAATTACACTCCATCAAAATCTACAGTTCAAAGAATACCATGTGAGCGCGTCGGTGTATCTTTAAAACATGTTTCGGAAACCTTGAAGTCGGCAAAAAATAACATTTGAAGGCGTGGGTCTACTGTTAAAACAACTAAGCTTTTGCGCATGCGTACATATGTCAAATCCAATCGTCTCATAGAGTGTATTCTGTTACTTCACAGTAAGGAAATAAACGATGTTTTCCGACTGCGATAAAGTTATTTCGTTTCAGGGGCGTGCGTAGCTTGGAGCATGTTTTTTTTAGTACAACCAAGGGACATAGCTCTTATTCTCCCTAAGAGATAACTCCTTTGATTATGGAAGCCGGGACTATTTTGAGCCATTTATAACATATGTCCAAATGGTTATATATCCTCAAAAATCAGACGTGGCCAGACTTCCATTGTTGATGAATGAAGTTTTTATAGTAAGTCTTATCATATAATGTCTTTACTGTCCCGAAATAGTGTCTGTTTGTTATAAAACATTTTTAGCCTGAACCACTCTACTAAAGCCTTTAGTCACCTTTGACCGTGTCACATGACCAGTTTAATCAACACCGACAATATCAAAATTAAACCATTTATTTAACAATAACTGCTGCGCCGTTACCTAGGAACTTTTTCGTGAGGCTTCAATATACGTTAATAAAGTTATTTGTTTTCTAAATTCTTAACGTTCCAGTTGTCGGAGCAATGGTGACACGATAATCGATGTCAGAATCTGGCCTATACAGTAGCATTAAATTTCAGCCAATTGGGTCATTAACTGATTATTTCACAGACCTTTTAGTATTGCTCTACCTTAATTGTATGTTTGTATTGTTAAACTTTATAAACGTCGGTCATTGCGGTTGTAGACTCTAATATCAAGACACTAAGGCTGCTCGACACCCCCTATGACTGTCTACACAAGTGCAATGAATTCACGTGTCGTCTGTCATTGGCTCAACGGCTCGTGCATTGTTTACATAACACCTAACTGCTTCGGGCAAAATGATGCATTTTACTCATTTTAATATCCAGTTACACTAAATTATGGTAAATAGGAAATATTTTTTAACAACGAATACTTCAAACGTCTTTATTTATTTTTCTTATACTTCAAAAAAATGTTTGAGAATTTAATTTGTCGGAGTAAAAATGTTAATATGCCGAACTCATTAAGTCTCGTCGATGTCATGCTTATCAGTGATTGTAGGCCCATTCTCACAAAAAGTGAGCATTTACGTGTCGCAGCTATATATATCATTATATTTTATACAGAAAGTTGAATCTACACAGTTTAATTATTCTGTATCAAAGACATTGGCCATTTAAATAAAACATTATGTTAATCAGTGTTTATTTACTTGAAACAACGCTACACAATGACATAAAAGTTCAAAAAACGATATTTACGTTACTGTCGCCAAGCAATAGTTTACTATAGCAAGAGCGACATAAAGAAAATACTCGACTTTTGGTATATTCTATTTATATTACTTTCATTTGACACATATCTCCCAACATTTTACCTACAATGTACAAGGTAATTCAAATTCGGCTTTTTAACCGAGGTTAATTGTATTACAACGTATATTTATGCTATTACATTTGGTCCATATTATAAGTTATTTTTATAAAACAGAAGGTTATATTCCCCACTTTTTGAAAATATGTGAATGTATTGTTAGTAGTTATCTGTAATTTACTGAATTTTGACATTCTTTCAAAAATTATAAAAAGACCTGATTTCAGGAAATATTTACGTTACAATCATTTTAGGTATTAAAAGTTTGAATATTTGAAAATAGTTGCTATAAATTAAAAGCATATCAAATATCAGTATAAAAAACCATGATATGCAGAACGTGTAACAACTATTTCTTCTAGCTAAGACTACATCAGTCTGAAAATCATTTTTACGTTACTGATATTTACGTTATCAACCAGGTCAAATTTGTATATTGGCCAATGTTTTTTCATGTGATCAGACTCGATTTAGATATTTCTTCGACTTTCAAACCAAAGAAAACGTGGCCAACGACTTGCCTAAACACGGTAAGCCCAGTCATATTTATGTTGCTATTTTGCACATTTCTGCCATGTTCAGACATCACTTTCATTTCAAAACACTTCTATAATAATGACTGTCCCATAGTTCTCATGCAAGTGACGTTGATATTTACATTACATTAATTAGTAACGTAAATATAACTCCTCTTAATTATCCTGTACACAAATGGATGATGTCATTATTATAGTGACCATATCATCATTCATTTGTTTATAGGTCGCCAATTTGTGTTCGGTATGGGCGCAGCCATGTTTCATCAGGGACCTTTAAAGTAGTTCCAATATGGCGGAATTCGTCATACAGCCGAGGTTAGATGTAGGTGCCGGAGGTTACGGAATCTGCCGAGGTTTGCCGAGTGCCCTTCACGCCAACACGCGAACCACCAAATGCAAAGAAGAAAACAAAATGGGTTGTGCAATGTCGTGAATTATTTTATTTGCCCATGCTAGTTGCCTATTTGAGTCAATACGTTATTGGTTTTTTTTTTTGTTTTGTTTTTGTTTTTTTTTTTGATTTTATGGATGCTTGTTCAGTGCGAATAGATAGAAGAATTGTGTTGGACTAACTGATTTGAAATAGAGAAAAAATGGAAACCATTGAATGTAAATCGGTTTATATACATTTTTATTAGAGTATTATATGCGTTGCGACCCACTTGTGTCAATTTCTAGGTCCCAAATGTTAGCGATTTAGCTCCTTTAAATCGAATTGGGCCCTATAATATAAGAATTTCTTACGTCGAATCCCGACTGCCAAGAGGTCTTATTTTGCGTGCACGCCAATGTGTAGCCTACATGAAACCTCAGTTTTCGTTCCACCCGAACACGAACGACCATACGTTATCTCATCCAACCCCTCCTAGACTGAGTGCAGTGAATGAAGGAACACTTTCCTTGTAAGATGTTCCAAAAAAAAACCCCCAATAGACCTACATGTACATCAATGCATTTTACCCCACCCCACCCTCTCTCTCTCTCTCTCTCTCAACTCGGAAAATACATTTGCAAAAACAATCAAATACTATACCATTCCCGATTTGATGAGTATTGTTTGGAAGGAACATATATAATACGTTGCAGCGGATGGGTGTCTCTAAGAACGCACCGATTGGAATCGGGACCGAGAAGAGAAAGATAGCTATAACACAGCTATAACCAAACCGAATCTTTGAAAGAAAGTAATCGTTTTTGTATCCAATGCCGTGATTATTAAACTTTGACATACATGTTATTATTGCCGGAAGCCTTACTAGTTTGTTCAAGGCAATAATTAATTTTTTTGTTTTTGTTTTATAGAAATAATGGTACCTTTGATTATGCATGGTTTTTAAGTCTATAATTAATCAACCTTTATATACATGTATGTCATTCTGGCGATTTAGAAACGGAAATTCGTATGTGAGACTCATATTCCGTGGACTCATATACATACACACGTAATATGACCAAAACTCGAATTATCTAGCAAACCTGGTGAACTTATTGAAACCTTAATATTGGAAAATAAAATCCCAAACGATACTAGTAGATTTTATGCCTTAATTCACGAGACAATGTTGGAATCTGTAAAAACAAGTTCATTAATATGAATACTAATTGGAAGAACAGCTATGATCGTTATGGGTTTTCACCACTCATGTTAGCAGTAACGTCGGGATTCCACAAATGTGTTTCTGTCATGTCATGATAGAAGCCGGGACTGGTGTCAATGGATGTGGCTCTACAGAAAAAAACGACCCTCATTTGTTGCTTCGACGAAGAAAAGAACATAAATTTCCATACTAGATTCAAACGCGTTCTTATGTTACTAGATGGTGGAGCTGATGTCTACCAGACAAATAGGTATGGTGTAAATCCTCTTATGGCAGCGAGCAATATTTGTGATGTTGAATGTTTGAAAGAAATTCTGATAGTAGGTTACGGAAGAACAATGGGCCAAAAATAAAGCATGGTTAGCAGAAGTTCAACAAAAGGTGATGAATCAACCATTATAGTTTGCACATGTAAAGAAGACACAGCTGCTTCTAGAGCCTCTGAAAATAGACTCACTAAAGATCGAAAACATTACAAAGTTGGTGCAATACCACCGACAAAAAAAGGAAAGGGTTCAGACATGAATAACCGAGAATCAGAAGAGAATGAAGATAAAGCAGATATCAACGTGATTGATCACCTGGAAGGTAGAAACGAACTTCATCGTTGCTTGAGATCAGATATTACCAGTGCTGATCGGGTTGTTTGTTTGAAATTACTCATGGATGCTGGAGCTGACCATATAGATAAAGGATTGGGCATTATTTGTTCACTGGAGTTAGCCATAACTTCATTAGCCAATACAGTAGCTTTAGTAGAGATCTTGCTAGTAGCTGGAGCAGAATGTAATGCATCTGAAGATTTTGTTGCCATAAAGGTCCGTGATATAGATTTAGTGAAGTTATTTTTGGAGATGGGAGCTAATGTTAATCAACGTGATGAAGATGGAGATACTGGCCTCATACATCTAATTGATGGTATATCAAGAGTGTTTTTAAGAAAGAAATACATAGATGAACGAACTAAACAATGCTTTAAATTGTTGATAGATGCCAAATCAGATATCAATGTCGCAAACTCTAACGGTCTTCAGCCCACCCATTTTGGTCGTTTCTCCTGCCGAATATCTTATTTCAGAAAACTGTGACTTGAACAAATTGTGTGTTGCCAACATCTGTTCTGTTTATTATTTTGGTGTTCGCGACTATTTTAAGGCCGATTATGTCTGTTTTTATACGGGCATTTGTCAGACACATAAATGTGAAGAACTACAAATTCCAAAGATAATGGAATCCACGATGGCTCGATGACTAAGACTAGCTCGAGTCCTGCGTTGGCGAACAACGTTAACCGGGCTTTCTCTTGTTGTTCGGATGGTACACAAATCCTCAGGTACCGTGTACACATTGGCGTGCACGTAAAAGTACCCTTTTCAGTTGGAATTAAGTATAAAAGATGGCAAAATTCCACTCACCTCACACGGTATGGCGTATATCCATCTTCATTAGCCGAGTCGGAGGAGATAAGTAGGACGTTAAACCCCATTTCAATTGAATATTGCAGAATTAACTGGACTGGCATGGTGTCCTGTTACAATTATATGGAATATTTCTTGGAACGTTTCGACAAGGGTTCTCTCGTCTCTATCAAGCTGAGAAATAGTGAAACTTTGATCATATTATTTGAAGACGTTTTCATCGTAAGGCTTTAAAGAAATACGAATATTTAGATCGTATTATTATACTACATGCATTTATGTTTGGTTCCACCAAATTAACCCTCATCTGTAATGCCCATCGTTTCGTCATCATTTATTTATGTTCCCCTGCAGCGTTATTGGGGTTTGCCATGTCGACATACACGTATCATGTCGCCGCCCTTGTTCGTCTGTATGGCCGTTTACATTTGTTTTTGAGCACAGTTTTTATCCGATTTTGACGAAACGCATATTGCATGTTTATATTCCAGATATCTGGGATTGGTTCGATTTTGACGTACACCGATTGTCTCTCTTGAAGTACGAAGAATTGCGATTTTACCTTTTGGACCGCAATTTTTATACGCCCTCACCTTCGCTCCAGATAATACTACAGCCGATAATAATAATTTTCATCAGGGTTTGGCGCTTGACTTTGACTTTCTGTTTTTTAATTCATAGACCCACAATCCGTTCGATCGACGGTGCACCGAGTTTGCTAGTTGGTTTGGCGGTCTGTAAATCTGATAGTTAGTTATTCTGATAGTTCCTTTGGACGACTATCCGATATTCAAAGGTTCAACTATTCCCGATGTTAGTACGTTATTCCGATGTTCTGTTAGATCCCTATTTTATGTATATTATGTAGTTACGGATGTAAATCTGACAGTCCGTTCGTCACGTTTACAACTGTTCGATATAAGTTCATAATCCGAACCCAATCACGACCCCAAACCCATTTTAAAAAAAACAAGCATTTTGTCAATGACTGGTTGCCTATTAAATACTAACGTGGCGATTGTCCATTCTTTGGCGACGTGTTCAATGATATCTGCGTTTTCCATAGTCTTCTTTGATTACGAACAGCTGATGGTTCTTTAAAGCTCCAATAACATTTTTTAAAGTTATATTTTTAAAATATGTATTAAAATAAGGCCCCAAAATAGATTGAACCTATTAACAGTCCTACCTTGTTAAAGAATAATCCTATTAATCCTATAATTCACTATTGCCAGTTGAGAAATTGGCAAAAATATCATTTTCAACTTCAATTTCAAACGTTTGAAGATGGCCGTCCATGGAGAGGAATGGGAAAACAAGGGAGGTAATTGAGTAACTATTTCCTCATCAATCTGTGTCAGCCTTTTAATGCCCAAAAAATTTTGCCTATGATCGTATAATAGTGAGTTGACAACCTTTTGAGCAAAATACATAGAAATAATTATGTTTTGACTTTCTTAGAAAATATGAAATTGGAACTTTAACGGGAACACCAATATCTACACGACTGGACCCCGGTTTTTCATGCCATCTGAAGTACTACGCACCCTTTCCCCCTTAGAACTACGGTGATATCTGTTTGACATTGCTGGTATAGCCGATTGGTTTATTACTAGCCGATGTTGCTAGTACAGGTCTCCTTGGTTTAATTACTAGCCGCCATTGCTAGTAAGACTTGTTGCTTTACTTACCAGCCGCTGTTGCTGGTAGGACTGGTTGGTTCACTTACTAGCCATATTGCTGGTAAGGCTGGTTGGTTCACTTACTAGCCGCTATTGTTGTTACTAGGACTAGTTGGTTCACTTACTAGCCGCCACTGCTAGTAGGGCTGGTTGGTACACTTACTAACCGTCATTCCTGGAATGGTTGGTTGGTTCGCTTACTAGTCATTACTGGTAGAAATGGTTGTTTCACTTACTATAGCGGCTACAGATTTCTGGAAAAGTTGCTACTTCTAATTGACCAAGTAAGCAGACATCTCCAACGTGGCCAAATAATTAAAAATAAAAGGGGTTGTCAATCAGGTCATAATTATGTTATATATTCCAGGTATAGATGTCACTATGGATGATACAAAATATATATTTGATGCTTTAAAATATGATGATGAAGCAATCCGGTTGGAAGCAGTGAAGACATGTATTAATGAGAATTCTGATTGGAAGATCAGCTATGACAGTAATGGCATTTCACCTCTCCTTTCAGCAGCAATGTCGGGGTTCCACGAATGTGTTTCTGTAATGATTGAGGCAGGGGCTGATGTTAATCATCGTGACTCTTCAGAGTTAACGGCCCTCTTGTGTTGCTTTGAGAACGAGAAAAACACAAATTCTGACAAAAGGTTAAAATGTGTTCGTCTGTTATTAGACGGTGGAGCTAATATCTACCAACCTGATAGTTTTGGTGTTAATCCTCTTATGGCCGCCTGTTATATTTGTGACCCTCTATGTTTAAAAGAAATTCTGAAAAGAGGTTATGGAAGAAAAGTGAATCAAAATATAACCGAAAACCCCAAATCTGAAGATGAAACTGCGTCTGGAGTTTTTGAAGATTTATCTAAAAGTGTCGAAGCCACTTTCGATTCGTATAAAAACGACGAAGATGGCCCCTCGTCTGAACTATCTGAGCAGCTCGATCGAACCGATATAAATATCTCTGATAACCTGGGGTGTCGAAACGCCCTTCACCATTGTCTGAACACAGATAATACCAGCACGGACCAAGACGCTTGCTTACAATTATTAATGGATGCGGGTGCTGATACCACAATTAAAGAAGGCCCCTATCGTCCACTGGAGTTAGCCATAACTTCCTTACCCAACAGCATTTCTCTTGTGAAAATCTTGCTAGCAGCTGGGGCGCCATTTGATGCACCTAAAGATTTTCGTGTTGCGTTAAAGGTCCTAAATGTAGAATTGGTGGAGCTATTTTTAGATATGGGAGTAGATGTAAACTACGGTGATGAAGATGGTTACACTGCTTTAATGCATTTAATAAATGATATACCACGAGATTTACAAAGGAATATAGACCGAGATGAACGAGCTAAAAAATGCTTGAAAATGTTGATAAGTGCCAGATCAGATATCAATCGCCCAAACACGAGAGGTCTTCAACCCATTGATTATGCTGTTGTGCGCTGGTCATTTTTAAAATTTCCCACAGAATATCTAATTTCCGAAAACTGTGACTTCAGCCAATTGTCATATGCACATGTGTCTAAAGTGTTTTACAGTGTGTTTGGTAGTTATTGTAAAGAAGAATATTTATTGGACATGATTAAGTTTTTGTATGATTGTGGTCTATCTTACTCATTGTGTCGGTCATTCTGTGCTGCATCATCAACTGTAATGGACGGTATTAATACGCTAACATGCAGTCCACGTCGTCTTGGTTCTCTCTCTGTTATTGTCATGAGACAACACCTAGGAGCGCATATAAAACCTAAATGTGAAGAACTAGAAATTCCTAATATAGTGAAGAATTTAATATTGCTTAAAAACGTTCTTTCTCCCGAATGCTTTTAATAAAATAGACATATCTAGCCTCGACTTGTTTCAGTTCATGTTTGGTTTTAGACCGGCACCCATGGTCGTATATTTACCTGACCAATATACTCTTGGCGGTATTTTTGGTTTGTTTTTGTTTTTTGTTGTTTTTTTTTGATGTCCATAGCAAATATATATCATAACAGACTGTCATGGCGTCGTTATACGTTGATTGTTCATATCAACCGCTGGTGACGGCATGACAGGTTGATATTTCATATCAGCCGCTAATTACGTCATCTCAGGTCGATATATTCGGCTCGTATCAACCGCTAATGACGTAGATTAAAAATTTTTATGGTACAGTTTGCAGCCATCGGGACTGAAATAGACGTACTTATCGGCATATTTAAATCGGTTATCCATACTCCTTTCAGAATTTTCTTTCCTTCCACATTTCGATAATTTCTTCACACACTCCAAGGGTTCCTTTGTGAAGTTTGGCTGTCCAGCCCCGTGGGTTTTCTCCGGGTACCCCGGTTTCCTCCCACTGCGAAAGACCCCTACGCGCAGGCGAATTTTTGAAATAATATTAAACCATACGTTATTCCGGAAATGACATAGTTTGTGTCGAGTGGGCGTTAAACCACATTTCTCTCTCTCTCGCGCGCGCGCTCTCCTTTGTAAGGTATTTTTGGGTACAGTCCACTTAAAACAGTCGGTCAAATGAATACCCCGAAAACCTTCAATCACGTTCACTGTCAGAATTATCGGAAAATATTGTCTTCTGATCCAAATTTTCTCCAGGCTTTGGATAAATCTTCATCATATTTGCATTTACACACCTATTCTAACGTCAATATGGTGACAAAAAAGGATTGATTATTCGTCCGACTTCGTAATATTGTCAATTTTGTTTTTGCTTTCAATTCATTTTTTTCCGGTGTGGTTTCCGCTTATCAGTGTTGCAGAACGAAGGGCCTGACAAGGAAAGCTATTCGAATGGGACGAAAAACCGAGGTCCAGTGTACACATTGGCGTGCACGTAAAAGATCGCTTGGTACTTGGAATTCGATATAAGAGTAGGCCGTAGCTCACTGTATAGCGTATGCCCGTCTTCTATTATCCTAGGTTAGGTGCAGAAGAGTGGGACGTTAAAACCCATTTCATTTCAACTCAATTTACTTGAAACAAAAACGAACGTGCACGTGATTACTTCGTTAATTTCCGCTATTTGACGGAAATTATAGAGCAATTACCCTATCAATGTTGCCTTTTAATAGAAGAGCCCATTAAATTTAAGGGTGAACGGCGTTTTATATGTCGGATATAAACCTATTCTCCCTCGGATTGATATGTTCTCAATCATATCAACCTGGTGTAGGTTAATATCGTATCCATAATGTTACACCACTACAAAGTAATTGGCATCTTTATAAATTTGGAGGTTTACAGGATAGCGGCTGTTCCTCAAATTTTCAACGCGTTTCTTTAACGTGCGTGCACGCCAACGGGTGGAGCTCGTTACTTGGGTTTTGCTCTCTTCAAAAGGTTCCACGCGCGGTTTTTTTTTTGTCACTACTGACAAGCCGAAACCAGGCTGCAAATCTTGGTCGGACCCGGGACTTCATAATAAGTGAGCGAATGTCAACGTAACTTCAGCTATGTAGGGCTCGATAGGAACTGTCAGGAGACAGGAGATGTCCGCTCAAAGATAGTTCCTAAAGGAACTATAGCGACGTAATCAATGCAGTACGTGTAATGGTATGACTCTCGTGGCGACTTCCTGTCGACACCGCAACACTTTCTCTACATAATATGTCACCATATCTATCGGCCCTATCGCCTTACTTTACATTTAATAATAATTAATTGCAGAGTTATATCCCCTAACTTAGTATCTATCGGCCCAATCGCCTAACCTTGCATTTGGCCACAGATCACTAATTATTTCCCCATTGACATCATTGTTATTTCTCGTCTCTAAGACCGGTTGTAACTTTTCCCCAAATATTCGTTGGATAAAACGCTTTCTGCCACAGATGGAGCAACATATGGCAAACTCTTGCCCAAAAGCATGTATGAGGTTCTTCATGAAAAACTTGAGATAGACAAGCTGGAAGTAGAGACAGCTAACCTCACAACTCTTGGATCCTTCCGCCTCAAAATCATGAATATTCACCGAAACTTGGCAGAAAATATATTTTCAAACCCTTTTCTTCGATTCTACACCAAAAACTCAACAAAAATCGCCATGCAAAAGGGGGAAAAGGGAAAGGGAGAGAAAGACTAAAAATAACTCTCGCCCTTGTTTCGTGGCAATCTGTTTCACAGAGAATTACTTACGAATTATCTATGTAATGGATGACTGTCCAAAACACGTGCGTTGACTGCACGCCTCGTAGTCATTGGCTCAACGGCTCGTGCAATGTTTACTTAACACCTAACTGCTTCTGGCAAAATGATGCATTTTACTCATTTCAATACCCATTTACACTAAATAGGAAATATTTTTTAACTACAAATACTTCAAACGTCTTTATTTATTTTTCTTTTACCTCAAAAAAAGTGTTTGAGAATTTAATTTGTCGGAATAAAAAAGTTAATATGCCGTACTCATTAAGCCTCGTCGATGTCATGCTTATCAGTGATTGTAGCGGCCAAGCGAATATTCACTGCGGGATCAGTTTGGTTTCGTGGGTGACGGCCCATGAATATTTGGTGATCTGTGTCCATTTAATAATAATTAATTGCAGAGTTATATCCCCTAACTTAGTAACTAATATTATTATAGCGGTTACAATTATCGATACGATTAAAATTCCAGGGGCTTAATCCACGCTAATTTGATTATTTAACATTTAATTAAGAAAACAAAATATCATCACAAGATAATTACCTGTGTTGGTTTCTATCGGATACAAAACGGGAACATTCGTAAGATTTCGTTGAACATATAAATGACCGTAGACTTGTTTATATTAACATAGGTCAATACAATTTCTGTTCATCATATCTTTACTGATCGGAATTCACATATTTCCCAAATGATAAGCCATTATAAGCAAAATGGTCGTGATGGATGATTTAGGCCTTGCGTTCATTTCACACGGAAAGGCATACATCTGTAAATTTTATGCTGGTCGCGTTGATATATTTCGGAAATTTAGTAAACGAGAAACGGGATTTCATGTCCACTTAACACAAGCTAGGTTATTGCGAGACTGGATGGCTGGATGACCGAATGGTTAGGGTAGAAATTGGGATTGACATCGGTGTTTCCCATAGTCTTCTTTGAGAACGAACGGCCGGTTTTTCTTTACCGAGAACACCAATGTCTACACGACCGGGCCCCATCTGAAGTACCATTCACAATTTCCTTGGTAGAACTTAGAAGATATATTAACTATACCGCGGTGTGTGTTTATCATTGCTGGTATGGCTCGTTGCTTCAATTACTAGCAGCTAAATTATAGTAAGACTGGTAAGTTAACTTAACGTCGGCTATCACTAGGAATGGTTGCATCACATACTGGGGCATTGTTGGAATGGCAGGTTGGTTCACTTACTAGCCGCCACTGTTGATAGGGTTTCACTTACCAGCCGTCATTGCTGTTAGAATTTTTTTTTTTTTCATTTACTACCTGCTATAAACTTCTGGAAAAAGTTGAAACACCTAATTAACCAAGTAAGTAGACATCTCAACGTGGTCAAATAATGAAAAATGAGAAGAGTTATCAATTAAGTCATAATTATGTTATATATTTCAAGTACAGACGTCAATATGGATGATACGAAAGGTATATTTGATGCCTTAAGGTGTGATGATGAAGCAATCAGGTTGGAAGCAGCGAAGAAATGTATTAATGAGAATTCTGATTGGAAGAACAGTTATGATTGTGATGGGTTTTCACCACTCATGTTAGCAGCAATGTCGGGATTCCACGAATGTGTTTCTGTAATGATAGAAGCCGGGGCTGATGTTGATGATTGTGACTCGACAGAAGATACGGCTCTTATGTACTGTTTTCGAGACGACAAGATCATTAACCCTGACAACAGGTTAAAATGTGTTCGTCTATTATTAGATGCTGGAGCTGACATCTACCTAGCTGATCGGTTTGGTATTAATCCTCTTATGGCCGCATGCTATATTTGTGACCCTGAATGTTTAAAAGAAATTCTGAAAAGAGTTTATGGAAGAAAAATGAATCAAAATATAACCGAAAACCACAAAAATACAGCTTGTGGTGAAAGGGTTGAAGCGACTAAGGATACTCGCAGAAATCCTTCATTTTCGTCTGTTAGTTCAGACCAGGAATCTGAAGTTTCTGAGGGGATCGATCGAACCGACATAAATCTCTTCGATGACCTGGATGTCCGAAACGCCCTTCACTATTGTCTGAACTCAGATAACACAAGTACTGACCAAGATGCTTGTTTACAATTATTAATGGATGCCGGGGCGGATCCCAAGATTAAAGAAGGCTCCCATAGTCCACTGGAGTTAGCCATAACTTCCTTACCCAACAGCATTTCTCTTGTGAAAATCTTGTTATCTGCTGGAGCACCATTTGATGCACCTAAAGATTTTCGTGTTGCGTTAAAGGTCCTAAATGTAGAATTGGTGGAGCTATTTTTAGAAATGGGAGTAGATGTAAACTACGGTGATGAAGATGGTTACACTGCTTTAATGCATTTAATAAATGATATACCACGAGATTTACATAGGAATATAGACCGAGATGAACGAGCTAAAAAATGCTTGACAATGTTGATAAGTGCCAGATCAGATATCAATCGCCCAAACAAGAGAGGTCTTCAACCCGTCCATTATGCTGTTGTGCGCTGGTCATTTTTAAAATTTCGCAGAATATCTTATTTCCGAAAACTGTGACTTCAGCCAGTTGTCATATGCACATGTGTCTAAAGTGTTTTACAGTGTGTTTGATAGTTATTGTAAAGAAGAATATGCACATGTGTCTAAAGTGTTTTACAGTGTGTTTGATAGTTATTGTAAAGAAGAATATTTATTGGACATGATTAAGTTTTTGTATGATTGTGGTCTATCTTACTCATTGTGTCGGTCATTCTGTGCTGCATCATCAACTGTAATGGACTGTGTTGATAGGCTAACAGATAGTCCACGTCGTCTTGTTTCTCTCTGTGTGATTGTCATGAGACAACACATAGGAGCGCATATAAAAGCTAAATGTGAAGAGCTAGAAATTCCTAATATAGTGAAGAATTTAATATTGCTTAAAGACATTCTTTCTCCCGAATGCTTTTAATAAAATAGACATATCTAGACTCGACTTGTTTCATTCCATGTTTGGTTTTATTCCGGCACCCATGGTCGCATATTTACCTGACCAATAACGTTACACCACTACAAAGTAATTGGGATCTTTTTAAACTTGGATGTTTTTCCAGGTTAGCTACTGTTGCTCAAATTTTCAGTGCGTTTCGACTTCCTAATGCCAACGTAGCTCCTTTCGATTGGTAAGACGGTGGTCGGAATGTGGTTTTCCTTTGGTGATATATATGGTGATATAAGGGGAGGTGAAAATTGAAAGAGCCGATGACAAATCAGAAGTAAAATTTGAAAGAATCTATAGAATAGGTAGAAAAAAGAGCTCACAATCACGACCAAGACCACTGTTAGTAATGTTCACAAGCCTTGGTGTCAGAGATGAAATACTCACTAAAGCTAAAAAGGAGCTCATAGACTGTAATATATCTGTGTCTGAGGACTTTTCCGAAAAAGTGAGAACAATTCGAAAAGCATTAATACCTTTCTTAGTTCATGCTAAAACAAAGGAGAACAAGAAGGCACGCCTGAGCTACGATAAACTGATAATCAATAGCGAACCATTCACCATTGACCTGGAAACTAATACACTGATATCACTCAAAGGTTCAAGATAGCAACAAATATTACTAAAGAAACCAAATACACCAACATATCCAAACTGCGGTGATTTGAAATTAGAGATTATATTCTGGAACTGTCGTAGTTTCCTAAGGCATATCGATAATAAGGAAGTTATTAATCTTATATCCTCATCTGGGATCATTGGAATAAGTGAATCTTGGATTTATGACACCTGTTGTTTAGATCTTGAGAATGTTGTGGACTCTCATATATTTTACCAATGTTGTCGTGAGAAAGGAAAACATGGAGGAATATTGGTGTTTGTGGCCAGATGTCTTGCCACAGGTATACGACGAATATTCATTGACGCTGATGACATGGTTGTCTTATTTCTCGACAAAAACTTCTTCAACCTGGATAGTGACGTCGTCCTTATATGTGTGTATATATCCCCTGAGAACTCAGCATATTATAATGGGCGCGAACAGGATACAATGAGTGTGTTACAGGATGTACTTATCGAAATTCGTACTGAATATGGATTTGTAGATATTATATTAGCCGGTGATTTCAACAGTAGGACGGGCGATCTAGAAGATTATGTGGAGAATGATAGTTTACGTTATATTCAAGATATCGAAATATACGAACCAGATATTTTCAACATTCGAAGACACAATCTTGATAAAGAGATAAATAATTATGGACGTCAATTGATAGATCTATTGAAGACGTATGGAATCCATCTATTAAATGGCAGGTTCCCTGGGGATAGAGAAGGGAATTATACGTGTTTCGCAAATAGAGGTAAGAGTGCTGTGGACTACATTGCCATATCCACACCTTTATTCCAATATATTGCAGATTTCTCAGTTCTCAATTTTGATGAGTCTGATCACTTTCCTATCAAATGTATAATTAACCTACAGACATCGAACAAGGCTCAAAATACAGAATGTGATATAGACAATTACACATGTTTACAATATCGCAAAATAAATTGGAATAAAATCAACCATGATAGATATATAGACCTGATCAAGGATGATTATTCAACTGAACAGTTTACGAAAATATACAGTGACGCGTCTTTAAGTGTAGACTCAGTTGTACAGATTCTCAGCGATATTATTTACAGGGCGACAGAGACACATATGCCTAAAAAGAGAACTGTCAGAAATCAACAATCGGAACAACCCGCATGGTTTGATCAGGAATGTGAAAAGCTGAAACAAAATAAATATGATTCACTAAATATCTTTCGAAGAACTAATCAAAAATCTGATCTAGAGGTATATTTTGGATTGCGTGCGAAATTTAAAAGTGTATGCCATAACAAAAAACAATTACACGCCCTTCAATTGCAAAATTCGATCGCATCGAGTATTGGAGACCCATGCAGGTTTTGGCGAAATATTAAATGCGTTGTTAATCTACATCCAAATCCCCCTCATATTAAAGCAGACCACTGGTTAGAACATTTTAGGAACCTTTTCCATTGCGACTCTGATCCCGAAAATCAAGACATTTTAAAAGTAGTCTCAACCCATGATGTGAAATGTGAGGACTGTGACTCATCTATGCCTGAAGAACTTAACATCCCAATAAGTGACAGTGAAATAAATGTTTGTCTCTCAGATATGAAAAGCGGAAAATCGTCTGGCATTGATGGAATATGCATCGAATTGATCAAAGAAGCACGAATAACACTTGTCCCAATCCTAAATGTAATCTTTAATAAAATTTTCGATCTGGGAACATTTCCAGCAGTTGGTGTGATGACCTCAGTAAGATTTCAGAAAACCAGGCGGGTTTCAGAAAAAGATACAGAACCATTGACCACATATTTAGTCTACAGGGACTTGTGAGCAAGTACTTGTCCAAAAAAGGCGGCCGCTTGTATTGCCTATTCATTGACTTCCGTTGCGCATTTGATTGTGTCAGACACGAATATCTGTGATCTTGTCTAATAAACTGTGGTATCCATGGTAAATTTCTGAATATATTAAGGAATATATACCATAACTGCAAATCGTGTATAAAAACGGAACATGGTGTAACTGAAACCTTTCCGTGCTGCATAGGTACTCGAAAAGGGTGTATTTTAAGCCCTGTAATGTTCTCACTTTTCATAGACCAATTCGTATCCGAATTAGAAAACCTAGGTTGCCAGGGTGTGTTTGTCTCTGAAAACTATGACAACGTTTTCTCACTATTGTTTGCAGACGATATAAGTAACATTGCTGATACAGCAGGTAATCTTCAGAAACAATTAAATAGTGTAGAACTATTTTGTAGTAAATTTGGCATGTCTGTTAATAAAAGTAAAACAAAGGTAATGGTTTTCAGAAACGGGGGTCCGCTAAGAAGATATGAAAAGTGGTCGTTTTTGGGAGATCCTATGGAATGTGTCAATAATTACAAATACCTGGGTTTGGTGTTTACACCCAAGTTAATCTGGACCAAAGCACTAGATACACTTAAATCCCAAACAAACAAAGCGCTTTCTATAGTCAAATGTCTGAGCAGGAAAATACATGGTATCCCGATCAATATAGCATTAGAAATATTTGATAAAATGATATCACCAATCTTGACTTATGGGTCTGAAATCTGGGGCCACAGTTATCAACATAACATAGAGAATGTTCAAATAAATTACTTAAAATATATTCTAAAATTGCCAAAGTATGCATGCAATGCAGCGGTCCTTGGGGAAAGTGGGCGAAAACCACTATTCTGTACTTATAGTATTAAATGTATTAAATATTGGGTTTGTCTACTAGAAATGAATGAGTGTAGATTACCAAAACATGTTTATGTACGGAAGCCCATAAGGGTCAATCAAATGAAAAAAAAAATTCTGAATATCTTGTAATTACAAGATAGCCTATCTTGTTATTACAAGATAGCTATCTTGTTATTACAAGATAGCCTAAGATAACCTATCTTGTAATTACAAGATAGACTATCTTGTTATTACAAGATAGCTATCTTGTAATTACAAGATACCGACATGCCAATTTAAAGGTCACCATACACCGATTTCATGCTCCCATAAATACCATTGACTTCATACACCCAGCAACTACATATTCATATCATGACTCATCAATTTTAATGCGCTCTTTGAAGCCACAGAACGCTATTTCTATTTTTCGGAAAACTTCTTTAAATTTTGATTTTTGGAAAGTAAGTAAGGAAAAGGATATTCTGGAAAACGGACCCTCCGTCAATGAAATGAGCTGACTGACATAGCGTCTAAAAGCAGGTTATCTATAGCTTGCGGTATCTCCTGATGAATACAATGTTTTGAGAGGGATTTGAAGCAACCGTTTGATAGATTAATCAGTTTGAATATATTTTTAGCCCAAATATATCATCAAATCACACAGTTTGTACGCGGGGAAGGTATCTTTAAGGAGAACATGAAATCAATGTATCATAAATGATATTAATGAGGGAATGAAGTTAATGAGAGTATGGATAGTATTTAATGAGGGCACAACCTGGTGATGCCGATCCCGTGACATACAAAAGGGGGATTCGAAACCACGTCAGTTGACTCACTGACAGGCTTTTGAGATAAAGCACGCACGTGCTAACAAATCGACCTGCCAACCCTCCAGCTCAACGAAGTATTATTGTATGTCACGGGATCGCATCATCAGGTTGTCAGTCCTCCGGTTTCCTTCAACTGCTAAACAGAGAGGGGGATGTGGTTTAACGTCCACTCGACACAAACTAGGTCATTTCGGGACTAACATACGGTTTAATTTTATTTCAATAATGCACTTGCGCGTAGGGGTCTTTAGCAGTGGGAGGAAAGAGGAGAACCCGGAGAAAACCTACGATGTTGGATAGGCGAACCTACTCCTTGTCACGTACAACGGGGGATTCGAAACCACGCCAGTTGACTCAATGACAGGCTTTATAATACAGCGCGCACGTGCTAACCATTCGTCATCCAACCCCCACCCCACTACTAAAGACCTCTACGCGCAAACGAATTATTGAAATTAAATTAAACCAAATGTTAGTCCCGAAATGACCTAGTTTGTGTCGAGTAGACGTTAAACCCCTATTCCCCCTCTCCCTCCCCCTCTCTCTCTCTCTCTCCCACACACTCACTTCTTTGGCCTATAACTATCCGATAAATCAGTGTGGGACGACCTTGAAATAAATTAGGTTTTTTTTTCATCTGATTGACCCTAACGGGCTTCTCCGTATCTTGTAATACAAAAAAACTAATTTGGCTATCTTGTAATTACAAGATAGGCTATCTTGTAATTACAAGATAGGCTATCTTGTAACTACAAGATAGCTATCTTGTAATTACAAGATAGTCAGAATATTTTTTTTTCTCATTTGAGTGACCCTTATGGGCTTTGGCTATCTTGTAATTACAAGATAGCTATCTTGTAATTACAAGATAGGCTATCTTGTAACTACAAGATAGCTATCTTGTAATTACAAGATAGTCAGAATATTTTTTTTTCATTTGATTGACCCTTATGGGCTTCCGTATTTATGTAATGTTGCATCGGCTAGATGAAAGTGGAAGATGTAATTGGGCTACACATGTTAAGAATCTTTTATTTCGATACGGCTTTGGGTATGTCTGGATAAGTAAATCTATTGGTAACAAAGAACATTTTATTAGTCTCTTTAAACAGAGAATAGGTGACTGTTGTACCCAAGAATGGCGTATTAATGTACAAAATAACTCTTTACTTGATAACTATTATGTATATAAGACAATTCTAGAAGTAGAAAGGTATCTACACAACTATGACAAATTTAGCCACGCCTTATGCAAATTTAGATGCTCAGCACACGATCTCCTGTATATTAGAGGCAAGTGGATAGGCCTGTCTGAGAAAGATAGGATATGTAAATCATGTGACATGAACCAAATTGAAAATGAATCCCATTTTATGTTCATCTGTCCCCTATACAGTAACCTTAGATCTACTTTTATCAACAAACATCTAAAAGCATCTTCACAACAAAACCTTGAGATTCTCATGTCAACTAAATCCATGACAGTTTTGAGAGATGTTGCGAAGTTTATTTATTTTGCCTTTAGAAAGAAAAGGGCCATCCAATGCAGTCACATTATCCCTGTATAGCAGATACTCTAAATCCTTAATAAGCAAAAATACGTATTATATTGCACGTTTCTATTTCTATTTTCACTTGACCTTGATGAATTGATTAGATTTTATATTATTAAGATCTTTATTAGTTGTTAAGATAATCCCAGTATAGTAAGTAATTACATGTATATCAAAGTTATGACAATTGTGCACATTGTATGTATGTTCTTTGGGTCTCTGACCTTGAAAATGAAAATAAATAAACTTATATATTATTATTTCATTTTTTTGTGATGATTTATCTGTTTGTATGTTCTTTTATCCTATCTTTTCGAAATATATTATCTATTTTAAATGCATTTGTTTTGGCAGAGAAAGTTCACACAGCACCATCGGGGGAGCATACTTTAAAAATGTGGACCCTTTAATTGTAAATATTTGAACATAATTTTAAATTTTTAAGTTTAAAGTAACTATGATATCATTTTTTGGAAAATATTAAAAGCCCATCGGCTTAATCCACGATAATTTAACATTTTTATACTCCCAGTTTGATAGGGATTATTATACCGCTCAAATCACATTCAGTGCCTTACGTACTCCCCCCCCCCCCCCCAATAATAAGCCATTATAAACGAAATGGTCATGGTGGATGATTTAGGTCCCTGTGTTCATTTCCTACGGAAAGGTTTGCACTTGTAAATTTCATACTGTTCGCGTTAAAATATTTCGGAAATTAAGAATAATGTCTGCCTTAGAGTCAACTGGGGTGGTTTCGATTCTGCGGTTGTACGTGACAAGGAGTAGGATCGCCTGTCAAACCACAGGGGTTTTCTCCAAGTCCGCCGGTTTCCTCCCATTGCTAAAGACTCCTACGCGCAAACGAATTATTGAAATAAAATTGAACCATATGTTAGTCCCGAAATGTAAAGTAAAGTGGGTGTTAAAAACCCCTTTTTGGGACTAACACATGGTTCTATTATGAAAGTAATTATTTGTGTTGGATTGGTCACAAATACTGAATACACGCATAGGCCTACATATTCTTTTTACGCAAACAATTGTTTGTGTGGATATTTTTTGAATCTAGTTAGGAAAGAAATCCTATTCATTTATGATGAATCAAGTTATTAAACAATTAAGCGAATATGAACACATCTGTGAGATATGGGCGTATTGAAAGGGGTAATGAATGAAACATAATACAATAAAAATCACTATCGTAAAAGATTTAGCACCAAGTTAACATTATAAAGCAATTTATGTGATGTTATCGTAATTCTTTGATAAATTATGAACTAACTGTAATTGTGTAATTTCCTGACCCTTCTGACCCCACGACCTTGACATTTAAACACGGCGTTGTATACCGCGTTTGACATTTAATAATGTGTTTTTACAAATAAGGTAAGTGAATTATAGTTTGATACTTCGTTCCAATCTGTTATGTGTTATCTGGCATCTTCTTTTCGTGATTCGGTACAATTGTCCAGTTCTAATTATATGAAAATGCGACTAGCTGATGATGATGATGATAATGCTTTTAATATTCGTTTATCGTTATGACTAGGTCACAGATTGCTTTAGCTTCCACTTTCCATTCATAGTGTCACTTCCCGTAGTCATAAAAACATGGTAGCAGTGTGACGAATGGGGACGATTCTATCAATAACCTTTTTTTTATAAACCTCTTATTGTTCTTTTTGTGTAAAGATACGATGTGGCCATATTACTTATTTATCATTTAGACTCGAATATCAAGACACTAAGATGGAGCGTTATACCATAGATCGTATTTTCTATGGTTATAGATACTAACGGTCCTCGCCTACACTCCAAATAACAATACTACCAATAATTATAATTTTCGATGGTGTTAAGGGGGGCTAAAGATGACCTCACACCAAATTCCAACCGAATCGATTATTAATTTCTTATTATACCGACATTTTAGTTTATAATAAGAGCTACGATTTCCAAATCTCGCCATGTTGCGTGTTATCTATTTGGACTCGAATATCAAGACACTGAGACAGATTCCAACACATTATAGTAATATTAAATTTCGCCGGAGTCGGTGCATTAGTCTGCCCGCCCGTTATTCCAATTATGGGCCGAGGGGAGGGTTGCGGCGTTCTATAATATTGCACAAGGAACAAGGTCCCGTCCGGGTCCCCAAAAAACAATATTTATGTGTGTGTATATGGGGGAGGGGGGATTATTACAAATAAGTTTCGGATACGGCGAGAAATGGTTCCCTTTGGCGAAAAATAAAGAATCACGGTGAAATATAGAATTCTAAAATAGCCTTAGATAGAAATGGAATGAAATGGAGTTTAACGCCCTACTCTTCTGCTATGCTGGGCTAATGAAGACGGGCATATGCCATACAGTGTGCTATGAAGAGAATTTTGCCCGGTCAGCGGCGTCACGACCTACTCTTATATCGAATTCCAACTGCCAAGTGATCTTTTACGTGCACATCAATATTTACATGGAAAATCAGTTTTGTACCATCCGAACGACTAGACAGCTCGAGCTGTCTTTATCAGGCCCTCTGTCTTGCATCACTGACAAGTGGAAACCACTCCGAAAAATTTAGATGAACTTTCTCGTGCCAATGCATCATGGATCGAACACCCGACTTCCAGGCTAGCGAGGAAGCGTCTTACCCGCTTAGCCACCGTGATCCTCGCCTTAGGTTAGAGGTGAGCAACATCGATATTTACATATTGCTGCTATAAGGACGCAGTGGACAAGCGTCCGATCAGATAAATGAAATGAAATGGGGTTTAACATCCTATTGATCTGCTCCGAACTGGGTTAATGAAGAAGGGCATGTGCCATATAGTGTGCATACTCATATATCAAGGGATCTTTAACGTGTACGCCCATCCGAAGGACTGGGCAGCTGTCCTTGTCAGCTCCCCGCCCTGCATCACTGACAAGGAAAATCTGGATGAACTTTCTCGGCAAATGCTGGGATTGAACATCCGAGCTCCAGGCTAACGAGTCAGCGTCTTACTCACTTAGCCACCGTGCCCCCCCCCCCCCTCCACGAATAAGCGCCAATTCCTCTTCAATACTACCGACAAATGTCTTTCAATTGTTATTATATAGCCATACCCGGTGGGCCGGTGTGTCTTTTCACCACCGATAGTTTTTTCCTTCGATGTACCCTACGTTAGATAGAAGGCTGGGCGGCCTGGAAATATGACACCCTATGAATCTAGGTAAATGATAAACTGTAAAGACCAAGACCGATGTTGAGGGAGGCCGCATGTCAGTCAATTTGATTGACAGTTTGGTAAACGGCCTTGATGTGATGTTTAGTTGAGGTTAAAATGAGGGTTTGGATCTTCCGGCAGCCGTTTCTTGTGCTTATATTTTGTATAAATTTTCGAAATTAATTTCCATACTTTAATGTAAATAAAAATTATTAATATTATCTTATATCTAGTAGGAAAACTCATCGCCCTATAATCAAAAAATATCTAAACAGACTCTATGTATAGTATAGTAGTTGCAAAAATGAGATGTTGGATCTCTCTCTCTCTCTCTCTCTCTCTGTCACATAGAAATATAGCACCCAATCGGCTTCGCTATGTCTTTTTCTTGTATTTGAATGATGTTAAAGTATTTCTTTGAATTATTGTTCATGGAAAAATAATATTTGGGTCATTTTATTATTTAAATTTTATTATATATCTCACACTAGAGTCAATCTACTATATAAATGAATTATAGTATCTTATATATCACACATATCGCACTATACCACATGAAGTATACAACCGGCTTCACTTAGCAGTCAGTATACTTTGAACCAAATCGGTGGGATTTTTCCTTTTATTTTCAAATATTTTAAAGTATTTGTATGAATTAACTTATATCAAAAGATAATATTTCAGTGAATGCATTTTAGAAATTTAGGATAATATCTTATATATCACACACATCGCACCATACCACATGAAGTATACAATCGGCTTCGCTCAGCAGTCAATATACTTTGAACACAATCAGCGTCGCTTAACAGTGGCACGTTTTCTTCTATTTTGAAATATTTTAAAGTATTTCTATGAATTAATTTACATAGCAAAATAATATTTGAGTTAATCTATTATATAATTGAATTATAGTGTCTTATATATCACAGACATCGCACTATACCCCATGAAGTATACAGTCGGCCTCGCTTAGCAGTCATTATACTTTCAACTCAATCAGCAGATCGGCGTCGCTCAACAGTGGGATTTGTTCTTCTATTTTGAGAGATTGTAAAATATTTCTATGAATAAATTTACATCGCAAAATAATATTTGAGTGAATGTATTATATGAATGAGAGTATCTTATATACCACAGACATGGCACTATACCTCATGCAGTGTACAATCGGCCTCGATTAGCAGTCATTATACTTGAAACCCAATAGGCCTCGCTTAGCAGTGGGACGTTTTCTTAATATTGAACCAATCACGTGAGTTTTGTCCAGGTTCTACGGTTTCCTACCCCTGCTAAAGACCCCTACGAGCATGAAAATTATTGAAATAAAATTTAATACCCTATATTAGTCCCGAAATGACCTAGTTTGTGTCGAGTGGGCGTTAAATCCCCCCTCCCTCTCTCTCTCTCTCTATCTCTGTCTCTCTCTCTTTCGAAAATTTACATCGAAAAATAATATTTGAGTGAATGTATTATACAAATGAAGATAGCATCTTATATATCACATACATCGTACTAGGCCTATACCCCATGAAGTATACAATCAGCTTCGCTTAGCAGTCAATATACTTTGAACCCAATCGACTTGACTTAGCAGTGGGATTTTTTATGCTATTTTGAAAGATGTTAAAGTATTTCTATGAATTAATTTACTTTGAAAAATAATATTTGAGTGAATGCATTATATAAATGACAGTATCTTATATATCACCTAGACCGCGCTATATCACCCGAAGTATAAAATAGGCCTCACTTAGCAGTCAATATACTTTAAACCCCATCGGCGTCGCTTTGCAGTGGGACTTTTTCGTCTATTTTGAAAGATTTTAAAGTATTTGAATGAATAGATTTACACCAAAAAATAATATTTGGGTGAATGTATTATATAAATGAAGATAGCATCTTATATATCACAGACATCGCACTAGGCCTACACCACATGAAGTATACAATAGGCCTCACTTAGCAGTAAATATACTTTGAACCCAATATTAGCAGTGGGATTTTTTCTTCTATTTTGAAAGATATTAAAGTACTTCTATGAATTAATTTACATTGAAAAATAATATTTGAGTGAATGTTTTATATAAATGAAGAACAAACAGTATCTTATATATATCACAGCGACCACACTATACCACATGAATTATAAAATCGGCCTCCCTTAGCAGTCAATATACTTTAAACCCAATCGGCTTCGCTTAGCGGTGGGATTTCTTTCTTCTATTTTGAAAGTATTTCTATGAATTGATTTACACCCCAAAAATAATATTTGAGTGAATGTATTATATACATTAAGGATAGTATCTTATATATCTGGAACATCGCACTATACCACATGAAGCATACAATCGGTTTCAGTTAGCAGTCAGTATACTTTGAAGCAGATCGGCGTCGCTTAGCAGTGGGATTTTTTCTTTTATTTTGAAAGATTTTAAAGTATTTCTATGAATAAATTTACACCAAAAAATAATATTTCAGTGAATGTATTATATAAATGAATGATAGTATCTTATATATCACAGACATCGCACTATACCCCATGAAGTATCCAGTCGGCCTCTCTTAGCAGTCATTATACTTTGAACTCAATCGGCTTCGGTTAGCAGTCAGTATACTTTGAAGCAGATCGGCGTTGCTCAGCAGTGGAATTTTTTATTCTATATTGAAAGATTGTAAAGTATTTCTATGAATAAATTTACACCGAAAAATTATATTTGAGTGAATGTATTATATAAATGAATGAGAGTATCTTATATAACAGACATGGCACTATACCCCATGCAGTGTACAATCGGCCTCGCTTAGCAGTAATTATACTTTGAACCCAATAGGTCTCGCTTAGCAGTGGGACGTTTTGTTAATATTGAACCAACCACGTGAGTTTTCTTCGGGTTCTCCGGTCCCCCCACCCTGCTAAAGACCACTACGCGCATGAAAATTATTGAAATAAAATTAAAACCATACGTTAGGCCCGGCGTCGCTCAGCAGTGGGATTTTTTATTCTATTTTGAAAGATTGTAAAGTATTTCTATGAATATATTTACATCGAAAAATAATATTCGAGTGAATGTATTATATAAATGATTGAGAGTATCTTATATATCACAGACATGGCACTATACCCCATGCAGTGTACATTCGGCCTCGCTTAGCAGTCATTATACTTGGAACCAAATAGGCCTCGCTTAGCAGTGGGACGTCTTAATATTGACCCGACCACGTGAGTTTTGTCCAGGTTCTACGGTTTCCTACCCCTGCTAAAGACCCCTATGAGCATGAAAATTATTGAAATAAAATTAAAACTATATGTTAGTCCCGAAATGATCTAGTTTGTGTCGAGTGGGCATTAAATCCCCCCTTCCTCTCTCTCTCTCTCTTTCTCTCTCTTTCGAAAATTTACATCGAAAACTAATATTTGAGTGAATGTATTATATAAATGAAGATATCATCTTATATATCACAGACATCGCACTAGGACATGAAGTATACAATCGGCTTCGCCTAGCAGTCAATATACTTGGAATCCAACCGGCTTCGCTTAGCAGTGGGATTTTTTCTTCTATTTTGAAATATCTTAAAGTATTTCTATGAATTAATTTTCATTGAAAAATAATATTTGAGTGAATGTATTATATAAGGAAGAACAGTATCTTATATATCACAGAGATCGCGCTATATCACACGAAGTATAAAATAGGCCTCCCTTAGCAGTCAATATACTTAAAACACAATAGGCGTCGCTTAGCAGTGGGACTTTTTCGTCTATTTTGAGAGATTTTAAAAGTATTTCAATGAATTAATTTACACCCAAAAATAATATTTGAGTGAATGTATTATATACATTAAGGATAGTATCTTATATATCTCGAACATCGCACTATACCACATGAAGCATACAATCGGCTTCGGTTAGCAGTCAGTATACTTTGAAGCAGATCGGCGTCGCTTAGCAGTGGGGTTTTTTCTTCTATTTTGAAAGATTTTAAATAATTTACACCAAAAAATAATATTTGAGTGAATGTATTATATAAATGAATGATAGTATCTTATATCTCACAGACATACAGTCGGCCTAGCTTAGCAGTCATTATACTTTGAACTCAATCGGCATAGCTCAGCAGTCAGTATACTTTGAAGCAGATCGGCGTAGCTTAGCAGTGGGACTTTTTCTTCTATTTTGAAAGATTGTAAAGTATTTCTATGAATAAATTTACATCGAAAAATAATATTTGAGTGAATGTATTATATAAATGAATGGGAGTGTCTTATATATCACAGACATGGCACTATAATCCATGCAGTGTACAATCGGCCTCGCTTAGCAGTGGGACTTTTTCTTAATTATGAAATATTATAAAGTATTTCTATGAAATAATTTTCATAGAAATATAATATTTTGTAAATTAAATGATATTTCAGTAAGTGATTGACATATTATTAGAATATTATATTCCAGAAATAGGGAAATTCATCGACCAATTAAAACTCCGAGTACACAGTAGTCTCGACCCCCCCCCCCCCCCCAGTCTTCAACGTAGAATATTTGTCTTGACGATAGAGACTAATTACATAGTAGAGCAGGTCAGGGAGAGTACATTTTGTCGTTATTGAATTTTCGTACCGCTAGTACCTCCCGTGGTCGTAGAGATTTGAAATTGTTAGGAAGTGTTACGAGCGACTATTGATAATCACACACTCGGACCATGAAAACCACTAGGTATGCGTAAGTGTAGCATCACTTGAGATTTATTCTATTATTAACAATAAATAGTCCTTTATAAACTCCACCTTCAAATAAAATGGGAGGGACTCGAACAAGAAAGAGGCGGGGCTTACATATGCCTCGTTCAGCAAAATCTATAAAATCGGCCTCGCAAGGAATGATTTAACGCTTACCATGAATCTATCTGTCCGTTATTCCGACCACCACATAACTTAATACGACAGTCCGTTATTTCGGTCTACCAAACTAAAGATAATTTATTTGACCAATTGGCTTTGTCTATTCTGCGATTCCATTTGTTGCTCGTCACTATTTTTAAATCATGCATTTGTTTCTCGATTTGATATTAACTGTTTGATTCTTTAATGCGTCCTTTGCTAACGGTCCGTTAAATTTCTGTTGCTTGAAAGCCAATTTCATTATCCGTTAAAGTTAACGGGGCTTCCAGCAACAACCTCTCTCTCCGTTAAAGTTAACGACCCGTTTACTCTATGTTAACGGATCGTTAAAAGTTAACAGAGCTTTGAGCAACCGGCCCCAGATCGTGATGTTCTGTTATTATCCGCATACACACGGTACAATTCTATAGAATACATTACTGTTTACCGCTATTGATGAAATAGCTAGCTGGTTGTTTCCGTTACTAGCCGCTATTACTGGTATGGTTGGTAGCTACACTTACTTTGTAGTCATTACTGATATGATTGTTTCATTTACTAGCCGCTATTGCTAGTATGGCTGGTAGGTTCAGTTACTAGGCGATATTGTTAGTATGGCTTGTTGGTTCAGTTATTAGCCTCTATTGCTATGACTGGTCGCTTCACTGCTAGCGATCATTACTAATATTATGGCTGGTTGGTTACTAGCCGCTATTGCTAGTATGGCTGGTTGGTTCAGTAATAAGCTGTCATTGCTAGTATGAGTGGTCGGTTCAGTTACTAGCTGTTATTGCTAGTATGGCTGGTCGGTTCACTTACTAACCGTCATTGCTCCTATGACTGGTTGGTTCAGCTGCTAGCCGCTATTTCTGAAATGACTGTTTGTTTCACTTCCTAAATGACATTTCTTGCATGACTAGTTGTTTTACTTACTTGCCGTCATTAAAACTAGTTCTTGTACTTAGCTAGCAGCCGCCATTGTTACTACACCTTCTTAACCTCACAGGCTTTTTGTCTATGTAAGATTTAAATCATTCTAATGTAGAAATCTTGAATAATGATTAAGAATAGAAGATTTTATCAGGGCATAATTATATATTTCAGGTAGGCCTACATATCTCAATATGGATGATACAGAAGCAGCTATATTTGATGCCTTAAGTCATGATGATGACGCAATCAGGTTGGAAGCAGTAAAGAAATGTATTAACGAGAATTCTGATTGGGCGAGCAGCTATGATAATAATGGTATTTCACCACTTATGTCAGCAGCAATGTCGGGATTCCACGAATGTGTCTCTGTAATGATAGAGGCCGGGGCTGATGTTGATGATTTTGACTCGACAGAAGATACGCCACTTATGTACTGCTTTCGAGACGACATTATCATTAACCCTGACAACAGGTTAAAATGTGTTCGTCTATTATTAGATGCTGGGGCTGACATCTACCACGCTGATCGATATAAGGCTAATCCTCTCATGGCAGCCTGCAGTATTTGTGCTGTTGAATGCGTGTCAGAAATCCTGAAAAGAGGTTACCCAAGCAAACTTAATCAAAATGGAACTGAAATACACAAATCTGGCGAATTTGAAAACTCCTCTAAAGAAGTTGAAGCTGCTTTCAAAGACGACGAGGACATGTTGAAAAGTGGTTTTGGCAGGGAAGCGGATGAAAACGAGTCGGAAAGCAAAAATCCGGTGGGAGTAGACTATTCACCCAAATCTGCCTCTGAAGCTTGTGAAGATTCACCTATTGACGGCGAAGTTGCTTCTAAAGCTTTTGAAGATCCGGATAAAGACGATGAAGCTGCTTACACAGCTTATAAAGGCGGTTCTGTTGATGGGAGTGATACTAATAGTCAAAATACACGGACGGAAGGAAAAACAAAAGTTGACAGAAGTTCTTCATCTGCGAGTTCATCAGAATCAGATGTTTCTTTAGACGAAAGTGATAATAGTGGTGAAAATATTGCAATTACACCAACGCCTTCGTCATCTGTTAGTTCACCAGAGCCAACTGTTTCTGAGCAGTACGATCAAACAGATATCAATGTCTCTGATGGCGCAGAGTGCAGAAACGCACTTCATCACTGTCTTAACTCGGATAATAGGGGTCCTGATCAAGTTGCTTGTTTAAAATTACTTCTGGATGCTGGGGCTGATCCCACGATCAAAGAGGGCTATTATAGTACATTGCAGTTAGCTATAACGTCATTAACCAATAGCATCTCTTTAGTGAAAATATTGTTGGCAGCTGGTGCACCATTTGAGGCAACTGAAGATTTTCTTGAAGCAATAAGAGTCTTTAATCCGGAATTGATGATGTTGTTTTTGCAAATGGGGGCTGATGTTAACCATCGTTACGAATATGAAGAAACTGCTCTCAGAAACCTAATAGATGCCATACCAAGAGATTTGCCTAGGAATACAGAAAGAGATGATCGGGTTAAAAAATGCCTAAAAATCTTGATAGCTGCCAAACCAGACATCAATGCTTTAGACTCAAGGGGCCTCCAACCCATTCATTTCGCTCTTTTGCTGTGGTCATGTTTTAAATTTCCCACAGAATATCTTATTTCCGAAAACTGTGACTTCAGCGGACTGTCCTTTTCTAATGTGTGTGCTGTCTTTTACAGTGACTTTCCAGACACTTCTAAGGATTTGATGGACATAATTCAGATTTTATACGATTGCGGCCTCTCATACTCTCTGTGTCAGTCATTCTCTGAAGCATCATGGGAAGTAGAGGACTATGTTGATACGCTTACACGTAGTCCAAGACGTCTAGTCACTTTGTGTACGATTTCCATGAGGCAACATCTCGGACAGGGTATCAAATGGAAATGTGAAGAACTGCCAATTCCAAAAACAGTGAAAGATTTAATTTTGCTTAAAGACATTCTCTCGCCCGAATGTTTCGAATAAAAAGGTATATAAAAGGCTATTTAGTTAGTCATGCATGGTGTTACATTTCCTTCGTATGTTATGGTTCAGTCAAGTATTGATGTACACATTTCTGTCAATCATGAGACCCCCCCAAAACCCCACACTTTTCTTTTTTAAGACGAGAGTACAGGATGGATCCATGTTTATTTTATGACATTGGACGATTTACCACAATTTCTTATTACTTACTGGTGTTAGAGTTATGGCTCTTGTTGACTTTCATTTGGAAATCCAGTGGACACTCTAGAGACCAAAGTGATTATTCGATTTAAAGTTAAGTCAACTCTAGGGATCTTTTATATTTCTATTGTAAGAAAATGTTCAAATATATTTTCCATAGACAACAATTAAGAACGGGTTCGCACTTCTTCAAAATCAGCCCGAACCGTACCGATAAAATGGCCCATCACCATTACGCCAGTCGGGAGTTTCGTGGAAAACATGTTATCAAAAGATCTTGGATGAGTTTTTGGATTCTATCGGATCTTCCGGTCCGGAGTTTTTCACATTGCATTTTTACGCAAAATGTGAAACATTTACAGGTTTTTGGACCCTCTACATAGTCCAATTTTATACATCCACATAACATGTGGACGAACGTTGTCGTCGCCCCTGTCCGTCCGACAATCTGTCCACAATTGTTTGTGGAGAATCAATATGTCACAATTTTTATCCGATTTCACCTAAACTTGAAATATAGGTTTTTACCGGACTGTAACTTCATGGATTATTATGGCCTCTGATTGTTTGTGAACACTCTACGGGTCACAATTTTTATCCGCTATCAACGAAACTTGAAATATAGGTTTATCGGACTGTAACTTCATGGATTAAAGCCTCTGGTTGTAGACACTGTACAGTCACAATTTTTATCTGATTTTGTTGAAACTTGATATGTAAGTTTATAACCCGAGGATCGCTATTCCCTTCAATATTCGTGCATATCAGTAGTTAGAGGGCTTGTACAGCCATGCACGTGCGCGCATGCGCGTGCATGTATGTGCGTGCATATGCGTGCACGTGACCTTGCACTGGATGACCTTTAGCACGTGCGTGACCGTGACCTTGCACTGGATGACCCCCTGGCACGTGCGTGACCCCTTGCGTGACCTTGCACGTGCGTGACCTTGGGATTGCACGTACGGAGAGAAAGAGGGCGCGCGCGGGAAAAGAGAGAGAGGGAGAGAGAGAGAGAGAAGAAGAAGAAGAAGAAGAAGAAGAAAGGGGAAGAGAGGAGGAGGAGGAGGAGGAGGAGGGAAGGGGAAACCACTCTTTTACATTGATTAAGTTGGCCCTGAAAAGGGCCGTTGGTTGGCCCTGAAAAGGGCCGTTGTCCTCACTCAAATGTGAGGGTACGACGCACTTTATGTCGGTTGCGTCTAATGGCCTCCACTAATTCGGGAGGAGGTCTTTTCCTGGGAGGTGTTTTTAATACCTCGTCAGGTAAGACAAAGATATCGTCAGGGGTAATCACGGCAAGCGTGTGACCCCTGAGATACATGAGAGTATCCGTGCTGCGGTTGTCTTCGATGCGTACGACCGGAGCAGCCATTCTCATACTGATAGAGAGACGAGTGTTGTGTCGTTTTAAAACCGTAAGGGCGAGTCCATTTCATATGACGTCACGGACGAGTCCATTCATGGAGTGACGTCACAGTACTGAGCATAACGTTATGCATCATAGGTTGAACGTTGGGGGCTAAAAATAGACGTGATGCAACGTTACGCGTACGTTGGAGGCTACATATAGACGCGATGTAACGTTATACAGCGCATGTGCAACGTTATACTACGTAGGGTGTACGATATCGAACGTTTGATGACGTCACGACATACAGGGCATAAAAGGCCGAGAAGCGACAGCTTCGAACATTGATATGCGATCAGCGAGCGAAGCAAGATGAGTTATACATTACGACCCGTGGATAGACGATACAGCCGATTATTTCGAACCGAATCACTGTGTGTGGAGATAGACTTTTTGGAAGATTGGTCCCATGTTCCAGCCAATGATGTACCACAACAACTACACGACACTTTTGAGGCCATCAACGAGGAAATTCGTCGAACCTTGGACGCCAGAGAAAGTGACTATGTTAGAATCGCCATCAGTCACCCGGGACTCAAAACACCTATTTGGTTACCCTTCCGTGAACATCGTTTGTTAAAGGCCGAAGACGTGTTACAGAAAGTGGCTGCCGTATTACAGAGTAACGAAGAATTTCGTCTAGATCAAAGAATGTCCATGAGTATTTGTCACGTGTCCCCTCCCGATGGTCGAGGTAGCGGTGGAACAAACATGAAGAAGAGACACTGCGCAAATTTCGAAGAATATTTGAAGAAAAAGCGATGCCTCGTCACCATCAAGAATGCCGACAACTTATGTTTTCAGCGAGCTATTGTCGTCGCCCGTCATTATGCCAACAAACAAGACACGCCTGAATGGGAAAGAGAACGGAAGAGATTAATCAACAATACAGGACCCCACTCGTGGCAGACCAGAAAAACGGAAGCCCTCGTCGATGCCGACGGGGATGGAAACCTGGGAATTGTACGCCAAGTATTTGGGGGAGCAAGGTTACCAACTCAACGTTTTCTCTCGAGCCATCTTTGGGAAGGCGATCTATCGGGGAACAAAACACGTCACAGGCACACCAAAACATCTCAACCTGTATTTACACGACAGGCATTACGACGTCATTACCTCCATGCCCGCCTTTGTAGAAAGGTCGTATTTTTGTGACACCTGTCAAGTAGGATACAATGCTGCAGAGAATCATTCGTGTCACGTGATGTGCCAAGGATGTAAGACAATGGGTCCACCCTGTCCACCTGATCCCAATACAAAGACGTGTTATCGTTGTCATCGTGTGTTTATGAGCCGCCAGTGTTTCGACAATCACCTTGCCACCCGTTCCAGAGCCAAGTGCAGTGTGTGTTATCGATGGAAGAAATGCGAGAAATGTCAAAAAGAGTGGGACGTCATCAAGGCTAAGCGAAATTTAGAAGAACACCGATGCGGAGAATACGAGTGTTCCATCTGCCGAGAGTGGCACACGGCCGAGAAACAGTTTTGTTACATCCAACCACTGAAATCACCCATCGACATGAATAAAGACCGAAAGATACAAATCGATAAACGTTGACCCGCTTCGTCTTCTTTGACTTTGAATGCCAGCAAGATACCGGTGAGCACATTCCCAACCTATGTGTCCTGCAAACCTGCTGTCACTTTTGTATCGACAATCAAGATCCCTGCGAGCACTGCGACACGTACTGGAATCACCAACGGGAAATTGTGTTTAAAGGCCAAGACACGCTGGACGATGTGGGAAAATGGTTTCTACAACTCGCTGCTCACGGTACGGTGGTAAATGGTCGGAAACATGACAGTCACGAATCGAGTCCCGTGATTGCCGTGGCTCACAACTTTAAAGGTTACGACGGACTGCTGATTTTACAGACGCTGCACAAACATTCCGTGGCGCAACCCGAAGTGATTATGAATGGTGGTAAAGCGATGACGATCACTGTCGGTACGGTAAAATTCATCGATTCCCTCAACTTTCTACCGATGGCTTTACGGGACATGCCCAAGACCTTTGGCCTGCAAGAACTCAAGAAAGGTTACTTCCCTCACCACTTCAACAAACCGGAGAACGAAGATTACGTGGGCGCCTATCCTCCCTACACCGATTACGATCCGGATGGCATGAGTGTGACTGAACGAGAAAAATTTCACGAGTGGTACCAACAACACAGTCACCACGTCTTTGATTTTCGCCAGGAAATTCTCGCCTATTGTAAGAGTGACGTCGATGTCCTCCGCCGATGTTGTGGCGTGTTTCGAGAGATATTTCTCATGGACACGGGAATCGATCCCTTCGAAAAAAGCTTGACCCTGGCCTCTGCCTGCAGTCGCGTGTTACGCACGCACTACCTCAAGAAAGACACCCTCGTCGTCATTCCTCGAGCCCTGATGCAAGAGCCGAAACCTGGTATGGACTGGCACCGCTTCCAGCCTCGACAACAGTCCAACAAAGCCCTTCGATGGTTGGAATGGGAACAACATCAACAGACCATGGCAGCTTTCCGAAACCAGACCCCACTACCCAACATTCGACACGCCCGCAACGGTAGTGAATGCCGAGTTGGCCCTTATAGCTTAGATGGTATGGACACGACCACGGGTACGGTGTACGAGTTTCACGGGTGTGCCTTTCACGGTTGTCCCAAATGTTATCCGGGTCCCGTCCAAGACCTTTAGCATAAACATCCCTACGATCCATCTCGCAGTATGAGGGACTTGTACCAGAAGACACAAGAACGTCACCGTCGACTCCAGGAGCAGTACGGTATGCAGACCATCCGCGTCATGTGGGAGTGTGAACTAGAGGAAGAACGACGCCATGATCCCGAGATGGACGAATTTTTACAAGGCTTGGAAGATCAGCAATGGCCCGCTCCCGAACCACTGATGCCCCGCAACGCTTTCTTCGGCGGAAGAACCAATGCCATCCAACTGTTGGTGAACGAGTCGGTGGAAGACATGCGCTACATCGACGTGGTGTCCTTGTACCCGTACATCTGCAAGTACGGTACCTTTCCCATCAAGGAACCCACGATCGTCACACAGCCCGACCAAGACCAGTGGCAACAGTACGAAGGATTGATCCAGTGTTCCGTCTTGCCGCCCCGTGGCCTGTACCATCCAGTGCTCCCGTTTCGGCGCAAACAGAAATTGGTGTTTGCCCTGTGTCGAAGCTGCGTCGACGAACACATGCAACAAGGGGAGATTGCCGAATACCAACCGTGTGAGCACACCGACGAACAGCGAGCCTGGGTGGGTACGTTTGTCACCCTGGAACTCAAGAAAGCGGTGGCCCTAGGATACCAAGTACTAAAAGTCTACGAAGTCTGGCACTGGAAAGAATTCAGCACTTACGATCCCGAGGCCAAAACGGGCGGTCTGTTTACTGGGTACATTAATCACTACCTCAAGAAGAAGATGGAAAGCAGCGGTTATCCCGACACCTGCCACACCGAAGAAGACAAGACCCGCTTCGTCAAGGACGTGTACGACACCGAAGGTATTCGTCTGGATCCCGCGTCGATAAAACCTAACAAAGGGATGCGGGCGTTTAGCAAGTTACAATTGAACACAGCATGGGGGAAATTCGGACAGAGAGACAACTTTCCCAAGACCGAGTACATCACGGAGCCCAGCGTCTATTTTGAAAAAATGTTGGACGTGACCCAGACCGTACGAGATGTGCAGTTAGTGAACGATAATATGGTCTTGATGGAAACGCTGAAAAAAGAAGAACACGTGGCACCCTGTCCCATCACCAACGTGGTTATCGCCGCCTTTGTCACGGCTCAAGCTCGTTTGAAACTCTATTCCGTCTTGGAAAAGTTGGGAGAGCGCGTATGCTATTTTGACACCGATAGCGTCATCTACCAATACCACGCCACGTCATGGAATCCCCCGGAAGGTTCTAGTTTGGGTCAGTGGAAGAACGAGTTGCCCGAAGATGTCACCATTCGAGAATTTGTTAGCGGAGGGCCAAAGAATTACGCGTACCGCCAGAGCGATGGTAAAACTGTATGTAAAGTCCGGGGATTCACCTTGAATTACCGTGCCTCCCAGCAGCTGAATTACTGGTCATAGCCAATCCATTCAAGATTACCAGATCACGTGACCGCCGTCTTTGGACACGCCCCGAGAACAAACGATATAAAATCGTGTATGACAAGCGGTTTGTTCAATTCAATGACGATGGCCAACCGAGCAACACTTACCCCTATGGATACTGACTTGCGGGTCTCAGGACGATGGCGAACAAAGAAAGAAGATGACGAACCGGCAGAAAATTTGATCGAGAAACTTAGACAACGATGGCTCAACTTTCGAGTGTTGAAATGTTTCCTGCCCATTATAGAAGAAAGGCAACACGAAGAGTGTATCGGCTGCAAGAACGAACATCCCAGTCAGAGATACCACTCGTGTCTGGGACTAGGCGTTTCTTCCATAACGGGTCAACCCTCGCATCCCGTGGACGATTACAATCACTACCTTTGGGTGGACGAGCCGAAACTGCAAGACATCGATAACGTGCTAGGCAGTATGATGGACGATCCACGGGATCAAGTCAAGACGTGGGAGGACGAACAACGATGGCGAGAAGACGTCGAGAAAGCCTTGAAAAAGTTCTGGACGGTGGTACCGGGCTTTAAGACCGCGTTGATCAAACGCAAAGACGAGTTTGTCGAACAGAAAGAAGACCCCATACGCCAGTGTATGGACGGTTTGCCGAAGAAAAAGAAACGATGGTCTCTGGATCAAATGGATATCAATGTCATGTCCGGCAACATGGGAGAAGGCTGGGAATGTATTGGCAGACATCTGGGGATCAGAGAAGCGCGAATCAGTCAAGCCAAGATGAGTCATCCCAACAACGCGCGCATGCAAATCTTCACCGTGTTCAACCATTGGCGACAAAAACACGGTAATCGAGCCGACCTGATGACGTTGTTGGAAGCCTGTCACGTGAGTGAAGCCTTGATCGATTGGGACGAAGTGAAAAAGTACGTGGAAAGCCTGGAAATCATAGACTAAACAACGAACCAATCAAAACGAAGGAAAAGAAAGAACCAATCAAAAGCGAGTGACGTCACGACCAAGACTATAAGAAGCGAAGTGTCAGACTGAAATTTCATTCTGCTCTCGATGGCTAGTCAAGCTTGTTTCTCCTGTAACAATGTCGGACACTGGTATCGAGACTGCCCTACTCGTTCCCAACAGCAGCAACGAAAACCAAGACAAGACAGACCAGCCTATGGTTCCTATGGAAGTTGTTACCTCTGCGGAGAACCAGGACACTGGGCACCCCAGTGTGGAAAACGAGCCGAAGCCCAAAAAGCGAAGAGTGGTGAAGAAAGAAAAGAAACTGCCAAAAGAAAGTGTTACGGAATCAAGAGACCCACCGACGAAAATCACAAGTGCCTCAACTGTGGACAGCTCGGACACGGCCTGCTCGAGTGCCAAGAAGAAATCCAAACAGAAAACAACTTTGAAGCCGTTGCCAGTCGCATGTTCGACAACAACATCGACATGCCCAGAGACAACACCCGCAGTCAGCGATACTGGTACTGGTGCGGAGAAGCGTTCGAGCTCTACAGACGATACAAAGAAAAAAAGAAAACAGCCGACGAAACTTTCTATTCCACCCACTATTCTCCCGACTACCAGTGAAAACGGTGAAACTTCGAACGGTGAAATCCCGAAGACGGCTGTCCTCTTGTTGGCAGAGAAGGAAGCAGAAAGTTTTTCCCGAGCACTCATCCAATATGCGGGTCCGAGAGATATGACCGAAGTCTTGTCGTATCCCCCTTGTTTCGATATGAGTGAATGGATACCCGTCGTCATCACGTTTGCTGAAGTGGAAGACTGGCGCCCACACGACACGATGCAGAAGCTTTTGGGACATGTGTATTGGATTCCTCGCGTCCTGATAAATGTACCCTGGGTGAGACAAGAGATCCTGAAGAGAGAACGCGATAACTAACAGTTTTTTCTTTTCCTTTGTATGATATGTTCTATTGAATGTTCTTTTCCTTTGTATGATATGTTTGTTGCATTGAATGTTCTTTTTGTATTTTTAGTAAAATAAATTGTGTTCTAATTTCACCCCATGTCTGTTGTTCTGGCGCGAAGGTATAAAAGGCAGGGGAAAAGGGAATGGGGGAAAACAGTGCAAGATGGATGTGACGTTCAAACATCCCTTTACCATGTTAGTCAGTGGTCCAACGGGTGTTGGGAAAACGGTCTTTGTGCAGAAGTTTCTTCAAGCGTCCCTGTTCGACGTCCCTCCTCAACGTATCGTGTGGGCTTATGGCGAATGTCAAGAGAGTTACGATCGCTTTCCCTACACTTATGTCAAAGGTTTGACGGATATTGACGACGTGATGGGTCAAGTCAAAGGTCCACAAGTCTTAGTCGTGGACGATTTGATGGGAGAAGACACGGAGATATTGCAAAAGTGGTTCACGAAAAAGAGTCATCACCACGACACGAGTGTCATTTACATTGTGCAAAACTTGTTTGACAAGCAACAGCGTACCATCAGTCTGAATGCCCATTACCTGGTCTTGTTCAAAAATCCCCGTGACGCCTCGCAAATTGGTGTGTTGGCCCGTCAGATGTACCCTTCCCGTTCCAAGTATATGCAAGAAGCTTATGAAGATGCGACGAGTACCCCTCGCAGTTACTTACTCGTTGATTTGAAGCCCGACACACCCGAAGCTTTGCGACTGAGATCCAACATTTTACCCCAAGAGGAACCACCCATCGTCTACGTCCAAAAAGTATAAAAGGGGGACCTGTACCTCGAATTGACTCTTGTTTGTCACGATGGCTCGTACGAAGAATACGCAGAGGAAACACCCACCTCCCACCCTTCCCAGGGCGACGTTCCCGACGTTGGCACCGGACCTTCGTGATCCCACGGTACGAAGTCAGACTCGCCCGAGAATGAGGGCCCCCAGAACACAGTGGTCACCCCCGTCGTTGACACCACCCACGAGTCCCATGTCTCCTTTACCGGCCACACCACCACGTCTCACCTTACCGGTCACACCTCCACGTCCCACGTCACCACCTTCCCCTGCTCGGTCTCTCTCCCCAATCTTTCGCAGACCACGAAGAGAAAAGAAGAGTTCTATGAAAGGACTCAAGTCCTTCATTCGCAAGTTACAACATCTGACTCCCGATATGGCTTATGGGCAGTTGGTCAAGAATACGGGCCGGGCACGTATTGGATTGTTGCAGTGGTTCAAGTTGGCGGCCAACCATTTGCTGAAGGGTAACATTCAGCCACTGCACGCTCAACACAAGAAATGGGTGGAACGAAATCGACAAGTGTTGACCCAACTGACGGAGAGAAACATGCCGACGACCGAAAAACTCTCCCTGATCATGAAACCTTGGGGACGTGGATTTTTTGGGGGTGTGTTGATTCGTATCTTGCTGCGATGGAAGGAAAGGCTGCAAGAGGAAAGAAACAAGAAACGAAATCAATTCGTTCGACGGACCGCACAGCGCGGAAGGGGACTGAGTACCGAAGAATTGAACAAACATCGAGCGTTGCTTCGCAAACTGAGTAATGTTCCACCCGACGTCAAACGGCGACTTGTCGATCAACAGGCCGTGCCATCGGTGCATTGCTGGCCATGGCCCTCCCAGCTTTGGCCCCCTTGGTATCTAAACTATTGGGTGGACAACAGGGTGGTAAACATCCCTTCCTTAGACAGCGCGATAGAGCGAACGCTATGGCTGCCGAGCTATCTAAACTATTTGGTGGATAACCCAGGGAACAGAAAGGTATAAAAAGGGGACCGGAGAACGACCCCGAGCTCAGTCATGGAGACACTGCGGTATCTCTTGAACACTGCACCGAAAGACCGTCCCCTTTTACTCGAGACCCAACCCATTGTCGACGGTGTATGTGAGTGTATTAGAAACCTGATTCGCGGCAACGTTCCTGTGACCGACAAAGAAGTCAAGCGCTTGAAAAAGGACGCCCCCTTGTTACGACGTTTGGGCACGTCTAAAACACCTTGGAAGACCCGTCGGCGACTTTTGAAGCAACAGAAAGGGGGTTTCTTCACCCGATTGTTTCGGTCCTTTCCCAAAGATGAAATTCGCCAAGAAAATGAAACTGGTACCCTTCGACGGACTCCCCGACGTCAAACCCGTCGAAGTCAGGCCAGTCGAACCCGCGTACGATCGAGATCCACTGCAGCAAACCGTCGAGAATGTCCACCAAGACATGCAACACGTGCTAAACGATCCCACCCTAACCGACGAAAATAAAATGCAACGGTACGGACAGTTGTTACATCGTTATCAAACGATGCAAAGGAAAAGAAAACAGGTTGTTCCCTTGTTGGATGAAAACATACCCGAGCCAAGAGAAGAAGAAACTTCGGAGGCACCCATCCTGGAGTCGGTCCCCCGACCTTATCAACATCGAGCTCGCCTTTTGTTGAAACACATGAAAGAGAAGACACCTTGGTCGTGGAACGAGAACTTGGAATTGGTTCGGAATGGGGTACCCTTACCCAACACCAATGCCATTGACATTGTGAACGATTTGGTTCGTCGGCGAAAGAATACCCAGGCTCCCGTGGGATGGTTTGGCGTGATGCAAAGTTTGAAGGCCACAAACGTACCGCGCGAAGCCATCGGGAATCAAGAACGATGGAACGTATTGTCCACGCCACCGACACGGACTCCGCCGCGACGCCCGAGAAAGAAGAAAATCTCCAGTACGGATACCCCTAGTATACCTACCAGAAGATGGCTCTCCTTGCAAAAACTATAAATAGCCTGTTCATAGGGACACCTGCTGAAACATGGAACGAAAGCTGAAGAAAGTGTATTACGACCCGAACCACCCGGCCGCTTTCGGTGGAGCCCTGGGCCTTCACAAAGCTACCGGTGTGTCCTTGGACAAAGTCAAGGCATGGTTGAAACAACAAAGGGCATACACCTTGCACAAACCATTGAAAAAGAAATTCTCGCGGTCTCCCACGGTGGTGGCCGGCATAGATCATCAGTGGCAAGCCGATTTGAGCGACATGTCGGCCTTGGCCAAACAGAATGAGGGATACCGGTATTTGCTGTGCGTCATCGACGTGTTTTCCAAGTATGCTTGGGTGTTGCCCCTCAAAAACAAGACGGGGGACAGTTTGGTGGATGCCTTTCGTCAAATCTTTCAAAGTCGACAACCCCTGCGACTTCAAACGGACAAAGGTACCGAATTCCTCAATCGAAAAATGCAAGCGTACCTGAAGAAGAAAAAAATTCATTTTTTCGTGACACACAACGTCGAAACCAAAGCCAGTGTGGTCGAACGATTTCAACGGACCCTGAAAGAACGCGTGTGGCGATACTTTACTCATCGACAAACACAACGGTACATTGACGTACTAGACGACCTGGTTCGGGCTTACAATGCTAGACGACATCGGACCATCGGAATGGCGCCCAAAGACGTTCGCCCCCTCCACGTCCCCCGAAAAAGAAAAAATCAATGGACATTGGTACGACCGTACGTTTGGCTTTGCCGAAACATGGTGCCTTCGACAAAGGTTACTGGCCCAACTGGACTCTGGAAACGTTCAACGTCGCACCCAACGTCGGTCCCGGTTACAAACTGTTGGACGAAAGAGGCGAACCCATACAGGGCACCTTCTATCCCGAAGAATTGCAAGCGGTCCAAGTCAACGACGATGAGATCTTTCCCATCGAAAGAGTACTCGAAAGAAAAAAAGACAAAGTATTGGTGAAATGGTTGGGCTATCCGGCGAGTTTTAATTCGTGGATCGACAGGACCAGTCTCCAAAACGTATAAATAGGAGCGACAGACGCCGACATCAGTCAACATGCAAGACGAAACCACATCTACGTCCGTGAGTGCCCACAATTGGTCACTCTTGGGAAAACGTGTGCCACAAGCGGAAATCGTCTTTTTCTGTCAAGTGATTTTAGTGTACGTCGTGGCGGGAGTTTCTTTGTCCCAAATGGCTTTCAAACCCGACGGTTCGCAGACCACGTTGTGGACGGCCTTGCTCTCCAGTACCTTGGGTTACCTGTTACCTTCTCCAACCTTGAAAACCAAACATAATGAACAACGACCGGCCCTTTTACCTCACGCTCCCTAGTGACAGTTCCATGTCGTGGTATCCCGACAACAAAGTCTCCACGTATCATACACATCTGGACCCGCCACTTCTCGTCGATCACCGGGAATGGGAAGTGGGTCTGTCCATGATCACGTTACCTGACCAATGGCAAAACATCGATCAACGAGACAACACGATCGGCTTACGCATTCATCCATGGTCGCCCCCGAGCGACGAACCCGAAGTGAAGATATGCCGGGACCGCCACAGAATCGACCCGTCGAATTGTTTCAAAGGTGTAAAGGGTGATGAGATCAAGGGATCCATCGAAATGGAAACGCACATCAAGAGTGACGACTACGACTCGCTGAGGCATATCCTGACTGTCCTGAACACCAGACTGAATGATTTGTGGAACCTGCCTCCCATCTACAATCATTTGGCCCATAAACCCGTTCGTTTGGATCCCAATAACAAGGAAATGACCGACCACGAGAAGCAAGAGCAGACCGAGTACGAAACTCGAGAGGTGATGCGCCAAGGGGCCGTATCAAGAGGTCCCTTCGTGTCTTTCAAGAGAGACAACACCAACGACAAAGTGTATCTGAAGATCAATCACGTGCAGTCGCTTTTCTGGTTTGACGTGTTGCCGAAAATCGAACTTCGTCTGTGTGGACCCATCGTATCCATGTTGGGATGGCCTGGAAACGAACTGTTGGTTTCCCTGCAGTCAATCGATATGACCGGCGTCGATGGCCAAAGTCTACGGTATTTCTACGCCCACCACACCCCAAATCTTCAAATCCAGTACGATCTGTTTTACATCTACACGGACATTATCGAACCCCAGACCGTGGGCGACGTGAAGGCTACCTTGTTGGACGTGATTCCCAGTCGACGATTGTATCACCGCCCCGCCAGGATTCACTACTTACCTCTGAAGTACAGTCGACTAAGCTCCATTGGTCTCTATATAAGGAACGGAATGGGGAAAGCCGTGCCATTTCTCGACGGTAAGGTGGTGACCCAACTTCATTTTCGCCGCCGATGATGATTCGAGTGTACAAAGGTGGAGTGCTCAGACAGCGAGGGGCTGGCAATGGTCTGGTGGTGTACAGGGGAGGAATTCTGAGACAACAGGGTGCCGGTCGATGGTCGGGGTTATTGAATGCCGTCAAATCGGTCGGGAAGACCTTGTGGTCGGCCGGTAAAGCTGCCGTGAAAAAGAATGTGGCCCAAGTGTTACCCAAAGTGGGGCAAAGCGTGCTCGACGCCGTCAGTGGTCGTGAAAAATGGAACTGGAAGAAAGTCGCCCAGGACACGCTTCGCCCCGCGGTGTCAAACACGATGTCCGACACACTCAAGAACGTGGTCGCCCACCTGGAACCTATAAAAGACCCCTCACGAACCCCGTCCACTTCACATCGTCCGAAGAGGAAGAAGAAGACACAGGTCACCTCTCACAAGCGACGTAAACTAGATATCTTCGACCATGGCTACGCAGGTAATGCGCAATGATTCCTGTCCCTGCGCGCGAGACGAATTGCAGGATTTGTTCAGTGTACCCGACACGCAGACGGCCATAAACAAGGTGACGAAAATCAGAAAGTATCCACTGACGCCCGACTTGAACCACGACGGACCCATCGAATTTTATATTTCCAATGCCACCACCGATTTCATCGATCTGGCCAACATGACACTGCACGTGGCCCTGAAGGTGACCAAGAACAACGGGGATGACCTGGATGCGGATAGTCAAGTCGCACCCATTAACAACTTGTTTCATTCGTTGTTTAAAGACGTCAAATTACGCCTGGGAAAGGATGCCGAAACTTTGGTCACCACCTCTCTGCCCACCTATCCCTACCGGGCTTACTTGGAGAATTTGCTGAGTTTCGGTAAGGGAGCCAAGAACGACCATCTGTCGAAACAAGTCCTGTGGGAAAAAGATACCGCCGGGCAGTTCAATTCCACGAAATCCGTCGCCACCGCCGGAGACGGTGGACGACAGGCTCCGAGTAACAAAGGATTGGAACAACGCCAGAAAACCATCGCTGCCAGTCGCACCTTTGAATTGCAGTCGCGTCTACACTTGGACATGTGTTTACAAGATCGGTATCTGCTGGACGGTGTGGACTTGCGGTTGAAATTGGAAAAGCAATCCCCGAAATTTTTTCTGATGTACGGCGAAGGCAACGATGCCGAAGACTACAAAGTCGAGTTCACCAAAGCCTACCTGGATATCCCGTTCGTCACTCTGGCTCCCAGTACCTACACACGGGTGGCCGCGCAACTTCAATCGTCCAACGCCAAGTATCCCCTGAAACGCGTGGTGGTCCGCGATATGGTCATTCCCGACAATCGTGCCAGTCACGTCCTAGACAATCTGTTTGTCAACGAAAGCCTTCCCAAGAGATTAATCGTGGGTATGGTACGTAACACGGCCTACGACGGAAGAAAAAACAGAAATCCCTTCCAATTCGAACACAATCAATTGCAGAACATCAAATTGACCAAGAACGGGGAAATTGTGGACGAATACGACGTCGATTTCCCCCAGCGACAAGCCATCGCACCATACCTGGATTTGATGAAAAGAGTGGCCGTCTTAAACACCCGAGAAGACCTGGACCTCCCTTTCAACGACTATATCAATGGGTACACTTTGTATTGTTTCGATTTGACCAACGGTAACTACTTTCATCCCAAAGCAGCGGGTAACCTGTCTTTGGAACTCAAGTTCGGTGCGGCCCCGACCAATCACCTCAGTCTTGTTCTGTTTGCCGAATACGACAATGTCTTGGAAATCGACGCCAATCGACAAGTCATCACAGATTGGTGAGGCTCTCTCCAATCGACAACTGACACGGGCTTTAGAAAAACACCTCCCCTCTAACGTGTTCGGGGGCGTGTGGGCTCGTAATCATCTGGATATACTGCGCCCGACCTCGTACCCCAAAGCCTACGTCATCAACACGGACGACGAAGATCAACCCGGTAGACACTGGACCGTGTTTGTGTGCGAAGGACCAGATCACATTACCTTCTTCGATTCCTACGGGTGTCCCCCTGATGTTTACGGAGAAGCCTTTCGACGTTTCGTGCAAGATCTACAACTCCACTACCAACCCCGATGGATTCAGGGACTCGAGAGTGTTGTCTGCGGCCATTATTGTTTGTATTATTTGTGTCATCGGTTTCACGTTCCCTCCCCGCACGCCCTTTCGGTGTTCGGACACGTGTATCGTGTGAACGATATACTCGTCGAACAATGGGCTAGGGATCATTTTCCCGACTTGCAAAAAGACCAGAAGAAGGGACAACGATGTCGATGCTTTTTTGCTCTGTAAATATGTTCAAGTTCAATTAAATTTGTGTTCAATTTTGTGTTGAATAAAATGCTTTGTAAATATGTTCAATAAAATGTCGACAACATATCACGTGTCTGGTTTTTTGTGACGTCATGTGACGTCATGTGACGTCATGCTATTCTGATTGGTGGAAAATGGTATCGTCCCAACACCTTAGACTCGTCCCGTCTCGAGCTATAAATAGGAGTGTCAAAGCCCAAAGAAGTCACAAACACCATGGATCGTAAAGATCGTAGATTTTGTGCCACTTGTCGGGGGTATTACCCCATGTTTAAGGGTAATCGACCCGATGCCGATTACTTGGTCTGCTTCTGGTGTGGGGTAGATGTATCGAACACCGACCATAGACGACACAAGCATCTTGTCAAATGCTCGAAGAGACCGAATCGGTGGGAGCAGCCAAAGTGCACGTGCATGGCTGTACAAGCCCTCTAACTACTATATCGAACTGCCACTTTCTGATTTATGCCCCCTGTTTGTACGAAAAGTCACGTTTCTAGCTTGTGGACCCTATATTAATTATTGCCCGATTTAAACAAACGTTCAGATATATCACCGTGAGACCGTAATTTTGTTTGAGTTCGAATTTCATAAAAATCGGACCAAAACTGACCGACAAAATAGCCGCCCCTGGTACACAAATAGTGTAAACATCTGGTACAGTATATCAAAGTTGTGGACCCTCTACAGGTCATATTTTTGATCCGATTTTGATGAAACTTGAAATGCAAGTTTATAACCCAACGATCTTGGTCCCCGCCAATATTCGCGCATAATCGAATTATGGCCCCTGGTTGTCCAAAAAATCATGTTTTTAGCTTGTGGTCTCTAGAGGTCACAGTTATTATTATCCAATAACAGAACACAATTTTTATGGAAAACAATCACTGGTTTTATTCTAATATCACGACGTTTCGACAAGTATCCTCTTATCGTTATCAAGCACAATGACATTTAGGATTCTTCTTCTTCTTCTTGGTGTTTAACGTCCGCTTCCACCGAAGGTGATATCGCAGACAAGTCTTATTTTTTCCATTTTCATTATCTTAGCGCACGCGCAGGGGTCTTTGCTGTGGGAGGAAACCGGAGTGCCCGGAGGAAACCCACGATAAACTTAGGATAAACTTAGGTTTAATATATACGAGTTCATGATGAAGCCATTTGCAAAAATTAAATAATAATAACAATAAGAAGTAAAGGATTAAACAAAAACAACACAATATATAATTGGCCCACGGTCCAACCAAGGGATAAAATAACAACATTGAATGCCTTAAAGGGAGCCGTTGGGTGAAACCATATTACAGTTAATTAAGCAATCCAGGATATGGATGATATGAAACAGATGAAAACCATAACAAAATATGAATATTGTGTTCTTCAATCACTAAATGCCACTTAAAGATTATTATTATCCGACTTAAAAAAAAACCACTCAAATATATCACTGTTACAACCTAATGTTTTTCAGTTCATATTTAGTGAGTTCATATCTGGTATATCAAGGTTGTGGACCCTCTAGAGGTCACACTTTTGATCCGATTTTAATTAAACTTGCAATATATATTTATAACCCAAAGATCGCGTTTGCCGTCAATATTCGCGCATATCGCATCGTAACTTCCGGAGTTATGGCCATTGACTGTACACAAAATCACATTTTTAGCTTGCGATTCCTGTAGCGGTCAAACAAACAAACAAAAAAAACCCCATCCCCTGGTTGAACCAAATATCGTGTTTGATTTTAGCCTGTTCTCTACCTTTCTCTTGCAAAATTTGGGCGTATCCTGCTTTGTGGCGGGTACCAGTCAAGTCGTCCACAAGCAAAGTCGTCCACAGTGAAGTCGTCCACAACCGTTGGTGGAGTCGTCCACAACTATTGGTGATGTCGTCCACAACTATTGGTTATGTCGTCCACAACTAAGATTAAGACTCGTACACAATTTAATCGTATGGAAGAAATAGCTAGTACTATTTGGTTATTTGATTTCAGATCGAATCACGGATGTTTTTGTGCTAATGTTAATCGTATTGTTTGTATCATCGTATGATTGTTGATTGTTTGATTAGTATTGACGATTTTTTTTTGTAATAAAGTTAGCGTAAATTAGTCGAATGGGTGAAAGAAATTCGAGGGGGCGTGATATGCTGTCCTCTGGCTCTGCACAGGTGTGACGTCGGGTTTGATATTCAATTTTATACCGATACTTTTGAATCCGAATTCTACACATTTTTTAACGGTAGTCTCATATTTATTTCTATTTACATGTATGTAAATTCTTTTTAATTTGGAAACCATTAAAACACACACTTATAGTTAAATTATAGAAAATCGCAAGAGGAGCTTGATTTCTCGATTGAAGGGTCAAAGTGATCAAACAACAATTTTTTGATTGGTCAGAGGCGTCTAACCGCGGGAATATTTACAGTTACTATTGGATGACAGCATGCATGCACGAATAAATGTATTTATAAGACTCGTACACAATTTAATCACATGGAAGAAATAGCTAGTACTCGTTGACTATTTTGTTATTTGATTTCAGATCGAATCACCGATGTTTGTATAATCGTGTGATCATTGTTTTGTTGTTCACCGATGTTTTTTTTAATGAAGTATTCTTGTATTGTTTGTTAATTGGCATTATGATTTTAGCAATTTTGATTGTTTGATCAGTGTTTATTGTCAGTATCAGAAAATGCCGAAGTTAAAATCAGAAAATGCCGTGGTATTGTACACCGAGTATAGTATACTGCTACGAATTAATACATTCGGCCATACCATCAATACGGATAGTAATAGAATCTCACGATCAGGGACCGGTTGCTCAAAGCTCCGCTGGGGTGGGGTGGGGTGGTGGAGGTGGTGGGGGAGTGTGAGAGAAGATTGTTGCTAGAAGCCCCGTTAACATTAAAGTGTCCAACGGGGATGTTGGACTCCGTTATTTGTTTAATAGTGACATTAGTGAATGGTCGAATGGTTAGCGTGCGCTCGCTGTATCATACGGCCTGCAAATGAATTAACAGGCGTGGTTTCGAATCTCCGGTTGTGCGTGGCAAGGTGTATGGTCGCCTGTCCAACCTCATGGGTTTTCTCCGGGTACTCCGATTTCCCCCACTGCCAAAGACCCCTACGCTCAAGCGAAATATTGAATTAAAATTAAACCATATGGTTGTCCCGAAATGACCTAGTTTGTGTCGAGTGGACGTTAAACCCCATTTTTTTCTTTCTTGTTTTCTCTTTTCTAACTCAATATTTCAAACAACTTAAACCCGTCAGTCTTTATCGGGAAATGGAGGTCGGTGTCCCAAGCGCGGTATTATGCGATGGCTGGATAAAACTAGACATTTTATTTTTTATAAAAATGTGTACTATCGTTATCAAGTACAGCACATGGGTCAAAGAAAAAAAAAACGACCCGAAATTTTAAACGGGTTACGTGTCCGGATAAGCAGTTTTGACCTCCACGTCCAAACGACTCAATATTTCGAGCTGAAATTCTTAGACAAAGTAAATAGACCATTCCGCTTTATTTTAGATCTTAATTTTCTTACTTACTTGGACTTTTATTTTTGAATTTTCAGGTCATAATTATATTATATATTCCAGGTACATATGCCACTATGGATGATACAGAAGCTATATTTAAGGCCTTAAGCCATGATGATGAGGCAATTAGGTTGGAAGCAGTAAAGAAATGTATTAATGATAATTCTGATTGGAAGAGCAGCTATGATAGTGATGGTATTTCACCACTCATGTCAGCAGCAATGTCGGGATTCCATGAATGTGTCTCTGTAATGGTAGAAGCCGGGGCTGATGTTAATGATTGTGACTGGATAGAAGAGACGGCTCTTATGTACTGCTTTCGAGAAGACATGATCATTAACCCTGACAACAGGTTAAAATGTCTTCGTCTATTATTAGATGCTGGAGCTGACATCTACCTAGCTGATCGGTTTGGTGTCAATCCTCTTATGGCCGCCTGTGATTTATGTGCTGTTGAATGCGTAACAGAAATTCTAAAAAAGGGTTACGACAGAAAACTTACTCAAAATGGAACAGAAAAACACAAATGTGACGTATTTGAAAATTCACCAAAAGACGTTGAAGCTGCTTTCAAAGACAATGGGGACATGTTGAAAAGGGGTTTGGGCAGTGCCATGGATCAAAAACCAAAACAGTCGGAAAACAAGAAACCGGTGGGAGTAGAACTTCTACTAGACTATTCACCAAAAGACGAACAATCTGCTTCTGAAGCTTGTGAAGGTTCACCTAATGACGACGAAGCTGCGTCTAGAGCTGTTGATGATTCATATCAAAACATTGAAGCTGCTTGTACTGTTTATAAGGGCGGATCTCTTGATGGGTGTGTTACTAGTAGTCAAAATACACTGAAGGAGGGAAACCCAAAAGTCGGCAGAAGCTCCCGATCGTCAGATGTTTCTTTTGATGAAAGTTATAATAGTGGTGAAAATATTGTAACAACACCAACGCCTTCGCCATTTGTTAGTTCACCAGAACCAACTGTTTCTGAGCAGATCGATAGAACAGATATCAATGTCTCTGATGGCTTGGAGTGCAGAAACGCACTACATCACTGTCTGAACTCGGATAATAGGGGTCCTGATCAAGTTGCTTGTTTAAAATTACTTCTGGATGCCGGAGCTGACCCCTCGATTAAAGACGGTCATCTTCGTACAATGCAGTTAGCCGTAACTTCATTTACAAATAGCACCTCCCTAGTGAAAATATTGCTAGCAGCTGGTGGCCCATTTCATGCACCTGAAGATTTTCTTGAGGCAATAAGATTCTTTAATCCGGAATTGATGACGTGTTTTTTGCAGCTGGGGGCTGATGTTAACCATCGTTACAAATATGGATACACTGCTCTCAGAAACTTAATAAATGCCATACCAGGAGATTTGCCTAGGAATACAGAAAGAGATGACCGGGTTAAAAAATGCCTAAAAATCTTGATAGCGGCCAAACCAGACATCAATGCTTTAGACTCGAAAGGCCTTCAACCCATTCATTTCGCTCTTGTGCGGTGGTCATGTTTTAAATTCCCTACAGAATATCTTATTTCCGAAAACTGTGACTTCAGCGGGCTGTCCTTTTCTAATGTGTGTGCTGTCTTTTACAGTGACTTTGCTGACAATTCTAAGGATTTGATGGACATAATTCAGATTTTATACGATTGCGGCCTCTCATACTCTCTGTGTCAGTCATTCTCTGAAGCATCATGGGAAGTAGAGGACTATGTTGACACGCTAACACGTAGTCCAAGACGTCTAGTCACTTTGTGTACGATTTTCATGAGGCAACATCTCGGAAATGGTATCAAATGGAAATGTGAAGAATTGCCAATTCCTGAAACAGTGAAAGATTTAATATTGCTTAAAGACATTCTATCGTGTGAATGTTTCGAATAAAAAGATATATAAAAGGCTATTAGTTAGACATGTATTTCATTCATATGTTATGGTTCAGTCAAGTATTGATGTACACATTTCTCTCAATTATTAAGCACCACCACGACCACCACCACCTAGCAACACCCACACGATTTCTTTTAAGACGACCCAATGGTGTTTCCACGGTTTATTTTAGGTCATGAGTCAATTTACCACGATTACTATACTGGACGCATTATGGCTCTTGTTGACTTTCATTTGAAAGGGACCAAAGTGATCACCCGATTTGCTTGAAATTTATACATAATGTTTCAGGTATTAAGACATAGAACTGATAATTCTTTTGTTTTTCAACGAAAATTACATTTATTGCCTTTGATCAATTTGAAAATATCTTATAGGTCCGCACGGTCCTAAAGTTCCCTTACAACTATCTTGAAATTTATATAGTTAAATTCATCGGCATATTAAACATTGTGTATTATAACACAGGTTCGCATCGGGATAAACTAGAACTCAGTCAATTTGTATACGCCCACATGTATATGGTTACACATCATGCCATCACCACTGTCCGGGCTTCTATGTGTTTCTCTACTCTTGAGATCTTTTATTTTTCGATTGTAAGAAAACCTTCAAATATATTTTCGATAGAAAATAATTAAGGATGAGTTCAATTCAAGGATTTCCGATGATCGCTGACAGTAGAGTTGTGTCCCTTGATTACTTTAAGAAATTTTGCGGATGCTCTTTACAGGCCAGAGTGATCATATAATGTTTTGTATACTAAACGTTAGCCTGAGGAGAACTAAAAGCCAAACTAATTCTAGTGATTTTATGATAATCATCAGATTTTAGTATATTATTGATGTGTCGTTACCGACTAAACAAAAAATATGCGACAACTCTTGTTGACTGCCCTTACAACGTGACTGGTGTGGGCGCATGTTTCTTTGCCTTGCAACTATCTTTATACAGCGAGACAAATTCAGTGAAAACGCGCTTGTTATTCATGACTTTTAACTTACGAAATTTGATTCCCAGTATTTAGTGATTGAGCACATTAAAAAACACGACACAACTTATAAGGAATAATCAATGGTTTATACACATTATAGCACGACGTTTCGAGAAACGATCCATTAAAACCCATAGTCTTTATCGCATTCACAAGGTGTTTTCGGAAATGAGGGCATAATTCCTGAGTGTAAAGTCGCAGATCACTAAATATCGATAGGGTTTATCTTCTCATAACCCCAATGCTTCACGCATGATTTTTCAAACAACTGTTAATATATAACCTCTGACGTGATTACAGGGGGGGGGGGGGGGGGGGCTCCGGAACGGAAAGTCGCTCAACGTTGAAAATCGTAATGGTTCACTTCCTCGTGACGCCAATGCTTCCTACAAAATTGGAAAACAATATGCAAAAAATTATAGCCCAGATCGTATTCATAAGATTTTCGGAATAGAGGGCATAAATCTGGTACAAAATGCAGTGTGCTATAGGAGGGGAATTTCGCCCGAACAGTGGTGCTATTGCCTTTTCTAATATAGAATTCCAACTGCCAGTGGTTCTTTTATGTGCAGACCAACGTGTACACGGATCTTCGACTAGACAGCTATTCCTGTCATGCCCTCCGTCCACCTGCACCACTGAAAAGAGGGAAATCACGTCGGAAATTACTGCGGAACTTTCCCACCCACCAAACAGAAATCAAAATCCAGTAAACCAATAACTTGTTGTTGTTTTTTGACCAAAATCAAAGATCTGGCCATGAGTTTACAAAGTATTCTCAGAATTAAGTAAGGAATTTACTCAAAATGGTTCGCCTTCTATTTATAAAATATAGCCCTTTACATAACTTTTGTTGCTTTAATGTATCCAATACATCAATAAGAAACTATGTTTTGTGTTTCTGGATCAAAGATATTACTCATAGACAACGACTGAATGTTCAGTAAATTCTAACTGAAGTCTGAGAATACTTTGTGAACTCGAGGCCGGGATCATTTGAAAAAAGATTGATGGTAGTCATGTCTAGGTTAGTTTGTTGGTATCAGTTTCATTGTTCAGGTGATCTTGTTACACTACAAACTGCTTAAATGTTAATAATTTATATCAAAATTTGAAAACAGATTTTATACAAAAGAAGGAAGGACCTAAAGTGGTCTAACAGGCATGGGTCCCATGCAAGTTAAATATACAAGCAATTAACCCCTTTTCTGGTGAGGTTTTGATGGAGACAGATAGTCCGGTGGCTGATGGGGGGAGGGGAAAATCGCCACCCGAGCTGTGAATTTATGAGACCAAGTTTTTCCAGACCCGAATATGGGTGGTGATCAGGCGTTGGAGGGGGCGGTTTCGAGATATAGGGGGTCAAATGATAAAAATGATTTCTCTGTTTAAAAAGCTCAATTTGTATGTTTGCCTATGTAATTTAGAGACGATGATGACAGATTTCCATAACAGAAACCTGGCAAACCCCCTCCTGCAAAAATTCCTGGATCCGCCCCTGATATATACCGTCTAAAATCAAGCTAGGAGACTTCAGTGTGTAAATATGCGTCTATATGTGGCGTGGACCAGTAAGTGGATTAAGAACATTTTGCATTCATAATAAAATGAGGATATGGTATGGGGTTTAACGTCCACTCGACGCAAACCAGGTCATTTCGGGACTAACATAATATGGTTCAATTTTATCAGTTGGAGGAAACCGGGGACGGGGAAAAGCGCCACGAGATTGGATAGGCCACCTGGAATCGAAACAACGCCAGTGACAGACCTTATGATACACGCGCTAACCATTCGCCCCCCCCCCCCCCGCTCCCAGGCCCCGCCATATTAAAATGATATCTAGTCATGAGTGTAGATAATTAAATAAAAAACTAACATGTGATATAAAAATAAGCCTCTGGGCATTGTAGAAAACCTTCACGGCTCATTACCTGTGAACAATTTAAAAAATCACTCCAAATATTAAAAAAAAAACGTGACCAATATAAGGAAAGAAATGTTTTATGAATATTTTACACATCACAACCAAAATTTAAATGATTTCGTCAAATATTTGAAATTTTTACAAAGCAACATTATATTCTAAATAAATGACATAAATGACTAATTAACTAACCATGTACATGTAGTAAGGTTAAGCAATTAAGTATCTATAATGATAGTTGATTAGTTTTTGTAGAATATCATCTGGTTTCAGGAATTGTTGTTATAGTTTTAATATATAAATCAACCTCATAATTTTTGTATGACTGTATTGGCTTGACTACGTTGAGTGGACGTGGCAAGGAGTAGGGTCGCTTGTTCAACATCGGGTACTCCGATTTCCTCCCACTGCTAAAGCGAATTATTGAAATTAAAAACCATACGAAAGTCTCGAAATGACCTAGCTTGTGTGGAGTGGACGTTAAACCCCCTTTTCTCTCTCCCTCTCTACGTTATGAAGATACTCTTCGAAACGTCGCTCAAATAAATAAGTGGCTGTTTTTTCATAAGTATTTGTTATAGTTTATTGCTCTATCCAGTTATTAAATACTCTAAAAGATTGATATAAATGGAATGAAATGGAGTTTAATGCCCGGCTATTCTAATGACTAAGATAATGAAGAAGGGCTTATCTATAAACCCCACCGACAAGAACACTAGTAGAATAAGTAATCTTCTGACTTTGATATTAAAGCTGCAATTTCATATCTTTAAGTTATATTTTTTAAATGCAGTAAAATAAAGCCTTAAAATAGATGGTATCTATAAACAGTCCTACCTGTTAAAGAAAAGTCCTACTAATCCAATGATTCACTATTGCCAGTTGAGAAATTGGCAAATATATCATTCTCAACTTTAAATTATTCAAACGTTTGAAGATAGCTATTGCATGGGGGGGGGGTAGAAAAACAAAGGAGGTACTTTCATAAACATAATTATGATTGACTTTCTTTGAAAATATGAAATTATCGCTTTAACGGACAAAAATCAAACAATTTTCAAACAATTCCAGACACATAAAGTTTGTGGTGTAAAATCAATAAATATCAATGTAAACTTCAAATGTCATTTTATATGAATGTAATGCAGGAAAAAAGTAAACTAAACTCGAATGGTGTGTTTCCCGAGGGTTAAATTTATTTTCAGCTTTTAACTCAATAAACGGGGGGGGGGGGCGCTTGGGTAGCACGTACCCGCTGTATTTTAAAGCCTGTCCAATTAACTATGTTCATTTATTTGAATTTTTATTTTCCAGATTTCCGACGCGAAGCTGAAGATAGAATCAAACATGTTCCGACATACTATAGCCTACAGACATTGTTGTACAGAACCAGATCCGAAAATCTACCCTGACTCCCAAGTCAGCGCTCAGATACTGAACTGCCACATGACTACATCCATACTTTTACTGAAATTACAATAGTCCAATTACATATCGGGGGGGGGGGGGGTTGTCACCTACAATGCGAAAATATATGAGTAGAAGACTCTATTATTAATGATATAAAAATCGAACTGTTAAATGGAGTAAAAAGTGCAATTGAATGTACAGACGCCATTTCACATTTAGTAGGGTTATGATTTATGTTTGATACAAGTATTGTGAATAAAGTTGTTAATTAGTTTTAACCTAGTAGTTTTAAAAAGGCGGACTATACTTTTAACACCATTGTATTCGAGAATCTCCATGCTTTATTAAGTGCGTGAAATGTCCCCACAGAGAACAGTAAATCATTATATGTACAACAGTAATCCCATTTCGGCTTACCATTAATACAAAAGTAATCTAATACCCACCAATTTACGATAATTCCCTATCGGCTTACCGGAATAATTCTATATCGACAACAATAACTCTAAACTGACGTATTATCCTACATCAGAAACTGCTAACACACTGGACCCTTTGTTCTAACTCGCCTGCATGGGGCGAAGGGGCACTGGAACGTTCGAGGGGTAGGGGGTGGGTGGGGGTGGAAGGGTGGTCCGGGGTCCCCCCTCCCCAGGGTCGTGGTTAGTCCTGAGATCTGCTCCTGAGGAAAATTTTGAAAATCGAGAGTAGAAACGATGAAATCTGGCGTCTTCTGGGTACCTGCTAAAACCTATCAGATCAAAACACAACTCGGGTCACTATCGAATCACAAACCGATGGGTCCCCCCACCCTTATCTAAGGCACCAATGTTCGAACACATATTAATTGTTAAAAAGACAATCTCATATACACAAACAGATGACTATGGTTTATTTCATTACGACTGTTTGTGTATATGCTTGATAACGACTTGTGAAATCTAGTTGAAACGTCGCAGTGAAATAAACCATAGTAATTGTTATTCCATAAAAGTGTGTTATTTGATTATGTCCTTTAAAATGTTTTTCGTACACCAATTAGTACGTGTTCGAACATTGGTGCCTTAGATAAGGGGATAAAAGTGTGTTTTTTGATTATGTCCCAATTACTAAATGCCATTCAAAGAATATTTTAAAGGACAGTCAGCAAAAAAGTAAGGGTAGTGGGCCAATTGCCCCGTGTTTTGGGGACAGGGGGCCGGGGGGGGGGGTATTTGCGCCCATAGCCCTGCCGTTCCGACTACCCCTGCTCACATGTTCAAGCTACTGATCAACATGTCAACCTGTCAACCTGTAACGTTTTAGCTGTTCGTATGGATGAACACCTCAGCATACTGACCCTGTAATTACCTTGTAATTTTATACCAGTTTGTTATATATGATTACAATCTTATACAATGTATTTATATCTTATTGTAAATAATCCCCGTTTTTTCTAACACTATTTATTCATTAAATAATTTACATAATATAAATATAATATATATAAATCTGGGATCTGAAAACAAGCCAGGGGCTTATATAAATTAATTTCCTTATTTACAAAAATATAAATACAGTGTTTGGAATTATAATCATAAATTATATAACGGTTTAAATTACAAAGAAAAATGTATATTCTCAATGTTGCAATATTATATAGGACATATCGTAGTTTAAGTGCAAAGGGGGTTAATATACAGAAAGTAATGTATTGTAATATAATGTAGTGTAATGTAGCGAAGCAATTATTTGATGATGTTGATGGAGGTGGGGAGGTGTGCGAACCCAAAATTATGGATGGGGGAGAGAGAAATTTTGAAGTCTAATATCTAAAACGAGAAATGAAAAGCATCCGAGGGTAACACCGCAATCAAAAGACGGTAGGAAAAGACCGGCATGATACGATAACGAACATTAATCAGTAGACGGTAGATAAAACCAAATAAAAACGATAAGTATCATCATTCAAAAGGTGGTTAGTAGGAGAACCATCAGGATATATTAAATATCACCATTCGAGCAAGATGGTGTTAGTAGAATCAGCAGGACATGATAAGTATCAACGGTCAATAGACAGTAGGTGAATACAACGGGGTGTTGTACATAAGACCAGGGGCCTATTTCACGACATTTTAACTAAGATAAGATCCCAATTTTAGTAATTTGATTGGATAATATTAGATTGATTTTAGTGCTTTGCCAATCAAAATTGAAGTATCTACTAAAATTGGATTTTATCTTAAGTTAAAATTTCGTGAAACAGGGCCCTGGAGAATAGGGTGAGTATCGTCAGCCGATAAGTATCAAGACATGGACGGATCATCAATCAAGGAACAATAAATAAAAAATGAAATAAAATAAAATCCGGTGTTGGTAAGTAAAGCTCACCATGACACGCTATGTATAATTAACGAGGAGACGACAATTTAAACCAGCAGGACACGATGAGTATCATTAGGACACGATAAGTGTCACCAATCTAGAGACCCAAAATAAATAATGCCCTTGGGAGACCCGGTTTGTTTTCTGATCCCATAATCATATAGTGTAGTTTTATAATATGTAAATGTTTATTGAATAGTGTTAGAAAAACAAACCCCAGTGATTGTGGAAAACTGAGCATGCATTTCAATGCGTACATTTTATTAGAAATAACAAGAAACACGGTATTAATTAAACACGATAAATACGACATGTAGTTAAAACAATAAATAAATATTTATTCTAGGAATTATAGTTAGTGAAATAACACGTAGAATATTTACACATAATAACTAGACAAAATAATTTAAAAATCTACACGACAAAAACATTTGACAAACAGGTTACAAAAAATAAAATAATCATCGAGTCTGCTCTGAAGGATACTCCACTTGAACCTGAAATAAAATTATATAAATGTATTAATAAAATGGGAACACGCGCTTCCTCCCACTGCTGCAGACCCCTACGCGCTAGCGAATTATTGAAATAAAATTTAAACCATATGTTAGTTTGTGTCGAGCGGACGTTAAACCCCATTTCTCTGTCTGTCTCTCCCTCACTTTGATAGTGAGTTACGGTGACTAGGTGAGTAAGAGAGAGAGAGAGAGAGAGAGAGAGAGAGAGAAATGGGGTTTAACGTCCACGCGCGCACACTAACTATTCGGATACACGTTTGTTTCAATAATAATGTGGTAGAATATATGATTTAAACCTTACTAGCTTCATTTCTGAATTGGCAACGGATAATAGTCTCTTTTTTATTTCTAGAAATGGTCGTCTAATTAAAGGATATATCCGCGAAAAGCCCTATTCAAATGTACACTGAGGTTCTAATTTTCAATCCATGCTGATTGATCATCATGGAATTTCAGTCACCCATCCCCCATCTATATCAATTCGCAAAAACTGCACTTTAAAATGTTAGCGCAATCCGGGAAGAAATAAAACACCTGACTTGAACCGGAATAACAAGAGGATGTATTTTCACTACGATATACATATATACACCATTATAAGAAAATGATTAATGATGATGATCTCAGAGGCCAGATGTTTACTGCACACTTAATAATGTTTATATATATATTTATTAATATCTGAAGACGCCTATAGAGGGCAGACAGCTAGCTTATATAATTTAATGTATGTCAGAATGAAGTAAAGTGGAGAATTTTTTACCTGGACGTATTTTTCTATTTTTTTATATATATATATATATATATATGGTGTTGTGAAATGAAATGGGGTTTAACGTCCTACTGTTCTACTGCGAACTGGGCTAATGAAGACAGGCATACGCCCGGACAGAGTCACCAAGGCCTACTGTAATATCGAATTCCAACTGTCATGGGATTTTTCACGTGCAAGCCAATATGTACACTGGACCTTGGTTTTTCGTCACATCCGCATGAATGGACATCTGTCCTTGTCAGACCACCCGTCCTACATCACTGACAAGGGGGAACGACGCCGGAAAATCTAGATGCACTATCTCGGCTAATGCAGGGATAGAACACCCGACCTCCAGTTTAGAGGGCCAGTGCCTTACCAACTTGGCCACCATGAGCCCTTGTCAACATGTAAATCAAAACCATAATAATCATACCACATTATTCTAAAGAGACGTTTCAACGCCGAATAAATATATTTTAAAGTTTCAAATAATAAGAAATCACGTCAACATAGATCTATTTTAAGAATAAAAAGGTTACTTTTTATAAATTGAAAGATATTTACCCGGTTCGCCTTCAGGTGCAGGTTCATTTCCAGAGTCTGATATCACAATATGAAAGAGACAATATCTTATCGTTATTATATTAATCATAAAATCAATATCGCGATATAAGTGCCAGGCAACGAAACATACGCCCACCAGCAGCTAAATCGTCCGGGCAGTCAACAAGAGTTATCGCATATTAAGTAATTATCAGAAATCATTAGGATTTGTTTGGTTTTTATAAAGTTCTACCACATGCTAACGTTTAGTATACGAAACATTTGATATTAAGGATTTAGCTGTACAATTATCCAAATTCATGGAAAATCAATATAAATACTTGTTTGTCTGAAGACCTTAAATTCTATTTCACGTTTCATCCAAATCGCATTAAAATTGTGACCTCTACAGGGTCCACAACCTTAGCATACAATATTGTTACACTATTCACGTACAAGCGGCGGCCATTTTGTCCGGCAATTTTGTTCCGATTTTCACGAAATTCGAACTCAACCTTCATTACGGCGTAACGGTGATGTAAGCAAATGTTTTTTTTAAAACCAATAATAATTGCGATCTCCAGGGGGACCACAAGCCATAAAAGGCGATTTTTCGGACAATCAAGGGTCGTAATTCAGGAAGTTATAATCCATATGCACAACGCCGGATTAACCATGGTGGGGGCCGTGGGGCCTGGAACATGTGGGGGGCCCCTGATCACTGACTGCGAGCGCCGAAGGCGCGAAGCCCCGCATAGGGGGTGTCTGGGGGTTTTCTCCCCCCCCCCCCAAAAAGAAATTTTCAGAAATTGGAGGCCAGAAACGTGATTTCCTGGCATTTCAGGCACTTGTGTTGGAGCCATTTAGAAGTACTTCCCCAAGAAAAAAATAAAATTCTGCCACCAAATTGACGTTATTTCAATGGACCAATCCATGCGAGTGCTATGAAATGATGACATTTCTAGAGGAGGGGACTGTAAGTGGGCAGAGCGACATCAAACCTAATTTTGAAGTCGCTCAGTGATAAATAACGGGGTTACTTGATTCGGAATCGTATTATACCCCCACGATGATTTGATGAATGGAGGCCGTAACGTTACGACCAAGCCGGACTCGATGTTTGACAAACAAAATGGCAATACGAGATTTAATCACGAAATATGATTCGTGTGATCATGGTGTGCATCTCATCAAATTCAGCTTATACCCACAACAAATATCAACAACAACAACAACTACAGCTTATATACAATCGTACGTCAATCTGAGGCAAAATTCGCGCTACTCGAAATGATGGGGACGTGTAATTTGTTCGAGTTATACGATAATTCGAGTAAGACGATGGTCGGTGCGATAGAAGATCTCACGACAATAAAAAAACATGTGTTACACCCATCACCGGATTACACCGAATTCTCGGATGTCGATCGCAACACATCATGGATTGAGGGGGCCCCAGGGACTTCCGATGGAGGGCCCTCGAAGCATCGAAGGGGTCCCGTCACTAGGTCACCGGACGTTGGAGTCCTCGGTCCGACCATGCTCGAGGCGCGCAACTGAGATTTTTGTGGGGGGCCCCCTAATGTGGTGGGCCCTCGGGCCTGTGCTCCATGAAGCCCCATGGTTAATCCGGCGTTGCATATGCACAAATAGGAACCAAGATCTTTGAGTTATGGACATGCATTTCATGTTTCATCAAATTCGGTTCAAAATTGTGACCTCTACAGTGTTCACGACCTTGACATACCATATTTTTACACTTTTTGCGTACAAGCATCGGCCATTTTGTCCGTCAATTTTGATCCGATTTTCACGAAATTCGAACACAACCTCCCTTACAGTGTAACAGTGATATAATCAGAAATTTCTTTTTTTAAATGGGATAATAATTTGGGCCTCGAGAGGCACCACAAGCTAAAAAAAGTAGATTTTTCGTACATTTGGGGGCCATAATTCAGGATGTTACGATCCGATATGCGCAAATATCGAAAGGAAACAAGATCTTTGAATTATAGACATGCATTTCAAGTTTCATCTAATTCGGTTCAAACTTGTGACCTCTACAGTGTTCACAAGCTAAAGGCGTGATTTTTCGTACAATCAAGAGGCATAATCCATGAAGTTACAGTCCGATACATGCCAATATCGAAAGGAACCGAGATCATGGGATGATAAACCTATATTTCAATTAGTTTCACTGAAATCAGATAAAAATTGTGACCTGTAGACTGTTCACAAACAATTGTGGACGTATGGACGGACGGACGGGCGGACGGACGGACGGGCGGGCGGGCGGGCGGACGGACGGACGGAGGCGACGACAATAAACGTCCACATGAAAATGTTTGTTTATAGTGTGTTATGTGCCACGAACTCTGATTGGACAATGATAATTAGTCACTTGTATAAAAAAACGCGCGCAAGGTCGGGAATTGCTGAGTATTCAAGCAACGGTTAGATGTTGTAAAACTAGCGAACGTTGCTTGAGGAACATGGAAAAAACTACACTTTTAAAAAAAAAATAAAAAAGGTGCCGGTAGAGAATTAATAAAACTTCGGGCAAATTATATTTGGAATGTGTTTAACCAGTTATATCACCAATGTAATATTGATGGACATCAATATTGTCCTTTAAAGTAGGAATCAAATTTTACCTACTTTTCTGTGTTAATTGGGTCAACGAGAACGGCCATACGCTATACAGGGCCCTATAACAGATATTTTACCATTTTATCAAATTACCAATCGCATGAGTTTGCACACCGATGAGCATGGGGCCAGACTATTTCCTTTGTTGGGCTCTTCATGCGATATGAGGAACGAACCCGGGTCCTCATTCTTGTACAACGGCTTCTCTGGTTTATGTTTTAAAGAAAAATCGATTGTCGAAATGAAATGGTATTTTAACGCGCTACTGTTCCGCTCCGACTGGGTCAATAAGACGGACACGCGTTGTGCAGTGCGCTGCGAGAGATTCCAACTGCAAATGATTGTTTTATGGACGCATCCGAATGACAACCAGATCACCCCATATATTATTATGATTGACTTTTACCCACCGTTTGTGACTGCTTCATTCATGTTATTGGTATTTGATGGAGCTGAATAAAATAATATATATATTTAGGAATAAATAATAAAATGGATTAGAATAGTTTTAACTTCTCCCCAATACAGTCATGGTATTTTGCATTTAAACAGGGGCGGATCCAGAGCCCCCCCCCCCCCTGCTCAGCTACATAAAAAAAAATAATGCCTTGCATCAATGACATTACATCACAAAGTGATCCTACATCTGTATAAAAATGATTTCTCTGTTTAAAAAGCTCAATTTGTATCTATGCCTATGTAATTTAGAGACGATGATGGCAGAATTCCGTGACAGAAACCTGGCAAACCGACTCCTGCAAAAATTACTGGATCCACCCCCGTTAAATGATTACATGTGAATAAAGAAATGGGATTTAACGTCCTGCTGTTCTGCAGTGTGCTTAGAAATGGTTCCACTTTGCGCAAGTTTTCTTTTTTTGTGTAAATGACTTCAAAACGATTACTTGTCCATCTCGCCCTTAATTTACACATAAACTGACCCCAAACTGTACAGCACATTGTTGAATATTTGATAAACCAATTCCCATTGAAATAAAGGTGTAGCCTTACCGCATAATTATATGATTTGACAAAACCCAACTGTTTCGCGAAATTTCTCTCTTATCCACAAATCTGAAATAACATGCGCACCCATCTCACGTGACCATACGTCACTTTCCATAAATGGCCTTCATGTCCATAATTATATGTAATGATCCTATATCTGAGAGTAATTACCGAGCGTAGTGGCAGGGCCTTATACGGGAAGCCGTGGGTGGGTTAATGCAACGCGTCGCGATATTTGGCGAGATTTCACTTGGCTGGTGTCATGGTGGCTTACGTTATAAGAAATATTGCTTTGAAAATGTAAAACGCATTACCACAAAGGCAAACTGTTCGGTAACTATTTTAGTGGCCCAGTCTTAACTATTTGTGATAGAATTACTTATTTCAAGAAGTCTGTAATGATATTTGTTGCCAATTGTGCGTTTGAACCTAACTGTATTTGCGTAACGAGTCTTAAGACTATGTCAATTCTAGTGTTACACATAGTTTAACGCTACGACATGTAGCTACAGTGTGCTACGAGGGATTCCAAATGTCAATAATTCATTTATGGACACATCAATATGTGCATTAGTCCCTAGTCTTTCGTCACATCCGAATGACCACCAGAAACTGTTACGCATTAAATGAAATAACATAAATATATTATTACGATTGACTTTTACCCACCGTTTGTGACTGCTTCATTCATGTTATTGGTATTTGATGGTGCTGAATTTAAAAAAAAAATAATTATATTGAGGAATACGTAATATACTGGATGGAAATGAGGTTTAACCTCTTTAAATATAATTATTCGGCCATTTTGAGACTTACATATATTATTTTGCATTTAAAAGGCTATGCGTGAAAAATGAAATAAAATGGGGTTTAATAAAGGTGCCACAGAATAATACGACAAAACTAACTATAAAATATAGTTCTTATAACCTTCGTCGTTTTCTTGTTGTTGAGAACGGGTAGAAGTACTTGATCGATTGTTTGTAGTGTTTAGCGTCCACTTCCACCGACGGTGATATCTTATTTATTATCATACTTAACGCATACACAGTGTCATTGCTACTGGTTGAGAAGAAGCCAAATACGCAAATACGTTCTCATCAGACATCGAAAGCACGACCGCGGCCATTTAATCCAAGTAGGTAGGCTGCAGACTTACAAGAGCGTGGGAAAAGGGGTAAATTGCAGCTATCCGATTGGCTGACAAAATTCAAATTTCAATCAATCACGTAGTCTAGTTGAACCAGGCACATCAACCTTAAATCTAGTTAATCTAACGAACTACGATTGACGTGGTGTCCGGTGCCAAGCTGACCCACAGCGAATATTTGCTACGTTTTAGTTAATAAGTACACAATATTAACGTTTTTTCTTTCTGCAAATCAAATTCTTAAACATTTTTGTGAAGTATTAGAAACATGAATACAGGTGTCTGGATAAAAAATATTTCCTATTTAGTGTAAATGAGTATACAACGCTCACACCACTTTACGTTACTTCGTAGTACGAAAACCATGCACACGCTGTCGAGCCAATGATCGACGCCACGTGATGTGTCGACGGGGCGTCTGGACTTATAAAGGTCAGTCATCTTACACAGATGTAGCAGAAGACTTTCGCATTACCTCTGTGAAACACATTGACCCTGTATGCGTATCGGACCTGAGCCAAGGGAGAAAGAAATGGGGTTTAACGTCCACGCGACACAAACTAGGTCATTTCAGGACTAACATACAGTTTAATTTTATTTTATTTCAATTTTAATAATTCGCTTGTGCGTACAGGAGGACCCGGAAAAGACCCCAAGAGGTTGGCCAGGTGACCTTATTCCTTGTCATGTAAAATCGGGGATTCGAATCTACGCCAGTTGACTCAATGACAAACGTTACGATACAGCACGCACGTGCTAACCAGTCGTCCACCCCCACCCCCACCCCGAGTCAAGGGAATACAATGAAGATCCTGTTACCTGTCATTTGATACGTCAGTGTTGTGCTTGGCTGTCCTACCCAAAATACAGCATAACTTCTAACGACTGTAAAACTGAAAAAAAGAGAGCAGCATCGATTTATACGGCCACAGATCACCAATTATTTCCCCATTGACTTTAAAGATACAGTTCCACGAAAGTATTGATAAGCGTGACAAATTTGGTATATATGGAAAGTAGAGACACCCAGTCTAGCTAGAAAAAATACTGGATTCTCTGAAAACCACATGGGGAAAACGCTGAGTAAAATATCTGGGGCCAGTTTCACGAAATTTTAACTAAAGATAAAATCCAAATTTTAGTAGATTCTGCAATTTTGATTGGCTAAGCACTAAAATCAATCAAATATTATCCAACCAAATTACTAAAATTTGGATTGTATCTTAGTTAAAATTTCGTGAAACAGGCCCCAGGGTATCACTAACTGTTAGCTCGACGGCTTATTGCTGTCTGCCAGCTTGATCGAATAGTCATGCGGTTTGGGGAACATAGAGGGGTTTAAACGTACAACAGAATTTAGTTAAGCTTCAATATGAATGGTAAATTGACAGTAAATAACCACAAATATATTTTGAAATTGCGCCCCCCTCCCCTTTGTCAAGTTACATGACAGACGTGGCTTTTAAAAATAGATTTTTATATCTTGGATTATTTCCTCGCGAATTCAATGTTTTGAGAAGTATTTGAAGCAAATGTTAATTAATGTTAATCGTCGTGTCTTAGACTGGCTCTAACTTTTTTTTCATTGGGAAGAACGCTTTCTACCACATATGGAATATCATGTGACAGGAAAACTCTAGCTCAAAAGCAAGTATGAGGTTGGCGATGAAAAACTTGAGCTATATAAACTGGAAGAAGCATATACACAAACATGCAACTTTTCACCAAAACCTAGCAGAAAAAGAATATTCAAACCCCTTTCTCGATTCTACACCATAGAGTCAAGAAAGTTCGCCTATAGCAAAAAGGGGGAAGTTGGAAAGGGAGAAAATACTAAAAATAACCCCCGGCTTTTGTTTCGTAGGAATATTTGGAGATATTTGTCCATATAATTAGATTTACTACCCACCGACTTCTTTAAAGATCAGTTGATAGTATTTTGAAATATTTATACATTCGACATAAAAGTGATTTATTTGCAAATAAGTAGTACAATGGGGGTGGGGAAGTACTATATTTGTTATCAGAAATACGAGTGGAGTCCTATACCCCCCTCAAAACCTAATGTATGTAATTTCCATTCGAGAGAGAGAGAAATGGGGTTTAACGTCCACTCGACACAAACTAGGTCAATTCGGGACTAACATATGGTTTAATTTTATTTCAATAATTCGCTTGCGCGTAGGTGTCTTTAGCAGTGGGAGGAAACCGGAGTGCCCGGAGGAAACCTACGAGGTTGTGAAGGCGCCCCTATCTCCATGCCACATACTCTCACACCAGGGATCGAAACCACAGCCACAAGCCAGAGGTGACCGGCCACCTAGAGGTCGAAGCGCGGCAATTCGAAGTCAGCCACATGCGAGCTTCATTGATGTTAAACATCAGCTCAAATTGTTCATATTGGTTGTATTCCTTATCCAGGATCGCGAATATCACCTGATTATTTTTACATTTTTTGATGGAAGCCCTTATTGGCTCAGTGGAATTGTTGAGAAACGTGCGAAGCAAAATCATACAACATTATAACTTACTAGAATATGATATTTCCCACATCTGTTGATGGCGGAGTCCAAGTAAATGTTAAATCATTTGCATTGACACGACCCTTGTGGGTAACAGAGTTATCATCCCCAGAACACGCTAAGGTTTGGGTATTTGTTGGTACTGATGAAAATTTTCCGACAGGTGTTGCTCCACCATTTTCTCTCCGAGCTTGTATCAGGAAACCGACCTTGGCCCCCTTTAGCGTAACTGTGAACACAAAAGAAAGACTTAAATAGTGAAAAACATTACAAGACCGAGAAGTGTTATAAGATGTGCTAGTTATGAAAGGTAAAATTACCGATATGGTTCGCCAAATGATATCGTTCGATATTGTTCATCTAGATAAGTGACACGGTCAAAAGATCGACATGGTTCACCAAATGACACAGTTCGATATAGTTCATCAAATGACACAGTCAACAGATCGACATGGTTCATCAAATGACATAGTTCGATATGGTTCATCAAATGACACAGTTCGATATGGTTCATCTAGATAAGTGACACAGTCAAAAGATCGACATGGTTCATCAAATGGCAAAGTTCGATATGGTTCATCTAGTGACACAGTCAAAAGACCGATATGGATCATCAAATGACACATATCGATATGGTTCATCCAGTGACATAGTCATAAGATCGATATGGTTCATCAAATGACACAGATTGATATGGTTCATCAAATGACGCAGTTCGATATCGTTCATCTAGTGACATAGTCAAAAGATCGATATGGTTCATCAAATGACACAGTTCCATACATCTAATTAAGAACACAGTCGGCATATCGACGTGGTTCATCAAATGACACAGTATGGATCCTCATTTAATGACCCAGTCAACAGACCGACGTGGTTCATCAAATGATACCGTTCGATGTGGTGCATCTATGACACAGTCCACATAGACATGGTTAATCAAATGACACAGTTTGATATGGTTCATCAGATGACACAGTTCGATATGGTGCTTCCATTAACACAGTCAATATATAGATATGATTTATCTAATGACTAGGGGTGGGTATTGCCAAAAAAATCGTATTGCGATATATTGCGATACGATTTGTCGTATTGCAATACATATTGCAATATATTGTGAAAGTGTTAACTCCAGATTTATTGCAAAAGTACTGCTTTACATGTATCTCATAGCAACACTGAAACTCATGTGAAGGTCTTTGAACATGCAATTCCCCTATGGTACAACTAGACAACTACAAGAACAAGATATCCACAAAACCCATGTTTTTATTTACCTCACTTCTGCGTTACATTTATTGCATAATGCAACATTCAACATTAAACGCCCTGAGCCAATTAAAAGATTAGCTACCCTACCCCTAAGCTCATTAAATCAGCAGGGCCCATCTCCCAAAGCCAATTAAAGAATTATTGTTAATCCTAATACCCTCTACAAAATTGAAAATAACTAAAAAAAATGTAAACATTGTCGTGTTCTTCTCAATGATATAAATTCAATTGTACAAATTAGCATTTAGGCCTATATTACTATAAATTATATTAAAAAGCCAATTAGTCAATTATGACATTTCTCTATCATATTGGCAAAATAACGTGAAAAAGTATCCCTTACGATTTTTTTTTTTTTAAAATAAAACAGAAATATAGTACTTCGTGTTGGCAGCAGTGTTCAAAGTAAATATAAATATAACTTATAAAAAGAAACATCACCCAAATAACGGTCACTTCATCGCCTTCGGCATTAACATTTCTGCCTTTCTTTGGATTTATGACGGGAATTGTCGTTTTCTTTGCTTCATTGAAAGCTTCGACAGTGTAATTTTCCTTAATTTAGCTTGTATTACCGGTAAATCCTAAAAGTTTTGATTCAATTTAGCTTTCCAAAGTCTAGAATTATTAGCCGTAAGTTTTGTTATCATCTGTTTGATCGAACGTATCCAAGATGGCGGCGACACGGTTGATCTCGGCTCAAGTAGACGCATATTCTTCGCATCATAACGTCAAAAAAAATAACAAATAGTTTATTTCTTCGACATTATCATATTCCACAATATGCCTGGCAGTAAATTATAAAATCTGATTCTATTTCACCCTCAATATCATATAATTATTAGCCGTAAGTGACAGCATGAAAATATTGGAATAGCGCCAAAGTGAAAGGCACGGTGTGAATTTTCACCTCTGACCTATTACGTAAATACTGAAAGATCCGGTGTTGAAACATATATTTCTTATTGGATGATTAGCGAATTAAACATTCCTTTCCTTCGCGGGTTTTACTTTTATTACCCAATCATAGAAATAAGTTGATTGATTTCTCGCTTGGGTTCGCTAATGCCGTTGCCAAGTACGAAGGGTCCGCGAGTTGATTCGCTACCGCCAGGCACGTGCCGTCAAAAATGCGTCAAGGAAATTCTCAAGTTTTAAATAGAATTGACAATCTCACGGAATATTCCGATGATTATTACGGAAGTTGCCGATCGTATTGACTGAACCGGTTCTTGGACGTGTATCACGATATGATGTATTGGCAAGTTTGAATCGCAATACACCGGTATACCGGTTATATCGCCCACCCCTACTAATGACACAGTTCGATATGGTGAGCCTAACCTAATAAAATCGCCATAATCATTTCGGGAGAGATGTTTTACTTCCACTCGACACAAACTATGTTGTTTCAGAACTAACGTAAGTTACACTTTTAATTCAATAATTTGCTTGCGCCCAGGGTCTTTGAAATTCGGAGGAAAACGGAGGATCGCGGCGTCACGTACATGCTTGGGATGGAAACCGCCCATTGACATATTATGATCTAAAGCGCACGAATAAAACACCCGCCAACCCTCCCCGCATACCCACCCAACCACTCTAGCCCCCACCAACCTACCTGTAATTGGGGTATTAGCACTATACGTATTAGAAGAAAGCTCTAACGTATTCGTGGCTGTGATTTGTTGGGGCTGTCCACTATGATTTGGTACCATTGACACACATACAGAATTCGGAGCTCCTTGGGGATAAGCATGTATAAATATCACATTCAAAGCAGCAATAACGGCTATCCTAAATAACAGACGGTATATACTTTGTGCGGCCATCTTATCCAAATACTGTCTAATTACTGATTGCTAACTAACTGTTATAATGAGATTTAAAAGTAAATGGCCCTTTTCTTGACACTTAATGATGAATGCATTCATGTTTTCACTAATGAATTGCTGGACAGGGAAGTAAAATGAAAGCGTTTGATTGATTACTTATTCTTAATTGACTTCACTCTGCAGTAATATACATTATGGCCCACGTCTAAATTGCTTATATAACCCCCACTTTTTAATTTATATTAGCACGTTAAAGGGGCGTTGTGTAGTCTAAGATATGCACTAACATTCCAACACCAATCTTATTAAGACTTCGCATGCTTGTTCCGTGTGTGAAATAATACAGAGGACACATAACAGCCTGACCGTTTGTTGTTTTAAATTGAAAATTGAAGCGACGTTAGGCGAATATTTGACCGGTTACTGGGTTTCATATTCATGGAAAAGACATATCTCAAGCGGACAAACGCCCTCAAGGAAAGTGACGTCTTAAAAGTTTCATTAGCCATAGTGAAAGCAGCACCTGAGGTCACTGTCTAGACAACCACGGGAATAAAAGTGTAAATGCTTGATTAAATTAAACATATATTTATTGTATTAGTACTTTCAACAAAACCAGTGTTTTAAGCAAATAATAACATACATAGGTTAGCGTACTATAGGGTATTCTTTATTCAAGATCAAATGCTTTACGACACAGACACAGAAAATATACATTACATTAATGACACAGTTCAGCCCTCCCCCCGCAAATTAATGCTCCTGAGAAATGGCGCCCACACCCCATCCGATATCTACGGTGGCTGATAAGGGACATGAAAAATAATATAATTTGATTTTTTTAATATTCACCCAAGTCAATTTTAATATAATTTGTTTTTTATAATTTTCACCCAAGTCAATTTTAATTTCCACCCAAGTCAATTTTAATATAATTTGTTTTTTATAATTTTCACCCAAGTCAATTTTAATTTAATTTGTTTTTTATAATTTTCACCCAAGTCAATTTTAATTTAATTTGTTTTTATAATTTTCACCCAAGTCAATTTTAATTTCCACCCAAGTCATTTGTAATATAATTTGTTTTTTATAATTTTCACCCAAGTCAATTTTAATTTTCACAAACGATCTGTATCCAAATGATTTGAGTTTATATTTTGGGATTATAAGAATGTGTTCTTGTTGAGAACGGAGCGAACTACCATTTTATTACATAACCCATTTATAAGTTCACAAGAAGCAAATAATATTAACAAGAATCATATCTCTGCGATCAGTCAAGCTGTGTAATGGCTACTTTTGTGGCATAGCTTTAATGGGGTAAACTACAGCCATTTTTAATTAAAGTCTACGAACAGTATGATGTATCATCCTACGGATTGAAATTGATTGAGTACATGAACAAAAGGACAATCACGTTAAAATACAGATCTATATTTCGTTTCGTGTTTTTTATACTTCCGATGGCTTACACGCATGACGATCTGACCGGTTGTTGTCAAAGGTCGCGTCAGAGGTCGTACGAACGGATTTTGACCCTATGACGTCAGGTATTAGTTAATCAATCAACGTCGACGTGTTTAGTTCTGTGCATCGCACGTCAAGAAGTCTCCGTAACAGGTGGCTTCATTGGCTAATCCCTTACACCATCCAGACTGCAGGTTATATAACAACTCTTACATACCCTAGCGGAGTACAGAAAAATAAAACGAAACTTGGAACTATAAAAACGAAACGAAATAGGATCTGTGTTTTATCAGATTGACAGAAGGACATTTCTTTCTTGTAGAGAACATTAGATTTGAGACGGCCCTACGCATATTATGACGTCATATGTAGTACCGTCTTCGATCTAGCGTTCTCCATTTCTTGTATACAAAACTGACGATTTCAAGCAACTAAGAAACAAATAATGCTCTCAAAATATTAATTAATTACCATTTGAGTCAAGCCATTGCAATTATTATTGTACTGATTGTACTTATTGTTTAATGATCGCCAATTGCGCAGACACAATTAGTGAAAATAAACTCTTAGCACGGTATACGGCAAGGATGACCTATGTTTCCGTTTTGTTAATTTGTTAAAGGCAAATGACTGGTATGAATACGGATGTTTCTATCAACATGACGCTTTAATAATAATATCCGTTCAATAATTTATATTTATAAGAATATAACCGGTATTCTGAAAATAAAATCGTGATACTATGACGTTTATAGATTTCTTGAAATCTGTTAGGATTTGTTGATGAAGAAGAATCGCTATACGTTAGTTCTATTAATAGACAGTTATGACTAATCTTATAATGGTGTAATTCAATTCTATAACCAAATCTGATAGGGCAATTTTTAAAATGAATAATTGTCACATTAGTAAGAATTGAAGGAGTATGTCAATTATGCTGTTAAAACCACAATACAAAAAGCCAATTAATATATGTCATATGCATGAGTTGTTTCGAGGTCATTTGGTTATACCCAGAACACAAAACTAATTTAAAATAATATAATTGCCACATTAGTAAGACATGAAATGAAATGGGGTTTAACGTCCTGCTGTTCTGCTCATAAACTGGGTGCTATGAGGGGAATTTTGCCCAGACAGCGACACTATGGCCTACTATCATATCGAATTCCAACTTCCAAGGGATCTTTTACGTGTACGCCAATGTGTACACGGGAACTCGGTTTTTCGTCTTACGACTTAGCCACGTGATCCCCCAGTGGTAAGAAATGTAGGAATATGACAATTGTGGCGTAAAATGGGCTTCTACAAAGTAATGAAGAATTTTGTAAATTGTGATATAATGTATATAGTATGTACTTATGGCGGGAAAAATATATGGCTAATAAATTAAAATGAAAAATTGGCGGAAAATAATGAATCCAGAGTGAGTACTGTCCACTTAGCCACGTGATCCTCCATTAGTAAGAAATGTAGGAATATGACAATTATGGCGTAAAACCACAACATAGAAAACCAAATAGTATACTTCATATGCTTACATGTCATAGACGATAATTGTCGTTTTGTCGTGAATAACAAATTTTATTTCATCGAGAAGCAAGAAAACTTTTCTTGCTTAGAGATGAAATAAAATAATGTTATTCACGACAAAACGACAAATGTTCTATTTATTTTACAATCATTTTAGGTAAAATAACATGGACTATTTTGCTAGCCAGTGGAATAACACTTTTATTTCACTGATAAAACGTGGTATTCCACTACTGATCATGAAATAAATATGCATATTCGTCATAAACATGTCAAGGTTATTTTGTTATTGAACTGGAAATACCCAGAACACAATACTATGGATAGCAATTAATGAGAGGGATTTGGTGACCGAATGGTTACCGCGTGTGCGCTTTATCACAAAGTCTTTTATTGAGTCAACTGACGTGGTAACGATTCCACGGTTGTACGTGACAAGGAGTAGGGTCGCCTGTCCAACTTCGTCGGTTTTCCTCCTGGTCCGGTTTCCCCCCACTGTTAAAGACCCCCTCCCCGCAAGCAAATTATTGAAACAAGACTAAACCACACGTTGGTCCAAAATGACCAGGTTTGTGTCGTGTGGACGTTAAATCCCATTTCTCTCGCTCTCACTTAGCTTTCTAGAAATAGTTCCATATTATATTTTCAGATTGGAAAATTCGTAACGAATATGGATGTTTCGGATAGAGACTACTGAGAAAACCCAAGAAAATTATTTATTTGTCGGTTGGTATTTTGTTTAGAAGAAAATATTTGGTTTCATAAGGAAGCCTTCCAAGTGAAAACGGGGTAAGACCATCCGCAGCCGAAAGTAAATCAACAAAAACTTAAATCGTCCAATTCTGGATTGTGTGATGTCATTGTGGTTTATAAAAATTTTCGTTGCTCTCTCTCTCTCTCTCTCTCTCTCTCTCTCCCTCTCTCTCGCCCTGCCTCCTCTGTCTCTCTCTGTGGTGTTGGGTTGCCTTTCCAACCTCGTGGTTTTTCTCCGGGTCCTCCGATTTCCTCCCACTGCTAAAGACCCCTACTCGCAAGCGAGTTATTGAAATAAAATCAAATCATATGTTAGTCCCGAAATGACCTAGTTTGTGTAGAGTGGACGTCACCCCCCCCCCTCTCTCCCCCTCTCTCTCTCTCGCACACATAACCATGCTTCTATAGTCTTTATCAAAAATCTTTACCAAGCTTCTCAAGTCAAGCACCAGTTTGATGGCACGTTTCCGGTAACACACGATCAGCTGTAGTACACTCAATTTCTTGTCCCATTCACTTGATTTGCCGAGTGGAAGTGTCGCTCAGTAGTAAACAGTAATCGCATATTCACAGAACATCGGTTCCTTAATAAAGACTAGACATCACGGCCTATAGACAAGCCCACCCAGTCGAAATATTGCTGTTGGAAGAGGCATTATGGAAGATTAGAAAAAGAGCTATTTTAAATGGGTAATTAACATTAGATAACCAGGGGCGGATCTAGGAATTTGAAAAGGGAGGGGGGGCGCCGAGACGGGGCATGCCACTGAGAGGGGGTGAGGCCTCAAGAAAATTATCCGTCATTTCCTTGCCTCTCTACCCATTTCAAGAGCTATTTGGCTGATATTTTCGTCTAAACGTTCGGAAATCGTAGAAAAAGAGCCTCAAAATCGAGCAAAAAAGCTAGTTGAAAGGCATTTTCAGTAGTAAAAAAGGGCACTGTCGAAGATTAGGGGGGTGGGGGGGGGGGGCTCTGATAACGTAGAAGAGAATATACTGAAGATTTCAGTCAAATTACGTCGAAGATCAGATTCAAATCTGTTTGAAATGGTACCCGTCAGATGACATCAAGAGTACATTATGGTCTTAATATGTTAATAAATATCTAATTTATTGTTTATATAACATTTCGTGCCCCAAGAAAGACCTGCAATAGGCAGAAATAAACAGAAATATTGTTTCGGAGCGTTTTATTGTATACATGTTCATGAACACTCAAGACCCCACACCTAGTCCAGACTGCGCGCCCAACTTGACGTTGTTGCACCAAGCACCTGGTCCGCAATCTCCCAAACAGAGTTGTCTTCCCTCGCAGTCCACACTAACCTCTGCTAACGGCTCAATTGACTACGCCACCAAGATTCTTGGTGTTGATGGACAATCCTTAATGATGCGATTTAAAACACATAAATGATAATGTATCTAATACTGTTACCATATTTAAATAGAAATGTGGTCGCTATTGCAAAGTAACAATATATTTAGAAATATTACACCGAACTCTTTCGCGTTATATCACTAGTTAATCGGTCGGAAATAAGAACTGCGCATGTCGCCGTGCTAATTTTAGAATGAATACACGTGGGTCTGTTTATCTGTACAACGCGATCGGTAGGCCCAACAATTAATTTAGAAATGTCTGTAGTTAATTAAAATCAAAGAATTCTCGATATATGTTTAAACTATGATCGAAAAATAATAAAGTGTATATAACGCCTAAAATTTACTAAAATTCATAAAATCGTAAAGTGTTTATAACGCCAAGTACATTTCTCTGACAGACGCCATTTTTGATAATGTAGTAAATCACGTGATCGATGACCTCCGGGTCAAACCTATGTAGTACGCGAGCCGACGGCAGAGTCGAATGCTTGATAGAGCGAGACTTGCGTGGAGAATGCCTGGTCCGGTGTATGTGATATACATTACATAAACATACATTATGCGAGAGCTAAATCTGCCTATTGTAGGTCTTTCTTTAAGCATGAAATGTTATATAAACTTTTGATTAATTAGACATATAACTAACTTATTCCGACCATAATCAACCCTCGATGTCATCGCTAGCCTTCGATATTTACTGGATTTGAATACATTATGTGATGGATGATTAGACATATAACTAACTTATTCCGACCATAATCAACCCTCGATGTCATCGCTAGCCTTCGATATTTACTGGATTTGAATACATTATGTGATGGATGATTAAACGTTCACATTTAAATATCTCTTCTCCTTTTACCGCGTTTGTTATTATGTTGTTTAGAATATGGCCTGTATTTAAAAAAAAATCAACTTCCATTAATAATCAGCCGTTGTGTACAAACAGTATAAATGAAATGGGGTTTAACGTCCTACTATTCTGCACCGAGATCTTTTACGAGCACCGCAATGCATACACGGGACCCCGGTTTTCGCCCCATCCGAATAACTAGACAACTGTACAACTGACACGTGGAAACCACGTTGAAACAGTATATGAAAAAAGTAGTATTGTATTTGTGAACCCACTTCAAGTCCAACCTCGTGGGTTTTCTCCTGCTTCCCTGGCATCTTCCTACTGATAAAGACCCCTACGTGCAAGCAATATTAAACCATATGTTAGTAACGAAATGACCTAGTTTGTGTCGAGTAGACGTTATCCTCCCTCTCTCTCTCTCTCTCTCTCCCATACCCATTATGACATAAACATAATAAATAATTATGTACAGCCAATTAGGTTTAAATAAACAACAATCCGCACTAAAAGGTCAATAACAGAAATATACTATAGAATATTAACTCGTAATACAACTTGCGTAACTCAATTCGCTCTCGTCAAATTATAAACTGTATGTAAGTAAATTTAACCTCTTTGAAATAGATGTGTAATGTATTGATGGGCAGTTTCAAAATAGCATATAGGTAGGCTTTTAGGCCTAGTTTACTTATATTTATTTGGTTTAAAACTGACACTTCCATTACATCGTGGTATAATTATATGTTTTTTCTGTGTGACGTATGTACTTTATGACCTGGTGTCACAGTGACCGTACATGGTAATTACATTTCCGGCCATTTTCAGAGAGAGAAGTTTGGGGGAGAAATAATGGAAAGTCGTATAACGCTTGTTCTCTGTAAACCGAGAAACTAGCAGACGACAGAATTGCCAAGGTTAAAGTGACATTATGTCTGGTATTAACCACAGGTTATAATTTGATTGACATTTCGCTATCTATATGGGTTTGTCAGTGTGCCTGACAAGATAGGGTATGTATGTCGGGAGAGGGCGTCATGAATGAGTCAATTATAACACGATTAGAATGTGTAATAAGCCGGAAACCAAGAAAAAGTATGAACAATCGTTACTATATATATACATCTTGAAATGAAATAGGGATTAACATCCCACTGTTCTGTTCCGAACATAGCCAATGAAGACGGAGATACGCCATACAAGTGTATTATAAGGGACATTTTGCCCGGGCAGCGGCATTATGGCCTACTCTTATATCGAATTCCAACTGTCAAGGGATCTTTTACGTGCACTCAATGTGTACACGGGACCTCGGTTTATCGTTCGATCCAAACGACTAGACAGTTGTCCTTGTGAGGCCCTCGGTCCTGCATCACTGACCAGTGGCGGCATTTGCACCCCCAAAAATCTGGCTTACCCTCTGTTTGCCCACCCCCACCCCAATAAAAAAAAGTGATCTGGCCAGCTCTATTTATCTCAACGACCGTTGTCTGAAATGCTACCTGGCTGCATTCCCGACAGTCTATTTTACAAAATATAGTAGCGAAAGTATTCATTCACGATGAGGTTAATTATAGTTTGGATAAGTTAATTAATATCTAATTAATAATTCAGAGAACATCAGGCCTAAAGAAAGACCTGCGATAGGTAAACTTAGCTCCTGCATAATGTATATTTAAGAATTATTATACAAAATCTGGACCCACCGTTTGATGCACCGACACAATAATGGTTACTACGCGGTCTCGTTTAGATGCAATGAAATGGGGTTTAACGTCCTACTCTTGTGCTTCGACTGGGCTAATGAAGATGGGCATACGTCATACATTTTCCTACGAGTGAAGATTTGCCCGGACAGCGGCATTATGGTCTACTCTTATATCAAATTCCAACTGCCAAAGGATCCTTTACGTGCACGCCAATGTCTACCCAAGAACTCGGTTTTTCGCCCCACCTGAACAACTAAACAACTGTCCTTGTCAGGCCCTCCGTTCTGCATCACTGATTAAGAGGAAACCTCGCCGGAAAATGGAGATGAACTTTCTCGGCCAATGCTGGGATCAAACACCCGACCTCTAGGCTAGCGAGCCAGCGCCTTACCTACTTAGCCACGTGATCCCCAAAGTTTCGATAAGATATACATGTAGTCTCGATTTGCAATTACCAGTGCTACGATAATATACAAACGTAACCATTTTATCGCTGAATCATGAAATGGTTCCACCAATCCATTCATTATCTAAGCCATTCGATAGTCTAGAGAGTAGGTTATGGACATGTCATATCTAAATGATAATATATATATATATATAACATTTGAAACCAGAAAAAAGATCTACAATATGCAGATATAGCTCTTGCATAACGTATTTTTGAACCTGCAATCAGTCTGTGTACGCCACAATATTTGATGTCATTCATCAGTCTTTAATGTTCCTGAATAGAGGGAGAGAGAAATGGGGTTTAACGTCCACTCGACATAAACTAGGTCATTTCGGGACTAACATATGGTTTAATTTTATTTCAATAATTTGCTTGTGCGTAGGGGACTTTAGCAGTGGGAGGAAACCGGGGTGGTTCCTGAATAATGCCCTTTGTTTATGTATGGCAGGCTAGGTGGCCGAATGGTAAAACCGGGCGCGTTGCATCATAAGATCTGTCATTAAGTCAAGTGGTGTGGTTTCGATTCCAGGGTTACTTGTCCAACCTCGTGAGTTTTCTCCGAGTCCTCTGGTTTCTTCCCACAGCTGAAGACCCCTATGCGCAATCGAATTATTGAGATAAAATGGAAACCATAAGTCTCGATAAATGATTTCGTTTAAGTGTGTCACGTAAAAGACTCCTTGCGGATGCTTTCTTTGAAATACTAAACATCTTCTGTGAATTTTAAACTTTGTGCACATGGCGTGGGTGTTTAGCTCTCTATATTTAATGTCACGTAGGCACTACCGGGAAGAGAGGAAGTTAATAGAATCGAATTTCAAGTCTTGTCTTTTACTACTGTCTTGTTCAACTATGAACCAATGTAACATCCGTCTTTTCGTACAGGCTAACCCAGACTCTCTGGGAAATTTCTGGTATTTCTCAAATTAAACTAGCATCTTGTGACGATGAAGCCAACCAATCAATCTTTGCTAAATTTTTGGGGATTCTGACTCGAGACTCGGTTACTAACTGAGATAAATACTATAAATATCCGGTTTTAGAGATGTCTATTAAATTCCGACTACATACACAACACTGAAATTCTATTTTTAGAACCTGATTTCCCCGCACTATATGTTACTATATTTAAAAAGAAAAATCCGCTTTTCCCGAAATCACATGATATAATTTCAGTTTATAATGCACGTGTTTTGTCAATTTCAATCAGAACGCCCTCATTTGACGAAGCAGCAAGTCGCAGCTGAGAATATCTAAGAAGCTAGAAGAAAAGAACTTGTATTAAGTATCATCGAGTAAGTTAGAAACATTTTATTTCATTGTTTAACATTTTGTAAAACTTATATCGGCTGGTACGAGACGTTGCGTGAGTGATCTTATAACAATAAGGAAGGAGGGCGGGGAAGCGTACCGTTCAGATCATAAGGTCTGTCCTTGAGTGGTTTCGCTTTACCACTCATAGAAAGTACGTGCCATATTCAAACAATACTTTCAGGATAAAATCTTTTTTTTTTTGCTTTGGTTGACCTGAACTGAATTTGTTTAGACGTTTATTACATATCGTAGTGGTTTTTATTCAAAGCTTGAATCATATATGGAAAGCTCTCTATTTTGTTCGGGAATCACGGTGGATAAGCGGGTAAGACACTGGCGCACTAGTCTGGAGGTCGGCATTGGCCGAGAATGTTCATCAAGGTTATCCGGCGTGGTTTCTCCTTGTCAATGAAGCAGGGCAGAGGACCAGAAAAGGACAGCTCTCTAGTCGTTTGGATGGGACAAAAACACTTAAAAGATCCCTTGGCAGTTTGAATTCGATAATAGCGTAGGCTGTAGCGCCACTGTCCCGGGCAAAATTTCCATCATAACACCCTGTATGGCGTATGCCTGTCTTCATTAGCCCAGGCTATGAGAAGAACAGTAGGACGTTAAACCCCATTTCATTTTATTTCTCTATTCCATTCAACATTTATACACCGAATAAGTGGGTAATAGACTAGATATGTATAATAACACTTGACCTATACTCTAGAGTGGCGTCTGTGGCAATTGTATTGTAGGTTGTTGTCATTGTGAATATTCAATTAACCATCTTAAAATCTAATTTCCTTTAACAACATTTAGAAGTAGAGGTATGATATTCATAAAAAAAACTTTATTGAGCGGGGCGGAGTGGGGGGCGGCGATTGGTTTTTAACGCGTGTGCTTTAGATCGTAAAGTCTGTGTTTGAGTAACGTGAATATAGAATTGAACAACGTGGTAGATAATAATAATAATAATAATTTATTCTTATATAGCACATTACAATATACAAATAGTATTTCAACGCGCTTTACAATGTTGTTTGTAGAAATTGAAGCAAATTATTTCAACATTACTAAACATTTAGAAACGATTGTAATAGTCTTTAAACAAGAATGTCTTTAACGAAGATTTAAAAGAGCCATGTTTTTCAATCTTTCTTATTGTATAGCAGGCAATTCATTCCACGCCTATGGTGCGCTGTGCATAAATGCTCTTTCCCCATATGTTTTGTTGGATTTCATAGTTGGCAAGTTGAGTCCGATAGCTTCTGACGATCTTGTTAAACGTCTCGGTGTTTGAATGCAGATAAGTTCTTTTAAATACACAGGAGCCAAAGGATCGAAAATTAATTTGAAGGTTAAACATAAAATTTGATCCGAAATGACTTACTATAATATTTCTTTTTATTATTTATTTATAATTTTTTTTATTATTATTTATGCATTTATCTACCGTACTTTAATATATAGAGAGGATTTTACGGTGTAATGGTGTGTTATGAAATGAGAGGGGTGGGGGCATGAGCTAATAGAGAATAATTTCATATGCAAATGAGATTCCGCTTATCTGCTCAACTTTGTAATTAGTGACGTTATGGGAACAAATGCATATTCATGAAAACGTTCATAGAAGTAATGTACACTACAGACTCCATAACATACCACTGAACGAACCATTGACAGTTGCAATTCGAAATGTCAGTCCCGAAATTACCTATTTTGTTTCATGTTAACAAATAGACGGGTCAATCTAAATCTGTTTATGCTGTCTCCATATTTGTACATTTTTCTGCATTGGCCAAGAAAAGTTCATCCCGTTCCACCTTGTAGGCCGTAGTTCCGCTGTTCGGGCAAAATTTATAGCTAAGTCGGAACAGAACAGTTGGACATTAAAGCACATGCTCTATCCAGACGTTGGGAGTTGGGTGGCCAAATGGTTAGCGTGTATCATACGGCCTGACATTGAGTCTACTGGCGTGGTTTCGAATCCCCAGTTGTACGTGGCAAGGAGTAGGGTCGCTTGTCCAACCTCGTGGGTTTTCTCCGGGTACTCCGGTTTCCATCCGTTTTACTGAAATAAAGTTAAACCATATGTTACTCCCAAAATGACCTAGTTTGTACCGAGTGGACGTTAAACACCCTCTCTCTCTCTCTCTCTCTCTCTTTCTCTCTCTGTATCCAGACCTCAAAGGATTTTATATTTGATAGTTTGGGTTTAGGTCTGTTGAACCTGTGTTAAGATTTGTTGCTCGTAATATGAGGTGTTTAATTACCAAGGTGATATATCAACTCTACAGCTGTTTTAATATTGCTTGTAACCTTGATGTTAACAGGCGCGTATTAAAATAACTATTACTAAGTTGTTATATGGGGAGAGTTATGGTGGCACAGTGAGTGAGGCGCTGGGTTGCTAATCCAAGTGTCACGGATTTGTTCTCGATGTTGGCCGAGAGAGTCCCGTGGTGCATGTCTTTTAGCGTTATTTCCCATCATCCGTGATGGAGGACGGGAGGTGAGGCAAGAAACAAAATCTAGTAAAAAATCGTTTTCACTTGGCAGCCATGCCCTAATGACGATTACTTTAAAACTGCATGACCTTAAGACAAGGATGGATTTCTGAAAGTTGTGTCCCAAATTTCCCGTTTTACTTATAATCATACCATCTAAAATAGCTAACCCACGTGCTCATGTAATAGTTTGACAAAACTTATGGTGTGATGACGATTGACATTTAAAGATGACTAATCGACAGTTTGTAAACTTCTATAAATAAATCTGAATTTTCCAACCACGCTTTTGTTATAACCAATATATGTTTGCATTCAGAGTAATGCCATGGGGTTTTATGCGGTGTTTGTCTGATCACCATCGACTTAATGCCACGTGTCCTTATACGTACACGCCCAAGGTGTACTTGTCAATGGCTTTTGTCCCATCCGAACAACTACACACTGTTCCTTGTTACATCATCCGCCCTGCGTCATTTGAAAGGGGGCACAATACTGAAAATATCAGGGGTACTTCTCCATTCAACACGGAGACAGAATCCATTCGGGACCTCACTGAGTCAACTGTGTCTACTTCCAGTATTCAAAGATATTTCCGATAGGTCTAGAAAAATCATCGGGATTTTCTTAATAACCCCTTTGTACACTATTTCAACACAAACAAAACATATATCAATATTTCGATAATTACAGAGAAGTGATGCCATTGTTTCTTGTTAGGGGATCATTCACGGAGAAGCGCTTCACAATGATATGCGGATTCACAAAATTTACGTCGAGATAATTTCTGAACTGATCCATTTTGTTACCGTACACCTGGGAATATCAGTGGCTAGTTTGCTCTATATTCCGTTAAATTGTATTTACCTTGACCACGGCAAAACACATGCATTCCATCACTGCTCTTTGATATTTATCTCTCGCTCGGTAAATTATAACTCACAACTTATAGACGCGAAAAACCGTCTAGTCTGAAAATGGTTGATAATGCATATATACATAAAACGGTTGCGAGGAACGCGGGGTATGTACAGCAATCTTAAACATGGGTTATATACAGTAAATCTCTGAATTTCTGAGAAATTGAACAACCGGATCCTAGTTCTCACACCACAGACATATATATATATAGTTTTTGATACTATGTCAGCCGTTTGAGACTGATTAAACCCTTATGGTTTCTTAAAAAAGAGTTTTAAATGGGTTTATGAATATTCGGCAATTTACATTTGAATGAAAAACGAAACTAACAAATCGGCTATATAGGTGGGCTAGATCTTTTAAAGATACCGGAAGTTTTTATTCTCAATCTTGGCAGTGTCTTTGAGAGGCGCACGGTGCAGGTCAGTTTCTTAACATTTAATATATAAGATTAGATAGAAGTTAATGGACAATACTGATATACGAATTGTTGATAGTTTTTGCAAACTTTTGTCTATTTTGACACCAACATATGGTATTTTGTATTTCATCCTGTGGATACGAATCAGGCAGGCTTTCCCGTCGATTTCAAGAACGCAAATTGTGCAATAGTATATAGGTATACTATTTGTGTGGGGTGTAACCGCAAAATTTTGCTCGACGTACACTTAAACGAACCCTAACGGTTTGTAATTTGATAGGAAGTCCGGACAAAATTTCGTTCTCGGCGAAACAAGTTATCTCATTGCTGCCCAAATTTATAAATGTTGTACATTAAAATGTACTATAGTATCTCTTATTATAGTTATACAACAAAAAACCGGAAATTGTACACAAAGCAATAATTGAACGCTGTTGAAGGTTTAAATTCGATTCTATATTTTGACTGTTTAAATATTTATTCATAGTATAACTGGACTTGAATTATGTGTGAAGCCCGTTGAATAGCCTAATAGTTATAATGTAATAGAATGCTTTTATTGTAAGAAGTTCAATAGTGGTTAGATAATAGTATAAATAGTGGTATGATATAAACGCTACGGTATTCAAATATTGACTTGGTATATTTCATATTTTATTATTGCTTGATAATGACTAGAGAAACCTACTCTAAACGTCGATCAATGGTCATCAGCTGTGGTTGTATTCCGTAGAATGCCATCGAGAGAGAGAGAGAGAGAAATGGGGTTTAACGTCCACTCAACACAAACTAGGTCATTTCGGGACTAACATATGGTTTAATTTTATTTCAATAATTCGCTTGCGCGTAGGGGTCTTTAGCAGTGGGAGGAAACCGGAGTTGCCAGAGGAAACCCACGTGGTTGAGAAGGCGCCCCTATCTCCATGCCACATACGCTCACACCAGGGATCGAAGCCACAGCCGCAAGCCAGAGGTGACCGGCCAGCTAGAGGTCGAAGCGCGGCACTCTAGACCACTAGGCCATCCCAACCCCCCACCGATGCCATTGAAATCATCTAAGTGCCATTGAAATAATTCAATCCTTTTGTGTTGGATTTTAACCAAATGCATTCAAAGGAGGAGACACGGAAGCTTAGTGAGCAGAACGCTGGCTTACTTACACTGATAAAGTTCCAAAGAAAGTTCCCGGAATTTTCCGGCAATGGTTTCCTCTTGTCAGTAGTGCGGGATAAGGCGTGTTGGATGGGGGGGGGCTTGACGAGTAAGATCGGTTAGTTGTTCAAATTGGTCGAACACCCGAGATCCCATGTTCACATCGGTGCGATCGTAAAATGCTTACCGACAGTTGGAGTTTGATGTTAGAATGGGGCGTAGTGCCGGTGTCCGTGCAAAATTTCCCTCATAGCACACTGTATGGCGTATACCCGTCTTCATTAGCCCAGTTCGGAACACAAAAGTAGGACGTTCAACCTCATTTCATTTCTTTTGATTTCATTTCATTTCCAAACCGAATTAAACCGGGTACTTGGCCAAACCAGGTACTTTGTCAAACCGGGTAGTGGGCCGAAACGGATATCGAGTCAAAATTCTACTGTAAAGAAGTTGTGTTTCCCAGTTGTTATGAAAAAGCAAAAAAATGATAACTTTGTTACGTTTTGACAGGTGATAACACAGTACGGATATAGACCTGTTAATTATTAGAGCATATTATAACTTGTTTTACGAATGAGTAAGAACGGTAGTGGGATAAGATAAATAGTTACATACTTTACAGTTGATATGAGGTCCCCATGACTGGCCTGTAGTTAGCAATCAGTTACAATAAATAACATTGCGTATTCGTGTATTTAGTTAGTCGGCTGACAAAAGCAACGTTCAAGAATGAATGAATGAACGAAGGAATGAGACAGATAAATGAGGCTTTACCTCAATTCAACAGAAACTAGGTCATTTTTATTTTAATAAATCGGGAGGACCCGAAGAATACCCACAAGGTTAGACAGGGGGTAATAAGTGCGCTTTTATACAAAGACCTATTGTAAAGCAAAGCTGTTATTACACTTACATCGTAAAACGAGATAACAAAGATCATACTTGATAAAATATATAAATAAAAACGGTCAGATAAAATAACACGTAATTAGAATTAAACTAGCTCAGGATAATCCACCCTTTTAAATAAATATATATTTAGTTTAGTTTAGTTTTAAAAGTACCAATAACAGTGACATTGCGAATTTGTATTGGGAATTTTACACAAAAAAAAAACAAAACAAAAAAAAAAACAGCGACAAGGCGGAGGTGTGAGGTTAAATCATTATGTATAAGTTTAACATCCCACTCTTCTGCAACGACAGGCATACCCGAATTTCAACTCCCATGGGATATTTTACGTGCACGCCTATGTGCACAGGTGACCTCGTTTTTTTAACCGTCCGAACACCTAGACATCTGTCCCTACCAGGGGAACCACACCGGAAAATTCCAATGAACTTTCTCGGCCAACATCGGGAACACCACGACCTGCGTGATATCTCGAGTATAGCGAGCCAGCGCCCTACCCGCTGAGTCACCGTGGCTTCAGACAGAGTTGTAATATAAGAAACCAGCGAACCTGTTGAGTGCAATTATGTGCCTTTATGGACCAGGTGTATATATAGGTATATATGTAAGACACTAATTAGTGGATATTAAGTCATCAAGTATATCAATACAGGTTATTTCGTATATTACATGTGAGGCGATTAAAATGACTACCCGCGATGTTCCTTTTTCACCCCTATGCACGACTGGCCTTTCCGGCAAATCCCCCCTCCAGACACTTGTTGAAGCGAACCTAAAGCTTGGATGTAACGGAAATAATTTTTCCTTCGTACGGATTTTATCTGTTCACCATTCTAGTACATGGATGGGAGATATTTCGAATTTTGTTCTAAAAGTCTGATATTTGTTTCTTTTATCACATAACGTTTTGTCATTAGTTAAACTACAATAGGTAGAGGAATTTGGATTAGCATACGGGTTTGGATGGCCGAATGGTATCATGCGGCCTGTTAATGAGTAAACTGGAGTGGTTTCGATTCCCAGGTTGTACGTGACAAGTAGTAGGGTCACCTCTCCAACCTCGTAGATTTTCTCCACAAGCGATTTATTGAAATACAATTGAACCATGTGTTAGTCCCGAAATGACCCAGTGTATGTCGAGTGGACGTTAAACTCCCGTCTCTCTCTCTCTTTCTCCCCCCTCTCTCTATCTCTCTCTCTCTCTGAAATGAAATATAGATAACTAATTTTTACTAACGATAAGCAGTTTTCGCGTATTTTTTATTTGGATAATGGACATTTATTTCATTTCGATTTAACGTGGGGGGTTGGGATGGCTTAGTGGTCTAGAGTGCCGCGCTTCGACCTCTAGCTGGCCGGTCACCTCTGGCTTGCGGCTGTGGTTTCGAGCCCTGGTGTGAGCGTATGTGGCATGGAGATAGGGGCGCCTTCTCAACTTCGTGGGTTTCCTCCGGGCACTCCGGTTTCCTCCCACTGCTAAAGACCCCTACGCGCAAGCGAATTATTGAAATAAAATTAAACCATATGTTAGTCCCAAAATGACCTAGTTTGTGTTGAGTGGACGTTAAACCCCATTTCTCTCTCTCTCGATTTAACGTCATAATTTTAGGAGTGGATTCAAGGCCGTTATAAATCTAGGTCGTCCTTAATTCGTCAGTAAATAAATATAACGTCAGGAAAAAAACCCTAACGTATCATTGGATTATTACATTATGTAAATCGAACACACCCAGTCGTCTACCTCCTCAGTGATCATTGTCTATGGAAGCGATTCAGTGATGCATATTATTGTATCCATATATGGTATGTTAAATATATCTGTGTATAAGCTATAAAATATTATTGGTTAAACACTACAGATAGATAAAAGGTTGTCTTCGCGTATCGATAAATAAATAATGAAATACAGTGAAAAAATACACCGGTGGTTGTTTCCGTAACTGGTTATTTAACGCTGAGTGTTTATCAAATTAGTCATTTGCTTCATAAAATTCAACTGTAATCCACGTGACTGGGAAAAACCAGATAATGAAATAAAATTGAGGTATTATAAAGAATAGCTTTATAATAAATTGTGTCGTCAATCTGTTAATACTATGTTAGGAACATAATTGGGCGTTATATAATTCCAGTTATCAATTTGAATAATGTGAGTGGTTTTTCTTATGTTTCTTTTTTTAAAAATTACTTATGTTTTGGGCGAAATCGCATTCATCAATATTTGGATTTTTTTTTTTTTTTTTTTTTAAAGGGTATACTTTTTTGTACTGAGTTGAAATATTTGTACTGAGTTTTAAATGTTTGGTGTAATAACACATTTTTACCTGTTATTTATAGATTTTTTATAAATGTTTTGAAATAAATCATTTATTTTAATAGTTTTAAAACTTTTAATATTTTTTTTTTTTTTGGGGGGGGGGGGTAAAAATATTTACCTGTTATAATCTATATTTTTTCACGATTTTTTTTTTGTTTTTTTGGGGTTTTTGTTTTGTCTTTTTTGAACACGGTAGATTTTTATTGTACTGATTTGAAATAATTTGTACCGAGATCATTTATATTAATGGTTTTAAAACTATTAATATTTTGTTTGTACTGTGTAAAAATATTTGGTTCCGAAATCATGTATATCGACCCCCATTTTTGTTGTTCTTGACAACTATTAATTTTTGGTGCCGAGTTAAAATGATCGGTACTTAAAAAATCCAAGTCATTTCGGAACGAACAAATGATTCAATTTTATATCCATGAATTCGAGACTAACATATGGTTCCAATTTATAGCAGTAAATTCATTTGTGCGTAGGGGGCTTTAAGAGAGAGAGAAAAATGGGGTTTAACGTCAACTCAACACAAACTAGGTCATTTCGGGACTAACACATAGTTTTTAATTTTATTTCAATAATTCGCTTGCGCGTAGGGGTCTTTAGCAGTGGTAGGAAACCGGAGTGCCCGGAGGAAACCCACGAGGTTGAGAAGGCGCCCCTATCTTCATGCCACATACGCTCACACCAGGGCTCACAACAGGTCTCGAAACCACAGCCGCAAGCCAGAGGTGACCGGCCAGCTAGAGGTCAAAGCGCGGCACTCTAGACCACTAGGCCATCCCCCCGCCCCCGGGGCTTTAAGAAGTGGAGATAAATAATGACAGACCTTATAATCTAAATTCCCCCAGCCCCGCTCTCTCCCTGCCTCCAATCACAGGTTAGGTAATGGCACTCGGTAATAAGTTAATCTTCCATTGGTGTGCACGTAATAGATCCATTGACAGTTGGAATTCGATATAAGAGTAGGTCGCAGTGTCGTTGTCCGAACAAACTATCCGTCTTCATTAGTCCAGGTTAGGAGAAGAATAGTGGACGTTAAACCCCATTTCATTTTAATCTGTCATAGGATCCGTTTTTTAATTTGTGTTGAGCAAGAACGCCGATCAGTACAAACTAGTTATTGGCAGCCGAGCATGTCTGCGTTGAATAATGAATTCAATTATAATATCAACATTTTTGATATTTTTTTCAGATCTTCATAACAATTAAAATGATTAATATGGCTACCCTCGTATTGCTGTCGATGACATTACTGTCTCAAACGAATGGATCGCCCGTGAGACATAACATAATACAACGTGAAACCAATAAAGCGAACAAACAGAACTATTACATGTTCTGGAAAGTTCTAAAAACCAGACTCATCCCCCAGACAGATGAACTCCAGAAAGAGGTAGCAGCCATGTTTAATGACATGGTAAGTATCCAGGCTTTTATAATTATGCTCTTCGGAACTAAATAGGGTCCCCAGGATTTGTCCCCGGAACAATTTTTAAACTAAAATAGACATACACTCAAATTTATAGGTGGGTATGGATGTGGCTGCAGTCAACCAACGCACCCAACTCGGTCCCACAACGGCCCCGTTAATTATGCTTAAAATGATCGCAGTATATTATGTATGCTGTAGAATATACAGCGGTCTTAATCCATCTATGCCATTACTCTGCTATGACATCTAGCCAAGACATTTGTAAGTATCTGAATCACTACCACTGGGGTATATAGGGTGGCCGGTTGTGTATGAAAACTGTTTTTATTGTATTCAGCTCACGCTAGAGTGGATCAGCCCCAACTAGCGAGTAAAATTAACCATACAATAAGCAGGATCCCATATACACACCTCGGTGGAAGCGTACGTTAAAAAAGCTTCACACCAGCCTCGATTGGCGACTGCACCGCACCCACCCCATCCTGTTCCGTTACTCTTTCTAGTCATGTACAATCGTTTTATCCAACCAAACAACAACTGCGTTCCAACTTTCATCCAAATTGCTACTGGAGTATGTATAACCATAGTCCTCTTTTTACAGAATTTATAGTACCAAACCTGCAATATATAGTATTATCTTCCTGGTAATAGAACCATCCCATTCATCAAATATACATTGATGATGGTGTAGAAATTCTACCAAATTATTACTATGACACGTCTTCCTAGTAATAGTAATATTTCATTCATCAAATACTCATTCATGATGTTGTGAATAGTCTATTTCCGCATTGTTTAAAACCATTCAGTACACTGTGCGCCAAATATGGTAAACAGTATTTTCTGCAAAGAGTATCGAGGTTTGATTGGTAGCATCTAACAGGAAGTGACCCAGTTTACTTTAAAATCGATGCACGTTTTGATTATTCACAAATAACTAATTGCAGACATAACGAATGAAATCATGACAATTAATTGTTGAGCGGGTATCTATTTCCATTAGACATTCTTTACAAGCCTAAAATGGTGTATTTAAAGTTTACTGATGCTGAGGCTACTGTAGCATTGTCTCCAATTATTCCTTCTTGAACAGTCGATACCACTTCTCATTTGAGGAGTTCATGTAGTTAACACACTCTCAGTATTAATTTTGTACAAATTTTATGTTGTTAAATTTTAATTTTGTACAATTTTCATGTTGTTCTATTTTAATTTTGTACAATTTTCATGTTGTTAAATTTTAATTTTGCACAAATTTATTTTTGTACAATTTTTATGTTTACAATTTTCTTTTTGTACGATTTTATTTCTAATCAAGAACGAAATGTTATTCATAAAATGTATATTTCGTTATTTCAGTGTGCCGTGGAAAAGTATGGTCGAAATGATGCTGGCGTTGACTGCTGGCAATTTGCTATAAATGAAGCAGAAAGGCTGAACCTACCCATGTCACCCGAAAATAATGTATTTAGCACAAAAAATTCAAAGAAGTTTATGCAGGTATTATTTTTGTTTTATTTTAAATATTATTTTTTTAAGTGACCACCAGGCCTGTAAACACACGAATCAACTTTCATAATACAAGCTCAACAAACCAATCCTACATACTCCGATACTCTAAGGGAGTCACGGTTGCATATATACACAACTGAGTGTTATTTCAGAATGGGGGTAGGATGGCCGAATGGTTAGCACGTGCGCGCTGTATCATAAAACTTGTCATTGAGTCAACTGGCGTGATTTCGAATCCCCGGTTGTACGTAACAAGGTCGAGTAGGGTCGCCTGTCCAACCTCGTGGGTTTTCTCCAGACCCTCCGATTTCCTCCCAATGCTAAAGATCCACAGGAGCAAGCGAATTATTGAAATGAAATTAAACCTATACGACTTAGTTTGTGTCGAGTGGACGTTAAACCCCATTTCTCTCTCGCTCTCTCTTATCCCAGAAAATGTGATGAATGCATTTATCTTCTATTTCAGAGACTTGTAAAAAGCACTGTACGGATATTGACCATGTATTCACAGAGTCTTCCATATATATCCGCAGAGTATTTAGACGAAATCAACTGTACCACACTGACAGACGCATGCGCCCGGAGAATAACTAGTGTGGAGAGGAACTTAAAGGAGTTAACCAAGAATCTATATCAATTGGTAGGTAACGTTATGTAATTAACCTGTGAAAATATTTTGTCGAATTTTTAAGAATCTTTTCAGAAATTGATCATATAAACTTTTATAACAATATAGGGGCCCTCACATTAACGGTGTTGTCAAAATAATTTTTTTTGTTGAACGATTTGTATACTTAAGACCCAATATCTCTAAATATTTACAATAGAAATATGCGCCCTATGTTTTGTGACGGTTCATATATAGAGAGAGATTAAGAGAGAGGGAGGGGTTATCGTCCAGTCGACACAAACCAGGTCATTTCGGGACTAACTTGGTTCAATTTTATTTCAATAATTCGTTTGCGCGTAAGGGTCTTTAGCAGTGGAAGGAAACCGGGGGACACGAGGAAAACCCATAAGATTGGGCAAGCGACCCTATTAAGAATTCCATATGAGAAGAATTTCCACAATATTTGTTTTTTTTTTATGTAATTGCAGATGAAGAATTTCTTTGGTATTAAGAAAGATTTAAGCCGTGTCCAACCTGAAAATCTGTTAAGAGACAACCCGACCCCAGGAGAACAAATGGCACTGCTTTATAGCCTCTCTATGGAATTAATAGAAACCAAAGCTGCACTGGAGTATGTTGTTCAGACCACGTTGTATACCCACACCCTAAAGGCATCGGGTCTCAAACGAAAATTAAAAATGAAGTCGATACATGATAATAGTCTCGGACTGTAATGAAACCTTGACTCATACGCAATCTGATTAAAACACAGATCCTATTTCGTTTCAAAATTTCGTTTTACTTGTCTGTAAGATCTAGAAAAGTCATTTTAGGATCTAAAAGATTCGTTATATAACCCACGTTCTGGATGATGTGCGGGATTCGCCAATGAAACGGCCTGTTAAGTCGAGGTATTAGCTTTATGTGCACGGAACTATGGTCAATCAAATGTCTGAAGTCATAGGGTCGAAAGCCGATCCATAACCCCTGAAGCAACCTTCCACTACAACCAGATCTGTATGTTAGTCAGACTGGACTCGTTCTTTCATACATTCGCTGTTAATTTATGTTCTTAAGTATTCCATATAGGCCATACACATTACATCATCTTCATCATCGTCGTCGTCATTATCACCACCATCATCATCATCATCATCATTAAGAGATGTGTGTAATTCGGTGTTGGAACATTGGATTACTTATCATTTATTTTTAAGTGCAATAATATGTTTGTATCAAATATGTATAATATATCATTGATACATGTAAGCTCAAAGCCCCAATACCACTCTTGTTGTAACTGAATAATATGTCCCAATCTTTATACTGGTCAACAAATTGTATTATTTTATAATATTCCAATTAATTGATGATACAAATTTCATCTTGACAAGCCTAATTTAAAAAATTGGAAAAATTCAACTAATTGGTTTGAAAAGTCTAACGTAAACCTTTTCAAATGTAACTTGGATTTTAAAATATCTGTATAATATGTATATATAAAATGACCTAGATTGTTATAACCCCTATAAAATATTCGATATAGAAATATTACTCATGGTGTGGAATATCTCACTTTGGTCTCACACTTAGTCTGCTACAGTTATCTACCCTTGGTAATATTACATGTATTTCTAAATGATCGAGATGATCTGTGGAAAAACTCCATGGCAACGTTCTCCTATTATGCGCTATTTTCCATGTCTCAAGCCATTCAGATGTCCAATCTGACCACCACCTTAATCTGATCAAAAATGGGTAACTTTTACCACGAGTAGGCAATAACAAGGGTCAACGTTGAAAGCCAAACTGAGAGCTTCTATGCATTTTCTTTCAATATATTGTTACACATGAAGACACCCCAATACGCTCTGTCTATAGAATCTCTTAAGAGGGAACTGTTAAATTGTTGAGTTTTATGTTAATTACGTTATTGTTTTCAGATGTACAGACTCAATGCAGAGTCACTCGTGTCGACTGATTCGTTCAAATGTATAACATATCTAATACAGTATTGCTTAATGAGGCGTTGCACAATCTTAGGGCAGTCACATGTTTTGTAGATTTTGTGATAATTTTGTTAATTGTTCAATGTTTTATGTCAAACCAATCACAGCATTTAAAAGAAATCCGTTCATTATAAAATAGTATTTGATTTCTTTTGTCATATTGTAAATAAAACAAAGTTATAGATATTTTTGTCCCCCTCCTTTCGAAGACTATTTAAATGGGTCCGTCCGTCTGTCTGTCTTTCCGTCCGTCTGTCTGTCTTTCCGTCCGTCTGTCTGCCCATCTGTCTGTCTGTCCGTCACACTTTTTTGGACACAATAACTCTCTTTCTAATTGAGTTAGAATGTTCAAACTTGGTGTACTAGATCAATGCCTAGATGGAGTTCGAAGAGGAGAATTTTCTGCTCAGGGTAAGCAGAGATAAGCAATTTGATTGGTTGATGCTTTGGGACACGATAACTTTAGTTCTAATTAAGTGAGGGTGATGAAACTTGGTGTATACTTTCATTACATCGATATCTTGACTAAAATTGATAATGAACATTTTCTGCTCAGGGTAAACAGAGCGATAAACAATTTGATTGGCCGACACTTTGGAACACAATGACTCTCCTTCTAAATGAACTAGAATGTTCAAACTTGGTGTAGGCTTTCTTTAGGTCAGTACCCTGATGGAGTTCGATGATAACCATTTCCTGTTTACAGTAAGCAAAGATAAGCAATCTGATTGGTTGATGCTTTGATGCTTTGGGGCACGTTAACTTTGTTTATAATGAAGTGAGAGCGATGAAACTTAGAATATGGATTTTTTATATCATTAACTTGACTAATTTCGATTGTGAGACTTTTCTGCTTTGGGACAAGATAATCTTGATTCTTTCTGATAGAGAGTGATAAAACTTAGTGTATTAGTGTATTATTTTGGCATTTCGGCGGGGGACATCAGCATCACTGTTGGCTTGTTTATTTAGAAAATGACTGATAAAAATGTAAATAATGGCTTATTAAATTGTATATTTTGACTAACGATATGGCTGTAAACTACGTTATGCTATATATCTATTTGTAAATATATTGTAATAAATTATTGTTATTTTCATATTTTCTTTATAGTCACATTGTCAGTTATTTATTTTGAGTATCACTCCACTGATGGAACAAGTTTATATGATAAGTAGATAGACCTAGATTATTTTTATACTTCCCATTCCCCCGCTCCACATCAATCGATCGAGAGAGAGAGGGATGGAGAGAGAGAGAGGTGATGTGTGTGTGGGTGTGTGTGTGTGAGAGAGAGAGAGAGAGAGAGAGAGAGAGAGAGAGAGAGATTGAGTTTAACGATCCACGCCACAGAAACACACAGGTAAATTATATTTTAGCAATTAGTTGTAGTAGTCCTTAGCAGTTGGCGGGGGGTGGGGGTAACCAACGGACCCAGAGAAAACCCACGAGGCTGGAAAAGCGACCCTACTCCTTGCCACGTATAACCGGGGAATCGAAACCATGCCAGCTGACTCAATGACAGACCTTATGATACAATACGCAAGTACTAACTATTCGGTAATCCAACCCCCCTACACCAAAGGCAGTACGAAGGACCTAGCAATTACAGCTGTCTAGTTGTTAGGATGGGACGAAAAACCGAGGTCCGGTTTACACATTGGTGTGCACGTAAAAGATCCCTTGGCAGTTGGAATTCGATATAGGAGTATGCCGTAGTGCCGCTGCCCGGGCAAAATTTCCCCCATAGTACATTGTATGGCGTATGCCCGTCTTCATTTGCCCAGTTAGGAGCAGAACAGTAGGACGTTAAACCCCATTTCATTTCATTTCCTACACCAAGAAGAAAGAAATGGTAAGTATTTGTTTACGGTAAAACATACCGCAGTTAATAAATAGAGAGTCGGTAGTAAAGAGATATCAAGGTTAAAACATGAAAGAGTATAACGTGATGCCCGCAGCATCAAGTTTCTACACCTTTAGTTTAACGGCTATATAATGACATTTATTAATACAACCCAGGTAGGATAAACATTAAAGATACACTCCCGTAAAATTATTTATAGGGAAGTCATTTCCAATAAAAGCACTGAACATGTGGTATTTGGAAAGTATGGACACTCAGTACTGGATTCCCTGAAAAACACCCACGGGGCGCCCACAGTAAAAAAAAACTGCACTAGTGTCACTATCGGGCAGCCTGCCTGCTCGAATTACGTAAGGAACGCTTCTTTATGTTTTGATCGAATAGCTAACGATCGTGAAAATATTGGCATTGGTAGAGGATAACCCACGAACTTAATTAGACTTCGATATTTATGGAAAATAGACAGCGACTAACGACAAATACATTCTAAAATAGATTCTTAATTTAGTCAACTGGCGTGGTTTCGATTCCCTATTTGTATGTGACAAGGAGCAGGGTACATGATCGTGGATATTCGCCGGGTCCCCCAGTTTTTTCCCAACGTTAAAGACCCAACGCACAGGTGAATTATTGAAACTGGTCAGGGGATCACGTAGCTAAGCGGGTATGACGGTGGCTCACTAGCCTAGAGATTGATGCAGGGCGGGGAGCCTAACAAGAACAGCTGTGAAGTCGTTCGGATGGTACAAAAACCGAGACCCCGTATACACACTGACGTGCACGGTGCACGTGGAAGATCCGTTGACAGTTGAAATTCGATGTTAGAGTAGTCCGTAGCGCCGCTGCCCGGGCAAAATTTCCCTCATAGCACACTGTATGGCGTATGCCCGTCTCCATAAGCCCATATTAGAACAGTAGAACGTTAAACCCTATTTCAGCTCATTTATTCTGATCACGTTAAGTGGTTACGGTCAAAGGGAAATAACTAAATTTCCGCTTAAAGGATAGAGACCACCAAATATTCCGCCACTGACAGCTGATTTATGTCCATGTGCTTGGCTCAAAGCTTTCCTTAAATTTTTGTTGGCACAAAACGCTCTTCACCACACCTAGCTTGTATGAGGTTGACCATAGATATTTTGAGACATGAAAATATGAAGTAGCATGCTAGAAACCATGTAGATAACAACGTAACCAATGTCTTAAAATCACGAATATAAGCTAAAAACTTATTAACAGAACACAGTTTTTATGGGATACAATCAGTATTTTTATTCTAAAGCACGACGTTTCGACAAGTATCCTCTTATCGTTATCAAGCACAGATGACAATTTAGTAAACTTGAGGTCAATATATACTATTCAAAAAAAGTAGGGGATATTTAATTTTTAAGTGTTATTAAAGTCACCTAATGAAATTGACGAAGAAACAAATAAAAAAATGAAATGAAGTTCACATTCATCGATTTATTCCAATTAATGATTGTTAGACTAAGTAAGGCACAGACTGACCATTATAAGGGTAAAATGATACCCGGGGTCAAACAGCAAAGTTACCACAGCATCACAACAAAGTCAGTAACGGGTAAATCCTCCTCTGTTTGCCAAACAAGCATTGATCCGACGTAGCATACTCCTAATGAGACGTCTAAGGTCATTTTGGTCCAAATTGTCCCATTCCTGTTGCAACGCAGCAGCAAGTTCTTGGACATTGGCAGGACGTTGTTGACGTTGACGTAACCTGTGTCCAAGCATGTCCCAGACATGCTCGATGGGGGGAGGTCGGGACTGAGTGCTGGCCAAGGTAATGTGGTGATGTTCTGTTGTTGGAGGTAACCTGTAACGATCCTGGCCCTGTGGCATCTTGCGTTGTCATCCTGGAAGATGAAACGGCGGCCATGACGTCGTGCGAACGGCACAACATGGACTGCCAAGATGTTGTCCGGGTAGTACTGGCCTGTAACATGCCCTGCAACAACATGTAAAGCCGTTCTTCCAGCAACAGTGATGCCTCCCAACACCATAACAGAACCACCCCCAAATCGATCATGTCTGATGACGTTAACGTCTTGGAGGCGCTCGTTTCGACGACGCCACACCCTCCTACGTCTGTCCAAAAAATCAACAGTGAACCTAGACTTATCTGAAAACATCACATTGCTCCAGCGTCGATTATCCCAGTGTTGACGATCCCTACACCAACGACGTCTTGCCTGAATGTGATGATCTCTCAAACAAGGGATCACGCGAGGACGTCGGGCGCGAAGGTGACCCCTATGCAGTCGATTCCGAATCGTCGGGCCACTCACTCTCACACCAGTGTCTGTTTGAAGACGAGCGCTGATCTGATTTGCTGTGATGACACGATTTCTCAAGGCCAAGGTACGGATATATCGATCCTGGGCTTGAGTTGTCGCCCTTGGTCGACCTGAGCGTGGTATGTCCTGTACAGATTGTGTATCACGGTATCTGGACCATAGCCTGCTTATGACAGACTGAGAAACATTCATCGTCCGCGCCACAACCGCCTGTGTTGTGCCGATCTGTAGCATGGCAAGGGCACGTAACCTTTCATTTTGGCTAAGCCGACGCATATCAAAATTTGTTTTCTGGTCACTAAAACAATTAAACTGATGTTTCCACCCTGGAATTCAATGCCACAATGACTGTAACATTCAAAGTCAGAGTCGTGCAAATCTTGGGTTGGACCCCCATGATGATCCCAAGCATCACCTGCATTCCATGCGGTAGCTATTGGTGCGTTTGGGCGTCACATGTAAATGGAAATGTTTCTTCTGTTAGGTTCTATAGTGACTTTTTTCGAAGTCATTTGCATATTTTAGTATTATTCCCCCAAAATCAAATATCCCCTACTTGTTTTGAATAGTATATATGAAATAATAAGAAACCATTTACATGGATTAAAATAACAATAATAGAGATAATATAAGGAGTAAAGGATATTTAACAAAAACAACAAACACAAAGGGTGCCATGTATGAACAAGGAGTGAGGCACTAATACTGCATGAGTAGGGGTTATTAACAGTTAGAGGTCCTTTAAAGGGTGCCATGTATAAACAAGGAGTGAGGCACCCTTTAAAGGACCTCTAACTGTTAATAACCCCTACTCATGCAGTATTAGTGTTTATTTGTGGCTAATTACCTTGTTATGTTTGTTGTTTTTGTTAAATATCCTTTACTCCTTATATTATCTCTATTATTGTTAATTTTATCCATGTAAATGGTTTCTTATTATTTCATATATACTATTCAAAAAAGTAGGGGATATTTGATTTTAGGGGCATAATACTAAAATATGCAAATGACTACGAAAAAAGTCACTATAGAACCTAACAGAAGAAACATTTCCAGTTACATGTGACGCCCAAACGCACCAATAGCTACCGCATGGAATGCAGGTGATGCTTGGGATCATCATGGGGTTCCAACCCAAGATTTGCACGACTCTGACTTTGAATGTTACAGTCATTGTGGCATTGAAGTCCAGGGTGGAAACATCAGATTAATTGTTTTAGTGACCAGAAAACAAATTTTGATATGCGTCGGCTTACCCAAAATGAAAGGTTACGTGCCCTTGGCATGCAACAGATCGGCACAACACAGGCGGTTGTGGCGCGGACGATGAATGTTTCTCAGTCTGTCATAAGCAGGCTATGGTCCAGATACCGTGATACACAATCTGTACAGGACAGACCACGCTCAGGTCGACCAAGGGCGACAACTCAAGCCCAGGATCGATTTATCCGTACCTTGGTTTTGAGAAATCGTGTCATCACAGCAAATCAGATCAGCGCTCGTCTTCAAACAGACACTGGTGTGAGAGTGAGTGGCCAGACGATTCGGAATCGACTGCATAGGGGTCACCTTCGCGCCCGACGTCCTCGCGTGATCCCTTGTTTGAGAGATCATCACATTCAGGCAAGACGTGGTTGGTGTAGGGATCGTCAACACTGGGATAATCGACGCTGGAGCAATGTGATGTTTTCAGATGAGTCATGGTTCACTGTTGATTTTTTGGACAGACGTAGGAGGGTGTGGCGTCGTCGAAACGAGCGCTTCCAAGACGTTAACGTCATCAGACATGATCGATTTGGGGGTGGTTCTGTTATGGTGTGGGGAGGCATCACTGTTGCTGGAAGAACGGCTTTACATGTTGTTGCAGCGCATGTTACAGACCAGTACTACCGGGACAACATCTTGGCAGTCCATGTTGTGCCGTTCGCACGACGTCATGGCCGCCGTTTCATCTTCCGGGATGACAACGCAAGATGTCACAGGGCCAGGATCGTTACAGGTTACCTCCAACAACAGAACATCACCACATTACCTTGGCCAGCACTCAGTCCCGACCTCTCCCCCATCGAGCATGTCTGGGACATGCTTGGACAGAGGTTACGTCAACGTCAACAACGTCCTGCCAATGTCCAAGAACTTGCTGCTGCGTTGCAACAGGAATGGGGCAATCTGGACCAAAATGACCTTAGACGTCTCATTAGGAGTATGCCACGTCGGATCAATGCTTGTTTGGCAAACAGAGGAGGATTTACCCGTTACTGACTTTGTTGTGATGCTGTGGTAACTTTGCTGTTTGACCCCGGGTATCATTTTACCCTTATAATGGTCAGTCTGTGCCTTACTTAGTCTAACGATCATTTGGAATAAATCGATGAATGTGAACTTCATTTCATTTTGTCATTTGTTTCTTCGTCAGTTTCATTAGGTGACTTTAATAACACTTAAAAATCAAATATCTCCTACTTTTTTTGAATAGTATATATTGACCTCAAGTTCACTATATTGTTTTGTCTACGATATCACCTAAGGTGGAAGTGGACGTTAAACCCCACAAACCAACCAACCAACTAAATTGTCATTTGTGCTTGATAACGATAAGAGGATACTTGTCGAAACGTCTTGCTTTTAGAATAAAACTAGTGATTGTATCCCATAAAAACTGTGTTCTGTTAATGTGTTTTCCCGATCGCTAAATGCCACTTAAAGATTAAGCTAAAAACTTCTATTCGTAATCAACAAGTCAACAAAAAAGGGGTGGAAAAAGAAGAGGGGTATAAAGACAACATTTTTTGCTACCGAAATAATTATTTGTCTGCTTTCCGTAACCCTTATCTTGGATTTTGAGAATAAGTTAGCAGGGTTTAATTGGTCGGACTAATAAGACGCTAATAGAACATGCGGTGTGCTATGAGGGCAATTTTCTCTTCAATTGATCAGCCTAGGATTATTTTGATATCAGGAGTTATTTATCATGCTACTAATGTTACAAGCGGAAGCTTTGTTTCTACCGCTCTATGTAAACGACTAGATTATTCGTCCTTGTTAAGCGCATAGGCGGTGCCAGCAGTTTGCAGTAGCACGTCGAAGGTTGAATATTGTAAGAGACTCCGGGCGATATACGCGATACGAAGTACGCCCTGGATAAAGAACACGGCCAAAACAAATAATTACATCTTAACATCCATCACTTGACCAAATAGTGCAGGTAAATTGGATATCTAGCTTCAAATGAAATTAACGCTTTGAAGGTTGAAGGCCTTCCAAATGCTGACTGGTGAGGGAGGGTAGGTCTTGGTGTGCCTTTAATCATTCATAAGTAACAATTCAAGCACATGACAAACCTCCTGGGTATTCTCAGGGTTCTCTGGTTTCCTAGCACTGCTACATACCTCTACGTGCAACCAAATTATTGAAATAAAACTGAACCATAAGTTGGTCTCGAAATTACCTAGTATGTGATAAGTGGACGTTAAATCCCTTTTCTGACTCTCTTGTTTCACACTGTTCTAGTGTTGTTGTTGTTTATTACAGATTTAACGTCCGATACATTATATATGATATTATGGACATGTTGATTTAATTAAATTATTTACACTTAAAGGGTTGGAGATTGTTAAAATCACATAATAAAAAAGTCCTTGAAATCAAAAAGTGACCTTTAAAAACACTCATAAAATCGCTTTCGTGGGAAGAGGGTCGGGTGTTATGATCCCTGCATTGGCCGAGAAAGTTCATCTCGATTTTCCGGCGTGATTTTCCGGCGTGATGCAGAAGGAGGGCCTGGCAAGGACAGCTGCCTAGTCGTTCGGATGGGACGAAAAACCGAGGTCCCGTGTACACATTGGAGTGCACGTAAAAGATCCCTAGGCAGTTGGAATTCGATATAAGAGTAGGCCATAGCGCCGCTGCCCGGGCAAAATTTCCCTCTTAGCACACTGTATGGCGTATGCCCGTCTTCCATTAGCCCAGGTTAGGTGCAAAAGAGTAGGAAGTTAAACCCCATTTCATTTCATTTCGAGCAGGTCATCATCTTTCTTTGTCATATAAAAATAAGTTAAAACATGAGATCCAGCTGACTATAGTTTGGCGTCCGGAGTGCGGAGAGAAAAAAAAACTCATGGGGAAAAAGAATCCGCTTGCTGAAGAGCGAAGTGCTTGGGAAAAAACCACATAGCTGAACTCGTTTATCCGTATTTACATTTACTATTCAAAAAAAGTAGGGGATATTTGATTTTTAAGTGTTATTAAAGTCACCTAATGAAACTGACGAAGAAACAAATGACAAAATAAAATGAAGTTCACATTCATCGATTTATTCCAAATGATCGTTAGACTAAGTAAGGCACATAATGACCATTATAAGGGTAAAATGATACCCGGTGTCAAACAGCAAAGTTACCACAGCATCACAACAAAGTCAGTAACGGGTAAATCCTCCTCTGTTTGCCAAACAAGCATTGATCCGACGTGGCATACTCCTAATGAGACGTCTAAGGTCATTTTGGTCCAGATTGTCCCATTCCTGTTGCAACGCAGCAGCAAGTTTTTGGACATTGGCAGGACGTTGTTGACGTTGACGTAACCTATGTCCAAGCATGTCCCAGACATGCTCGATGGGGGAGAGGTCGGGCCAAGGTAATGTGGTGATGTTCTGTTGTTGGAGGTAACCTGTAACGATCCTGGCCCTGTGACATCTTGCGTTGTCATCCTGGAAGATGAAACGGCGGCCATGACGTCGCGCGAACGGCACAACATGAACTGCCAAGATGTTGTCCCGGTAATACTGGCCTGTAACACGCCCTGCAACAACATGTAAAGCCGTTCTTCCAGCAACAGTGATGCCTCCCCACACCATAACAGAACCACCCCCAAATCGATCATGTCTGATGACGTTAACGTCTTGGAAGCGCTCGTTTCGACGACGCCACACCCCCCTACGTCTGTCCAAAAAATCAACAGTGAACCTTGACTCATCTGAAAACATCACATTGCTCCAGCGTCGATTATCCCAGTGTTGACGATCCCTACACCAACGACGTCTTGCCTCAATGTGATGAACTCTCAAACAAGGGATCACGCGAGGACGTCGGGCGCGAAGGTGACCCCTATGCAGTCGATTCCGAATCGTCTGGCCACTCACTCTCACACCAGTGTCTGTTTGAAGACGAGCGCTGATCTGATTTGCTGTGATGACACGATTTCTCAAGGCCAAGGTACGGATAAATCGATCCTGGGCTTGAGTTGTCGCCCTTGGTCGACCTGAGCGTGGTCTGTCCTGTACAGATTGTGTATCATGGTATCTGGACCATAGCCTGCTTATGACAGACTGAGAAACATTCATCGTCCGCGCCACAACCGCCTGTGTTGTGCCGATCTGTAGCATGCCAAGGGTACGTAACCTTTCATTTTGGGTAAGCCGACGCATATCAAAATTTGTTTTCTGGTCACTAAAACAATTAAACTGATGTTTCCACCCTGGAATTCAATGCCACAATGACTGTAACATTCAAAGTCAGAGTCATGCAAATCTTTGGTTGGACCCCAATGATGATCCCAAGCATCACCTGCATTCCATGCGGTAGCTATTGGTGCGTTTGGGCGTCACATGTAACTGGAAATGTTTTTTTCTGTTAGGTTCTATAGTGACCTTTTTCGTAGTCATTTGCATATTTTAGTATTATGCCCTCAAAATCAAATATCCCCTACTTTTTTTGAATAGTATATTAAAAACTGTTCGTTCGTCCAATAACAGTAACTATGAAGCTTGTTTGGGGGTCTTCCCATATCGCCGACTCACCACTTTAACGTCCATTTTAACCTAGGATTATATGACAGTCGAATGACAGTCGAATTAGCAGGGCCGTATTCAGCGGAGGTGCGGGGAGTACATTGCACCCCAAGAAAAAAAAGGCGCCCCCATCCCCTCCCCCCCCCCAAAAAAACAAAAAAAATAATGATTTGACAATCTTTCAGTTATAAAATTATACACTTGATTATGACCACAAAGTGATGCGCTTAAGGTACTTTGACTTTGTGTGTAACTTTAACCGAAAACGGTAAATGGAAAATAACCATGAGTCTGTTTTTTTTAACTTTGAACTGTAAATTCACCACAACACAGTAAATGAACGGTTACAGTAAGTTTGTTTTTAACTTCCAAATATAAATTCACCGCAACACAGTAAATGAACGGTTACAGTAAGTAACCCACCATTAAATTTACAAATAAGTAAGTTTACAAAGAAAAAAAAAAAAAAAATGTGAATAAACGTAAATGTGTAAAGTTACCTTCTCGCTTTGCTATTTTCAGTTCAATATTGAAATACTAAATATGTAAGCATGTATTTTTACCGGGTTTTAATGTGCTTTTGATTTCATAAAAGTTTATTAGAAGGAAGAATGAAACTTGGTAAATATTCCGAACATTTTGGTAAATATACCGGACATTTTATGGTAAAAACAAATACTTTAATTGCTGTAATTTTACTAATGTTTCTAACGTGTCAGTTTACAAAATAATGTGAGTAAACGTAAAATCTGTAAGATTGCATGCTAATAAGAGACAATAAATTTACCGAATACGATAACTACCAATAAGTTAAACACACATTATGCCAGCGGTAAATCTGCCCTTTGCAGGTCTTTCTTTAGACCTGGTATGTTATATAAACTATGAATTAGAGATTTATTAATATGAAAAGACCATAATCAACTCTTGATGCCATCTTTTGTGTCGGATTTGAGTCGGATCTGGGAGTCAACGCTCATGGGTGATAAAATTCAAAAATGGAACAATCAAGACATGTTTTTTTAATTTTTTTATTATACAGACTTTAAAAATGATGACCAAGGCTTCGCCTACGATTCAATCGCTAATATTTGGATTCAAAGTGGAGCAATTTAACAGATTTTCAGCATATTCACTTTACATTATCTTGTTTTTAACTATTGTATTTCTAGCCTAAAAGTAAATTTGCAAAAAAATGTGAATAAACGTAAGATCTGTAAAATTACATGCTTGCCTATTTATTTCGGGTTCAGTTTGTAAATATTACATATGTAAGGATGTATTTTTACCGATTCTGAATGTGTTTTTGATTTCATCACCGATTATTATAAAACAAAAAATACACGAAACTCGGTTAACATACACGTAACTCGGTACACTTACATGAACTTGGTAAACATACACGAAAGGGGGTTTGGGGGTCATTCCAGTGGCGACATACATGCATGCCCTACATGGGGTGGGTGGGTGGGTGTCAAAAAGTTGGCTTTTATTACATGTAAGGCATGCATGTATGTCGCCACTGGAATGACCCCAAAACCCCCTCCCCCTCCCGTTACATAACAGTAGAGTACCCCCCTCTGTCACCAAGTACCTGCCGTCTGCTGATAGTGACTGGCGGCCAATTTGGCTGATATTCTTTCGAGTTCTGGGAGGTCCATGTAAACTGCTAAACGATGACAAAACGTTGCCATTGTTGACACCACCGCCTGTGTCGTTATGAATTGCATTGAAACGTTGTGGTATGTTGTGGTTAGGGCGCTTGTTTCTCATGATGGGGGCTCGGTGTGGACGAGTGAAATGAGGGTCCGGTGTGGCAAAATAATTAAAAATGTATCGAAAATTGCGCTTAAGGGGATCCGTAGGTGTTCGACCTACAGCGGCTGAAAACGAATAAATAACAAAAAGAACACTGGATTGTCTAAACCCACCGATAAACTTACGTAATATGTCAACACACTTAAAGTGGTAATTTCATATTTTTAAGTTATATTTTAAATATATATTCAAATAAAGCCTTAAAATAGATGGTATCTATAAACAGTATCTATAAACAGACATGCTCGATGGGGGAGAGGTCGGGCCAAGGTAATGTGGTGATGTTCTGTTGTTGGAGGTAACCTGTAACGATCCTGGCCCTGTGACATCTTGCGTTGTCATCCTGGAAGATGAAACGGCGGCCATGACGTCGCGCGAACGGCACAACATGGACTGCCAAGATGTTGTCCCGGTAATACTGGCCTGTAACACGCCCTGCAACAACATGTAAAGCCGTTCTTTCAGCAACAGTGATGCCTCCCCACACCATAACAGAACCACCCCCAAATCGATCATGTCTGATGACGTTAACGTCTTGGAAGCGCTCGTTTCGACGACGCCACACCCTCCTACGTCTGTCCAAAAAATCAACAGTGAACCTTGACTCATCTGAAAACATCACATTACTCCAGCGTCGATTATCCCAGTGTTGACGATCCCTACACCAACGACGTCTTGCCTCAATGTGATGAACTCTCAAACAAGGGATCACGCGAGGTCGTCGGGCGCGAAGGTGACCCCTATGCAGTCGATTCCGAATCGTCTGGCCACTCACTCTCACACCATTGTCTGTTTGAAGACGAGCGTTGATCTGATTTGCTGTGATGACACGATTTCTCAAGGCCAAGGTACGGATAAATCGATCCTGGGCTTGAGTTGTCGCCCTTGGTCGACCTGAGCGTGGTCTGTCCTGTACAGATTGTGTATCACGGTATCTGGACCATAGCCTGCTTATGACAGACTGAGAAACATTCATCGTCCGCGCCACAACCGCCTGTGTTGTGCCGATCTGTAGCATGCCAAGGGTACGTAACCTTTCATTTTGGGTAAGCCGACGCATATCAAAATTTGTTTTCTGGTCACTTAAACAATTAAACTGATGTTTCCACCCTGGAATTCAATGCCACAATGACTGTAACATTCAAAGTCAGAGTCATGCAAATCTTTGGTTGGACCCCAATGATGATCCCAAGCATCACCTGCATTCCATGCGGTAGCTATTGGTGCGTTTGGGCGTCACATGTAACTGGAAATGTTTTTTTCTGTTAGGTTCTATAGTGACCTTTTTCGTAGTCATTTGCATATTTTATTATTATGCCCTCAAAATCAAATATCCCCTACTTTTTTTGAATAGTATATTAAAAACTGTTCGTTCGTCCAATAACAGTAACTATGAAGCTTGTTTGGGGGTCTTCCCATATCGCCGACTCACCACTTTAACGTCCATTTTAACCTAGGATTATATGACAGTCGAATGACAGTCGAATTAGCAGGGCCGTATTTAGCGGAGGTGCGGGGAGTACATTGCACCCCAAGAAAAAAAAGGCGCCCCCCATCCCCTCCCCCCCCCCCCAAAAAAAAAAAAAAATAATGATTTGACAATCTTTCAGTTATAAAATTATACACTTGATTATGACCACAAAGTGATGCGCTTAAGGTACTTTGACTTTGTGTGTAACTTTAACCGAAAACGGTAAATGGAAAATAACCATGAGTCTGTTTTTTTTAACTTTGAACTGTAAATTCACCACAACACAGTAAATGAACGGTTACAGTAAGTTTGTTTTTAACTTCCAAATATAAATTCACCGCAACACAGTAAATGAACGGTTACAGTAAGTAACCCACCATTAAATTTACAAATAAGTAAATTTACAAAAAAAAAAAAAAAAAAAAATGTGAATAAACGTAAATGTGTAAAATTACCTTCTCGCTTTGCTATTTTCAGTTCAATATTGAAATACTAAATATGTAAGCATGTATTTTTACCGGGTTTTAATGTGCTTTTGATTTCATAAAAGTTTATTAGAAGGAAGAATGAAACTTGGTAAATATTCCGAACATTTTGGTAAATATACCGGACATTTTATGGTAAAAACAAATACTTTAATTGCTGTAATTTTACTAATGTTTCTAACGTGTCAGTTTACAAAATAATGTGAGTAAACGTAAAATCTGTAAGATTGCATGCTAATACGAGACAATAAATTTACCGAATACGATAACTACCAATAAGTTAAACACACATTATGCCAGCGGTAAATCTGCCCTTTGCAGGTCTTTCTTTAGACCTGATATGTTATATAAACTATGAATTAGAGATTTATTAATATGAAAAGACCATAATCAACTCTTGATGCCATCTTTTGTGTCGGATTTGAGTCGGATCTGGGAGTCAACGCTCATGGGTGATAAAATTCAAAAATGGAACAATCAAGACATGTTTTTTTAATTTTTTTATTATACAGACTTTAAAAATGATGACCAAGGCTTCGCCTACGATTCAATCGCTAATATTTGGATTCAAAGTGGAGCAATTTAACAGATTTTCAGCATATTCACTTTACATTATCTTGTTTTTAACTATTGTATTTCTAGCCTAAAAGTAAATTTGCAAAAAAATGTGAATAAACGTAAGATCTGTAAAATTACATGGTTGCCTATTTCGGGTTCAGTTTGTAAATATTACATATGTAAGGATGTATTTTTACCGATTCTGAATGTGTTTTTGATTTCATCACCGATTATTATAAAACAAAAAATACACGAAACTCGGTTAACATACACGTAACTCGGTACACTTACATGAACTTGGTAAACATACACGAAAGGGGGTTTTGGGGTCATTCCAGTGGCGACATACATGCATGCCTTACATGGGGTGGGTGGGTGGGTGTCAAGAGGTTGGCTTTTATTACATGTAAGGCATGCATGTATGTCGCCACTGGAATGACCCCAAAACCCCCTCCCCCTCCCGTTACATAACAGTAGAGTACCCCCCTCTGTCACCAAGTACCTGCCGTCTGCTGATAGTGACTGGCGGCCAATTTGGCTGATATTCTTTCGAGTTCTGGGAGGTCCATGTAAACTGCTAAACGATGACAAAACGTTGCCATTGTTGACACCACCGCCTGTGTCGTTATGAATTGCATTGAAACGTTGTGGTATGTTGTGGTTAGGGCGCTTGTTTCTCATGATGGGGGCTCGGTGTGGACGAGTGAAATGAGGGTCCGGTGTGGCAAAATAATTAAAAATGTATCGAAAATTGCGCTTAAGGGGATCCGTAGGTGTTCGACCTACAGCGGCTGAAAACGAATAAATAACAAAAAGAACACTGGATTGTCTAAACCCACCGATAAACTTACGTAATATGTCAACACACTTAAAGTGGTAATTTCATATTTTTAAGTTATATTTTAAATATATATTCAAATAAAGCCTTAAAATAGATGGTATCTATAAACAGTGCTACCTTGTTAAAAATAATCCTATTAATTTTATAATTCACTATTGATAGTTGAGAAATTGGCAAAAATATCATTTTCAACTTCAAATTCAAACGTTTGAAGATAGCTATTACATGGGGAATAGACAAACAAGGGAGGTAATTGTGTTATTCTTTCCGGTGTTAATGATTTATAAGAGTGAGAAATAATGCCTATGGTCGTTTAATAGTGAGTTGACAACCTATTGAGCAAAATACACAGAAATAATTATGTTTTGACTTTCTTAGAAAATATGAAATTATCGCTTTAAAGAGCGCATAACTCTATTCTTTGGTTCTTTAAAATAGACGGAAGTGGGTCTAAAAGCACCTATTAATGTAATATGAATGTATACAGTGATTTATATTCGATTTTAGAACACTTGTTGACATTTCTAATCAATAGTATTCGGTGAATGAACAATCCAAATTGGACTATGCGGAATTATAACTAAAGTGTCACGGTGGGGGTGGGCGTGGGCGTGGGGGAGTTTTGATCCAACCTCGTGATATTACTTCCATATGTCACTGTAGAGGATGGAACGGGAAAGGTAATTTTTGTCAGATACTCATCGTACAAAGGTTTCTTGACCAAAATTTTTATTATTAGTCCCTTGAAGTTCAGCCCCTTGTCGAGTTAGGATGTCCGGGTATTACGCATGTAATCATTTCTAGGCATCACATTATATGTATCTCGAACATATTCCTTCTACATATCTTCATATTTTAACTATGTAGTATACCATGCAGACAAAGGCTGGTCTCGTGAAATAAAATAGGGTTTAACGCCCTACTGTTCTGCCCGTAAACTGGCCTAATGAAGACGGACATACGCCATACAGTGTGCCATGGGGCGCTACGACCTACTCTTATATCAATTTCCAAAAGCCAATGTTACGTGCTCGCTAATGCTACACGGGACCTTGGTTGTTCGTCCCATCTGAACGACTAGACAGCTGTCCTTGTCAGGATCCTTCCGGCATCACTGACAAGGGGAAACCACGACGGAAAATCTGGATAAACTTTTCCGACCAATGCAGGGAGCCAGCGTCTTACCCACTTAGCTACACTAGTGGGAACGATCAGGCCTAGCGGTTTCTATTCGTGGAAATGATGTCATGGGAAGTACCCGCTGACTGGTTCATCGGGAAAAAGTTACCGCGAACTTCTGAAAAATTTACACGGGAGGCAAGTTCTGTATGAATGGGGCCTCTAAACATGACTAGAGCATTCCAGGATGAAAAGCCGCGTTCGCATTTGCGACCGCGCTCTGTATACCTCCCACCCCTTTACTGACTGAAACACCCCACGTTAAAAAATGAAAACATTACATGGTATTTGTAAGTTTTTCAACTTTCCAACAGAGTGATGTGTGCCTTTTGTATATTGGTTGCGATAACTGTCTGAAGGATTGTTAACACTGAGTGTCATATTTATCAAATGAAATATCATGAAAAAACACTTTTTATACGCCCACATTTTCATGTGGACGTATATTGTCGTCGCCCCTGTTCGTCCGTCCGTCCGTCCGTCCGGACGTCCGTCCGTCCACAATTGTTTGTGAACAGTCTACAGGTCACAATTTTTATCCGATTTCAATGAAACTTAAAACATAAGTTTATCACCCTAAGATCTCGGTTCCTTTCGATATTGGCATGTATCGGACTGTAACTTCATGGGTTATGGCCCCTGATTGTACGAAAAATCACGTTTTTTAGCTTGTGAACAGTGTAGAGGTCACAATTTTGAACCGATTTGGATGAAACTTGAAATGCATGTTTATAATCCAACGATCTTGGTTCCTTTCGATATTTGCGCCAATCGGATCGTAACTTCCTGAATTATGGCCCCTGATTGTCCGAAAAATTGCCCTTTTTAGCTTGTGGTCCCTCTGGAGGTCAAAATTGTTATCGGATTTAAAAAACCGTTTGATTATATCACCGTTCCATGGTTATGAAGGTCGAGTTCGAATTTCGTGAAAATCGGACCGAAATTGACGGACAAAATGGCCGTCGTTTGTACGCGAATTGTGTGAAAATATGTTATATCAAGGTTGTGGACCTTATAGAGGTCACAATTTTGAACCAATTTTGATGAAACTGGACATGTATGTTTATAACCCAAAGATCTTGGTTCCTTTCGATATTTGCGACCATCGGATCGTAACTTCCTGAATGATGGCCCCTGATTGTCCAAAAAATCGCCCTTTTTAGCTTGTGGTCCCTCTGGAGGTCAAAATTGTTATCCGATTAAAAAAAACGTTTGATTATATCACCATTCCATGGTTATGAAGGTTGAGTATGAATTTTGTGAAAATCGGACCAAAATTGATGGACAAAATGGCCGCCGTTTGCACGCGAATATTGTGAAAATATGTTATATAACGGTTGTGGACCTTATAGAGGTCACAATTTTGAACCGATTTTGATGAAACTTGACATGTATGTTTGCGCCTATTGGATCATAACTTCCTGAATTATGTCCCCGGATTGTCCGAAAAATCGCTTTTGTTCGCTTTTGGTCCCTCTGGAGGTCAAAATTATTATCCGATTTAAAAAAACATTTGACTATATCACCGTTACATGGTAATGAAGAGAGAGTATGAATTTCGCGAAAATCGGACTAGAATTGGCAGACAAAATGGCCGCCGTTTGTACACGAAGAGTGTGAAAATATGTTATATCAAGGTTGTGGACCCTATAGAGGTCACAATTTTGAATCGATTTTGATGAAACTTGACAGGTACATGTATGTTTATAACCCAAAGATCTTGATTCCTTTCGATATTTGCGCCCATCGGGTCATTACTTCCTGAATTATGTCCCCTGATTGTACGAAAAATCACCCTTTTTAGCATGTGGTGCCTCTGGGAGTCACAATTATTATCTGATTTAAAAAAAACGTTTGATTATAAAAACTAAACAAATTCTAATGATTTTCTGATAATTCCTTAATATGCGACAACTCTTGTTGACTGCCCGGGCGATTTGGCTGCTGTGTGGGCGTATGTTTCGTTGCCTGGCAACCTATTTTTTATCAAATGAATTATCAAATGAAATATCATAAAAACACTGTATTTATCAAATTAACCACTGTATTTATCATAATAAAACTTGTATGTTAAATCTACATTTACAATACAGTAAATGTGCCATGTTTAAGAGTTTATGTTATCTTACAGTACATCTCATACAAAATAAATAGTGAAACAGTTATAAGATACATTACGGTAAAATAACTGCTTATATATGGTTATATTTATAAAATGCAATATCATATAATAAATAGCATTGTGTTGAAAAAATAGTTATCATATATTTTTGTAATTACCAAATCTATATTCTTATAGTAAATAGTGTCATAGTAAAATTGTCGTATTTTAAAACCCTGACATCATTAGCCCTGAATGACAATGACAGCTGTCTAGTCGTTAGGATGGGACGAAAACCCGAGTTCCTGTGTACACATTGACGTGCTGTGACAGTATTTCTTCTTTTAATCAGGTTCTTGGGTGACAACACTGGTATATACATCTAATAATAGTTTTATTCTTCTTCTTACATATTAGGTACAAACATCGTAATGTAAACGACCGTAGAACTATCTATATGGAGGGAGTCATGACGATTAGCCTGGCTTAGCACGAGTGTGCTAACTCCAGAAGCTCTCGTCTCGTCTCCGACTCCTAGACCTGACTATAGTACTCCTGAGGTACCTTAACTAGGCGCCCGCCTAGCATGGCCTCTTGGACCTGACTGACCATTCGTTTATGTTCTGAGTTTATAAACGTATTCAAGACAAAAGAGCTCATTAGACACCTGTCTAATGTATCATGCATAATATCAGGTTTAACATTCAATATAGTTTATCAGAAAAAGAAAGTTAGATAAGACATGCCAACAACAAGTTCTAGTTACGCAATGACATAAGGAATACTACCAAGATCTCCAGCCGAGTGCTGATAGCAACAGGTTTATGTTACAATCACTTACACGTATTTTGATATGGCAGGACGCTTCTATGACATATGTCATTGTGTAATATACCTATCCCTCTTTTTAGAAAAAAATATGAAATATTTTTTTAAAGCCTTTACAAATTTGAATATAACTGGGATCGATAATATCTACCCTAATCTTAAAAGATAAAAATAACAATAAGAATGAAAAGACATATAAATACAAACAACACTTGTAAAATGTCGTATACAAAAATGTCTATAAACAAAAAGAAAAGGTAAATGAAACACACACGAATTTAAAAGTTATATATACTTGTAAAATGTCATAATATCCAAAAATGTCTTTAAACAAAATGAAAAGGTCAATGAAAAACACACGAACTTAAAAGTTCTATACACACAATCGGTCACACACGCGAGTCAATAATAAAAAAAAACAAACGAGATCCTGGAATCACAAACACAGACTACTCTTATTATTCATATAAATGGTGGAATCGCGAACACAAACTACTAGTACTATAATTATCTTCTTAGACCGATTATTTGGTGGAATCGCGAACACAAACTACTGTAATTATCTTCTTAGACCGCTACTGCACTGTCGTAGCCAACTGTAGGGGTGGGGTACATATGATGCCCTTCCTCGTTCCAGTAATGTTGAGGGGTCAGAATTTTCCCTGCTCCGTTTAGTTCAACTATTGTTGTTGACCGGTAGTCTTTTCATTTTCCATACCGTCTGGCAAAACGGCGTGTTATGACATGTGCTATGAAGAGTATTAACTGCCACCCGTGCCGAAGTTTTATCATCTGCTTATCATATCATGGAGTGAACTTAATTAATAGTTAATCAAATTAGCAAGTGGAACAGACTTGACTTTAGATAACGATCTAACGATATTTATAATTGAAATTAGGGAGTCATATTGTTTTATCTCAAGAATAATGAATGATCTGAACACATTTAACCAATCTTAAATAAGATATTTTTGAAAGAACTAACGGTTTATCTCTATAATTTTTAAACACAACACAAAACAAGACGATACGTTCGCTCTTAAATCCGAGCACAACCCTCCTGGGGTTAAACCACTTAACACAAACTTCTCCCGTTACATATCGGGGCATTTCCCATTAAAACTTTGGGGTATTACAAATAAAACTCTCTACCGTAAATATCGGGTCTTCCCATTAATATTTGGGGCACTACGTTACATCACAAATAATAATCCCGTAAACCTCGGGGCATAAATATATATACACAAACAACAACAACAAAAAAAACTTATAAGAGACAAAACCGTTAATACCGTGTGAATGTTTAAAGAGTTATATCTCTCAATAAGGATACGCTTAACTCTATTCCAGATAATTAAACAATCATAAAACTTTCACTTCGCAGTTATTAGCCTTATAATACTTAGCTACTACTAACTATAAAAGCCAAAATATGTGTTCAAAACAAACAATTATAATTCATAATCTTTTAAAAACAACATGACGCATTTTAAAACAAATAATATATATACAATTTTGTTTCAGTAATTTTCCTACATATAGTTAAAGACTGTTCCACTACTAGCTTGAAAGACGATATAATCTATTAAATTTAGTAACGACACCATGATATTTAACGACGCGTGATGATAAACTGCTGGTTTACCAGTTAAATTTTAATCCATAGCACTTATGTCATTTATGAACCGTCGCCATGGTAGGATTTAGAAAAGACTTACCTGTGAATACTAAAATCTGTGGCCTGTGGTCGTCTAGTGGTATAAGACTTCAAGCGTTGCTCTGGTCTACGGCACCAATTAATATGTGACAGTATTTGTACTTTTAATCAAGTTCTGGAGGCAACACTGGTGTGACTTCAAATATAATATTTTTATTCTTCTTCTTACATATTAGGTACAAACATCGTAATGTAAACGACCGTAGAACTATCTATATGGAGGGAGTCATGACGATTAGCCTGGCTTAGCACGAGTGTGCTAACTCCAGAAGCTCTCGTCTCGTCTCCGACTCCTAGACCTGACTATAGTACTCCTGAGGTACCTTAACTAGGCGCCCGCCTAGCATGGCCTCTTGGACCTGACTGACCATTCGTTTATGTTCTGAGTTTATAAACGTATTCAAGACAAAAGAGCTCATTAGACACCTGTCTAATGTATCATGCATAATATCAGGTTTAACATTCAATATAGTTTATCAGACAAAGAAAGTTAGATAAGACATGCCAACAACAAGTTCTAGTTACGCAATGACATAAGGAATACTACCAAGATCTCCAGCCGAGTGCTGATAGCAACAGGTTTATGTTACAATCACTTACACGTATTTTGATATGGCAGGACGCTTCTATGACATATGTCATTGTGTAATATACCTATCCCTCTTTTTAGAAAAAAATATGAAATATTTTTTTAAAGCCTTTACAAATTTGAATATAACTGGGATCGATAATATCTACCCTAATCTTAAAAGATAAAAATAACAATAAGAATGAAAAGACATATAAATACAAACAACACTTGTAAAATGTCGTATACAAAAATGTCTATAAACAAAAAGAAAAGGTAAATGAAACACACACGAATTTAAAAGTTATATATACTTGTAAAATGTCATAATATCCAAAAATGTCTTTAAACAAAATGAAAAGGTCAATGAAAAACACACGAACTTAAAAGTTCTATACACACAATCGGTCACACACGCGAGTCAATAATAAAAAAAAACAAACGAGATCCTGGAATCACAAACACAGACTACTCTTATTATTCATATAAATGGTGGAATCGCGAACACAAACTACTAGTACTATAATTATCTTCTTAGACCGATTATTTGGTGGAATCGCGAACACAAACTACTGTAATTATCTTCTTAGACCGCTACTGCACTGTCGTAGCCAACTGTAGGGGTGGGGTACATATGATGCCCTTCCTCGTTCCAGTAATGTTGAGGGGTCAGAATTTTCCCTGCTCCGTTTAGTTCAACTATTGTTGTTGACCGGTAGTCTTTTCATTTTCCATACCGTCTGGCAAAACGGCGTGTTATGACATGTGCTATGAAGAGTATTAACTGCCACCCGTGCCGAAGTTTTATCATCTGCTTATCATATCATGGAGTGAACTTAATTAATAGTTAATCAAATTAGCAAGTGGAACAGACTTGACTTTAGATAACGATCTAACGATATTTATAATTGAAATAGTGCACTTAAAAAATCCCTTGACAGTTGGAATTCTAAAACATTACGGTATATCATTTTACAGTAAAACATCGTTATCTCTTATCAATCAGATGCAGCATCGCTTAATAAATATAATATCATATAACAAATATAGTATCTTATAACAATTACAGTATCTTATAACATATATAGTATCATATAACAAATACAGTATCATATAACATATCTTATAGCAATAGTATCTCATAACAAATGCAGTATTTTAATCAACGAGGTTGAGAAGGCACCCCTATCTCCATGCCACATACGCTCACACCGGGGAGCGAAACCACAGCCGCAAGCCAGAGGTGACCGGACAGCTAGAGGTCGAAGCGCGGCACTCTAGACCACTAGGCCATCCCAACCCCCCTATTTTAATCGAATACAGTATCATATATCAAATACCGTATCATATAACATATATAGTATCTTATAATAAATGCAGTATTTTAATCAAATATAGTATCATATAACAAATATAGTATCATGTAACAAATATAGTATCTTGTAACATAATATATAGTATCTTGTAACAAATATGGTATCTTGTAACAAATAAAGTATCATATAACAAATATAGCGTTATATAACAAATAATGCTGTATTTATAAAATACATGATAGCAAATATAACTTTAAAACAAATACACTATTATCAAGTAAATAGTGCTATATTTGTCAAATGTATAGTAACTTATATTGATTCATAATACACAGAAACCCCAATATACTTTAAAGATTACACGCCAGAAAATAGACTCAGTAACCTTTGTATGTGAGGACTGGTGAATTAATCTTAAAGTCCGTTGCAGCCCTTAAGTTGAACTGATTTACAAACCCTGGGGATCGTTCAAACAGATTTCCCTTTGTCGTTTGAACGCAAATGTGGGTCAAATGAACCAGTATTTTCTTTTTAAAAAAGAAAAAAAAACGTTCTCGCGACATGTCTTCGAGAAGACTTTTTTTTTAAATTGGTTAATCTTGGCTGTCTGAACGGCCCCAACTTGCTTTGAGCATGCGCAGTAAGTTAGAATCCTATGAAAATACCCGAGTCAGGCAGAGCCAGTGTTCTCGAAAGCGTGTGAGAACCGAATAAAGAATGTGAAGCTACCCATGCGTATAGTTAACTCTAACCTGCGATCGAAGAGGTCAGAATACTATAACTGGTTTGGCTTATAGTACGTGTGAAGGCAACACGATGATGCCTTAAAAAAAACGGTGATTTCGAACTAGTTTAAAAACCAGCGTCTAAACGATATATTACATTAATCGACAATTGCGGAATGTTCTATTCATCCTACAAATTCCTTGCTGTTATACCATTGTAAATGTTATTCCAGAATTGGGGGTCATCGTCGAATCCACTGTTTATGTCATACCTGTAAACATTCTCCTCATTCACCGCTTCAAGGAAGTAATCTATATTAGTAGGTATATCCATATCCCTATCTATTATCAACATCAGTCTATTAGGCGTGGTTAACGTTATAAACGACAAACACACGGACATAGCATAGACTGAGAAATCGTCAGCCAGAAATCCAGGGGTTAAAATTAAAACAACTTTCCAACTGGACTCCATGGAGTTATACAGCTCCTGGGGCTTATCTTCGCCAATAGGTTCATCTTTATCCCGAAGATATAGTTTTAATCCTCGTCGCTTTTCGAGTTCTTCGTACATACTGAGACACACCCACTGGTAAACGTCATCAGCATAAAGCACACACACGTCATAACGAAACTCTTCTCTCTTCTTGGGTTGAATATATCGACCAATCATTCTTAATAAAAATAATTTTACTTTCAGTTTATTCTTAACGAAAATAAAACAAGTCAGAATAGCAAGTAATATAATACTTGATCCAGTTATGGAGACAGTAAACCAAGTTCCAGAGATACAATGTTGTTGAAAGCCTTGGTAGTGCATGTACACACTGTTAGTGTTAATTAACTCCCCTTTCCAATCTACGCAAGAATAGATTCTGCCATCCAGATCCACTCTAGTCTGCATAAACCAATCTAACAGGTCAGAATTTTCACAAATACATGCAAAGGTGTTTCCGTAGAAAGATGCATGAAATCTATTACCTACAGAATGTGCATCTAATGTATTTCGGGTTTGTCTATCAATAGTGACTAAAGCGTTGAAACTAAGATATATAGACTTCAAGTTGACAAGTTGCAATAGATCCGGGACACTTATTAAATTATTATAAGACAGCGATACAACCTGCAGCTCTGTCAAATATTCAAATATATCGTTTGGCAAGCTAGTTAATAAATTATTTGTCAGATCTAGATTTTTTAACTTTTTCAAGGGTTGAAACAATCTTTTACCGGTACTAAAAATATGATTTGTATCTAAATTCACACGACTCAATCTTAACGTAGTTAAATTTCCAATATTATCAAAAACAGACCGATTCATAAAACGACAGTTATTTTGACTTAAATCAAGTACGCGTAAATTTTCTAAACCTTTAATAACGCCATTATAGAGAGTTAGCATGGTATAGGACAAATTAAGATGAAGCAAATTTGATCCCCCGATGAACTGAACATTAGGAATTGTGCCAAGGTTTCTTATTAAGCCATTGAAATAAAGATACTTAAGTTTTTGTGGTAAGTACACCGGAAGGTTCCCAGAAGTGGAAGGCGAGTCGGGATTGTTAAAGTCTGTGTTACCATGAAGACTAAATTTAAATTGTTTAGAAATATCAAGATATTCCAGATTTTGAAACCGGGGCATTAGAAGGTATAAATCTATCAGATGGGTTATCTTTCCCAAAATCATATTATTTGAAAGGTCAAGATGCCTAAGACACTTGGTCAATATTGGTATGGGAAAGGTTACAAACTTTGAAGCATCGCACATAGCTATGCCATTATATTGCAAGTCCAAAGACCAGATACAAATATTAGAGATAAGGTCTATGTTGAAATCATACCCAGCTGTTGTAATAGAATCTATTTTTGGTGAAAACCGGACGATTTTTACAGACTTAAGTGTTCTGTTTTCAAAAACGTGTAACGTTTTAATCACTTCCGGAAATGGCATTAAAGATGATGCTGAGGGGATTAAAATTATATTTTCTAATTTCAAAAAAGGTGCAAATGCATTCCGTTCTATATTGTAAAGTAAGCAGTTTTCCAAATCAAGGGTTAAAATTGGAACTGTCTTAAACACTGAGAACGTGCTATTTGTGACATAGGCTAGTTGGCAACCAAACGTAGCGCCATCTATATCTTTTTTCGATAAATCAAGGTGTTTAAGATTTTTTAGTTCTGAAAACCCGACATTAAATTCAATTGCATCAATAGCAAGTGACTCCAAACTCCATAAATGACGGAAACCTTTGCTTGATGAAATATTCGCAGAAATTTTCAAATTTGATCGGATATTCAAAAGCTTCAGGGACTTAAGTGGTTTAAGGGATTCATCTGGTAAGGCACTTTCCGAATAGTTGAGATTATGTCCATATAATTGTATCTCTTGTAGCTGATTAAGGTTGCTGAATGCATCTTCCTGGATTGCCCGTATAGGGTTCAAATTTAAATTGAGATATTTTAGATTAAGTAATTGAGAGAACTGATTGTTTAACAGATGCTGGATGTTATTGTGATTTAGATACAAAGATGTTGTGTTTATCGGTAGATTCCTAGGAACTGTAGAAAAATTCCCAAAAGAACAATCTACTTTAACACCATGATATTGGTCGTCTTCACTGAAGGTACAGTTTGTGCTAACCTTTGAGCTGTCTTCTCCACGAACAACAACCCAAACCGAAACTAAATAAAAAACGATGGCTTTCCTGGTGTTAATTCTGGGTTTGGTCGTATTCTGAAAAAAGCAATTTAGCTACAGGCATTTCAACATATCTAAAAGTCTACACAAAACATAACAGAAGTGGAATCTATAAAGGGGCTTAGTGAAACTCAATGATGAGCTTTGTGCCCTGATTTGAGTTTTTGCACCCGCTTGAGTTTTTGTGCACCTCACAAATTGCAAAAGAAAATCATGCTGTTTCAATGCAGTTTTCAACAATATAACTATAATCATAATGCTCATCCAGTGTCAAACGAAATGAAATGAAACGGGGTCTTAATATCCTTCTGTTCTGCCCCTAACTGTGCTAATGAAGACGGGCATACGCCATACAGTGTGCTATGAGAGATATTTTGCCCGGACAGCGGCACTACGGCCTATTATATCGAATTCCATCTGTCAATGGATCTTTTACGTGAACGCCACAACGTAAACGGAATCTCGGTTTTTCGTCACACCCGAACGACTACACAGCAATCCTTGACAGAACTTCTGCTCTGCATCTCTCACGGGGGGGGGGGGGGGACACACCCGACCTCTAGGCTAGCAAGAGAGTGTCTTACCTTCTTAGCCACCGTGACACCGCCCCTCCCCCACCTGCGAATCAAACATATACCGTGTAAATTAAAGTAGATAAAATACAACCCAAATCTTAACTAGCTGTCTGCCCTTTACCAGGCGTCATCAGGTGTGGTGTTGCAGGCAAGTACAAGTACTCTTTTGTGTGTGTGTGTGTATATATAAAAATTTATTAGAGCGCAGCTAGACTGGCCCAGTCTCTTCTATTTATTTTACATTTCGATTTATATAAAAGTATTAATTTTTAGTAAACCAACACTTTCGTTTCCATTTGTATAAAAAAAAAAATTGAGTAAACCTGTAACCAGCACCAGAGACTGGACAATTTGCGAGCTTCACAATAAAATGGGCGTTCCTGTCCTGTTTTACGTTGTTCCTTATTTGGAATGATTGACAGTTGTCAAGCAAGCCCGAGTCACGTGACACGTTTTTTGTTTCCATTCGCCATTCGGCTTCGTCCCGATACGCATGAACTGGCTTCGTTAAGTTGTTATAATGATGTCGTGTGTAATTATTTATGTTCATTCACCTCATCCCATACGTTGTATCCGTTCATTCGACAGATATTGTCCGTCAACAAAATTCATAGATCGTTAAAGTATCACTAAATAACAATAACTGTTATCCACAACAAACATCTCGCACCTACGTATTGTGCCGCACCTACACCAGTTTGCCAGTTAGTCGACAGCCATGTTTATTATCACGTGCACGACGTCACACGACCTACATAATGCAGATTGACCTACTAGATGAGAATGAAGCTCTATTTGCCCAGTCTCTAGAGATTACGTTTTTTTGGGGGGGTTTTGAGAGGACTGGCCAATTTTTGGTGTGTGGAGAAGACTGGCCACCAGTCTAGAGCGCAGCATAATTCATTCATGACGAAAAAGAAATAAAAGGTTTGTAAACAGTTTGTCGGAGTCTCCATCGTATTTTGGGATCTAAAGATGATACTATTAGAGACAACATTAGGGTGCACTATGATAAATAAATATCTCTCAATATATCGATAATTATAGCATTATATTCATATCCATATATAAAACTTACCTTAGTTTCCCCCATGTTACATATATCTAAAATATAAAAGACTTTACTGAAATCTGATCCGACTGTATTGACAAAATCTGCGCCCCAAACGGATATTCTTAAGTGCAAACTGTGTTACGTGCCCTTGATTTGAATTGGGCTTGCTAAACCGGTCTATATTGGCTGTTTTCTAGCTGGATAATCGAAATTAATTTATACAAAATATTACAGATAAATTCGAATTTAGATGATTGTGAGTGAGGCAAGTCAACGGTACCTTATACAGCAAGTGAGGGAAATTACTATAGCGAATTTTACCAACAAATAAATTCAAATAATGAGTTTTACCAACAACTTAGTTCGTTTAAATAGCGAGTTACAAATGGAGCTGAAAAGAATTAGGGTACACGATTTGATATTGGATATCAGAAGCCCATCTGTTCCCGGTAAGGTCACAACATCAATATTGATTCAAATTGACAAATAATTCGTGTTTTCAATGTCATAATCGTGATTAAAATCAGAAAAATTGGATTAACTCTTTATGTTGTCTTATTGTCAAGACATTGTGAAAATTACTTAAGGTGCTTAACTGTTTTCTTTGTAAATGTATGAAAGTCAAATATAATATGTCTACAGTATACATATAGTAGTACAGTGTTGACATTGAAATCGCAGCCAATATTCGGTCGTATGATTTATTAACCGGATTCAGAGAGAGAGAGAGAAATGGGGTTTAACCTCCACTCAACACAAACTAGGTCATTTCGGGACTAACATATGGTTTAATTCTATTTCAATAATTCGCTTGCGCGTAGGGGTTTTTAGCAGTGGGAGGAAACCGGAGTGCCCGGAGGAAACCCACGAGGTTGAGAAGGCGCCCCTATCTCCATGCCACATACGCTCACACCAGGGCTCGAAACCACAGCCGCAAGCCAGAGGTGACCGGCCAGCTAAAGGTCGAAGCGCGGCACTCTAGACCACTAGGCCATCCCAACCCCCTAACCGGATTCTTAGTTTATGTTTAATTTTAAACTCTGACATGTTGACGCTATACACACGTTGATGTCGCAACTAATAAAGATATCCATTAATGTCTGCATGCCTTATCCATTAATGCCTACATTTTCTTAGTTAATGTTTAGTTTTAAACTCTGACATGTTGACGCTATACACGCGTTGATGTCGCAACTAATAAAGATATCCATTAATGTCTGCATGCCTTACAAGGCGAGTTCTTCTTCTATTAGGGGATGCTCGATTCACAGTCCAGAACTTCCCGAATCGACAGAATTTCAATCGAGTGACGAGGAATTCAGTCCTCTCACAGTTCTGCCAGTCCCGACAGCTGAGGTGGAGTGGTGTGTGCATGGTCGAGACCTAGTTGAACTATGGGCGAACATTTGGACGAGCCGAAGGCGGCCCTCGGTGGAAGCGGACGTTAAACACTAAGGGGATGCTCGATTCACAGTTCCGGAATTGAATTTCAAAACTGGTGTCAATCGAGTGAAAAGAAGAATTTCGGAGTACAACGCATGTGTTGACTGTATAAAAAATATCTCAACCAATCATGACAGCTGAAACATATTTTTTAACCAACCGTTCGATGTCGGTTGAGGCTGGTCAAGTCAGATTAAAAATGGCGGCTCGTGACAAAACATGTGTTGTGTTGGAATTGTTATTTGAAGATAGAACGTATACTACCAATGTTGCTCCGGGACCTGAAAGTTATTTAACTTCATATAGCATATTTTAGTAGATTCCATATTATATAAAGTGGATAATCATATTTTGTCAATTAATTCGACCAAGACTGGTGTCGGACTGAAATTGTGAAAGTGACAGTAGGCCTATCGTAAAAATATTTCATCTATTTGTGAATTTTATTTGGAAAAACAGAAACACATACAAACGACTTTGTTCACAGATACATCAGTTTGATATACATTGTAAATATAAATTATGTAACTGTAAATAAACTCTGGATATTTTGTTGGTTTGTTCATTTTTTTTTGTCTGGGAATAACTCGGGCACTAACTTAACTGTGAGTAGATTTCTTGAAATCGTCGTTATCATATTCTACATCTGGTATAGCGTATTCAGCATAGTCTTTGGCAAACGTTCAGGGAGTTTGTCTCCAAAGAATGATGTGGTCATATCAAAGTTCTCATTAAGCAAACTTGTGTTTTCGTTAATTAAAAGTGTTTGTAGCTGTACGGCGTCCATTTTGACGACTATGGTCGAACTAGCTTCCGTTCGGGTGTAGTGAACTACTGCCGTTTAGTCGTGACCGTACAAGCGCACCCGAAGGCTGACAAACTGCCCTGTGTCTTATGCTTAGCGCATGCGCAGTGGTCTTTCCTGTGGAAGGAAACCGGAATACATGGAATATAATCACAATGTTGAGAAGTCGTCCCACCAGGGACGAATTCACGAGTATACCAGAGGTTACCGACCAGCTAAGAGTTCGAAACATAACAGACCATTGGCCACCCCAGGACTATTCCAACCATCCCGTCTGTGACGAGCGTATGGTTTTAAAATCTTTATGTGAACTTGTCATTCAGAACATAAATTGTTTAATTTTATTTATTTATTTGTTGTGATCAAGTTAAGCGTTTATTGTCAAAGGGAAGTAAATGAATGTCGGCGTAATGGAAACAGACCACCAAATATTTCCCGTCACCGACTTTAATGCCAATTTGTGTCTCTGTTCCCGATTTGTCATATATTTTAGTCGGGACTGAACGCTCTCAGCCACATTTGATCTGCCTCCTGTATCCCAAACTATCTTTGGGAAAATTATTGATTTGCTTCCTGTATCCCGTACTATCTTTTCTTACACGACACTTTGTTCTTCAGAATAAACTATTAGAAATGATGTTTGATGTCCGAATTTCTACCTTACATGAACTAGTGGGCTAAAGTTAGGACTAAATATTAAGGCCTAATGCAGATTTGATCAAAGGTCACGAGATATGAACAGGGCTAGCGTTATCCCTAACCCTAATATACAATCTCGTCAACAATCAAGGACCCCAAACCCATTTACATCTCGCCACTTGACGAAGTTGGCCTTAATATTTAGACTTACCCACAGTCCTAGTGAAGACGGGAAATACCCCACCATGCAGTGTGCTATGAGGGAAGCATTTTCTGTGCAGCAACGCTACAGCCCAGTTATTTAGATATATCAGAATATATATGTTACTGGTGTACATGGGACCCCATTGCAGGTTTGCGCTCTATCCGAATACCTACACAATTTGTTCCTGTCAAGCCCAGGGGCGCCGACAGCATTTTCCAATGGGGCGTCGCCGGTTCAACATTTCCGAAGACACAGAGCGAAATGCGCGATTTGGAGTATGTCCTGGATAAGAACACGATCACCACGACAACACGACATGACAACATCACATTTTCACCAGACACTGCGACATTAAAAATAATGTTATGTCGTATTGTCGGGTTAAAATATATTGTGATGTCGGGTTGTCTTAATCAGGTCCGGATCCAGGATTTTGTCGAGGGAGGGGCAATACATTGGAGCAAAGTGTAATAATCAGGTTTGGTATAGTCCCCAGCGGAGATAATGCGAAAATCATGTTTATATCATCTATTAAAGAGCAGATATGTGAACTACAACAGCAACAAAGCAAACGAAAACCAAAATCAACTATGTCACACTGGGGCTGGCGGGGGGGGGGCACGGCCCCCTGGGCCACCCCCAGGATCCGCACCTGCTAATGTCCTACTGTAGTGTTATCGGCCATTTCCTTCTCACTGTACACTGATCTTGGTGTTGGTCAAGAAAGTCCCCTGGGATTTTGCAGCATGGTTTCTTCCTGTCGGTAGTGCATAACAAGGAGGGAAAATGTCGAATTGTTGGGTTAAAAATGTCGTTATGTCATGATAAAATGTTGCGCTGTTGGGTCCACATGATATACCACTCAGCCATCATAATTACTTGAACAGATAGAGGTAATTTGGATATAGCTAGCTTCGAATAAACCGTACGTTTTGAACTTTTAAATCCTTCTGAAAGCACACCCGATTGGGGGGGGGGGGTGCAATAGGCCTTGTTGGGCCTTTGTGCATTTATAATATCAATTAACAATTCATCTGAAAAGAATAATTTTATTATTTTAAAACAAACCATAATAAATTACCAAAAATAACACGAATCAAACCAAACCACACATCTTTTTAAATTCCCGATTCGTCATTTTAACCCGATATGACTTCCGTGGAAGCGGACGTTAAAACACCAGGTAGTAGTAGTAGTAGTTGCAAATTATAATACTCTGAAAGATGGATCTGTCATAAGCACCACAAATGGTATAGCTTCATTCAGCATTTTCAAAGATATGTGGAATTGAAATGCAATAAACCGATGGCCATTTTTTCGTCCACGACATTTATTGATAAGCCTGTTCGAAATCTGATTGAATCCCAGCCGGAACATTATCGAGGGTTATTTTGATTTGGTTTTCTTGATTTTAATCATGTTAAATAATCTATCTGAGTACATTGTTTAACGTGTGTTAAGCCGTGAGACATTTGACAGTTTAATGGAGGTTCAATTTCCTATTGATCTGAAAATCAGGTGTTAGGTCGTGTTTGATAGAGAACAATTTAAACCTTTTTAATTTGTTTTGAGTCAAATATGAAATTTGATACTGGTTCCCTGTGACTAATAATGAATATATGACGATGAACTTTAAAGTTTAAGAATAACTTACTCTTGAGTGTAGTAAATAAAGGAGTCTCGAATTGTGATATCCATCTATTAAAAGCGACCCATTGCCTTGGGTGTTTGTGTTCATAAAAAAGAAGAAACGCAATAAAAATAAAATTAAAGTTTCTCACAAATTAGTAATTTTTCTTCGCGGTGCTCAGTATATCAATCGAACATAAGGAATTAATGCGGTCCCACTTAAAGACGTTCCTCGCAGTGTTTCATTTGTTTAGACCTAAACCCACTGGACACTGCTGTAATGAAAGCTAATTTCTGTTCCAAATTATGACTGGTCAATAGTTCGATTAACAAGCAAAACCTAACTGCGTAATAATATCAATCGGGATTAAACAGGGCTCCAAATTTGTCATGGCTCAGGAGATTGTAGTAAAACTAATTGTGTGACAAACGAAGCTATCCAAAACGGCTACACTGTAAACAATCCTGTTTGGATATGAACAATACTTTCACTGTTTTTAATACCTTAAATCATGTCCAACGTTTTAGGGACGGTCATGTTGCTGTACTTGGGAGAGGTTTGATAGAACAGGAAGAACAGACACACTCCCTTAAATCTTCAAGTATCAGAAGTCAATCCAGTAATGGCCAGAGAGGGATTTCTTAGGCAATTGGTAGGGTGCCCCACCATAAATAAATATCTCCAAATAGCTCAACAATTACACCACAATATTTATATATATACCAAGCTTTAAATCAGTTTCACACATTTATAGTCACTAAATAAACGGTCATGTTGTACTTAATAAGCTATAACCATTAACCATCATAAATAATACACAGAAAAATGTTTCGGAGTGTCGTCCATAACATCCAGACACTTTCGAGAAAAAAAATAGGTCACGTGCCCTTGTTTTGAAAATAGTCTCAATTCACCAGTCTACCGACCATTCTCCGTCTGATTGACAGGCCGGGATAATCCAGACTACTTTTTTTACGAAACATGGAAGAAAGCTGGAACACGAAATCGAATTTAGAAATGACGCACGGTGGGCGACTCAACAATTGTTTTACGAACCTTGTAAAAGTAAAATGAAACTACTGCTGGTATCATGTTTCTGTCCAACCCGAGTTATTCAAAGATATTATTTGTACTAAACCAAAATATGTCGCGCCTTACCGTCTTGTTAAGGATAAAGCAATTTAAAAAAAATAAAAGGAGCGTAATTTCTAAAGATGCCGTTATAACCAAAACCCTTATCGTCAACAATACCGACTGTAATAGTTGAATGTATGTTGAGAATTTCCCTATGCAGTTGCTATTTATAGACTCAACGAGTGTGCGAGACTGTCATAAAATAAGTAGTAGTTAACCAACTCAAGCGAACACATTCCACGTGTCTAGTACAACTTTTTGGTTCAATGCACATAAATGGATTTTAAGACATAACAAACCTAAACATTACCTAACATGAAATATAAAAAACACAACTAGTAAAGAGAGAGCGAAATGGGGTTTAACGTCCATTCGATAGGTAATTTCGGGGATAACATATGGTTTAATTTTAATTCAATAATTCACTTGTGCGTAGGGGTTTTTAGCAGTGGAGGAAACCCGACGACCCAGAAAAAACCCACGAGGTTTGACAGGCGGTCCCACTCCTTGTCACGTACAACCGGGGCACAACTAATAAACAACTATCATCTGCGCTTTTCAGAATTCATTATTGAGGTCATATTACAAACCATATCAAGGAGATGACTAATGATTATCTGAAAACTTATTTAAGTGACATTAAGTAGCTGAACAGCAATACATTGTCTGAAAAGTCGGCCATTTTGGGGAAAATGTTATTATACACTACTTTTCGCCGAAAGAAAGACAGAATTACACGTCATAAGATATTATTTCATGTCATAAAATATTAGATCACTTATATTTCACGACAGAAGACACTGATATACGTCATCATATAATACTCCACGCCAGAAGACACCACTGAAAGATATTACTTCACGTCAGAAGACAACACTGTACATAATAATACTTCAAACCATAAGAACCCATTTTTCGCGTTAATCACGTCAAAAACAGCAGACCTAAATTAAATTCACAACACTACCAACGACTGATGTTTATACCAGGGTTCTATCTGTTTCTTTAGATCAATGGAAGTACGTGAGATTTGTATAAAAAATGTCGCACATAAAACATTAATTTACACATTCATTAACGACGCCATCTTGAAGTCATTCAGAAGAGAAAATTATTCAGCAATGACGTAACCAATTAGGCAATTATCACAGTTTTATAACATGCGTCGATTCTTATTTCATTAAAGCCCCACTCTATTGGAATAAAGAATCAAATAAGTCATACAAGTTTCCATTTTCTTTTAACTTCTCATTCCTTGAAAATTAATAATTCAATGTAAAGTTGATCAAGTATGCGTCACTATATTGACTTTCATCCCGCAGCCGGAGTAACTGAGATGACTTCCGGTTTGTTGTTTAAATTCTGTAATTGTGAAATAATGCCATACGGTCGAAGATGGTAAATATAAAATTCTAAACTGTACATTTTCTCAGCTGGTATATAATGGAACGATATGGCGTAATCACTGATATTCTCGGTTCCCTGTAAAATACAGAACAATATACTAATGAGATTAAACGAAAAACACATGGAAATGAAATGAAACGAAATAAAATCGGGTTTAACTCCCCCTTTGAAAACGAGTGGAAATTGTGTGGACTGGAAACATGGACATTTAGGCAATTATGGTAGGCTTGGGAATACTGGGTAAAATATGACACATAGACTGGATAAAATACTCCCGAAGAACGATTAAATGAAAGACAATGGCATATGGCTACACAGGCGTATGGGCAATTCTCTGTGGGCCATGACCGCCGAGTAAGTACGAAATAAGGCCCTATGCGCTGGATAAATAATAATGTCGGAAAATAACAGACAGGCCAACCTGTGGCAAGTGAAGGATCCACGAGCTAGTTTTACGTTATGAAAGACTAGGCAAATTTCAATTCCAATATTGTAATTTTATAGACATACACACACCACAAGTCTAGCTAAATGTTCATACTACAACATGTGCCATCACTTTTTTAAATACGAACCTCGAGGATTTAAAAAAGAAAAGGTCAACAGGCTTGAAAAATCGATTGTAGCATCTGCCAGCAGCACGCATTTAAAAAGAGTTTAAAAAGTAAGGTAAAACCAAACGAAAAGTTAAATAACTTTTCATCACTATCTGGGCGGCACAGCGCCACTCCTACGTAACGTTATGCCAAGTTGTCTTTTACGTGCATGACAAAGAATACAATGAAGGGACTTCAATTTTCGACACACCTGAATAGAAGGACGCCGTACCGAATCTGGCTTGCGCTCTAGTCCCTTACTCACCGATGCTTCCCAAAAAGTAGTGATAGTTGTGGAGTCAGCGATACCCAGCTACCAGACATGTAGTAATAAACACCGCACACTTTGTGGCTTTTCTGTTGTTTATTTTCGTAGCTGCATCGTTTATAGGCCAAGTCAGGCACCCAGTGAATGTTTTCAACTTCAAACAAATTCAATTATTGATTTTCAGGTACAATCGACACAACAAAAAAAACCAAAGCAAGCACATAAAATCAAGGCTTGTTGGTTTTTACCGAGAATAATGGCCTCCTTCATTCTCGGTTTGTGTTTGTAAAACTTTGTAATTAGTCCTTACCTTTTTCGCTCCATCGTTGTCGTATTTATAATACCAAGGCGGGAAACCTCCAAACAAATGTGTCTCGGGATTAAAACAATGGAATCTAGTTCTGCCGAGAGCATCTAAAGAATTTCCTGTACTAACACCGAGGTTGTACAAACACTTTCCAATTTCTGCATCTTCAGCACCGCCATCTTGGCGGCAACGTTTCGTATCGTTTCCATAGAGACCAAAACGTCTTAAAGCCTCTTTACTCAGGACATAACCCGCACCACCACTGTAATACCCTTGTTTCACTATCACTTTAAATCTATGACCAAAATACACAGGCTGTGACGTATTCTGTCCCGACAAGAAATATCGCAGGTTTTCCACGATGACGTAAGTGTCGTCGTCTGCTTTCATAAACCAATCTGCTTGGTTGTAATATTTGTCGTAAATATATTTAAATGCTTGAATAGTTTTCCCTGTTAAATGATTTCTCCCTTCGGATACATTTAATCCTATCGTAGGGAACGTGGTGTTTGTTTCCGAACTAAAGAATAATAAAATGTTGCAGCGTTTTCCCCAAGTATTTTTCACATGCCGAGCTTTCTTTTCGAGAGTTTTAGGTGACGTCATGATCCAGCACAATACGCGAGTGGATTCAGAAAGCTTCTTGGCGGCCGATTCGTCATCTGAAACACATTATAATCATTATCAAATTAAATCTATATAAACAAAGTATAGCGTGGGCGTGAGTGTGTTGGTGTGGGGGTTTGTGTGGGTGGTTGTGGGTGTGTTAGTGTGGGGGTTTGGGTGTGGGTATGTTAGTGTGGAGGTGTGGGTGCGGATGTGTTGGGGTGGGTGGAATTCTACAAACCAAGCAAATTAGCTTTCTCAAAATGACAAAATAAGAACATTATATTGACGGACATATTTTATACGAAATGTAACGAAATGGGGTTTAACGTCCTAATGAATGGTAAATCTCATCACTATAGTTCTTAACATGGAGTGATAAAAAAAATGCTAATCTCACAAACTGCTATTTTTCACGAGGGACATATTCTTTGCACCATAGACTGCGTGGCGGTGGTGTTGGTGGTGTGTTATGGTGGTGTGTTATGGTGGTGTACAGGAAGGCGTTTGTCTGCAGATATTCCATCAAATATTTATTAAAATGTCAACTTACCATGATGGAAATGTGTATCCTCAAATTCCACCTTGTGGGGGTCCTCTAAATTATCTAAATCTTCGTGAGAATGTTCCTGGCCGTGCTCGTGCAAGTGTGAATGCACATCAACGCTGTTCTCTGCAAGCCTCCGTTCTCCTAGCGCATGGGGGTGTTCGGGTGGAAGACGAACCACGGTCCCTTGTAATGACACCATAGAACTAAAGAAAAATGTTATGACGATACCAATCGCTATGCCGAGTAAAAATTGTATATGGGCGATTGACCCCTTGTAACACCTCATCCTGAAACATATAATAATGACAAAATTGAAGATGTACTAAAACAGGACAGGAAAACTTCGTTGCTCACCACAGGAGTTAGGGGTAGAGTTAGCGTAAAGGGTACGAGAAACAAATGCTCGTCCTAAACCTAACCCAAAAATACCGAGAGATAAATGTTCTTCCCAACCGATCTTCTCAACTACCGTCTTGGCTTCGCCATTCGCCGTGGTCCTTCAAACCCTCCCTAGCCGTCGTGGTCCGTCATTGTTTCCCCAACAGTCCGGGTCTCCCCCAACCGTCGTGGTCACAACCAGATTGTTCCCCTCAGTCTGTCTGACAAAAGACTACACCAAAACACTTAAGTTGCGTATCTTCAAAGCCGTGGCAATAATTGTTTTCGTATTTCGTAGGTCAGACAGAGTCAGAGCTGATTGAACCACTTCTACTTTCACACCTCGATCAATCAAATGTCTGTACTGTACATCTGTTCATTTTACAAGACATGAATACAGGAGGTTATAATAGACAACGTTTGGGATGTGTATATATTTTCTTTGAGTGGCATTTAACAATTGACACAAGTAATAAACACGAGACTAAATATTATACGGAGCACAATCACTGTTCTAATTAAAACTATATTGTAGAAGTGCGTTTCTCGTGTATTTTCTGGAATCTCGTTGTAGATTAAATGAAGACAGGACTCTTGTTGTTTGTTAATAATTCGATATATTCTTTAGTAAAGAAAACTTAATAGCAGATAATTAATATAACAATTATTATAACAATTATTGGCTAAATGCTTAACAGTACATAAGCTCCAATATGGATATGGGGAATGACATAAACTTATGTCTCCAAATATCCAAATACAGGTCTGTTCTTAGGCATGCGATCTGAGCTGATCTCCCAAGACACGTTGTAGCAAGGTCTCTGCTAATTCTGCCAATTGGGTCTATATATACCCATGCATTGCCTAGGGCATTAATCTTATAAATCTATTGTCTACAAAACAGTACACGGTGGCAACTAAAATCCTATAGCCCGTAGACGTTAATTACAATTAATAAGATAGATTTAAAGTGTAAAACAAAGAATACTGGAGACATGTGATTAATGAGATATATAAGACAATATGAAATAGATATAAATGGGAGTAATTAAGGTGGATTAAGATCCATTAAAATATGGCCTTCAAAATTAGGTAATACTTTGCGGATTAGCACAACGTATCAAACATTTACTATTGGGCCGTAATTCACCCTACTATAATACTCTCAGATTTTAAAAAAATATTCGTCCCGAATATTAATCGGTAACATATAAAAACAAGCATAATATATCAATATTAATATATATATATAAGTACAGATATAGAAATTAATCAATTCTGTGTAGCAGATGGGAATCAACATATAGTTATATAGATATGGATGCCCTCCCCCTTTTAATAAAAATCATAAAACAACAATATAAAAAGTCATAATAAAATACACACTCAATATATGGAATACAAAATATAAATTGGAATAGGTATGTGGTTTATCAAGGTAATTGTATTGTCAGTTTTCATCACGTAAACAGATCGTTTGACTTTACTCTCATGTTTAGGGGCAAGAGCACGAGGACTATGATGTTGATTATTAAACTGACAATAACTGGATGGCGCATGGCGATTACCCTGATTAAAAGACCACATACCTCTTTGTTGTATGTTGTCGAAATTTCCATGTTGTAAAGTCTGCTTGAATATTCCACGGACACCGTCTTGATTATACAGATTTCCACCATGGTCTGGATATCTTTGATTACATGGCCGGTTCATTTTCGCTTTCTTCCCGCTTATGCGTTTCTGGGCAGGTGTAGCTGGGTTTCTTCTTTCTCACGACTGTTGATATCCAATTCCACTTTTTTAAAATATTTATCTTGTTGGTGCTGTTCTAGCTCGTTGTAGACTTCTCGCTTGGCTGTTTGAGGTACGACGAAATCTTACCACTCAAAGCAATCTCCCCATTTGTAGAAGTGCGTTTCTCATTTATTTTCTGGAATCTCGTTGTAGATTAAATGAAGACAGGACTCTTGTTGTTTGTTAATAATTCGATATATTCTTTAGTAAACAATACTTAATAGCAGATAAGTAATATAACAATTATTATAACAATTATTGGCTAAATGCTTAACAGTACATAAGCTCCAATATGGATATGGGAAATGACATAAACTTATGTCTCCAAATATCCAAATACAGGTCTGTTCTTAGGCATGCGATCTAAGCTGATCTCCCAAGACACGTTGTAGCAAGGTCTCTGCTAATTCTGTGTGTGAAATAGCTTTATTTAACGTCCGCTTCCACCGAGGTGATATCTGCCAATTGGGTCTATATATACCCATGCATTGCCTAGGGCATTAATCTTATAAATCTATTGTCTACAAACAGTACACGGTGGCAACTAAAATCCTAGACGTTAATTACAATTAATAAGATAGATTTAAAGTGTAAAACAAAGAATACTGGAGACATGTGATTAATGAGATATATAAGACAATATGGAATAGATATAAATGGGAGTAATTATGGTGGATTAAGATCCATTAAAATATGGCCTTCAAAATTAAGTATACTGTGCGGATTAGCACGACGTATCAAACATTTACTATTGGGCCGTAATTCACCCTACTATAATATTATGGAGTACAATTTTAATTAAAACTATATTATGGAGTACAATTACTGTTTGGAGTACAATTACTGTTTTAATTGTTGGACGCACAACCATTCAAAGTAAATTTCATTCTAGTTTCAAAATGACCGAGGTGTTGTCATTCTGCACGCAGTGATCATCTACCTTCGTGAATAGATCTCTGCCCTAAATAGCCGCCATATCCAAGAATTAGTATGTATACTGTTTTGTAATGAGGTTCTACTCCGTGTCATATCTGTCATAAACACCCAGACTAAATAAACTTTTGCAAATTTATTAAATGAAAGCACAATAAATACATGTAATTAACAAAATTCTCGAAGCATTATTCGCGTTTTCGACCAATTCGTCGATTTAGGATTTAAAATGTCGGTCATCTAGCTTAGTGACTGTTCTAAAACGTAGCCAACTGTAGACAGACAGCCTAGGTTTGGTGTGAGGTGTTATATATCATAGTTATTTTTTTTATTTCTTCCCTTTCATTAAACTTTAGTTCAGCTAATGTATTTGTTCAGCAAGAGGTCTCAATCCACTTTATTTTGTCCATTTTATGGCTTTTATGACCCTTCTAATTTCTACACGCTATCGATTAAATCTCGGTTTGTTTACTTAATATTTTTTTAGATTTTTTTTAAGTTAATGACTAATAGAGAATCTTTTACGCGTCTGTTCTGATATCAAAAAATAAAGAACGAGGCATTGCTGTGTTTTTGTTTATTTTATCGAAGAGTAGAAGATTTTATCTATCACTCACCCCTCTCTTCCTTTTTAATTGACCAATCGAATTCGCGTAACACATCGCTCAGTAGAATAAGCAAGTTATGATTTAAACAATATTTTATTCAAATAAGATAGATGTTGTATAAATACACAATTCTGAAGTTAAGGATTCAAAAACAAGCCAAAGGTTTACATTAATTCGTCTTCTTATATAATAAATATACTACAAATACAACTGTGATATGTACACATCACATACAAAATACGTTTAATATTTTATATTTACATTAATCGTGCATACAAGTAATTTAATAGTTAGAGTCACTTACATTGCCTTACTATTTCATAATACGCTTGCTTTGTTTCATGTTTTGTGGACGTCCGATGTATATTAACCAAAAAATATTAATTAAAGATACATTATGTAAGATTTTGATAAAGAACTATCGATTCTTGCTATAATAGTTTGAAAGTAGATAATGTAAAATTAATAATTTGAAAATTTCATTCAAATTACTCTATTGTAAGCGAAGATGTTAGCCTTTGAAGGTTTGACAGACGTGTGCAATAATTTCAACCACGGTACTGGTTGATCAAAGCTATGTCTGGGTACTCCATATTTGATTAAATCAAAGGGTCGCTGAACCATTCTAATCTGTTTAATATCGGAGAAATCTGATGCCATCGAGACATGATTAAGGCCTGGATCAGTTAATTAATGTCTAATTAATACTTTAGAAAATATTTCAGGTCTAAAGAAAGACCTGCAATAGGCAGATTTTGTTCTTGCACAATGTATGTTTAAGCAAGTTATCGCACTGTATATCTACTGTAGAATGTGTTATTGTAGATAAAGGTATTCATTAAAGATACATTATGGGGGATTTAATAAAGAGCTGACAGTTTTCACTATAATAGTTAAAAACTAGCCTTGGTCACCATTACTTAAGTCGGTATGATAAAAAAATAATCTCGATTATCCATTTCATGATTAAATCATGAATGGAAGTTGAGCAGCAAATCGGATCCCGATCCAGTAAATATCGCAGGCTAGCAATGAGATCGACAGTTAATTACAGTCTAAATAATAATTTAGATAACTTTTCGGGTCTAAAAGAAGTCTTCGTTTATTACATATTTTCTTTTCTCGGCTCTTCATATTTCTAAATCTTTATACCATTTTAAAAAGGACAATATTTGTGATAAAAAATAGTTACACAATCCAAATATAATTTTTAACGTATGAGTATGGGTTCATCACCCCCCCCCCCCCCACCATGTGCATCCATTTATGGAAAAAGTCAAATTTGTTTCCATGGAAAATCCAAAATGATTACTTTTTAGACGCAACAAACAAAATAGGTTGGCGTGTGTACATAAGGTTGTCTTCAACGGTCTGAAAAAAAAAAACCGGGACACGGCAACGATCCGAGTCCATTTCAGCATCTCCCCTCCTCCCCACCCCAAATCCCTTAGGTGCGGAATAAGAACACCCACATGCGTTTTGTGCCACTGTAATCCCGTAGTTATTGTACTAATTCAGTCATGGAAAAAAATTTCTACTTGTGTGATAACAGAAGTCGTATATAAAAGAAATATAACAAAAGAAAGCAACAAACCTTCGATGAAAAAATAAACAAACTGCCTCTCTTTAAATGTTGAGAAATCGACACAATAAATAAATAAACACAAAATGCTCCGACAAAGAGTCCACAAAACACAAGGTTCGTCAGTCTAAAATTTATAAAAATACAATAAGTTCTACCACACCTGTCGAATTTATTATCACTCGTCCGAAACTATCTATGTATATTTCAATCAATCACCTGTCCGAAACCATCCATGTATATTTCAGTCAATTCTAATCCAACCAAAATCCAATCAAAACACGGCAAAATGGTTATGTATTAAATAAGACCGCCAACGGTGCAGCAGTGATATCAATACCAAGAGTATTACACGTGTCGACTAATCACAGAGTTCATTGCATACACATTTCTGATGGGACACTATGTTTAGACCTATAGATAAATTTACATAAAGGCCACAAGCGTTATCTATCTATATGTTCTACACATATAATGAAGTAGAATTATAAGCCTAGAGGCCATATATAATAATAAAATGATATGTACTACTTCTATTACATTACAGTTATCAGCCTAGATATTGGAGATAATTAAGACACTAGACAATTATCCGTATCTATATTTATTGTCAATACACCTTGGAGCTGAATACACAGATACGTGGATTTAATTGAAACAGTAAACAGAGAAGAATCTGTTGGCTGTCAACAGATAATATTTCAATTAATTGTGCACGAAACGAAGTAAAAAAAATCTTAATGACTAGGTAAAGGTGTATAATGTAAGAGCTAATCCTGCCTATATTGCACGTGTTTAATTTGGCTTCAAATGTAATAGATAAAATATTATTGAAATATTCATGAACTACGGATTCTATTTCTGGTTTTGTCACGTACCACACCATTTGACTCAATGTCATATACCTTATGATCTAATGCGCACGCACCAAGGCATTCACAAGGCGAATATAACTGGACGTTCATTGATCAAATATCAATTGTATGAAGGGAATGTCAATTACATATTGCTTTTTTATTGATATAATGATATTTCAAGATCAAAAAATAAATTTTATTCAGATGGGAACAGCTGGTATTGTTGGTGTTTCCGCTATGTATGGGATACTATAATCCAATATCTAACACACAATGGATATTTTTAACACGCAATTAGTTCTGTTTGAGAACATACATGAAACTAGTTGACCCAATATATATATAAATAGTTAAAACTAGAAACACGTAGGTATACGTGTTTCTAGTTTTAGCTATTTATATATGACATTATTTATGAATAGTCCCAAGACGGACGAAAATTACTTTAAAATGTAAAAATGTTATTAAACCAGTGTTGAAATCAGTTTGTGTAGATATACGTGTTTCTAGTTTTAGCTATTTATATATGACATTATTTATGAATAGTCCCAAGACGGACGAAAATTACTTTAAAATGTAAAAATGTTATTAAACCAGTGTTGAAATCAGTTTGTGTCCGCATACCTTTTATCTTTTTATCATTTACCGTGAAACAAAGTAGTGCAACTTTGCGGTTGTCCTGACAATCGCAAAAAAATAGACATTTACATACTGACATTTGACATATATATACATATTATGTTTAAATGTCCGTGTCTGTTTTTGTCAAATGTCAGTATGTAAATGTCTATTTTTTTTCTAAATGTTCGTCCACGTGTGTGTTGTAGTGTTCTCGTCTGTCTATGTCTATGATCGTCTCTACTGGCACTTCTTACATAATATCTTCTATAACATAAAAATATCATTGGTTTTTTTATCGTTCTAATAAATACAAAAATATTTTGTTGTTTTACATAATATATTATTGTTAATACCCATTCCGAATACCCAATGAACTGGCTAGCTAACCAGTGGTGACTATAAAATATAGTTGAATAGACGATTACGTCATTAATGATACCGCACCATGTGGTCAAAGAATAACCTGTGCGTCACTGAGAAGACATGCGCAAACAACATAGGCCTCCCTGTGGCATAGACGCACGAAACGAAAATGAACACGTCATTTCATACAATTCTGGTCGTTTTCCGGTTGTTTCCGTTGAGATTAAACAAAGGTTCCAAACTTGAATGGCAACTGGAATCTGGTTAATCGAAAAGCTTGTACTGTACTCTTTGCAAGGCGGGAAGGAGGCCTGACAAGGCAGCTGTCTAGTCGTTCGGATGGGACAAAAAACCGAGGTACCATGTACACATTTGTGTGCACGTAAAAGATCTCTTGGCTGTTGGAATTCGATATAAGAGTAGACTGTAGCGCCGTTGCCCGGTCCATATTTCCCTCATATGGCGTATGCCCGTCCGTCTTCATTAGTCAAGGTTAGGTGCAGAAAGTAGGACGTTAAACCCCATTTCGTTTCATTTTCCTTTCAAAACATTTGAAACGGTATCAAACAGCCTGGATCGATAGTGGTTGGACAATGTAGTTATTTTCCATGTAGTAGTTAAAGCGACCTTATAAAGAGACATGAATTGTCTTAAATCAAGATATATAGCAGCCCATTAACTCATCTTATTTAAAAATTGTACATATAAACATCAAATCTAAAGATGATATGGGTGATTTGAACGTTATAGAACGCTTACAAACTTCAATACTGTGAAAAAATTAATGCAGTCTAAAGTCCATTTTCATGTGTGCGTTTTCGCGGCGTTTCTTCGTGCGTTTTTGTCGATTACATGGAGACGGTCTCATTACATTTGCATTAGATGGATTTGTTTGCCGACGGAAACCCCACAAAAGCGCGTATATGGAAAACAGGCTTTAAAACGGACCAATTCCGTTTAGTATCTAAAGAAATCACGAATTAAAAATTCCATCGACCTACGTACGCTGCCACTGCCTCAATCTTTATTTGCCGTGAATCAAATCGATAATCTTTATTATAAAAAAAGATAGATTTCAAACTGCAAGTTTGTTTTGATTTTGTTTTCTTACTTAAGCGTTCAGCAATCAATCGATTACATCGTGCGGATTGAGCCGTGAGAAATTTTATATTTTCCGCACCTTTCCTTGTCTTAACATGTCTCGATTACAATCGTTTGGCACGTTGTTCGATATGATAACACGTGACGTATAATATAAAAATTACTTTTTCACACTAACCGGGGATAATGATAATAATGACGAGTGCACGTGTAACACTATCTTAGCGATAACAGCAGGGGCGGATCCAGAAGGGGGTTTGGTGGGTCCACCCCCCACCCCCCTGCTTGGCAAACCTCCTCCTGCAAAAATTCCTGGATCCGCCCCTGAACAGTTCATCAGTTTATTTACATGTATCGGAACAGAATAACACATCTACATACAAAACAATACAGGAACTTAAACTATATAGGTCCTCGCCAGGACGGTACATAACTAAATCTTTTATATTAAATCTATGATTTCGCCCCTTTGCCAAGGCAGCTTGTACACATATCAGTTTGTAAAAGACATATATGGGATTAATTACATGTTTAATTAGATCATAGCCAGTGCGTGATTTAACAGAAGTGTATAGAGTTGAGTTGAAAAATAAAATACAAAAGCAGCTTAGGTCAATTAGTTCTATGCACCTAATAGTAAGTGCAGGAGGACCGCACTACACGAAAAACAAAAACCTATAAGATTAACCTGCGAAAAATATCAAATCAAGTGAATGGATCCGGGGGCCAGCCGTTCCATTTGATCAAAGGATATCGTTGACCAGCTATTGCCAGATATGGCTTACTCTTTCTCGAATTCTCCGTCTTAAATATTGATAAATACCAGGGTCGAACCCAGCACCTCTTGATAAGTGAGCCAACGTGTCTACGACGTGCCTCTTACAGATGTACATCTAAATCTTTATTCTTACGTTTCTCTCAGCTGGTGGGTTTAAATGGCGATGGTATTGATTTCGTGTATTAATGTAACAGGTATTTTTTAGGAGTTGATTTAGCATAATGATAACAACAAGAACAGGTATTGTCAATATTTAATATACCCTACCTACCCTACCTGTATCATTAGACAATATTTACACCTGCCATTTTCTCTCGAGCGAAGTTTATTATTTTACATTATAAAATGACGAATATTTTTTTGAATTATTGGGGTTTAGCGTCCACTCTGGTATGAGCGTATGTGCCATGGAGATAAGGGCGCCTTCTCAACCTCCTGGGTTTCCTCCGGACACTCCAGTTTCCTTCCACTGCTAAAGGCCCCTACGCACAAGCGAATAATTGAAACAAAATTAAACCATTTGCTAGTCCCAAAATTACATAGTTTATGTGGAGTGGACGTTAAACCCCGTTTCTCTCTCTCTTCTTAACTTCCACTCGACACAAACTAGGTCATGTATGGAAATTTTGTCATAGATTTTGCCAAGGCACCTGCTATCCGGCTCATCTTTGTTGAATTTCGATTTGCAAGGGTCCTTTAGTACACTCGTTGTTACGTCCCTTCCGACCAACTAGTCCATGCTCCTACACAGCCCCCCCCCGCCCCAAACACACAAATGATGAAGCAAAAAAAAAAATTGAGTGCAAATTTCGTCTAATGGTTTTGGATGCAGTTATGGCGGGTATGGCGCCAAGAAGGATAAGCTTACTCCTCCGAACACCTGTTACCACTGATTGTCGTGTATTTTGTACACGTTGAACAGTCCATTTGCGGATTACACTATTTTGCCAATACCGTTTTTATGGACATCGAATTTTGTCTAATAGTTTGGATTGTTCGTACTTGGTTTTATTTTATTACACGACATTTATTTTCACAATAAATTACCACTAAGAGATGAATATTTCATATTTTATTAAAGATGCATTATGTAAGATTTAGATAAAGAACTGTCAGGTATCCTTTAAAGTGCCAATCCCGATAACTTTTTGGGGAATAAAACTGCTTAATTTTGTGTTTAAATCCTTTAAAATCCATAACACAAGGCCCACCTACTAACCCAATATTTGTGATACGCTTGTAAGTAACTTAAACCTGACAGTCTTCATCTGGAAATGGAGACCGTTGTATTATACAGTATCTGGATAAAACCAGACTATTTTCTATAAAAATAATATGTAGGTGAAATTTACCTTTTGTTATCAAGTACAGGGCATGGGTCATTCACTGTATAGACCTCTCAAGAAACATTAATCGATTATCAGGTCACCCAATGAAAAAATTGACCCGAAATCTTAAAAGGGTTACGTGTCTGGAAAAGCAGTGTTGACGTTCACATCCAAACGACTCAATAATTTGAGCTGAAATTTTGAGACAAGGTAAATACACCATGCCACTATATTTTGGTCCATAAATTTTGTAAATACTCGGACCTTAATTTTTGAGACTCTGCTCTTATCGGGATTGTCCCTTTAAAAGTGAGCGGTATTATAGTCGTGTGAAAAACAGAATAGTCTCGATTATAATTTTGTACATTTGAAATCTCGATTTTTAAATTAAATCATTAACTGTCAATCATATTTAAATCTGTTGAAAATCAAACCCATCAGAAGTTCTAGAGAGTTGATTTCGGGAATGACATGTAAATAAATGCCCAATTAATAATTTATATAACATTTGAGGCCGATTTAGCTCTTGAATAATGCATCTTTAATTTTAAGATTTATAGAAGCGACAAATGGAGGTTAACCTGACCCGGTAGAAACAAACGGAGTCGGCTGTAATGATTATTCGACCGTCCTAGTTCACGATTTCCGTTCAGTATGAATTGTGTATTCGGCAGCTAGTAATCTCATATTTAAGAGACATTATATCGAGCTCGTTTTTAATGTTGTTTCACGCCCCCTCAAACCCACATCCATACTCGTAAATTTTATTTCAATAATTTGCGTAGGGTTCTTTAGCAGAGGGAGGAAACCAGAGGACCCAGAGAAAACATACAGGCGACCCTACTCCTTGTCACGTACAACCGGGGAATCGAAACCACGCCAGTTGACTCAATGACAGATCTTATGATACACCGCACACACGCCAACCATTTAGCCATCCAGCCCACTTGTTTTAAAAGACTTTTCGCAACTACAGACGCAATGATTGCAAAACGAAAATGCATATTTAATTTTATTGTGAACTTTTGTTGCTAACTGTTATGCTGACAGAAGTCACATACATATCGGTATGTTCAAGGCCATTGCCAGAGACAGTGAATGCATATCCCCCGACTGATAAGAATGTTTTGGCTGTTAATTTGTCGACAGAATGTAAACACTGCCTTATCATTTGTTTGAACAGCCAACTGAATGTCAGTGTGACGGGTTTTGTGACAAACGCTTCGGCCTTAAAATGTAAACAATGTTAAAGAGACATTTGTACCTTATTGATCGCGAACGTCGGTATCCAAGATTTTCTAAAAGGGAGAGAGAGCGAGGGAGAGAGAGAGAGAGAGAGAGAGAGAGAGAGAGAGAGAGAGAGTGAGAGAGAGAGAGAGAGTCATTTCGTGACTAACGGTATGATTCAATTTTTATTTCATTAATTCCCCTGCGAGTAAGGATCTTTTAGAAGCAGTGGCAAGAAACCAGGGGGCACGGGGAAACACACGAAGTTGGTCAGGCTACCCTACCACTTGACACGTGCAAGCGGGGAATCGAAACCACACCACTTAGTAGCAGACCTTCTGATTCAACGCGTACACACCCGTTCACCATTCGGTTACCATCCGCTTCTCTTCACCCACCCCTCAAAGTAAGTCATGGTAATTACAATGACGCCAGTAATGTATAAAAATGCCATTGTTAACTTACATAATTATATAATGATTTTTTTTTTCAATGTGATAGTAGGCAATACCCAATAGTATAAAATTGTCGGTGCGATTTCATCACCCGTCTATCATATTTTTGTTAACCCGAACCGTATTCAGATCTAATTAACTTCGAACTTCCGTTTCTAAACACTTTCGAGGGCTCTAATTCAATACCCTCGCGAAGACAAATAAAACAAAATATGAACGAAACGAAATAAGCTGATTGATTACTGAAGTACACGTGATCAAACTTACAAGTCCCTCTGTAATAAAAACTTGTAAAGCGAAATATATATATGGTTAATATTTTGGTGCCATTTTAAAGTTCCAATTTCACTTTTTCTAAGAAAGTCAAAATATAATTATTTCTATGTTTTTTGCTCAAAAGGTTGTCAACTCACTATTATACGATCATGGATAAAATTTTTTTGGGGGGTTAAATAGGGTGACACTGGTTGATTGAGGAAATAGTTACTCAATTACCTCCCTTGTTTTCCCATTCTTCTACATGGACGGCCATCTTCAAACGTTTGAATTTGAAGTTGAAAATGATATTTTTGCCAATTTCTCAACTGGCAATAGTGAATTATAGGATTAATAGGATTATTCTTTAACACGGTAGGACTGTTTATAGGTTCAATCTATTTTGGGGCTTTATTTTCATAAATTTTAAAAATATAACTTAAAAAAATGCTATTGGAACTTTAAGAAGCTGTTCATCAATGCACATATATGTGGGAGTGGACATATTCTAGTGTTTATCCTGTTCAACATTTTTTTTTTAATATTTACTTTGGCACCTGGCAAGCTTTAGTCTTTTTAAAAGTATATAGAATTTCACTTCAGCAAAAAAACAATGTCCTCATTCTCCGCACAATTTCTCTTTAATTCAAAACAAAAAAGCAAAAGACCGTCACACTACGTAGTACCATGAATTGAAACAATGACGTAATAGTGGCGAATTACAGCCTTAAACTCAGGAAGATTCAAGGCTGTTATTAATATTTAATGGGAAAAAGCGTCTGGTCCAATTTCGACTATTGTATCGTTAGTCAAAATTACACCCTTACGATGATACGTCGTGTAAATAAACAAATAAAAACCTCCATCAGACAAGATTCGAGAGAAAGGCCCTACACAAACAAAATAAAACTAAAAAAGGCTTACCTTATTTCAGTCGGTGGTCACAAAACCAGGGTTACATACACATATCTTCACACAAGATGGCACGCGTCCAGTTGACACTTATTTTCCTGGTTTCATTCAGAGATACATTCTTTTCCTTGGGCGTAACAACATCGCGTCCATTACTGTACTGAGCAGTTGACGTAACTGTGTACAGACGTGTTAAGTTATATTTACGAGTCTTGCTGTGTATAAAGTCGTCACAGCAGGGGGCGTGTTTCACGTTAGATTTAAAAACTATAAATGCGGCCAGGTTATAGCTGCTGTGCTGAATCATATATATACAGTAGTAAAAATAGGATAGCCGGACATATGTTATAAATATGACCATGACGATATGGTTTTATACGCGGCTTACTCGGGTGACCAGGAAAATTGATATGACTGCTATTATAGCCCACTCAGGGACGGATCCAGGAATTTTCGCAGGAGGGGGTTTACCATGCTCCGGTTAAGAAATGAAATGAAATGAAATGGGGTTTAACGTCCTACTCTTTTGCACCTAACCTTGGCTAATGGAAGACGGACATACGCCATGCAGCGTGCTATGAGGGAAATATTGCCCGGGCAGTGGCGTTACGGCCTACTCTTATATCGAATTCCAACTGCCAAGGGATCTTTTACGTGCACTCCAATATGTACACGAGACCTCGGATTTTCGTCCCATCCAAACGACTAGGCAGCTGTCCTCGTCCTGTTTAGAAAATATGACAGTTGACAATGCATAATGACATCATCGTCTCTAAATTACATAGGCATACATACAAATTGAGCTTTTAAAAGTTTGACGTCAATTTTATGATGATGTAGGATCCCAAAGTGATTTAATTTCATCAACCCAAGGCATTAAATCTTTTTTATGTAGCTGGGCCTACTGAACAGGGTGGGGTTTGGACCCACCCCATCACCCTTCTGGATCCGCCCTTGCCACTATCAAATTACTATATTATTATTATAGTGTATCATTATAGCGCACCTTTCACAAAAGTTCTCGAAGTATATAACTGTCTATGCACTGCATAGAAGTTCAATTATCGAATTCTGTATTTGTAATAAAATGTATTATGCTTGATATAGAATAGAATTTTATTGCACCGAAATATTCCTCGGGGAGAGCATACACTATACAAAGCATTAAATATAAGTACAAAGAATTTGGACGGGTTCAACAATATGGACGGGCCTAAATTCAGAGCGATTATATAAACAGACAGTATAAAACCTGCATACATAGGAAGGGAATATAATTAATACTAGACCTGCTACCGGCATGAGTTTTGTCGGTAGACTTTTAAAACTTTAAACGATGTCACCTTCTTTAAGAATAGGATGTGTAAACCCAACTCGGTTCAATTTTAACATTTATCAACCTAAAACGGCGATCATATGCGTTGCGACACTGTTGTGCCAATTTCGAGGTCCCAAATATTAGCAATTTGGCTCCTTTAAACTATGCAATGTTTGTGAAGTTGGCGTCCCTTATGTTTCAATATGCTTATATTAACCATCACTTCTGGACAGAAATTTTAATTAGAATTTCACAGGAAAAAAAATTGTAAAGCCTTATTAAAATGCGATACTCTTGACATTTGCTATTTTTCAAAAATGGGAAAAATTCAAAACTCTCTTCTGGTATCTGTATGATCGTATTTGTTGACGGAAATTGGATATATACAAATGTTAACTGCAAAGTACCTGTTTTAAATCAAAACATACTAAATGGTTTCAAATGTCCAAAATATGCGGCTTTTTGTCAATATGGCTACTGCCTGTATAAAAGGTATTTGTATTACATCAAATGGTAATCAATTAGGAACGCGTCCAAGAAAAAATAACATCTCGAGCGCTCAAGATATTAAGTCACGCGCTCGAGATACTAAGTCAGGCACTCGAGATGGTTAAGTTGAGCGCTCAAGATAATTACAATCGAATACGTATCAACCGATGTTTTAAGCTGTATAAAGTGGGATTTATACAGAGCGCGAACGCGGCTTTTCGTCTTGGAATGCTCTGGAGAGCGCGAAACCGAACCCGAATAAATATTGGTTCGCGCGAACGACCGCCCAGAATTTCGCGCGAACTTTTTCCCAATGAACCAAATCAACGACACTTCCCATGACATCATTTTCACGAAAAGAAATCACTAGGCCTGATCGTTCCCACTAGTGTGCAATATTCAAAGTCTACTTTTAAAAGCCGAGTGTACAAGACCGAAAAAATGATCATTGAAATCGCAAGGAATGCGATTCTATATGTTGGAACTTTTCCGGTTGAAAATATAGTTCTTCTACGAGGTGATGGTATTCTCCAAACTCACATCTTCTCTGTACAATTTTATGCGCTGGTATTCGCCTCTTTCTCTTCTTTCGCTGTTTTATGTATACAAATACATGTGTCTGATTCCACCTGAGCCATGATAGCAAATGACAAAATTTATCTCTCACCGCTAGAAACAGATAAGCCACCACGTCAAGCCGTCGACGATTTTCTGCGTTTGGGTTCGCGTCCTATTTGAACGGTGAAACTACTCAAAAGTCGCGTCCGGGATCGCGATGGACGCGTTCGAGTTCGCACTGCGTATAAACAGAGCTTAATTTTGTGCATTATTTAAGGATAAACTTGTTTACTGAAATTTTATTACAAAAATGGTTCCTTCGATGTTGCGCTTTTGCAATATCAACCATTTTTACAATAACATTTCTATAATGAAATATGCATCCTTTGAATTGTGTTACACATTTCACCTTCCATGGCTATGACACCTTCATATATGCATTTATATTTGAATCGTGTATCATATTTCACTTTTTATGGCTATTTCATATTCATATACATTTTAAAATATGAAACTTGTCCATTAATAAATCAAAATAGGGTGTTTTGAGATGTTCAGCCTGTCATTAAGTTTATACGTGACATGGTTCTGTGTTGTCTGTCCAATCACATCGACTGTCTCTGTTCACACAAGCGAATTACCAAAATGAAATTGTAACACATGTTGGTCTCAAAATGACCTAGTTTGTGGCCAGTGTACTCTAAACGTAATTTTTCTCTCTATCAATTCAAATTCATCGATTGTTAACGATTGAATGAAATACGTTAACTTTGTACACATGTTCATACATGTGTCACCATATTTTAGTCTCAAAATCACCTAGTGTGTGTCCAGAGAAGATTAGACCCCATTTTCGCTCTCTTTTTCTAAAGATAAAATCATTCTTGATCCCAAATTTGCTATGACGGTATCAAGTAAATTAAGAGAGAGAGAGAGAGAGAGAGAGAGAGAGACCATCGGGTGGTGATAAAATATAATAATTGAGAGTGTCAAGAACTTTTACTACGGTAATATACAACCTACGCTACATTCTGTCAAAACTTCTCAGAGTATAAAGCAATTGGACTGAAGTTTTCAATATGTTCATTTGTCATTATTCATTTTTTATAAATTATAGCTAGAACTGTCAGCCATTTATCTAATTTTTACATAATTTAACTAGTTTTACTGCGACTATATTCACGTTTATTTAAACCACTTGTTTATTGTGTTATTGGGTCAAATGGCGTGGTTTCGATTCCCCGCTTGTACGTGACAATGAGTAGGAGTAGCGTCGTATTTCCAATGATGTCACATTTGATCACTTCCATTTCATCATGCTCATCAACTTAAAATCCGTACACTGCTAATAGTTTTAATACCCAAAATGGGAAGTAAATAAATCAGATATACGCAGTGTTCATTTTATATTTTATTTTAAAACTTAACAAATTAAAATAATTTATAAAAATGTATTTACATATCAACTGGAATAACTTTATATTAATAACAAAGCGTACATGGTCTCTATGCTGTTGAGAGGGTGGTGTCACAGTGCCCAAGTGGGCAATACGCTGCCTCGCTATCCAGGAGGACGCGTTTTCGATCCCTGCATCGGCATTTGCCAATGTGGTTTCCCCTTGTCAGTGGTGCAGGACGACAGGCCTGATAAGGACAGCTGTCTTGTCATTCGGATGACCGTGTATAAATTTGGCTTATACGTAAATCCCCCATCGCACACAGTATGGTATATGTCTGTCTGCGTTAGAGCAGAAGAGTAGAACCTTAAACCGAATTTCATTTCATATATACTATTGGATTTCAGTAAATAAGGTGCACGAAGAACAATTTCCAACGGGTTCTAAACTAAATAAAACTATATAAAACAACAGTTAACAAATATAGTCTATTCATTGTCTGTACAGCTGCGGACTGGGGGCCATCTTCTTTTCTAACATGATGGTGGACGTGACGTTTTGGCGGGAAAATATACACGTCTCTCATTTGGTCTTGTTTTGTTCTTTCAGCGTCACATCCGGGATTAGATATCGGTATACAATTCATTAAACCATTAAAACATCGACATAAATTACAATGAGATTTCACCCACACACCATGCATTAATCGTCCACATGGCTTCTCAACATTTTTATGTTCACAACGACGTCCATAAAAATTCTTCGGACATTTACAAAAACTTCCCATAATACACCGCCCGCCATTTAAACAACAGCTTGTTGAAGATTTACTGGAATTAAACATCGGAATTATTTCTACGTTTTGTTGAATTTCCTTACGAATATTGTCACTATGGTGATGTCGTATCTTTACAATCTTTGATGAAATTTGCAGCCATCTTGAAACATCTTGCGTTTGTCTGGTTTCGACGAACTGGATTACCATGACAACAAACATTAAACATCCGATAATCTTATCCATGGTAAAAATTGTGTATTTCGTGTTTATCTGTTGTCTGTCACGTGATTCACGAATAGAATAGTTCTATAATATTTACTAACAAATTCTACATTTATATACTTTCTTCTTAGTATGGCAGATTTCGTTCACGTGCCAACCACGACTCAATTTGATAGGTTGAATAACTCACGTGATTAACTCATGGCGGGAAATGCCAGCGATATGTAATTGATAGAGATTAAAAGACTCTGATGACGTGATTAGGTGATTAAGAAGGGTATTAAAATTAATTAAAATACAAAACGACATACTTGGGAATCTCGCCTGCTTATTTAAATTGATTAGTTTGTTTGGTGAAACCTGAACTTTGAAGTGTAAATTGATATAAAAGACTTTTTCGGGATATTTTTAGACAAGATAATCTTCACAATACCAACAAATTTTAAGGAAATAATAGCACCAACAGTTTCAGTATTCAGAATAAATAATCCAGAGGCCCGGCTATGTGGTTGTACTGTGGGAACTTCGCTTTTCCACAAAGCAAGCGGATTCTTTTTTCCCGATGAATTTTTAGCTGTATGGATGGACGATACCAAACACTAATCTGCTGGACGCCAATGCCTACACGGTACCTCGGTTATTCATTCTTTCCTCGACCTCTACCACTGACACGTGGAACCACGCCAGAAATCCTCGATGAAATTACTCCGTCAATAATTTAAGAGACCTTCTGGTTAGCGAACCATCGTCTTACTCACTGAGCCACGGTTGCTTCTAATTGGCTACCATATTGCATGTTAATCAAATTTTTATATATATGGTAAAGTAACTCATCGGGAAATAGAATGGGAAAATAAAATTTATTTATGTTATGGATATGTTTAAATCATTGATTTATTCGCATGGCTACCATATTGCGTATCATAATCAAATTTTATAAATATGGTGGATTACGTTTCCAGGAAACAGAATCGAACAATAAAATTTCACGGCTATAGATATATAGAGTTAGTCCAGCTCTTATATTAGCTTCCCAATTCCCAATTATTAGACGAACTCGATAATTGCGCGCATCGATGACGGACCTTGAACATTTACAAGAAATCACAATGCATGGTCGGTTCCTGGCCCATCTAGTACCTCGTCCTTGGGTCAGACATCTTCTAAAATCATCAGCTCTTGTCCCATTATCTAAACTAGTACCATCTTCAAGCGTAATTCAATAATTCCTGTTTACACGGTGTTGCCTGGGTAGTGTTATGTGACCATTCTTTGTATGAGGTATATGAAAGTCGTAGCCAATGATAGATACGACTGGATGATCAAGGACGATCAAAGCATTCACGTCATATTTCCACTCAATCATAGACAGCAGTAGCTCGAGTGGGCGATTCCTCCAGGCACTCCGGTTTCCTCCCACTATAAAATTAAACCATATGTTAGTCCCAAAATGACTTAGTTTGAGCCGAGTGGACGTTAAACCCAATCTCTTTCTTTCTCTCTCTCTTTTTCTTTCTCTCTCTCTCTCTCTATCTCTCGAGTGGGCGAGGGGCACCCCCTTTTTTAAATAGATTGTTTAATGGCAGAGAAGTGAAAAGCGTGTATTTCTTTTACTGTCGAGGCATCCTTCTTATAAGCCAAAGCAGTTTATTTGACTAATGGGCAATGACGGTTTGAAATTTCTAAGAAAAATAATAACCATATTTTAATCTCGAATCACGAAACGCTTCAGTTTCGTTATTCAAAATTTAAATCCCGAATAACAAAACACACTCTGGTTCAACAAGTGAAGGAACCAGAACGGCAAGGCTTTGTTCGTTTGTTGTTTGGGGTCATAGGGCAGGGTTGTTTCTCTTTAACGAAAGTAAAAGGGCAAAACAAAAACCAGTACGTGAAAATTTATAGCTCGAGATGCGTGTATCTTCTTTCCATATCCTTATTTGGTTTTTGTCTCTGTAGAATAGATAAACTAGGTCTCGACACAAACTATGACATTTCGGGGTGAACAGGGTTATGGACATAACGGCCAAAAGCAAAAACGGCCGAAAATTCCTGGTCATAACGGCCAAAATTTTGGTCGTAACGGCCAAAACATTGGTCATAACGGCCAAAACATTAGTCACAACGGCCAAAATATTTTATTGGTAATGATATAATGGAACAAATATTAAAAAAACATAAGAACAAAAACAATTTTAATATATTTTATTTCTGAATGGCAATAAATTATTTATAACCAAAAAAACAACAACCGAATATATTAATTCAAAAGCAGAATAGCAATATTTTAAAATCCAACGTATTTGTAACAGTTAATATGGCATGCACACCACCTTTTAAAGCTGCAATTTCATATTTTTAAAATACATTAAGATAAAGCCTAAAAATAAATGGTATACATAAACAGTCCTATCGTGTTGAAGAATAATCCTATTAATCCTATAATTCACTGTTGCCAGTTGAGAAATTGACAAAAATATCATTTTCAACTTTAAATTCAAACATTTGAAGATAGCTATTGCATGGGGGGAATGGGAGAACATTCGAGGTAATTGTGTTATTTTTCCGATGTGAAAGATATTTAAGTGTGGAAAATAAAGCCTATTATTGTATAATAATGAGTTGATAACCTATTGAGCAAATTGACATAGAAATAAATATGTTTTGACTTTCTCAGAAAATATGAAATTCCCACTTTAAATATGATTCCAGGGCGTGGGGGGTATAATCCACTTGTCAATCCAGGAGTATTTATTCAATTGGTCCATGGTGTCGGGAACATATTCTTAGCATCATGCTGGCACTCAAATCTCCATTCTCATATTCTCTCCAAGCATGGTAAATCTCTTCTTGGGCGTTAGTGCATGTTCTGATGAAATAACGCCTCAATTTTCCTTCGAACAATAAGGCGGCTTGAAGGGGCAACATATCGGGTTCTCCAAAAAGAAAGTCAATCAGCTTATACATTCCCAACTGTTGCTCACCAGCCTTGTGGTTGATGCGTCTATGCCATCCTGAAATAAAATTTCACAAATAATTAAATACATGTTATAATAGGCAAGCAAGCCGAATATGCATTTAAGCTAGATAAGACTGTACATTGGATAGTCTGTACATTTTGCATACCTTCTAAGTTATTGTTTGTCCTTATTGTCTGGTTAAACACACTCCAAGATGACATTTTAAAAAAGCTATGGTCAATCCACTGACGTTCCATATAGTCCATTAACTTTATCAATTTATCATTTGAGGTTTTTCCCTGAAGTTGGCGAAATATGTCACGTATGTGCGACTTTGGCAAAAATGGTAAACTCATTAGTTTTTTATGAAGTTATGGGTGCCACCATGAACTTTATATTTATTATGAAAAAGATCTGAACCTACCTTTCAGAAGAAGCTAATAGTGATGATTCAATTGTTGCATTATGTGAAAAGTTTCCAACAGGGACATTACAGACAGAACACATAAAATTGATAGTCTGGTCTTGGGCTCTTAAGTAGTCTTCCTTCGAAATGTTTGTACCACATAATCTGTTGGTCCAATTGCCACATACATCACAAGAAATAGCATGCTGATTTTTTCTGACAGTTTTGGCGCAGTAAACACACTTCATTATGATACAAGAGTAGAGCCAAGGTTCTGATCTTAGCAAATATACATCAGTGAATGATTATGATTCTACTACTACTACTTAGTGTTTAACGTCTGCTTCCACATAAGTGATATCGCAGACAAGACTTAGGAGAGCCGAAGCTGATTCCTGTTTTTTTAGAATATGATTTTGCAATCTTTCCATTTGGCTTTAAGCCATGGATTGGGTTTAGTGGGAAGTTCTTCCCTTTATTTATTAAAAAACATATCATTTGGTAGATGATCTCGTTTGCTTCTGGGTTGGTTGGTGTCATCGTTTGGGGTTAGTGTTTAGGTGCCAGACCCGTCTTATCGTGGCCTCCCCTTACTCCACTATCCCACTCTATGGGTTTGGTATCAGTTTTATTTACGAAATAGTGTTTAGGTGCCGAGTACGTCTGATCGAAACTCCCCCTTACTCCACTATCCTGCTTAGTTTGGTAGATGTCATCTGTGGGATTTGTGTTTAGGTGCCAGGCCCGTCTTATCGTGACTTCCCCTTACTCCACTATCCTATTCTGTAGGTTTGGTGTCTGTTTTTTGGCGGAATAGTGTTTAGATGCCGAGTCCGTCTGATCGTGACCCTCCCTTACTCCACTATCCTGCCAGTTTGGTATAAATCCTATGTAGTTTAGTGTTTAGATGCCGGGCCCGTCTAATCATGACCTCCTCTTACTTCACTATTCTACTTGGTCCAACGGTGTCCATTAGGGCGTGGATTTGTTCAAAGATTTGCAGTTTCAGATCTGGTCTAGGGAAGAGTAGGTTCTTAGTGTTGAATGGTATGTTGTTGTTCTCCATTATTCTCACTAGTTCCCTTCTCTCCTCCTTGTATACCTCGCAGTCTACCAGGACATGGTTAGTGGTACATTCTTCCCCGCACTCACAGACGATGACTTGGTGTTTGTGGTCTCGCAGCCGCTCTCTCACCCTTAGTTTCGATATAAATCTGCATATATCTCTTCTAGGGTGATTGATTGCTGTCTTCGTGTAGATCTTGTCATCCAGCCGGAATCTGAATGTGTCAAGTTCAACGAGTTGTAATTCCCAGATTGTTCAGGGAGTCGCTTCAGTTTGATTTATATATAATCTAAATTATCGTGAGAATATCTGACAAGAATTCCTCAACATTATGCAAAAATGGTCCAATTAAAGAGGGTTAATTTAATAGGTGGTGTCAACAATTACATAAAAAAAAGCTTAAAACAATGGTGTCTTTTAAATTTGAAAGTTGAAAATGCTATAAAAGATGTCTTGATAATCATTGAGACAAGAATGCCTCATCATTGTGTGAAAAGGCTTGAATTATACCAGGTGGTTAATTTGGGATAATGTTGTGACAATCAAAAAAGACAAAAGAACTTTAAAACAGGTGTCTTTATAAAATGTAAGATTGAAAAAGTTATAAAGGATGTTTTGACAACCATTGACAAAATTTAAATATTTTTTTTTAATCTAAAAGTCAGTAAACTTAAACAGGCTACGAAGGAGGAGAAAATTTGGGAGTTCTGACTAAAAAATTTTTGGCCGTTATAAGACAGGTAGGAGAAAAATTGTGAGTTGTGACCAAAGTCTTTTGGGCCGTTATGACCAAATTATGTTTGGCCGTTATGACCAAATTTTGGCCGTTATGACCAAATATGTTTTGGCCGTTTTTGCTTTTGGCCGTTATGTCCATAGGGTTAAATTTTAATTCAATAATGCGCTTGTGCGAGGGCTTTTAGCAGTCGGAGTATCTGGAGAAAAAACACGCCACTTGACTCACAATGACTGACCTTGTGATTTCACGCACACCCGTTAAATCACCAGCGCTCCCTCCAAACAGGGAACAAAGGTAACACAAATGATAATATATATATAAGAAGCAAGTATTATTTAGTATTTATTATATTTTATTTTCAAACATAACAAATCATTGATTAAACAATATGTACAGATCAACTGGATAACAGTATCAATAACAAAACGTATCATAGTCATTCCTGCTTAATTATCAAAAACATAGGCTAAGTCGAGTAACTCGTGTTTAACCCTTTTCAATTTTCAACAATCATTAACTATGCTAACATAAAATATATAAAACAATAGTTAACAAATATAGTCTATTCATTGTCTGTACAGCTGCGGACTGGAGGTCATCTTCTTTTCTAACATGATGGTGGACTTGACGTTTTGGCGGGAAAATATACACGTCTCTCATTTGGTCTTTTTTTGTTCTTTCAGCGTCACATCCGGGATTAGATATCGGTATACAATTCATTAAACCATTAAAACATCGACATAAATTACAATCAGATTTCACCCACACACCATGCATTAATCGTCCACATGGCTTCTCAACATTTTTATCTTCACAACGACGTCCATAAAAATTCTTCGGACATTTACAAAAACTTCCCATAATACACCGCCCGCCATTTAAACAACAGCTTGTTGAAGATTTACTGGAATTAAACATCGGAATTATTTCTACGTTTTGTTGAATTTCCTTACGAATATTGTCACTATGGTGATGTCGTATCTTTACAATCTTTGATGAAATTTGCAGCCATCTTGTAGCATCTTGCGTTTGTCTGGTTTCGACGAACTGGATTACCATGACAACAAACATTAAACATCCGATAATCTTATCCATGGTAAAAATTGTGTATTTCGTGTTTATCTGTTGTCTGTCACGTGATTCACGAATAGAATAGTTCTATAATATTTACTAACAAATTCTACATTTATATACTTTCTTCTTAGTATGGCAGATTTCGTTCACGTGCCAACCACGACTCAATTTGATAGGTTGAATAACTCACGTGATTAACTCATGGCGGGAAATGCCAGCAATATGTAATTGATAAGAGATTAAAAGACTCTGATGACGTGATTAGGTGATTAAGAAGGGTATTAAAATTAATTAAAATACAAAACGACATACTTGGGAATCTCGCCTGCTTATTTAAATTGATTAGTTTGTTTGGTGAAAACTGAACTTTGAAGTGTAAATTGATATAAAAGACTTTTTCGGGATATTTTTAGCCCACATAACAACATGACGTTACTTTTACGTAAAATTTACGTAAAAATGGTCAGTCAGTTTACCATCAGTTTGCTCATCTTCTTAACGAAAATGTAACGTCAGGAAATGATGTTAATTTAACGTAAAATTTACGTCATTTTTACGTTATATTTACGACATTTCCTGACGCAAATCTAACGTAAAGTTTACGTCATATTTTGACATAAATCTAACGTAACGTTTACGTAAAGTTTACGTTAGATCTACGTCAAAAAATGACAAAAACTTTACGTTAGATTTGCGTCAGAAAATGATGTAAAAATAAGGTAAAAATGACGTAAACTTTACGTTAGATTAACGTCATTTCATGACATTACATTATCGTTAAGAAGATGAGCAAAATGATTGTAGCCTGACCAACCATTTTGACGTAAATCTGACGTAAATATAACTTAAATTTTTGACGTTAATCTAACATGATTTAAACTAACCGACCATTTTATGGAAATCAGGGTCATGATCCTCAAAGTAAAATGTTGGCTCAACTAACCTGCAGACCCGGGATTGGTACATGCATTGACTGAGAATCAGGATTTCAGAGCAGTAGGACTTTAAACCCCATTTCATTTCATTATATATCTAACATTGGGGGGTTGGGATGGCCTAGTGGACTAGAGTGCAGCGCTTCGACCTCTAGCTGGCCGGTCACCTCTGGCTTGCGGCTGCGGTTTCGAGCCCTGGTGTGAACGTATGTGGCACTCCGGTTTCCTCCCATTGCTAAAGACCCCTACGCGCAAGCAAATTATTGAAATAAAATGAAAACCATATGTTAGTCCCGAAATGACCTAGTTTGTGTTGAGTGGACATTAAACCCCATTTTTCTCTCTCTCTCTCTCTATCTGACATTAAATTTCAAAATTTACATCACTTTCTTTTGTGAATCTTTAATGAGTTTGTAGAAATATAACCCTTGAAATGTTAACAGTCAACCAATAACCTTTTGAAATCGCAAATTCATATAATTACAACAAAAAGTCAACATAATATCTAAATTTTATTTTTAAAAAAATTTAAAAAATACAATTGTTAACAGTAATCATACATCGTGAAATAGTGATAATTGACAATAATACAAACAGGGTGACCATACACAAACCATAACTATAAACATTTGTCTCGGCAGCAGGGCTACGGCATACTCTTATATCTTTTATAAAATTCCATCAAACTGCCAAGAAATGTTTCACACATACATCAAAGTGTACATAGTACTTTGGTTTTTGTCCCATTCGTATGACTAGTCACCTATCCATGTCAGGTCCTCTTTCCTGCATCACTGATATTTGAAAATGTCCAAGAAAAAGGTCTACATTAGTCTTGTGGAAGTGTTGATATGCATATCAGAAAGGAAAACTGGGATATTGACCAAATTTGGCTAAAACCTTTATGTGTAGCCTATCTTGTTTGCTCAAGGCACTGATGGAATGAAATGAAATGGGGTTTAACGTGGCTAATGAAAATCGACATACTCTATACAGTGTGCCATCAGGGAATTTTGTCCAGGCAGTGGCTAAGGCCTACTCCTATATCGCATTCTTTTACATGCACACCAATGTGTTCACAGACGCACGGTCATTCATACCATCCAACGACTAGACAGCTAAGGCCTACTCCTATATCGCATTCGAACTGCCTAGTGATCTTTTACATGCACACCAATGTGTACACAGACGCTCGGTCATTCATACCATCCAAACGACTAGACAGCTTTCCTTGTCACGCCCTTTGTTTTGGGGCAGGGCACTAGATCCCTGCATTGGAAGTGAAAGTTCATCCAGATTTTCCAGCGTTATTTCCTCTTGTCAGTGATGCAGGAGGGCCTGACAAGACAGCTGTCTATTCATTCAGATGGTAAAGAAAAACTGAGGCCATGTATACACATTGGCATACCCTTGACAGTTGGAATTTGATATGAGAAGGCCATAGTGCAAAATTTCCCTTATAGCATGTATGGCATATGCCTGTCTTCATTAGCCCAGTTCAGAACAAAACAGTAGGTCATTACACTCTATTTTGTTTCATTTCATTTGGCTAGCCACAACACTGTTTTTTCACCCAAGACCACATAAATACTTTATTTCGCACTTGTCATTTGTTATTATATCACAGGAGGTTAATGCCTTGAAATTCCCGCTCAAAGTTTTGTAAATGTTATTAGCACTCGCTGCCAAGCATGGAACTTAAAGCTATAATATTATTAATTCAAACATGTATCAACAAGTCTTCCTGTGGTCCAACAAATATTTTGATTGAATTTTTTTATCAAATGTGAATAAAATTGGTTAACCAGTTGCAGTTAGTTTTTTGTTCCAAATAGCATATCTACATTTATTAAATGTATATGAAAACAGCCTTGATTCCCTTGTCATCGTGAGAGTAGGGTGGATGAGAGCACTTTTCATCATAACGTCCACCATCATCATTGAGTCCAGTGGTATGGCATTGATCCTACATTTGTACAAGGAGTAAGCTGGTGTCACCTGGCTACCATTTACGTAAACAAAGCCTTCAAAAAAATCTTTTTGTAACTTCTTTCACATTAGTACCATCAATATTGCTCAAATTTAGGATCTGTAAAAAAGATTTTGCTTAGAGATAGAATAAAGAACATATTCATATTCAAAGTGAAAAATGTTTGATTCCCGTGATTTTGAAACAGGATGTTTTTCGATTAAAGTAGTTTAGATTGTGTATAAATCGTGCAGCTACAAAGTTTTACATTCAGAAAATAACAGGCCATCTAATCTTGTGACTTTGTTTTACCGTTAGGTTTTGTTTAGCATTTTTACGGTGATTGTGTAAAATTGTCAACGGCCATTATTTGCTGAATTTGTAGTTCTACAAATTATATTTAGACGGATGTTTGTATGTAAAAAAGACACTTACTTTCCTATACGCTTCTTCTAACTTTAAATCAGGGCACCATTTCTTTTTTGTGTGAAATAAATAGTATTTTGTCCAAAATCTCCGATATTCAATCGCTTTTGGGCGCCATCTTGCTATACCCACAATTCCGTTCGCTTTTATTATTCCCCACACGGAAGCCGTCGATACGTATTTTTTTTTTTGATAATGGAATCTATAGAATGTAATCTGTTTCTGTGCGCTCTGCTAGATTTTATATTAGCTATACTTAATATTATACGAATAATCCAATAGAGAAGTTTTAATTTTCAGATGTCTTTTATCGGGGACGATATGTCGACAAGATCTATAAATTCCGGAAATAACTGGTTCGAACTGGTTCTTGACTCAAAGTGAAAGTCTTGTAAAATGTCAATCTCGAAACCAGAAAAATTTTTGAAGAAATTTCTCTGGTGAATCGGAGTAGCCATTTTCCCGGAAAATGATATGTAATTCCTACGCGCGAAAGTTCTCGTTTATTTGCGTCGTACGCCCCTGATTTTACGTGCCTGGATGACCGAATCACTTAAAAATATACCCACGCGTAGAAAAATAGATCTTTACAAAAACTTGAATTTGTTCGTTTAGGATCCAATTTTTTATGTCAGCGAGTTGACTTTGACTCAAGGATCATTTTACAACAAACGAAACGACGATCCGACCTCTAGTTTTCGAGAAATCGACCCAAAAACATTGACCAATCAGAGGTAAGAATGGGCGGGGCTTAGGTTTGAAAAAAAATGGAAAAAATGGACGGTCTAATGTGCCAGAGGCCTTCGGCTCCGCGGCTGCCTCTGGGAACGAGATTGGTAAAATGTGTTTTCGGTTGAATTTGATTGTACATTCCAATTCAGCCCTATTATTATACGTGGCCCTATATACAATAAATTTGATAAGCTTTATATTTGTCGGGTTTTACACCTTATATATAATAATAAATACAAGCGTAAAATTTAAAAAATCTGATATAAACAAACCAACGAACGAGTCTGGGCGTCATGGCCTTTTTCATAAACCGCCACAAGAATTTAAATCATTAAATTTAATGTTTTAATCAGATAAGATTCATTCTAAGAACATATTATTATATTATATGGGAAGATGTAAAGACAAGCTAAAATCTTTTAATCAACCCATCTCCTTATAATATTGGGTCATACAAAATGAAAATACAAAATGTATACATACCCCATAAACATTGCAACATGGGGACCATATGGGGAAAAAGGGGCTGTGGGCCCAGATCATACCACAAGGTTCCCATACTGGACCCATATTATCTTCCCACGTACAAATGTAGGCAAATACACTTTATTTTCATATATATTAATATCACAGAGACAAGCCAAATGATATAATGCTTACTTCTGTCTTACAATGATAATCTGAGCTTATAGTGTGTGTATCTGGGGCCAATATGGGATCTATATGGGATTTCCCGCATTAACAACTCTGTTTTTGTATACATGGGGCCAATATGGTGTCCATATAGGATTACCCATTTGTGCATCTGGGGCCAATATGGGATGTATATGGGATTACCCACATTAACCACTCTGTTTTTGTAAACATGGGGCCAATATGGTGTCCACATGGGATTACCCATGTTTGTATCTGGGATAATATGGTATCTTTATGGGATTACATATTAACTTTTGTATATCTGGGACCAACATGGTATCCATATGGGATTGGGTATGTTAGCTCATTATTGAACCCATACTTTTATTTGTTTATACCTTGAACCAAAATGTGCAACCAGAATCTGTGTGGTATGGATATGGTATAACAACATTCCTGTATATTATGTACATGGGCCCAATATGGTATCCATATGGAAATACCCACACGTGTATCTGGGGTCAATATATCTATATGGCATTTCCCCCACATATAATATATCTAATTCTAATATGGTATCCATATGGAGTTACCTACATGTACATGTGTTTCTGGGTCCAAAATAATATATATGGTTTATTTACCACATATAAAATAATTAAATAGGTCTGGGTCCAATATGGTATCCATATGGGCCCCATAAACATTGCAATGTGGGGACCATTATGGGGAGAAAATGAGCTGTGGGCCCAGATCATACCACATGGTTCCCATACTGAACCCATATTATCTTCCCACATACAAATGTAGGCAAATACGCTTTATTTTCATATATAATAATATCCCAGAGATACGCCAAATGATATAATGGTTACATGAACTTCTTTCTTACATTGATAATCTGACCTTATAGTGTGTATATCATATCTGGGGCCAATAGGATTTATATGGTATTACCCACATTAAAACACTGTTTTGTAAACATGGGGCCAATATGGTGTCCATATGGGATTACCCATTTGTGTATCTGGGGATAATATGGTATCTGTATGGGATTACATGATAATTTTTGTAAATCTGGGGCCAACATGGCATTCATATGGGATTACTTATTTGCATATGTTAGCTCATTATTGAACCCACACTTTTAGTTGTATGTACCTTGAACCGATATGCGCAGATGTGATTACCAACATGTGCACCTGGAATCTGCGTGGTATGGATATGATATGACCTTATTCATGTGTATTACGTATGTGGGTTCAACATGGTATCCATATGGGATTACCCACGCGTGTATCAGGGGCCAATATATCTATATAATATGTATCTACATTGTAATTCCATTGTGGTATCCATATGGGGTTAATTAACACCTGTATCTGTTTCAACATGAATCTAATATCATTTAAACGTTTGTGCAAGATTACACGCAGTTTTCCAAATGAGAAAGAGGCTGTCTAAATATCTTTCAAATTTCTCTTTGATGTAGTTTCTACAGTTAAATCTGCTAAAGGGCAATTCCACCGCAACAAACGTACATTTAGAACTCGTCATATTTGTATTACTTCCAATATTATCTAACCATGAATAATTAACCTTTTGGTTTTATTTAGTATTAAAACATATGATTAAAATATCAATTGACATATGTACAGAAATGAGCACCATGATTTGCCTGCATGAACATATAGTTGAATTGTCCGGTGGAATTGAAAAGTTTTTCTGCTTGTAAAAAAGGACACTAATACTAAATGTCTACTGTATGGTCACATTTGGATTCTTGTAATCCAGTAAATTAGAAATTATTGTGGTAACGGACGTACATATTTTCTTGTAACAGATGTACGAGTGCAAATTGCAAACCCATTACATGAGATATGTAAACTTTCAAATAATCGGACGGATATAATAATAATTATTAACTCATTTGAATTAATGGAGCAGTTACTTTCGAAAAAACATTACTCCTTGAATAAAATATTGTGACCCTAAAATTTTGGTAGCTGACGAACATACGTCTTTGAAATCCCGCAAGTGAATCAGAGAATTTTGTCAAATGTTTTCTTTTTACGGTCATAATATCAAGAATGGGTGATGTTAGCTTTGAATATGAGTTTTTGAACAGTTCCATAAATAAATATGAATGAGAGATAAACTGTAAATATTTGATTACATGAAATACTGTGAAAATTAATGGACTGGACGTGCATCTATGAAAACCTAAGTTTACTGAGAATTTTTTTAAATCTTTTCTTTTTATGGACAGTATTATAAGAATGGGTTATTCTTGCTTTAGATAATGAAGTTTTAAACAATTCCATACATAAATCATATGAATGAGAGAGAAAAAATGTAAATATTTGGTAACAGGCGCAGGTTCTCATAGTAATATTTTTCATTGTTAGTTACTTTTGCAAAACTATATTATTTTTATATTTTAATGTATAAATATCATGTTTATATACATTGTCAGATAATGAATGCCAAATCATTCGTTGTGATTCAGAATAATCAAACAAACACAAAGTAAGAAAATACAAAAAATTTACAAATTCGACATTAAGAATGTAAACATTGACCAACTTTTCAATTAATTAAATTTGTCACCTAATTGTATACTTTGACGTGGAATTGCCCTGAAGATTTACGTGTAATATAAATAGTTACTCCATAGGTAGACGATTTAGTCTACTGTCGTACAGAAATTGCTTTTATATCTTAAATAAAATAACAGTCGAAACACTAAAAATTTAGTGATGCACTGATATGGACTTTGCAGAGATTATATAGATTACAGTAAAATTCTCCTAACTGACTGGTATACCAAATGACAGACTATAATAATATGTTTACCATGAATAAAAAAAAAAATAGAGTTTATTTATGAATGAAATTGTGATACATGTTTTCACTTTAAGAAATACTCCACCCCGCCTTTCGAATCAAATGCCCGTCTTTGTGGAGCTTTAAAGAAAAAAGAGTCGCTAATACTTATTCTTTTTAAAAAAAGCCAAATAGGACCCGTTATAACTCAAATTTATTATGAATACATCATGGCTGGTAGTATCTTGCTAGTACGATTTTAATGACTATAGCAGATTCTGTACACATATTATATAATATCTAACTTTACTGTGGAGGTCACCAAGCCACCCATGAAAACCTGTCAGCGAGTCATCATTAACAACCAATTTAGTCTCTTGAAGTCTGTTTGGTCACTGGCTGAAATTTAGATTCTACAATGTAGAAGTATGTATATTATTAGTATTAACAAGAAGAAACTGCTGAAAGTGGTACACATCTCTGAAATCAGTTCACAAAACTTAATCAAAGGTAAATTTTTCCCATCCTTTCATACTATAATAAGCTTAATGGCTTTTGGGTAAAACAAATTAAATGAAAGGTTTTAAAGTTTCTATATTTCGAAAAAATGTCTTTTGGAAAATAACTGATACAAATGAGTTGATCATTTTCTGTGGAAATATACAAGTGCATCAAAGTATTTATACAAAAGTTTTGTAATAATATAAGAATAGATTTGAATAGATGTTTCTTTTTTTCTTAGTTATTTTGATTTGACAGAATATTGGTAAACTCTAAAACAAGAAAGCTGTCATTTCCAGAAAGGTGACTATTTCCATTTTCATGGCAAAATATGTTTCTTGCTCTCGCTATACTAAACGCTTGAAAGTTTTATCAGCTATACAACGAAATACAAATGACATATATATATAACTGAATTTGGTAAAGATGAAATAAACGCACTTTAAAACAAAAGATATAATAAATGCTAAATCTGGTCTTTTTACAGCTTAATCCGTTTGAAACAACAGATTAAAGAATTAAAATGACAACATAAGCACTGGTCAACTATTTCACATGTTCCGGACCAAAAGACAATGGTGAGTTTCTGTTTGTATTAATTACTGTTTGTGGAGACTACAGGTCAGAATTTATATCCGATTTTTATGAAAATTAAAATATGTGTTTGTATCCCAAAGATATTGATTGAATTCAATATCGGCGCAAAATATGGGTAGAGTTGTCTTACTTTGTCAGGCTGCACATCAACAGACCTAATCAATGTGCTTTTCTTTTGAATTGCAGAGTCGGTCAGAAGAAATCCAATGTTTGTGAACACTACAAACGAAGAAATCAAAACAGCTGTTAGTTGCTTCCTGGCTAATTCAAGGGGCAGGGATGGTGGGAGATCCCAACGAATTTCAACTATCTTACCAAAAAAGCATTATAATAAAACATGAAACCAAATAAACAGTCTTGTTATTTTATTAGACTGATTCGGTACTGGTTGTTAACCATGCTTAAAACTAGAGTGTAGCACACTTGATATTATCATTAAAATAGTGTTTAGCATGTAATATCAAAAGATAATTTCATACTTGTATTAAATTAGTCTAAGTTCGGCTATAATGTCTGGTATAAATAGTTTACTGTCCATATATGTGTTGTCACCACAAATAAGCTCAGTACAATATTTCTTAGAATCCCACAGGAAATCCATTTAGTGCCCAAATTAATATCCTGGCATATCCACACAGATCCCATATGATGCCCATATTACATTGATTTGTACTCCCACATGAGTCCCATATAGTACCCATATTACATGTCTTATCAAGACCATATAGGTCCCATATTACACACATATTATTTTAGATGATTTACCCATATAGAACCCACACAAACCCCATTTAGTACCCATGTGGATCCCATATTATACCCATATATCATTTATTTGTACCCCATATGAGTCCCATATAGTACCCATATTATATTTTTTAACATGGCCATATAGGTCCCACACAGGCCCCATATAGCACCCATATTATTTTAAATCAGTTATCCATATAGGCCCCACACAAACCCCATTTAGTACCCATATGGTTGAGCCCATATGGATCCCATATGGATGTTGGGTGCAAAAATGTCGGGGTCCGGTATGGGCTCCCCATCATGGCCCCATATCACATGACACATGGTACCCATATGGTACCCATCAATGAATGTTATCAGGGTATATTTTGACTTTAACATTGACTTTCTAGTTTTTTAAGGATGATTATTATAAAATATAAAAAAAGGGTTGGCATACGTGTATGTTGCTCCACAACATTTGGGCTGGAAGATCTTTCAGGCAGTGCAAAAATTACGTACTGGTATATAATATTTGTGGAGATTTTTGTTTTACCTTACATCTAAATGACCTAGTTTATATGAGTGGATATTAAACCCCATTTTTTTTTCTCGCTCCCTTCTTGATGGTGCCACAGCCAGTTTTTTGTCTGTGTGGGTAAGACGCTGTCTCGTTACCCTGGAGGTCGGGTGTTCGATCCCTGCATTGGCTGGGAAAGTTCATCCAGATTTTCCGGGGTGGTTTCCCCTTCAATGATGCAAAATGGAGGGCATGACAAGGACAATAACTGTCTAGTCGTTCGGGTGAACAAAAAAAAAACCTGAGGTTCCGTGTACACATTGGCGGTTGGAGTTTGATATATAAGAGTAGGCAGAGCCACATCAACTTTTCATGTTTTTTGGGGTTTTTTTTAACTTGGTATATTTATTCCTTATGCCGTAAGGATATTAATAACTATTAATTTCGGTGCATGGCTCAACACAGGGGTGGTGCCACACCCACTTTTTAATGTTTTATCCATAAATATTATACAGGTTACAATTATTAACAGATTTTGTTCAAGTTGCCCAAATTTAGTAAATTTGGTTAACTTTAATGGGTTTTTTTTTGATTATGGTTGGATAGCCAACAATCAAAAACTAACATTTATTTAATCGTTGTTATCCTGATATTAAACTGACATTTGTTTACGTAATTGTTAGTATCCTAACATTATAAAACTGACATTCTTTTCTGTTAGACAATGTGGGTAAGGCGCTGGCTCGCTAACCTGGTAGTCAGGTGTTCGATCCCTGCATCTCGATTTTCCAGCGTTGTTTCCCCTTGTCAGTGAAGCGGCCTAGTCATTCGGATGGTCCGGAAAACTCAGGTCCCATGTACACATTGGTGTGTATGTTAAAGATCCCTTGGCAGTTGGAATTCGATATTAGAGTACGCTGTAGTGCTACTGTCTGAGAAAAAGTTCCCTCATAGCACACTGTATGGCGTATGCCCATCTTCAATTAACCCAGGTTAGGTGCAGAAAAGTAGGACGTTAAACCCCATTTCATTGCATTTCATTTCCGATAGAGAACAAGTATTAGGTTTATGTTAGATTCACATTAGAAACTTATGTTAGAATTATGACATAAAACTAACGTTACATTAACGTTAGATAACTAACGTTATGTTAACGTTAGAAAATTAACGTTAGATTTAAATCAGAAAACTAACCATAATCTAACGGTTAGAAACATGACGTAAAATTTATGTTAGATTAACGTTAGAATTATCACCAATAACACATATATAATTATTTTGTCTGAATTCCGACTATTTATCAATTGTTAGACTGTGCACACACTGATATGGGTACTTAATCAAGAAGTATTTAAAGCGACAAAAATTGGTAAGAAAACCGTCATAAAATTTACGTTAGATTTACACCTAGTCATTCGGATGGTCCGAAAAACCCAGGTCCCATGTACACATTGGTGTGCATGTTAAAGATCCCTTGGCAGTTGGAATTCGATATTAGAGTAGGCTGTCGCGCCGCTGTCTGAGAAAAAGTTCCCTCATATGTTAGAATTATGACATAAAACTAACGTTACATTAACGTTAGATAACTAACGTTATATTAACGTTAGAAAATTAACGTTACATTTACGTCAGAAAACTAACCATAATCTAACGGTTAGATACATGACGTAAAATTTATGTTAGATTAACGTTAGAATTATCACCAATAACACATATATAATTATTTTGTCTGAATTCCGACTATTTATCAATTGTTAGACTGTGCACATACTGATATGGGTACTTAATCAAGAAGTATTTAAAGCGACAAAAATTGGTAAGAAAACGGTCATAAAGTTTACGTTAGATTTACGTCATTTTCTGATGTAAAAGTAACCATAACCATTATGACGTAAAAGTAACGTAAATTTAAACGTAAAATTTTACCATTATTGGACGCTAACCATAATCTAACCATAATGACGTAAAAGTAACGTAAATCTAACCATCCATGTTTACTGGGTTTAGACAAGATAATCTTCACAATACCAACAAATTTTAAGGAAATAATAGCACCAACAGTTTCAGTATTCAGAATAAATAATCCAGAGGCCCGGCTATGTGGTTGTACTGTGGGAACTTCGCTTTTCCACAAAGCAAGCGGATTCTTTTTTCCCGATGAATTTTTAGCTGTACGGATTGACGATACCAAACATTAATCAGCTGGACGCCAATGCCTACACGGTACCTCGGTTATTCATTCTTTCCTCGACCTCTACCACTGACACGTGGAACCACGCCAGAAATCCTCGATGAAATTACTCCGTCAATAATTTAAGGGACCTTCTGGTTAGCGAACCATCGTCTTACTCACTGAGCCACGGTTGCTTCTAATTGGCTACCATATTGCATGTTAATCAAATTTTTAAATATATGGTAAAGTAACTCATCGGGAAATAGAATGGGAAAATAAAATTTATTTATGTTATGGATATGTTTAAATCATTGATTTATTCGCATGGCTACCATATTGCGTATCATAATCAAATTTTATAAATATGGTGGATTACGTTTCCAGGAAACAGAATCGAACAATAAAATTTCACGGCTATAGATATATAGAGTTAGTCCAGCTCTTATATTAGCTTCCCAATTCCCAATTATTAGACGAACTCGATAATTGCGCGCATCGATGACGGACCTTGAACATTTACAAGAAATCACAATACATGGTCGGTTCCTGGCCCATCTAGTAAGCTCGTCCTTGGGTCAGACATCTTCTAAAATCATCAGCTCTTGTCCCATTATCTAAACTAGTACCATCTTCAAGCGTAATTCAATAATTCCTGTTTACACGGTGTTGCCTGGGTAGTGTTATGTGACCATTCTTTGTATGAGGTATATGAAAGTCGTAGCCAATGATAGATACGACTGGATGATCAAGGACGATCAAAGCATTCTCGTCATATTTCCACTCAATCATAGACAGCAGTAGCTCGAGTGGGCGATTCCTCCAGGCACTCCGGTTTCCTCCCACTATAAAATTAAACCATATGTTAGTCCCAAAATGACTTAGTTTGAGCCGAGTGGACGTTAAACCCAATCTCTCTCTTTCTTTCTCTCTCTTTTTTTCTTCCTCTCTCTCTCTATCTCTCGAGTGGGCGAGGGGCACCCCCTTTTTTAAATAGATTGTTTAATGGCAGAGAAGTGAAAAGCGTGTATTTCTTTTACTGTCGAGGCATCCTTCTTATAAGCCAAAGCAGTTTATTTGACTAATGGGCAATGACGGTTTGAAATTTCTAAGAAAAATAATAACCATATTTTAATCTCGAATCACGAAACGCTTCAGTTTCGTTATTCAAAATTTAAATCCCGAATAACAAAACACACTCTGGTTCAACAAGTAAAGGAACCAGAACGGCAAGGCTTTGTTCGTTTGTTGTTTGGGGTCATAGGGCAGGGTTGTTTCTCTTTAACGAAAATAAAAGGGCAAAACAAAAACCAGTTCGTGAAAATTTATAGCTCGAGATGCGTGTATCTTCTTTCCATATCCTTATTTGGTTTTTGTCTCTGTAGAATAGATAAACTAGGTCTCGACACAAACTATGACATTTCGGGGTGAACAGGGTTATGGACATAACGGCCAAAAGCAAAAACGGCCGAAAATTCCTGGTCATAACGGCCAAAATTTTGGTCGTAACGGCCAAAACATTGGTCATAACGGCCAAAACATTAGTCACAACGGCCAAAATATTTTATTGGTAATGATATAATGGAACAAATATTAAAAAAACATAAGAACAAAAACAATTTTAATATATTTTATTTCTGAATGGCAATAAATTATTTATAACCAAAAAAACAACAACCGAATATATTAATTCAAAAGCAGAATAGCAATATTTTAAAATCCAACGTATTTGTAACAGTTAATATGGCATGCACACCACCTTTTAAAGCTGCAATTTCATATTTTTAAAATATATTAAGATAAAGACTAAAAATAAATGGTATATATAAACAGTCCTATCGTGTTGAAGAATAATCCTATTAATCCTATAATTCACTGTTGCCAGTTGAGAAATTGACAAAAATATCATTTTCAACTTTAAATTCAAATGTTTGAAGATAGCTATTGCATGGGGGGAATGGGAGAACATTCGAGGTAATTGTGTTATTTTTCCGATGTGAAAGATGTTTAAGTGTGGAAAATAAAGCCTATTATTGTATAATAATGAGTTGATAACCTATTGAGCAAATTGACATAGAAATAAATATGTTTTGACTTTCTCAGAAAATATGAAATTCCCACTTTAAATATGATTCCAGGGCGTGGGGGGTATAATCCACTTGTCAATCCAGGAGTATTTATTCAATTGGTCCATGGTGTCGGGAACATATTCTTAGCATCATGCTGGCACTCAAATCTCCATTCTCATATTCTCTCCAAGCATGGTAAATCTCTTCTTGGGCGTTAGTGCATGTTCTGATGAAATAACGCCTCAATTTTCCTTCGAACAATAAGGCGGCTTGAAGGGGCAACATATCGGGTTCTCCAAAAAGAAAGTCAGTCAGCTTATACATTCCCAACTGTTGCTCACCAGCCTTGTGGTTGATGCGTCGATGCCATCCTGAAATAAAATTTCACAAATAATTAAATACATGTTATAATAGGCAAGCAAGCCGAATATGCATTTAAGCTAGATAAGACTGTACATTGGATAGTCTGTACATTTTACATACCTTCTAAGTTATTGTTTGTCCTTATTGTCTGGTTAAACACACTCCAAGATGACATTTTAAAAAAGCTATGGTCAATCCACTGACGTTCCATATAGTCCATTAACTTTATCAATTTATCATTTGAGGTTTTTCCCTGAAGTTGGCGAAATATGTCACGTATGTGCGACTTTTGCAAAAATGGTAAACTCATTAGTTTTTTATGAAGTTATGGGTGCCACCATGAACTTTATATTTATTATGAAAAAGATCTGAACCTACCTTTCAGAAGAAGCTAATAGTGATGATTCAATTGTTGCATTAAGTGAAAAGTTTCCATCAGGGACATTACAGACAGAACACATAAAATTGATAGTCTGGTCTTGGACTCTTTAAGTAGTCTTCCTTCGAAATGTTTGTACCACATAATCTGTTGGTCCAATTGCCACATACATCACAAGAAATAGCATGCTGATTTTTTCTGACAGTTTTGGCGCAGTAAACACACTTCATTATGATACAAGAGTAGAGCCAAGGTTCTGATCTTAGCAAATATACATCAGTGAATGATTATGATTCTACTACTACTTAGTGTTTAACGTCTGCTTCCACATAAGTGATATCGCAGACAAGACTTAGGAGAGCCGAAGCTGATTCCTGTTTTTTAGAATATGATTTTGCAATCTTTCCATTTGGCTTTAAGCCATGGATTGGGTTTAGTGGGAAGTTCTTCCCTTTATTTATTAAAAAACATATCATTTGGTAGATGATCTCGTTTGCTTCTGGGTTGGATGGTGTCATCGTTTGGGGTTAGTGTTTAGGTGCCAGACCCGTCTTATCGTGGCCTCCCCTTACTCCACTATCCCACTCTATGGGTTTGGTATCAGTTTTATTTACGAAATAGTGTTTAGGTGCCGAGTACGTCTGACCGAAACTCCCCCTTACTCCACTATCCTGCTTAGTTTGGTAGATGTCATCTGTGGGATTTGTGTTTAGGTGCCAGGCCCGTCTTATCGTGACCTCCCCTTACTCCACTATCCTATTCTGTAGGTTTGGTGTCTGTTTTTTGGCGGAATAGTGTTTAGATGCCGAGTCCGTCTGATCGTGACCCTCCCTTATTCCACTATCCTGCCAGTTTGGTATAAATCCCCTATGTAGTTTAGTGTTTAGATGCCGGGCCCGTCTAATCATGACCTCCTCTTACTTCACTATTCTACTTAGTCCAACTGTGTCCATTAGGGCGTGGATTTGTTCAAAGATTTGCAGTTTCAGATCTGGTCTAGGGAAGAGTAGGTTCTTAGTGTTGAATGGTATGTTGTTGTTCTCCATTATTCTCACTAGTTCCCTTCTCTCCTCCTTGTATACCTCGCAGTCTACCAGGACATGGTTAGTGGTACATTCTTCCCCGCACTCACAGACGATGACTTGGTGTTTGTGGTCTCGCAGCCGCTCTCTCACCCTTAGTTTCGATATAAATCTGCATATATCTCTTCTAGGGTGATTGATTGCTGTCTTCGTGTAGATCTTGTCATCCAGCCGGAATCTGAATGTGTCAAGTTCAACGAGTTGTAATTCCCAGATTGTTCAGGGAGTCGCTTCAGTTTGATTTATATATAATCTAAATTATCGTGAGAATATCTGACAAGAATTCCTCAACATTATGCAAAAATGGTCCAATTAAAGAGGGTTAATTTAATAGGTGGTGTCAACAATTACATAAAAAAAAAGCTTAAAACAATGGTGTCTTTTAAATTTGAAAGTTGAAAATGCTATAAAAGATGTTTTGATAATCATTGAGACAAGAATGCCTCATCATTGTGTGAAAAGGCTTGAATTATACCAGGTGGTTAATTTGGGATAATGTTGTGACAATCAAAAAAGACAAAAGAACTTTAAAACAGGTGTCTTTATAAAATGCAAGATTGAAAAAGTTATAAAGGATGTTTTGACAACCATTGACAAAATTTAAATATTTTTTTTTAATCTAAAAGTCAGTAAACTTAAACAGGCTACGAAGGAGGAGAAAATTTGGGAGTTCTGACTAAAAAAATTTTTGGCCGTTATAAGACAGGTAGGAGAAAAATTGTGAGTTGTGACCAAAGTCTTTTGGGCCGTTATGACCAAATTATGTTTGGCCGTTATGACCAAATTTTGGCCGTTATGACCAAATATGTTTTGGCCGTTTTTGCTTTTGGCCGTTATGTCCATAACCCGGTGAACATAGGGTTAAATTTTAATTCAATAATGCGCTTGTGCGAGGGTTTTTAGCAGTCGGAGTATCTGGAGAAAAAACACGCCACTTGACTCACAATGACTGACCTTGTGATTTCACGCACACCCGTTAAATCACCAGCGCTCCCTCCAAACAGGGAACAAAGGTAACACAAATGATAATATATATATAAGAAGCAAATAAACCAAGTATTATTTAGTATTTATTATATTTTATTTTCAAACATAACAAATCATTGATTAAACAATATGTACAGATCAACTGGATAACAGTATCAATAACAAAACGTATCATAGTCATTCCTGCTTAATTATCAAAAACATAGGCTAAGTCGAGTAACTCGTGTTTAACCCTTTTCAATTTTCAACAATCATTAACTATGCTAACATAAAATATATAAAACAATAGTTAACAAATATAGTCTATTCATTGTCTGTACAGCTGCGGACTGGAGGTCATCTTCTTTTCTAACATGATGGTGGACTTGACGTTTTGGCGGGAAAATATACACGTCTCTCATTTGGTCTTTTTTTGTTCTTTCAGCGTCACATCCGGGATTAGATATCGGTATACAATTCATTAAAACATCGACATAAATTACAATCAGATTTCACCCACACACCATGCATTAATCGTCCACATGGCTTCTCAACATTTTTATCTTCACAACGACGTCCATAAAAATTCTTCGGACATTTACAAAAACTTCCCATAATACACCGCCCGCCATTTAAACAACAGCTTGTTGAAGATTTACTGGAATTAAACATCGGAATTATTTCTACGTTTTGTTGAATTTCCTTACGAATATTGTCACTATGGTGATGTCGTATCTTTACAATCTTTGATGAAATTTGCAGCCATCTTGTAGCATCTTGCGTTTGTCTGGTTTCGACGAACTGGATTACCATGACAACAAACATTAAACATCCGATAATCTTATCCATGGTAAAAATTGTGTATTTCGTGTTTATCTGTTGTCTGTCACGTGATTCACGAATAGAATAGTTCTATAATATTTACTAACAAATTCTACATTTATATACTTTCTTCTTAGTATGGCAGATTTCGTTCACGTGCCAACCACGACTCAATTTGATAGGTTGAATAACTAACGTGATTAACTCATGGCGGGAAATGTCAGCGATATGTAATTGATAGAGATTAAAAGAATCAAATGACGTGATTAGATGATTAAGAAGGGTATTAAAATTAATTAAAATACAAAACGACATACTTGGGAATCTCGCCTGCTAATTTAAATTGATTAGTTTGTTTGGTGAAAACTGAACTTTGAAGTGTAAATTGATATAAAAGACTTTTTCGGGATATTTTTAGACAAGATAATCTTCACAATACCAACAAATTTTATGGAAATAATAGCACCAACAGTTTCAGTATTCAGAATAAATAATCCAGAGGCCCGGCTATATGGTTTTACTGTGGGAACTTCGCTTTTCCACAAAGCAAGCGGATTCTTTTTTCCCGATGAATTTTTAGCTGTATGGATTGACGATACCAAACACTAATCAGCTGGACGCCAATGCCTACACGGTACCTCGGTTATTCATTCTTTCCTCGACCTCTTCCACTGACACGCGGAACCACGCCAGAAATCCTCGATGGAATTTCTCCGTCAATAATTTAAGGGACCTTCTGGTTAGCGAACCATCGTCTTACTCACTGAGCCACGGTTGCTTCTAATTGGCTACCATATTGCATGTTAATCAAATTTTTATATATATGGTAAAGTAACTCATCGGGAAATAGAATGGGAAAATAAAATTTATTTATGTTATGGATATGTTTAAATCATTGATTTATTCGCATGGCTACCATATTGCGTATCATAATCAAATTTTATAAATATGGTGGATTACGTTTCCAGGAAACAGAATCGAACAATAAAATTTCACGGCTGTAGATATATAGAGTTAGTCCAGCTCTTATATTAGCTTCCCAATTCCCAATTATTAGACGAACTCGATAATTGCGCGCATCGATGACGGACCTTGAACATTTACAAGAAATCACAATACATGGTCGGTTCCTGGCCCATCTAGTAAGCTCGTCCTTGGGTCAGACATCTTCTAAAATCATCAGCTCTTGTCCCATTATCTAAACTAGTACCATCTTCAAGCGTAATTCAATAATTCCTGTTTACACGGTGTTGCCTGGGTAGTGTTATGTGACCATTCTTTGTATGAGGTATATGAAAGATACGACTGGATGATCAAGGACGATCAAAGCATTCACGTCATATTTCCACTCAATCATAGACAGCAGTAGCTCGAGTGAGGCATCCTTCTTATAAGCCAAAGCAGTTTATTTGACTAATGGGCAATGACGGTTTGAAATTTCTAAGAAAAATAATAACCATATTTTAATCTCGAATCACGAAACGCTTCAGTTTCGTTATTCAAAATTTAAATCCCGAATAACAAAACACACTCTGGTTCAACAAGTGAAGGAATCAGAACGGCAAGGCTTTGTTCGTTTGTTGTTTGGGGTCATAGGGCAGGGTTGTTTCTCTTTAACGAAAATAAAAGGGCAAAACAAAAACCAGTACGTGAAAATTTATTGTAATTCCCAGATTGTTCAGGGAGTCGCTTCATTTTGATTTATATATAATCTAAATTATCGTGAGAATATCTGACAAGAATTCCTCAACATTATGCAAAAATGGTCCAATTAAAGAGGGTTAATTTAATAGGTGGTGTCAACAATTACATAAAAAAAAGCTTAAAACAATGGTGTCTTTTAAATTTGAAAGTTGAAAATGCTATAAAAGATGTTTTGATAATCATTGAGACAAGAATGCCGCATCATTGTGTGAAAAGGCTTGAATTATACCAGGTGGTTAATTTGGGATAATGTTGTGACAATCAAAAAAGACAAAAGAACTTTAAAACAGGTGTCTTTATAAAATGCAAGATTGAAAAAGTTATAAAGGATGTTTTGACAACCATTGACAAAATTTAAATATTTTTTTTTAATCTAAAAGTCAGTAAACTTAAACAGGCTACGAAGGAGGAAAAAATTTGGGAGTTCTGACTAAAAAATTTTTTGGCCGTTATAAGACAGGTAGGAGAAAAATTGTGAGTTGTGACCAAAGTCTTTTGGGCCGTTATGACCAAATTATGTTTGGCCGTTATGACCAAATTTTGGCCGTTATGACCAAATATGTTTTGGCCGTTTTTGCTTTTGGCCGTTATGTCCATAACCCGGTGAACATAGGGTTAAATTTTAATTCAATAATGCGCTTGTGCGTATGGTTTTTAGCAGTCGGAGTATCTGGAGAAAAAACACGCCACTTGACTCACAATGACTGACCTTGTGATTTCACGCACACCCGTTAAATCACCAGCGCTCCCTCCAAACAGGGAACAAAGGTAACACAAATGATAATATATATATAAGAAGCAAATAAACCAAGTATTATTTAGTATTTATTATATTTTATTTTCAAACATAACAAATCATTGATTAAACAATATGTACAGATCAACTGGATAACAGTATCAATAACAAAACGTATCATAGTCACTCCTGCTTAATTATCAAAAACATAGGCTAAGTCGAGTAACTCGTGTTTAACCCTTTTCAATTTTCAACAATCATTAACTATGCTAACATAAAATATATAAAACAATAGTTAACAAATATAGTCTATTCATTGTCTGTACAGCTGCGGACTGGAGGTCATCTTCTTTTCTAACATGATGGTGGACTTGACGTTTTGGCGGGAAAATATACACGTCTCTCATTTGGTCTTTTTTTGTTCTTTCAGCGTCACATCCGGGATTAGATATCGGTATACAATTCATTAAACCATTAAAACATCGACATAAATTACAATCAGATTTCACCCACACACCATGCATTAATCGTCCACATGGCTTCTCAACATTTTTATCTTCACAACGACGTCCATAAAAATTCTTCGGGCATTTACAAAAACTTCCCATAATACACCGCCCGCCATTTAAACAACAGCTTGTTGAAGATTTACTTGAATTAAACATCGGAATTATTTCTACGTGTTGTTGAATTTCCTTACGAATATTGTCACCATGATGATGTCGTATCTTTATAGTCTTTGATGAAATGTGTAGCAATCTTGGAACATCTTGTGTTTGTCTGGTTTCGACGAACTGGATTACCATGACAACAAACATTAAACATCCGATAATCTTATCCATGGTAAAAATTGTTTATTTCGTGTTTATCTGTTGTCTGTCTCTTGATTCAGGAATGGTATAGTTCTATGATATTTTACTACCAAATTCTACATTTATATACTTTTTTTATTAGTATGGCAGATTTCGTTCACGTGCCAATCACCACTCAATTTGATAGGTTGAATAACTCACGTGATTAACTCATGGCGGGAAATATCAGCCATATGTAATTGATAGAGATTAAATAAAGCGGACGTTAAATTTAGCTATTTCACACACACACAAATCTGATGACGTGATTAGAGAATAAAGGAAGGTATTAAAATTAATTAAAATACAAAACATTCTACTTAAGTATCTCGCCTACTAATTTAATTTGGTCAATTTGTTTGGCGAAAAGTGAACTTTGAAGTGTAAATTAACATTAAATGATTTGTTTGAGATATGTTAAGACAAATTAATCATGCCGAAAATCTGTCGCTTTTGATAGTTACTTGAATGATGGGGTTTAACTGCCTGTTTTTCTTCACTGACTCGACTGATGAAGACAGATACACAAAACTAATACAATAAACATTATATATTTGAAAGTTAAAAATACCAGGCGCGGATCCAGGATTTTTTGCAGGGGGGGGGGGGTCTAGGTTTGATAATTGCGGTTGGCGAAGGCGCTTAAGCAATTAACGGGGGAAAAAATTTGGTAAATTAGATTCAATTTGGTGCATTCTGACGTATTTCCGGAAAATTACAGGTCTAAAAATCGCCAATAAAATCGCATAAAAATTTTTCAAGTCTGAGCAGGGGGGGGGGGGGGGTCCAGACCCCCTGGACCCCCCCCCCCCCCTGGATCCGCGCCTGAATACAGTTGGATAAAATAATCAGTTTAGTTAGACATTAAATGGTGAAAAGTTTACTATTAATTCCGTTGTGTACAAAACCTGTAAAGTTATTGGCGCTAATGCTTGAAAGCGAAAACTATATTTAAAAAACTCGGCTCACAACAAATGATGAACATTTAGTGCTCAGGGAGGTATTCGTAAATCTGAGCTTGAGAAGACAACATGGATGTACCCTATAGTTCGAAGAGATTCTCTAAACCATGATGTATCCCTGTAGTTCAGATAGAGTCTTTACACCACGATGCATCCTGGAGTTCGGATAGAGTCTCAAAACTTTGTTATTTGGGATAAAACATAGTAACTGTTTATCTAAATAGGAGGTCGGCCGTCAAATGAATATCAGTTATGAATTTTACGCTATTGTAATCCCATAGGCGTACGAGCTGGGAAAATATGGGAACACAATTGTACTTTGTAAAAGTTGTATAAAAACAATATTGTGTTCTCGAATGAGTCCAGTTTAACAGCGAATTTAACTTCAGAGTGTCTATATATAGTTAGTCAATTAAACAGAAATCTTAAGACCCGAACCCTCTGTTATTTAGAGTACACAATAAGCCAAGACTAAGATACTAAGAACCTAACTACATTTTATGGGCACAAACCACCACCACCCCTCCCCCAGTCAAAGATTTCCCCATACGCCTATGGCTAATCCCGAAATGAATATATTGTTATGACGCTTTAAATATCTAAATACAATAGACTTGGTGTGGATAACTATAGGTATACACTGTTAACCACCCATAGATGTTTTTATATATTTTATTCAGCTCAACGTAAGACTTACAATGAATCGATACAGTTCGTTTAACTTGAATATAGATATTAATCATATATACTTTATATATAGAACCTTTCGACTGGAGCATATCAAAATATCTTTTTTCATATTATAGCCTTGCGTATTTGTCAATATCACGGTTAACTTGTTTTATTGTTTAATTTAGCCAATTCAGATTTGTTTAGATGAATCTACCCCCTCCCCTCCGGCATAGTTATGAATTTTCTTGTTCCACCTGACTAAGTAAACCTATTGTACGAATGCAGACTTTTATTGATTGAACAAAATGCCTATAAGTGTTGGGTTGTGTGGATGATGCTCCGGGCGATTTGTAACAAATCTCAGACACGATATTATATATATTTGATACTGGTTGAGCATCAGAACAACATGATTCTTTTCATTGGAGGGGGGTTGGGATGGCCTAGTGGTCTAGAGTGCCGCACTTCGACCTCTAGTTGGCCGGTCACCTCTGGCTTGCGGCTGTGGTTTCGAGCCCTGGTGTGAGCGTATGTGGCATGGAGATAGGGGCGCCTTCTCAACCTCGTGGGTTTCCTCCGGGCACTCCGGTTTCCTCCCACTGCTAAAGACCCCTACGCGCGAGCGAATTATTGAAATAAAAGTAAAAAATAGGTTGCCAGGCAACGAAACATACGCCCACACAGCAGCCAAATCGTCCGGGCAGTCAACAAGAGTTGTCGCATATTAAGGAATTATCAGAAAATCATTAGAATTTGTTTGGTTTTTATAATCAAACATTTTTTTAAATCAGATAATAATTGTGACCTCCAGAGGGACCACAAGCTAAAAAGGGTGATTTTATCGTACAATCAGGGAACATAATTCAGGAATTAATGACCCGATGGGCGCAAATATCGAAAGGAACCAAGATCTTTGGGTTATAAACATACATGTCAAGTTTCATCAAAATCGATTCAAAATTGTGACCTCTATAGGGTCCACAACCTTGATATAACATATTTTCACACTATTCGTGTACAAACGGCGGCCATTTTGTCCGGCAATTCTAATCCGATTTTCACGTAATTCACACTCTCTCTTCATTACCATGTAACAGTGATATAGTCAAACGTTTTTTTAAATCGGATAATAATTTTGACCTCCAGAGGGACCAAAAGCTAACAAAAGCGATTTTTTGGACAATCAGGGGCCATAATTCAGGAAGTTACGATCCGATGGGCACAAATATCGAAAGGAACCAAGATCTTTGGGTTATAAACATACATGTCAAGTTTCATCAAAATCGGTTCAAAATTGTGACCTCTATAAGGTCCGCCACCTTTATATAACATATTTTCACACTATTCGCGTACAAACGGCGGCCATTTTGTCCGTCAATTTTGGTCCGATTTTCACGAAATTCAAACTCAACCTTCATAACCATAGAAGGGCGATATAATCAAACGGTTTTTTAAATCGGATAACAATTTTGAGCTCCAGAGGGACCACAAGCTAAAAAGGGCGATTTTTTGGACAATCAGGGGCCATAATTCAGGAAGTTACGATCCGATGTGCACAAATATCGAAAGGAACCAAGATCTTTGGGTTATAAACATACATGTCAAGTTTCATCAAAATTGGTTCAAAATTGTGACCTCTATAAGGTCCGCAACCTTGATATAACATATTTTCACACTATTCGCGTACAAACGGCGGCCATTTTGTCCGTCAATTTTGGTCCGATTTTCACGAAATTCGAACTCAACCTTCATAACCATGGAACGATGATATAATCAAACGGTTTTTTAAATCCGATAACAATTTTGACCTCCAGAGGGTAAAAAGGGCAATTTTTCGGACAATCAGGGGCCATAATTCAGGAAGTTACAATCCGATGGGCGCAAATATCGCAAGGAACCAAGATCTTTGGGTTATAAACATACATGTCAAGTTTCATCAAAATTGGTTCAAAATTGTGACCTCTATAAGGTCCACAACCTTGATATAACATATTTTCACACTATTCGCGTACAAACGGCGGCCATTTTGTCCGTCAATTTTGGTCCGATTTTCACGAAATTTGAATACAACCTTCATAACCATGGAACGGTGATATAATCAAACGGTTTTTTAAATCAGATAACAATTTTGACCTCCAGAGGGACCACAAGTTAAAAAGGGCGATTTTTCGGACAATCAGGGGCCATAATTCAGGAAGTTACGATTCGATTGGCGCAAATATCGAAAGGAACCAAGATCTTTGGGTTATAAACATGCATTTCAAGTTTCATCCAAATCGGTTCAAAATTGTGACCTCTACACTGTTCACAAGCTAAAAAACATGATTTTTCGTACAATCAGGGGCCATAACCCATGAAGTTACAGTCCGATACATGCCAATATCGAAAGGAACCGAGATCTTAGGGTGATAAACCTATATTTTAAGTTTCATTGAAATCGGATAAAAATTGTGACCTGTAGACTGTTCACAAACAATTGTGGACGGACGGACGTCCGGACGGACGGACGGACGTCCGGACGGACGGACGAACAGGGGCGACGACAATATACGTCCACATGAAAATGTGGGCGTATAAAAACCATATGTTAGTCTCGAAATGACGTAGTTTGTGTTGAGTGGACGTTAAACCCCATTTCTCTCTCTCTCTCTCTTCATTGGAAATGGGGCGTAAATACGCAAGGTAGTTTGTCTACCTGTGGAATAACATGTATAAACGTCTTTCCCCAAACAAATTGCAAAAGAAATCAGGATGTTTCGTTGAGTGATATCTCGTACCACATGAAACATGCTAAATATGCCTATTTCAGGTCTGAAATATTATCTCATTGGATACGCGAGAATTTAACTAGATTAGAAGGGTTCACGATTTAAAAATTTGATTTAAAAAATGGGGAAGTCTCAGACCAAAAAATCACTTATTATGACGCATAGATGGCAAAAAAAGGTTTATCTGCCAAAATTTTGATTTTAATCTTAACAGTCTGCAAAAAACACAAAACTGATTTAATAGCGCGTTTATCTGGTGTATCTTGTATTTATTTTCTTATGAATTAGGCTATACAACAATAATGCACACTTTGTATTGTATAATAATAATGATAGTATAATAAAATAATATATGTTCAGATATACTTTTCGTTTAGAAAACCTATAGTATGTTTTATCTCCTAAAGCTTCTTCTTTACGGAAAACTATGACATATTTATCCACACCCCTGTCTTTTGGGCCAGCCCACGGGCATATAAATAGACAGTGAGTAGGTACAATTACTTGGGACCCAAGATGGCGTCTTTCAAACACCTACATGGCCTTTCTACACTTATTTTCATGACGTCATTTGGCATAGCACTGGGATAACTTTAACCCAGACTCTCTGTATTTGAAATTTATCTGAGTTCACCCCAAGTCACCCGGCGTCCTCCGACTGCTGAAGACACCCATGTTACGGTGTGTTTTGTGAAGGTTGTGTATCCACCCATTAACACCACGTGTTACCCAAACATTAACACCACGTGGACACATGTGTTAAATCTGTGTTACCCAAACATTAACACCACATGGACCCATGTGTTAAAACTCTGTTACCCAAAAATTAACTTTAATAGTAATTCATTCTGTACATAATTTCAATATATCCTTTCGCGCTTTATGGCAACAGGCGTTTGTGAAAACACAATATATTATATACTGGACTTTTGAATATAAAACTTCTGTATACAAGAAATATTAATATATTGAAATTCTAATAATTTAGCTGTTGTTACTATCGTTTAGAAAATAACTGGGACACTAACAACCTAAGGGCCAAATTACATGGTCGTGGAATGCTTAGGCCAGACTTATTTAAATAACAGTTTTTCCGGTTCTGGATAAATAAATAACCACTTGAAGCGAGTGAAAGATGTTTTGTTTAAAGGTACATTATGGGAGATAAGATAACGAGTTGGCAGTTCTCACTTAAATAGTTTAAACTAGATAATATAAAAGCAATTTCCTGAAAATTTCAACCAAATGTTTCCACTATGAAGCGAAAATTAAGCAAGTGAAATTTCCGCATGGCCTCGTTCATCATAACTTAAGTCGGTACCGTTAAAATCATAATCTTTAATAATTAAATCGAGAAGGAAAGTTATGCAGGAAATCGGATCCTTTTGTCATGCGCCTGACAGGCAGCCACTGTAATTTAGCTCTGTGTTTGTTCTAAGTTTCTGGAGTTATTTCATTGTGTACAACTTTCAAAGTTGTTCTGTCATTTTCTGTTATCACCAGGATTACTTTGTGCAAAAAATTTCATTGCGAAATTTTGGATTTTAAAAGTTATTTACAAGTTTGTTTAAACAATGGATTTAAATTGAAGTGTTGTTATCTAGTTTGGTGATTGTGAACTGTTTTAGTGAACTGTCTTCATTTATCATTAAGTAAGGACTCAAACTCTAATCATCCAAACAATGTGAGGCATAATTACTTAAGAAAATAAACTGAAATGTTGTTGACTCGTTTAGTGTTTGTGAGCTGTTTCATTGAACTTTCTCTGTTCAACAGTTTGTTAAACCAGATTTCTACTCATCTAAACACAGTGATGTATTCTTATTCGAGGAAAAAACTTTTCTCAATTAAAAACGTTGGTCAAAAAATTTGTGAAAATTTAGAGGTTAACTATCTGAAAGATCTTGGGATATTTCGGAGTGGTGAAGAAGTCGGGGAGGAAAACATAAGGTGAATTATGATCAGGGTATCTTTCCTATAAAGGTACATGTGACACTAAATTCTGTAAACAAAAACTGTCAACACCCTCCCATAGGCACCAATATAAGAAACCTTGTAGAAGTCTATCCACAGCATAAGTCATCTCAACTGAAAATATATCTCTGGAACTCCCGTTCCTGTCGTAACAAGACACTTGAAATCTTCGATTTTATCATTGAAAATCAAATTGACATTCTGTATCTAACAGAGACATGGTTAAAATCAAACGGTGATGAAGCTAAAATAGCTGAATTAACCCCACAGGCTATACATTCAAGCATGTTCCCAGAAGTACACCGGTAGGTGGTGGTGTCGCTGTTGTCTATAAATACCAACTGAGTGTTGAGATTCTCAACTCCCCGAAACATGTTGTGTACTCCTCATTTGAGTATATAGAAACATTAATCAAGCATTGCAAAACATCCACTCGTGCTGTTTGCATCTATAGCCCCCCCCCCACCCATCAAGAACAAACAAACTTACATGTGGTCAATTCCATGACGATTTATCAACTTTTCTAGGATCCTTAAGTGTCAAAAAGGGGAAACTGCTCCTTCTGGGTGATTTGAATACTCACTATGATGAACAGCATCAACCATATGTCAAAAAGATTCTTAGTCTTTTAAATTCTCATAAGCTTATCCAGCACTTAAATACAGCCACCCATAAAAGTGGACATATCATTGACTGGGTTGTGTTGCGACAATCTGATTCAGTAGTTCAGTCAGTCTCTGTTAAAGATCATCAAATTTCAGATCATTTTATGATCAAAATATGTCTGAACTGTTCTAAACCACCAAATCCAAAGCAGATGATAGATTGCAGGAACATTAAGAGTATCTCAAAGGCAGATTTTGAAAAGGATTTGTTAGATTCAAGCCTTTTTAAAAACATATCTGAGGAGGTTGACGAACTCGTTGACCTGTACAATTCAACCCTTGCCTCCCTTTTGGACAAACACGCTCCATGTAAATCCAAAGTCAAATCCCATACCCTGTGGTACACCGATGAAATTGCTGCATTGAAAGGTAAGCGACGGGTAGCTGAGCGAAGATGGCGAAAGACAAGACTTGAAATACACCGACAAATTTTCTGTCAAGCTAGATCGGATGTGAACAATAAACTCAGACATGTGAAAACTCAGTATTACAATAACCAAATCTTAAGCAATTCTGCAAATTCTAAAGCTTTATTCACTCATCTGTTTGATTTATTAGGACAAAGAATGTCGTCTCCACTTCCAGCAGCAGACGATTATACCACCCTAGCAAATGACTTTGTTAGTTTTTTCAAAGGAAAGATTGATAAAATCCGAGATGACTTGATTAAATCAGTACAGAATGACACTACATACACATCACAACACACATCCAGCCCGTCAACACCTTCTCTTTGTTTCTTCAAACTCTATACAGAAGATCAAGTATTGAAAATAATAAAAGATTCTAAGCCTACAAGCTGTGAGTTAGACCCTGTTCCAACTAAATTCCTCTTGGATTATGTGAGTGTGCTTCTCCCAGTCATTACGTGTATCATTAATAAAAGCTTGGAGTTTGGCGTTGTTCCCCAAAGTCTCAAAGAAGCAGTGGTAAAGCCTCTGTTAAAGAAACCTCATCTTGAAGTTTCCTCCCTATCAAACTACCGCCCTGTCTCCAATTTATCTTTTCTTTCTAAGATACTGGAGAAGGCTGTCAAGTCTCAATTGATGGACCATCTGAATCATCACGACCTTATGGATGAATTCCAATCCGCATATCGTGTTGGACACAGCACCGAAACTGGACTGTTAAGAGTGACAAATGATATTCGAATGTCTGTGGATGCTGGAAGTATCTCCCTGTTGGTCCTCTTGGACCTATCCGCAACTTTCGACACGAGCAATCACGACAGGCTGCTTGTGTGTCTTAAACATGACTTTGGTCTAGATGGTATCATATTAAATTGGTTTGATTCATACCTTACTAATAGACTCCAATCTGTTCTAGTAGATAAAGTGAAATCAGACAAGATTCAGTTAAGCTGTGGAGTTCCGCAAGGCTCAGTCCTAGGACTTTTTGTGATGTATACTAAGAATTTAGGACAATTCATCGATAATCATGGTCTAGGACGACATTCGTATGCAGATGACACACAACTGACTGCAAATTACTCCATTTCAAAAACTGTTCCATCCCGAAATTTCTCTGATATCAAATCGTGTACACGTGACATAAAAGACTGGATGACAAGAAACATGTTGAAACTGAATGACACTAAAACAGAATGTATCTTCTTTGGTCCAAATACTCGTCTGAAAAATCTAGGTTCGAATGGTGTGGTTGTAGGAGATGCAATTATTGCACCTTCAGACACTGTGAAGAACTTAGGTGTCCTCTTAGAGCCCAATCTAAGCATGGACAATCACATTCGTGAAATTTGTCGAAAATGCTATTTTCAGCTCAGAAACATTAGTCATATAAGACATTTGATTAGTCAGGAAGCAACTGCCACACTTGTATGTTCTCTAGTTTTCTCAAGGATTGAATACTGTAACAGCTTGTTAGCAGAAACATCTTGTGTCAATATTAAAAAACTTCAACTTGTGCAAAATACCGCAGCTCGAATTGTTACCAGAGCAACAAAATACTCTCATATAACTCCTGTTCTAAAATCACTCCATTGGCTGCCAATAAATGATAGAATCATCTTCAAAGTTCTGTCCTTGACTTATCAGTGTGTTAATGGCTTAACTCCAAAATACTTATCCGACCTTATGCAAATACACGTTCCCTCACGTAGCCTCCGATCAAACAGACTTCATCAGTTGTGTTGCCCAAGGTGGAAGCTTAAATCATTTGGATACAGATCGTTCTCCGTTAACGCACCTAAACTTTGGAACAACCTACCAGAAATCATTAAATCATCTCCAACTGTTTCTTGTTTTAAATCACGACTTAAAACTTATCTTTTCGAGAAATGTTATCATGATTAATCAAATTAATTAACTGTATGCGCTGTGAGCATGCATCTGTGCATGGAGTACTAGCGCTATATAAATGTACATATTATTATTATTATTATTTACCAAAGATCGCAGGCTAATGATGCGATCGAGGGTGGATTATGGTCTGGACATAATAATTAATGCCTAATTAATAATTTAGATAGCATTTCAGGCGTAAAGATAGACCTGCGATAGGCAGATATTGCATGTTTAACATTTCAAAATGAGGAACTGAAAGCTATTCAAAAATTCAACCAAGCACTTTGGTTTAAAAATTAGTCTTTTTTCCTGACAAAATAAGAAGCAAAATTTAACAGGTGAGCCGAAGGAACAGATAATCAAAATGGTGTGGCCTCATACAGTACAATGCTATTGAAAAAAAAATAATTCAATTTGATGAATTCATTTTTCATATAAAAGGTTACTTCAAATATAAAAGGTTAGGGATTGTCATCTTGGCTCTGACCTAAATAAACAATACCTCTTGGCTTTGACCTAAAATAAACAACCTCTTCATTTTATTAAAATAGGCATTACCCACGAGCTAAAACTGCTTTTTTCACCTGCATGTCTTTCTTAAGGCCTAAATACATGTTATATAAAGTATTAATTAGACATTTATTGAGTGTCTAGGTAGGTCATCGCATGGTTCCGATTTTAAGTAGATTAAACGGATCGGCCATTTAATAATTTAATTCTAAAATAGAAAAGCGAGGCTAAGGCTCAAACAACCAGTACCGTGGTTACGATAATAAACACCCAATGCACACGCCTTGTCAAAACTACAAACAGTGATAACTTGGCTCAGAATAAAGTAATTTGAGTGAAATTTCAACATTATCTTTTTGCATTATCTTTTACAACAAGAACGGACTGCTTCTTATCTAAATCGCACATAATGCTTCTTAAAGACTGATATTTGTGCTCAAATGTAAGCGACAACTTTAAAACTACCCTTAATATGATATTTATTAAGCATAACTTCAGTTTCATCATTATGTAATTTAACCAAATTTAGTAAAATAGATCATAATATGGACCCATTGGTGCATCAGAAATGTCACAAAGTGAATTCGTTCTGAAGTTCATTTATTTTTATCAGAGAAATAAAAAAAAAATGTAGATGGCGAAAGGCTGTCGAAAGATGCTATGCGAAGACTTTGGAAACACACAAGGCTGGATAACTGTAAGATTTTGATGCCTAATAAGACAATATTTCTTTTCGTTTTTTATACTTTCGATCGCCCACACTACATAAAGACCTGAAAAGCTATCAAACGTCAGGGGTCAAACGAGCGGCTAATCAATCCGTGTTGACGTTTATAGGGGTTTATCCACAGTTCCGCGCAGAGAACGCCAAAAAGTCGCCGTAACAGACCGTTTCAATGGTTAATTCCGCACATCATTAAAAAAACCTATTACATAACAACTCCTCCAGATACTAGTGTAGTAAAGACAAGTAAAACAAAACGAAGTAGGATCTGTATTTTAATCAGATTGTCTAATTAAAGAAATAGAGAGAGAGATGGGGTTTAAAGTCCACTCGACACAAACTAGGTCATTTTGGGACTAACATATGGTTTCATTTTATTTCAATAATTCGCTTGAGCGTAGGGGTCTTCAGCAGTGGGAGGAAACCGGAGTGCCCAAGAGGAAACCCACGAGGTTGAGAAGGCGCCCCTATCTCCATGCCACATACTCTCACACCAGGGATCGAAGCCACAGCCGCAAGTCAGAGGTGACTGGCCAGCCAGAGGTCGAAGCGCGGCACTCTGGACCACTAGGCCATCCCGACCCCCCAAATAGAAATAGGGGTACCGGTGCTTTACAAATGTAGAACATACTAACCACAAACTTTAACGTTTGCCCACTACACGAATTTTTGAGAACAGTTCGCACGATTTTTTTTTTAGTGATGATACATGGTCAAATCGCCAATACGCCGGTTTCATCTGTGAATGTCCGCTTTTATAGTCGCTTTTAGTACGAATGATGAATCGCGCAGATAGTCACGGTGGTCAGTGATCACCTTCGCTGCTCAGTATAAATGAAATAAAATGGGGTTTAACGTCCTACTGTTCTGTTCCGTTCTATTCCTAAACTGGGCTAATGAAGACGGGCATACATCATACAGTGTGCTATGAGGGAAATTGTGCCGGGCAGCGAACTACGGTCTTCTCTTATACCGAATTCCAACTGCCAATGGATCTTTTACGTGCACGTCAATGTGTACACGGGACTTTGGTTTTCCGTATAAATGACTGTTTATATAATCCCAAGTGAATACAAACATAATAGCTCTACACATCAAACAATTCACAAATTACAAGAATGTTTTGGGGAATGTCATTCGTGTAAAACGCAACACAATACTAAATACTGAATCTTTCCCACATCTGTCACGACAAGACTTTAATCTTTTAACTATACTGTTTTGGGGGCAAATAATCTATTCACCGCCATGTCAAGCACGTTTAATGAGGTCACGACTATCTTTTAACTGTGAATAAATTCATATATACAACAAACAATACAGGTTAAACTTGTCAGGTAAAGGCTTAAAGAACAAGTAAACAAGACATTTGTTGGCTTGTTTACCTAACGGGTGTACTCTCTCTCTCTGTATGTTACGGGCATAGTCAAGTGAAGGTTTCATGGCGATCCTTTAGCTGTCACCCAGTCAGGAGCCATGACTTAAGCTGTGTTCACACTAGGGGTTTAATCTGAATTGAATTCAGAATAAAGTCTTATTCCGGACTTTGGTGTCACACTCAATTCGAGAAAAACAGAACTGAATCTGAATTAACGAATTAGTATATTTTTCCGAATTTAACCCGGAATAATTATTCTGAATCAGCTTATTCGCAGTAAAGATTTGAGTGTGACACGCTTGATTCTGATCAACAGTTTTACTAGAAAAGATAACTTTGCACGCATGTTGGGGTGTAGCCTACATAGCTGTTGCCTGTCGTCACTAAAACACATACTGCGGCAACATAACCAGCTAACGATAGGTTCGCAGTCAACAAGGGTTGTGGCATAAATAATGCAAACATTTAAAACACACTAAATTCTGTTTACGTGTTATGCCCTATACTAACATTTAATATTATGAAATGAAATGAAATGGGGTTTAACGTCCTACTCTTCTGCACCTTACCTGGGCTAATGGAAGACGGGTAATATTATGAACCAAAACTCTGGCAATAACTATCGCAAATCGTTCAAAATCAATTGACTGTGCATAAATATTACGGACCATAACTCTGACAGTACGTATCGTAAATCGTTCAAATTCAATTTGCTTCTTCATCTATGACCTTATTAACACTGTGCATAAATTTAAAAGTCAATTAAATACTAACCTTAGCATCTAGCGCGTCGGAGGGGGGCGACGACCATATGCGACCACATTTCAATGTGGGCATATGAATATCTAAATACACAGATAGGTGTGCTCAGATCACGGGCCCGTATCCAGCTCATAATTATTTTTTTTCGGGGGGGGGGGGTACGAAATGTTTTGGAGGGGCTAAGGATGTGGCCGGCTAAGAACACTCCTAAGAAATCACTATTTTTGGCGAAATGTTGGGGGGGGGGCTAATTCAGATCACATCTGGTAATTCACGGTCTAGACCTTAGGGGCAGGGCAGGTAAGCTTTAGTCGTCTCGAGTCTAGTGGAGTCTAGTCTTCAGCATATATTGCATATAGCTGGATAAAAATGACAACAAAATAGTATTGCTTTACATTGTGTACGTTTAGCGCCGAAAGGATTTGAACCACGATGGTTCAGTGAGTAAGAAGCTGGCTCCCTGGTCGGATGATCGAGGGTTCGCACCCGGTGTTGACCAAAAACGTGCATCGCGATTTTCCCCAGCAATGTCAGTGTCTAGTCGTTCTAATTCCCTTGATAGTTGGAATTAGATAAAAGCGTAGGCCACAGCACCGTTGTCCTGCGAAACTGATGTATGCCCGACTTTATAATCCCAGTCAGACCAGAACAGTAGGAAGTTTAACCCCATTTCATAACATTTCAATTATGAAATGTATCTTTGCTAGTACAGAGTCAAGAGTGTAGTACATGTACATAATATTATATACGTTTTGATGTGTAGCACACGCTACCAAAAGAGTAATAATCCTCATTCGTATTTGGTTTTGGTGCCAACGAAAGCGTGCCCGGCAGGCGTACGGGCTCGATCATAGCTAGGGGGGCAGAACCCGAATTGCCCGGAAAATTTTCGGGTTTACAGACACCCCCCCCCCTTTCCCCTCAAGAAAATTTTGGAATATTTGACGGCTGCAAACACGTTTTCCTGCTATTTCAATCTGTGAACAAAGCAACTTCAAAGTGGTCTAATATAGCTTAAAGTAGCTATGTCTCTAACTCAATATCATCCAAAATCTTCAACATTGAAAACACGAATTATTTGTCAATTTAAATCAACAATGATGCTGTGATCTTATCGGCAAAAAATGGGCTTTTGATATCCAATATTTAAGACAAAATAAACATTTTACCATTGATACACGAATCGTGTACCATAATGCGTTTCAGCCCCAGTTCTAACAAGATACTCGGGGAACGAGGCTATAGACACATTGCACTAAATCAAACGGCGTGTGTAGACTAGAATAACCAGACGCTAGATATTTGTATTCGATTGAGACTGCTGGCTTACTTCGTGGAACATGACTGATCTGAAATTAAAGTAAAAACGGAAACCACTGAATGTAAATCAGTTCATATACATTCATATTACAGTATTATATGCGTTGCGACCCACTTCTGTCAATTTCTAGGTCTCAAATGTTAGCGATTTAGCTCCTTTAATTACGGTGGCTCACTCGAATTTCAATCAATCGTTTACAGACCACGAAGACGGGAAAATTTTGAAAATTTAACAGCCGCAAACGCGTCTTCCTGCTATTCCTGTCGGTGAATACAGCAACTTCAATTTGGTCTAATACAGCCTACCTAGTGCTGACCCGAATTCCAAACAACCAATCAATCGTCGCGGGGTATGGGCTATGGGGGCCTCACCCTCCCAGAGAAAATTTTGAAAATTTAACCACCGCATATGTGTTTTCTGCTATTTTAGCCCGTGTAAGTAACTACAAAAGTATCTAATGGTTTTGTAACCGAAATCCCACTCCGAATTCCAACCATCCAATCAGAGTGTTGCAGCTGCATTCACAAATACTAATCGATGCCCGAAAAATGTCGCACAAAGTGACGCACAAAGTAGACAGGCTACAGACAAAATGTTTTATTCCATAGTCAACTCAGTAGAAATTCGTGGTTTTGAATTTTGTCTAATGGTTTGGATTGTTCGTACTTGGTTTTATTTTATTAAAAGAAAAGTAATATTAGTGTTTTTTCAGGGCCCAAGGACAGTTAGAGGAGCAAAACTAGAAATGCTCGAAACATTTTCAGGTTTACAGATACAGACAGCGGCGCCGGTTTTTCTTCAAGAGGCGAAGAAGCGGAGCTGACCTTGTATAGACCTCCCAAGAAAAATTTGGAATATTTGATGGCTGCAAACGCGTTTTACTGCTATTCCAGTTCATAAAATTAATGTTTTATTAGATTTCGGGTAATTTTTTTCTCATTTTACCTGTCTGCCCGAAAAGTCAGCTTGCCCGAAAGTACGCCTATGCCGGCGCTGCATGGCAAGCTGTCGAAGATGCAAGACCCGGCGTGGCTGATATAGCCTTGCTTGCCTCAGGAAATTAAACATAAGCGACATAAGATCACCGTCTGGCGCATCCATCTTGGATATAATTTACCTTCACTGCACATTCAGTGTGGAGCTATTTATTCTGAATTAAATCCGAATAAACTATAATGTGACGCACCGCTTTTAAACCGGGAATTCGCATTGAATGCGCATGCGGTGTGAATGCAGCTAAAATGAAACGAAGATGATTCGGACCATGGCTGATTCGGACCACATTCTAGGTTGATTCAGACCACTATGAGGCTAATTCGGACCGCACGATAACAAATACTAGAAACTGAGCTTTTGATATCAAATTTAAAGGGTTTTATCTAGGTTATAGTGTGATTATAATAAAAGCTTTTATGTACGTCAATTTATGTTTATATTCCATTGAATATTGCTAAATGAAAATTACCCAGATGTCACTGATAGCTGCAACAAATTGTGTTATTAAGTTCTTGTATATTGCTACCTGGGTTTTATTCTGTAAAATGGGATTTAATTAACATCTGTCAACCAATTTATTGTATTGCTTTCAACACTAGTCTATCTGGGAGGTCTCTGTAATGCCCACTCGACACAAACTGTGTCATTTCGGGACTAACATATGGTTTATTTTATTTCAATAATTCGCTTGCGCGTACGGGTCTTTAGCAGTGGGGGAAACCAGAGGACCTGGAGAAAACCCACGAGGTTAGACAGGCGACGACCCTACTCCTTGTAACGTGAAATAAAATGGGGTTTCAAGTCCTACTCTTCTGCACCTAACCTGGGCTAATGGAAGACAGACATACGCCATTTAGTGTGCTATGAAGGAAATTTTGCCCGGGCAACGGCGCTACGACCTAGTCTTTTATCGAATTCCAGCTGCCAATGGATCTTTTACGTGCACGCCAATGTGTACATACATACATTAAGATCTTATATCAACCTTACACTCGGCTAACCTCGGCATTTTTCCGGAAACTACATCTAGCCTCGGCTGTATGACAGTCACTGATCTAATAACTGGATAGCTCATGACGCAATCAACAAATGACGTTGCTTGAAGCCACCGTCCGGCATCTTGCTCCTCCCAGAAGCACTCGTTGTCCTTTGTCTCCAATATAAGTACGCGCTTTGTTTACTAGTAAATTCGACGAAAACATTAACAACAGAACATTATATTTTGTTGACGACATTGTTGGTACTTTATATAAAATAAATTCACAACATTGATTTTATTTTTAAAAGTGCACATTCTCATTATAAAATGTTTTGAAGCGAACCACACATTTGCCGTAAATCAGATTATAACTTTAACATATACCGTTGAATTTAAGATTTGGAAAAAATAAAATCATCTGACTAAGAAAAAAAAATTTAAGATGCCACCCCTTGTTTGTTTTTTTAAATTATTGTTTTGATTATGGAAATTAGCCAGTTGCATTCATCCAGAATTTTCTACTATACTATATTTTAAATATTTATGAATACCAAGATTGTATCATGTCCTTTGGTAAAAAAAAAGGGGCATAATATCTATTGACATGTAAGTATGAGCCGTATTTACACTACCGTTGTCTTTGCAATGGCGCATTACAATATTCAAATTTAAATACTGTTCAGCTATTTTTTTTTGTGTGTGTGCACATCTCTATCCTTATGTAATTTTGATATTTTATAGCTTTTTTCTACATATATACATACATCTAAACCTTTATTCTAGAATTACAGACTATATCATAGTCCTTAAAAACACCGGGGGGGGGGGCCTAGTGGTCTAGAGAGCCGCGCTTCGACCTCTAGCTGGCCGGTCACCTCTGGCTTGCGGCTGTGGTTTCGAGCCCTGGTGTGAGCATATGTGGCATGGAGATAGGGCGCTTTCTCAGCCTTATGGGTTTCCTCTGGGCACTCCGGTTTCCTCCCACTGCTAAAGACCCCTACGCGCAAGTGAATTATTTAAATAAAAATAAAACCATATGTTAGTCCCAAAATGACCTAGTTTGTGTCAATGGACGTTAAACCCCATTTCTCTCTCCTTAAAAACACTACTTATATTATAGGCCTATATCCCGTTTTCTCCTTTACAATTTACAATTCTGTGTTTTCAGTGTTAATTCCAAAGAGAATAGCACAAATTCGTCTTTTTTTTAATATAGGATTACATTACATAACTTTATTTTACAAGCCTGTATCCCATATTCTTCTACACAATTTAAAATTCTGTATTTCAATGTTAATTAAATACAAAACAGTCCAAATTTGTTCTTTAGAAATAGATAAAATCCTTATAGGGCATTTAGTAACTGAAAATATGATAAATAACACAAATTAATATGGATAACAGTCAGTGAGTAATGACCGTATAATGACAAGAAATCAAATTAACAAGGTAACAAAAACAATAACTGATATGGACCATCAAAGGGCTAATAAAACGAACAATCATAACCTTACATAAGTGGACACCAAAGATGTAGATTAATTAAGTTATGAATCCATCTAAGGACTTAGAAATACATGTATATAGGCCTTACACCATTTTTTCTTTTACTTTTCTGTAATTTCACAGTTAATTTTGGAGGGAAAAAAACTCATGTATTGTCCAGTTATTTTTTTTTTCTTTCGTTTTGTGGTCAGTATAATATCTGTAATTCTTTCGTTTTGTGGTCAGTATAATCTGTAATTTTAGAGTCTTTATTTTTAAAAAAAAAAAAAACAAACCTGGGCTATTCACATATAGGTCTGATTTCTAGTAATTTTAGAAAGGTTCAAAGATATAATATAGGCCTGTAATAAGTTATTTTTCTTTATTTGGTCTATATATGAACAAACACCATCTTTTTTCTTTAAAAATAAATTACTTATATTATAGGCCTATGTCATTTTTTTTTTAAAAATTACTTATATTATAAATTATAGGCCTATATCATTTTTTTAAAAAAATACTTAAGAGTTTTGACCTATATCCTATTTTTAAAACAAATAAATACTTATATTATAGGCCTATATCACATTCATATTCTCGCCTTTACTATTTATAATGTTGTTTTTCAATGGTAATTTCAGAGAGAATAAAAGCACAAATTTATTTGCAATAAACAATAGGATTACATTATATCACTATATTTTTTGTACCTACGTGTATATCAAAATTTAAAATTCAGTATTTTTACTGTTTATTAAAAAAAAAATATTCAAAATTTATATTTTTATCAATATACAGGCCCACATTATATACCATTTTCGTCTTTACTTTTCTGTAATTTCACAGATAATTTTAGAGGGGGCAAAACTAAGATTTGACGTTAGTTAGTTATTTCATTGGCATTTTGGACAGAATAATTTGTAATTTTAAAGTCTTTATTTTAAAAATTATAGGCTATTCAAATAATAAAAAAATTATAGGCCCATGTGTTTATGATATGTGTCTATCTTCTTTTATTACTTCTTTTTTTCGCTGATGTTTAAAGAAACAAAAAGGGAAAAAAATAAAAATGAACGAAATATAATCAATATACATACATATAACAAGAAATAATTTTTTTTTGTATTCTCTAATATTTTTTAAAAGTTTAAGGATAGCCTACATGAGGTAATTGTATGATAAAAAAAACTTCCATAGCTTTAGCAGGCCTACATCCTATTTTCTTCTTAAAAAAGAATCTTACTTATTTCATAGTCCTACCTATATCACATTTTCTTTTCTACACTTTACAATTTTGTATTTTCACTGTTTATTCACTCATCACTGTCCAAATTTATTCTTTAAAAATACAAATAGGCCTATATTATTATAGACTATTCTGTAATTTCACAGTTAATTCTAGAGGAAAAAATCACAGCCCGGATGTAGTGATTATTATTATTTTTTTTTTTAAAAAAAGGCTATTCATATATAGGCATAAATATGTATCCAATTTCTTTTTTGCTCTCAATCTTTAAATCAAAGTTAATAGCAAATGAATAAATATAAAAAGGATAAAATATATATAACAAAAAAAAACCAAGGGAAGGAAAAAAAAAGAAAAGAAAACTTGAAGAACTAGACTATATTAAAATACATAAATATGATTATGACTCTTGTAGTTAGCCTTATGATAGGCCTATAAATAGCTGCATGTGTATTTATTTGCTTTTCTTTTCAACCGTGAATTCACCACATCCCTTCCTTTATAATGTGAAAGGTTTCATTAAAATAATATGCCTGATTTACGTCTATTTACCATGCAACCATGATTATGATGAATGTAAAGAAAGACCAAGGTATGCCCACGTTAAACAGTAATTTCATGTTATACATTATTTTATTTTCATAAACTGTCGGCACATTTCATTCAGGACAACTTGTTATTAATTTTGAAAAGTTAGGATTATTTCAAAAACTTATAACGGTATTAATATTATCGAAGTTTACTTGAGGTAAATAACATTACGTCAACGGTAGAAACAAATGTTTTGCGAGGTTAAACATGGCGGAATTGGTACTTCCGGTGACTTCACACTTCTCAGCCAATGAGCTATCCAGTTAATATGTAACAGGCATGGCCTGAGTAGAGCGAAGCTGTGATTGTTTTTTTTTGTTGTCAAATATAAAAACACCTGATGTCACAAACTGATCCCGCAGTGAATATTCGCTTGGCCGCTACAATCACTGATAAGCATGACATCGACGGGGCTTAATAAGTACGGCATATTAACTTTTTTACTTCGACAAATTAAATTCTCATACATTTTTTTAAGGTAAAAGAAAAATAAATCCGTAAGTAATTCTCTGTGAAACAGATTGCTGATGTCACGTTTATGAACTTTGTCAATCAAGCGACAGTTTCTAAAGAAGAAACACTAGTAAATTGCCAAATTTTGAAAACGATGTCAAAAATGAACCAATTTATTTTGAATGAAAGAATTCAGATGCTTGACTTCTAATTTGGAATTTGTCAACATACACATTTATAGGCATTATCTTTGGCCTAGCAGGGCAGTACGCTTTACCCAATACTACAACAAACATGCCTACCGTACATATATGATATATGGACCTTCCTACCTTCCTTTAACTTCGGTCCATAAACTTCATATACCTCATCATATTGTTGAAAACAATCAAAATAATACTTCAACCGTTTACTACATGTACCTCATCATATTCTGGAAAACAATCACAATAATAATATTTAATACTTCAACAGTTTATTTTAAAAAATTGAGTTCATTTGTGGAAAACTTGCAAAATAATAAATATGTATTTCAAAAGTGATGGTCAAGGTCTCGCTATTCCAGATATCTCCATTATTGATACTAACAAATATATTATTAACCAGCAGTGGTAGTACATGTTGCGGGTTCGAGAACAACGAAAAAGTTAACTTTCTTTCGCGTGAATAAATGAGGCAATGTGACTATTACATCTATTTGGCCAAGTTTTTTGATCAATAATAGCGTTGTTTGCTACCGTTAATCGATTTCATATTTGACAGCATTGGACAATCACTGAACAACTGAAGTATTTATAATAATACTGTGCAGGTGAGTTGCTTTACTTTAAACATTTCTGGTCTTTATGAATTAAAATTTCACTTGAGAAAAACAACATGAAACATTGCTTAATCCACAAAATAGAGCCTATATTTTTGCATCAACTTAATTAATGCCATTGTAATTGAAGATATCTATGTGAGTTACACATGTATTCAATACTTTTAATTATATAAGATTATTTCATGTCATCTAACTGTCATTAAGATGAATTCTCCACTTATTCATCTTTGTTGATTATACAACAGGTTGTAATTGTTATTATCTGCGTTACCTGATAATGATTGTATACATATACATCGTTTGGATTTATTGTCAATATACAAATAAGAATAACAGAAAAAAGAACATGTTGGCATTGTTTGATTACGGTATGTATGTAATTAATTTATTAATGTGTTGGCACATACATGTAAATGCACTGAGGTGTATGCATGATTTTTCTACGTAGTAGAAAGAAACCATCCTATTACTATTATCAATATAAGTGCAGGTTCCAACCCAAGGAAATTATTTAAAAACGGACAGTTAAAGTAGCAAAGTCTTTAACTCAATATCATCCAAATTCATCGACACTGAAAACACAAATTATTTGTCAATTTAAATCAACATTGATGTTGCGATCTTACAGGGAAAAGATGAGCTTCTGATATCCAATATTTAAGACAAAAGTGTACCTTAATGTGTTTCAGCACCATTTGTAACAAGGGACTCGAAGAACAAGGCTAGAAAATATTCTATAAGTCATTAGCAATTACAGGAAAAATAGAAACGGTTGAATGAAAATCAGTTTATGTACGTTCATATTACATTATTGTATGCGTTCAGTTGCTACCCATACACTTCCCTAAAAAGTAGTTTGATTTTATCGTCTGAAGTGGTGAATGAATAGTCAAAATACATGCCAAAAATAACAAAAACATGTCTATTCAAAATTTTTGTACAGCTATTAATTTCATAAATTAAAAGATTTCAGCAGATATATTCAAGAACAATATTTTTTGACAGTAATTAAATGAAAGTGAGAAACTTAAACCATAGGCTGTACATAAATCAACATTTGACGAAAGACGTGCATGCCTTTAAGCCGCAGAGGTCAAACAAAAGACGAAACAAAAAAATACAACATTTGACGAAAGATGTGCTGCCCTTAAGCCACAGAGGTCGAACAACAGACAAAAATAAACATTTATTTGACGAAAATCGTGCATTGCCTTCTTTAAGCCACAGAGGTCGAACAATAGACAAAACCAAAAAATACAACATTTGGCGAAAGACGTGCTGCCTTTAAGCCACAGAGGTCGAACAATAGACAAAAAATAAACATTTATTTGACGAAAGACCTGCATGCCTTTAAGCCGCAGAGGTCAAACAATAGACAAAACCAAAAGATCAACATTTGACGAAAGACGTGCATGCCTTTAAGCCGCAGAGGTCGAAAAATAGACAAAAATCAACATTTATTTGACGAAAGACCTGCATGCCTTTAAGCCGCAGAGGTCGAACAATAGACAAAACAAAAATAGACATTTATTTGACGAAAGACGTGCTGCCTTTAAGCTACAGAGGTCGGACAATAGACAAAAATAAACATTTATTTGACGAAAGACATGCATGCCTTTAAGCCGCAGAGGTCAAACAATAGACAAAACCAAAAGATCAACATTTGACGAAAGACGTGCATGCCTTTAAGCCGCAGAGGTCGAAAAATAGACAAAAATCAACATTTATTTGACGAAAAGACCTGCATGCCTTTAAGCCGCAGAGGTCGAACAATAGACAAAACAAAAAAATCAACATTAGACGAAAGACGTGCATGCCTTTAAGCCGCAGAGGTCGAACAATAGACAAAACAAAGATAGGCTGGCACTGCCATGCAGGATACGCCCACATTTTCGAGAGATGGACAGAGAACAAGCAATACCGAAAATGATTTTTCCTACATCTTTAAGTCCTGTATTTCATACTGTATTGGGAGCAGCCATTTAGTTGGTCAGTTCCAGTCTGATATTAATGAAACTCGAAACCGACATTGATTATGGTGTGACGGTACACAACCTAGAAATGTGACTTTTCATCAAAATCGGATAAGAATTGTGACCTGTAGAGAGTCCACAACCATGATATACCATATTTTTACACTCATCGCGTACAAACGGCGACCATTTCGTCCGGCAATTTTGGTACGATTTTCACGAAATTAGAACTCAACCTTCCTCATCAAAATCGAATTAAAATTGTGACCTATACAGGGTCCACAACCATGATATATCATTTTTTTAACAGTATTCGCGTACAAACGGCGGCCATTTTGTCTGTCAATTTTGGCCCGATTTTCCTGAAATTCACACTCAACCTTCCTTACAGTGTAACGGTGATATAATCAAACGTTTTTTTTTAAATTGGATAATAATTGTGACCTCCAGAGGGACCACAAGCTAAGAAAGGGGGATTTTGCGTTTAACCAGGGGCCATAATTCAGGAAGTTACGATCCGATATGCGCAAATATCGAAAAGAACCAAGATCTTTGGGTTATAACCATGAATTTCAAGTTTCATCAAAATCGAATTAAAATTGTGACCTTTACAGGCAGGCTCCACAACCTTGATATACCATTTTTTAACAGTATTCGCGTACAAACGGCGGCCATTTTGTATGGCAATTTTGGTCCGATTTTCCCGAAATTCGAACTCAACCTTCCTTAGGGTGTAACGGTGATATAAACAAACGGTTTTTTAAATCGAATAATAATTGTGACCTCCAAGCTAAAAAAAAGGCGATTTTGCGTATAATCAGGGGCCATAATTCAGGAAGTTACGATCCGATATGCGCAAATATCGAAAGGAAGCAAGATCTTTGGGTTATAACCATGAATTTCAAGTTTCATCAAAATCGAATCAAAATTGTGACCTCCACAGGGTCCACAACCTTGATATACCATTTTATAACAGTATTCGCGTACAAACGGCGGCCATTTTGTATGGCAATTTTCGTCCGATTTTCCCGAAATTCGAACTCAACCTTCCTTAGGGTGTAACGGTGATATAATCAAACGGTTTTTTAAATCGAATAATAATTGTGACCTCCAGAGGGACCACAAGCTGAAAAGGGTGATTTTTCGGGCAATCAGGGGCCATAATTCAGGAAATTACATTCCGATAGCCGCAAATATCGAAAGGAACCAAGATCTTTGGGTTACAAACATGCATGTCAAGTTTCATCAAAATCGGTTCAAAATTGTGACCTCTATAGGGTCCACAAGCTAAAAACGTGATTTTTCGTACAATCAGGGGCCATAATCCATGAAGTTTTGATCCGATACATGCCAATATCGAAAGCAGCCGAGATCTTTTGGGGATAACCCTATATTTCAAGTTTCGTCAAAATCGGATAAGAATTGTGACCTGTAGAGAGTCCACAAACAAATTGTGGACGGACGGACGGACGTCCGGACGGACAGGGGCGACGACATAATACGTCCACATGAAAATGTGGGCGTATAAAAACAGACATTTATTTGAAGAAAGAAGTGCATGCCTTTAAGCCGCAGAGGTCGAAAAATAGACAAAACAAAAATAGACATTTATTTGACGAAAGACGTGCTGCCTTTAAGCCACAGAGGTCGGACAATAGACAAAAATAAACATTTATTTGATGAAAGACGTGCATGCCTTTAAGCTGCAGAGATCAAACAATAGACAAAAATCAACATTTATTTGACGAAAGATGTGCATGCCTTTAAGCCGCAGAGATTGAACAACAGACAAAAAAATCAATGTTTATTTGATGAAAATTCAATATGTATATTATTTATTTGATGAAAGACGCTCATGCCTTTAAGTCAAAGTTTAAGTCACAGGCTCTAAGTCTGAGGTGTATTACTAATAAAGTAAGATTTGATGTAATCATTTTTCAACATCAAAATTTCATGATAGTAGGATATTTTATTGAATGCACAATGTTGTTTTTCTTTTATTGTAGTGGTTTGTGTTTTTAAAATTAAGAGTGCAAGAAAGTATCAAGCTGCTTCTAGTTCATACCGCTTCTAGTTCATACCATAGGCCTACAGTTTTAAGAAGAAATCAGCAATGCTTCAAAATCACAAATATTTGCCCAAACCTGGCAGAAAATTTTAATTTAAACCTGCCTCATCCATTCTTGAACAAAAAAATCAACAAAAATGGGTATGCAAAAGGGGAGAAAAGAGCTATAAATAGACGAACTACAATTTGTGGGTACCGAGATGGTGAAATTTAATGGTGGTCTGCCCCCGTATATTTTTTCTTATATATTAATTCAAGGGAAAGAACCGGAAATGAAGGATGAAAGAAGATTTACATGTATCATTGGCAAATAGAGATGAAAATAGAAAAAAGTGATGTAAGGGGCAACTAAGAAATCATTAAGATGCATGAGGATTGAGGAACAACTATTCTTCAGCAGAAACAGGGATATTACTAACCCAGTTTATGAAAAATATTTCCTCTTGCAAATGCTTGAATCTTAAAACCGTCTTTTGAACTATTGCTGATATACGGTTGATTTCCCTTGTTCGTGCAACTGTGGTTGGAGTAATGACTTTATGACAAACCCTGTCTTCATTTAAAAGAACTGATGGATGCCATGCAAAATCAGGATATTGACTGGCTCTGCCTGAAGATTTAGCTCTAGATAGAGCAACAAAGAGTGCTCCTGGATTTCTAGATTCAAACTGTTTTGATCCTGGATGAATCACAATAAATCTATTCTCCTCGCCTTCACCTATAGTCATCCCTTGGCACTTGTGAATGGTAGTCACCCAACCAAGACGAAGAGGAATTTGCTTTCGCTTGCAGTTATAACATCCACAATCAAAATTACGCAAAACAGGTACAATAGGAACTATTTTAGTATTTTGTTGCATAAATGCTGGACCAGTATACGATCTAAATTCAACCATGACTACCTCAGGCAGTGAGTCGGCAGGATTGCACCCTTCTGCATAGATAATGTGTTTTATTTTTCCAATTGCACCATTAAATAATCCATATCTCACACAAAGATTGACAGAAAGCATAACTTTGGAATCATTTGCAATAAATAAAGTATGTAGCAAGCCACTTGCTGCATCCATGGTGTTAGAGTGAGGCCTCTATTAATGGAGTTACATCTTGCTATTGGATACTGGTGATTTAGACTAATCAGTTGAGATTTGTTGTGCTGCCACTCTTGTTCGTGTGTTGGGAATACATAAAGTCCATACTTACTTATACTTGTCATTAGCTGTTCATTATATACGTCTCTCAAATTATTCCATTGAAAATTTTGCAACCAAGTTGCCTGTACTTGACTTGTTGAATAGTCTCTTAAAGACAGAAGTAATTCACGAAATATTTTCTCTCTGTTATTTTGGCGCACAATGTTTTTTAAATTAACTGCTGTGTCAAATTCATTCCAAACTAAAACACCATGCATTGCTGCAGTTGTCTTACTTTTACAATTATATACAGGAGAATCTAAAACAGGTGGTAACTGGACATCATCTCCAAAAAATACTACTACTGGTAATCCTCCCCATGATTCATCTGACTTTGTACCTTGGTACATTCCATGCTTGCACATGAACTCCATCCAGCCTAAAGTTGTTGCTCCAATAAGAGACCTTTCATCTATCAGCAAGACATTTACTCCAAGACAGTTGACCTGCAATGCTTTACCCTTATCTCCATCAGGATGTTTCATTTCCTTACTTTTATTTGTCGGTATCTTCAGAAAACTATGTAATGTTACACCAGATATTATGTTAGCACTATTTCCAGTTGGACAGAAAATTTGAACAGATTTGTTGGTTTTAAAGAGAGATCGTATACCATAAACTAAACATTTTATGAGATAAGACTTACCTGAACCAGCTGTGCCAGAAACGATCATTCTTAGTGGTTTGTATAATTTTTTATCCATGAAATTCATTACTGTTTCAATCACAATGTTAAAAGCCAAAGTTTGATCGGAATTCATTTTTTGAAGGTCTACCTTTGGCAAGTCAATTTTATCACTTACCTCATCCTCTTCATTCAGTTTGTTAAGAAATTTACTGCCTAAGTCTTTTGGGTACAAGTGAGCTGCTTGGTTCCAATTGAAATTTGGGCCACCATCATCAAACTGAAACTCAGAATTTAGTTCTTCAAATTTGGCATTTGGTCTTATGGCTTCCATCCACTCTGGTTGCTCTACGGCTTCAATATCCAATTCATTTTCCTCTTCATCTTCATCATCATTGTTTTTTAGGGTTTTTTTTGCACGTTCAACATCTGCCTTAACAAAATTAGGGCAAACATCTGTCTTCAAAAATGTTTCAAATGTTTCAATCCAAGATGTTTCATCGTTTTTTATGTCATTCATTTTTCTCCATTTAGGGAAGTGAAGAAGAAGCATTGTTCTGCAATATTTATCATCCAATGGCCAAACTGCCTGACTGCAATTACCAGAAATAACTGGCACCTTACCTGTTGCACAAATGAAATTGTATAAGGAATTGGTATCCTGCAAGTGTCGTGATATATATTTATCAACAACTGATTTTCTGGTAAGTGCTGATTTATTTCGTTCCAATTCAAGAACTCTGGCGCCTGACAGACTTACATATTGAAAATTATGGCTGCATCGATAGAGGGGAAGACCCGCAATTTCATATGAAGCTTCTACAGCTGATACATCTCGCTTTACTGTTTTCAGTAAAAGCTGTGTGCAGATGGACTTAGCTGTAGATCCAGACGATTCATCGGCAGAACTTACCATACCACCAAATAAATCAGCAATGGCATACATGCATAACCTGACACATAACTTTCTACACTAAGTATTTCCTGAATAGATGGATTTTCAGGATTACTTTTTGAACAGATCAATGACACATCCCCATTGGCACGCCATCCTTGTGTGTGGAATCTGGAGTTCTGTACTAAAACTGGGTGATCCCTTGTCATTTCAAGCCTTAGAGATTTATTTTTGTCTGTCACAAGAGCAGGAGACGACCTAATTTCTTTGGGGAACTCCATTCGACATGTTTTGTTCATTGAATTTTTCGATGATTTCAAGCAGAATCCATCGGAACACCTATGCAAATTAAAACGATTAGTAAGAAGTATATAGTCCTCTAATAAAGACTCTTGAGAGACACTGACATCCATTAGTAATTTTTGTAATGGGTTGTTTTCATCTGGTGGTTGGGGTGCTGGGCCTTCAGGGGGTGGCCAAAATTGCTTGTTGGAACTTCCATCTGCATTTCTAGCGGGATGCTAGGCGGTCATACCAAATTCGTATGATGCCCATGCATCATCACCTAGACCAGCTTCAATAGCTTCATGAAGCAACTTATGAGGATGTTTGTCAGCTCTCCAACACAAACCGTGCCAATGCACCATTCCCCTTGATTTAGCAAATTCCTGTCGGTACCAAAAAGTATCAACACCAAACACAGGTTTCATGACATCTTTAAAATACGATTTTGTTCTCGGATCGAAGTACTGGCTAACAATATGTGTATTTTCTTGCAGTGATTTGAAGAGAAGGTTACGATTACTAAGATCAATGGTATTGCCTGTAGTGTCTTTGACATACAAAGAAAGAAGTCTTTTAAGTGAGGGAAAATGATATTCCGCACAACTTCCAGTGGTGAAAAATGATGGTAAGCCACTGCCTTCATTTATTTTAAATTTAATTAAAGCTCTCAGCTCCCTGCCTCTCTCAGCCCAATACTGGGTTGTACCCCGCAGCGATGCCCCAAAATACATTACCTTTTTTGCTGTAGAAGTGTCTCCATTTTTTATTAAATCCTTTAAGGCGTCTAATGTAAATTGGCCATCACCAAGTTGCTGTTTGTAAATGTAGTTACCACGTTCAATTGCACGCTTCCTTTGTATCATGTTGTGCACTACAAATTTAAAATACTGGTGACGTGCAAAACAACCATCCTCATGCCACAACAAATGCTCTGCCCAGTCAGCCAATGAGTTACAAGTACGTGGACGGTTTATGAAAAAATCACCTTTACCATAAGGAAAAAGTGATGGAAATGCTAAAGTAAAAAAGTATTGGGTTGTAAATTCTGACAGGGGAATATTTCCTCTAGTTGGCCATGGAATAACTGTTCTTTTACTTTTTTTCAGATTTTTCACTTACAATATTATCTAGAAGACTTTTTACCTGCTGGCTGATGTCTGCGGATTCACCTGGAAGCAGAACACTAGAAAAAGTTTGGCCTTCAACTTCATCTCCAAGATTCGTCTGCTGCTCTGCGGGACCCTTATCTTCAGTGGGAACAAAGTTTGCGTTGGTTCCAATTGTTTGAATTTCTTTTAATTCACCATTAACTGGCAAAGACTCTAATCTAGTTATTGAAATTGCAATGTCATGATATGCTGGATTATTTAACTTAAGCCATTCTAAGGCATGTTGTACTGTGTATCTTCGTACGATGAAATCTTTCGAAGAATCATTTTGACCTTGCTTTTTGACCATTAATATTTTTATTTCATGAGGTAGTCTGGGGAATATTTTTGCTGGCTCATTTACCTCTTGTGGAAAAGTCACACAGTGTCCAGAGGAGGCAATCCCCCCATGTTTTAGCATATGAACATTGATACATGGAGATGTTCGACAAATTAGCTGTTGTTCAATAATTGTTAAGTTGAATAGCTCCTTTGGTTGCTTACCTGGATTCATGTTGTTTTCTGAAGAAAACATTTTTATTGCAGATTTATCATTAAAACAGTTCTTGCATACTCCCTTTACTTTTGACATTTTCATATCAATGCGTCTCTCATGACATGAACTCCATCCAGCCTAAAGTTGTTGCTCCAATAAGAGACCTTTCATCTATCAGCAAGACATTTACTCCAAGACAGTTGACCTGCAATGCTTTACCCTTATCTCCATCAGGATGTTTCATTTCCTTACTTTTATTTGTCGGTATCTTCAGAAAACTATGTAATGTTACACCAGATATTATGTTAGCACTATTTCCAGTTGGACAGAAAATTTGAACAGATTTGTTGGTTTTAAAGAGAGATCGTATACCATAAACTAAACATTTTATGAGATAAGACTTACCTGAACCAGCTGTGCCAGAAACGATCATTCTTAGTGGTTTGTATAATTTTTTATCCATGAAATTCATTACTGTTTCAATCACAATGTTAAAAGCCAAAGTTTGATCGGAATTCATTTTTTGAAGGTCTACCTTTGGCAAGTCAATTTTATCACTTACCTCATCCTCTTCATTCAGTTTGTTAAGAAATTTACTGCCTAAGTCTTTTGGGTACAAGTGAGCTGCTTGGTTCCAATTGAAATTTGGGCCACCATCATCAAACTGAAACTCAGAATTTAGTTCTTCAAATTTGGCATTTGGTCTTATGGCTTCCATCCACTCTGGTTGCTCTACGGCTTCAATATCCAATTCATTTTCCTCTTCATCTTCATCATCATTGTTTTTTAGGGTTTTTTTTGCACGTTCAACATCTGCCTTAACAAAATTAGGGCAAACATCTGTCTTCAAAAATGTTTCAAATGTTTCAATCCAAGATGTTTCATCGTTTTTTATGTCATTCATTTTTCTCCATTTAGGGAAGTGAAGAAGAAGCATTGTTCTGCAATATTTATCATCCAATGGCCAAACTGCCTGACTGCAATTACCAGAAATAACTGGCACCTTACCTGTTGCACAAATGAAATTGTATAAGGAATTGGTATCCTGCAAGTGTCGTGATATATATTTATCAACAACTGATTTTCTGGTAAGTGCTGATTTATTTCGTTCCAATTCAAGAACTCTGGCGCCTGACAGACTTACATATTGAAAATTATGGCTGCATCGATAGAGGGGAAGACCCGCAATTTCATATGAAGCTTCTACAGCTGATACATCTCGCTTTACTGTTTTCAGTAAAAGCTGTGTGCAGATGGACTTAGCTGTAGATCCAGACGATTCATCGGCAGAACTTACCATACCACCAAATAAATCAGCAATGGCATACATGCATAACCTGACACATAACTTTCTACACTAAGTATTTCCTGAATAGATGGATTTTCAGGATTACTTTTGAACAGATCAATGACACATCCCCATTGGCACGCCATCCTTGTGTGTGGAATCTGGAGTTCTGTACTAAAACTGGGTGATCCCTTGTCATTTCAAGCCTTAGAGATTTATTTTTGTCTGTCACAAGAGCAGGAGACGACCTAATTTCTTTGGGGAACTCCATTCGACATGTTTTGTTCATTGAATTTTTCGATGATTTCAAGCAGAATCCATCGGAACACCTATGCAAATTAAAACGATTAGTAAGAAGTATATAGTCCTCTAATAAAGACTCTTGAGAGACACTGACATCCATTAGTAATTTTTGTAATGGGTTGTTTTCATCTGGTGGTTGGGGTGCTGGGCCTTCAGGGGGTGGCCAAAATTGCTTGTTGGAACTTCCATCTGCATTTCTAGCGGGATGCAAGGCGGTCATACCAAATTCGTATGATGCCCATGCATCATCACCTAGACCAGCTTCAATAGCTTCATGAAGCAACTTATGAGGATGTTTGTCAGCTCTCCAACACAAACCGTGCCAATGCACCATTCCCCTTGATTTAGCAAATTCCTGTCGGTACCAAAAAGTATCAACACCAAACACAGGTTTCATGACATCTTTAAAATACGATTTTGTTCTCGGATCGAAGTACTGGCTAACAATATGTGTATTTTCTTGCAGTGATTTGAAGAGAAGGTTACGATTACTAAGATCAATGGTATTGCCTGTAGTGTCTTTGACATACAAAGAAAGAAGTCTTTTAAGTGAGGGAAAATGATATTCCGCACAACTTCCAGTGGTGAAAAATGATGGTAAGCCACTGCCTTCATTTATTTTAAATTTAATTAAAGCTCTCAGCTCCCTGCCTCTCTCAGCCCAATACTGGGTTGTACCCCGCAGCGATGCCCCAAAATACATTACCTTTTTTGCTGTAGAAGTGTCTCCATTTTTTATTAAATCCTTTAAGGCGTCTAATGTAAATTGGCCATCACCAAGTTGCTGTTTGTAAATGTAGTTACCACGTTCAATTGCACGCTTCCTTTGTATCATGTTGTGCACTACAAATTTAAAATACTGGTGACGTGCAAAACAACCATCCTCATGCCACAACAAATGCTCTGCCCAGTCAGCCAATGAGTTACAAGTACGTGGACGGTTTATGAAAAAATCACCTTTACCATAAGGAAAAAGTGATGGAAATGCTAAAGTAAAAAAGTATTGGGTTGTAAATTCTGACAGGGGAATATTTCCTCTAGTTGGCCATGGAATAACTGTTCTTTTACTTTTTTCAGATTTTTCACTTACAATATTATCTAGAAGACTTTTTACCTGCTGGCTGATGTCTGCGGATTCACCTGGAAGCAGAACACTAGAAAAAGTTTGGCCTTCAACTTCATCTCCAAGATTCGTCTGCTGCTCTGCGGGACCCTTATCTTCAGTGGGAACAAAGTTTGCGTTGGTTCCAATTGTTTGAATTTCTTTTAATTCACCATTAACTGGCAAAGACTCTAATCTAGTTATTGAAATTGCAATGTCATGATATGCTGGATTATTTAACTTAAGCCATTCTAAGGCATGTTGTACTGTGTATCTTCGTACGATGAAATCTTTCGAAGAATCATTTTGACCTTGCTTTTTGACCATTAATATTTTTATTTCATGAGGTAGTCTGGGGAATATTTTTGCTGGCTCATTTACCTCTTGTGGAAAAGTCACACAGTGTCCAGAGGAGGCAATCCCCCCATGTTTTAGCATATGAACATTGATACATGGAGATGTTCGACAAATTAGCTGTTGTTCAATAATTGTTAAGTTGAATAGCTCCTTTGGTTGCTTACCTGGATTCATGTTGTTTTCTGAAGAAAACATTTTTATTGCAGATTTATCATTAAAACAGTTCTTGCATACTCCCTTTACTTTTGACATTTTCATATCAATGCGTCTCTCATGACATGTATTACAGTGCTTTATTTGATATGACATTTGATTTATCTCAAAACTTCTTATCGCATCCATGGCTTTGTCAAATTTGGCATTTCCACTTAGGGGTTGGTCACTAGGAATTGACATATTACATGATTTGATTTTTTTATTTTGCTTATGTTTATTATAATTATTACGATTCAAATGACTTTTCTGTTCATGCACTGCTTCATTATGTAGATTTGTTGTTTTATGACTTACTTGACTTTCTTGTAGATCTACCTCTGTTTGATAATGTCTCTTTCTTTTTAAAATATGTTTTTGGTGAGAAAAAGTGTATGTATGATCATGTATAGTATGTAATGGAAATGCATCAACAGTACTAATAAGTTCTTTCCTAACATATGTGTGATCAACAGTATTAACATCTTGTATAGTGGAATTATGTAATATATCAACATTTTGTATAATAGAATTATGTAATTTATCAACAGTAATGTCATCATCTTTCCTAAAATATGTGTGATCAACAGTAATAACATTTTGTATAGTAGAATTATGTAATTTATCATCAGTAATATCACCATCCTTCCTAAAATATGTGTGATCTACAGTAATAACATCTTGTATAGTATGTAATTTATCAATAGTGATATCATCATCAACAGTAATAACATCTTGTATAGTACAATTATGTTGTGTATCAACATCTTTTATAATAGTATTAGATCTATCTAATTTATTAACAGTAATAATATGATCTTTCCTGAAATATGTGTGATCCAAGGATAAAATTGAATGATTTGTTTTATTGGTATGATTTTGCTGTGAGTGATTATCCCAACCTTTTGTAGTATTTTTATTGTCAATAGGCCTAAGTAATTGAAAATGGTTATTGTTTAATAAAAGTTGAATAACATTGTTTTTTTCCAGGTGGTCTACAATGCCAACATGTTCCTTACTACTGTTTGGGTTTTCATTTGAAAAAGAAGTCAGATTGAAAACTGGCTGCCTTGTCCCAGATTTCATTACTTCCCCTTGCAGCCATACATCAATTTTGATATTTAGAACGTGGGCTGCAGCTTTTATTTCAGATAATGTTGCCCACCCCTTACCAGAAACCATTACATTCCAGTAATGTTTACATGACATTTCATACCCATGACCAATGGTTACGGTACTTTTCCAGTTGTCCCAGTTTCTACTCACAAATTGACAAATTTTGGCTCTCAGGGCATCAGAATTATAAGTTCCAAAACCCTGAGACAAACTGAGGCAGTGGAAAAAACAGTTTCCATCACCAGGAACATCCTGAATGGTAAATTTTTTTACCATTTATAATTATTTCACACATTTTTAAACAAAATCGAATGAAACTTAGGGCACTTTTAATTGATTTTCTTTTGGTTAATCTTTAAGAATTAAATTAATTAGGTCAGCGTTTGATTACCTGTCACCTTTTGTTTACCTTTGATTACTTGTCACCGTTTGTTTACATAATCGTAGCAGACGACAGACCCGAAAATATTAGCCAATGAGAAGTCCGTAAATATAGACCAATGAAATTTCTCCGTTGGTTATCATTAATTTGACAAATTTCAATTAAGAGATTTATTTCGTGAAAGACAGCATATGTTTTTAATTTAAATTGTGTTTGTGAGTGTTCGATCAAAAAAAAAATTGTGTAGAATTATTTTTGTTAGTTACGTGATCTCGTTTGGGCGAGATTTGGTAAGTTGACATGCGCTGACATGCGCATTGTCAGTCATGCGCATTGCCAATTTTGCCCAGTGTATCCGGTTCCGGTCTGAATTTTTGACAAATTTCAATTAAGAGATTTATTTCGTGAAAGACAGCATATGTTTTTAATTTAAATTGTGTTTGTGAGTGTTCGATCAAAAAAAAAATTGTGTAGAATTATTTTTGTTAGTTACGTGATCTCGTTTGGGCGAGATTTGGTAAGTTGACATGCGCTGACATGCGCATTGTCAGTCATGCGCATTGCCAATTTTGCCCAGTGTATCCGGTTCCGGTCTGAATTTTTTTTTAATCAACAGTCTGTGGATGACATTTTTACTTACGCTCCTGTGTTACCGGAAAAGAGCTTCGCTCTATATTACATAGATCAGTGGACCCACCATAGAAATATACTAGAATAGCAATGACGTGTTTTACAACGACGTCATAAGTCGGCCATATTGGAAGTTGTATGACGTGAAAAGTAAACACTGCAAGTCGCGCTATAAAGTGCGAGGCGCTTTCTATTCTTTGGGTCTTTATGATAGTGCAACCTATTATCTTGAACTTTGATCATGCGACAATTTTGTTTTCACATTGACGTTACAATTTCTAATGGATGTAATTGATTAAATAGTGCCAATTAATTTATATTATCTTGCACGTACGCTTATTTCAACATTTGGCGTAGAATTTGTGGTTGTTTTCGGTCGGATGACCGAGTGTGTTGTATTCGGTCGGATGACCGAGTATGTTGATTATGGTCAATAATTTTTTTTTGATGTTTGATGCAGTTTAATGTAGAATATTGTAGCAACAAGGAAGCAAGGTGTCACCATTATATAAAATGAACATTAAAATACGTGAATATCACTAAATATATTTCATATGCGAATTCGACTATCGTTAAAATAAGGAAACATGGTTTGATCAAAATGTTCACAGTACATTAAAACACAATAAATCCATGGAACAGATTTTATATACGATTTAAAAGATCGTTAAAATAAGGGAGCATGGTACCATCAAAATGTAAAAAGAACATTATGGCGCCATTGTGGGCCACCCACTGATCTATTATATAGATCAGTGGTCCCAACGATGACGCCATAAAAACTATGACGTCATATAGCTTAAAACGTTTCATCTTTTTCTTGGGGTTAGGCCAACGTTTATCGCGCTACAATTTATTCTAAACAAATTGCAAAAGAAACCAATGTTGTTTCGTTTAATGATAAAAATGTCAGACAAATTCATACTCAAAACCGGCCGAATTCGGCCAAGGAAAAAATGACGTACCGGTAATTAACATAATACAGGAATTATGATCGGAGAGCGTTATCCAGTAATCAGATGGCCTAGTGGTCTAGAGTGCCGCGTTTCGACCTCAAGCTGGTCGGTCACCTCTGGCTTGCGGCTGTTGTTTCGATCCTTGGTGTGAGCGTATGTGGCATGGAGATAGGGGCGCCTTCTCAACCTCTAGCTGGCCGGTCACCTCTGGCTTGCGGCTGTTGTTTCGATCCCTGGTGTGAGCGTATGTGGCATGGAGATAGGGGCGCCTTCTCAACCTCGTGGGTTTCCTGGCACTCCGGTTTCCTCCCACTGCTAAAGACCCCTACGCGCAAGCGAACTATTGAAATAAAATTGAAACCATATGTTAGTTTCAATTTTAGTCCCAAAATGACCTAGTTTGTCTCGAGTGGACGTTAAACCCCAGTTCTCTCTCTCTCTCTCCCAAAATGACCTAGTTTGTCTCGAGTGGACGTTAAACCCCATCTCTCTCTCTCTCTCTCTCTCTCTCTCTCTTTATATTCCTCAAACACAGCTACCAGGACGGATCGGGGGTCGTGAGCATCTAAATTGTAGTTCGGGAAGAGTCTCTAACAATGATGTACCTAGACTGGTGGCCAGTCTTCTCCACACACCAAAAATTGTCCAGTCCTCTCAAAAAAAAAAACGAAAAAAAAAAACGTAATCTCTAGAGACTGGGCAAATAGAGCTTCATTCTCATCTAGTAGGTCAATCTGCATTATGTAGGTCGTGTGACGTCGTGCACGTGATCACGACATATCTAACATCACGTGATAATAAACATGGCTGTCGACTAACTGGCAAACTGGTGTAGGTGCGAGATGTTTGTTGTGGATAACAGTTATAGTTAGTGATACTTTAACGATCTAAGAATTTTGTTGACGGACAATATCTGTCGAATGAACGGATACAGCGTATGGGATGAGGTGAATGAACATAAATAATTACACACGACTTTATTTACAAATTCGTGTCACGTGACTCGGGACTTGCTTGACAACTGTCAATCATTCCAAATAAGGAACAACCTAAAACAGGACAGGAACGCCCATTTTATTGTGAAGCTCGCAAATTGTCCAGTCTCTGGTGCTGGTTACAGGTTTACTCAATTTTTTTTTTATACAAATGGAAACGAAAGTGTTGGTTTACTAAAAATTAATACTTTTATATAAATCGAAATGTAAAATAAATAGAAGAGGCTGGGCCAGTCTATGATGTACCCTGTACTTCAGACAGTCTCTAAACCATAATCTACTCGGTAGTCTCCAAAACATGATGTAGGCCTTCCCTGTAGTTGGGATAAATTGTAGGCAACGGTATGTTAACCCAGAAATGATATAGCTTCTCTTAAATGAATATATTGTTAACGCGCTTTAAATATCTGAATGCAATAGACTTGGTGTAGAAAATTCTAGGTACACACTGTTAACCACCCATAGATGTTTGAATGACAATAATAGTAAGTACAGGAGGATCGCGCTACACGCAAAACAAAAATCTTAAATATAAATGGACAAGACAGAAGATAGACAGGAGGGAAAAATCATAATTTATTCAGCTCGACATAAGACGTAAAATGCCGTCATGTTGCATAACGTATATATAGTTGAATCATACCTTAAAAATATCTTATTTCATATAGGCCCAGGCCCGTATCTAGCTAGACACCATTAAGCAGGGGAGCATTTTGAGGAAATTTTCGGAAAGGTCATTTTAACAGACTGTTGTAATCATCATGCTATGTAGTTACCTAGGCGTCTAATAAGCATTTTAAAATAAGTATTCAAACAACAAAAATTAGCTTTTTTAGGTTAATATAAGGAACTGTGTATACTTTAATGATTGTTAGCAATTTCTGAGCGGGGGGGCGAGCATTTCACGCGGGATAGAATCTGTTTCATAGAAATCTATGACATATCTTTCCACACCCTGTATGTCTGGGCAGCCAATTGCAACACAACAATAAAATAGGGCATAATATTATAAATAGATAGTGCGTAGGTACCTGGGACCCAGCGTCTTTTTACACATAAAGTCATATTTTCATGACGTCATGTGAATTTTCTGGCTTCACAGTTGTCGCAACTTTATCCATATACGGCCTTGGTAATATGTACCCAAAGTTCCACACATGAAAAGGTCAAACGGTCGATTCGACAGACCATTTGATTGACTGACCCCTCATTTCAGGCAGAACGCGAGTTAAATAATAAGTCATCCAGATCCATGAGTAGTAAAAACGAAATTTTGAACTATAAAAAACGAAACGAAATAGGATGTGTGTTTTAATCAGATTGCTCCTAAACTGGGCTAATGGAGACGGGCCTATACTATATTGTGCTATGAGGGAGATTTTGCCCGGGCAGCGGCGCTACGGCCTACTATTATATCGAATTACAACGGCCAAGGGATCTTTGATGTGCACGCTAATTTTTACACGGGACCTTATTTTTTCGTCCCATCCGAACGACTAGACAACTGTCATTGTCAGGTCCCTGCATCAATGACAAGGGGATGAACCTTCTCGGCCAATGCAGGGATCGAACATCCTACCTTGGCCGATTCTTAAAAAATTCTTAAGCACGTTCTTGCGCTTACATGTAGATTTTAAGTAGACTTTGCAAATAAGTAAACTTTTCCTATTTTGTGTTAACAGAAAATTCTTAAGAACGTTCTTGTGCTTAGATTTAAAGTAGACTTCAGTGTAAACACAAGCACGTTATTATGTGTTCCAAGAAAAAACTTAAGCACAACTTCGTTCTTAAAATTGTCAATCTAAGCATTGGGTAAATCGTCCCACCCTTGATAATATAAGGTTGTTATTTGATGATAGTGGGTAGTATGTGATAAGTATTTGATAGTATTGGGTCAGTTTTTGCTTGTTTTATGTGATACAGGGAGGCAAATGGAATAGCCAGACATTGCATTTAAAGTACAATTCCCACGGTATAACTAATTATTTTTGAAAAAATTCAATTGATATACACATTTTGCAGTATTATGTTGTAGTATTGGGTAGTATGTGGTGATATTGAGGTGGTACTGGGGTGGTATTGGGTAGTATTGGGTAAATCGTACCATCCCAAATTCTATGTCTGACAATCGTATCGAAAATTAATTTTTGAACCCCATATTGAACTCAGTAACTCTGACAACTTTATTTTTCAAGGGATATCCAATGGAACAAAAATCGCCATTTTGGATTCTATTTTTATAATTTTAAATTTACCTCATCCGCATGGGCTATTCATAATTAGTTTTGTGGATAGAAATTGAGCTCTGCACCCTTAAACCCCTTATCCTATAGGCTATAAGACATAGGGATGTATGCTCGGGCGACGGCATAGGTTGCACGCGATGGTATCGTGTCAGCTAAGTCACGTGACACAAACTGATAAACATGACATCTTTTAATACATTTTTATTGCGTCGGGTATTTCCTCGCGAATACAATGTGTTGAGAAGGATTTGAAGTAAAATTTAGTTTGAATATGCTTTAAGTCCAAATATATGATCAGATCACCCAGTTTGTACCGTGGAAGGTATCTTTAATGTGTCTTAAAATGTTTTTTTTTATTTTCTAATATAAAGGTAACAATTATTATCGTGCTAAATATAATACATATAGATAGGTTTTTATTGGTGCTAGGAATATGTTTGCTAACTTTCGAATCCGGGTGCAATGGAATATGGGTGAGAGATACAGTTCGGTTGTTAAGATCATATTTTTATACTAACTACCTACGTACATCATTGTCTTAATAGTGTAATCATTTATTTAGAACCATGTCAATTTGGCTTTGAAATATCCAAAAATGGTCTGGCTCCGCAATTCAGTGTAGAAAAGTATCACGGTGACTTCATTGGTGCTTGTGTCTGTGTAGGCTAATAGATTATGCAAAGTCGCTCTGCATTTGCAGAGCCAATTAGTTATCATGCTGTTCATTTGGTAAATGTATGATTGTTAAAGACTCTGATGGAGCATGTAAAAATCCCTTTTGAATTCCGTCAACGAATTTCTTATTGTTATACCATTGTAATTAATTTTGAAGGGTTATTTTTTTTTTACATTTTAAAAATTGGGTATTGAGTTTTTGTGAAAAAATAATTAAAGTTTAATGAATATATTTTTCACTTTTGTTCAGACAGACAGCTTCATTCTGACTTTTATTTCATAGATATGGTAACAAAACTATAGCAGGTAGGATAAAATTGAAATAACGTCCACGGCCATCTTTGATGGTGTCATCGGGGAATAACCTACCACATGGTGAGTGTCCACCCAAGTCCAAAATAATAACTAAGCTACCTACTAAACATTTCATCAAAGAAATTCTCCCTACTCAAAATTCCCTACAGAACCATAGTCAGATCCAGGACTAAATGGCGGACTTCGTCATACAGCCGAGGCTAGATGTTGGGTACTGGAATCCGCTATAAAGTTTGCCGAGTGATAAACCCTAATGTATTAAAATATACACCTGCTACATAACGCCTAATGTATTTCAATATTACCCAGCTGTCTGTTCGATAATCGATTCGAACATATTTTTGCAATCGAGAACATACTTGTATATCCTAACTATTCACACTACTGTTGATAAATGACTTTAAAAGTCAAAACACATTAATCAATGTTCGTCCAATAAACGACGGATCAAGCTGTGGTTCTGTATTTTGAAAAATAACTCACATATTTTTAAAAGACATTATATATATTCATGTATACTAATAATTATGCATGTAATACTGTTAATATAAATCCCGGAACATGGGCGCATGAGCCAAATGTTTTTTTACACGTTTTTTTTTTCTGCCGTACAAGGCTATGTGTACACCAGCTGGAAAGTGGTCCAATAATTGCCCTTTTCTGGGAGGGGCATCTTACAAGTATGTTTTTTTTTTCGTTTTTTTCCTAAGAGAATTGCGAAAGTCCTAATCAGTCGGGCAGAGAGAGAGCGAGAGAGAAATGGGGTTTAACGTCCACTCGACACAAAATGGGTCATTACGGGACTAACATATGGTTTAATTTTATTTCAATAATTTGCTTGTGTGTAGGGTCTTTAGCAGTGGGAGAAAACCGGAGTGCCCAAGAGGAAACCCACGAGGCTGAGAAGGCGCCCCTATCTCCATGCCACATACTCTCACACCAGGGATCGAAGCCACAGCCGCAAGCCAGAGCTGACGACCAGCTAGAGGTTGAAACACAGCACTCTAGACCACTAGGCCATCCCAACCCTCCTAATAAGTCGGCAAGTTCAGGTAGTGGCACTTTTTACCATGTGTTAAGCCAGTTGCAATTGTTTTATATTAGTTCGTGAAATATAGTTAGTGATCTGCCATTTTCCAAATTACCAAAGAACTCATTATGAAAGACTATTGGTCAAATTTATTCCAATAATTTGCTTGCGTGTAGGGCTCTTTACAAGTTAGAAGAAACTGTGGGACCAAGAAAAAAACATACGAGTTTCGACAGGCGACAAAATTAATGGCTGAAGCATTGAAAATGGGAGCCATCCGATGGCCTAGAGAGTTGATTATGGGCTAGGCATGTTACCCCCCCCCTCCCCACACACACACACACACACACAAAAGGAACTTCCAATAAACAGATTTAGTTCTTACATATATTTAAATGGCCATAGTATTCTTGTCCATAAGCTGATTATGGTCTTGTCATTGTGCGAAACATGCAGAACCACTATATTACTTTAAGATATATTATGTATGATTTAGATAATGAACTAGTCAAAAACAGTTAATGCAAAATGAATAGTCTAAAATTTCATTCAAATTACTTTATCCTATATCAAGTTATCACTGTTTGTAGTTTTGACAAGATGTGTGCATTGCTTATTATCGTAACCAAGATACATGTATATTCGAGACTTAGCCTTACTTCTCCATTTTTCGATCAAATCATTGAATGGCTGCACCGTTCTAATTAAGTTAAAATCTCGAGCATCTAATGTCATCAGGAGTTGATTATGGTCTCTAATAATATAACATTTAAGGCCTAAAGAAAGACCTGCATTAACAAATTTAGCTCTGCAATACTACATTTTTAATGCCTTTCTCTCATCCGTTAATTCTCATTTTGAGGCTAGCATAATGTTTTTTTCCATTGAAAAGTTAGTTATGCAATGCAAGGGTTATTTGGCTTCAACAACAGTTTTATCATGTATTATTACGGAATTTCAGTTTCCAGGAATTCTTTTACGTGTATAACAATGAGTAAGCCACACAGGTTGGCCTTTTTTTCGACCCTTATGTTTATTACAGGAGTCTTCTGTATAACACGCTAACCATTTGGCCATCCAGCTCCCCAAATGCACCAAACCACTTAATGAAGACAGTCACACATCATGCAGCGTGATATTCATGTAAGAACGATTTTGAGTGGACAAAGGTTTTTTGAGTTATAGACAAAACGGCCCTAAACCATAACGGCCAAAATTTTTGGTCATAACGGCCAAAGAATTTGGTCATAACGGCCCCAAAAAAACAAAACATGTTTTACATGCAGGAAATGATATTTATTCACGAAAATATCGCCCAATAGATAATATAAATACACACATAGATATTACACTTCTATGAAACATACAAAATATAATATTCAGTCAAGATATCGCCTTTGCACTACTCGACCATGAATTCTGGTACATATCCGTAGCAGCATCGACACACTGATACTAGCATCTTTGTACTGTGTACCATGAATTGAAAATTCCATCTTGACTTTCTGTTGTTTTTTTTTTTATCAAATACCTCCAAAATTTCCCCTCAAACATCAGAACGGATATTAGTTGCAGAAGTAAATTCGCTGATCTTCTAAAATTTTATTGGCTGCTTTTTCAAATATTACCCCTGGTCGGAATTGATTGGCTGTTGTTGTTTATTAAAGATTTGACGTTCAATAATATCATACATGTATCTAATATATTGGCAATACATGTATGATATTATAATCGGTTAACACACAAAATAAGTCAGCTATCCACCCAAACAAAGTCAAATGCAATGGATTGAAGATGATTATTGTTATTGCTGTTTATTACAGATTTAACGTCCAATACAATGACTATGATATTATGAACAGGTTGATTTATACTTGAACATTGTAAAAAAACACAAAAAGGTCCCACGAGGGTCATGTCTTTTACCTTTATTTGATAAAAAAAAATAAATGATTAATGTTTATCTCATATTACCTAATCAAATTAGAAGGTGTGAAGTACCTAATTGGGGATTATCCAATCAGTTGATTAATTAGTACTCATCTCTTTCCTTTGATTGAATTGTTATTTTTGTCCAATGATTCAATTGTTATTGTTATGAAATGTAAGTAATATTTGCTCAGACCAAGTATGACAGAATTGAACAACCTTGTCAGCAAATTCAAAACAGATATAATATGCATACAGGAAACAAAGTTAGGTACAAAATTAGGTCCAAAGCAGGACCAAAATTCCTGAATTTAATGTTAATATAACATCAGTCAGCTGGACCTCCTGTTTTAAACTGTTTGGCCATTATGACCAAACTTTTTGGCCATTATGACTAAAGTAGGGCCATTTTGACCAAACCTGTTTTTGGCCGTGGCGTTATGAACTTATGACATAGGGCCATTATGACTACATCCCGTTTTTTCCACATATTCTTCATTGAATTTCAACTGTCAATGATTATTTTAGGGTACACAATCAATACTAGGATTAACTTTTGGCTGTCTGGTTAGTGATCCAGTGCTCTACCCACTGAGTCATATCAAAACAAAAGACAAACAAAGAAAGTAAGTTGAACTACTTCAATTGATTGTCATCTAAAAAATAAACGCCAAGTGCTCCTTCACGAAAATCTTTTAACACAATAACTGCCGCAGCTATAAAATCTGGAAGATAACGATATTGATTTGTATCTGGGTCCAAAATTTTCTTAACTTTTTTACTTTTTATGGCCACTTGAGTCAAAAATTCTGTTACACTGTCTGTTGGTTCGATTAATTCGTATTTTTCAACATATTCAAATCGCTGGTGTTTATTGAACCAATATAATAAATAATCAACAACATTATCTTGTCCTATAAAATGATCAGGTATGCAGCCACACACGGCTAGCTTCATTCCGACATCCACTGTGGGAATTTTTGGCGTCAAAATTCCCGGTGTGTCTATGATGAATGTCACAGGATCTGTATGAACTTTGATCTTTGTTAAAACACTGCGAGTTACTCCAGCAACGGCCCCGACCTTTGTGGCCTTTCCCTTCTTCTTAATATGAGACCAACGCACTGCATTAATAAAGGTTGATTTTCCCACATTAGGAACACCAATGACCATTACATTATATTCTTTCAAACCTGTACGTTCATATCTTGGTCTCGACTCAATTAGATTTATAGCAGAGGGCAATATTTCTTTTTTTAAGATCAGGCTTTTTTCATAATTCCGTAGGTCAGTGTAAAATATTGTGTCCACTCCTTGCGATTTGAGTTTATTTTCCACGCTAAGCCTTCTTTCTGCGTTGATGTCAGCCAGATCAATTTTATTTAACAGAAGAAGATGTGGTCTCAAGCTAATTATATCCCGGAATCTCGGATTCCTACCCGAAAAGGGTATTTTGGCATCGTGGACTTCGATAACACAATCAACGTCCTTCAAAATCGCATGCATTCGTTCCATACTTTTGAACATATGACCTGGAAACCATCGTAGGGCTTCTTGGTTTGCAACCTCGAAAGTTTTCCTGAATGGTTTTGTTATCTGGTATATCCGACTGGACATAATTTTTTACAAACTTTCCACACTGACGCAGATCTTTAAATTATAATCAAGTTTCTAACACTTCAACCCAAAAGATTGTTTGTTATTCCTGGGGGCAGCCATATTGGGAAGGGGCACAACTCTAAACACACCCAAGGTGTAAGACCACAGTTCAACGTCGAAAGATAACAAAAGCCCAAAGAAAAACAATCAACAAAAACAACAATCTTTGAGTGACATTTAATAATTGGATAGAGCAATAAACTATAACACGTACTTATGGAAAACAGCTACTTTTGATAACGTTGAGAGCATACTCTTCGAAACGTCACCGAAACAAATAAGTAGTAGCTACAAGATCGAAGCTATAAAAGGTTGAGATATACTGATGATGTGTTTGTTTTTAGCATATTTAGTTCTATGGTTTTTAGCTACGATTTGAAGCCTTGGTTCCAAGTTGCAAATTCAATTTCTTTATTAATGCATATAACATCTTTAAAAAAAGATAAGTTAATACTATTATCACTAATTAAACTTACAGAGGCCTAACTTCAGATATTCGCATTTAAATTACTGAAGCCATATTTTTGTTCGACATTCACCTCCATAGAAATCCATGTGGATGTCATTTAGTTTGTTTACGTTTTTCCACATGCAATTGCGTTTTGGATATGCTGTTATAAATACTTATATTTAGCCCCCGCCTTCATGATGACAGCCCTAGAAATCCCTGCACTGGTCTAAAAAAGATGGCGGTCTTAGTAACGGCTTAACGCCTCGATTTTAAATACGATGATTTATACCCGTTCCAGGTAGGATTATATGCTTAATTGCAATTGGATGTGGCAGAAATATTATGAATAACAATAATCAATCGTTGTTTTGATGAAAAATACTGTCAATTTTGCATAGTAAGAACCATTGTGATTCAAAATCGCACTTGCAACGTGGAACCAAATGGGTCAAAATTTCACCTGGAAACACGGAGAGCTGCCAGATGAATTTTTTTATCTAAATTAATAAGTATCTGTTTTTCCATAAGTATGTGTTATAGTTTATAAATAACAAAAGCAATGTTCTATTTTTAAATTGTCAATGATCGTCCACACCTGATTAGCCATTTACATAAGAATTCATTTAACTTTAAAGGCTTCTACTCTGAAAAGATATCACAGACAATATGACGTTCTCCATTTGCTACCTTAGGAAGAGGGAATCATAGAGCGGGAGTCCGCCATTTGGCATATTATTTTGACGTTTTCCGCTTGTACATACAAAATTGAATAATTACTTACAATTATATAAATTAAATGGCTTTAAATTAAATTCTTATATTTTCCCTATCTATCCGTAATGTTGATTAGGCTGTCATGTGAATCCTCAAATAAATCTCACATTTTAGTTCAGCAGGTGAGATATTTGAATTACATTGTAGTTGTGTATTTTGGTTAATTGAAACACACTCATCGTCTTAATCACAGTCATCAAAATCCTTTTGAAACATATCAACGATCTTCGATGACACTTCCAACCATTGGTGCGAGGCATTCAGCTAATCAAAATGGCACATGAACGAGATCTGTCTGCCACTATAGAAATATAAAAAAGGGGCAAACTTTCTTATGGATATCACAGTTGTATTTTTGCTTCACTAATAACTGATTGTACAAAGTTTTTTTTAAAAAAAAGGGATTTCAATACAGAAAGAAGATATTTCACACTTACAATGGATCGGATTGTTATCAAAAGTTTGCTTGTTTCCATGGTAATCCAATGCGCTGAATCCCAACATACGCAAGATATTCCAAGATGGCTGCAAATTTCATCAAAGACTGTGAAGATACGACATCATCATGATGACAATATTCGTAAGGAAATTCAACAACACGTAGAAATAATTCAGATGTTTAATTCCAGTAAATCTTCAACAAGCTGTTGTTTAAATGGCGGGCGGTGTATTATGGGAAGTTTTTGTAAATGTCCGAAGAATTTTTATGGACGTCGTTGTGAAGATAAAAATGTTGAGAAGCCATGTGGACGATTAATGCATGGTGTGTGGGTGAAATCTCATTGTAATTTATGTCGATGTTTTAATGGTTTAATGAATTGTATACCGATATCTAATCCCGGATGTGACGCTGAAAGGACAAAACAAGACCGAATGAGAGACGTGTATATTTTCCCGCCAAAACGTCACGTCCACCATCATGTTAGAAAAGAAGATGACCTCCAGTCCGCAGCTGTACAGACAATGAATAGACTATATTTGTTAACTATTGTTTTATATATTTTATGTTAGCAGAGTTAATGATTGTTGAAAATTGAAAAGGGTTAAACACGAGTTACTCGACTTGGCCTATATTTTGATAATTAAGTAGGAGTGACTATGATACGTTTTGTTATTGATACTGTTATCCAGTTGATCTGTACATATTGTTTAATCAATGATTTGTTAAGTTGGAATATAAAATAAAATAAGTACTAAATACACGTATACTTGATTTATTTACTTCTAATATCATTTAATTTGTTCTCTTTTGGGGGTGGGGTAGAGTAGTGGTTTGTCGCATGCGCGGGAGTCAAAAGTGGATTATTGAATTACAATTTAGCCATGTTAGTCCCGAAATTATCTAGTTTGTATAGAGACCTAGTTTGTCTATATTATACAGAGACAAAACCCAATAAGGTTAGGGTAAGGAGATACATACGTACATGCATCTCGAGCTATAAATTTTCACGAACTGATTTTCTTTTGGCCCTTTTATTTTTGTTAAAGGGTGACACCCCTGCCCTGTGAACCCAAACAACAAACGACCAATTTCTTTTCGTTCTGACTCCTTCACCCAGAGTGTGTTTCGTTATTCCGAGGTTCGTCCAACGATGCGCGCAATTGTCCAGTTCGTCTAATAATTGAAAAGGTAACTCTCTATATATATAGTTGTGAAATTCTTTTGTTATATTCTGTTTCCTGGTAACTTAATAATAATAATAATAATCCGCCATATTTATAAAAATTGATTATCATATTCAACATGGTAGCCATGCTAATAAATCAATGAATTAAACATATCCATAACATAAATAACTTTTATTTTCCCATTCTGTTTCCTGATGAGTTAATCCGCCATATTTATAAAAATTTGATTACCATGCATATTGCTTTTCTAACTTGAATACCGCATAACGAAAAATGAAACTGGACATGTTTCGTTATTCTGGATTCATATATTGACTGACGAATAATAATTGTATGGAATTTGTAAGAATTAATGATAATTTTATTTGAATCCCGAATAACGAAACAGACCCGGCCCCACAATTCAAGCCCTAAAAGCAAAATGGGTTGTTTAATGGAAGTGGAAAAAGTGTATTTTATTTAACAACTGAGGCTTCCTTCTTATAAGTCAATTAAATGGAGAACACGTTTACTTAAGAAAATGTAAAGGTCATAATTTTCAGAAGGGGGTGGGCGGTGCGATGCCCGACTCTCGGTGGGCGGACTAATAGGCTATCCACCAAGTCACCTTTTGTTAAACCACCGCAAAAAATAAGCCCTACCCCCCATGGAGCCACGCCTGAAAAGGGACTGCTTTATGGCATAGACATAAAAAAGGTGTCTGTTTAGTGTCAAAACATCCTTCTTATGACTCAATTAAACATCCCCAATTAAAATCATCCCTGAGTAAGACGTTGGTTCGCTATATAGACAGGAGGTCCCTTTTTGATCGCGAAAGTTTATCGAGATTTTCCGGCGTGGTTCCCCCTTGTGGATGGTGCGGGTCGATAGGTCTGTCAAGAGACGATGTAACATTGTTCGGAAAGAACGCATTACCGACGTACCTCGTACACATTGGCGTACCAGCTGATTGGTGTTTGTTAGAGTCAATCACAGAAAATAAAACCCAGTGGGGGAAAATAATCCGCTTGCTTTGTGGAAAAAACGAAGTTCCGTAGTAAAACCACACAACTGGGCCTGTGGAATATTTACATATAAAAAAACTGTTGTTGCGATTATTTCCTGAAAATCTATTGGTATTGTGAAGATTATCTTGTCATGAAATATCTCTAACCCATCATTTAATATTAATTTACACTTCAAAGTTCAGGTTTCACCAAACAAACTAATCAATTAGCAGGTGAGATTCCCAAGTATGTCGTTTTGTATTTTAATTAATTTTAATACCCTTCTTAATCATCTAATCACGTCATCAGAGTCTTTTAATCTCTATCAATTACATATGGCTGATATTTCCCGCCATGAGTTAATCACGTGAGTTATTCAACCTATCAAAATGAGTCGTGATTGGCACGTGAACGAAATCTGCCACACTAAGAAGAAAGTATATAAATGTAGAATTTGGTAGTAAAATATCATAGAACTATACCATTCCTGAATCAAGAGACAGACAACAGATAAACACGAAATAAACAATTTTTACCATGGATAAGATTATCGGATGTTTAATGTTTGTTGTCATGGTAATCCAATTCGTCGAATCCCGACAAACACAAGATGTTCCAAGATGGTTGCAAATTTCATCAAAGACTGTGAAGATACGACATCACCATAGTGACAATATTCCTAAGGAAATTCAACAACACGTAGAAATAACTCCGATGTTTAATTCCAGTAAATCTTCAACAAGCTGTTGTTTAAATGGCGGGCGGTGTATTATGGGAAGTTTTTGTAAATGCCCGAAGAATTATTATGGACGTCGTTGTGAAGATAAAAATGTTGAGAAGCCATGTGGACGATTAATGCATGGTGTGTGGGTGAAATCTGATTGTAATTTATGTCGATGTTTTAATGGTTTAATGAATTGTATACCGATATCTAATCCCGGATGTGACGCTGAAAGAACAAAACAAGACCAAATGAGAGACTTGTATATTTTCCCGCCAAAACGTCACGTCCACCATCATGTTAGAAAAGAAGATGACCTCCAGTCCGCAGCTGTACAGACAATGAATAGACTATATTTGTTAACTATTGTTTTATATATTTTATGTTAGCATAGTTAATGATTGTTGAAAATTGAAAAGGGTTAAACACGAGTTACTCGACTTGGCCTAAATTTTGATAATTAAGTAAGAGTGACTATGATACGTTTTGTTATTGATACTGTTATCCAGTTGATCTGTACATATTGTTTAATCAATGATTTGTTAAGTTTGAATATAAAATAAAATAAGTACTAAATACACGTATACTTGATTTATTTACTTCTAATATCATTTAATTTGTTCTCTTTTGGGGGTGGGGTAGAGTAGTGGTTTGTGGCATGCGCGGGAGTCAAAAGTGGATTATTGAATTAAAATTTAGCCATGTTAGTCCCGAAATTACCTAGTTTGTATAGAGACCTAGTTTGTCTATATTATACAGAGACAAAACCCAATAAGGTTAGGGTAAGGAGATACATACGTACATGCATCTCGAGCTATAAATTTTCACGAACTGATTTTCTTTTGGCCCTTTTATTTTTGTTAAAGGGTGACACCCCTGCCCTGTGAACCGAAACAACAAACGACCAATTTCTTTTCGTTCTGACTCCTTCACCCAGAGTGTGTTTCGTTATTCCGAGGTTCGTCCAACGATGCGCGCAATTGTCCAGTTCGTCTAATAATTGAAAAGGTAACTCTCTATATATATAGTTGTGAAATTCTTTTGTTATATTCTGTTTCCTGGTAACTTAATAATAATAATAATAATCCGCCATATTTATAAAAATTGATTATCATATTCAACATGGTAGCCATGCTAATAAATCAATGAATTAAACATATCCATAACATAAATAACTTTTATTTTCCCATTCTGTTTCCTGATGAGTTAATCCGCCATATTTATAAAACTTTGATTACCATGCATATTGCTTTTCTAACTTGAATACCGCATAACGAAAAATGAAACTGGACATGTTTCGTTATTCTGGATTCATATATTGACTGACGAATAATAATTGTATGGAATTTGTAATTATTAATGATAATTTTATTTGAATCCCGAATAACGAAACAGACCCGGCCCCACAATTCAAGCCCTAAAAGCAAAATGGGTTGTTTAATGGAAGTGGAAAAAGTGTATTTTATTTAACAACTGAGGCTTCCTTCTTATAAGTCAATTAAATGGAGAACACGTTCACTTGACCAATGGACAATAATGATATAAAATTTGTAAGAAAATGTAAAGGTCATAATTTTCAGAAGGGGGTGGGCGGTGCGATGCCCGACTCTTGGTGGGCGGACTAATAGGCTATCCACCAAGTCACCTTTTGTTAAACCACCGCAAAAAATAAGCCCTACCCCCCATGGAGCCACGCCTGAAAAGGGACTGCTTTATGGCATAGACATAAAAAAGGTGTCTGTTTAGTGTCAAAACATCCTTCTTATGACTCAATTAAACATCCCCAATTAAAATCATCCCTGAGTAAGACGTTGGTTCGCTATATAGACAGGAGGTCCCTTTTTGATCGTGAAAGTTCATCGGGATTTTCCGGCGTGGTTCCCCCTTGTGGATGGTGCGGGTCGATAGGTCTGTCAAGAGACGATGTAACATTGTTCGGAAAGAACGCATAACCGAGGTACCTCGTACACATTGGCGTACCAGCTGATTGGTGTTTGTTATAGTCAATCACAGAAAATAAAACCCAGTGGGAAAAAATAATCCGCTTGCTTTGTGGAAAAACGAAGTTCCGTAGTAAAACCACACAACTGGGTCTGTGGAATATTTACATATAAAAAAACTGTTGTTGCGATTATTTCCTGAAAATCTATTGGTATTGTGAAGATTATCTTGTCATGAAATATCTCTAACCCATCATTTAATATTAATTTACACTTCAAAGTTCAATTTTTCACAAACAAATTGATTAAATGAAATTGGCAGGTAAGATACTTATGTAGAATGTTTTGTATTTTATTTACCTTTAATAACTATCTTAATCATTTAATCACGTCATTTGATTCTTTTAATCTCTATCAATTATATATCGCCGACATTTCCCGCCATGAGGTAATCACGTGAGTTATTCAACCTATCAAATTGAGTCGTGATTGGCACGTGAACGAAATCTGCCATACTCAGAAGAAAGTATATAAATGTAGAATTTGGTAGTAAAATATTATAGAATTATTCTATTCGTGAATCACGTGACAGACAACAGAGAAACATGAAATACACAATTTTTACCATGGATAAGATTATCGGATGTTTAATGTTTGTTGTCATGGTAATCCAATTCGTCGAATCCCGACAAACACAAGATGTTCCAAGATGGTTGCAAATTTCATCAAAGACTGTGAAGATACGACATCACCATAGTGACAATATTCCTAAGGAAATTCAACAACACGTAGAAATAACTCCGATGTTTAATTCCAGTAAATCTTCAACAAGCTGTTGTTTAAATGGCGGGCGGTGTATTATGGGAAGTTTTTGTAAATGCCCGAAGAATTTTTATGGACGTCGTTGTGAACATAAAAATGTTGAGAAGCCATGTGGACGATTAATGCATGGTGTGTGGGTGAAATCTGATTGTAATTTATGTCGATGTTTTAATGGTTTAATGAATTGTATACCGATATCTAATCCCGGATGTGACGCTGAAAGACCAAAACAAGACAGAATGGGAGACGTGTATATTTTCCCGCCAAAACGTCACGTCCACCATCATGTTAGAAAAGAAGATGACCTCCAGTCCGCAGCTGTACAGACAATGAATAGACTATATTTGTTAACTATTGTTTTATATATTTTATGTTAGCATAGTTAATGATTGTTGAAAATTGAAAAGGGTTAAACACGAGTTACTCGACTTGGCCTATATTTTGATAATTAAGTAGGAGTGACTATGATACCTTTTGTTATTGATACTGTTATCCAGTTGATCTGTACATATTGTTTAATCAATGATTTGTTAAGTTTGACAATAAAATAAAATAATACTAAATACACGTATACTTGATTTATTTACTTCTAATATCATTTAATTTGTTCTCTTTTGGGGGTGGGAGTAGAGTAGTGGTTTGACGCGTGCGCGTGAAATCACAAGGTCTGTCATTAAGTCAAGTGACCATGTCTGCATAGAGCAGCTGTACGTGACAAGGAGTAGGATCACCTTCCAACCACGTGGGTTTTCTCTCCGGGTCCTTTGGTTCCCTCCCATGACTAAAGATCCCTACGCACATGCAAATTATTGAAATAAAATGTTGACCTCGAAAGGACCTGGTTTGTGTGTTTCGTGATTCGAGATTAAAATATAGTTATTATTTTTCGTAGAAAAATTTCAAATCGTTATTGCCCATTTGTCACATAAACTGTCTTTCCTTTATTTAATCGAGTTATAAGATGGATGCTGGAATCATAAAAGAAAACCGATCATGAATTGTGACGTCTCGTAAAAGTTCGAGGTCTGTCCATCGATGTGCGCAATTGTCCAGTTCGTCTAATAATTGGGCATTGGGAAAGTAATATGAAATGAAATGGGTTTTAACGTCCTACTTTTCTGCACCTAAGCCGGGCTAATGGAAGACGGGCTACGGCCTACTCTTATATCGAATTCCAACTGCCAAGGGATCTTTTACGTGCACGCCAATGTGTACAAGGGACCTCGGTTTTTCGTGCCATCCAAACGACTAGACAGCTCTCTGTTCTGCATCACTGACAGTAGAAACCACGTCGGAAATCGAAATGAACTTTCTCAGCCAATGCAGGGATCGAACATCCGAGCTCCAGGCTAGCGAGCCAGTGCCTTTCCCACTTAGCCACATGTTCCCCGGGAAAGTAATATAAGAGCTGGATTAACTCTATATTTTGTTAGCCGGTAAATTTTATTGTTCCATTCTGTTTCCTGGTAACTTAATCCACCATATGTATAAAAATTGATTATCATATTATTCAACATGGTAGCCATGCGAATAAATCAATAAATGAAACATATCCATAACATAAATAAATTTTATTGTTCCATTCTGTTTCCTGATGAGTTAATCCACCATTTTTATAACAATTGATTACCATGCAACATGGCAGCCATGCGAATAAAGCAATAAATGAAACATATCTATACGTTTCGTAAACAACAGATTATTGATTTTAGGGGTTGAATAACAAATAATGTAATACCCCCGTCAGACTGGGGTTGCGTTCTTACGGCGCTGCTACGGCGACGGAAATTGATCTCAGAGTGCGTCAAGATCGCCATGTTATATAGAGTGTGGTGGAAACGCTAGATATCGTGCTGAAGTCTGCGTGAACGCCAATGATCGCCGAGTCATGGCGTCTGCTTTGACCATGTCCAAAACAAACGCCAAGGTTCTGCGATCTGACCTGAAAAGCTGTGATAACTCTACCTTTTTAAAGTTTTTAATTTTTTGGGACATTTTCTGGCGTTGTGTTCACGTCTGCTGGCGACCTTACGCATTTTCTGGTCGCGCCATCCCAGTGTGATGGGGGCATAACTGCACATGTTTCGTTATTCTGGTTTCATATTTTGAATAACGAATAATAATATGACATTTCTAAGAAAAAATATTATTTTTATTTGTATCCCAAATAACGAAACACACCCGGTCTCGTAATTCGTTATTCAAAATTTGAATTCCGAACAATAAAATAATTCATGTTTGGTTATTATTTACACATTATTCAAACTCGAACAGCAAAATGAATTGTCTTATGACATAGAAACGAAGAGAGGGCGCGGGCACACCCTTCTTAAAAGTCAATTAAATAAATATAAAAACAGATTATTTCACAAATGGACAATAAAGATTTGCCATTTCTAAGAAAAAATAATCATTATTTGAACCCCGAATAATGAAATACGTTCTGTTGGTTGCATTATTCGTTATTCAAAATATGAATAACGAAACACGTCCTATTACGTAATCCTAGCCCAAAAAGCAAAATGGATTGTCTTATGACACAGAAGTGAAAAGAGTGGTGTTTTTTTTTGGGGGGGGGGGGTACTGTTGAGACATTTTTCTTATAAGGCACTGAACTATTAAAAAATATACCGTTTACTTAACAAAAAGACACTAGCGATGGAATTTTTACATTTTAAGAAAAAGTAATAATTTTATTTGAATCCCGAGTGACGAAATATATTCCGACTCGTGAATCATTATTCAAGCCCGAACAGTAAAATGGGTTGCTTTACCGCATTGCTTTACCTGTCCCCTATACAGTAACCTTAGGTCTACCTTTCAACAAACATCTAAAAGCAACTTCACAACAAAACCTTTAGATTCTCATGTCAACTAAATCCATGACAGTTTTGAGAGATATTGCAAAATTTATTTATTTTGCCTTTAGAAAGAAAAGGGCCACGCAATTCAGTCACATTATCCCTGCATATTATATACTCTAAATCCTTAATTACCAAAATACGTATTATATTGCACGTTTCTATTTATATTTTCACTTTACCTTGATGAATTGATTAGATTTTATAATATAAACATCTTTAGCTGTTAAAATATTCCTAGTATAGTCAGTCATTACATGTATATCAAAGTTTATGACAAGTGTGCACATTGTATGTATGTTCTTTGGGTCTCTGACCTTGGAAATGAAATAAACAAACTTAATAATAGACGTGAGAAGTAGTCTGTTTACTACCAAGGCATCCTTCTTATAAGCCAATTTGAAGCAACCCTTGTCCCTTGTTGGCCGAAAAAGTTCATCGAGATTTGGGGGTTGGGGTGGCCTAGTTATAGTCTGGAGTGCCACGCTTCGACCTCTAGCTGGTCGGTCACCTCTGGCTTGCGGCTGTGGTTTGGATCCCTAGTGTGAGCGTATGTGGCATGGAGATGAGCGCCTTCTCAACCACGTGGGTTTCCTCCGACTGCTAAAGACCCCTACGCACACGCGAATTATTGAAATAAATAAAATTGAACCATATGTTAGTCCCGAAAAGACCAAGTTTATGTCGAGTGGACGTTAAACCCCCATCTCTCTCTCATCGAGATTTTCCGGCATGCCCCCCCCCCCTTGTGGGTGGTGCGGGTCGAGGGACCTGGCAAGGGACAACGTATAGTCATTCGGGAAGGACGAATAACCGAGGTACACTGGCGTCCAGCTGATTGGTGTTTGGTATAATAGACAGTCCATATAGAAATAACCCAGCGGGGGAAAAGAATCCATTTGCTTTGTAGAAAAGTGAAACTTTCGCAGTATAAAATCACATAGCTTGGCCTGAGGATTATTTACATATTATAATATGTTCGTACTATTATTTCCTGAAAATCTGTTGGTACTGCGAAGATTATCTTGTCATAAAATATCTCTAACCCATCATTTAATATTAATTTAGACTTCAAAGGTCAGTTTTCACCAAACAAACTAATCAATTTAAATAAGCAGGCGAGATTCCCAAGTATGTCGTTTTGTATTTTAATTAATTTTAATACCCTTCTTAATAACCTAATCACGTCATCAGAGTCTTTTAATCTCTATCAATTACATATCGCTGACATTTCCCGCCATGAGTTAATCACGTGAGTTATTCAACCTATCAAAATGAGTCGTGATTGGCACGTGAACGAAATCTGCCACACTAAGAAGAAAGTATATAAATGTAGAATTATGGTAGTCAAATATTATAGAACTATTCTATTCGTGAATCACGCAACAGACAACAGACAAACACGAAATACACAATTTTTACCATGGATAAGATTATCGGATGTTTAATGTTTGTTGTCATGGTGATCCAGTTCGTCGAAACCAGACAAACGCAAGATGTTCCAAGATGGTTGCAAATTTCATCAAAGACTGTGAAGATACGACATCACCATAGTGACAATATTCCTAAGAAAATTCAACAACACGTAGAAATAACTCCGATGTTTAATTCCAGTAAATCTTCAACAAGCTGTTGTTTAAATGGTGGGCGGTGTATTATGGGAAGTTTTTGTAAATGCCCGAAGAATTTTTATGGACGTCGTTGTGAAGATAAAAATGTTGAGAAGCCATGTGGACGATTAATGCATGGTGTGTGGGTGAAATCTGATTGTAATTTATGTCGATGTTTTAATGGTTTAATGAATTGTATACCGATATCTAATCCCGGATGTGACGCTGAAAGAACAAAACAAGACAGAATGGGAGACGTATATATTTTCCCGCCAAAACGTCACGTCCACCATCATGTTAGAAAAGAAGATGGCCCCCAGTCCGCAGCTGTACAGACAATGAATAGACTATATTTGTTAACTATTGTTTTATATATTTTATGTTAGCATAGTTAATGATTGTTGAAAATTGAAAAGGGTGAAGCACGAGTTACTCGACTTGGCCTATATTTTGATAATTAAGTAGGAGTGACTATGATACGTTTTGTTATTGATACTGTTATCCAGTTGATCTGTACATATTGTTTAATCAATGATTTGTTAAGTTTGACAATAAAATAAAATAAATACTAAATACACGTATACTTGATTTATTTACTTCTAATATCATTTAATTTGTACTCTTTTTGGGGGTGGGAGTAGAGTAGTGGTTTGACGCGTGCGCGTGAAATCACAAGGTCAGTCATTGAGTCAAGTGACCATGTCTGCAGAGAGCAGCTGTACGTGACAAGGAGTAGGATCACCTTCCATCCACGTGGGTTTTCTCTCCGGGTTATTTGGTTCCCTCCCATGCCTAAAGACCCCTACGCGCATGCAAATTATTGAAATAAAATGTTGACCTCGAAAGGACCTGGTTTGTGTGTTTCGTGATTCGAGATTAAAATACAGTTATTATTTTTCGTAGAAATTTCAAATCGCTATTGCCCATTTGTCACATAAACTGCCTTTCCTTTATTTAATTGAGTTATAAGATGGATGCTTGAATCATAAAAGAAAACCGATCATGAATTGTGACGTCTCGTAAAAGTTCGAGGTCTGTCCATCGATGTTCGCAATTGTCCAGTTCGTCTAATAATTGGGCATTGGGAAAGTAATATGAAATGAAATGGGTTTTAACGTCCTACTTTTCTGCACCTATGCCGGGCTAATGGAAGACGGGCTACGGCCTACTCTTATATCGAATTTCAACTGCCAAGGGATCTTTTACGTGCACGCCAATGTGTACAAGGGACCTCGGTTTTTCGTGCTATCCAAACGACTAGACAGCTCTCCGTTCTGCATCACTAACAGTAGAAACCACGCCGGAAATCGAAATGAACTTTCTCGGCCAATGCAGGGATCGAACATCCGAGCTCCAGGCTAGCGAGCCAGTGCCTTACCCACTTAGCCTCATGTTCCCCGGGAAAGTAATATAAGAGCTGGATTAACTCTATATTTTGTTAGCTGTTAAATTTTATTGTTCCATTCTGTTTCCTGGTAACTTAATCCACCATATGTATAAAAATTGATTATCATATTATTCAACATGGTAGCCATGCGAATAAATCAATAAATGAAACATATCCATAACATAAATAAATTTTATTGTTCCATTCTGTTTCCTGATGAGTTAATCCACCATTTTTATAACAATTGATTACCATGCAACATGGCAGCCATGCGAATAAAGCAATAAATGAAACATATCTATACGTTTCGTAAACAACATATTATTGATTTTAGGGGTTGAATAACAAATAATGTAATACCCCCGTCAGACTGGGGTTGCGTTCTTACGGCGCTGCTACGGCGACGGAAATTGATCTCAGAGTGCGTCAAGATCGCCATGTTAGAGTGTGGTGGAAACGCTAGATATCGTGCTGAAGTCTGCGTGAACGCCAATGATCGCCGAGTCATGGCGTCTGCTTTGACCATGTCCAAAACAAACGCCAAGGTTCTGCGATCTGACCTGAAAAGCTGTGATAACTCTACCTTTTTAAAGTTTTTAATTTTTTGGGACATTTTCTGGCGTTGTGTTCACGTCTGCTGGCGACCTTACGCATTTTCTGGTCCCGCCATCCCAGTGTGATGGGGGCATAACTGCACATGTTTCGTTATTCTGGTTTCATATTTTGAATAACGAATAATAATATGACATTACTAAGAAAAAATATTATTTTTATTTGTATCCCAAATAACGAAACACACCCGGTCTCGTAATTCGTTATTCAAAATTTGAATTCCGAACAATAAAATAATTCATGTTTGGTTATTATTTACACATTATTCAAACTCGAACAGCAAAATGAATTGTCTTATGACATAGAAACGAAGAGAGGGCGCGGGCACACCCTTCTTAAAAGTCAATTAAATAAATATAAAAACAGATTATTTCACAAATGGACAATAAAGATTTGCCATTTCTAAGAAAAAATAATCATTATTTGAACCCCGGATAATGAAATACGTTCTGTTGGTTGCATTATTCGTTATTCAAAATATGAATAACGAAACACGTCCTATTACGTAATCCAAGCCCAAAAAGCAAAATGGATTGTCTTATGACACAGAAGTGAAAAGAGTGGTGTTTTGTTTGGTTTTTTTGGGGGGGGGGGGGGTACTGTTGAGACATTTTTCTTATAAGGCACTGAACTATTAAAAAATATACCGTTTACTTAACAAAAAGACACTAGCGATAGAATTTTTACATTTTAAGAAAAAGTAATAATTTTATTTGAATCCCGAGTGACGAAATATATTCCGACTCGTGAATCATTATTCAAGCCCGAACAGTAAAATGGGTTGCTTTACCGCATTGCTTTACCTGTCCCCTATACAGTAACCTTAGGTCTACCTTTATCAACAAACATCTAAAAGCAACTTCACAACAAAACCTTTAGATTCTCATGTCAACTAAATCCATGACAGTTTTGAGAGATATTGCAAAATTTATTTATTTTGCCTTTAGAAAGAAAAGGGCCACGCAATTCAGTCACATTATCCCTGCATATTATATACTCTAAATCCTTAATTACCAAAATACGTATTATATTGCACGTTTCTATTTATATTTTCACTTTACCTTGATGAATTGATTAGATTTTATAATATTAACATCTTTAGTTGTTAAGATATTCCTAGTATAGTCAGTCATTACATGTATATCAAAGTTTATGACAAGTGTGCACATTGTATGTATGTTCTTTGGGTATCTGACCTTGGAAATGAAATAAACAAACTTAATAATAGACGTGAGAAGTAGTCTGTTTACTACCAAGGCATCCTTCTTATAAGCCAATTTGAAGCAACCCTTGTCCCTTGTTGGCCGAAAAAGTTCATCTAGATTTGGGGGTTGGGGTGGCCTAGTAGTCTGGAGTGACGCGCTTCGACCTCTAGCTGGTCGGTCACCTCTGGCTTGCGGCTGTGGTTTGGATCCCTAGTGTGAGCGTATATGGCATGGAGATGAGCGCCTTCTCAACCTCGTGGGTTTCCTCCGACTGCTAAAGACCCCTACGCACACGCGAATTATTGAAATAAATAAAATTGAACCATATGTTAGTCCCGAAAAGACCAAGTTTATGTCGAGTGGACGTTAAACCCCCATCTCTCTCTCATCGAGATTTTCCGGCATGTCCCCCCCCCCCCCTTGTGGGTGGTGCGGGTCGAGGGACCTGGCAAGGGACAACGTATAGTCATTCGGGAAGGACGAATAACCGAGGTGCACTGGCGTCCAGCTGATTGGTGTTTGGTATAATAGACAGTCCATATAGAAATAACCCAGCGGGGGAAAAGAATCCATTTGCTTTGTAGAAAAGTGAAACTTTCGCAGTATAAAACCACATAGCTTGGCCTGAGGATTATTTACATATTAAAATATGTTCGTACTATTATTTCCTGAAAATCTGTTGGTACTGCGAAGATTATCTTGTCATAAAATATCTCTAACCCATCATTTAATATTAATTTTCACTTCAAAGTTCAGTTTTCACCAAACAAACTAATCAATTTAAATTAGCAGGTGAGATTCCCAAGTATGTCGTTTTGTATTTTAATTAATTTTAATACCCTTCTTAATCACCTAATCACGTCATCAGAGTCTTTTAATCTCTATCAATTACATATCGCTGACATTTCCCGCCATGAGTTAATCACGTGAGTTATTCAACCTATCAAATTGAGTCGTGGTTGGCACGTGAACGAAATCTGCCACACTAAGAAGAAAGTATATAAATGTAGAATTATGGTAGTAAAATATTATAGAACTATTCTATTCGTGAATCACGCGACAGACAACAGACAAACACGAAATACACAATTTTTACCATGGATAAGATTATCGGATGTTTAATGTTTGTTGTCATGGTGATCCAGTTCGTCGAAACCAGACAAACGCAAGATGTTCCAAGATTGCTGCAAATTTCATCAAAGACTATTAAGATACGACATCATCATGATGACAATATTCGTAAGGAAATTCAACAACACGTAGAAATAATTCAGATGTTTAATTCCAGTAAATCTTCAACAAGCTGCTGTTTAAATGGCGGGCGGTGTATTATGGGAAGTTTTTGTAAATGCCCGAAGAATTTTTATGGACGTCGTTGTGAAGATAAAAATGTTGAGAAGCCATGTGGACGATTAATGCATGGTGTGTGGGTGAAATCTGATTGTAATTTATGTCGATGTTTTAATGGTTTAATGAATTGTATACCGATATCTAATCCCGGATGTGACGCTGAAAGAACAAAACAAGACCAAATGAGAGACTTGTATATTTTCCCGCCAAAACGTCACGTCCACCATCATGTTAGAAAAGAAGACGATCTTCAATCTGCAGCTGTACAGACAATGAATAGACTATATTTGTTAACTATTGTTTTATATATTTTATGTTAATATAGTTAGTGGTTGTTGAAAATTGAAAAGGGTTAAACACGAGTTACTCGACTTGGCCTATATTTTGATAATTAGAAAGGAGTGACTATGATACGTTTTGTTATTGATACTGTTATCCAGATGATATGTACATATTGTTTAATCAATGATTTGTTAAGTTTGAATATAAAATAAAATAAATGCTAAATATATTCGAATAATTATTTGTTGAGTTTTCTTAGTATGTTCACATATCGATGATATCTCGCGTACCAGGGTGTCGGGTTCGATCCATGTGTTATCCGGAAGAAAGAAAGAGAGATAAATGGGGTTTAACGTCCACTCGACACAAACTAGGTCATTTCGGAACCAACACATGGTTTAATTTTATTTCAATAATTCTTGCGCGTAGGGATCTTAAGCAGTAAGAGGAAACCGACTGGAATACCCAGAGAAAACCCAAGAGGCTGGACAGGTGACCCTACTCTTTGCCACGTACAACCGGGGATTCGAAATCGAAACCACCTTAAAGCCCCAATAACACTCTTGTTGTAACTGAATAATATGTCCCAATCTTCATTCTGGTCAACAAATCGTATTATTTTAGAATATTCCAATTAAATGATGATATAAATTTCATCTTAACACACCTATTTTAAGCAGTTTTATTCCCCCAAAAGTTATCGGGATTGGCCCTTTAATAAGGAAGAGGTGTAGATTTTCATGAAGCTCACAGCAACTTAGACCCAAGTTAAAATCAAGCTCCAAAAAGTCTCAACCGAAAATGCTCATTATTGAAGTCAGTCAAGGCATTGAGGTAATGACACTGTACTTACTATCTACACAAAGTTTCATCACTCTGACCTAATTAGAAGCAAAGTACCCAATCTTTAAGCAGAAAATACTCATCGTCGATCTCAGTATTCACCTAATAAGCACCTACAACAAGTTTGAAAATTGTTATTAGCAGCAGAGTTATTGTATCCCAACAATTGTGATGGACGTATCTTCAATTGGTTTCAAAATGACTAAAATACTGTATTTCATCCATGTTCCATTAAAACTGAATGAATTTAATAAGGACAAACAGAAATAAGTTTTCGGAGTGAAAACCCACATCACAATCAAAATGAAAATATCGAATTTCAACTGCCAAGGAATCTTTAACGTACATATCAATGTGTACACAGGACTTCGTATTTTTGTCCCATTTGCACAACTATACGATGTCCATTGCCAGGCTATCTGTACATCACCATTAACTGTATCTCTAATTTTAGCTTATTAAAATAACAACTTCTAATTCTTCAAGTATAACATAACCAATTTATTTCTAACTGTTGGGTGGCTTCAAAAAAGTCTTTTTTTCTATTCTAGATATTAACCTTCTAGCGAAAAAATTTCTATATTCCTCGGGTAGTTCGTCTAAAGTTTTTAAAGCACGGTCTAATATCTGCGTAGCTCTTTGAGCAGGTAGTGGATCTTTGTTTCCATATGGATCTTTTTTATCATACATAACATCGTCTAAATGTTTCCAAAACACATTCACAGCTATACCAAAGTCTAAAGATATCACATTATGAAACCACAAGGCTGAAAAAAACAAAACAAAACTCTTTTTTAAAAGTGGTCTTTCTATAATCATATTTAAAGGAACTAAATCGCTACTATTTGGGACCTAAAAATTGACACAAAAGGGTCGCAACATCAACTTCGATTTAAATTGACAAACAATTTGTATTTTCAATGTCAAAGACTTTTAATGATACTGAGTTGGAGACTTAGCTACTTTAACAATGAGTATTACAGTAAAACTGACCAGCTGTTAAACTATCTGAAATAGTAATAGTAATAAAGAGGTCTGGGGTTCGATTCTGGTGTTGGCCGAGAAAGTTCTTCAAAATTTTCCAGCGTGGTTTCCCCCAGTCAATAGTGGAGGATGGGACAAAAATTTAGGTCTTGTGTGAAGTTTGTCATGCACGTAAAAAACACATTGTATGTCTGGGAAAAATTTCTATCAACACATGGCATGGTGTAAGTATGTCTTCAATAGCCCAGTCGGTGCAGAAAAATAGGGTGTTAATCTCCATTTTTTTTTATTGAGATAATAATCATTTAATTGGAACAAAAGTATGGTAATAATGGTATAAAATACATGAATGTTAAAGATACATTAAGATTAGATAAAGAGCTGGCAGTTCTCACTATAATAATAAAAACTAGATAATGTAAAGTGAATTTGCTGAAAATTTTAGTCAAATTCTTCCACGCTGAACCAAGAATTTCAAACTCATCCCGCAGTGAATATTCGCTTGGCCGCTACAATCACTGATAAGCATGACATCGACGAGGCTTAATGAGTACCTCATATTAACTTTTTTATTCCGACAAATTAAATTCTCAAACATTTTTTTGAGGTAAAAGAAAAATAAACAAAGACGTTTGAAGTATTTGTAGTTAAAAAATATTTCCTATTTAGTATAAATGGGTATTAAAATGCATCATTTTGCCCGAAGCAGTTAGGTGTTAAGTAAACATTGCACGAGCCATTGTCGAGCCAATGACTAACGCCGCTTGCAGTCAACGCACGTGTTGTGAACAGTCATCTGTTACAGTGATAATTTGTAAGTAATTCTCTGTGAAACATATTGCGAGAATTTAGTGAATGAATTTTTGGCCTAGCCTCGATCATCATTACTAAAGTCGATACAATAGAAAACATAGTCTCGATTATCCATTTCATAATTTAATCATGAATGAAAGTCCAGCTTCATAACGAATCCTAATCCAGTAAATATCGAAGGCTTTAGATGACACTGAGAGTTGATTATGGTCTGAATAAGTTAATTAATGTCTAATTAATAATTTAGATAACATTTCAGACCTAAAGAAAGACCAACAATAGGCAGATTTAGCTCTTGTGCAGCATAATGTATGTTTAACTTACTCGATACAATGTTAAAGAAGTAAGTCCTGCTTCATATGTAAATAATTTTATTAATCAAACCAGCCTGTCCATGATACCATATATTATAATGTATTGGATGTTAATTAAAATTATAATAAAAAAAACTAACCTGGTATGAAAAGAACATCCCCTGGTTGTAAAATACATTCATATCTTACAGCTTTATTAAATTCACCATATTTATCTATATCAGGATTATCTATATCTAATACTTCAGATTTATCACCTGTTAATACACACACAGAGAAATGGGGTTTAACATCCACTTTGCAAGCTAGGTCCCTTTGTGACTAAAATATGGTACAATTTCATTTCAATAAATCTTGGATGTAGGTCTCTTTAGCAAGAGAGAGAGAGAGATGAGGTTTAATGTCCACTTGACACAAACTAAGTAATTTCGGGACTAACATATAGTTAAGTTTATTTCAATAATTCACTTGTGCGTATGGGTCTTTAGCAGTGGGATCCTGAGAAAACACATGAGGTTGATCAGACTTCAGGCACCAGGCTAACTGAAAATCATGGTTGATTTTATTCCTCAATTTAGTAATGAAAATCTGTCTGTCACATAAACTATAGATAATAAGAAGTCTTGTGGCTGGGCACTTTGATTCCCCTGGTCAATGATTCAAATATATTTTCATCGGATATCTTATTATGTTGATGGGAATTGAAGAGGAGTTAGTACTTGTTTGCATCAATTGGTAACACCCCCTCCCCAAACTATAAATAAAATGATGTTACCATTTAAATATAAATAATCAGCATCTGTTGGACTAAATAAAACAACTCGCTTTTCACCAGACACTTGTATTAACATATTATCCATTATCTGTGAAAAAATAAAAATAATATTTATACTAGCTGATGCATAACTCACATACATGATTGATTGAGATTTCTAGGCGTGGTTACCCCCTGTCAGTGTTGCAGGACGGAGGGCTTGACAGGGACAGCTGCCTAATTATTTGGATGGTATGGAAACCGAGGTCCTGTGTAAACATTGGCATGCACGTAAAAGATCCCTTGACAGTTGGAATTCCATATAAGAGTATGCCTAGTGCCACTGTCCAGGCAAAATTTCCTGCATAGCACACTTATGATGTATGCCTGTCTTCATTAGCCCAGTTCGGAGCAGAACAGTCATTTCCTTTTTTTCGTCACCAACTGGGCGTATGAAGACAATGAAATCCCTTAAATGAGTTGCATCTGTGAGTCCAGTCCTGTGTTATACTTACATCGTAGTGTGTCCATAGTTGAGTAGATTTTGAGGCTATACGTAAAACACTTGAGAAGAACTGATGTTCCTCAAAGAGATTTGGGAAATTGATATCTGTTGCAAGCTGTGGAAATTGTTGTTTGATATCAGCTACATCTTTTCTCGGATCTCCTCCCAAAGCTCTCAAATAATACTTCTCATTCTGAAATAACACAAAACAATTTTACAATTTAACTAAATATATAGATCGGTGCATTACGCCCACCAGATGGAAAGTCTATAGGGTTCACCCCGTTGTGGGAACTGGCATGGCTCATTGGCATAAGACACTAGCACGCTAACCAGGAGGACCAAGTGTGTTTCTGGTGTTGCTCGAAAAAGATCCCCAGGTTTTTTCAGCATAGTTCCCCCCTTTTCAGTGGTGCAGAATGGAGTGATTTTGATGGTACACGTTAGCGCATGATGTTACACTTCATTAAATTAAATTGCGTCACTTGCCTCAATAACCCATCCTTTTTACCTCATATAATCGTTATCCTATACTGTCTACAACAAAATATATTTACCAAAAATCAGAATTAAATGTTTTTCATGAAACAACCGAATTTATTAACAGGCATGTTCAGGGACTGTGAATTATAGAGTGATGGTGAATGGGGATGCATATCTGGCATTCACAAGAATTTATTTACCTCATCTAAAAAATATTCCTGATGAATTTCTTCTGCTGCCCGTTTAACAAATACATCAAACGGTAAAGATCTGTAATATCAAATAAAGTAACAGAGAGAAATGGTGTTTAACATCTACACAATATAAACTAGGTTATTTTGGGACTAACACATTTATCTATATATCAAGTATTCGCTTGAGCAGAGGAAATCAACTCCCCTTCATCTTATTTCCAAGATGTAGATCAGGGCACCTACCTGTACAGGAAGTTTTTACTGATGAAATCCATTTGTGTTGTTTTACAAACATGCAATTTGACTTCTGATGAACCTCCTACTTTTGATAAATAATCTACTGTCCATTTTCTTGAACATGGTCCAATATCCAACCCTTTTAACACCACTGGTCTTCTCTGAAAAACATTTACAAATAGCTGGCTTATTGTTTCTGTGATAGCTATTACGCAGTTTAGACACCCATGCAGATCAAACTGATATTGCAAATACAAAATAAATACTACTAATTCTTTATAGCACTGATTCTCAACCAGTGTGCCGTGCGAGATACCTAAGAAAATATGGTTCCATGTGATTCCAAGTGAGTAGTCAGTGGTGTCTACTGACTGGTAAGTAAAATCTAGTTTGTGTTTCAGTCACTCTTTGTGTCTGACTAGTCTGGGGGTAGGGGCTGGGGGGTAGGGGCTGGGGGGGGGTGGCAGGGTGGATAGCATGCCATGTGTGCATTCTATCATAAGATCTGTTAATGTTATTGAGTTTTGATTTCCAACCCCTAACCCTGAAATTTGGTGTGAAGTCATGGCTAGTCCCCCAGAACATGCCCTAAAAATTTCAAGTCTCTACGATCACGGGAACAGGTTAAGGAGGTGCGTTACTGAAAAGTGAAATAGAACCGAATTACCTGTGGGTATATTTCAGATCTGAATATATCTTCCCTAATGTCAGAAAGTGTTTCTACTTCGATGACATTTGGTTTGTTGTTTAATTCCTCGGGTGTAATCCCATTTGTATTTGACTGTTCTGACATGATGATACTGCTACACTATCGAATACCGTACTGCAGGTACTTGTACTTGTAACATTTTCTGCTTATGATTATGATTATTTATTTATCTTGCATTGTTGAATTGTTCAGAAGTATTAACCGTTCTATAATTCTCAGTCTGACGGGTGTATGGACCGGCAATTAATTGACTAGTTGTGTGAGATCTGGACTCTCAATATACAGGCCTATTTACGGAGTCGGCCTACTAGTTTTGTTACTGTTTAATTAACAAATAACAGGATCTCATCTCGAAATAATAATAGAAGTGTGTTGTCGTCGACAAGGGAGGTAACTCCCAAATTTACTCTTCAGTGTGGAAGGGCGATTTTGTCCATTGGCCACCGGGTCAAAGAAAGATCATAGACCTGTACTAGAAAATACGATCTATGGAAAGATGATGAACTGTCAGCTGCAGAGGACAGTTTTACATCGTATAAACGGTATCTGTAAATGTTTCCAGAAAAACAGCAAACATGACATAGCGTCCATTATAGATGGAGGGGGTATACGTACATCAGTGCCAAAGGGTTGTCAGTTTTCTACTAATTGTTTCAAAAGTTCAGGACACCAAAAAGTAAAACTTACACAAGTACCAAAATACCCCTCATCAAATGAATATCTACCCCTTTCATTTACCTCACATGTTTGTGCCTCTCCATATCACTTATTTATAGCGAATCAAAACAATTTTAGTACATTTTCCCGTGGACCTAGAATTATTAAAAACCACACCAGTCATTCTTCAGAACCAGTAAATTCTGTGCGTTGGTTTAGTGACAATAGCGAAGATGAAAAGCGAATAAAAAATGCAAAGTTAATGGACTTCGGGCCAGAAAGAATACTTCCTAATATCTTCAAATCACTGAAAAATTACTGGTTTGGACTATTAATAAGAGGCTATTTTGATCCAGAATTCAGCCTTGGAGGTTTTTTAGTTGGTGCAGAGCAGGTAGATTGCTGTAAAGTATTATTTTATTGTTTAATGTTTTTCTAATTGCCCATACCATCTCTATGCACCTTGAGGCTGTAGTGTGAAAGGAAAATTTTTCAAGGGAAATCAATGTTTTCATGTATTCTCTCAGTCTAGGCAATTTTTAAAAATTTTCTTCTTGAAGTTCTACCACATTGAAATTCTTGTTGCTATGCAGTGCTTTGAAACTACCAAAATATGCTTTATTTAGAATTGCTGTATGTCTGTCTTATCGATAAAGTATAAACACGGAATAGTATGTTCTATGAGTGCATAACACCTTTAAACTTGAATAGATAGCCAATAATTGATATAGACCTTTGAATAATATCAGAACCTTTCAAAACTGATTGCATGAAAATTTCTGTACCAAATGTTTTGATAATGATAGGTAGGTTGATCTGGAGTCAACAAATCACAATCTGAATGCACCTATTCAATAAATGTCTTATTTAAGAGCTAGATGCAGGGAATTAATTGAAAAAGGTAATGAAAGATTGTGTATGTTACTTAAACATAGAAAATCTGACAATGTATGAATAAAATGGGACTTAGTGTCCTGCTTTTCTGCACCTACAGTCTACCGATTTAAAGAAGACCGCCCTACATTATGCTGTGAAGAAAATTTTGTTTGGGCAATGGTTGAATTCCAGCTGTCATGATACTCCTCGCAGTGTTTCGTTTGATTAAAGCTAATCCCACTTAACACTGCTGTAATGCAAGCAACTTTCTGTTCAAATTATGAATGGTCAATAGTCGGATTAATAACCAATAGTTAACTGTGTAACAATATTACGCTTTAAACAGAGCTCCAAATGGGACCAAATATGTTTACATAACGTTACGTCATGCCTCACAATTTTATTATGACCACTTAACAAGTGCATAGCGGAATATTGCTATAAAACTAATTCTGTAACAAATGAGGCTATCAATACAGATACATGTACCATGTAAACAATACTGTTTTTAATACCTTAAATCACTGTGCAAAGTTTTAGGAAGACCCCCAGATTAAACGAAGGGCTGTCATGTTGCTGTACACAGTGATAGATTTGATTGAACGGGAAGAATAGACACACTCCCTCAAAAGTTCAAGTATCAGAAGCCAATCCAGCAATGGTCAAAGAGGGATTTCTTGGACCACTGCTTCAGGAATATGGCTATCACAGGTTCCTTTATGTGCACACTAATGTATTCACAGGACCTCAGGAAAATATAATATACAACAAAAATTACATTATTTCAGGCTGTTGTGGTTGTATCTCGATTGGTAGGAGAAGGTAAATTTAATGACTTAAATGGATTAGTTGAGGATGAGGTAAGACCAAATTGAATAAAGTCATTGTCTATAAATAGTCTTTTCATGAACAAGTGACCCTTGAAACTTGCATACAAGCCTGGAAATAAAGCAAGTGTCACAAGTTCAAGCATAATCCCTTTGAAACTTGGAAGGTAGGGGCCAGGTGCACCTTTTTTAACTTTTATTCTATGTTTTTACTGATATTATTAATTCATGCAAGATTATTTTCTCCACCAGGTTTTTATGATAGACTTTTTAAAAGAGACAGAATTTTAAAGGAGCTAAATCGCTAAAATTTGGGACCTAGAAATTGACACAAGTAATACTGTAATATGAATGTAAATTAAAATAAACTCTTATACATTTAATGGTTTCCGTTTTTATTCTAATTTCAAATCAGTTATGTTGGCGAAATAAGCCAGCAAATCGAGCGCCAATTTCTAGTGTCTGGTTATTCCAGTCTACATACGATGTTTGATATGGTGCAATGTGTTTAGCCTTGTCCCTCGAGTCTGTTGTTAACACTAGGGCTGAAACGCATTATGGTACAGGATTCGTGTACCAATGGTAAAATGTTTATTTTGTCTTAAATATTGGATATCAGAAGCCCATCTTTTTCCGGTAAGATCACAGCATCAATGTTGATTTAAATTGACATATAATTTGTGTTTTCAATGTTGAAGATTTTGGATGATATTGAGTTAGAGACTTAGCTACTTTAATTTGTATATACATGTATTAATCGTTTTTGTATATGAATATTTATATGCATAATATTTCCAGTGATTTTCATGATTATACTTTTTTTTTCCACTGTAGGCTATCAAAGAAATAGAAAGAAATTATGTTTATTTAAACACCAAACAAAAAAATGAGATACCAGTTAAAAGAGAAGACATAATTCATCGTTTTATCTATGAAATAGGGATGATGTTCGATGATAATAGTAGTAAGTATTGAAATGTGGTTGTATAGTGTTGTCTTTCCATTGGTCTAGTGTCCATAATTATTATCGGATGGCATTAAATACACTGCACTGTCTATGGTCATGAGATGTAAAAGCCTATTGATTTTCATCTGTCTCTGATAACTACTGCCATAGTTTATGCTCTTGATCACTTTGAAGGCCAAAGTTACATGTAAAATACAATTGACTTTGAATTTACACATCGGTTAAGGTCATGAGACACAGAAGCCTATTCCAATAATTACTGCCAGGGTTTTGACCCTCAATCTTTCTTTGAAAAATCTTGTGGATGTTCTGGAGACCAAAGTTATCATCCAATTAACTTTATATTTATACACATTGTTTAAGGTCATGATTGATTTTAGAGTTTTGGACTCTTTAGAGGCCAAGTTATCATGTTGATTGACTTTGGATTTATACACAATGGTTAAGGTTATGAGATCACAAAGCCTATTGATTTTCACGGATTTCTGATAATTACTGCCAGAGATGTGAGCTTGATCTTGTGGATGCTTTATTCACCAAATTAAGCATCAGATTGACATTCAATTTATGCACAGAGTTTAATTTCATGGTATCCAACAATGGTCTGTCTATGAGTAAAGAGAGAGAGAGAAATGGGGTTTAACGTCCACTCAACACAAACTAGGTCATTTCGGGACTAACATATGGTTTCATTTTATTTCAATTTTATTTCAATAATCCGCTTGGGCCTAGGGGTCTTTAGTAGTGGGAGGAAACCGGAGTGCCCGAAGGAAACCCACGAGGTTGAGAAGGCGCCCCTATCTCCACAGCCGCAAGCCAGAGGTGACCGGCCAGCTAGAGGTCGAAGCGCGGCACTCTGGACCACTAGTCCATCCCAACCCCACTCTATGAGTCAAATGACTTTCTATCAAGTTCAATAGCCTGCCCAACTGCTAAAGAGCCCTGTGTGCAAAGCAGTTTTATTGAAATAAAAGTTACCACATGTTAGTCCTGAAATAACTGAGGTTTGTGTCCAGTGAAAGTTATACTCCATTTCTATCTCTCTGTCTCTCTAAATAGGAAATTAATAACGAATTTGTAATGTTGACAGTGGGTCTATACTGTTTAGTGACCAACCACTTTTTATTTGCAGATAAGCGTTTTGTTGAAATAACTGTTGTGGTTTTTGGGGAAAAAGATCGTCCATTATCAACAAGATTTTTTCCTGATACTAATAGATGTTTTATTTGCAATTATAGGTAAGAAATGTAACAGGTAGATTGGACAGCAGTTCTGGGTATCAAAGTTTGGGGGGTGGGGGCGATTTAAGTTATGATGAATTGAAATTTCATCAATCTATTCTGCTCGAGTGTAACAAGAGGCCACCATCTTTTAAATATGATTGCATATTAATGATGGATATTAAAAAAATTACCAAACCACATGTGGAAAAATGAATTCCAATGGTTTTTCTTTTAAACAATATTTTATTCACAGAATGCTTATATAAAACGACTTCCCAATAGCAAGATACATAATGATATAAACATATATTATAATTATCAATATACGTGTATATGGAATATTAACGTAAATATATAATCAGATTACTGGAACAATATAATGAAGTTTTAGCTAGCATCAGGACCACGACGGGTTGATACTCGACTGCTGGGTTTAGGTTAGTTACCTCAAAATCATGGGCGGCTATGAAAAGTATACCGACGTTGTTGGGAGGGCGGTCCAATGTACAAAGGACTTCCAAGGTTCTATTTTGATCAAATGGATTCATCACTTTGACATCAGTGAAATTCTATATATTAGACTTAGAGGTTAATTACGTCACTTTTCAGGGTATATCATTTCATACAAAAACTAGACAGTACACTATAACTGCCCAGCAGTTTGCAATGCTTTTATTATATTTAAAATTTTGTATGGTTTTGGCATTCACAGTAACACACAGGAATGTGCCCATTATTGATTAGTTTTAGATGTGCTTTAGATCATAAGGCCTGTTAAGTTATGTGGTTTCTATGCCACGCCTGTATGTGACAAGGAGTTTGCTCACCTGCCTAACTCTGTGGGTTTTCTCAGGGTCCTTCAGTATCCTGCCACTTGTTATAAAGACTCCTATCAAATTATTGAAAAAAGATTGTACAATATTTTAGTCCCAAATGATCTAGTTTATGTTGAGTGGACATTAAACTCCATTTCTCTCTGTCTCTCTCTCTCTCTCTCCCTTTTAATAACAGCATTTTTTTCTCTATTTTTTCAGGTTTATTAAAGAATTTACCAAAGGAGTTGAAAGTGATTGGACTATAAACAAATTAAATCATGTTTCACATTTGTTTTTGGGTTGAATGATGTATACTCCCTGAATAGTAGATATTTACAAAGACTTGTATTCACTTGAAAAATAAAATGAAATGATTTTAATGTGATAAATAGTCAGTAATAGATGCATGTATATGTATATGTTTATCAAACCAGATATCAAGCAATCTCTCAATTTTCCAACTACTGTTTTTGTTTATGAACAATTTTGAGATGGATGTAATGGATACATTGGAAGGAATGTAACAGACTCATTGTTTGGGAGGAATGTGACAGAAACAGACACACTAGGAAAGATGAAACAGACACATTAGGAAAGATGAAACAGACACATTAGGAAAGATGAAACAGACACATTAGGAAAGATGTAACAGACACATTGTTTAGGTGAGATGTAACAGACACATTGTTTAGGTGAGATGTAACAGACACATTGTTTAGGAAAGATGTAACAGACACATTAAAGGGTCAATCCCGGTAACTTTTGGGGAATAAAACTGCTTAATTTTGTGTTAATATCCCTTATATCCCATTACCTAAGGCCGACCAACTAACCCGATATTTGTGATATGCTTGTAAATAACTTAAAAACCTGACAGTCTTCATCTGGAAACGGAGACCGTTGTATTATACAGTATCTGGATAAAACCAGACTTTTTTCTATAAAAATGATATGTAGATGAAATTTACCTTTTGTTATGAAGTACAGTACACGGGTCATTCACTGTATAGACCTCTCAAGAAACGGGAATCGATAATTAGGTCACCCAATCAAAAAATTGACCCGAAATCTTAAAAGGGTTACCGGTACGTGTCCGGATAAGCAGTGTTGACGTTAACGTCAAAACGACTCAATATTTTGAGTTGAAACTTTGAGCCAAGGTCAATACACCATGTCTCTATATTTTGGTCCATAAATTTCGTAAATGCTCAGATTTTAATTTTTGAGACTCTGTTCTTATTGGGATTGTCCCTTTAAGAGAATATTGTAACAGATACGTTGTTTAGGAGAGTATTGTAACAGACATGTTGTTTAGGAGGAATGTAACACATTGATTGTAAGGGATGTAACTGACACATGGGGATGGATATAACAAACACATTGTTTAGGTCAAAGGTCACTAATTAGCAACTTTTCGATTTTACTCTAAACTATTTTTCAATTATCTTGTGATTTATTCCGGGTATATTACACAAAATTGCATGGACAATTTTGATACTGCTAGGAGCAAAAATATAAGACATAAAATTAATGAAGTTTTAGCTAAAAGTATGGCATAATCTAAAAAAAAAAAAATTAGCGAAAATATCACTTGACAACTGCCCCCCTCCCACCAACCCTTCCTGGATTTGAGGGCAAAGGCACGGCCTTCATCTAGGGGTAGGGAAGATAAAACAATTCGTCTGTCAACTCTCCGTGTTTCCAGATGAAATTTTGACCCATTTGGTTCTGCGTTGCTAGTGCGATTTTGAATCACACCGGGCATTACTACGCAAAATTGACAATATTTTTCATCAAAACAACGATTGATTATTGTTATTCATAATATGTCTGCCACATCCAATTGCAATTAAGCATATTATCCTACCTGGCACGGATATAAATCATCGTATTAAAAATCGAGGCGTTAAGCTGTTACTAAGACCGCCATATTTTTTAGACCAGTGAAGTGTGGGGTTGTCATTATGAAGGCGTGCGCTAAATATAATGCTTTATAACAGCCAATCAAAAACGCAATTGCCTGTGGAAAAATGTAAACAAACTAAATGACATCCACGTGGATTTCACTGGAGGTGAATGTCGAACAAAAATATGGCTTAAAAGTAATTTAAATGCGAATATTTGGAGTTGGGCGATAGTTGTGCCACCACATTGGCCTCTGTAAGTTTAATTAGTGATATTAGTATTAACTTATCTCATTCTGGTTGTATTCAGGCACTGATCGTTGAGGTAAAGTGTCAAACGAACGCACTAGCGAATCTCGATGAAGCCCACTCACGAACGCTAAGGTAGGGAGTACTTACGAAGGGAATGGGGGACCTCCCTAGAACTGTCGAAAATGCTGTCTGACAGTATTCAGACAGGCATCGGTCATCGAGATAAATAGATCCGAGCAGATACAGTCCGTCGCCTGATCACTAGTTAATTCGATCAGAGAACAAAATGTCAAAGGAACTGATCTACGAACCTCAACGAGGTAGGCCTACCCTTGTGAGCGCCAAAGTAGCTAGTCCTTGTGGGGGTATTTGGCACCTCCCCAAGAAAGTTTTGAAAAATAAACCTTTGGAGATGCTGAGTGACAGTATTCAGGCACCGATTGAGGCAAGTGTCAAATGAACGGTTTTGCGAACCTCAACGAAGCCCCCCGATAATTTGAAAAGTAGACTGCCCGAAATGCAGTCAGACAGTATTTCAGACATTGGTCGTCGAGATAAATAGAGCTTACCAGATACCGCCTGTCGCCAAATTGCTAATTTATCGTACCAAAGAGGAAAGTGTTACCAGATACTGTTCGTCTCCAAATCACCAGCTTACCCGAACAGAGAGGGAGATGTCAAACGAAGCTTTGAGGATCGTAAAAAGCACTTCTCAAGTAGGTTTACGACAGGATGGGCTTGGTACTAAATCACTCAACATGCAAGTCTGTGACTGAGTGGGGGTGTGGGATTTGATCACCGTAGAAGGTATTGAGTACCGAAACGTATCACACATACTTTTTTTATTTTCTAAAATAATTGGGAGAGGAGGGCAGACAAATACTTTTTTTATTTTTTAAGTAATTGGGAGAGGGGGTGGGCAAAGGGAGGGCTGAAAAGATTTATGGGGCGGGGCGCGAATGCCCAACTCACCCCCCTGCTCCCCGTTAGTGCCGCCCCTGGTCATGATGTCCATATGGGTTCTATAAATCAGACCCTGCAATGCCTTTGAAATGAGATATAATCGGGTTCGCGAGTATCGTCTGAGTTCCTAGACCATATGATGTAGCGGTTCCCTGGTTCTGGTCTAGTCATGCCGGTTAGACTTTTCACAAGAGTATGCGTCACACGTTCGATGTAAGGAGTTTTCCCGTGTATTTTCAACAGCTAACCAGCGACTCCTAGCACTAGCCTTGTTGCTACATATTTGATTTGGTGGGCGTGACTCAGTTTCGACCTTTAGTGTAAGCAGAAAGTTCTGAAGAAGAAAACCGGTATAAACCAGCAACAGGAAGAATTCTGGTGGAAGACCCATGATGATACACGTGTTAGGTCTCCCATTTCTCAAACCGTAATAAAGTGCATAGTAAGCATCTATCGCTCGGAAATTATATATACATGTATAGATCTGACTGTTTTGTCTTCCCTGCAGGTAGCGTGGATGTTCAGATTGATCCAAATGGTGTTCTGATCGTCTTATAAATCCCACATTCGTCTATTCTGACTCATTTTATAATGCAAATAACCATATAAAAATGTTATGGAATTTGCATATCAAAAAAAGTTATTATGCTAAAGACACAAACTCTTCTTTTATTGTACCTGTTTATCGTGACTTTACAAAGAACAGACAAAAACAAAAATGGCGAAATCATGACGCTCAAACAAATAAACCAAAGCATCCATTAAATCCTGATAAATCGACGTCTGATATCGACAAAATATCATAACATTTCTTTTGTTTCTTTTCTTTTCTCTCGCCTTGACAATGTCAAATTTATGCAAAAATGTATCTCCCATGGGAGATTTGTCTCTTTGCGAAGGATGTGTAGACATCCGATGAATATATTCATTCAAATTTATTCAAGTTCCATCCACACCGATAGGAAGCCGCGGTGGCTAAGTGGGTAAGACGTTTTCTCGCTGGCCTGGAACTGTCGTGTTTGCTCCCGATGTTGGCCGAGAAGGTTCGGAATTTTCCGGCGTGGTTTTTCCATTGTCAGTGGTGCAGGACGGAGGGACTGACAATTGCAGCCGTCTAGTCGCTCGGATTGGACGTGTACGTAAAAGAACACTTGACAGGTGAAATTCGATATAAATATAAAGAGAAAGTGGGGACCATTCCGGACTATATCTTCCAAAACTGTATAGCCGTCCGATGCAAACGTTCTGAAGTGTGAATCCATTTCGATTTTAAAAGATTCAAAAATTACCCAACGTGACCTGCCATTTCTGTCTCAGTCGGGCTCAGTCATTGCATTCCCAATTTTTTGTATCGTAACATTTCTATAGGTGACATTCGATATAAGGGTAGATCGTATCGCTCATATGACTCTACTCTGAATGGCCAGTAGGGACATAAAAAATATAGGAAGTTGAGCCCCATTTCATTTCAATACCGCAACGGTAGATCTTTTTATAAATTATCCCCCCCCCCCCAAAAAAAAAATAAATAAATAAAAAATAATAAGCCACTCATGCAAAGTACATTACTGCACTTATACGAGTTGGCCCATTTGATAATCCGCCACGGAGATTAATGTTGAGGAAAAGTGATCTCTCTGCACCAAGCCCGCATATACCGTGTTAAGTTTTGTGCATTAGATTAAGATTATATGTTAGTCTTCAGGTAGTTGGTCAAATGTGGGCAAGGCGGTAAGCAATTGTTCTATCAATTGACATTATATAAGACGCCCAGAAATTGCAGCCATGCGCTGTGCGGTGTTCATGAAATCCGAAGGCGTATAATTAATTATGCATTCTTTTCTTTTATCTTAATTCGCTTAAATGGCAACGATTAGTGATATTTGAAGGATGAAGTTGGAAATAGTATTTAGTTAGGTAGAACATCATCGAAAGAAAATCATCGTTCTTACTCTACCAACATTTATAAAGGTAAGTCTACTGCTTTCAGATCTTTGAAATATTATAAATATTTTATAAATTTTAAATGATTTTAAATACCTATAGCGTTTAGTGGAAGTGTTCGCATTTTGTTTTAAAAATGTCTAGGTCAAATAACCAAGTAATTTAAAGATGCTCAACTTTATTAGGCAAAGCGAATCGTTTGCTAATGCGGGGCCACGGTGGCTAGGTGGGTAAGACGCTGACTCGCAAGCCTGGAGGTCGCGGATTCTCACCCGATGTTGGCGTAGAAAGTTCATGGTGATTTCCTGACGTAGGATGGAGGGCCTGATGAGGACATTAGTGTCTAGTCGTTCGGATGGTACGAAAACCTGAAGTCCCGTGTACATAGTGGCGAGCACGTAAAAGTGTCCTGGCAGTTGGAATTCGGTATAAAAGTGTGCTTGGGCACCGCTGTCCGGGCCAAATTTCCCTCATAGCACATTATGGCGTATGTCCGTCTTCAATAGCCTAGTAGTATAGAACAGTAGGACGTTAAATACCATTTCGTTTGCTAAGTCAACTTCAATATTATTGAAGCTGGTCAATGACGGAAGATACCTTTTTACTATGTGTCACAGTAACGTTGTATAATTTTCCGTGAAAGTAGTCCCGGGGGTCATTTGGAAATGTAATATTACGATCAAGGGTTAAGAAATTCAATTAATAATTTAATTATACAGGTTCATGATGAATCGTATTGTAAATATACTAGGAATCAGCGATTCTGCGTAGTTTACTTATTTAGAATCTAAAAGTCTAAAATTGCTTATTCGGATTGGCTAGATCTTAAGGTCCGCCATTGAGCCAACTGGCGTGGTTTCAATTCCCGCGTGTAGGCCTACGTGACAAGGAGTATGGTCGCCTGCCCAACTTCGTGGGTTTTCTCCGGCTCCTACCGTTTCCTCCCACTGTTAAGGCCCCTACACCACATATCTGCCTGGCCGCTAGAATCAATGAGATAGATGTGCGAGTTAAAAATATCTCAGTATTAACTATTCTTCTGCAAATTAAATTCTAAAACATTTTTTTTTTAAAAATTATTAAGACAAATATATAGGAGTTGGCAGTATATCTGGAAGAAAAATATTCCATATTTAGTGTAAATAGTACGCTAAGACGTAAAATGAGTAAACATTACATGAACATGGTCAAAACAAACGCCAAGTTTCTGCGATATGTCCTGAAAAGCTATGATAACATTACCTTTTTCAAGTTTATAATTTTCTGCAGATGGGACATTTTCTCTCGCGTTGTGTTCACGTTTGCTGTCGCCTTACGGTCGCAGCAGCGCAGTAAGAGTGCCATTCCGGTCTGACGGGGGCATATCGAACCCTTATGATGTGACATCACACGTACTGCACGTAAACTTAAAAGGCCAGACATTATGTGGGATTTTGATCATACGATTTGCCATTGAATGAAGAGACGTGGTTTCAATCCCAAACTTGTACGAGACAAAGAGTAGGGTCACCTGCCCAACATCGTCGTAGCCCCCCCCCCCCCCCATTCCCGTTTTCCTTCTACTGCTAAAGACCCATACGGGTAAGCGAATTATTGAAATATGATTCAACTGAATATATTCTGATATGGTGTAAATTTGACATTAATAATATTTTGTTCATGGTAACCAATACAAACTTAAATCAGGTCATTAATTGAAGCGTATTTCAAAAGTAAATCCGACCAAAATACAGACGGGGCACGACGCTGCGAGGGGGTTGACAATTATCTGTCATTTAGTTGCATCTGTAGATATTCCAAGAGCTATTTGGCTGATATTTTCGTCAAAGTAAACGTTTGGAGAGGACATATTTGGGTCTGAAAAAAGGCACTTTCAACAGTAAAAAAGGGCACTTTCAGCAGTAAAAAAGGGCACTGGCGAAAATCAGGGGGGGGGGCGCCCCTCGCGTCCCCACTGGATCCGCCTCTGCATGTCTATCGTTTCGTTTTATATATTTTCGATGGCCGCTACCACACGGATCTACAGTGAATATTCGCGAAGCCGCTACTATCACTAATAAGGATGACATCGATGCGCCTTAACGACCCTCAAATAATATTAACTCCGATATATTAATTCTAAAACATTTTTTGTATGTTATAGAAGAATAAATAAAGACGTTTAAAGTATTTCTAAGTAAGAATTATTTCCTATTTAGTGTATAATGGGTATTGAAATGAGTAAATGAAACAATTCTGCTCTAACCAGCTCGCGCGATCGAGCCAATGATTGACGACACGTGTTGTGACGGAACGTGTTGAATACAGTCAACTTTTACAGAGATATTAGAAGACATTCGTAATTCTCTGTGAAACAGATTCGTGGTTCTCTGTGAAACAGATTCGTAATTCTCTGTGAAACAGATTCGTAATTCTCTGTGAAACAGATTGGGCCGCTATTAATAACAAAAAGGAGAAAACAAAACCCTGCTTTTAATAAAGTGTTATTATTGGTAGGGTCGGAGTCATATGGTTGGTTATTTGTTCGAGTGTCCCGGCTTCGCTCACATAACCTCTCCGGGAGATAAGCACCAGACTTTACGCACTATATAAACACGGTATCCTAGCTTACTTCGGTACATCGTAAATTGCAATAAATAAATGCTCAATTTACCAAACTCCGTCAGTGGGAGTTTGATTTAATAGTGAAATAAGTATTTTGTTTAAAAATACCAAGAGTCAATAATTTAATTATGGCTTAAAGTCTATTTAGCATACAATTGATCTCAAGTACAACTCGTTCAAGCACTATTGATATTTCCTATCAAAAATAACTTACTTTAAAATCATTCCTTTAAAATAACCAACAGTCCGATGGATTTACTGTTACGATCTTGTACAACTCGATTGATTTTTCCCGAAGCTTTCTCTGTTTAAATCTGTTAATTGTACAAGAAAGGAAATATTTTATGTCTTACCATTATTTTCTCTTTTAAAACACAGTAGACGTCATTTGTGGATCGAGTTAAAGTTAGAAAATGAAAAGATGACTTTGTCTTTTCGAAGTATTTAGTTAATTTGATAATTTCGCATGAGTACTAATTTATTGACTTTTTATGAAAGGCAATAACCTTAAATTAATTTTAGATCAATATAGTTGTGTGGGGTTTTTTCGATTCATTTATTAACACGCGGTAAAGTTTGCGTTGAGTTAATATAATACTGTATCTGAAGGTCAATACATCCAAAATCTGTACAAAATAATGATACCCTAAACCTACTTGTGATACGATATTCTTTTATTAGCGCAATTTCATTGGTATTCATTTCCTATCAAATGCAATGACTTAAATTTGCATTTATTTTCATTTGCTTTCTAATATAATAAATTAAAATTTTATTTACCGATATATTGTTATGATTAAAATGATGATAAATTAAAATAATATTATATTAACATCCTATTAATGATGATAAATTAAAATAGTATTTATATTAACATACTATAAGCAATGATAGATTAAAATAGTATTTATATTAACATACTATAAATAATGATAAATTAAAATTTGATATACATTAACATACTATAAATAGTATAAATAATGATAAATCAAAATTTGATTTATATTAACACCCTATAAATTATACTTAATGAACTAAAATTTTATTTATATTAACATCCTATAAATTATGATAAATTAAAATTTGATTTATATTAACAACCTATAAATAATGATAAATTAAAATTTGATTTATATTAACATCCTATAAATAATGATATATCAAAATTTGATTTATATTAACATCCTATATAAATATCGATATACATAATGATATATTAATTTTTGTTATATTAACATCCTATAAATAATGGTATAAATAATGATATATTAAAATTGTATTTATATTAACATCCTATTAATAATGATAAATTGAAATTGTATTTATATTGACATCCTGTAAATAATGATAAATTAAAATTGTATTTATATTAACATCCTATAAATTATAGTGAATTACAATTTTATTTATATTAACATTGTATAAATCATTGTGAATTGAAATTGTATTTATATTCACTAACTATGATTTCGATTGGAGACGTAACCGAAGCCCCTACTTTATAACCCAATAACCCATTCTACAGTAGATGTATCCCTTGTGAGATACATTTCACAATCTACTGAGCGATATCTCCTAACGAGATATGGCTTCACATGAATTTTCTTGGTCAATTAAAAAGGAACTTCTTTTTTTATTAAAAAGAAACTACTTTTATTTGGTTTATATTTCAACATGACCACCATTAACATTTTTCACTCTGGTGACAAATTTTCGGTAGACCTTTCTGACAAGAGAGAGAGAGAGAGATGGGGTTTAACGTCCACTCAACACAAACTAGGTCATTTCGGGACTAACATATGGTTTAATTTTATTTCAATAATTCGCTTGCGCGTAGGGGTCTTTAGCAGTGGGAGGAAACTGGAGTGCCCGGAGGAAACCCACGAGGTTGAGAAGGCGCCCCTATCTCCATGCCACATACGCTCACACCAGGGCTCGAAACCACTGCCGCAAGCCAGAGGTGACCGGACAGCTAGAGGTCGAAGCGCGGCACTCTAGACCACTACCCCCCCCTCCTTTCTGACAAGGACCACCTGGTAAATATATAGGACACAGCACACCAAAAGTTATGTTTGGACTCCCACTTTCCCTACCTCTCCCCTTTTACATGGCGATTTTCGTTGGTTATTTTATGTAGAACCGCGGAAAATTGTTTGAAAATAGATTTTCTGCCAGGTTTTTGTAAATATTCATTATTTTGAGGCGGAAGGATACAAGAGTTAAGAGGTTGGCTATGTAGAAATGTAGGCTGACAATTGCATGTTTACTTGCCTTTACTTCCAGTTTGTGTATCTCAAGTGTTTCTTGATGAACCTCATACATGCTTTTGGGTGAGAGTTTTTCACATGTTGCCCCGTCTGTGACGGAAAGCGTTTTACCGAATGAAAATTTGAAAAAAGTTAGAGCCAGTCTAAAAGTCAATGGGGAAATCTTTAGTGATCTGTGGCCATATAGGACTTTGCAACGGGTGACTTGCTGTAAAAAGAAGATGTATCACTACGCCGTAATGTAATCAGGTTCCATCAAATGAAATGAAATGAAATGGGGTTTAACGTCCTACTCTTTTGCACCTAACCTGGGCTAATGGAAGACGGGCATATGCCATACAATGTGCAATGAGGGAAATTTTGCCCGGGCAGCGGCGCTACGGCCTACTCTTATATCGAATTCCAACTGCCAAGGTATCTTTTACGTGCACGCCAATGTGTACACGGGACCTCGGTTTTTCGTCCCATCCGAACGACTAGGCAGCTGTCCTTGTTAGGCCCCTCCTTCTGCATCGCTGACAAGGGGAAATCACGCCGGAAAATCTAGATGAACTTTTTCGGCCAATGCAGGGATCGAACACCCGACCTCCAGGCTAACGGACCAGCGCCTTATCCACTTAGCCACCGTGACGTCCAGGTTCCATCAAATAAAATATATACCAAAGAATTATATTTATTTATTTCTACGCGTATTGAGGGTATGGGTGAAAAATAAAATCTTCTACGAGTCTTTTTGATATCAAAAGAATAACAACACGCGACGATAAAAGTAGTATGAGGGCCTGTACAGCCACGCACGTGCGCGCATGCGCGGTGCATGTATGTGCGTGCATGCGCGTGCACGTGACCTTGCACTGGATGACCTTTAGCACGTGCGTGACCGTGACCTTGCACTGGATGACCCCCTGGCACGTGCGTGACCTTGCACGTGCGTGACCCCTTGCACGTACGGAGAGAAAGAGGGCGCGCGCGGGAAAAGAGAGAGAGAGAGAGAGAGAGAGAAGAAGAAGAAGAAGAAGAAGAAGAAGAAGAAGAAGAAAGGGGAAGAGAGGGAGGGAAGGGGAAACAACTCTTTTACATTGATTAAGTTGGCCCTGAAAAGGGCCGTTGGTCCACACAATGTGTGGGTTAGCAGGAGCACTTCGGCTGCTCCCACCGATTCGGCTTCTTGGTGCATTTCACCGAATGCTTTGACCGCCTATGACAGGTGTTCCCAATTTCTGTCCCACACCAAAAACAGACCAAGTAATCGGCATCGGGCCGATTCCCCCTAAACATGGGGCAATACCCCCGACAAGTAGCGCAAAATCTTTTATCGTTTCGATCCATTTTGCTTGTGACTTCTTTGGGCTTTGACACTCCTATTTATAGCTCGAGACGGGACGAGTCTAAGGTGTTGGGACGATACCATTTTCCACCAATCAGAATAGCATGACGTCACATGACGTCACATGACGTCACAAACAACAGACACGTGATATGTTGTCGACATTTTATTGAACATATTTACAAAGCATTTTATTCAACACAAAATTGAACACAAAGGCATAGAACACAAATTTAATTGAACTTGAACATATTTACAGAGCAAAAAAGCATCGACATCGTTGTCCCTTCTTCTGGTCTTTTTGCAAGTCGGGAAAATGATCCCTAGCCCATTGTTCGACGAGTATATCGTTCACACGATACACGTGCCCGAACACCGAAAGGGCGTGCGGGGAGGGAACGTGAAACCGATGACACAAATAATACAAACAATAATGGCCGCAGACGACACTCTCAAGTCCCTGAATCCATCGGGGCTGGTAGTGGAGTTGTAGATCTTGGACGAAACGTCGAAAGGCTTCTCCGTAAACATCAGGGGGACACCCGTAGGAATCGAAGAAGGTAATGTGATCTGGTCCTTCGCACACAAACACGGTCCAGTGTCTACCGGGTTGGTCTTTGTCGTCCGTGTTGATGACGTAGGCTTTGGGGTACGAGGTCGGGCGCAGTATATCCAGATGATTACGAGCCCACACACCCCCGAACACGTTAGAGGGGAGGTGTTTTTCTAAAGCCCGTGTCAGTTGTCGATTGGAGAGAGCCTCACCAATCTGTGATGACTTGTCGGTTGGCGTCGATTTCCAAGACATTGTCGTATTCGGCAAACAGAACAAGACTGAGGTGATTGGTCGGGGCCGCACCGAACTTGAGTTCCAAAGACAGGTTACCCGCTGCTTTGGGATGAAAGTAGTTACCGTCGGCTCCGTGGTCGTTGGTCAAATCGAAACAATACAAAGTGTACCCATTGATATAGTCGTTGAAAGGGAGGTCCAGGTCTTCTCGGGTGTTTAAGACGGCCACTCTTTTCATCAAATCCAGGTATGGTGCGATGGCGTGTCGCTGGGGAAAATCGACGTCGTATTCGTCCACAATTTCCCCGTTCTTGGTCAATTTGATGTTCTGCAATTGATTGTGTTCGAATTGGAAGGGATTTCTGTTTTTTCTTCCGTCGTAGGCCGTGTTACGTACCATACCCACGATTAATCTCTTGGGGAGGCTTTCGTTGACAAACAGATTGTCTAGGACGTGACTGGTACGATTGTCGGGAATGACCATGTCGCGGACCACCACGCGTTTCAGGGGATACTTGGCGTTGGACGATTGAAGTTGCGCGGCCACCCGTGTGTAGGTACTGGGAGCTAGAGTGACGAACGGGATATCCAGGTAGGCTTTGGTGAACTCGACTTTGTAGTCTTCGGCATCGTTGCCTTCGCCGTACATCAGAAAAAATTTCGGGGATTGCTTTTCCAATTTCAACCGCAAGTCCACACCGTCCAGCAGATACCGATCTTGTAAACACATGTCCAAGTGTAGACGCGACTGCAATTCAAAGGTGCGACTGGCAGCGATGGTTTTCTGGCGTTGTTCCAATCCTTTGTTATTCGGAGCCTGTCGTCCACCGTCTCCGGCGGTGGCGACGGATTTCGTGGAATTGAACTGCCCGGCGGTATCTTTTTCCCACAGGACTTGTTTCGACAGATGGTCGTTCTTGGCTCCCTTACCGAAACTCAGCAAATTCTCCAAGTAAGCCCGGTAGGGATAGGTGGGCAGAGAGGTGGTGACCAAAGTTTCGGCATCCTTTCCCAGGCGTAATTTGACGTCTTTAAACAACGAATGAAACAAGTTGTTAATGGGTGCGACTTGACTATCCGCGTCCAGGTCATCCCCGTTGTTTTTGGTCACCTTCAGGGCCACGTGCAGTGTCATGTTGGCCAGATCGATGAAATCGGTGGTGGCATTGGAAATATAAAATTCGATGGGTCCGTCGTGGTTCAAGTCGGGCGTCAGTGGATACTTTCTGATTTTCGTCACCTTGTTTATGGCCGTCTGCGTGTCGGGTACACTGAACAAATCCTGCAATTCGTCTCGCGCGCAGGGACAGGAATCATTGCGCATTACCTGCGTAGCCATGGTCGAAGATATCTAGTTTACGTCGCTTGTGAGAGGTGACCTGTGTCTTCTTCTTCCTCTTCGGACGATGTGAAGTGGACGGGGTTCGTGAGGGGTCTTTTATAGGTTCCAGGTGGGCGACCACGTTCTTGAGTGTGTCGGACATCGTGTTTGACACCGCGGGGCGAAGCGTGTCTTGGGCGACTTTCTTCCAGTTCCATTTTTCACGACCACTGACGGCGTCGAGCACGCTTTGCCCCACTTTGGGTAACACTTGGGCCACATTCTTTTTCACGGCAGCTTTACCGGCCGACCACAAGGTCTTCCCAACCGATTTGACGGCATTCAATAACCCCGACCATCGACCGGCACCCTGTTGTCTCAGAATTCCTCCCCTGTACACCACCAGACCATTGCCAGCCCCTCGCTGTCTGAGCACTCCACCTTTGTACACTCGAATCATCATCGGCGGCGAAAATGAAGTTGGGTCACCACCTTACCGTCGAGAAATGGCACGGCTTTCCCCATTCCGTTCCTTATATAGAGACCAATGGAGCTTAGTCGACTGTACTTCAGAGGTAAGTAGTGAATCCTGGCGGGGCGGTGATACAATCGTCGACTGGGAATCACGTCCAACAAGGTAGCCTTCACGTCACCCACGGTCTGGGGTTCGATAATGTCCGTGTAGATGTAGAACAGATCGTACTGGATTTGAAGATTTGGGGTGTGGTGGGCGTAGAAATACCGTAGACTTTGGCCATCGGCGCCGGTCATATCGATTGACTGCAGGGAAACCAACAGTTCGTTTCCAGGCCATCCCAACATGGATACGATGGGTCCACACAGACGAAGTTCGATTTTTGGCAACACGTCAAAATACAAAAGCGCTTGCACGTTATTGATCTTCAGGTACACTTTGTCGTTGGTGCCGTCTTTCTTGAAAGACACGAAGGAACCTTTTTGTGCGGCCCCTTGGCGCATCGCCTCTCGAGTTTCGTACTCGTCCTGCTCTTTCTTCTCGTGGTCGGTCATTTCCTTGTTATTGGGATCCAAACGAACGGGTTTATGGGCCAAATGGTTGTAGATGGGTGGCAGGTACCACAGCACCTTCAAGTGTTTGTTTAGGACATCCAGGATATGCCTCAGCGAGTCGTAGTCGCCACTCTTGATGTGCGTTTCCATTTCGATGGATCCCTTGATCTCATCACCCTTTACACCTTTGAAACAATGCGACGGGTCGATCTTGTGGGCACTGTAGAAGTCCTGGCATATCTTTACTTCGGGTTCGTCGCTCGACGGCGACCAAGGATGAATGCGTAAGCCGATCGTGTTGTCTCGGTGATCGATGTTTTGCCATTGGTCAGGTAACGTGATCATGGACAGACCCACTTCCCATTCCCGGTGATCGACGAGAAGTGGCGGGTCCATATGTGTATGAAACGTGGAGACTTTGTTGTCGGGATACCACGACATGGAACTGTCACTAGGGAGCGTGAGGTAAAAGGGCCGATCGTTGTTCATTATGTTTGGTTTTCAAGGTTGGAGAAGGTAACAAGTAACCCAAGGTACTGGAGAGCAAGGCCGTCCACAACGTGGTCTGCGAACCGTCGGGTTTGAAAGCCAGTTGGGACAAAGAAACTCCCGCCACGACGTACACTAGAATCACTTGACAGAAAAAGACGATTTCCGCTTGTGGCACACGTTTTCCCAAGAGTGACCAATTGTGGGCACTCGCGGACGTAGACGTGGTTTCGTCTTGCATGTTGACTGATGTCGGCGTCTGTCGCTCCTATTTATACGTTTTGGAGACTGGTCCTGTCGATCCACGAATTAAAACTCGCCGGATAGCCCAACCATTTCACCAATACTTTGTCTTTTTTTCTTTCGAGTACTCTTTCGATGGGAAAGATCTCATCGTCGTTGACTTGGACCGCTTGCAATTCTTCGGGATAGAAGGTGCCCTGTATGGGTTCGCCTCTTTCGTCCAACAGTTTGTAACCGGGACCGACGTTGGGTGCGACGTTGAACGTTTCCAGAGTCCAGTTGGGCCAGTAACCTTTGTCGAAGGCACCATGTTTCGGCAAAGCCAAACGTACGGTCGTACCAATGTCCATTGATTTTTTCTTTTTCGGGGGACGTAGAGGAGGCGTTGTCAACATCCACTCGTGTTCGGGGCGAACGTCTTTGGGCGCCATACCGATGGTCCGATGTCGTCTAGCATTGTAAGCTCGAACCAGGTCGTCTAGTACGTCAATGTACCGTTGTGTTTGTCGATGAGTAAAGTATCGCCACATGCGTTCTTTCAGGGTCCGTTGAAATCGTTCGACCACACTGGCTTTGGTTTCGACGTTGTGTGTCACGAAAAAATGAATTTTTTTCTTCTTCAGGTACGCTTGCATTTTTCGATTGAGGAATTCGGTACCTTTGTCCGTTTGAAGTCGCAAGGGTTGTCGACTTTGAAAGATTTGACGAAAGGCATCCACCAAACTGTCCCCCGTCTTGTTTTTGAGGGGCAACACCCAAGCATACTTGGAAAACACGTCGATGACGCACAGCAAATACCGGTATCCCTCATTCTGTTTGGCCAAGGCCGACATGTCGCTCAAATCGGCTTGCCACTGATGATCTATGCCGGCCACCACCGTGGGAGACCGCGAGAATTTCTTTTTCAATGGTTTGTGCAAGGTGTACGCCCTTTGTTGTTTCAACCATGCCTTGACTTTGTCCAAGGACACACCGGTAGCTTTGTGAAGACCCAGAGCGCCACCGAAAGCGGCCGGGTGGTTCGGGTCGTAATACACTTTCTTCAGCTTTCGTTCCATGTTTCAGCAGGTGTCCCTATGAACAGGCTATTTATAGTTTTTGCAAGGAGAGCCATCTTCTGGTAGATGTACTAGGCGTATCCGAACTGGAGATTTTCTTCTTTCTCGGGCGTCGCGGCGGAGTCCGTGTCGGTGGCGTGGACAATACGTTCCATCGTTCTTGATTCCCGATGGCTTCGCGCGGTACGTTCGTGGCCTTCAAACTTTGCATCACGCCAAACCATCCCACGGGAGCCTGGGTATTCTTTCGCCGACGAACCAAATCGTTCACAATGTCAATGGCATTGGTGTTGGGTACGGGTACCCCATTCCGAACCAATTCCAAGTTCTCGTTCCACGACCAAGGTGTCTTTTCTTTCATGTGTTTCAACAAAAGACGAGCTCGATGTTGATAGGGTCGAGGGACCGACTCCAGGATGGGTGCCTCCGAAGTTTCTTCTTTTGGCTCGGGTATGTTTTCATCCAACAAGGGAACAACCTGTTTTCTTTTCCTTTGCATCGTTTGATAACGATGTAACAACTGTCCGTACCGTTGCATTTTATTTTCGTCGGTTAGGGAGGGATCGTTTAGCACGTGTTGCATGTCTTGGTGGACATTCTCGACGGCCTGCTGCAGTGGATCTCGATCGTACACGGGTTCGACTGGCCTGACTTCGACGGGTTTGACGTCGGGGAGTCCCTCGAAGGGTACCAGTTTCATTTTCTTGGCGAATTTCATCTTTGGGAAAGGACCGAAACAATCGGGTGAAGAAACCCCCTTTCTGTTGCTTCAGAAGTCGCCGACGGGTCTTCCAAGGTGTTTTAGACGTGCCCAAACGTCGTAGCAAGGGGGCGTCCTTTTTCAAGCGCTTGACTTCTTTGTCGGTCACAGGAACGTTGCCGCGAATCAGGTTTCCAATACACTCACATACACCGTCGACAATGGGTTGGGTCTCGAGTAAAAGGGGACGGTCTTTCGGTGCAGTGTTCAAGAGATACCGCAGTGTCTCCATGACTGAGCTCGGGGTCGTTCTCCGGTCCCCTTTTTATACCTTTCTGTTCCCTGGGTTATCCACCAAATAGTTTAGATAGCTCGGCAGCCATAGCATTCGCTCTATCGCGCTGTCTAAGGAAGGGATGTTTACCACCCTGTTGTCCACCCAATAGTTTAGATACCAAGGGGGCCAAAGCCGGGAGGGCCATGGCCAGCAATGCACCGATGGCACCGCCCTGTTGATCGACAAGTCGCCGTTTGACGTCGGGTGGAACATTACTCAGTTTGCGAAGCAACGCTCGATGTTTGTTCAATTCTTCGGTACTCAGTCCCCTTCCGCGCTGTGCGGTCCGTCGAACGAATTGATTTCGTTTCTTGTTTCTTTCCTCTTGCAGTCTTTCCTTCCATCGCAGCAAGATACGAATCAACACACCCCCAAAAAATCCACGTCCCCCAGGTTTCATGATCAGGGAGAGTTTTTCGGTCGTCGGCATGTTTCTCTCCGTCAGTTGGGTCAACACTTGTCGATTTCGTTCCACCCATTTCTTGTGTTGAGCGTGCAGTGGCTGAATGTTACCCTTCAGCAAATGGTTGGCCGCCAACTTGAACCACTGCAACAATCCAATACGTGCCCGGCCCGTATTCTTGACCAACTGCCCATAAGCCATATCGGGAGTCAGATGTTGTAACTTGCGAATGAAGGACTTGAGTCCTTTCATAGAACTCTTCTTTTCTCTTCGTGGTCTGCGAAAGATCGGGGAGAGAGACCGAGCAGGGGAAGGTGGTGACGTGGGGCGTGGAGGTGTGACCGGTAAGGTGAGACGTGGTGGTGTGGCCGGTAAAGGAGACATGGGACTCGTGGGTGGTGTCAACGACGGGGGTGACCACTGTGTTCTGGGTGCCCTCATTCTCGGGCGAGTCTGACTTCGTACCGTAGGATCACGAAGGTCCGGTGCCAACGTCGGGAACGTCGCCCTGGGAAGGGTGGGAGGTGGGTGTTTCCTCTGCGTATTCTTCGTACGAGCCATCGTGACAAACAAGAGTCAATTCGAGGTACAGGTCCCCCTTTTATACTTTTTGGACGTAGACGATGGGTGGTTCCTCTTGGGGTAAAATGTTGGATCTCAGTCGCAAAGCTTCGGGTGTGTCGGGCTTCAAATCAACGAGTAAGTAACTGCGAGGGGTACTCGTCGCATCTTCATAAGCTTCTTGCATATACTTGGAACGGGAAGGGTACATCTGACGGGCCAACACACCAATTTGCGAGGCGTCACGGGGATTTTTGAACAAGACCAGGTAATGGGCATTCAGACTGATGGTACGCTGTTGCTTGTCAAACAAGTTTTGCACAATGTAAATGACACTCGTGTCGTGGTGATGACTCTTTTTCGTGAACCACTTTTGCAATATCTCCGTGTCTTCTCCCATCAAATCGTCCACGACTAAGACTTGTGGACCTTTGACTTGACCCATCACGTCGTCAATATCCGTCAAACCTTTGACATAAGTGTAGGGAAAGCGATCGTAACTCTCTTGCCATTCGCCATAAGCCCACACGATACGTTGAGGAGGGACGTCGAACAGGGACGCTTGAAGAAACTTCTGCACAAAGACCGTTTTCCCAACACCCGTTGGACCACTGACTAACATGGTAAAGGGATGTTTGAACGTCACATCCATCTTGCACTGTTTTCCCCCATTCCCTTTTCCCCTGCCTTTTATACCTTCGCGCCAGAACAACAGACATGGAGTGAAATTAGAACACAATTTATTTTACTAAAAATACAAAAAGAACATTCAATGCAACAAACATATCATACAAAGGAAAAGAACATTCAATAGAACATATCATACAAAGGAAAAGAAAAAACTGTTAGTTATCGCGTTCTCTCTTCAGGATCTCTTGTCTCACCCAGGGTACATTTCTCAGGACGCGAGGAATCCAATACACATGTCCCAAAAGCTTCTGCATCGTGTCGTGTGGGTGCCAGTCTTCCACTTCAGCAAACGTGACGACGACGGGTATCCATTCACTCATATCGAAACAAGGGGGATACGACAAGACTTCGGTCATATCTCTCGGACCCGCATATTGGATGAGTGCTCGGGAAAAACTTTCTGCTTCCTTCTCTGCCAACAAGAGGACAGCCGTCTTCGGGATTTCACCGTTCGAAGTTTCACCGTTTTCACTGGTAGTCGGGAGAATAGTGGGTGGAATAGAAAGTTTCGTCGGCTGTTTTCTTTTTTTCTTTGTATCGTCTGTAGAGCTCGAACGCTTCTCCGCACCAGTACCAGTATCGCTGACTGCGGGTGTTGTCTCTGGGCATGTCGATGTTGTTGTCGAACATGCGACTGGCAACGGCTTCAAAGTTGTTTTCTGTTTGGATTTCTTCTTGGCACTCGAGCAGGCCGTGTCCGAGCTGTCCACAGTTGAGGCACTTGTGATTTTCGTCGGTGGGTCTCTTGATTCCGTAACACTTTCTTTTGACAGTTTCTTTTCTTTCTTCATCACTCTTCGCTTTTTGGGCTTCTGTTCGTTTTCCACACTGGGGTGCCCAGTGTCCTGGTTCTCCGCAGAGGTAACAACTTCCATAGGAACCATAGGCTGGTCTGTCTTGTCTTGGTTTTCGTTGCTGCTGTTGGGAACGAGTAGGGCAGTCTCTATACCAGTGTCCGACATTGTTACAGGAGAAACAAGCTTGACTAGCCATCGAGAGCAGAATGAAATTTCAGTCTGACACTTCGCTTCTTATAGTCTTGGTCGTGACGTCACTCGCTTTTGATTGGTTCTTTCTTTTCCTTCGTTTTGATTGGTTCGTTGTTTAGTCTATGATTTCCAGGCTTTCCACGTACTTTTTCACTTCGTCCCAATCGATCAAGGCTTCACTCACGTGACAGGCTTCCAACAACGTCATCAGGTCGGCTCGATTACCGTGTTTTTGTCGCCAATGGTTGAACACGGTGAAGATTTGCATGCGCGCGTTGTTGGGATGACTCATCTTGGCTTGACTGATTCGCGCTTCTCTGATCCCCAGATGTCTGCCAATACATTCCCAGCCTTCTCCCATGTTGCCGGACATGACATTGATATCCATTTGATCCAGAGACCATCGTTTCTTTTTCTTCGGCAAGCCGTCCATCCACTGGCGTATGGGGTCTTCTTTCTGTTCGACAAACTCGTCTTTGCGTTTGATCAACGCGGTCTTAAAGCCCGGTACCACCGTCCAGAACTTTTTCAAGGCTTTCTCGACGTCTTCTCGCCATCGTTGTTCGTCCTCCCACGTCTTGACTTGATCCCGTGGATCGTCCATCATACTGCCTAGCACGTTATCGATGTCTTGCAGTTTCGGCTCGTCCACCCAAAGGTAGTGATTGTAATCGTCCACGGGATGCGAGGGTTGACCCGTTATGGAAGAAACGCCTAGTCCCAGACAAGAGTGGTATCTCTGACTGGGATGTTCGTACTTGCAGCCGATACACTCTTCGTGTTGCCTTTCTTCTATAATGGGCAGGAAACATTTCAACACTCGAAAGTTGAGCCATCGTTGTCTAAGTTTCTCGATCAAATTTTCTGCCGGTTCGTCATCTTCTTTGTTTGTTCGCCATCGTCCTGAGACCCGCAAGTCAGTATCCATAGGGGTAAGTGTTGCTCGGTTGGCCATCGTCATTGAATTGAACAAACCGTTTGTCATACACGATTTTATATCGTTTGTTCTCGGGGCGTGTCCAAAGACGGCGGTCACGTGATCTGGTAATCTTGAACGGATTGGCTATGACCAGAGGTTCGTTTTGATGGACGTGCCGTACATTCTCCTTCATGATGGCGTAATTCAGCTGCTGGGAGGCACGGTAATTCAAGGTGAATCCCCGGACTTTACATACAGTTTTACCATCGCTCTGGCGGTACGCGTAATTCTTTGGCCCTCCGCTAACAAATTCTCGAATGGTGACATCTTCGGGCAACTCGTTCTTCCACTGACCCAAACTAGAACCTTCCGGGGGATTCCATGACGTGGCGTGGTATTGGTAGATGACGCTATCGGTGTCAAAATAGCAAACGCGCTCTCCCAACTTTTCCAAGACGGAATAGAGTTTCAAACGAGCTTGAGCCGTGACAAAGGCGGCGATAACCACGTTGGTGATGGGACAGGGTGCCACGTGTTCTTCTTTTTTCAGCGTTTCCATCAAGACCATGTTATCGTTCACTAACTGCACATCTCGTACGGTCTGGGTCACGTCCAACATTTTTTCAAAATAGACGCTGGGCTCCGTGATGTACTCGGTCTTGGGAAAGTTGTCTCTCTGTCCGAATTTACCCCATGCTGTGTTCAATTGTAACTTGCTAAAAGCCCGCATTCCTTTGTTAGGTTTTATCGACGCGGGATCCAGACGAATACCTTCCGTGTCGTACACGTCGTTGACGAAGCGGGTCTTGTCTTCTTCGGTGTGGCAGGTGTCGGGATAACCGCTGCTTTCCATCTTCTTCTTGAGGTAGTGATTAATGTACCCCGTAAACAGACCGCCCGTTTTGGCCTCGGGGTCGTAAGTGCTGAATTCTTTCCAGTGCCAGACTTCGTAGACTTTTAGTACTTTGTATCCTAGGGCCACCGCTTTCTTCAGTTCCAGGGTGACAAACGTACCCACCCAGGCTCGCTGTTCGTCGGTGTGCCCACACGGTTGGTATTCGGCAATCTCCCCTTGTTGCATGTGTTCGTCGACGCAGCTTCGACACAGGGCAAACACCAATTTCTGTTTGCGCCGAAACGGGAGCACCGGATGGTACAGGCCACGGGGCGGCAAGACGGAACACTGGATCAATCCTTCGTACTGTTGCCACTGGTCTTGGTCGGGCTGTGTGACGATCGTGGGTTCCTTGATGGGAAAGGTACCGTACTTGCAGATGTGGGGGTACAAGGACACCACGTCGATGTAGCGCATGTCTTCCACCGACTCGTTCACCAACAGTTGGATGGCATTGGTTCTTCCGCCGAAGAAAGCGTTGCGGGGCATCAGAGGTTCGGGAGCGGGCCATTGCTGATCTTCCAAGCCTTGTAAAAATCCGTCCATCTCGGGATCATGGCGTCGTTCTTCCTCTAGTTCACACTCCCACATGACGCGGATGGTCTGCATACCGTACTGTTCCTGGAGTCGACGGTGACGTTCTTGTGTCTTCTGGTACAAGTCCCTCATACTGCGAGATGGATCGTAGGGATGTTTATGCTGAAGGTCTTGGACGGGACCCGGATAACATTTGGGACAACCGTGAAAGGCACACCCGTGAAACTCGTACACCGTACCCGTGGTCGTGTCCATGCCATCTAAACTATAAGGGCCAACTCGGCATTCACTACCGTTACGGGCGTGTCGAATGTTGGGTAGTGGGGTCTGGTTTCGGAAAGCTGCCATGGTCTGTCGATGTTGTTCCCATTCCAACCATCGAAGGGCTTTGTTGGACTGTTGTCGAGGCTGGAAGCGGTGCCAGTCCTTACCAGGTTTCGGCTCTTGCATCAGGGCTCGAGGAATGACGACGAGGGTGTCTTTCTTGAGGTAGTGCGTGCGTAACACGCGGCTGCAGGCAGAGGCCAGGGTCAAGCTTTTTTCGAAGGGATCGATGCCCGTGTCCATGAGAAATATCTCTCGAAACACACCACAGCATCGGCGAAGGACATCGACGTCACTCTTACAGTAGGCGAGAATTTCTTGGCGAAAATCAAAGACGTGGTGACTGTGTTGCTCGTACCACTCGTGAAATTTTTCTCGTTCAGTCACACTCATGCCATCCGGATCGTAATCGGTGTCGGGAGGATAGGCGCCCACGTAATCTTCGTTCTCCGGTCTGTTAAAGTGGTGAGGGAAATAACCTTTCTTGAGTTCTTGCAGGCCAAAGGTCTTGGGCATGTCCCGTAAAGCCATCGGTAGAAAGTTGAGGGAATCGATGAATTTTACCGTCCCGACAGTGATCGTCATCGCTTTACCACCATTCATAATCACTTCGGGTTGCGCCACGGAATGTTTGTGCAGCGTCTGTAAAATCAGCAGTCCGTCGTAACCTTTAAAGTTATGAGCCACGGCAATCACGGGACTCGATTCGTGACTGTCATGTTTCCGACCATCTACCACCGTACCGTGAGCAGCGAGTTGTAGAAACCATTTTCCCACATCGTCCAGCGTGTCTGGGCCTTTAAACACAATTTCCCGTTGGTGATTCCAGTACGTGTCGCAGTGCTCGCAGGGATCTTGATTGTCGATACAAAAGTGACAGCAGGTTTGCAGGACACATAGGTTGGGAATGTGCTCACCGGTATCTTGCTGGCATTCAAAGTCAAAGAAGACGAAACGGGTCAATGTTGATTTCTGTAGTTTATCGATTTGTATCTTTCGGTCTTTATTCATGTCGATGGGTGATTTCAGTGGTTGGATGTAACAAAACTGTTTCTCGGCCGTGTGCCACTCTCGGCAGATGGAACATTCGTATTCTCCGCATCGGTGTTCTTCCAAATTTCGCTTAGCCTTGATGACGTCCCACTCTTTTTGACATTTCTCGCATTTCTTCCATCGATAACATACACTGCACTTGGCTCTGGAACGGGTGGCAAGGTGATTGTCGAAACACTGGCGGCTCATAAACACACGATGACATCGGTAACACGTCTTTGTATTGGGATCAGGTGGACAGGGTGGACCCATTGTCTTACATCCTTGACACATCACGTGACACGAATGATTCTCTGCAGCATTGTATCCTACTTGACAGGTCTCACAAAAATACGACCTTTCCACAAAGGCGGGCATGGAGGTAATGATGTCGTAATGCCTGTCGTGTAAATACAGGTTCAGATGTTTTGGTGTGGCTGTGACGTGTTTTGTTCCCCGATAAATCGCCTTCCCAAAGATGGCTCGAGAGAAAACGTTGAGTTGGTAACCTGCCTCTCCTAAATACTTGGCGTACAATTCCCAGGTTTCCATCCCCGTGCAGGCTTGCCTGGCTCCACCGACGGCATCGACGAGGGCTTCCGTTTTTCTGGTCTGCCACGAGTGGGGTCCTGTTCTCTGTAGTCTCTTTCGTTCTCTTTCCCATTCAGGCGTGTCTTGTTTGTTGGCATAATGACGGGCGACGACAATAGCTCGCTGAAAACATAAGTCGTCGGCATTCTTGATGGTGACCAGGCATCTTTTTTTCTTCCAATATTCTTCGAAATTTGAGCAGTGTCTCTTCTTCATGTTTGTACCGCTACCTCGACCATCGGGAAGGGACACGTGACAAATACTCATGGACATTCTTTGATCTAGACGAAATTCTTCGTTACTCTGTAATACGGCAGCCACTTTCTGTAACACGTCTTCGGCCTTTAACAAACGATGTTCACGGAAGGGTAACCAAATAGGTGTTTTGAGTCCTGGGTGACTGATGGCGATTCTAACATAATCACTTTCTCTGGCGTCCAAGGTTCGACGAATTTCCTCGATGATGGCCTCAAAAGTGTCGTGAAGTTGTTGTGGTACATCGTTGGCTGGAACATGGGACCAATCTTCCAAAAAGTCTATCTCCACACATAGTGATTCGGTTCGAAATAATCGACTGTATCGTCTATCCACGGGTCGTAATGTAAAACTCATCTTGCTTCGCTTGCTGATCGCATATCAATGTTCGAAGCTGTCGCTTCTCGGCCTTTTATGCCCTGTATGTCGTGACGTCATCAAACGTTCGATATCGTACACCCTACGTAGTATAACGTTGCACATGCGCTGTATAACGTTACATCACGTCTATATGTAGCCTCCAACGTACGCATAACGTTGCATCACGTCTATTTTTAGCCCCCAACATTCAACCTACGATGCATAACGTTATCTGTGACGTCACTCCATGAATGGACTCGTCCGTGACGTCATATCAAATGGATTCGTCCTTACGATCATAAAACGGTACAACACCAGTCTCTCTATCAGTATCAGAATGGATGCTCCGGTGTTACGCATCGAAGACAACCACAGCACGGATACTCTCGTGTATCTCAGGGGTCACACGCTTGCCGTGATTACCCCTGACGATATCTTTGTCTTACCTGACGAGGTATTAAAAACACCTCCCAGGAAAAGACCTCCTCCCGAATTAGTGGAGGCCATTAGACGCAACCGACATAAAGTGCGTCGTACCCTCACATTTGAGTGAGGACAACGGCCCTTTTCAGGGCCAACCAACGGCCCTTTTCAGGGCCAACTTAATCAATGTAAAAGAGTTGTTTCCCCTTCCCTCCCTCTCTTCCCCTTTCTTCTTCTTCTTCTTCTTCTTCTTCTCTCTCTCTCTCTCTCTCTCTCTTTTCCCGCGCGCGCCCTCTTTCTCTCCGTACGTGCAAGGGGTCACGCACGTGCAAGGTCACGCACGTGCCAGGGGGTCATCCAGTGCAAGGTCACGGTCACGCACGTGCTAAAGGTCATCCAGTGCAAGGTCACGTGCACGCGCATGCACGCACATACATGCACCGCGCATGCGCGCACGTGCGTGGCTGTACAGGCCCTCATACTACTATAAAGTAAAAGAAAACTCGACAAAGCCTCTGAATTCTTTTTTTTTTTTTTTTTTTTTTTTTTTTTACTTTATCGACTTGGCGAAGTGCTGTTTTTTAGGGGCTGTAACAATGATAATTCGGAATACATAATTTAAGTTGTACTGCTAATATATCAGTGTCCAAAACTGGCTGACGGTCACAAAAACGAGATACGCTCGTGGGTATCGATGGGCTAGCATGTCGCCAGAGTAAAGTTACAAACCGAAACAGTTAAAAGACTTGAAAGATTAGTTATATATCAATTCGGATATTGGTCAATTGCTTATTTGACTAAAATGAATTAGTAATAAAGTATATACAAAGATACGCCATAACACCGTCAAAAAAGACTGGTAGACGAGTCGCTACTTCTTTTTATATGTAAGACCATGAGCGTGTATTTCGGAGAAGAACCTGGAGTTTACACATCTGTAGCGCAAGTCTGTAGCGGGTCCACGTCGGAGTATGAAAATGGCTTGCGAGAAAATGTATGCGGTTACGCGCAGTGGTCCGTCGATTCACAAAGATTTTTCTATTCTTATTATTTAGACCCCCAATCAGTCACCATTGTTTTCTACATATATTGACAGGAATATGGATATAATGGGACGTCTCGTTTTATTACTGATAGTACTCTCTCAAGTAACCATGGTAACGGCACATATATACGGATTGAACTCTCAGAAAAGACAGAAAACCGATGACGAAGGATACAGAATGGGTTATATATTTGGTAAAAGATCACATTTAGACAATGATCGTTTATTAAAAGCCTTTTCAAGGTAAGCAAACTTACTCTTGTAAGTGCAGTGAAGGGCGGAGGGGCTGACAAGAGACAACCTATACACACATTCGGTTAGGTCGAAAAACCGTGTCCGCTCCCGGTGTTGGCCGAGAAAGTTTAGCTGTGCAGGACGGGGGGCCTGCTGGCAAGGACAGTTGTCTAGTCCTTCGTATGGGACGAAAACTTATTCCCCGTGTACGCATTGGCATGCACGTAAAAACCCTTGACAGTTGGAATTCGATATATGTGTAGGCGGTAGCGCCACTGACCGGGAAAACATTACCCAACGACACACTGTATGGTGTATGCACTTCTTCATTAGCCCAGTTGAAGTAGAAAAGTAGGACGTTAAACCCCATTCATTTTCACATTACCTGTTATTCACTGCATGTGCACTAAGGATATTGCGCCTAATGTCAGGCGGGTGGCTACAAAGTTAACGATAGAGCCATGGTTATTGGCAAGTTAATCAACCGGTGCGCAATTGTACAAGGAACAAACATGCCAAGTTTCATGTCGGTCGTATACGACTCGAACGACTACAAAATGAGTGGCTCGACCTGGACGTCATGATGAAAAGATGTTGAATTTTCCGTCATCATAGTAAACAAATTCTCTATTCCTTTCAAGCTAATTTGAAGATCAGTTTTGTCTTTGCGTAGGGTGGGGCGCATTATTGCTTTAACTCTCAGTATTACCATTGCTTTATATTTCAGACAAACATTAACCGCTGGTGAGTTTGAGAATCTGGCTAACAGAGATCCAGTCATTGCTGCCATCATTTACAGAACACGAAGTGGAAACGGTACAATCAACTATTGGTTATTAACCTCTCCCTGGAGATGCAAACAAATATGCTCGGCGGGTAGGAAGGGTAGACAACAGGTCTATCCTTCCCTTATTAATGAAAAATTAGAAGAAACCGGAAATGTTTGATAACGCTCGAACGAATCCGATGAGATTTCCGACCAGGATATAGGGGTTGTGGTGCTATGTACCCTCCCTTCCGAAAAAGAGTCCACCCTTTTAACAAATGAAGCCGGAAACGTTTGATAAAGCTCGAATCCGATGGTATTTCCGACCAGGGTATAGGGGTTGAGGTGCTATGTACCCTTCCTTCCGAAAAAGTGTCCACCCTTTTAAAAAAACTCATGGAAGTACTCGCGTCAATGTCATCACAAGCCCGTCACACGCCCTTTGCACTAATGACAATCCTACTATCCCGCCCTTATTCCAACCCAAATCCTAATGAGTACCACTCGCACTCAAAGTACGTTCATGCACCATCGACCACCCATCGATGCTGGGTGGATTTCATCCTCAGTGGGACAGAGAATGGTAGGCCTATTTCTCTGATCTCGGTTTGAATAATCATAATACCTCAACCAATTGTCAAAGTTTGGTATATGGCATGGCTCAGATATACTCTATCCTGAACTACAGAACCAAACATTTCTTGATGCTGAATACCCTCCTTCCTCCCTCCTCCTCCTCCCTGGTCTTAAAGTGCCCTACGTTTGACCTGCTTGCCGCCACCCCAGCACCCCCTGTATCTACCCGGATGTGATCACATAATTTGATTTATATGTAGTCTATTGTTCGGATATTATGCCCAGTAAAAAGTTTGTCTACCTTGATCTCAAAACAATCGCCAGCCATCCTAATGCTAAAATGGGATGGATTGCTATCCGAAAATCGACAACCTTACATATAAGATAACTAGATGGTGAAACTGAAACTGAAATTTCTGCTTCTTATTATGCTCTTTCATCACCAAAAAAATGATTAAAAAAAAGAACGCATGTAAATGAAATGAAATAGGGTTGGGTTTAACGTCCTACTGTTCTGCTCCTAAACTGGACTAACAAAGACGGGCATACGCCATACAGTAATTTTGCCCGGGCAGCGACGCTTGGCCTACTCTTACATCGAATTCCAACTGCCAAGGGATCGTTTACGTGCACGCCAATGTGTACACGGAACCTCGGTGTTCCGTCCCATCCGAATGACTAGACAGCTGCCCTTGTCAGATTCCGTCATGATGACAAATGGGGGGTCACGCCGAAAAATCTGGCTGAACTTTCTCGGCCAAGCAGGGCTCGAACACCCGACCTCAAGGCTAGTTAGCCATCGTTTTAGCCACTTAGCTACACGATCCCCTCGCATGTTTACGTGCACGCCAATGTGTACACGGAACCTCGGTGTTCCGTCCCATCCGAATGACTAGACAGCTGCCCTTGTCAGATTCCGTCATGATGACAAATGGGGGGTCACGCCGAAAAATCTGGCTGAACTTTCTCGGCCAAGCAGGGCTCGAACACCCGACCTCAAGGCTAGTTAGCCAGCGTTTTAGCCACTTAGCTACATGGTCCCCTCGCATGTAAATGCCGCTACTATATTTTAATGGTTGTCCATAAGTCTATAAGGCCACAGATCACTAAATATTTCTCCATTGACTTTAATGTTAATTCTGGTCTCTTCGACCGGCTCTAACTTTTTCCCAAATATTCGTTGAGTAGAACGCTTTCTGCCACAGATGGGGCAACAGGTGGCAAACTCTTGCCCAAAATCATGCATGGGGTTCTTCATGAAAAACTTGAGATATACAAGCTGGAAGTAGAGACAAGTAACCATGCAATTCCCGACCCTACATGTCAACGTAACCAACCTCACAACTCTTGTATCCTTCCGCCCCAAAATCATGAATATTCATCAAAACCCTTTTCCTCGATTCTACACCAAAAACTCAACAAAAATCGCCATGCAAAGGGGGAAAAGGGAAACTTTCTCCCTACATTTGTGATCAGTGTCCATAACATCTGTAATTTATATTTTAGGTGATGGACTCGTCCAGATTGACGAGAATCTTTAAAAGAATTGACGAGGGAGGTGGAAAGAATATCCTGTGATATTGCAGTGCAATGGCGTGTACATAACAAAATAAACAATTAGCCATAGATAAAAAAAATATTTCGCCAATTCCCAGTTATCAAGTATTTTCAATTAAAATTAAATAAAAGGGAGAGTTACTCTTATTTAAAACTATTCAGCACGTGGTCTCATTTATTTATTTATATACTTATTACTATTCAGTACATACGTATTCCAGCAATCTGATTAAAATACAGATCTATTGTGTTTCGGTTTTCTTTTCGGGTTCGGATTTCGTTTTTATTTGTCTTTACGTGAATGACTTCCAATTGAAATGGTTGGCATAGTCGACGTTTCCGTGCAGTATGCGTGGAATTTTGGGAAATACCATAAAGCAGTAAAAGAAATGAATAGCCGACATAACAAAAACATTCACCTACACGGGTTAAGTGTCCGATTAAGCTGTTTTGACGCTCACGCCCTAACAACTCAATACTTCGACCTGAGATTTTGAGACAAGGTAAATACACCACTCTTCTATATTTTGGTGCTTGAATTTCACACGAACCCCGACTTTTATTTTTGAGACTCTGTTTAAATCGGGATAGCCCCTTTAAACAGACTGGATATTTCTAACTCTGAAAACGAGATAAGATCAGTGACATTGGGTGGTTGTGACAATTTCTACCGGTATATGTTCTTTCTCCAGCTACTTCACCTAAAGTAGGGGATAATTCCATCCATTGGCCCTGTTTTTGTCTTCAAAAGAAGGAGGGAAACTTTACTGATCATCAATATAAAATATTTAATTATGTAGTCTTTAATAACTGATATTAAATACAACTCTATCTCATCTCATTTTTCCCCTACGCGCAAGCGAATTATTGAAATAAAATTTAAAAAAAAAACAATATGTTAGTCCCGAAATGACCTAGTTTGTGTTGAGTGGACGTTAAACCCCATTTCTCTCTCTCATCTCATTTTGTTGTTCTGTGTTGTTATTTTGCAGTCATCAAAGAATGTCTTCATGAACCGCCATAAAATGAAATAAAATAGGGTTTAACGCCCTACTGTAATGCACTGACAGAGCTAATTAACACGGACATATGCCATATAATGTGTTCTAAGGGGAATTTTGCCTGGACAGCGGCACTAGGGCCTACTCTTATACAGAACTCCAACTGCCATGGGTTAGACCTACTTTACTTGCACGCCAATATGTACACGGAGCCTCGGGTTTTTGGCCTATCCGAAGGACAACACACCATTACTTTTCAGTTTCGGCGTTTGAATTGTCACAACGTGTTAAATGACATACTTGTGCACATTATAAGGGATGCCGGAGCTAATTCGACACTTGGAAAACATCACGTGACAGGGAAACCGCATCTTGATTGGTCATGAGATCGCGATACGTTCAATCAATGACCTTATGATAATACGGTACAAGTCTACCATCCACGAATTAAGAGTTGGGGATTATGTAGTTAGGTCTTCATCCCGTGTTAAATTCCTGGGCATGCATTTGGATGAAAACTTAAACTTAAAACATCACTGTGTCCAGAAGACTCGTCTTGCTGCTTGACAATGTTCAATTTACAAAAATTAAGATCGTTTCTTTCGCGAGAATCATCTCTTCAAATTGCCAGCTCTTTAATATTCTCCCAAATGGATTACGGAAATAGTCTGCTGTGTGATCTGCCAGCAGCCACTCTTCAGTCTCTCCAACGAATTCAAAATTTTACTGCAAAGCTAATTCTTGGTGTAAATAACGGCCATAGCTCTACTGCTGCCCTGAAAGAACTTCATATATTGCCAATTGAATTTCGATGCCATTTCAAGCTACTGGTCCTGGTGTTTAAATGTTTCCACAACCTTGCCCCTGCTTATCTTTCTGGTTTATTACAGTCTCAAACTTCATCATATAATACGAGATCGTCATCAAAAAACATGTTATTCATTCCAAAGACAAAAATTAAAACATTTGCAGACAGATCATTCAGTGTCTTAGGACCGCGGCTCTGGAATAGCCTTCCAGAATGTATAAAACAATGCCAAACTGTGACGGTTTTTAAAAGAAAACTAAAAACACACCTTTTCCGTATAGCATTCCGCTAACATTTGTCTAAGACTTTGTGAAGCGCCATTGAATGCATGTCAGTAATGTGCGCTATCTTTTAATGTAATATGTTATGTTATCTTATATATATATATACTTTCGAAGGCCAACAGTACAAGAAGATCTGACCAGTTGTACTGTCAGGTCGTGTCAGGGGTCATACGAGAGGCTTTTGACACTTTGACGCCAGACATTGATTTATCAATCAGCGTTGACGTTTCTGGGGATTTTCCACCGTTCCGTACAGAGTATCCCAAGACCTCGCCGTAACAGACCGTTTCATTGGCTGATTCCTCACATTAATTAGAACGCCTGTTATAAAACAACTCTTCCAGATACTTGTGTTGTAAAGACAAGTAAAACGAAATTTAGAACTATAAGAAACGAAAAGAAATAGGTTCTGTCTTATAATCAAAATGCTATATTATAATAGATCTGGGAATTTATGGGTTCTCTCATAATTCCAGCCCAACACCGATACAGCTTGAATCTGGGGAATTCCAGCCTTCCACTCTTCCATTGCAGGCAATTATCTATTGAAAAAAGTTGGTCCTTTAAAAAAAAAAATTATGGCATGATATAATGGACAAAAATAATATTATTTTGAGACGTACCAATACGTTATGGCTGTACAAAATACGTTGATAAATAATTCATTGATGCTACAATGTCGCAAATAAACCGTTCAATCCGGAACCAGAACCATTCATAATATTTATACATTTAGACTCATTCGAGAATAGCCTTTACATCTTAAAATTTTATCTCACTTTCATTTATGACGTCAACATTTTCGATATCTAATTGGAAGTTCTCAAACCGAAAACGTGGAAACTTCTAGCACATGACGGCACCAGTTAGAGACTGTCATACGGGTACACTCGGGGACACATACTCATTGAAATTGGCTTTACTACAAAGTACAATATGATGTTATGAAACAAAGGGAGATAAGTACATTGAATTTTGCCTAACATAACTTGGGTAAAGACACAAAGATAACCAGGCCTCTTTGTTTTTCATCAAATAGTTACTTGCGTGCAATAAACTGTAGGAAGGAGTACCTGTGGCTAAATACCCACCCTCCCCAACAAGTTGATTTGATATAATGTTTATCTCTTGCAATATTCTGTCCTGTCCGCAAGTTTATCTTGTAAATTTTGTTTTACGCGTAGTACTGTCCCCATGCACCTATATATTTTCAAAACCCACAAAACATCATCTACCCCGTTCCACATCTGGCATACACACATAGACTAAATAAACTTACTCAATTCCATTGAATGGAAGCACAATAAATACATTTATCACCCAATAACACACTTGACACTTTGTGATAAAGTACATAATCTCCTTAGGGAATATCGCTTTCCATGAATTTGATATATCAATCAAAAGGAACTACTTTCTTTTATTTCAAAGAAACCACTTATTCTAAATAAAACGTAACTTCTTTTTTGGAATGAGGTATTTTGTTCAGAACGAGGCTTGGTAAAAATGCCTCGTTTACTAAACGTGTTTTTTTTTTTAAGATAGTTATTAGGAGTATTTCCTATCAGCGAATTTGTAAAAATTAAAATTTATGTTATTTAATACGAAAATAAAACCAGTCCAAACTATGATATTATATTCAGAGAAATCGACAAGACAAGAATACACGCCATAGATGTAGGTGTAAAGCAACATCAGCTACCTTGATTGATTTATTGGCCCAATCAGTTATAGGTGTTAAGAAACAACTGTGGTGTTGTGACAATTTATTGGGGCCAATAAATTAATCAAGGTAGCTATGTGTCTGCAATAGTTTTACACCTACACCTAACTGATATCGCAGACAACAAATTAGTGTTTATCTGGTCTAAATACAACAAATAATCCATTCTTATCAATCAAAAAAGCATATAATTTCATTCCTTATTTCCAATACGCCAGTTTATTATTTATATTTATTGTAAAAAAATAACTTGACTATAGCATTGACTGTTTCTGCTGAAACCCCATAACATTGCACAAAATATTATTGGAGCAAAGTAACATAAACGCGCAGCGACGAATTTGTTGGCTTATACCAATTGTCAATTAAATGGGAAATAAAGTACAGTTGTTTCTTAACACATATAGTCAAGTTATTTCATTTCTTATTTCCAATACGCCAGTTTATTATTTATATTTATTGTATAAAAATAACTTGACTATAGCATTGGCTATTTCTGTTGAAACCCCATAACATTGCACAAAATATTATTGGAGCAAAATTACATAAACGCACAGCGATGAATTTGTTGGCTTATACCAATTGTCAATTAAATGGGAAATAAAGTACAGTTATTTCTTAAAATCTATAGTCAAGTTATTCCATTTCTTATTTCCAATACGCCAGTTTATTATTTATAGTTATTGTATAAAAATAACTTGACTATAGCATTGACTGTTTCTGTTGAAACCCCATAACATTGCACAAAATATTATTGGAGCAAAATTACATAAACGCGCAGCGATGAATTTGTTGGCTTATACCAATTGTCAATTAAATGGGAAATAAAGCACAGCTGTTTCTTAACACCTATAGTCAAGTTATTTTTTTTACAATAAATATAAATAATAAACTGGCGTATTGGAAATAAGAAATGAAATATTATTGGAGCAAAATTACATAAACGCGCAGCGATGAATTTGTTGGCTTATACCAATTGTCAATTAAATGGGAAATAAAGCACAGCTGTTTCTTAACACCTATAGTCAAGTTATTTTTTTTACAATAAATATAAATAATAAACTGGCGTATTGGAAATAAAAAATGAAATTATATGCTTTTTTGATTAATAAGAATGGATTATTTGTAGTATTTAGACCAGATAAACACTAATGTGTTGTCTGCGATATCAGTTAGATGTAAAACTATTGCAGACACATAGCTACCCTGATTAATTTAGTGGCCCCAATAAATTGTCACAACACCACAGTTGTTTCTTAACACCTATAACTGATTGGGCCAATAAATCAATCAAGGTAGCTGATGTTGCTTTACACCTACATCTATGGCGTGTATTCTTGTCTTGTCTATTTCTCTGATTATAATATCATAGTTTGGACTGGTTTTATTTTCGTATTAAATAACATAAATTTTAATTTTTACAAATTCGCTGATAGGAAATACTGCTAATAACTATCTTGAAAAAACCACGTTTAGTAAACGAGGCATTTTTACCAAGCCTCGTTCTGAACAAAATACCTCGTTCCAAAAACAGGGTAACTTAAAAAACCTCGTTTTGGAACTCCAGACAACGAGGCATTTGTTTTACCTCGTTTGGACAGAAATGCCGAACGAGGCAATCTACGGTTTATAGTGTAATTATAGAGTCTGATCGGAAGCGGAGCTAACTGCGGACAGACAAATATAGTATGATATGTGTTCTAACACCTTGTCCAACCCCGTGGAATTTCTCTGGGTCTTCCGGTTTCATACCATACAATGCTCAAGACCCCTACGCACCCCCCCCCCCCGACCTTGTAATGTATTTAAAACAAACAAAACAAACTTTTACCACTAAATTTTGTAAAAATTCACGGTGTCTATGACTAGAATACATTACACAGAGTAACATCTGGTATGTTACTATTAATACAGAAATAAAAATTATTAACGGCCCCACATATCTGTTATGTTTAGTATTTGGCGTGTATAAATATATGAAAGTTGGTCATAACGGTAAATTGAATCGGAGAACACAGCTTTAATGTCTGGCGATATCACTTTCATTAAGGGAGCATAATGTATATACACATTAGATAATAGCTGTGTGAACTGATTAATTTATTTTCTGTTAAATCAATATATGTATTATAGAGAATATCCAACGAGTCTTTTTCTTCATTATCGACATGTGTTGATATTTTTTGATATAAAAAAGACGAATAGGAGATTTTATTTATCATCCAATCCTCTCTTTTATGTACTAATAAATAAATATAATTCTTTGCTATAGATTTTACTAATGATATAATGAACCCATATTCTGAGTTTCATCGCTCTCACTTCATTATAACCAAAGTTATTGTGCCCCAAAGCATCAGATTGCTTATCTCTGCTCACTGTAAGCAGAACATGTTCATCATCGAACTCCATCAAGTCATTCACCGAATGAACGCCTGCACCAAGTTTGAACATTGTAGCTCAGTAAGAAGGAGAGTCATTGTGTTCCAAAGTCTCTGTCAATCAAATTGCTTATCACTCTGCTTACCCTGGGCAGACAATGTTCATTATCGAACTTAGTCGAGGTATTGATGTAACGAAACTATACACCAAGTTTCACCACCTTCACCTAATTAGAACTTAAGTTATCTCGTCCCAAAGTATCAACCAATCAAATTGTTTATCTCTGCCTACCCGAAGAAAATGATCATCTTCGAACTCCACCAAGTTTGAACATTTTAACTCAATTAGAAAGAGAGTTATTGTGTTCCAAAGTCTCGACCAATCAAATTGCTTATCGCTCTGCTTACCCTGAGCAGAAAATGCTCATTATCGAACTTAGTCAAGTTATGACTGTAATGAAACTATACATCAAGTTTCATCACTCTCACTTAATTAGAACTAAAGTTATCGTGTCCTAAAGCATCAACCAATCAAATTGTTTATCTCTGCTTACCCTAAGCAGAAAATGCTCATCTTCAAACTCCAACAAGGCATTGATCTAATAAACACATACACCAAGATTGGACATTCTAGCTCAATTAGGAAGAGAGTTATTGGTCCCAAAAAGTGTGACGGACAGACAGACAGACGGACGAACACATTTTAATAGTCCCGAAAGGCGGGGGACAAAAACATGATTTTTCGTACAATCAGGGGCCAAAATTCCGCCAGTCTTTGTCCGATTCATTCCATTGTTACGGTGATATAATCAAACGATTTTTTAAATCGGGTAATAATTTGGACTTTCAGAGGGACCACAATCTAATAAAGGCGATTTTTCGTACAATCAGGGGAAGTTAAAATCCGATATGCGCAAATATCGAAAGAAACCAAGATATTTAGGCTATAAACATGTATTTCAAGTTTCATCAAAATTGATTTAAAATTGTGAGACCTCTACAGGGTCCACAATCTTGAAATACCATAAAAGGGTGATTTTTCGTACAATCAGGGGCCATAATTCAGAAAGTTACGATCCGATGGGCGCAAATATCGACATGAACCAAGATTTGTGGGTTATAAACATGCATGTCAAGTTTCATCAAAATAGGTTCATAATTGTGACCTCTATAGGGTCCACAAGCTAAAAACTTGATTTTTCGTACATTTTTCGTACGATACGTGCAAATATCGAAAGCAGCCTAGATCTTTTGGAGATAAACCTATATATTTCAAGTTTCGTCAACATCGGATAAGAAGTGCGACCTGTAGAGTGTCCACAAACAATTGTGGACGGAAGGACGGACGGATGTCCGGGCGGACAGGGGCGACGGCATAATACGTCCACATGAAAATTGTGACCTCTATAGGGTCCACAAGCTAAAAACTTGATTTTTCGTACATTTTTCGTACGATACGTGCAAATATCGAAAGCAGCCTAGATCTTTTGGAGATAAACCTATATATTTCAAGTTTCGTCAACATCGGATAAGAAGTGCGACCTGTAGAGTGTCCACAAACAATTGTGGACGGAAGGACGGACGGATGTCCGGGCGGACAGGGGCGACGGCATAATACGTCCACATGAAAATGTGGGCGTATAAAAACAGTAATTTTGTTCGGACAGTGGCGCTATGGATCATTTACGTAGACGCAAATGTGTAAACGGGACCTCACTTTTTAGTCCTATCCCAAAGACTATACCTTGTTCCATGCCTATAGGCTAACCGAACAGGTAATAGGCTGTTGATTTGTCTCTTAGAATTAATTTGCATGTGACCGCTACTATGTATTGATTGTGTAGGTAACAGGTTGCGGGTGCTCTTCAAAGAATGAATACACGGACAAAAACATCACGTGACAGACATTGAACTATCTAAGCGCATGTTGAAAGGAGATGGAGCTTGAAGGTAAATACATCATTATATAGCCTGGGCTAGTGTAATATGAATTTTTTAAAAAACGCGATAAGGGTAGTTAAGAGGTGTTTCATAATTTCTTCGTGATTAATTTGTTGTGTGGAAAAGATAATCGTTTATTTATTTATTGCTGTGTTATGGTCGTAGGGTTCGTTTACGACACGTGCATGTCAAAGTGTACTCGGGAGTCAGTCATTCGTCCCACCCGAGCAGTTAGACGCTGTTCTTTGCTAGAATATCTGTCCAACACCCCTGTCAAGGAAAATCACGGTGAAAAAAAACCTGAAATTGAATCCGTTACCCCTCGGATTGTTAAAATGTGCTTCGTTAACAAATATGTTTTTCTTTCAAATTTGTTCTGAAGCTTTGACATACCAATATCCATTGTTTCGCTACATTCCGTTCGTAGTTATGGCCATATGTTGCATGGCTACCACTTGTTCACCGTAACAGCAGTTATATCGCTAGATCAACACTGAGAACATAATTGTGAAAATTTACATGATATATATGGAAGACCAAACAGCTCTTTAGTCTTAGTTTTTAATTCATAGTCTTTAATTCGCATTTGTTCAGTTGTTGCCGTATTTCAACATGTGTTTACAAAAATTAACATTTGTATCAGACATTTTGTTAATAAAGGAAGGGGAGGGGGGTATCCCCAAGGCGACAGAAACTAGGTCATTAAGGGACTAACATATGGTTCAATTTTATTTGGATAAAATACCGATAAATAAATGTAGGTTTAATTTTTATCAACCATTACATTTGTATTTCTTTGAGTGGTTGTGTGGGGAGATTGTGTAAGATATGTGTCTCTTTTACAATTTATATATCTTTATACGTTAAACATTTGTTTTTCAATTTTAAATACCCGACGTGTATTGTCCGTAGTCCATCCATTCGTAAATCCTTTCTCATTTTGAAGAAACTTGGAAAATAGACCTCGGTTCCTTAATATATTGGCATGTCTACTGCAAATTCACATTTTAGCTTGTGAATACTCTAGAGGTCACAATGTTTATCCGATACTGATGTAAATTAAAATATATGTTTATAACCCATATATCCTCTTTTCATTCGTAACGTCCTGGATTATGATCCCCGATTGTTCTAAAAAAATCGCCTTATTAGCTGGTGGTCCCTCTAGATTTCATAATTGATATCCGATTTGAAAGACTGTATCGTTCGTGACAATCGGACAAAAGCTGCCCGACAAAATGGCAACTGCTCGTACACAAATAGTGTAAAAGTAGGTTATACCAATGTTATATACTCTGATATACTCTGTATCTGATTTTGATGAAAATTAAACCATATAATTATATCCCAAAGTTTATTTCCCTGTCGCGCCTGATTGTACGAAATTCAGCATGCTTAGTTTTAATGTATCACCCTTATATCATAATAATGGTCGAGTTTGAAATCGGACCAAAACTGCCCGACAAAATAGCCGCTCCACATACGCAAATAGTGTAAAAGTATGAAGTGTCAATATTGCGGTCCCTCTAGCGGTCACAATTTTTATCTGATTTTGATGACACTTAACATATTATATGTATATGTTTATATTCCAAAGACCTGGTTTCATTTCGATAATTGCACGTATCCGACCGTAAGTTCCTGGATTATGGCCCCAGATCGTACGTAAAATCTTTCATTGCTTATTACCTGTGGGCCTATCTTGCATGGCAACCGCTTGTTTTTTATTTACTCATACTTTCGACCGTTGCGGTGTCTTCAGGGCGAAGCGGCGCAACGGTCGAAAGTACTGGTGGAATGCGATAAATATCAGTTTTTATGAATCGTTAAAAATTGTGTTTTTTTTTAAATTGATGTACTGAGAGCAGCTTTATTTAGTTTTTATATATTGTCTCATATATTTCTCAATATGTTTGGCGCAATAAAGCCCGGTTACATCTGACGTTCCATACACACAATTTCATTCAAAAATTCGTCGAATTCCACCTACCACGATCCAAGATACCACACCAGTACTGGGAACCCATCCGAACGTCAGGATGCTGTTCCTCCTCAGACATCTCGTGAAAAAATCTCAAGGAAATGTCTCAACTAACACAGGGATCTGCGCATCCCTCCTGTTGCTGGGTTGGCAACCGTTTTACGCACCGACCGACAGCCGTTCCCGATCGATAGCCATAACATATTTTATATTTCTATTGCAGGTACCCAGATTTGTATGTTAAATTTATATCGTTTCGCCAAACACTGTATAATTCGGGTTTTGAAGAAATGCAACCGAATGTTATTTCTTATATTTGTTGTTCTCCTGGTGATTATGAAATTATATGACATGCATACTCTACACACAGATGCCAACGAGCAGAGATGGCCGAATTTTAACAAAGAAGCTAAGCCCATGTCAACCGAAGATGAGCAGATTTACTCACATGTTTTGAAAGAATATTTTTCCAGCAACGATCATTCCACCGACGAACTTCCCCAAAAGCTACCACAAAATGGTTCAAAAACAGCATGTGTTCATCCCAAGTTAGACCCTTACCACCCCTCTTTAGCTAAATATTTCTACAGTATTCCCAAATTGCAGTGTAGCGAAGACGAAAATTGGGTGTACGTTGACAACGGCACGTTTTATATCTCCAAAAATATTCAGGAATTATATGGTGTTATAACCTGTGACATTTACCCCTTACTTTTCCAGGACGATTTGCATACCGTCGAAGGTGAATGCATCAAAAATATCAAAAATGGAACTTTATTACTTTCCGATTTCTTTAGAGCTGAATGTACCTCAAACCAAGGACACTCTTATACGAATAGACACATGGGAGTTGCTTTTAATCCGCAGATACACAGTCCCTCTGACGAACCAAAGCAGCAGCATAAACACATAGATTTAAATGTTTTTATCTTTGGATTGGATTCCGTTTCCCGAATGACATCCATAAGAAAACTGCCTAAATCTAGAGATTATTTTATTAACATTTTAAAAGGAATAGAATTAGAGAGCTATAATATCTTTGGAGACGGTACACTTAGGGCAATTGCACCCATTTTAACAGGGCAATTATTGGAAGAGCTAGGGGAGGTTAGAAAAGGTTTCGAGGGAGCGACAACATTTGACGCAAAGCCTTTCATATGGAAAGACTTTAAAAAAGCAGGTTATGTTACTCTTTGGGCTGATGACGTCCCTGGGCTCGGTTGTTTTCAGTACAGGTTTACGGGATTTCGGAGTCCACCTACAGATCATTACTTAAGAACTTTCTATGTCGCAGCGGATTATGAAATTGAATATTTGTTAAAGTGGAATTTAAGGCCGTTATTACATTCTTTCCTAAGTTTGTTTATGAAGAATCCCCCAGTGTATCGGTCATTATGTTATGGTTCAAAACCCAAGCATATTTATTTTATAGAGTATCTTAAAGATATGTTCAAAATGTACGGATCCAAGAGAAAGTTCATGTTTGGTTTCCATGGTGAAATCAGTCACGACAATAACAATGAGATCGAATATATGGATGAAGATATTGCTGATCTATTCAAATATTTAGAAAGCAGTGGACATTTAAATGAAACTTTGCTAATATTTATGAGTGATCATGGGGCACGGTTCGAAGCCTTTCGGTCAACTGTACAAGGAAAACAAGAGCAATGGATGCCCCTTTTTTCCTTCAGATTTCCACCATGGTTTGAACGTGAGTATCCCGAAGCTATTAAGAACTTCAAAATAAATGCGCATCGTTTAACTACTCCTTTGGACATACATGCGACTCTTAAGGAAATCCTCAATTTTACTGGTGCAGGAACGGGGAAGATTTCAAAGCGGGGAATTAGTTTATTCAAAGAAATTCCAAAAGAACGTACGTGTTTGCATGCTGGTTTAAGCACACATGCGTGTGCATGTTTAGACTGGCAACCTGTGGAACAATCATATGTCTTAAAACGGGTGATACATACAGTGATTTCAAAATTAAATGAGTTAACTTCAGACTTGCGAAATAAATGTGCTTTACTGAGAATTAAACATGTTTTAAAAATCCTAAAATATAGTCCAAACGCCGATCTAGTGAACCATATTTCTGTAGCAAGCTCTAAAATAATATATTATCAGGTATTTATGACCACAGCACCAGGTGATGGGTATTTTGAATCGACAGTGAAACACGACATAGATAGAGATAAAATGACTTTAGATGAAAAGGACATTAGTAGAGCAAACGCTTATGGTACTCAACCACGGTGTATATCACAAACTCGTCCTGATTTAATGAAATACTGTTATTGTAGTTAACCCGTTAATTTCCCAATTCCCGCCTAAAAGCACTGAACTATTGACTTTGTGGCATTAGTAACTCATTTTTAAAATAAATCTTTAACTTAAAAATAAGTTTTATTTCAATGAATTTTTCCGCCCATCCCTCTTTCCGTCCAAGATAGGGTTCATACTCTGATAGATGGACTGACTGTAATTAAACTATACACTAAGTTTCATCACTCTCACTTAATTAGAACTAAAGTTATCGTGTCGCAAAGCATCAATCAATCAAATTGCTTATCACTGCTTACCCTAAGCGGAAAATGTTCATCTTCGAACTCCAACAAGGCATTGACCTAATAAACACATACACCAATTTTGGACATTCTAGCTCAATTAGGAAGATAGTAATTGTGTCCCAAAAAGTGTGACGGACAGACGAACGAACCCATTTTAATAGTCCCCCAGCTTTCTTCGAAAGGCAGGGGACAAAAACATGATTTTTCTTACAATCAGGGCCCTGTTTCACGAAATTTTAACTAAAGATAAAATCCAAATTTTAGCAGATACTTCAATTTTGATTGGCTAAGAACTAAAATCAATCAAATATTGTCCAATCAAATAACTAAAATTCAGATCTAATCTTAATTCTGTCAGTCTTTGTCCGATTTTCACGAAATTTGAACTTAACATTCATTACATTGTTACGGTGATATAATCAAACGATTTTTTAAATCGGGTAATGATTTTGACTTCCAGAGCACAATCTAATAAAGGCGATTTTCGTACAATCAGGGGCCATAATTCAGGAAGTTAAAATCCGATATGCGCAAATATCGACAGAAACCAAGATCTTTAGGCTATAAACATGTATTTCAAGTTTCATCAATATTGATTTAACATTGTGACCTCTACAGGGTCCACAACCTTGATATACCATATTTTTACAGTTTTCGGGTACAGGCGGCGGCCATTTGTCCCTTAATTTTGCTCCAATGTTCACGGTGATATAATCAAACGGGTTTTTTTCAAATCTGATAATAATTGTGACCTCCAGAGGGACCACAGGCTAAAAAGGGTGATTTTTCGTACAATCAGGGGCCATAATTCAGAAAGTTACGATCCGATTGGCGCAAATATCGACAGGAACCAAGATCTGTGGGTTATAAACATGCATGTCAAGTTTCATCAAAATAAGTTTATAATTGTGACCTCTATAAGCTAAAACTTGATTTTTCGTACAATCAGGGGCCATAATCTATGAAGTTTTGATCCGATACCTGCCAGTATCGAAAGCAGCCCAGATCTTTTGGAGATAAACCTATATATTTCAAGTTTCGTCAACATCGGATAAAAATTGCGACCTGTAGAGAGTCCACAAACAATTGTGGACGGATGTCCGGGCGGACAGGGGCGACGGGATAATACGTCCACATGAAAATGTGGGCGTATAAAAACAGTAATTTTGCTCGGACAGTGGCGCTATGGATCATTTACGTAGACGCAAATGTGTAAACGGGACATCACTTTTTAGTCCTATCCAAATGACTATACCTTGTCTCAAGCCTATAGGCTAACTGAACAGGTAATAGGCTGTTGATTTGTTCTTAGAATTATTTTGCATGTCACCGCTACTATGTATTGATTGTTTACGTAACACGTTGCGGGTGCTCTACAAAGAATGAATACGCGGACAAAAACATCACGTGACAGACATTGAAGTATCTAAGCGCATATTATAAGGAGATGGAGCTTGAAGGTAAATACATCATTATATAGTCTGGGCTAGTGTAATATGAATCTTTTAAAAATGCGGCATGGGTAGCTAAGAGATGTTTCATATTTTCTTCATGATTAATTTGTTGTTTGGAAAAGAAAATCGTTTATTGGTCGTAGAATGCCAACTGTTAAGGGTTCGTTTACGACACCTGCATGTCAAAGTGTACTCGGGAGTCGGTCAGTCGTCCCACGCGAGCAGTTAGACGCTGTTCTTTGCTAGAATATCTGTCCAACACCCCTGTCAAGGAAAATCACGATGAAAAAAAACCCTGAGTTTGAATCCGGTAAACCTCGGATTGTTAGCTATAAATGTGCTTCTTTACTATGAGAGGACGAATCCTATTGATATAAGCTTGCTTTCCGCAACTTTTGCGCTGGAGTTGGTGCCTCTTCACTAAAAACATTAGGGATACTCCATTGAACGTTCCGAAATTCTCCCAATCTCACAAATAGTGTCAATCGAGTGAAAAGGGGGACTTCGGACTAGAAAGCATGCGTCGACTGCATAAGAAAACCTATTTTGTTGTGTATAATTACGTCACAATTCTACTCACACATTCACTTGGTTACAATTTAGAACGTTCTTGAATGACAACCAAACAGTCTCATCCGTGTCGGACTGAGTCCACCTATCCACCTATAATATGTTATTATAGTAAAGGCGATAAGTTTTCAATGAGACAGCTGTAATAATAAAACGTAAATATTGTATAATTGGTGCAATTTGAAACTCGTGTGATTGTCTATATGGAAGGCCAAACAGTTCTTTATTCTTAGTTTTTAATTCATAGTCTTTAATTCGCATTTGTTCATTTGTTGCCGTATTTCAACATGTGTTTACAAAAATTAACATTTGTATCATAAATTCGATATATGAGTTTTACAAATCAGACATTTTGTTAATAAAGGAAGGGGGAGGGGCATCCCCAAGGCGACAGAAACTAGGTCATTTTGGGACTAACATATGGTTCAATTTTATTTGGATAAAATACCGATAAATAAATGTAGTTTTATCGACCATTATATTCGTATTTCTTTGAGTGGTTGTGTTGGTAGATTGTGTAAGATATGTGGCATTTTACAATTTAAATATTTTTATACGTGAAACATTTGTTTTTAAATTTTAAATACCCGACGTATATTGTCCGTAGTCCATCCATTCGTAAATCCTTTCTTATTTTGAAGAAACTTGGAAAATAGACCTCGGTTCCTTAATATATTGGCATGTCCACTGCAAATTCACATTTTAGCTTGTGAATACTCTAGAGGTCACAATGTTTATCCGATACTGATGGAAATTAAAATATATGTTTATAACCCATATATTCTCTGTTCGTTCGTAATGTCCTGTATTATGATCCCCGATTGTTCTACAAATCGCCTTATTAGCTGGTGGTCCCTCTAGATGTCATAATTGATATCCGATTTTAAAGACTGTATCGTCCGTGACAATCGGACAAAAACTGCCGAACAAAATGGCAACTGCTCGTACACAAATAGTGTAAAAGTAGATTATACCAATGTTATATACTCTGTATCTGATTTTGATGAAAATTAAACCATATGATTATATCCCAAAGTTTATTTTCCTGTCGCGCCTGATTGTACGAAATTCCGCATGCTTAGTTTTGATGTATCAGCCTTACATCATAATCGGACCGAAACTGCCCGACAAAATAGCCGCTCCACATACGCAAATAGTGTAAAAGTATGAACTGTCAATATTGCGGTCCCTCTAGTGGTCACAATTTTTATCTCATTTTGATGACACTTAACATATTATATGTATATGTTTATATTCCAAAGACCTGGTTTCATTTCGATAATTGCACGTATCGGACTGTAAGTTCCTGGATTATGGCCCCAGATCGTACGTAAAATCTTTTATTGGTTATTCCCTGTGGGCCTATCGACTATCGTGCATGACAACCACTTGCGTTTTTTATTTACTAATACTTACGACCGTTGCGGTGTCTACAGGGCGAAGCGGTGTAACACTACATACAGATAACAGAATATCAGCATAGTTGATAGACCTTTTTTGAGAGCATGAAATAGGCATACTCCGGGAGCGCCATTCCAAGTCTTCTGAAACTAACAGTAAACTCTGACTTATAAAGCATACAATCAATTAAGAAAAGTGATACACATGCGATGTACATATTTGGCATTGTTTATTTATGAGATTATAGTATCTGTAACTGCACTGCATATTTCCTGTGAATAAATAATATGTTTAATGAAATCGTGCCTTTTATCACAACGAGCAGAGGCCATTCGTGTGTAGTCCGTAAAGACATACTGAATACATTGGTTGTTTTAATAAGTCCGAGCCTTAGAAGAAGTTGTGTATGGTTGAACACGTCAATATCATTAATGATCACAGAGGTCAGAAAGCTCTATCTGTATATTTCATTTGATGTAGAGATGACTTTGTCACAGCGGCGCAACGGTCGAAAGTACTGGCGGAATGTGATACATTTATCAGTTTTTATGAATCGTTAAAAATTGTGTTTTTTTAAAATTTATATACGGAGAGCAGCTTTATTTAGTTTTTATATATTGTCTCATATATTTCTCAATATGTTTGGCGCAATAAAGCCCGCTAACATCTGACGTTCCATACACACAATTTCCTCCTCAGAAATCTCGTGGAAAAATCTCACGGAAATGTCTCAGCTAACACAGGGATCTGCCCATCCCTCCTGCTGCTGGGTTGGCCATAACATATTTTATATTTCTATTGCAGGTACAAAGATTTGTATGTTAAATTTATATCATTTCGCCAAACACTGTATAAATCGGGTTTTGAAGAAATGCAACCGAATGTTATTTCTTATATTTGTTGTTCTCCTGGTGATTATGAAATTATATGACATGTATATTCTACACACAGATGCCAACGAGCAGAGATGGTCAAATTTCCACAAAGAAGCTAAGCCCATGTCAACCGAAGATGAGAAGATTTACTCACATGTTTTGAAAGAATATTTTTCCAGCAAAGATCATTCCACCGACGAACTTCCCCAAAAGCTACCACAAAATGGTTCAAAAACAGCATGTGTTCATCCCAAGTTAGACCCTTACCACCCCTCTTTAGCTAAATATTTCTACAGTATTCCCAAATTGCAGTGTAGCGAAGACGAAAATTGGGTGTACGTTGACAACGGCACGTTTTATATCTCCAAAAATATTCAGGAATTATATGGTGTTATAACCTGTGACATTTACCCCTTACTTTTCCAGGACGATTTGCATACCGTCGAAGGTGAATGCATCAAAAATATCAAAAATGGAACTTTATTACTTTCCGATTTCTTTAGAGCTGAATGTACCTCAAACCAAGGACACTCTTATACGAATAGACACATGGGAGTTGCTTTTAATTCGCAGGTACACAGTCCAGCTGACGAACCAAAGCAGCAGCATAAACACATAGATTTAAATGTTTTTATCTTTGGATTGGATTCCGTTTCCCGAATGACATCCATAAGAAAACTACCTAAGTCTAGAGATTATTTTATAAACATTTTAAAAGGAATAGAATTAGAGAGCTATAATATCTTTGGAGACGGTACACTTAAGGCAATTGCACCCATTTTAACAGGGCAAGTATTTGAAGAGCTAGGGGAGGTTAGAAAAGGTTTCGAGGGAGCGATAACATTTGACGCAAAGCCTTTCATATGGAAAGGCTTTAAAAAAGCAGGTTATGTTACTCTTTGGGCTGATGACGTCCCAGGACTCGGTTGTTTTCAGTACAGGTTTACGGGATTTCAGAGTCCACCTACAGATCATTACTTAAGACCTTTCTATGTAGCAGCGGATTATGAACTAGAATATTGGTTAAAGCCGATTTTAAGTCCGTTGTTACATTCTTTCTTAAGTTTGTTTATGAAGAATACCCCCATGTATCGATCATTATGTTATGGTTCAAAACCCAAACATATTTATTTTATAGAGTATCTTAAAGATATGTTCAAAATGTACGGATCCAAGAGAAAGTTTATGTTTGGTTTCCATGGTGAAATCAGTCACGACAATAACAATGAGATCGAATATATGGATGAAGATATTGCTGAGCTATTCAAATATTTAGAAAGCAGTGGACATTTAAATGAAACTTTGCTAATATTTATGAGTGATCATGGCTCACGGTTCGAAGCCTTTCGGTCAACTGTACAAGGCAAACAAGAGCAATGGATGCCCCTTTTTTCCTTCAGATTTCCACCATGGTTTGAACGTGTGTATCCCGAAGCTATTAAGAATTTCAAAATAAATGCGCATCGTTTAACTACTCCTTTGGACATACATGCGACTCTTAAGGAAATCCTTAATTTTACTGGTGCAGGAATGGGGAAGATTTCAAATCGTGGAATTAGTTTATTCAAAGAAATTCCAAAAGAACGTACGTGTTTGCATGCTGGTTTAAGCGCACATGCGTGTGCATGTTTAGACTGGCAACCTGTGGAACAATCATATGTTTTAAAACGGGTGATACATACAGTGATTTCAAAATTAAATGAGTTAACTTCAAACTTGCGAAATAAATGTGCTTTACTGAGAATTAAACATGTTTTAAAAATCCTAAAATATAGTCCAAACGCCGATCTAGTGAACCATATTTCTGTAGCAAGATCGAAAATAATATATTATCAGGTATTTATGACCACAGCACCTGGTGATGGGTATTTTGAATCGACTGTGAAACACGACATAGATAGAGATAAAATGACTTTAGATGAAAATGACATTAGTAGAGCAAACGCTTATGGTACTCAACCACGGTGTATATCTCAAACTCGTCCTGATTTAATGAAATACTGTTATTGTAGTTAACCCGTTAATTCCCCAATTGCCGCGGTAAAGCACTGAACTATTGACTTCGTGGCATTAGTAACTCATTTTTAAAATAAATCTTTAACTTAAAAATAAGTTTTATTTCAATAAATTTTTCCGCCCATCTCTCTTTCCGTCCAAGATAGGGTTCCGAAAAACAACTTGTAGTAGTATGATTTATAATGAACTCGGTAGATACCCTTAGATAGAAAATGTAGGATTTTTAAATATTGGATCCGTCTACGTAATACTGATAATGTTATTCTCAACTCCTGTTATGAAGATATGATGTTAAATAATGACAGTTGGGTTAAACTTGTTAAAACTGAATTAGATAGAATTGGTCTTGGATATATATATTGCTTTTAAAAGAAGTTAACAATGGTATATTCCAAATTATAAAAAATAGGGATATATGATATCTTTGCCCAAGAAAATATGGAAAAAATAAAATTGTCCGCCAAAGGTATAATTTATCAACATCTAACTGTTAATTTTACGCTGCAGAGCTATTTAAAAAAAGCGTTAAATCTATTTTGCTTAAAACTATAAGCAAATTCCGAATGTCCGCACATAATTTAAATATAGAAGTAGGCCGATACAATAAAATAGAACGTAGTGAAAGAAAGTGCACACTTTTCTAACCTAAATGACGTAGAAGATGAATTTCATTTTATTTTAAGCTGCCCTTGCTATAATGAATTTCGTCACCAATTTATCAAACCATACTTTTTACGAAATCCTAATATATTTAAATTAATTCAATTATTAAGTACAACTTCTACATCCGAAATACGGAACCTGGGCAAATTTCTCATTTCTGCAGAATCACTCTATCAAATAATAATTAAACTTGCCACATTACCTGAATTAACTAAAATGTACCCCCTCCCCCTTTAATTTGACTATTTATATTTTTTATGGTAATAATCTAGCTTATTTCCCACCACCCCCTCCCTTTAAAGTCATTTTAGAAGTTCGGAAGATTTTACGAAGCTTATAATATTTACTGCATTTTTCAGTCAAATTTAAATTTAGGCTAGCAATTAAATACAATTTATTTACACCTAATCCCCATACTTTTTGTATGTTTGCATTTAAGGGACATGTGTATATTGTGTTTGTGTGTATGGCATTATAATGTTTGTATTTACTTGCCGTGTATATATTGTGTTTGTGTATATGTGTTATATGATGAGTCAGTAGACGAATGGAATTGTAGTTAAACCGTTATCGACAGTTGCCGTGGAAAAGCACTCAACTATTTACTCGTATAACTAACACATTTTAAAAATAAATCTTTAACTTAAAAGTGAGTTTTATTTCAATAAATGTTGTCGTCCCCTGCCCGCCCATCCCGCTTTCCGTCCAAGATAGGGTTCACACTCTTATAGATGGACCGACGGACAGGGTGACGATAAAATTAATCCATACAGTAGTGTTGGCGTATAAAATGTATACCGCATTGTCTATAAAGACGTACATTAATTTTAACGAGTTGATACATATATTCAGGTTAGATGAATTAGGAGGACTGAACTTGATGATTTAAATAAAACTAATGACTTTAACGCACATCATTTTGATAAGTTAGAAACCTGTTTATTTAGATATTTTTTTTAACTCTACTGCTTTTAACACTGTGGAACCTTCCATTCTTATACGTAGATTTTGCAAGATTTTGGAAATGTTTTGTTCGAGATTTGCTTTTCGTTTCATGTTTTTGTTGAAATATGAATATAATCTTTTGATTTTCTAAAATATATGTCATCATTATATTACAATACATTTAAATTTAACAAAGAAACAATCTTTTGATTTTCTAAAATATATGTCATCATTATATTACAATACATTTAAATTCGGCGGGACGATTTACCCAATACTACCCAATTCTACCCAATACTACCCAATACCACCCCAGTACCACCTCAATATCACCACATACTACCCAATACTACAACATAATACTGCAAAATGTGTATATCAATTGAATTTTTTCAAAAATAATTAGTTATACCGTGGGAATTGTACTTCAAATGCGATTACCGATGTCTGGCTGTTCCATTTGCCTCCCCATATCACCTAAAACAAGCAAAAACTGACCCAATACTATCAAACTCTTATCACATACTACCCACTATCATCAAATAACAACTTAATATTGTCAAATAGCGAAACATTAGTTTAATTACTGCGACGAATATTCGATAATTCGCAGAGAATGGAAATGGATATGCAGTTATCTCCCTTTACAACCGATAAATAGATTTTAGATTGCTATGCAGATTATTCATCTTCTTTTGTGTTGCAGATGATTTCCAAGTCGACGAAATTAAAATAAGAAATACAAGTTTTTTATAGAGTATATTTTAATCATTGTATATAATTAACTACTGTATTATTACATAAGATGGCTAGCAGTCAAAAATAGCTATTTCAACCCCTCAGGTATCGTCATGAGGTATGTCCTTTAATAAATAACAAACAAAAAACAACTGCTCATGTTTTATATTTATTTTTTCATGTCAGTTAACAAGTTATTGCAAATTTACTGTCATTTGAAAATAAAGGTAATTTTTTTATTACAAATGTATAATGCTCGTATATACACCGCCTTACTTAACAATTAATCAACGGGGGTTAAGATTGTTGATTAGGTAATCAAGTTCTGCTTTATTTATTTTATCTCTCGATTAAACTGCTACCAAATAATATACTTGACGATTTTCTTTTGTCAATATTGGTTTTAGCCTCTTTATGTTGTATATAGACTATTCATAATGTGGTGTTGATGTAAATACACCGGCTATGATTATCAATCCGTCTATATACAGTGTTATCATTGTTAAACATATAGATAATGTTTACCAGTTAATTGTCATTTTTTACGGTTTGATAACCAACGTTTTGCGGTTAATTTTCCCTAAATGAATCTGGCGGGAGAATATTCCTTTTGGATGTTTATCGTTATAAATGAATGTTTGGAACCATTTTATGAGTATTAGAACCAACAACCAAATAAAAATATTCTCCGGGCAAATTTTCTTTAATATAAATGTAATAGAATAACGTATTTAGCGTTGATAACAAGGTATACAAAGTCACATTCCCTTTATTACATTTTATATATATCATTTTAAAGATAATAAAATTAACTGCCAAACCACTCGTTACCCCGCCGGGTAGCACATTCGTGTCTCTGACGTTTGGGTTTGGCAGTTTATTTTACGAATACTGTTTATAAAAGGTAGTCAAACGACTCGTAATTTTACATGTATGTATATGTATTGATTAAATGATGCATTATGTTAATATTTTTTCCATGTTTAATGGTATGTATATGTATTTATTAAGTTATGCCTTATATAAATGTAATATTGCATAATATGGTCCCTTGATAATGGAATGAAAACATTAACTGAAGCGGGGACATCTGTAATAACTGCCTGACGTTACCCAGGGGTTGAAATAGTTATTTATAGACTGCTAGTCATTTTATATAATTCAGTAGTTAATTAGACACAATGATTAAAATATACACAATAAAAAACTTGTTTTTCTTATTTTAATTTCGTCGACTTGGAAATCATCTGCAACACAAAAGAAGGTGATTTATCTACATAGCAATCTAAAATCTATTCATCGGTTATAAAGGGAGATAACTGCATATCCATTTCCATTCTCTGCGAATTATCGAATATTCGTCGCAGTAATTAAAGTAATGTTTTGCTAATTGACAATATTAAGTTGTTATTTGATGATAGTGGGTAGTATGTGATAAGTGTTTGATAGTATTGGGTCAGTTTTTGCTTGTTTTAGGTGATATAGGGAGGCAAATGGAACAGCCAGACATCTGTAATCGCATTTGAAGTACAATTCCCACGGTATAACTAATTATTTTTGAAAAAATTCAATTGATATACACATTTTGCAGTGTTATGTTGTTGTATTGGGTAGTATGTGGTGATATTGAGGTGGTACTGGGGTGGTATTGGGTAGTATTGGGTAGTATTGGGTAGAATTGGGTAGTATTGGGTAAATCGTCCCACCCTTTAAATTTAACAAAGAAACAATTTATACAATTGTCTGATTTGTAAAACGGATATTAATTTTAACATGGGCTATTCTTATATCGAATTCAAACTGCCAAGAGATTTTTTTTTTATCTACACAACAATTTTATTTATATATTTTATCATGTATTCTCTTTGTTATTTTGTCTGATTATCTAATATTGTAAACCACACCTGTGATAATTTATGTGAGAGTTGTGCGCTATAGAAATGAAATGAAACGGGGATTAACGCCCAACTTTTTTGCTCCGGCTTTAGCGATACGTAAATAATGATAATAATAATAATAGAGAGAAGGAGGTGGGGGATAATGTCTGCGGTTTCCTCCAAAAGCCAAAGACCCCTACATGCAAGCAAATTATTTTAAACAAAATTGAAACATATGTTAGTCCCTAAATGACTTAGTTTGTGTCCTTTCGTAGGGGTCTTTTGGCGAAAACTAGATGACCCGGAGAAATCCCACGCGGTTAGATAGGCAACTCTACTCCTTGTCACGTACCACCAGGGAATCGAAACCACACCAGTTGACTCAATGACACACCTTATGTTACAGTGCGCACGTGCTAACCATTTGGTCATGCAACCCCCCTGATAACAATAATATTAATTATTATATACTTAGTCTAGAGCACTTGATAAACACTTACATATTAAATAGCCTGAATCATAGACACTGGTTATAGTATATATATACAGATATTGAGTTAATAAAAAATAACATAATACATTTACACAGTTTTTATCTAATATGTATATACATATTATGCTCCCTTAACAGAAAAAGGATCAATAAATCAAATTGATTTACAGATGTGGTTTTACGATTCAATTTACCGTGATGATTAACTTTTATACAGTCTGAATACAACACACAGTAGAGATTTGGATCCGTTAATAATTTTATTTCTGTATTATCGACACAACGTGGATCAAATGGGTTTAAGGTTGTAACATAAAACTTCACTTAATAATAGCATACCAGATGTTACACTGTGTAATTTTAACAAATTGTAGTGGGAAAAGTATGTTTTATTTATTTTAAATACATTACTAGATGGTAAAACACACATCATGCTATAGACTTGCACATACAAGTGGTAGAGGACAGAGAGCCTGACAAGGGACATACTCCTGCGCAGTGTTTCGTTTGATTAGAACTAATCCACTTCACACTGCTATCTTGAGTGAACATTGTTGTGCTAAATTATTATTGGTCAGTAGTGCCATTACCAACCAATGACCTACATTGTAACAAAAAATAACGGGGTTAACCAGACCTCAAAATATGTTACCGCAATGTATCTAGTGACAATCGCGACTTGTTTACGTCATAACCCGCGAAATTTATTATGCTCGATTATCCAGTGCCAACATGTTTTCTTCGTGGGCCATTGTGAAAATTATGCCGAATGCGAGAAGAGAGGAGGGATTTGATTGGACGTTAAAAAGAGACACGCCCCGCCCAATTTCAAGAATATGACTTCTATCCAGCAATGGTAAGAGAGGGATTTCTCGCGCCATTGCTTCAGGAAGAGAGGGATTTCTCGCGCCATTGCTTCAGGAATATGGGCAAGGGATAAAATATAGTCTTTCAGATGGAATGGAAAACCGAGTTCCGGTGTACACATTGGCGTCTACGTAAACGATCCCCGGGCAGTTGGAAATCTATATAAAAGTAGGACGTAGCGCCGTTGTCCAGGAAAAACAGTAGGACGTTAAACCCTATTCATTTTAGTTAGCCTATAGACATGCGCATACAATTTCAATTTTGTCTCATAGAACAATTTGTCGGATTTGAGTCCACTGTACATCATTATACTGCCTGGGCTATTGTAATATGAATCTTTTAAAAGACACGACAAAGGTAGCTAAGAGGTGTTATACATTTCCTTTTTAATTATTTGATGTGTGGAAAAGAATATTATTATTTATTTATTGCTGTGTTCTTGTCGTCGAATATCAGCTGTCAAGGGTTCGTTTACGTGCATGCTAATTAAAGTTTGCACGAGACACGATCTTTCGTTACATCCCGATGGTTAGACGCAGTTGCTTGCTAGATCGTCCGTCCAGCACACCTGTCAAGGAAAACCACGATGAAAAAATCCCCGAGATCAATACCTGTACCTTCTGATTTGTTAGCTAGTGCCTAATTCACTGCCCTAATGGAAATTAAGCTCTAGTTGTATTTTAGTACGTGTTTCTTTACTTACATTAGAGGATGAACCCTAATAATATCAACATTCCACGAACCTCCATGCCAGTGTTGTGCCTCCTCAGTTTAACACATTAGGGATACTCGATTGAACTTTCAGAAATTGAATTATCCCAATCTCACAAATAGTCACAATCGAATGAAAAGAGGATATCGGACTAGAAATCATGCGTCGACTGCATAAGAAAATATCTTAACCAATCATGACAGCTGAAACATATTCGTTGTGTATAATTACGTCATGATTCTACTTACACAGCCTCCGTAGTCTGCACTGATTTAACTGTGTCACGACCTAATTCCGCATTTCCACGTCCCTTGGTTGCAATTTGGACAATTTGGAACGTTGTAAATTCGATAGAGGCCACAGTTATTAACTTATATGATTTTTCAAATTTGGTGTGAAGCATTGACATACCAATATCCATTGTTCCGCTACATTCCGTTCCGTAGCTATCCCCCACGAGGCAGCAGACACATTGAGTGAGTGTGACAGCCATAGCTACAGGGGCGGATCCAGGAATTTTTGCAGGAGGGGGTTTGCCAGGTTCCTGTCACAGAAATCTGCCATCATCGTCTCTAAATTACATAGGCATACATACAAATTGAGCTTTTTAAACAGAGAAATCATTTTTGTACTGATGTATAGGATCACTTTGTGATGTAATTTCATTGATGCAAGGCATTATTTTTTTATGTAGCTGAGCGGGGGGGGGGGGGTGCCCCCCCCCCCCGTCTGGATCCGCCCCTGAGCTACACTTGTTAACGGATTTAAAATTGGGACAATGGTAATGTGCCCTATCAAATTTATATTTTGCAAATTGTAACCATATGTTGCATGGCTAGTCTTGGCTACAGCGTGTTCATTGTAATAGAAGTAATCACCAGATCGACATATTTTATTTAATCAATAGTATGATACATTTCTTTATTAACTGATGTATATATAGTCAGCTTTATTATAGTAAAGGCGATAAGTTTTCAATGTGACAGCTGCAATAATATCATGTAAATACTGCATAATCGTTCAAGTGTAAACTCGTGTGATTGTCTATGGAAGACCAAACAGATCTTTATTCTTAGTTCTTAATTCACACTCTTTAATTAATTTGCATTTCTTCATTTCAACATGTGTACGAAAAATCGCCCTTTTAGCTGGTTGTCCCTCTGGGTGTCATAATTGATATCCGATTTAAAAGACTGTTCGCATGTATCACCGTTACACCCTAACGATGGGTTGTGTTCGAATTTCGTGACAATCAGACAAAAACTGCCCGACAAAATGGCAACTGCTCGTACACAAATAGTGTAAAAGGAGGCAATACCAATGTTATAGACTCTTTATCTGATTTTGATGAAAATTAAACCATATAATTATATCCCAAAAATATCGGTACATGTCACGCTTGATTGAACGAACAAATTCCGCGTGTTTAGTTTTAATGTATAACCCTTACATCATGATGAGTTTGAAATTCGTGAAAATCGGGCCGAAGCTGACCGACGAAATGGTCGCTCCACATACGCAAATAGTGTAAACGTATGTAATGTCAATATTGCGGTCCCTCTAGCGGTCACAATTTTTATCTCATTTTGATGATACTTAAAATATAATATATGTATATGTTTATATTCCAAAGACCTGGTTTCAATTCGATAATCGAACGTATTGGACCGTATGTTCCTGGATTATGGCTCCTGATCGTACGTAGAATCTTTTATAGCTTGTTCCCTGTGGGTGTATCTTGCATGCATATAAATATAATTTGTTTTTGAGATATAATTTACCGTGTCTCATATATTTCACCAATAAAGCCCGATTCCAGCTAACGTTCCATACACACCATTTCCTTCACGAATTTGTCGAATCCCACTTACCACGCTCCAAAATACCACGACATTATTTAGAACCATGCAGACACCCGGTGGGAAATCCCACGGAAATTTCTCAACTAACACAGAGATCTGCCCATTCCCCACTGCTTAGTGAGCCGCCGATTTACGCACCTATCAATACCCATAACATAATTCGTATTTCTGTTGCATGTATAAAGATTTGTATGTTGAATTTATGTCGTTTCGCCAAACACTGTATATTTCGATCTTTGAAGAAATGGAATCGATTGTTATTGCTTATATCTGTTGTTTCTGTGGTGATCATCATATTATAGCAAGTGTATACTCTATACACTGATTTTAGCGAGCTGAGATGGTCAAATTTCCACAAAGAACCTAAGCCCATGTCAACAGAATATGAACATATTTACACACATATCTTGGAAGAATATTTTTCCAGCAAAGACAATTCCATCAACGAACTTTATTACATCAATTCCCCCATAATGGAACTTTATTACTTTCCGATTTCTTTAGAGCTGCATGTACCTCAAACCAAGGACACTCTTATACGAATAGACACATGGGAGTTGCTTTTAATCCGCAGATACACAGTCCCTCTGACGAACCAAAGCAGCAGCATAAACACATAGATTTAAATGTTTTTATCTTTGGATTGGATTCCGTTTCCCGAATGGCATCCATAAGAAAACTGCCTAAATCTAGAGATTATTTTATAAACATTTTAAAAGGAATAGAATTAGAGAGCTATAATATCTTTGGAGACGGTACACTTAGGGCAATTGCACCCATTTTAACAGGGCAATTATTGGAAGAGCTAGGGGAGGTTAGAAAAGGTTTCGAGGGAGCGACAACATTTGACGCAAAGCCTTTAATATGGAAAGATTTTAAAAATGCAGGTTATGTTACTCTTTGGGCTGATGACGTCCCTGGGCTCGGTTGTTTTCAGTACAGGTTTACGGGATTTCAGAGTCCACCTACAGATCATTACTTAAGACTTTTCTATGTTGCAGCGGATTATGAAATTGAATATTTGTTAAAGCCGTTAAGGTCATTGTTACATTCATTCCTAATCGATCATTATATTATGGTTCAAAACCCAAGCATATTTATTTTATAGAGTATCTTAAAGATATGTTCAAAATGTACGGATCCAAGAGAAAGTTTGTTTGGTTTCCATGGTGAAATCAGTCACTGTGCTGTTCAACGAAGCCTCTCGGTCAACCGTACAAGGTAAACAGGAGCAATGGATGCCCCCTTTTTCCTACGTGTGTATCCCGAAGCTTTAAAGAATTTCAAAATAAATGCGCATCGATTAACTACTCCTTTGCACATACATGAGACTCTTATGGGAATCCTTAATTTTACTGGTACAGCAATGGGGAAGATTTTAAAGCGGGGAATAAGTTTATTCAAAGAAATTCCAAAAGGACGTACGTGTTCGCATGCTGGATTAAGCACACATTCGTGTGCATGTTTAGATTGGCAACCTGTGGAGCAATCAAATGTTTTAAAACGGGTGATACATACAGTGATTTCAAAATTAAATGAGTTAACTTCAAACTTGCGAAATAAATGTGCTTTACTGAGAATTAAACATGTTTTAAAAATCCTAAAATATAGTCCAAACGCCTATCTAGTGAACCATATTTCTGTAGCAAGCTCGAAAATAATATATTATCAGGTATTTATGACCACAGCACCTGGTGATGGGTATTTTGAATGGACTGTGAAACACGACATAGATAGAGATAAAATGACTTCAGATGAAAATGACATTAGTAGAGCAAACGCTTATGGTACTCAACCACGATGTATATCACAAACTCGTCCTGATTTAATGAAATACTGTTATTGTAGTTAACTCGTTAATTCTCTTATTACCGTGGAAAAAACCCTGAACGATTTACTCCGTCGCATTTGTAACACTTTAACTTAAAAATAGGTTTTATTTCAGTTAAGCTTTTTCCACCCGTCCATCTTCCCTCCAAGATTGGATTCATACTCTTATTGACAGGGTGATGATAAAATATATCCACACTTATAAAATGTTCACGAATTGTCAACAAAGACATCAGTTGAATTTTAACGATGTCTCGGTTCTTGAGATTCAGGTAAGATGAATTTGGAGGAGTGTTGTCGATAATAGTTTTGTTGCAAATGTGTTGTTCGAGATTTGCTTTTCGTTTTGTGTTTCTGATGAAATGTAAATGTTATCGTTTGATTTTCTAAAATATATATTATCATTATATTGAAATAGATTTGAATTTAACAAAGAAACAATTTATACATCTGCTGTGACAATTGTCTGATTTGTCAAACGGGAATTGATTTTAACATAAAAAATCTAATGTTAATTTTAGTATATATACAAATATCGAAATACGATAACAAATGAATATATAAGAATAAAAGGACCATGAATTAAGAACTAAGAATTAAGAACACTGAATAAAGAGCTGTTTGGTTTTCCATAGTTGTCGCGTTTGTAGTTACATACAGTTTTTCTTTTCTAATTTTTCAGTATTCTATTCAATGCAGACTTATTTTAATTTCCAATTCGTCGTCCAAATAGGTCTATATAAAAAGATGGACAAGGAATTTCCCGTCTTTATTCGTAGTGGTAGCTCTTAAATATTGAATGTTGCTTGGCATAAAGTTACGGGTGAAACATAGGAGCTTAAATAAGGTAGATGTAAATCACAAAATTGCTGCATCCCACTTTTGTCTCCATCTCTGACCATCATTAATTATATTAAGTTCAGTTATAGAAGTGTTTGTGAAAGTCGGGCATCCATATAGGCATGCTCAAAGCGCAACCTTTAAAGAGTCTCTCGTCAATAAAAACACACATATAAACAATCTGTTTCTAATCTGGATAATAGACTTAAAGATTGTTAAAGTCTGAGATTCTTTAATGTTTACTGGTAACTGATTCCATTCAGCTCTTAAATGCGTATTTGCCAGTAGATTACATTTTAGGTGCATGTGCAACATGGCAGTGTTTACTTGAGTAACCCAATTCAAGTTCAAAATACAACCACAAATCTGAACAATTCCAAATTCATAGCTTTATAAATTTATGGATGAACATAGAACTTACCCCTAACTGTGTTTTGAGATTTTATATATACATATATATATATTTCAGAAGTGTGATCTTAAACTGATGTTATCATTGGAAAAATGGAGTTATCTACCATTAATTAAATACACTCAAATACGATTATATTAAGTCGCATGCTCTTTTAACTAGACAAATTGTCCCATTTGCTGTAAAGACATCAAAGTACCTTGGGGTGATGCCAGTATGTCTGGGACAACTTTTATATTGAAGCCGAGAAATGCCACAATGAAGAGTATTGTGCAATGCACAAGAAGAAAGAAACAGAAATTTATTGTCGTGACTGTAGAGAACTGTGTTGTCATGTTTGTGTTGTGGTAGATCATAAAAATCATACGAAAGTTGATTTAGATGAAGTCGATAGAGAAATAAAAGGAATAGTTCAAAAACTGAAATTAGAATCAGAACAGAAGTTAAAGCAACTACAACAACATTCTGACTTTTTAAAGACAAAAATATGTGATATCAACGCCTCGTGTGGGGCATCGTGTAATAATGTTGACAAACACATAAATAATATTTGTGACCTAGTAAAGAAGTTAGGATGCGAGATTAAGGATAATATTAGCAAAATCAAATATGACGAAAATATTTTTAAAAAAATAGGTTGCCAGGCAACGAAACATACGCCCACCAGCAGCTAAATCGTTCGGGCAGTCAACAAGAGTTGTCGCATATTAAATACCAGAAAATCATTAGAATTTGTTTGGTTCTTATAAAGTTCTGCCCCATGCTAACGTTTAGTATACGAAACATTTAATATTATGGATTTAGCTGTTCAATTATCAAAATTCATTGAAAATCAAACTCAAACATCATTAATGTGTAACAGGGATACAGTCAAACGACTTTTTAATTCGGAATAAAATTGTGACCTCCCTAGGGTCCACAAGATAAAAAACATGATTTTTCGTACAATCAGGGGCCATAATGCAGGAAGTTATGGTCCAATGTACGCGTATATCGAACTGCAATCTTTGGGTTTTAAACATACATTTCAGATTTCATCAAAATGGGATTAAAATTGTGACCTCTACAGGGTCCACAATCTTGATATATCATATTTTTACACTATTCGCGTATTAGCGGTAGCCATTTTGTCCGGCAGTTTTGGTCCCATTTTTACGAAATTCGACCTCAACCTTCATTACAGTGTAACGGAGATATAATCAAACGTCAGTCACATCAGTCTGCACCATCTGGTTCACATTAAAACTACTGATAAAAGTGGGACCATTCGCCAATTTGGGCGTATAATTACCAATGTGAAAATGTGGGCGTATAATTACCAAACAAGTAAACGATGTTAACAAGGTGATATCTAAGATGAGAGAATGGTGTGAATATTATGATCGTATACTACAACACATATCTCTAAACACGACTGTAGATGAAAAAGAATTAGCAAATATCCAGACAAAAAGAAAATACGACATATGTACAAGTTCCTGTTGTACGACATCCATTTTATCATATGGTGGAGATTGGTGTATATTCTTTAAAACAACAAATTGGCCATTTTCAAACAATGAATGACCCCACTTTTATGAGTAGTGTTAATGTGGACCAGATGGTGAAGACTGATGTGTTTTAATTAAGTGATGATTTAATAATACAAGGAATGTCTTGGTGTGTAAGTGTTTCACATTGTACAGATAGTCAAACATTATCTGTTTTCCTTGGATTAAGAAAGGTAGGAGATGAAACAATTCAAGCAACCACAGCAAGTTTTATATTAAAACTGTCAAATATAAAGAATAATGGTAAATGTATAGCAATGGCAGCTACGGACGATACAGAACTATCATCATACATACCCGGGGGTACGGGATGGGGTTGGTCTAATTTTATAGACTGGGATACCTTCATTAATCCTGATAACGGTTACCTTGACGACAACGGTATATTCACATTAGAAATAACTTTCAACATAAACAATATAGATCGCCATTAATTTGAATAATGTAAAACTAAATAAAACGTTTTATTTATGTTTGCCGTATTAAGATTGACCGACTGATTTTAAGACCAAGTCCGAATCAACGTTGGCATCAAATGAGTCAGTAACAAAGCTTCTGGAAGGATATCCGCTTGGGGCGGATTGAGAACCTTGACATTTCCAAACGTTTTCGAAGATTCCGTATGAAATCGTATGAAATATAAACATTCAGATTGTGGTTTTTACATATCGTGTATATAGTGTATACAGCCATCTTATGATTTAATCTTTCCTCTACTTTACGTTACCTTACTTTGCCTTTCAATATATATTTATGTCTGTACTTTAATGTAGAGCGGGTCTATAGGCTTCTGCCTGTTCTCCAATCCAGTTTCTGTGAATAAATATTGTTTAGAAAAAAAACGAGGTCGGCTGTCCTTGAGTGCTAAAAGAAAACAGAGTTGCTGTGAATGGCGCCACCTCTGTCGCATGACTAGATTTACTCGGTATTTCACAGGGCGCAGTTCTCGACCCGCTTCTATTTCTGATCTATATAAATGATATCATACATAATCTTTGAATGGAATTTAGCGATTGAACATAATATAACACAACACAGTTCTATGGATAACAATCACTGCATTCTGTACACGCGACGTTTCGACTCGAGTGCACAGATCGTTATCAGTGTAATCTGTATGACTCAACGACATACCTTATGTTACAGCGCGCATTTGCTAATCATTCGCCCCCCCCCTCAATATTAATAATAAAAATATAGTTAGTCTAGAGCACTTGATAAGTTCATGATATCTTTTGTAATGTGGTATTTGGCTTAGAGTATAATAACTCCATAATTAATTAATACATTCATGTTTAAAATAGTCTGACCAGGGGCGTACATAATGATTTCGTTTGGGGGGGGGGGGTGTTTTAGCCAAAATGCGACCAGCTGATGTACATACCCCCCCCCCTCCAGTGCGAGTGACGCAATCAGGAGCCGAGGACCGCGAGTGAGTTTTCTAGGGAATATGGGGGTGGGGTAGGGGCGGTTTCAAATCTAGGGCGCCATCCACAATCCCACCCCACAATGAAAGTAAACAAAATACTAGCTATAACATTAGGCGTCCCGGTAGTACATATATAGTATTGTAGAACTGCATAGTTGTTCGCCGATCGTTGTCTCGTCGGAAAGCAGTTTTATTTAAGTTCACATATAGTTTATGTCATATTAATGATTGTGCCTATAACACAGTAATTTGAGAAAAAATTTTAAAAATTGATTCAATATCCTGGCATATGAGGTCATTGCTGGGAGAAATTCTTGTGGACGAGTGGACCAGAAATGTCAGTCAATGGGACAGAATCTCAAGATCTGTGTTGCAAGAGTTGACATCTGTACAATCTGACGCGCCACACACCAGTGGTACTACAAACTGGGCAGTTCACTATAATTGTAAATATAATAGTACTGAGACAGTATAAGACAACTGAGGAGTAGAAGAATAATTTTAAAATGGAATCGAGCGCCGCAGGCTCGAAAAAAAATTTCAGATATGTAACTGTGTAGAAAAATGATGTTATAATGGAATATGTAACGGAGCTTTTAAATTTTTGGGACTCGGCTTGAAAATTTGAATTAATATCATGGCAAATGGAATCAAATTCTCGTTAACGAGAGGATAAGAAATGGGACAGAATCTTGAGGCTTATCTGCCAATTTCGCCCGTTTTGTGATTGTTAGTTTATCTCATTAATTCATTTAGTCGGAGACCTACTGCGGTCTCATAGAACAACATACTCACTACAGAATAAGAGTGACAAGACTATAGTTTTGTGTGACGTATGCAATTTAGGCACACGGTTTCGCGCAAATACACAGGTATTGTTTTTGAGACCGACTGCAGTGACTGTACTTATTTTGTGACCGACTTTTTTTCTCCCTGGGTGAAATTTTGTTGTTAGACGAAAATACTCACAACAGATTAAGAGTGACGTATGTAATTTAGGCTCACGAATTCACAGAAATACACAGTATTTGGGATCTATTCTGGCATTGTGTTTGAGACCGACTGCACTGACTGCACTTATTTTGAGACCGACTATTTTTCTCCCAGGGTGAAATTGTGTTGTTAGACTAACATACTCACAACAGAATGAGACTGAAACACAGCATCTTTTCAAACATGATAAGTTGACAAGGTTATTATATACTAAAGTTTTGCGTGACGTATACAGTTAACACTTATTGTGATACCGACTGCACTGATTTTGCGACGGACTATTTTTATACTAAAGTTTAGCGTGAGTTGCGTGACGTATACAGTGAGCTCTTATTTTGATACCGACTACTCCTATTTTGCGACCGACTGCACTGATTTTGCGACCGACTATTTTTGGGGCTGGCGGGGTGTACCATCGCCCCCCCCCCCCACACACACACCCCACACACCCACATTTACGCCCCCGAGTCTGAATCAATTTACACTGGCTATATCTATTGTATACTTGAAACTTTCTAACTTTACAAATTAAATAGCCTGAATCATGTGCTCTGGTTGTATTTTACATATACAGATATTATTGATTTAACAGAAAATAACATAATAAATTTACACGGCTTTTATCGAATGCGTATATGCATGCTCCCTAAATGAAAGTGTAATCTGTATGTTTGATAACGACCAGTGAATTCTTGTCGAACGTCGCGTGTATATAATATAACACTGTGTTGTGTAATTGTATCATATATAATATAAATTCAAATATTCGCTTTTTTGCTGCCGATACTACTCGCAATACCCAACATTCAGCTTATTGTAATTCGATGCACTTAAAACGAAACAAACTCTACATATCTACAAAAAACAGACAAATGAAATAAAATGAGGTTTAACGTTCTACTGTTTTGTTACGACTGGGATAATGAAGACGGGCATACGCCATACAGTATGCTATGAGGGAAATTTTGTCCGGGCAGTGGATCTATTACCTACATGCCAATGTATACGCGGGACCCAAGTTTTCGTCCCATCCGAACGACTAGACAGCTGTCCTTGTCAGGCGTCTCTAACAAGGGGTACAAGAAAGAACAAGACTGGCAATCTTGTATAAAATAATTCGCGATCAAACACTCCTGCACATTTAAAAGATTTCATTCTATACCGACCAAATAGTATTGTTACTTCCAAACAAAACTTGAAACTTAATGATCTTATTTTCAAGGCTATCTTGTAGGGTCCTAAACGGATATTTTTTTTATACTTTATAATATATTTCGTATGAGGAGAGGGATCATTAACCTATGCTTGTTCCCCGATCCAATTATATCTAAGGGAGCTGAGGTAACTACATTTCTACCTTTTCAAAATATGGTGATTACTGCCCTATAACACACAAAACTTCCCGGAAATAGGCCAATACCTACCCCCACAGATTTGAGAGTTTTAAATATAATATTCTTTAGTGTTTGCTAACTTTGGGCTAACAATACACAGACGCCAGTATATATTAGTAGATACGTCCCAACAATCACAACTCCCCCATAAATACGAGAGAAAATGAAATGAAATGGGGTTTAACGTCCTACTCTTTTTGCACCTAACCTGGGCTAATGCAAGACGGGCACATGCCATACAGCGTGCTATGAGGGAAATTTTGCCCAGCAGCGGCGCTATGGCCTACTCTTATATCGAATTCCAACTGTCAAGGGATCTTTTACGTGCACGACAATGTGTATACGGGACCTCGGCTTTTCGTCCCATTCGAACGACTAGACAGTTGTCCTTGTCAGTCCCTCCGTTCTGCATCACTGACCAGGGGAAACTACGCCGGAAAATCGAGATGAACTTTCTCGGCCAATGCAGGGATTGAACACCCGATCTCCAGGCTACCGAGCCACCGCCTTGCCCACTTAGCCACGTGATCCCCCTAAATATGAGAGACGCCAATGTCTAAACAATTAAATTGTTTATAAGAAAGCCGACAAAGTTCATCTGGATTTTCCGGCGTGACCCCACCCCCACCCGTTCAGTGGTGCATGACCGGGATCCTAACAAGGGACAATGTATAGTCTTTCGGATGGTATGGCCATCTTCATTATCACAGTCGGACGTTAATCCTCAAGGCGGAGCAAGTCCAACTCAAACAAATTGTAAAAGAAACTAGTGTAGTTGTATTCAATCATACGTAATTAGAAAACATCACTCATATTCGGGAGAATACGGCCACGGCGAAATGGCATTTAATTAAATATGGAGGTCCCCTAGAAGTTTCTGAGAGCGGCATCTGGTTACCAGTGCATTTCAGTTTAAATTTAAATCTTACACTACAAAGTAGGTATAAATGTGAAATATACAAGTTCGACTAAAACAATTTAATGGTAGCGACTGTCTAATTTGGTAATAAAATGGCATCGCCCCCATATGTAACTTGTGACCATCTCGTAAGATATGAAATTCACTGTGTCTTATATGGTATTTGAAATTGGAATCCAAAATGACGGACTTGTTAAATGTCTTTCGCAGGGTTTTCGATGTCATTTGATTGAAAACTAATTTCCAAAATAAATTTCGAAATCCAAAATGGGGAGTTGTTAATTAATGGTCATTTTCTTCCGTTGGATATGGCTTGTAATGTGGTTTGTGTGTCATATAAGGTTGTTGGGGTTATTGAGTTAAAACTAATAAGACTTTCGGGGTGAGTGAATTCTTTTTTGGGTTCAATAAGAAATCCAAACATCTCTTCAGCATTCTGTTTCTTTAGTGCAATTGCTGTTTCTTCAGTTGGTATGTTTTTGCGCCATCTTCTTCGGGGTTAAATGTGGGTTCGAGATATCCACTTGTTACAAATTTGCGCCTGTATATGCATAAGCTAGAAACACCAGAATATACTATAGAAAGCATCATTTACAGCCAGTGTTTCAAAATTTCTTGCCCGGATGGTGAGAACCCCTCGTCAAAGTGCACGGACCAGGTGTCACCGACCGCCAGTCTGTCTTGGTACCATCCAGACCGATTGTAACGATAGTTACAAATCTAACCAAAATGTCCAGGACTTTCCCTAAGTGAGACCACCCCCAATATCTCCCCACTGGGCTATTAATATGGTCATCAGCTAAATAGCTGAACTTAAGAAAAAAGATTCATGGTTGGAAAATATAATTTCAAACATCAAACCAAAATAAAAATTGGAGGGCTTGTCAAATTCAGATCGCGCTAAAGTCTTCCGACCACGCCTTAAATTGGGGATTTTTGTGAGGTCATCAGTTACATGGCTGAAAAAAGATATGGATCCGTGCATGGACAATGTGATTTTCGAAATTCTAACATAACATATTCTGTCAAATGGTTTTAGGCTGAAGAGGCTATTGATTCGCAATGCTTATCAAGGGAATAGTTTTCATCCGTGTTGTCAAGGGTCCAACTACAGCTTGTGCCCTGCGTTCTGAGTCTATCTATGTTCAACATTTTAAGTAATGCCTTTAAGAACCGGCGCTGGTCTTGGGTTGTCCCCGAATTTGCTTCGGCGACATAAAGATAATGTTGGCGTGCGACAGAAACTGTTTTATTTGAAATCTTAACATCAGACGGGTACAAACACATAAATAGATTATATTGCCGTCAATCTTATATAAAGGAAAACTAGATTTCATCTCAATCATTATAGTCCAGTAGCATGTCGACAAACATGTAGCATGTGTAGATTCAGAATCCGGATGATGCCTCCCTGGTACCCTTGGGGAAATTGAAATATTCAAGATGTCCGCCATGAGGCATTTTCTGTTGTTTTTACTGGGTTAAAATATGTGACAGATTTTCTCGGACTTCGGTTTGAAGGTGGTTTCTATAAGAATTCGACCTGCTGAATCCAAAGAGATTGGGTATTCCTCCTAAAAATGACGGCTAATTCCGCTAGATGGCTTAATTCATAATGGTGGTTTAATGTGGCAGGAAACTTATAAAGTTCCCTAAAAAGGTGGGTAATATAGGCTCTCGATGTATTATATGTTTTCAATGTAGTGAGTTCTTCATTATAGTGAACACACGCGCGGGCGATAACCACCAACTCCTTAGGAAAAAATAGAGCTGGTCAACTATTAGAAATACAAACCGTTGTATCCTGTTGAATTAATCAAAATTCCCGTCGATTGGATACCCATTTCTGTGTAGAAAACTTAGCAAATATATTTACGTTTGTGCCAATAATGATCAAATTTGTCATTTACAGTTAATTCACATTACATACTATTATTTCTCACGGCAACTACGCGCAAGTAAATTAATCAAAAAAAAATTGAACCATATTTTAGTCGCCCAATGACCTAGTTTGTATCGACTGGTCGCTCACTGTCTTGTAGCAGTATACGTCCTTGGTCAGATATGGAAATTAAAATCGACCAAAAGCTTACCCCATTCGACATCGGATATGTTCTAGGGCAGAGATTTTGTCAGTCCCTGGTGTATATTATTTACTCGTAGACCATACTTTAAACGTTGTGTATTTACAGCAGTTAACTATATAATAAAAGGAAAAAAACAATACAACAGTTTCTTAAACATCTTTTAATGGAAGCAGATTACATAACAGTCTATATTACAATGCTTAAAATTGACATCTTTCAGTCTACCCAACTCCCACAAAACTCTTAACATCCAGTCTTCCCAGCGGTATCCCCTAAAGAATCTACACGGGATCTGATCTCTAAAAAACCTAAAGCCAGTCTCCCCTGACGCGCACATATCTTACGTTTTATATCCCTGCTTTTAATTATTCAATTAGCCAAATTTACCCAATTATGTGATTTGCTACTTAATTGATAACTTTCCATAACGGCTGTTTTGGACAATACCAAACTAGTCTAATCGCTGTTTCAGTGTGGTCATGAATATATCCTGTTTGTCTCACAATGTATTCAAATCAAATTAATTGCACTTAAATTAAACTCATAAAATTTTGATAATGAAAAAAGAAAAATGGCATGTATGTATTAAAGTAGCTAAGTCTCTAACTCAATATTATCCAAAATCTTCCACATTGAAAATACGCATTATTTGTAAATTTAAATCAACATTGATGCTGTGATCTTACCGGGAAAAGATGGGCTGCTGATATCCAACATTTAAGACAAAATAAACATTTTACCACTGGTACACGAATCATGTACCATAATGCGTTTCAGCCTCAGTTCTAGCAAGAGACTCGAGGAAAGAGGCTAGAAACATTGTACCAAATCAAACGGCGTATGTAGACTGGAATAACCAGACGTTAGAAATTTGCATTCGACTGAAACTGCTGGCTTATTTCGCCGAACATATTGATTTGAAATTAGAGTAAAAACGGAAACTATTGAATGTAAATCAGTTTATATACCTTCAGTATTACTGCGTTGCGACACACTTGTGTCAATTTCTAGGTCGCCAATGTTAGCGATTTAGCTCCTTTAAATCATAGTTCTTGCTTCCTGGTGTACGTGTCATCAAATTTGCTAATGAATTTCGAACGAATATTTCCTGAAGACCCTAATATTACTACATAATGTCCCGTCATTTCAAGACACATTCCGGGAAAATTTAATTGCTGGTCTTAAAACTTAACATTCTTCAAATCTTAACTGTCCGTTTATTTCTAAAATTAAAACGGTTTTAATGGTAAGTACATGCATTGCGGTTTAACACTGGGGGGAAATGTGAAGACATGACAAGTGATTTAAATGTAACAGAAATCATAAAGATGTCATCGTTATAATGCTCAGTTAATAATACCGTAGTTAACATAACTTTAAGTTACAAAATATTTCTCTCGTGATCAAAATAAAAAAAACCTTACACCTTACATAAACGTCGCAAACTCCTCCTATTCTCTTGGTTCAACAAACACACTTATTACGGTATGTACGCTGTGTTTCTGATATTGAAAAAAAATATGGATATCTCTTCGTAACAACTTAATATTGTTTTACTCGAAATGATTTACCAAAAGGTTTTGCAAAGATGGTTAGCGATATGTTGCAGACATAAAATTCGGAGTAACTATTGATGATATTGATGATCGGATATTACACAGAAACATTTTATCACCTCTATTTTAAAGTAAGTTTCGTTTGTTTTCTTGAGTACATAATCAAATAGATGGGGGTATTGTTTCTGTCGACAATACGTATTTTCAAGATAATCGTTGCATAGATATGTTTCAGGTCGGTTCAATTACATATTGTCTTAAATATAATTATAAAGCACATCTATTACGTTTATGTCACGTGTAGAGAGTGAGAAACGGGGTTTAATGTCCACTCGACACAAACTAGGTCATTTCAGGACTAACATGGTTCTATTTTATTTTAATAATTCACTTGCGCGTAGGGGTCTTTAGCAGTGGGAGGAAACCGGAGTACCCGGAGAAAAGACACGAGGTTGGACAGGCGACCCAACTCCTTGCCACGCACAACCGAGGATTTGAAACCACACCAGGCTTTCTGATACAGCGCGCGCACTCTAACAATTCGGCCATCCACCACCCCACCCCCACCTCCGTTGACATTTCGATGCAAACGTGTTAGTATATAATAATGATTGGTTACTTAAAGCTATCAAATGTTAAAAAAAGTTCGATATTCGAATAATATTGAATATTATATATATCTTTCGCGTAACATTATTAAATATGGAACGTGGATTGTATTTTTAATAATTCGACAGTTCGGTACTGTCGCCGAAATGTTAATTGAATGTTCGTCTTATTTGTGGACATTTTAGTACTTAACAAAACGACAATTACAAACCGATCAGGTGGTCAGTGGTGTTTTTTTTCAAAAGAATGCTAGGGGTACCGCAGGGATCGGTGTTGGGTCCTATCAAAATCTATCCATATGTAGATGACACACAATTATATATTATCTGCAAACCATTAGATTCTAGTAATTTTGATGACTATAATTATTAAAACTTGTAGACTGTATCATTGAAAATTACACTTTGGTTGTCATAATTTTAAACCCGACTTTTTGCTCGTACAATTGTATACACACTCATCCGTTTAACGTTATTATTTTGGTCCATTCTCGGCGTTTCAAATAGCATCTACAGAGTTAAATAAGTCCCTTAACTGAATCTCTTAGCATTAAACAATATTAGTGGATTTTTATATAAATTTCAGGAATAGCCATTACATTTGCAAAACAAACTTCTGTCAACTTTTAGATATATGATACTTAAGACATGATAGTCTCCAACGTTTATGTTTACAACCTGATGATCCCGTCTTCTTTTTAAAGGAGATGGGTGATCTAGGGAAACCATAAGGTCTGCTAGTGAGTCAAGTAGCTTGTACATGACAAGCAGGAGGGCAAACTCGTGGGTTGTTTCTGGGTTTCCGACACCCCCCCCCCCCCCCACACACACACACACTGCTTAAAACACCTACGCGCATCGAATTATTGTAATAAAATAAAACCATATGTTAGTACCGAAATGCCCTAGTGTGTGTCTAGTGCATACTCTGTTGTCTAACTACTCGGATGCGTGCGCGTAGTTCAGAACTGCATTCACCTATGTGAAATTTATTGTGTTGGTTGCACACAAGAACATAAATCAATTTTGTAGTACTACATTGCGTATTATCATCGATGCTAAACGTATAAATAGTATTTAAAAAAGTGAATTTAGTATTAATAATCGTATGGTGGCAACAAAGTGGACTGTGGCACTTAGAAATAGAAAAAGTCACATTACTAGAAATATTTTAAAGCTAGGAGGTTGACGTTTACTGTTAACTAATTCTATGTTATTCTCCCAATATCAGTAACAAATGAATTGTGTTTTAGATTAACACGTATCACTGTTATTATGGGGGCCCCTTAAAAAATATCAATTTGTTAAACCAACATCTATACGTATCACTGTTATTATGGGGCCCCTTAAAAATGTCAATTTGTTAAACCAACATCTATACGATTATGGAATTTTTCATGCATCAAGGAAATATATATGATAACTTTACAATGAACATTCAAGATCTCATATAATCAACAATTGCTTCTACGTTTCAAGGATAAAGCTCAAAGAAAAAAAAAACACAAATAACGAACCTAGCTAAACAAAAAATAAATGAAACCAAGAAAGAAAAAATACCAAACTAATACAAATCAAAAGTCGCGTGCAATGGCTATCTAAAAGTTCATCAATGTTCTTCCACAGTCATGTAATAATTCTCTTTAACTTAACACAGAAAAAATAACTAATGTAAATGCTCATACCAAAATAGTATAGGACTGAACTTCATATTCATATTTATAATGTTCAGTTTTCAGTTTAAATTTTATCTCGGGAATTCTCAAATTGGTAAACCATTTTCTCATCTTGTATTTCTATTGGTCTGATTTCAGCTACTATGCTGTCAAGTTTCGTTAATGGATCTTTGATGATTGGGTGGAACAAAGTACATTTTATATCAGTCAAATCAGCATGTCATAACTGTCGGACCAAAATTTAATTATTCTTAATTTGAAACGTTTATTTATATTATTATATCTCCATTTTATTAGTAACTCTTACTCTTATTTAAATTTAAAACTACATGTATATTTAATTATAAATAAGATTTGGTGTGTCTGTTAAATCATTTATCACCTTTTGACCTTCACTCATTAATTTACAAGTCTGACTTCCGTTTAAACCCACATATGCCCATATATATACATTTAGTCATTACTAAAATAAAACCAAGGACGAACAATCCAAACCATTAGACACAATTCGAAGTCTTAAAAAAACGTATAGGTAAGAGTGTAATCGGCAATGGACTGTTCGCAATGTACCAAATACACGAGGAACGGTGGTAACATGTGTCTGAAAGAGAATGCTTACCCGGCCCTAAGCCGTAATAGCTGCAACCAGGGGCCTGTTTCACGGATAAGATAAAATCAAATTTTAGTAATTTGATTGGACAAAATTAGGTCAATTTTAGTTTTTAGCCAATCAAAATTGAAGTATCTACTAAAATTTGGATTTTGTCTTTAGTTAAAATTTCGTGAAACAGGACCCAGAGCGTTAGACGAAATATCCATAAGGTAGCGTAATTAGCCAAAAGACTTTATGTGTGCAACATGCACATGGTGAAAAGTGGTAACAGATGTCGTGGACATATACTAATAATATCTAGAAATTGGTGCCCATGGGGATAAATAATACTATCTGATGGATGTCTCCCAATTCAATTAAAATATTATCAAATAAGAATTTTAACAACGGAATTATTGTGTTGGCGGTGTACGTATTTTTGACGTTAACTGTGGTTCTTATATAACAGTTCAAGGCTTAGATGAAAATGCGTTGTCTTTTAGTCTAGTTTTTGATTTACTATGAGGAATTTTGTTGTACAAGGTAGAAGAGACAAACTTTTGTCTAGATCAGACCACTGAGTAATTCTTTGCAATTTGCTAAAAATCACATTTGATTGATGGTACTACGAGAGTTTTAATAGTGATTTTATAATAAATGAATAGCATATTGTTTATGTTCTATTTCTAAAATGAATAAGTCAAGCCTTATAATATAATTTAATTTGTCCGAGTGGTCCTTTGGGTTAGCCCGAGTAGCAAAGATAAATATTGGTTCAAGTACGGAAGCCCATAAGGGTCAATCAAATGAAAAAAAAATATTCTGACTATCTTGTAATTACAAGATAGCTATCTTGTAGTTACAAGATAGATATCTTGTAGTTACAAGATAGCCTATCTTGTAATTACAAGATAGCCTACCTTGTTATTACAAGATAGCCAAAGCCTTCTGACTATCTTGTAATTACAAGGTCGTCCCACACTGATTTATCGGATAGTTATAAGCCAAAGTGTGTGTGTGTGGGAGAGAGAGAGAGAGAGAGAGAGATAGAGAGGGGGAGGGAGAGGGGGAATGGGGTTTAACGTCTACTCGACACAAACTAGGTCATTTCGGGACTAACATATGGTTTACTTTAATTCCAATAATTCGTTTGCGCGTAGGGGTCTTTAGTAGTGGGGTGGGGGTTGGATGGCGAATGGTTAGCACGTGCACGCAGTATCACAAAGCCTGTAATTGAGTCAACTGGCGTGGTTTCGAAACCCCTGTTGTACGTGACAAGGAGTAGGGTCGCCTGTCCAACATCGTGGGTTTTCTCCGGGTCCTCCTCTTTCTCCCGCTGCTAAAGACGCCTACGCGCAAGTGCATTATTGAAATAAAATTAAACCATATGTTAGTCCCGAAATGACCTAGTTTGTGTCGAGTGGACGTTAAACCACATCCCCCTCTCTGTTTAGCAGTTGGAGGAAACCGGAGGACTGACAACCTGATGATGCCGATCCCGTAACATACAATAATACTTCGTTGAGCTGGAGGGTTGGCAGGTCGATTTGTTAGCACATGCGCACTGTATCGTAAAGCCTGTCATTGAGTCAACTGGCGTGATTTCGAATCCCCCGTTGTACGCGACAAGGAGTAGTGTCGCCTGTCCAACATCGTGGGGTTTCTCCGGGTCCTCTGCTTTCCTCCCACTGCTAAAGATCCATACGTGCAAGCGATTATTGAAATTAAACTATATGTTAGTCGCGAAATGACCTAGTTTGTGTCGAGTGGACGTTACACCTCCCCTCACTCTCTTTAGCAGTTGGAGGAAACCGGTGGACAGGCGAGGATGGACAGGCGATCCTACTCCTTGTCACGTACAAATGGGGATTCGAAATGACCTAGTTTGTGTCGAGTGGACGTTAAACCATATACCCCTCTCTGTTTAGCAGTTGGAGGAACCCGGAGGACTGACAACCTGATGATGCCGATCCCGTAACATACAATAATACTTCGTTGAGCTGGAGGGTTGGCAGGTCGATTTGTTAGCACGTGCGTGTTTTATCTTAAAAGCCTGTCATTGAGTCAACTGACGTGGTTTCGAATCCCCCTTTTGTATGTCACGGGATCGGCATCACCAGGTTGTGCCCTCATTAAATACTATTAACTCTCATTAACTTCATTCCCTCATTAATAGCATTTATGATACATTGATTTCATGTTCTCCTTAAAGATACCTTCCGCGCGTACAAACTGTGTGATTTGATGATATATTTGAGCTAAAAATATATTCAAGCTAATTAATCTATCAAACGTTTGCTTCAAATCCCTCTCAAAACATTGTATACATCAGGAGATACCGCAAGCTATAAATAATCTGCTTTTAAACGCTATGTCAGTCAGCTCATTTCATTGATGGAGGGTCCGTTTTTCAGAATATCCCTTTCCTTACTTACTTTTCAAAAATCAAAATTTAAAGAAGTTTGAAAAATAGAAATAGCGTTCTATGGCTTCAAAGAGCGTATTAAAATTGATGAGTCATGATATAAATATGCAGTTGGTGGGTGTATGAAGGCAATGGTATTTATGGGAGCATGAAATCGGTGTATGGTGACCTTTAAATTGGCATCTCGGTATCTTGTAATTACAAGATAGCTATCTTGTAATAACAAGATAGTCTATCTTGTAATTACAAGATAGGTTATCTTAGGTTATCTTGTAATAACAAGATAGCTATCTTGTAATAACAAGATAGCCTATCTTGTAATTACAAGATAGTCAGAATTTTTTTTTTCATTTGATTGACCCTTATGGGCTTCCCTATTCAAGTGCTATTACAATATAAGTTAAATGGTCCGAGCGGTCTTTTGGTTTGGACCGAGTGGTCTCTGTTTTAGTCCAACTGGTCTTTGGTTTGGTCCGAGTGGTATTAATCCGAATGGTCATTGGTCCGAGTGGTCTGGATACCGTTTGAATACCCTCTTTAACTGCTGTTAGTATAGATGTCAATACTTTTGAAAGTGGTTTTATGGAACCATGGGATTAACCTGTTGTAAAACATTTGTAGAGACTGTTACGAAGTATAGGTTCCATCTCATGGAAGACCAAATCAAGTGAGTTCCGATCTGTGATGAGATATAATTTCATCCTTAACTCACCGCTTAACTTGCACATAGGGCAAATTTACCCACATCGAGTTAAAACATATAATTTACTCAACAGACAGACACTTAAGGCCCATCGTGACATAATATCAATGTCACATTTTAATAAGATATTATAGCACAAGCAAACGGCAATTATGTCATGTATAGCACTTCTACGTTTTAAAGCAAAATTGAATGACACATAATAACATACATATCACAAATCTACCATATACAAACTTCCTCCTTCGTATATTTTTAGCCACCTTTAATTTGTCACTTTTCGCAAAGGTGCCTGGGGGGTTGGGTGGCCGAATGATTAGCGTGTACGCGCTGTATTATACGGCCTGCAATTGAGTCAAATGGCGTGGTTTCGAATCTCCGATTGTACGTGGCAAGGAGTAGGGTCGCCTGTCCAACCTCGTGGGTTTTCTCCGGATACTCCGGTTTCCTCCCACTGCTAAAGACCCCTACGCGCAAGCGAATTATTGAAATAAAATTAAACCATATGTTAGTCCCGAATGACCTAGTTTGTGTCGAGTGAACGTTAAACTCCATTTCTCTCTCTTTCTCGCAAAGGTGCCTTAATTCTCACCGTAACCTCTAATTAAACTCGTATATAATCTCAAAAATTTAACGAGTCATTTCTTTTCATTCCTTTGGAGAAAAACTATCCCCCAAACCCTATGCGCTAGTCGCAATTAACACAAGGGCTCTAGATGTATTCTGGTTATTTTCCTTATAATTTAACATTATACTCAAAGATTAAATAACCAAATGTATTCCTTAACTTGGCCCATATAATTTACACTTATACTCAAAGTCTCAAAACTTAGAACTACGTAGCTAAAGGAAAATTCAAATTTTGACTATTGCAGACCACAAGACTTATAATGAACCTAGCCGCGAGCCCAGGAGACACCATTTATCCTTTTACGGTTCCATATCATTCATTTTACTCAAAATTTATTAACCTACTCCAAAAAGGCATTTTAAATTTACTCCAATTTACAATTTCTACATATCGTCGGTGAAGTGTCAAAAGGGTGTATCTCAGAATTTGTAAAATTAAGAAATAGAACCTTTTGCATTTCAAAATTTCCACAAATTAGGATACACAATTTGGACACATTATACCCAGAACAGTTCTAATTGGCGTAGAGATACACAGCTTAGACAGAAATGTGCATATTAATTGGGAGATTTTAAAAATGCAAAAAAGTGTATTTGACTAATTTCCCGAGATACACCCTTTTGACACTTCACCGACGATATGTCTAACAGTTTTTAACTTTCCTGTTAAACTCAATAATGAATATATATTATATACGATGCTTAAACTTTTTAACCCTATCGTCTATCTTAATTTTATCTTACATGATGAATTATTCAGAAAAATTTACCTACTAACATGTGAAAATTCCACCGACTTTTTTACCAGCTTTCTTTCGGTTACAGGGGCCTGTTTCACGAATTTTAACTAAGATACAATCCAAATTTTAGTAATTTGGTTGGATAATATTTGATTGATTTTAGTGCTTAGCCAATCGAAATTAGCCCAGGTTCGGTGCAAAAGAGTAGGACGTTAAACCCCATTTCATTTCATTTCATTACTACAGATGATCACAATAGATCTTGTTTAGTAATATGAAACTTGGATTAATCTACAACTTTCTAAGACCAACTCACTGACAATATCGATTTCTATGAGTGTGTGTCCAACTATCGGGTGTATGTATAAAGTTCACGTAGGAAGGTGCCCAAAATGAAACACTTACCACGAAATATGACCCTTGTATTAAGGTTGTTAGTTATAACCACACATTGTCATTGATCTATGAGTAAACATATACACAACGTGAAGAGGTATTAGTGTTACAGTCCGTTGTCTGGCGATCCGTGACCAAAATTGGGTCACACATCCACATGAAAGTCCCGTTTACTTAACATGTGTGTGATCATTTCCAGTATAACTGGAAGTTCCGTTTACTTATCACAGCTATATTGAATCTGTTTTACATAACCAACACACTTATATGGTAAAACAATCACTGGTTTATTATACACAAGCACGACGTTTCGATAAGTATCCTCTTATCGTTATCAAGCACAATGACAGTTAGTAAACTTGAAGATCTGTATATATATATACACATGTATATATAAAAATAAAAACTAAATAAAGCTGCTCTCAGTATATAAAATTTAAAAAAAAAAAACAATTTTTAACAACTATTAACGATTCATAAAAACCGATAAATTTATCACACTCCGCCGAATTCTTTCGACCGTTGCGGTGTCTTCACGGCGAATGATATTGTACAATATGAAGTCATGCTTAATTAATTGTTAATAATTATTAGGAGTTAATGATATATACCGACAAAGAATTAAGGATCACTACAGGTACATCAAATATGTAAATATGAAGACATTATAGTTAACAGGTGTTAACATCACTAGATTAACAAGGATATAAGTTCATGAAACTATGGTGTGTCCTACAATGATGCATACTCCTCGCAGTGTATCGTTTGATTAGAGCTATTCCCACTATACACTGATTTAATGGAAGCAACATTCTATTGCAGATTAAGATTGATCAATAGTCCGATTAACAACCTATCACTAACCGCGTAACAAAATCGTTAAATTTGAAACAATGTTCCAAATTAGACCAAATATGTTTACATAACGTTACGTCATGTCTCACGATTGCATTATGCCCAATTAACCAGTGCATAGCAGACTATTGCAGTAAACCAAATTGCGTGACAAACGAGGCTATCGAATTGAATAAAATGTAAACAATACAGTATGGAGAGCAAGAATGCTTTCATCGTTTTTAATACCTTAAATCACTGTCCAAAGTTTTAGGGAAGACCTCGTAGTAAACGAAGGGGTGTCACGTTGCTGTACATGGGATAGATTTGATTGAACGGGAAGAATGCGCACACTCCATCAAAAGCTTAAGAATCAGAAGCCAATCCAGCAATGGGCAGCGAGGGATTTCTCGGACCATTGCTTCAGGAATATGACCATCATGTGGTGTTTGTAAAAGTTCTATATCTCTCTAAAAGATGAATTACTCTCTCTTTACTAGCGCCTTCCCCGTGTCTTACCAAGCAGGTGTTTCTTAGGCAACTTTTCGCAAAATGTGAGATAATATTTCAACATAATCTTGCTAATATTCTAATTTATTATTATAGCGCAACGTTTAGACACCAATCCAATACAACTAAAATGGTATCATTGGTTCATCGCCATTGCTTGAATGGATATGTTTTTCTGCTTCATATTATTACAAGAACAGCTGTAACAGCATTAGAAGTCTCCACGACAGCTTCACTAGCTTCTACAATTGTACAGGAGTCAACGGAATTGGCATCTACAGCATCAATGACGGCCTCTACAACAACAATGACGACATCTACAGCGGTGCCAACATTCTCAACGGATTCGGTCACTACAGCAGCACCGACGTTGTCTTCATCAGTGGCATCTACAGAATTAGCATCTTCATTGTCTACTATAGCCACTACAGCAACAACGACCTCCACAGCTGCGTCAACAACATTCTCTACGGCATCGGCCACTACAGCAGCACCTGCCTCTAAGACAGTGGCTTCATCAGTAACACCTACGGTCTCTACGGTAGCAGAAACAATCTCTTATTCTGCCTCAACGTTTTCTACGAGTGTACAGGAGTCTACGGAAGCGGTACCTACAACAGCAACGACAATGACGACCTCTGGAGATGCGCTAACAACATTCTCTACGGATTCGGCCTCTACAGTGGCGCCTACAGAAACATTTAAATTGTCTACCATGGCATACATAGCAGCAACGACGACATCTACACTTGCGTCAACAACACACTCTACCGTATCGACCACTACAGCAGCACCGACATTGCCTACATCAGTGACATTCACTGCCTCTACAACAGCGGCGTCATCAGTAGCACCTACGATCTCTTCAGTGGCAGAAACCATACTTATGACAGCTTCAACGGCTTCTACAAGTGCACAGAAGTCTACAGCAGCAACGATGGCCTCAACAACAACGGCGACCTCTGTAGTACCGACATTGTCAAAATCCGTGGCAACTACAGAAACATCTACATTGTCTACGACGGCTTCTACGGCAACAGCGACGTCAACAACATTCTATACGGCATCGGCCACTACGGCAGCACTGACATTGTCTACATCAGTGCCATTAACTGCATCTACGACAACGGCATCGTCTGTAGCACCTACGATATCTTCAGTAGCAGAAACAATCCCTAGAACAGCATCAACTGCCTCTACGACCATGGCATCATCTGTATCACCTACGATATCTTCAGTAGCAGGAACAATCCCTAGGACAGCCTCAACGGCTTCTACAAGTTCACCGGAGTCAACGGAAGTGGCAACTACAGCAGCGAAGACTACCTCGACAATAATGACATCCTCTTCATTAGCATCAACAATCCCAACATCAGGTAAACATTCCGTCCGTCCACAATACTTTTTATTCAAGATACTATTCAAATTAAAGTGGTATGGCGTCATATTTTTAGTAAAGGAAACACGATTTTTATACGCCCACATTTTAATGTGGACGTATTATGTCGTCGCCCCTGTCCGTCCGGACGTCCGTCCGTCCACAATTTGTTTGTGGACTCTCTACAGGTCACAATTCTTATCCGATTTTGACGAAACTTGAAATATAGGTTTATCCCCAAAAGATCTCGGCTGCTTTTGATATTGGCATGTATCGGATCAAAACTTCATGGATTATGGCCCCTGATTGTACGAAAAATCACGTTTTTAGCTTGTGGACCCTATAGAGGTCACAATTTTGAACCGATTTTGATGAAACTTGACATGCATGTTTGTAACCCAAAGATCTTGGTTCCTTTCGATATTTGCGGCTATCGGAATGTAATTTCCTGAATTATGGCCCCTGATTGTCCGAAAAATCACCCTTTTTAGCTTGTGGTCCCTCTGGAGGTCACAATTATTATTCGATTTAAAAAACCGTTTGATCATATCACCGTTACACCCTAAGGAGGGTTGAGTTCGAATTTCGGGAAAATCGGACCAAAATTGCCATACAAAATGGCCGCCGTTTGTACGCGAATACTGTTAAAAAATGGTATATCAAGGTTGTGGACCCTGTGGAGGTCACAATTTTGATTCGATTTTGATGAAACTTAAAATTCATGGTAATAACCCAAAGATCTTACTTCCTTTCGATATTTGCGCATATCGGATCTTAACTTCCTGAATTATGGCCCCTGATTATACGCAAAATCGCCTTTTTTTTAGCTTGGAAGTCACAATTATTATTCGATTTAAAAAAACGTTTGATTATATCAAGGTTGCACCCTAAGGAAGGATGAGTTCGAATTTCGGGAAAATCGGACGAAAATTGACATACAAAATGGCCGCCGTTTGTACGCGAATACTGTTAAAAAATGGTATATCAAGGTTGTGGACCCTGTGGAGGTCACAATTTTGATTCGATTTTGATGAAACTTGAAATTCATGGTTATAACCCAAAGACCTTGCTTCCTTTCGATATTTGCGCATATCGGATCGTAACTTCCTGAATTATGGCCCCTGATTATACGCAAAATCGCCTTTTTTTTAGCTTGGAGGTCACAATTATTATCCGATTTAAAAAAACGTTTGATTATATTACCGTTACACCGTAAGGAAGGTTGAGTTCGAATTTCGGGAAAATCAGACCAAAATTGCCATACAAAATGGCCGCCGTTTGTACTCAAATACTGTTAAAAAATGGTATATCAAGGTTGTGGACCCTGTAAAGGTCACAATTTTAATTCGATTTTGATGAAACTTGAAATTCATGGTTATAACCCAAAGATCTTGCGCATATCGGATCGTAACTTCCTGAATTATGGCCCCTGGTTATACGCAAAAGCCCCCTTTCTTTAGCTTGTGGTCCCTCTGGAGGTCACAATTATTATCCAATTTAAAAAAACGTTTGATTATATCACTGTTACACTGTAAGGAAGATTGATTTTGAATTTTGGGAAAATCGGACCAAAATTGACTGACAAAATGGCCGCCGTTTGTACGCGAATACTGTTAAAAAAATGATATGTCATGGTTGTGGACCCTGTATAGGTCACAATTTTAATTCGATTTTGATGAGGAAGGTTGAGTTCTCATTTCGTGAAAATCATACCAAAATTGCCGGACGAAATGGTCGCCGTTTGTACGCAAATAGTGTAAAAATATGGTATATCATGGTTGTGGACTCTCTACAGGTCACAATTCTTATCCGATTTTGATGAAAAGTCACATTTCTAGGTTGTGTACCGTCACACCATAATCATTGTCGGTTTCAAATTTCATTAATATCAGACTGGAACTGACCAACTAAATGGCTGCTCCCAATACAGTATGAAATACAGGACTTAAAGATGTAGGAAAAATCACTTTCGGTATTGCTTGTTCTCTGTCCATCTCTCGAAAATGTGGGCGTATCCTGCCTGGCAGTGCCAGCCTATCTTTATTACTGAAGCTGTGATTTTAAGTGAAAAGAACCTGCTAATGTATACCTTCAATTTTGATGTACAATGGTCGTTAGCTCCCCACATTTCATTCGGTTTTGATGCATAGATATATGTATGTATCAATGCGAAAAACAGAATTGAATAATGGAGTGACTTAATTGAGTAATCCCGAAAATAAAATCTATTGATTTGCAACTTTGAAAACAAGTTTTTCGGGTGTTTTTACAAGGTACTATTAAGGCTGCGATTTTTAATATTAAAAACCACTAATTTTTTGGTGTTCTTTCAGGGTCATCATTTACAACCGAAGCAAATACAATTTATCCAACACATAAACCAATTATAGGTTTGTTGTAATATTTTCTTATCTTTTCATTGTTGACATCTCTATGTCTATTATACAGCTTTATATCTATTAAGCCTCAAATGAGTTCACAAATTTAATTCACTCGATTATCACGTTAGCGCCAACGCAGTAGACCAATAATACAATTTATAACAGAAAGTCCATCGAGGTGAAACTGGGTAAGGCACATAACACTGGTGAGAGAATACAATAACACTGTTAAAAGGGCTAGAGATGCTGAACGCACGTGGAGCGTCGGTTGCTATGTGGGTGGGTAAGATGCTTAGATGCTGGATCGCTAGTCTGGAAGTCGCGGGTTCGCTCCCGGAGTCGACAAAGAAAATTCTCGGCGCGATTTCCACCTTGTAAGTGATGCAGAACGGATAGCCCACTATTTGTTCGGACAGGACGACATCCAAGGTCCCGTGTACACATAAAAGACCCCGTTGCAGTTTGAATTCGATATAAAAGTAGAGCTTATGTAAGCTATCCGGGCAAAATATCCATCATACTACACTACATGGCGCATACCCGTCTTCATTAGCCGAATCGTAACAGACAAGTAGGGTCAGGCAAATAACACCCCATTTTAATTCATTTCACAAACATACGATGTAAGACGCAGTGGCGCTAAAGACACAATGCGGTGAGACCTGGAATTTTGTTACAGACATTCATAACATAAACACAGTCAAACAAACGGAGGAGTCATTTAAGAGTTACTTACAAAAGCAAAAAGGAGTCGACAATTAATCTGTGGTACAAGCCTTAACACTAAAGCAACAATTCAAGGCAGTATAAACCACATCATTCAAAAGATTTTAAAACTGCACATGTATTAGAATATAAGACCTTGATATAAACTTTAATACAATCCTGAAAATCAAAGGAACATTTCCTGAAAGCATAAAACCACGGATCACGACCTTATTCTGTGGCGAGTCACCCTTGCGACGAGCAAAGGGAACAGCGAAGTCGAATGCCATGTACAGATGCCCTAAACGTTATAGAAACTGTAAGAGTACAGAACAGTCCCCTTAATGTCCATAGATTCAAGGTCGCCGTTTTGTTGTTGTTTTGTGGATTTCAACAATGATTTGGTGGGCAGATATGAACAAGCCAACAGTGTCCACCGCAGAAAGACTCCCAAATAGATGACACCAAGTTCGAACATTCTACCCCAAAAGTTTCGATTTTTTACATTGCTTAATGCTCTGCTTACCCTGTGCAGAACTTAGTAACGGTATTTGTGTGATAAAACTATACACCAAGTTTCCACACTCTCACTTAATTAGCACTCAAGTTATCGAGTCTCGGCCAATCGAACTGCTTATCTCTCCGTTAAGCCTGGGCAGAAAATGCTTATCATCGAACTTAGTAACGGTATTTGTGTAATAAAACTTTACACCAAATTTCCTCACTCTCACTAAACTTATCGTGTCCCAAAGCATCAACCAATCAAATTGCTTATATCTGCGTGCCCTAAACTGAAAATGCTCATCTCCGAACTATACAAATCTGAACATTTTTGGCTGAATTAGAAAGAGATTTATTGTGTTCCAAAGTTTCAGCCAATCAAATTGCTTATCGCTCTGTTTACCCTGTGCAGAAAATGCTCATCATCACACTTAGTCATAGTAGTGACGTAATGAAACACTACACTATGTCTAATGTTATCGTGTCCCAAAGCATCAGCCAATCAAATGGCTTATCCCCGCTAACCTATTTTAACAGTCCCCTGTTTTCTTCGAAAGGCGGGAGACGAAAATACAATGGTATTGTGGCATACTTACTACGATTGCCCGCTTATCAAGAAACTACACTTTGAAACAACTCGCATAACCACCATTGCTATCTCGTGGGTTGGGGCAAAGAAAGTGGCTTTATTTGTACATTAATCGATGGAAATCTGTTGTCATGGCATTATTCCATGAACGGAACAGACGAATGAAGCTGGTGCTAGTTCCAACCCGAGAGGGATATCGCAGATGATTTTTCTAAAATTAATTTTGTCGGTTGATATCTGCGTCTACATTGGGAGATATAGTAGATAACCATTTAATGGATTTTTGCACGATGGTTTACATCGAGAAGTCGTTGAACGTTTAATATGTAGAAACAAACCAACCAACATTACTCCTCATTGTATATTCGTCGATGTCATGGGGCGGGCTTGGGGTATATCCAAATAAAGGTGAAAGAAATAATATTGTAACGTTGCTTTATTTTCCAAAGGAAAATTGGTCTTATATATATCATGGTAAACAATATAGCTTGCAATCTCGACAAAAGAACGTACACCAATGAACAAATCATAATATTTGAATTTTACATTTTAGATGTGAATAATTATGGATTTAAATTGTCTATAAAATGCAACGAAAACTTTAATATCAAGCCCACCGACAAGACAACTTATTTATATGAAACATACGAAGCAAACTTTACTGCAGGTGTAAGTGTTCACTTTCAATTTTATATGCCCATGTGATGTACATCGTCGTCACCTGCTGTTGGTAAGTTCTTCATCCACTAAAATGAAGGTTATATTTCTTGGAATGATGTCACTGGTTCCATAGAAACAAGTTTGGGAGGCATAAAGGAAAAAAACTCATTTATGTGATTGGCAATCAACATATATTTCGCAAACAGTGTCACTTGACTTCATATGGGGGCTCTGTGTAAAAGATATCGCCATTTATTACTGAAACCAAGAAAGGTCAATTATCTTTGGACCGATACCTGAATAAATTTGAGTTAATTTATGGTGGTTTTAATTGTAATTACAGCTTACAGTGGCGTTTAAAGGTATAGATGGTTTCAAAGAAATCGAAGTAATGGGATTTAATTATGAGTAAGTATTGACTACTAAAACAAGAACACGTGTCAAATAACCGCTACACATTTTGTAGCTCTTGGTGGGCCAAGTTCTTACAAAGAAGTTTATGGCTCCCCCAATTCATGCACAATCAATATGAACATTGGAAAATCAAAATATATGTATTTTAATTCCATGCTTGGCATGCTTATTTCTTAGACACTTGTACATAGATTGATGGGCTTTCATTTTTCATTGGTTGGTACAATTACAACATGGCCGCGATGGCGCCATACTCATTTCCTGGGCCACAGTATGGTGGTAGAACGAAATAATTTATATATAAAGCTGTATTTTCTTTACACAGAAGGAAGTGTTATATATTGTGCTGTATAAAGCTGTATTTTATTTCAGAAAAGGAAGTATTATATGTGATTATATTGCTGTATTTGATTTACTTAAAACCAATGAAAACACAACAAAACAAATCAATACAACTGTTGTAGAGAGGATTAATAATGCTATTGTCCTACCAGCACCTGTTGATAAGAATTACACAAAACAACAAATAAACAACTTTACAAATTCTGGTAAGTTAAACACTCTTGCTGGCTTGGTAGCTCAAGAAAATAAATTATAGCCTTATTCTAAGTACTAGATGATTTAGTGTCTTACAAGTTGTGTAAATTATCCATTACATCCTATTTTACTTGTCCAGAGGGTTCGAAAATATTTTAAAATCCAAGTCACATTTGAAAAGGTTTACGTTAGACTTTTCAAATCAATAAGTTGAATTTTTCCAATTTTTTAAATTAGGTGTATTACAATGAAATTTATATCATTAATTAATTGGAATATTGTAAAATAATACAATTTGTTGACCAGAATGAAGATTGGGACATATTATTCAGTTACAACAAGAGTGGTATTGGGGCTTTAAGGGGGATACTGTATGAACAGCCGCAAGGTGTACGGCTAAGTGCATATTTCTATGGTAATCTTTCTATTAAAGAATATCATTTAATCACCAGGTGAAGCAACTAGATTTACCGATTCCTGTATAGACGCATGCCCTACTGGTAGCACGTGCAGTAGAACATCTGCCAATGGTTTAATCTGTCGAGATTCATGTGATGGTTTTAATTGTGGTAATAAGGGTACATGTGTTTTACATTTACGACAACCAATGTGTAGGTAAGTTAGTCTATATTGCTTATTATCCCGCAAGTGTTATTATTTTACGTGTTCGAATTGCTTTGACTTACAATTGATAATGGTAGGGGTTCTGAATGTTCTATCCGAATTGGATTATATTAAACCTGCCCTTCTGACACCACTAGCGTGGATTTATTTGGTGCAAGTGTATAATAATGGCGGAATAAAACTTTTGAGCGGGTGTCTCCAGCAATTATCATTTGCATCTTAAATGGAAACGTATTATTAACCTATTTAGAAAAATAATTCTTTCCTGTTTGCAAGATCATATATTACTAGTTCGGCCATTCAAACATTGTAGGAATTCTAAAGACCAGTGATTTTATTGTCCCTGGTTTGTTTGTTCTGGAGGTCGCTGATACGCTTACGGTGTAGGTTGAGAAAGGTCATTGGGATTTTCCTTCGCAGTTTCCCCTTGGTGCAGGACGGAAACTTGACAGTTTGAATTCATATAAGAGTAGGCCTTAGTGCCACTGCCCGGGCTGAATTTCCCTCATAACACACAATATATGGCGTAATGTCCGTCTTCATAAGCCCAGTCGGAGCAGAGCAGTAGAACGTTAAACTCAATTACATTTCGAAGAAAGCAGGCGACTATTAAAATGGGTTCGCCCGTCTGTCTGTCTGCCGTCCGTCTGTCAGTCACACTTTTTGGGACACAATAACTCTCTCAAATTGAACTAGAATGTTCAAACTTGGTGTAGGTGTTTATTAGGCCAATGCCTCGATGGAGTTCCAAGATGCCATTTTCTGGTGAGGCTAAGCAGTGAATGAGAGATAAGCAATTTAATTGGTTGATGCTTTGGAACACTATAACTTTAGTTCAAATTAAGTGAGAGTGATGAAACTTGGCGTATAGTTTACATCAATACCTTGATTAAGTTCGATACTGAACGTTTTCTGCTCCGGGTAAGCGAGCGATAAGCAGTTTGATCGGTCGAGACTTTAGAACTCAAGTCCTCTCATACTAGTTGAGTTAGAATGTTCACACTTGGCGTAGGTGAATGCCTTGATGGAGTTCGAAGATGAGCGTTTTCTGCTTAGGGTAACTTTAGTTTTAATTAAGTCATGAAACATCAATACTTTGACTAAGTTCGATAATGAACATTTTCTGTTGAGGGTAAGCAGAGTGATAAGCAATTTGACTGGTCGAGACTTTGGAACACAATAACTCTCTTTTCTATTGAGGTTGAATGTTCAAACTTGATGGGGCTCGGTAATGAACACTGTCTGCTTATGGTAAGCACAGAAAATCAATCTGATTGGAAAATGCTTTAGGGCACGATAACTTTGGATATAATGAAGTGAGCACTTTGAAACTCTAAATATAGAATCATTATCTTGACTAAGTTCGATGGTGATCATTTTCTGCTTTGACTAAGGAGCGATCAGCAATTCGATTGGTCAAGTCTTTGGAACATAACAACTCTGCTTTAAATTGAGGTAGAATCTTTAAACTTGGCTTGACTAAGTTAAATGAGTAACATTTCGAGCTGAAGCTAAGCAAGGCTAATCAATTTCATGGTCGAGCTTTGTGGCAAGATAATCTTGATTCTATCTGATAAAGTGTGATGAAACTTGGTGTTTAGTTTGATTGTTCGATACTTTTGAAATAATAAATGTGCTTTTAATAAAGTGTCATCTATTTATTTTAGGATTTCAGCGGGGGACATGTGATCAGCCTCGCTGTTGGATTGTTTTTTCTGTGTCTAGTAACGCCATTTGTATCATTCTAGATGTAATGAGAAGTCTGATGTGATATACGGTGGAGAGAAATGTGATGAAGAAATAGAGAAACTATTATTATCATCAATGTATATCATTATTATAAGTTGTAGTATATTTGGTGTTATTATTATCATTACTATTATCATAGTTGTGGTGATCAAAAGGAGAGCACGTCTACAAATGCAAAGTGATGAGTACGTATTTATTTGGATGGTTTTATAAACTCAATCCTAAAAAATAAAACATGCCACAATGCCTACAAGTAGCTTTCTTGACACAGTGTAGAAAAACTCACTACATTGTATGATAACACGGACTAGAACATGTAGACTAAATTATCACAGACTAGAACAGTTCACTATATTAACACAGACAAGATAACAGTACACAATATTAACACTTAGTTGAACAGTACACTATATTAACACGGAGTTGACCAGTACACAGTATTAACACTGGGTGGAACAGTACACTATATTAACACTGATGGAACAGTATACTATATTAACACGGGTGGAATAGTACACTATATTAAGACGGGTGGAATAGTACACTATATTAAGACGGGTGGAATAGTACACTATATTAAGACGGGTGGAATAGTTTACTATATTAACACTGATTAAAGTAGTACACTATATTAACACTGAGTGGAACAGTACACTATATTAACAGGGGGTGGAACAGTACGCAATATTAATACGGGGTGGAACAGCGCGTCTGTTAAGAGCACTGCACCTTGTTAACAACGGTGTAGGACCTCGCACTTTGTTAGGGGGGAGTTCTAGGTTCCATGGAGGATAAACTTGGGTTTATGGATCAAAAACGAATATCGCAATATGACCGGCTTTTCCAGTCTGAAAATTTAAAGGCAAATTGTTGAGCACTTCGAAAATGATCGCTAAATTTGCTTAAAGGGACAATAACATTCTTGCTGGCTTGGTAGCTCGAGAAAATAAATAATACCCTTATTCTAAGTACTAGATGTTTAAATGTCCTACCTGTTGTGTAAATTATCCATTACAACCTATTTTATTTGTCCAGAGGGTTCGAAAATATTTTAAAATCCAAGTTACATTTGAAAAGGTTTACGTTAGACTTTTCAAATCAATTGGTTGAATTTTTCCAATTTTTTAGATTAGGTGTGTTAAGTTGAAATTTATATCATCATTTAATTGGAATATTCTAAAATAATACGATTTGTTGACCAGAATGAAGATTGGGACATATTTTTCAGTTACAACAAGAGTGTTATTGGGGCTTTAATGGGGGATGTTACTCAATAAACCGGTAGCGTTTGTTAGAATATCATATTGTTTTTAACAAAGCAACAGAAAGTTAGATATGGGTAATGACAGCACACTTTGTTAACGATGGAAAAGGACAGTATACTTGAGTAACAATGTTATAAGTCTTCCAATATTCTTGCATTAAATCATTACAGGGAATCCGATCAAAACCATTTGAGTTTTGAGAGCAATTCATCGTACAACCCACCACTGGATCAAGAAAACATTAACGAACCTACTACTGATGGACATATAAGTTATGATGCTGATGAAAAAAAGGTAAAAACCAGGACAAGAAATTGGCCTATTAATTTAGAAAAGATTCCATTAAATAATAATCTTCGAAGCGACCATTAACATTTTGTTCCGATGGGGGCAGGCTTCTTTACGGAATTTCTGTATAGCTATATTTAAAGAGGACTGTTCTCGAAATCACACCGGTTGTCTTGAATATTTCTAGTTTCCATCTGAATTAAAAAATGTATTTCAGTCACAAGTCATCACTGAATCAATCATGTAACCTTGGAAACCCATTAAGATGGCGTCATTGATACCAAAACATACACATGCGCCATCTACGGGCCCAGTGTGCCACAACCACCGACAAGGGATGTATGTTAGGTGCATTACTTATTAGTCCTATCCCCAACGATTATACAGAATATTCATAGATGTACAGACTCGATGTTTGTGGGCAAGAAACTGAAATCCCTGAAAATATTTCGCGTTACAGACGATGATGCCGGTCGTCTGCGAGAGGCGAAGGAGTGGGTCTTGCCGTGTAGGGCCTTCCCCGCCATTACCCCCACCCCAAGAAAATTTATGAAAAAAAATTTGATGGTGGGAAGCTAGATGTAAGACGGTTGTATTAACATCTTCTATTCCCACCGTAACACCTCACTGGTTTACACGAATAAAAAAATAATCATTTTATACTCATTAATGCCGTCACATGTGCAAAACTAAAATAAGTATTTCAGTAACTTCCTTGTTGAATGAGTATGCAAATGATAATAGAATATAAAGAAGACGCCGTGTCATATTGTATACGTATGTATAACATTAACCATAGAAATATGGTTGGTTACCATAGCTCATACGCCTTTGAAAATATATTTGTCTGTTGAAAGATCTGTTCCCTAACCACACCGGGCCTGACATATTCGAACGACTGAATGCAATTTAACAAGTCCGCTTCGTCAGCGTTACGCTGGCAAGCTGTGAATCCCGTTTCCAACGTGTTCTACACGAAAGCTAGGATTTTCGTACAATCCGAACAACTATGCGGACAACTGGAAACATAAATCGCGTCTGCGCGAATATAAAACGGAAAGAAGTGAACTTCCAATCTTTGCAAAATCGTGCATTTTGTCAATCTTCGCCTTCGTAAATTAGAAAATGGCCGTTTTTAACTACCACAACATCCTATGTCTCAAGGGAGAAATCAGATTTATTATCGTAATATGAAATCATAAAACTTGAGTTCAATAACTGAAAACTGAAAATCACCATTATTGTTAATCATATGTATGATAAAATCTGGTTTATTGCATTTTAATTTTAATTTTCAGAGTGATATACATCCACTAAGTAGTAATAGTCCACCTGTCTGGTCGTTTTATGAACACATCGACACAAAAACCACGGTAAAGTAGCCATTTATGTCACATTAAAGATATATTTGAGTCTGATTTTCTTATTTTCGGATCATAAATTGTATTAAATTCCATGCACTTCGTAGAGAAAATGAAATTGGGTTTAACGTCCTACTGCTCTGCTCCAACTGGGCTAATGACGCCGGACATGCATCATACAGTGTGCTATGCGGAAGTGTGTCCAGTACAGCGACACTACAACCTGCTCATTTTTAGAATTCCACCTGTGAAGGGTTCTTTTACGTGCACGCCAATTTGAACACGGAATCGCCGTTTTTCGGTCCATTCGAACGACTATACTTTGTCCCTTGCCAGGCCCCTGCATCACTGACAACGGAAGAGGGCGCTGTACAAGCCGGAAAATCGCGAGATGCAGGAAGTTGATATAAATGATAGGGAGGTGGCGAGGTTTGGGCATGTGTTGTATTCCAGGCAAGTGTTGTAGGGTGATACTGAAGGGTGAATTATGACGTGGGGAGAATGAGTTTAGGGCAAGAGGTTTGGTGTAGTTATGAAAGCGGGTTGCAGTATGAAAGGGAATTATGATGGCTCGTTTGGGGGTGCTGTTGCGAAAAGGGAGTTGGGGAGTAGTAGGGTAGATATGACAGCGAGTTGGGGGAGGGGGGTGCGGCTAAGACAGTGATGATCATTTAATTACCCCCTCTTACTACTATACCTTCAAATTACCTTATGTTACTACCATAGCTTCAAATTGGCCTCTATTAGATATACACAATATATAAGAGCTAAATCTGCTCATCGCACGTCTTCATTTGCCTTTAAAATGTTCCATAACTATGATTTCGATAAGCCATAATCAACTTAAGCCCATAATCAGATTAAAATGGATTAGATCGATAGCGAGATTTACAATTTTAACGATATAAAGGATAATCGAGGCTTAGTCTCGCTTTTCCAGTACAATTGCTATAGTAATTAACAAAAAGGCTACACCTTCCGGCAGGTTTAACATTGGTCAGAATAAAGTAATTTGAATGAAATATTTAATATATTCATTTTCCACTATATATTTTGAACTTTAATAGCTAGAATGACATTTACTTATCTAAATCTTACACAATGCACTTTTAATACCATGGGGGGGGGGGGAGTGGGATGATCTAGAATGCCGCGCTTCGACCTCTGTGGTTTCGATCCCTGGTGTGAGCGTATGTGGCATGGAGATAAGGGGCGCCTTTCAACCTCATGGGTTTCCTCCGTCCACTCCGGTTTCCTCCCACTGCTAAAGACACCTACGCGTAAGCGAATTATTGAAATAGAAATAAAATCATGTGTTAGCTCCGAAATGACCTAGTTTGTGCCGAGTGAACGTTAAACCCCATCTCTCTCCCTCTCTCTCTCTCTCTCTCTCTCTCTCTCTCTCTCTCTCTCTTCAATACCATAGCTTCACATTAATACTGTAACTTCATTTTTTTTTATCTTTTAGTTCGTGATTCGCCGCCCGAAGATAAATGTTTATGGCCAAGATAACATGACAAGTTTTATAAAAACCGAGATTTAAAATGAGATTGTCATTATAAATAGTGTGCTTGGTTGTGTGGAGGTGGTGGGGGATTTTATATTTCATAATATATGTTTATATCATTTTGGGGTGGGTGGGGGTTGTGGGGGATGGTAATATTTTGGGGAGGGTGAGGCAATGTAGGTTATTTTGCATAGTATCATCAAATATCTTGTATTAAACATAATGAATATTAGGAATAACTTAGTGTCACGATTACATTATAAATCTAAATATGGTATGACAATGTAATCATTATGCTGTACATATTAGAGCAGGAATACCTAAATATACAAATAAAAGTTATCACGCTTATTTATAGTCCGTTTTTATACGCCCACATTTTTATGTGGACGTATATTGTCGTCGCCCCTGTCCGTTCGTCCGTCCACTATTGTTTGTGAACAGTCTACAGGTCACAATTTTTATCCGATTTCAATGAAACTAGCACCCTGAGTCATTCACTTGATCTGATATTTGCGTTTGTGTTCTGCATGAAGGTTTGTGAAATGGAATGAAATGGGGTTGAACCGCCATTTATTCTGCTGACGAATACGGCCGACAGTATGTAATTGTAACTGCGGTGCGCCCCCCCCCCCCCCTCCCATTGCATATCCCACCATTATAACAAATATAAAAGTATCAATAATGTGAGGTCAATGATAGCGATATGCCACCATAGAGGTCTGCAAAGACTTCAGGGATATTTTCGGCCAACCCCGGGATACCGGGATCCTCTGGTTAGCGAGCAACCGATGCCTGCCCGATTCGTACAAGAATCAATGTTACAAAGGATTAGTGAATTTTTATCGATCAAGCCAAAGTATTATCACTACTTAATCGAAATTCCTTTTCTATCAAATGAAATTTGATCTACTGACAACCAGCAAGAACCAACCAGAGCGTGGTTTATTTGTCAATAGCACCAACATTGAATTATAAAGGATGATATGTTATAGATATGCATCTTTTCCCCACGTAACTATTTAAACATATGTTATGCATGAACTAAATCTACCAAATACAGGTCTTTCTTTAGGCCTGAAATGTTATCTAAATTATTAATTAGACATTAATTAACTTTTCCAGACCATAATCAACTCTCGATGTCATCGCTAGACTGCGATATTTACTGGATTATAATCCGATCTGCTGCTCAAGCTTCAACTACAAAAAATGTAGTTAGGTTCTTAGTATGTTAGTCGTGGCTTACTGTACTCCAAACAATAGAGGGTTCCAGTATTCAGACACTCTGAATTTAAATTCGCTGTTAACTTGGACATATTCAATATTTTTTTATACAACTTTTACAAAGTACAATTTTGTGCCCAAATTTTCCCAGGCTTATGGTTACCACTGTTTGTCGTGTATTTTGTACACAGTGAGCAGTCCATTTGCTGATTACACTATTTTGCCTGTAACATTTTTAGGACTTCGAATTCTGTCTAATGGTTTGGATTGTTCGTACTTAGTTTTATTTTATTGGTAAAATAATTAATTATAATATTAGCAATCTCAGATCATATTTTTATTATCTGATTTAATAGACACCGGATAGGTACAATACGTTTTATTTCCCATAGCATTGGTGAAGAATTTCCAAATATGTTTCGAGTCTTTGTTCTCTTGAATTGCAATTTTTATATATATATCTGATTTAATAGACACCGGATAGGTACAATACGTTTTATTTCCCATAGCATTGGTGAAGAATTTCCAAATATATATGTATAAAAATTGCAATTTAAGAGAACAAAGACTCGAAACATATTTGGAAATTCTTCACCAATGCTATGAGAAATAAAACGTAGTGTACCTATCCGGTGTCTATTAAATCATATATACTCGTATACCCGGACGTTCTATTGACCAGTGTTAACATCACAACAATTTATTATGACGAATTAATACAGTTTCACAGAAAACAGATAACGAATGTTCACGTGATATTTGAAGTCGTGACATTGCATTCCGCAATTTAGAAAAAATATCGAATGTTCTTCATGTGATCATTATAAATGAGATTACAAAATGAAATGGGGTTTAACGTCCTACTCTTTTGCACCTGACATGGGCTAATGGAAGAGCCATCAATGTGCTATGAGAGAAATTTTGCCCGGGCAGCGGCGCTAGGGCCTTCTCTTATATCTAATTCCAACTGCCAGGTGATCTTTTACGTGCACTCCACGTGACCTCGGTTTTTCGTCCCATCCGAACGACTAGGCAGCTGTCCTTGTCAGGCCTCCTTCTGCATCACTGACAAGGGGAAATCACGCCGGAAAAAATGAGATTACAGAGAATACATTTATATTGGGTGTGGTCAGAACAAGTACTCGGCCGGGCGTACGGGTTCGATGAATGTTAAGGGGGCAGAATCTGAAATGCCCGAAAAAATTCCAGGTGAAAGACGGCGGTACCGGTCGTCTGCAAGATTCGAAAGAGAAAAGCATAGTGTGTAGTTCCCCAACCCACCCCCACACATACACACAAATTTGGAAAGCTTGACGGCCACAAACGCAGCCCGTGAATACAGCAACTTCAAAGTGGTCTAATACAGTCTAATTTTGGTAGCTGACTCGAATTCCAATTAACAACCCCTTCGTTTACAGTCCACGTAGACGGGATCGTCAGAAGACGACTTTGAAAGTCTTACTGCCGCAAACACGTTTTCCTGCTATTCCAGCCCGGGAATACAGAAATTTCAATATGGTCAAAGACAGTCTACCTAAGGCGACTTCCTTTAATCCAATATCCCAAACCACAAATCAATCGTCGCAAGGAAGGAGGGTCTAGAGATCCCCGAGACAAATTTGAAAATTTAACCACCTCAAATGCATTTTGTGTGTGTGTGTGGGGGGGGGGTGTGATATTCTAGCCAGTGAATTAAGCAACTTCAAAGTTTCCAATCGATTTGCAACCGCAATCCCACCCTATACCGACCATCTAATTCCGACCATCTAATCAGACTGTTGCACTTGCATTCAAACATTATAGTCGATGCCCTTAAATGGCGCACAAAGTAGAGTGGCTTCAGACAAAATATTTTAATCCATATTCAATTTAGTACCAATTCGTGGTATTCAATTACGAAAAGAAAAGGGAAATGTTTTATTAGATTTCGGGCACTTTATTTTGCCAACTAGATGAACTAATAATTTTGTTTTCACTTAACTCGTCTGTCCGAAAAGTCAGATTGCCCGCAAGTTGTAGCTCGATCATTACAACAAGAAACTTACTTAGTCCTGCTACAGTTAGCTTCACTTGAGAACAGATATGACCCCATGTGCCCATTTGGCCAATATACTAAGTATACTTAGAAATTTTTTAAAACTATTTATTCCGCATAATAAAAAATACAATTTTCAATATTTCCAACATTCAGGGCACACACCTATGTGACACTACCGTCAACGACTTGTGGGATCAATTATTTCAATCATCGATTAACTGACGCTGGAACACTATTAATGTGGTTACCAAGTACAGCAAATCACAACGGTTAAATACAGGAAACTGTAGTATATATGATAGTACTTTAGGAGTTAATTAAAATATCCTTAATAACTTAAAATATCCTTAATAACTTAAAATATCCTTAATAACTTAATATCCTTAATAACTCAAACCGAACTTTATATTTTGCTTTATCCCAGCATCTCAGCCGAGGCGACTGTGGGTATGACGTTCCCCTAGGAACTCACGGAATATGTCTTCTGTACGGTCTTCAGCCTAGCTCTATGATGTTTGCGGCGGCAATTTTAAAGTTGCTCTTTCTTATATAGAAATTATAGATGTGTCAGGTATTAGAGCGGGGCAATTAATATTTTTGGGTAAGTGTTTCGTATGGGTTCCGTTTTACATCAACATCGTTCTATTTAATTGGACTATTCTCTGCACCAGATGCCTGGACGATATAGTTACCTACTTTAAACAAATGACGGTGACAACTGTCTGTAAACGAGTCGAGGAAAGTAAAATCCTGAAAAATAACTACTTAGCCTATTTCTCGTCGTCGTTACCTATTTGTTTGACTACTTCAATATATTAAACAGAGCACTATTCATAGAACTAAAATAACCCGTAAAATATTACACCTATATCTCAAGCTAGATAAAAAAAATGGAATGGACTTTACGCCTTAAATATGCAACTACATGCGGCGTTCCAATAGTATCAGAAATACTATCTCACACTGACTAGAGCACGGGACCACCTTCCGAATGTAATGAAATACACCTCAAATAATTTAAACCTGTGTGTTTGAATACGTTTCAATAGCAAATAATGTCCGAGAAAGAAAAGTTTACCCTTCCTAGTATACTATTAAATATAGTTTAACTTGAACTTGTATGAATTGGCACATCCCAAGCTTTTATTTATTTGTTTAGGGTTTCAATAATGGAAAATGCTATTGTTCTTTAAAGTGCGCGGAAACTATCCAAAAAAAACATGTATCCAGCCATGGAATGAAATGTTTTTAATAATTGAATTTTCAATACATACTATAATTGGTTCTCTAAAGGCCGGAAGGTTAAACACATGTGCGTTAGACCGTAAGGTTTGTCACTGTGTTATGTGGTGTGGTTTCGGGTCCGACTCTGTCCCATGTTCCTTAAGCAACGTTCGCGAGTTTTACAACATCTAACCGTTGCTTGAATACTCAGCAATTCCCGAACTTTGCGCTCGTTGTTTTTACAAGTGACTAATTAGCATTGTCCAGTCAGAGTTCGTGGCACATAACACACTATAAACAAACAGTGTTTTTTAAATTGAGAAACTCGTGGAAAAACAGGAGCCGTGACATTGATCGATCTTTGAACTTTGCAACTCGATTGTCACATGTAGGCATTTTAGCTAAAAGCACGAGACTTGGTATTCACGACGACCGATGAATCTGATAGGTTCCCAAGCTGGGCTTGTGCCAATAGAACTTAGTGCCGAAATATGCAGGGTATTACGTGAAGGGCTTGATAAGATGTATGTAGTTAAAGTTCCAATAGCATTTTTTTAAGTTATATTTTTAAAATTTATTAAAATAAAGCCCCAAAATAGATTGAACCTATAAACAGTCCTACCTTGTTAAAGAATAATCCTATTAATCCTATAATTCACTATTGCCAGTTGAGAAATTGGCAAAAATATCATTTTCAACTTCAAATTCAAACGTTTGAAGATGGCCGTCCATGGAGAAGAATGGGAAAACAAGGGAGGTAATCTTGTTACTATTTCCTCAATCAACCAGTGTCGCCCTTTCTAACCCCCCCAAAATTTTGTCCATGATCGTATATTAGTGAGTTGACAACCTTTTGAGCAAAAAACATAGAAATAATTATATTTTGACTTTCTTAGAAAAAGTGAAATTGGAACTTTAAGGCGAGATCAAGCCTTTTATTGAAGATGTTTCTGTCCGTGCCTCCCTTTAAACGACAATCACAACCTCTATACAAGGGATCAAAAATTGAACCTAGATAAAGAAAGGCAGATACGTTTCCTAGTAAATCTTTAGCATACCAGTACTAGGAATCAAAAGTAAAAATATATATGACAAAAGACTGATTAAAGTTTGACATTTTGTTAGTATTGTGTTTGTTTCTACATATCTGGGTAACCGTGAATCGCTATTCACCTAGCTACACAAAAAAATAACTGGTGTGTTTATTTATGAATTAGAGTTTAGAGATAGAATATATTCTGGTAACAAATTTCAAGAAAGTTTTTTTTTATCGGTGGCATACATTAATTAGGATTAACATTATTTTGTAAGAAAGTGAGTTTAGAATTTAATTTCATTTAATTTTTCGGCAGATGTATTCTTGTTTTTGATTACATGTGTTTGTGGGTATATGAAACAGCGTTCTTTAAAAGATATACAGATTTAAGGCACGAAGCATAGCGTGAGTGAGAAATGGGATGTAACGTCCACTCAACACAAACTAGATCATTTCGGGACTAACACATCGTGCAATTTTATTTCAGTAATTATCTTGCGCGTAGGGTCTTTAGCAGTTTTGGGAAATAGGAGGGCCCGGAGAAAACTCACGAGGTCGGACAGTCGACCCTTCTCCTTGCCACGTAGAACCAGAAATCGAAACCACGCCAGTTCACCCAATGGCAGATCTTATGATACAGTGCGCACGTGCTGACCATTGCCCCCCCCCCCCCGGCACGTAGCATACATGGTATTGAAAAGCACAGCGAAATTGACCAACCGTTAGTTCTTGCTGTTCAACGTCTAAATTTCTTTTTTATTATTATTATTATTTATCACCGTAAAAATATAAAAACAATGCTTAATGATAAAATCAAAGGCTAAAAGTTAATTATTAGGAATGAAGAGAGAGAGACAGAGACAGACAGACAGGGAAAGAGAGAGATAAATGGGGTTTAACGTCCACTCGACACAAACTAGGTCATTTCGGGACTAACATATGGTCTTTAGCAGTGAGAGGAAACCGGAGTACCCGGAGGAAACCCACGTAGCTGGACAGGCTACCCTACTTCTTGCCACGTACAACCGGGGATTCGAAACCACGCCAGTTGACTCAATGGCAGGCCGTATGATACAGCGTCACACGCTAACCATTCGACCATCCAACCCCCCAATTATTAAGAATATAACCCACAATGTCTGGTATTAATTATATTATTTTAAAGGCTTGATTTAAAAATCAATAAAATCGACATAGTACATATTTCACATTACATTCACAGTGTGTAACATCATGTCTTAGTATCTCATTGAAATTTCATAACAATAATCATACAGAACATTGATTTATTATTGAAAGCTATATTATATTTTATTTCAATAATTCGCTTGCGCGTAGGGGTCTTTAGCAGTGCCGGAGTGCTCGTAGGAAACGGGAGTGCCCGGAGGAAACCCACGAGATTGAGAAGACGCCCCCATCTCCATGCCACATACGCTCACACGAGGGATCAAAACCATAGCCGCAAGCCAGAGGTGACCGGCCAGCCAGTGGTCGAAGCGCGGCACTCTAAAAAACTAGGCCATCCCAACCTCCCTGGCTTAGATATAAAGGTGTCTCATTACGTTAAGTGTTGTGGTGACACGCCGGGGTGTTATTCGGGTCCTCCCACTCCTAATACCGAAATGGCCGAGTTTGTGTTGAGTGGACGCTAAACGCCATCTCTCTCTCTCTCTCTCTCTCTCTCTCTCTCTCTTCATTAGAATGCTTTTCATTTATACAAAAGAAAAACATAAACGTTGGTTAAATCTAAACGAGAATAACTGAAGTATGTATGTTAAACAATATGCACCAACTCCTCCTCAGGTCTATGAAGCTAACTGGGACTAAGTGGAAGCAATGAAGGTGTTCTGCATCTACCTGTTTTGTGGACTCTTTGCAACGACACCTAAGCTGATAAAATCCAATAAAACTCACCAGATAAACTTAACGTCAGAGTTCGTGTCAGCAAGAAAACCTTCAGTAGACACAAATGAGTATAGTTTTATTACCACATCATCGGCAGAAGCAAAAGAAAGTCATCCGCCGCAAAAAAGTACACAAATTGGTACTCTACAAGACATTACCATAACAGAAGTAGTACCGGAAAAAAATGACAGAAAGATATCAGAAGAAATTACCACAATTGAATCTACATCAGAAACAACAGGAAGTGGTATACGACAGGAAATTACCACTACACAGTCAACGGTAGAAACAAAAAAAGATGGTACTCTACAAACATTAACGCCAGAAACAACAGAAAATGTTACACAACAAAGCATTACCACAACTGAACGAAATATCCCTCAAGAAATAAGTACAGCCACGTCAACGATAGAAACAACAGAAAATGATACACTGCCGGGAATTACCACAACAGAATTATTACCACAAACAACTGAACCTATCATAACTCAAGAAATCTCCACTTTAGAATCTACATCAGAAATAACACAAAGTGGAACACTACAAGCCTTTACCAAAACGGAATTGTTATCAGGAACGAAACGTGGTACCTTACAAGACATTACCACAACAGAAATATTACCGGAAACAACTGAACATAAAATAACTCAAAATATTACTACAGAAACCACAGAAGGTGAAACATCACAAACTCTGACGTCGCAAGAACTTACCACAATGATATCCACACCAAAAACCACAGACAGTGGAACATTGCAAACAATTACTCCAGACAAAACAGAAATTGGTACACTACAAGACATTACCACAACAGAACTATTGCCAGATATAACTGCCAGAACGATGTCGGAAGTAATGACAATTGAATCTACATCAAAAACAACAGGAAGTGGCATGCGACAAGGCATTTCCACAAAAGAACTATTACCAGAAACAACTGAGTATATAATGTCTCAAGAAATTACTATCACAGATTCAGCGACAGTTGGACCATCCCAAACACTGACGTCAGAAACAACAGGAAGTGATATTTTGCAAGGCATTACCACAACAGAATTATTACCAGAAACTACAGAACGTATAATACCTCACCAAAATACCGCAACAGAATTATTACCAGAAACAACTGAACGTATAATACCCCAAGATAATAGTACTATCCAGACAAGGTTAGAAACAACAGAAAGTGATAGATTACAAACACCAACGCCAGAAAAAGCAGAAAGTCGGACACTACAAGGCATTATCACAACAAATATGTTACCACAAAGAATTATATCGCAAGAAATTACCACTATAGAGTCGACAGCAGAAACATCAGAAAGTGGTAAGCTACAAAACATTACCACAGCAGAATTATTACCGGAAACAACAGAATTGGCACCAGAAACAACAGAATTAATCCTACAAACAACTGAAAGAGTTATATTGCAAGAACTTACCACGATGGAATCCACTCAAGAAACCACGGAAAGTGGCACATTAGAAACAATTACGCCAGACAAAACACAAATTGGTACATTAGAAGTCATTACCACAACAGAAATGCTACCGGAAATAACTGACAGAAAGATGTCAGAAGAAATTACAACAATTGAATCTACATCAGAAACAACAGGAAGTGGTATACAACAGGAAATTACCACTAAAAAATCAACGGTAGAAACAAAAGAAAGTGGTACTCGACAAACACTAACGCCAGAAACAACAGAAAATGGCACGCCACAAAGCATTACCACAACTGAACGAATAGAAATAAGTACAACCAAGTCAACGGTAGACCCAACAGAAAATGGTGCACTGTCTGGAATTACCAAACCAGAATTATTGCCTGAAACATCTGAACCTATCATAACTCAAGAAATTGCCACTTTTGAATCTACACCAGAAATTACACAACGTGGAACACTATCAGGAACGAAAAGTGGTACCTTACAAGACATTACCACAACAGAAATATTACCAGAAACAACTGAACATAAAATAACTCAAGATATTACTACAGAAACCACAGAAGGTGAAACATCACAAACTCTGACGTCGCAAGAACTTACCACAATGGAATCCACACCAAAAACCACAGAAAGTGGAACATTGCAAACAATTACTCCAGACAAAACAGAAATTGGTACACTACAAGACATTAGCACAACAGAACTATTGCCAGAAATAACTGCCAGAACGATGTCGGAAGTAATGACAATTGAATCTACATCAAAAACATCAGGAAGTGGCATGCGACAAGGCATTTCCACAAAAGAACTATTACCAGAAACAACTGAGTATATAATGTCTCAAGAAATTACTATCACAGATTCAGCGACAGTTGGACCATCCCAAACACTGACGTCAGAAACAACAGGAAGTGATATTTTGCAAGGCATTACCACAACAGAATTATTACCAGAAACTACAGAACGTATAATACCTCACCAAAATACCGTAACAGAATTATTACCAGAAACAACTGAACGTATAATACCCCAAGATAATAGTGCTATCCAGACAACGTTAGAAACAACAGAAAGTGATAGATTACAAACACCAACGCCAGAAAAAGCAGAAAGTCGGACACTACAAGGCATTATCACAACAAATATGTTACCACAAGGCTTTATATCGCAAGATATTACCACTATAGAGTCGACAGCAGAAACATCAGAAAGTGGTAAGCTACAAGTCATTACCACAACAGAATTATTACCGGAAACAACAGAATTGGTACCAGAAACAACAGAATTGGTACCAGAAACAACAGAATTAATCCTACAAACAACTGAAAGAGTTATATTGCAAGAACTTACCACGATGGAATCCACTCAAGAAACCACGGAAAGTGGAACATTAGAAACAATTACGCCAGACAAAACACAAATTGGTACATTAGAAGTCATTACCACAACAGAAATGCTACCGGAAATAACTGACAGAAAGATATCAGAAGAAATTACAACAATTGAATCTACATCAGAAACAACAGGAAGTGGTATACAACAGGAAATTACCACTACAAAATCAACGGTAGAAACAAAAGAAAGTGGTACTCGACAAACACTAACGCCAGAAACAACAGAAAATGGCACGCCACAAAGCATTACCACAACTGAACGAATAGAAATAAGTACAACCAAGTCAACGGTAGACACAACAGAAAATGGTGCACTGTCTGGAATTACCAAACCAGAATTATTGCCTGAAACATCTGAACCTATCATAACTCAAGAAATTTCCACTTTTGAATCTACACCAGAAATTACACAACGTGGAACACTATCAGGAACGAAAAGTGGTACCTTACAAGACATTACCACAACAGAAATATTACCGGAAACAACTGAACATAAAATAACTCAAGATATTACTACAGAAACCACAGAAGGTGAAACATCACAAACTCTGACGTCGCAAGAACTTACCACAATGGAATCCACACCAAAAACCACAGAAAGTGGAACATTGCAAACAATTACTCCAGACAAAACAGAAATTGGTACACTACAAGACATTACCACAACAGAACTATTGCCAGAAATAACTGCCAGAACGATGTCGGAAGTAATGACAATTGAATCTACATCAAAAACAACAGGAAGTGGCATGCGACAAGGCATTTCCACAAAAGAACTATTACCAGAAACAACTGAGTATATAATGTCTCAAGAAATTACTATCACAGATTCAGCGACAGTTGGACCATCCCAAACACTGACGTCAGAAACAACAGGAAGTGATATTCTGCAAGGCATTACCACAACAGAATTACTACCAGAAACTACAGAACGTATAATACCTCACCAAAATACCGCAACAGAATTATTACCAGAAACAACAGAACGTATAATACCCCAAGATAATAGTACTATCCAGACAAGGTTAGAAACAACAGAAAGTGATAGATTACAAACACCAACGCCAGAAAAAGCAGAAAGTCGGACACCACAAGGCATTATCACAACAAATATGTTACCACAAAGAATTATATCGCAAGAAATTACCACTATAGAGTCGACAGCAGAAACATCAGAAAGTGGTAAGCTACAAGACATTACCACAACAGAATTATTACCGGAAACAACAGAATTGGTACCAGAAACAACAGAATTAATCCTACAAACAACTGAAAGAGTTATATTGCAAGAACTTACCACGATGGAATCCACTCGAGAAACCACGGAAAGTGGCACATTAGAAACAATTACGCCAGACAAAACACAAATTGGTACATTAGAAGTCATTACCACAACAGAAATGCTACCGGAAATAACTGACAGAAAGATATCAGAAGAAATTACAACAATTGAATCTACATCAGAAACAACAGGAAGTGGTATACAACAGGAAATTACCACTACAAAATCAACGGTAGAAACAAAAGAAAGTGGTACTCGACAAACATTAACGCCAGAAACAACAGAAAATGGCACGCCACAAAGCATTACCACAACTGAACGAATAGAAATAAGTACAACCAAGTCAACGGTAGACACAACAGAAAATGGTGCACTGTCTGGAATTACCAAACCAGAATTATTGCCTGAAACATCTGAACCTATCATAACTCAAGAAATTTCCACTTTTGAATCTACACCAGAAATTACACAACGTGGAACACTATCAGGAACGAAAAGTGGTACCTTACAAGACATTACCACAACAGAAATATTACCGGAAACAACTGAACATAAAATAACTCAAGATATTACTACAGAAACCACAGAAGGTGAAACATCACAAACTCTGACGTCGCAAGAACTTACCACAATGAAATCCACACCAAAAACCACAGAAAGTGGAACATTACAAACAATTACTCCAGACAAAACAGAAATTGGTACACTACAAGACATTACCACAACAGAATTATTACCGGAAACAACAGAATTGGCACCAGAAACAACAGAATTAATCCTACAAACAACTGAAAGAGTTATATTGCAAGAACTTACCACGATGGAATCCACTCAAGAAACCACGGAAAGTGGCACATTAGAAACAATTACGCCAGACAAAACACAAATTGGTACATTAGAAGTCATTACCACAACAGAAATGCTACCGGAAATAACTGACAGAAAGATGTCAGAAGAAATTACAACAATTGAATCTACATCAGAAACAACAGGAAGTGGTATACAACATGAAATTACCACTAAAAAATCAACGGTAGAAACAAAAGAAAGTGGTACTAGACAAACACTAACGCCAGAAACAACAGAAAATGGCACGCCACAAAGCATTACCACAACTGAACGAATAGAAATAAGTACAACCAAGTCAACGGTAGACCCAACAGAAAATGGTGCACTGTCTGGAATTACCAAACCAGAATTATTGCCTGAAACATCTGAACCTATCATAACTCAAGAAATTGCCACTTTTGAATCTACACCAGAAATTACACAACGTGGAACACTATCAGGAACGAAAAGTGGTACCTTACAAGACATTACCACAACAGAAATATTACCACAAACAACTGAACATAAAATAACTCAAGATATTACTACAGAAACCACAGAAGGTGAAACATCACAAACTCTGACGTCGCAAGAACTTACCACAATGGAATCCACACCAAAAACCACAGAAAGTGGAACATTGCAAACAATTACTCCAGACAAAACAGAAATTGGTACACTACAAGACATTACCACAACAGAACTATTGCCAGAAATAACTGCCAGAACGATGTCGGAAGTAATGACAATTGAATCTACATCAAAAACAACAGGAAGTGGCATGCGACAAGGCATTTCCACAAAAGAACTATTACCAGAAACAACTGAGTATATAATGTCTCAAGAAATTACTATCACAGATTCAGCGACAGTTGGACCATCCCAAACACTGACGTCAGAAACAACAGGAAGTGATATTCTGCAAGGCATTACCACAACAGAATTATTACCAGAAACTACAGAACGTATAATACCTCACCAAAATACCGCAACAGAATTATTACCAGAAACAACAGAACGTATAATACCCCAAGATAATAGTACTATCCAGACAACGTTAGAAACAACAGAAAGTGATAGATTACAAACACCAACGCCAGAAAAAGCAGAAAGTCGGACACTACAAGGCATTATCACAACAAATATGTTACCACAAGGCTTTATATCGCAAGAAATTACCACTATAGAGTCGACAGCAGAAACATCAGAAAGTGGTAAGCTACAAGTCATTACCACAACAGAATTATTACCGGAAACAACAGAATTGGTACCAGAAACAACAGAATTGGTACCAGAAACAACAGAATTAATCCTACAAACAACTGAAAGAGTTATATTGCAAGAACTTACCACGATGGAATCCACTCAAGAAACCACGGAAAGTGGAACATTAGAAACAATTACGCCAGACAAAACACAAATTGGTACATTAGAAGTCATTACCACAACAGAAATGCTACCGGAAATAACTGACAGAAAGATATCAGAAGAAATTACAACAATTGAATCTACATCAGAAACAACAGGAAGTGGTATACAACAGGAAATTACCACTACAAAATCAACGGTAGAAACAAAAGAAAGTGGTACTCGACAAACATTAACGCCAGAAACAACAGAAAATGGCACGCCACAAAGCATTACCACAACTGAACGAATAGAAATAAGTACAACCAAGTCAACGGTAGACACAACAGAAAATGGTGCACTGTCTGGAATTACCAAACCAGAATTATTGCCTGAAACATCTCAACCTATCATAACTCAAGAAATTGCCACTTTTGAATCTACACCAGACATTACACAACGTGGAACACTATCAGGAACGAAAAGTGGTACCTTACAAGACATAACCACAACAGAAATATTACCGGAAACATCTGAACATAAAATAACTCAAGATATTACTACAAAAACCACAGAACGTGAAACATCACAAACTCTGACGTCGCAAGAACTTACCACAATGGAATCCACACCAAAAACCACAGAAAGTGGAACATTGCAAACAATCACTCCAGACAAAACAGAAATTGGTACACTACAAGACATTACCACAACAGAACTATTGCCAGAAATAACTGCCAGAACGATGTCGGAAGTAATGACAATTGAATCTACATCAAAAACAACAGGAAGTGGCATGCGACAAGGCATTTCCACAAAAGAACTATTACCAGAAACAACTGAGTATATAATGTCTCAAGAAATTACTATCACAGATTCAGCGACAGTTGGACCATCCCAAACACTGACGTCAGAAACAACAGGAAGTGATATTTTGCAAGGCATTACCACAACAGAATTATTACCAGAAACTACAGAACGTATAATACCTCACCAAAATACCGTAACAGAATTATTACCAATAACAACTGAACGTATAATACCTCAAGATAATAGCACTATCCAGACAACGTTAGAAACAACAGAAAGTGATAGATTACAAACACCAACGCCAGAAAAAGCAGAAAGTCGGACACTACAAGGCATTATCACAACAAATATGTTACCACAAAGAATTATATCGCAAGAAATTACCACTATAGAGTCGACAGCAGAAACATCAGAAAGTGGTAAGCTACAAGTCATTACCACAACAGAATTATTACCGGAAACAACAGAATTGGTACCAGAAACAACAGAATTGGTACCAGAAACAACAGAATTAATCCTACAAACAACTGAAAGAGTTATATTGCAAGAACTTACCACAATGGAATCCACTCAAGAAACCACGGAAAGTGGAACATTAGAAACAATTACGCCAGACAAAACACAAATTGGTACATTAGAAGTCATTACCACAACAGAAATGCTACCGGAAATAACTGACAGAAAGATATCAGAAGAAATTACAACAATTGAATCTACATCAGAAACAACAGGAAGTGGTATACAACAGGAAATTACCACTACAAAATCAACGGTAGAAACAAAAGAAAGTGGTACTCGACAAACACTAACGCCAGAAACAACAGAAAATGGCACGCCACAAAGCATTACCACAACTGAACGAATAGAAATAAGTACAACCAAGTCAACGGTAGACACAACAGAAAATGGTGCACTGTCTGGAATTACCAAACCAGAATTATTGCCTGAAACATCTGAACCTATCATAACTCAAGAAATTTCCACTTTTGAATCTACACCAGAAATTACACAACGTGGAACACTATCAGGAACGAAAAGTGGTACCTTACAAGACATTACCACAACAGAAATATTACCGGAAACAACTGAACATAAAATAACTCAAGATATTACTACAGAAACCACAGAAGGTGAAACATCACAAACTGTGACGTCGCAAGAACTTACCACAATGAAATCCACACCAAAAACCACAGAAAGTGGAACATTGCAAACAATTACTCCAGACAAAACAGAAATTGGTACACTACAAGACATTACCACAACAGAACTATTGCCAGAAATAACTGCCAGAACGATGTCGGAAGTAATGACAATTGAATCTACATCAAAAACAACAGGAAGTGGCATGCGACAAGGCATTTCCACAAAAGAACTATTACCAGAAACAACTGAGTATATAATGTCTCAAGAAATTACTATCACAGATTCAGCGACAGTTGGACCATCCCAAACACTGACGTCAGAAACAACAGGAAGTGATATTCTGCAAGGCATTACCACAACAGAATTATTACCAGAAACTACAGAACGTATAATACCTCACCAAAATACCGTAACAGAATTATTACCAGAAACAACTGAACGTATAATACCTCAAGATAATAGCACTATCCAGACAACGTTAGAAACAACAGAAAGTGATAGATTACAAACACCAACGCCAGAAAAAGCAGAAAGTCGGACACTACAAGGCATTATCACAACAAATATGTTACCACAAAGAATTATATCGCAAGAAATTACCACTATAGAGTCGACAGCAGAAACATCAGAAAGTGGTAAGCTACAAGTCATTACCACAACAGAATTATTACCGGAAACAACAGAATTGGTACCAGAAACAACAGAATTGGTACCAGAAACAACAGAATTAATCCTACAAACAACTGAAAGAGTTATATTGCAAGAACTTACCACGATGGAATCCACTCAAGAAACCACGGAAAGTGGAACATTAGAAACAATTACGCCAGACAAAACACAAATTGGTACATTAGAAGTCATTACCACAACAGAAATGCTACCGGAAATAACTGACAGAAAGATATCAGAAGAAATTACCACAATTGAATCTACATCAGAAACAACAGGAAGTAGTATACAACAGGAAATTACCACTGCAAAATCAACGGTAGAAACAAAAGAAAGTAGTACTCGACAAACACTAACGCCAAAAACAACAGAAAATGGCACGGCACAAAGCATTACCACAACTGAACGAATAATCACTCAAGAAATAAGTACAACCAAGTCAACGGTAGACACAACAGAAAATGGTACACTGTCTGGAATTACCACACCCGAATTATTACCAGAAACATCTGAACCTATCATAACTCAAGAAATTGTTACTTTTGAATCTACACCAGAAATTACACAACGTGGAACACTATCAGGAACGAAAAGTGGTACCTTACCAGACATTACCACAACAGATATATTACCGGAAACAACTGAACATAAAATAACTCAAGATATTACTACAGAAACCACAGAAGGTGAAACATCACAAACTCTGACGTCGCAAGAACTTATCACAATGGAATCCACACCAAAAACCACAGAAAGTGGAACATTACAAACAATTACTCCAGACAAAACAGAAATTGGTACACTGCAAGACATTACCACAACAGAACTATTGCCAGAAATAACTGCCAGAACGATGTCGGAAGTAATGACAATTGAATCTACATCACAAACAACAGGAAGTGGCATGCGACAGGGCATTTCCACAAAAGAACTATTACTAGAAACAACTGACTATATAATGTCTAAAGAAATTACTATCACAGATTCAGCGACAGATGGACCATCACAAACACTGACGTCAGAAACAACAGAAATTGGTATTCTGCAAGGCATTACCACAACAGAATTATTACCAGAAACTGAAAGAATTATATCGCAAGAACTTACCACAATGGAAGCCACATCAGAAACCACGGAAAGTGGCACATTACAAACAATTACTCTAGACAAAACAGAAACTGGTACACTACAAGACATTACCACAACAGAAATATTACAAGAAACAACTGAACATACAATACCACAAGAAATTATCTCTACCAAGTCAACGACAGAAGCCACAGAACATGGTACATTACAAACACCAACGTCAGAAACAACAGAAAATGGTATACTACAGGAAATTGCCACAACGGAAGTATTACAAGAAACAACTGAACGTATAATACCTCAGGAAATTACTGTTTCTATTACGGACATTACACAAGGTAAATATATGTATGATTAACCTATGTTCAATGTTTTCTGATCGATTTCTTTTTCTTGTTGATGTTATTCTCGATTTCATGTATTTATTCTCTTTTGCACGTTTGGACCTTTACTGTATTGGATTTATGTCATTATGTAATTACTTTCTAATAGTAAAAATGACAGGTAGCCTGGGTGATCACAGTTGAAAACTTTGGGTATGCATTGAGACTGGAATTTGTAAACGATATTTAGAAGTAGGCAGACATTATTAATCATGATATAATGGAACAAAAGTAAACATAGCACGTGATTTATTCAATTTCCTACTCAACAAAATAGACACCTAAATTAAAAATCTATAGACTTGTGTTTCTGTTTTTAGATACCAGAGTATTATTTTCGACATCTCCATCAACGATCATATATCCAACAACTGAACATAAAATAACACAAGATTTTACTACAGAAAACACAGAAGGTGAAACATCACAAACTCTGACGTCGCAAGAACTTACCACAATGGAATCCACACCAAAAACCACAGAAAGTGGAACATTACAAACAATTACTCCAGCCAAAACAGAAATTGGTACACTACAAGACATTACCACAACAGAAATATTGCCAGAAATAACTGCCAGAACGATGTCGGAAGTAATGACTACAAGTGGATTAACATCAGAAACAACAGGAAGTGACATCCGACAGGGCATTTCCACAAAAGAACTATTACCAGAAACAACGGAATATATAATGTCTCAAGAGATTACTACCACGGATTCAGCGACAGTTGGACCATCACAAACACTGACGTCAGAAACAACAGAAGTTGGTATTCTGCAAGGCATTACTACAACAGAATTATTACCAGAAACAACAGAACGTATAATACCTCACCAAAGTACCGGGTCGATTCCAGAAACAACACAGAGTGGTAGACTGCAAGGAATTACCGCAAAAGAATTATTACCAGCAACAACTGAACGTATAATACCCCAAGAATTTAGCACTATCCAGACAACGTCAGAAACAACAGAAAGTGATAGATTACAAACACCAACGCTAGATAAAACAGAAGGTCGGACACTACAAAGCATTATCACAACAAATATGTTACCACAAACAACTGAAAGGATAATATCGCGGGAAATTACTACTATAGAGTCGACAGCAGAAACACCAGAAAGTGGTAAACTACAAGTTATTACCACAACAGAATTATTACCGCAAACAACGGAATTGGTGCCGAAAACAACAGAATTAATACTTCATACAACTGAAAGAATTATTTCGCAAGAACTTACCACAATGGAATCCACACAAGAAACCACGGAAAGTGGCACATTAGAAACAACTACTCCAAACAAAACACAAATTGGTACACTACAAGACATTACCACAACAGAAATATTAACAGAATTAACTGACAGAAAGATATCAGAAGAAATTACCACAATTGAATCTACATCAGAAACCACAGAGACAACAGAAAATGGTGCACTGTCTGGAATTAACACACGAGAATTATTACCAGAAACATCTCAACCTATCATAACTCAAGAAATTGTTACTTTTGAATCTACACCAGAAATTACACAACGTGGAACACTATCAGGAACGAAAAGTGGTACCTTACAAGACATTACCACAACAGATATATTACCGGAAACAACTGAACATAAAATAACTCAAGATATTACTACAGAAACCACAGAAGGTGAAACATCACAAACTCTGACGTCGCAAGAACTTATCACAATGGAATCCACACCAAAAACCACAGAAAGTGGAACATTACAAACAATTACTCCAGACAAAACAGAAATTGGTACACTGCAAGACATTACCACAACAGAACTATTGCCAGAAATAACTGCCAGAACGATGTCGGAAGTAATGACAATTGAATCTACATCACAAACAACAGGAAGTGGCATGCGACAGGGCATTTCCACAAAAAAACTATTACCAGAAACAACTGAATATATAATGTCTCAAGAGATTACTACCACGGATTCAGCGACAGTTGGACCATCACAAACAATGACGTCAGGAACAACAGAAATTGGTATTCTGCAAGGCATTACCACAACAGAATTATTACCAGAAACTGAAAGAATTATATCGCAAGAACATACCACAATGGAAGCCACATCAGAAAACACGGAAAGTGGCACATTACAAACAATTACTCTAGACAAAACAGAAACTGGTACACTACAAGACATTACCACAACAGAAATATTACAAGAAACAACTGAACATACAATACCACAAGAAAGTATCTCTACCAAGTCAACGACAGAAGCCACAGAACATGGTACACTACAAACACCAAAGCCAGAAACAACAGAAAATGGTATACTACAGGAAATTGCCACAACGGAAGTATTACAAGAAACAACTGAACGTATAATACCTCAGGAAATGACTGTTTCTACTCCGGACATTACACAAGGTAAATATACGTATGATTAACCTATGTTCAATGTTTTCTGATCGATTTCGTTTTCTTTTTGATGTTATTCTTGATTTCATATGTTTATTCTCTTTTGCACGTTTGGACCTTTACTGTATTGGATTTATGTCATATTAGGGTAATTACTTTCTAATAGTAAAAATGACAGGTAGCCTGTGTGATTACAGTTGAAAACTCGTAATTACCGTATATAAATTACCGTGATTCAAATAAGACTATAAATGCTTTTGGTATGCATTGAGACTGAAATTTGTAAACGATATTTAGAAGTAAGCAGACATTATTAATCATGATATATGTAAAGCCTCCATCACTTACGGAAGATATACAGAAGGGATCATCAAATACGGAAGTTCTGTCTCGTGATATACACTGTGTAGCCTGTAACGAACATATTGAATAAATTAGATGGTTAATAAGATCGTGTCCTAAAATAAGTTTAGAGAGTTAAGAAACGTCAACTATAATATATATCAAAACTAACAGAGGACATACAGTTCTTTGCACCTAAATGATTGTTCAGTTTATGAAAGATTTAGATGATTTTGTCACATATAATGGAACAAAAGAAAACATAGCACTTCCATTTTACAACAAAAAAAAACCCTAATGATCCGAGTAATTTGCCATCATTATGCCCATATATCCCAATCTCCAGCGGAAGATGTACATGATCCTTGACATACAATTAATACGCGGTTAGAGTTAAAGAAAAGATGTGCTTGGAACGAATTTCTTACTCAACAAAATATACATTTAAATTAAAAATCTATAAACTTGTCATGTTTCTGTTTTAGATACCAGTGTATTATTTTCGACATCTTCATCAACGATCATATATCCAACACACAAACCTTTGATTGGTGAGTTAGAATTATTTTACTCGTTAATTTAAATGAGAAATTATCAATATATTTCTCGCTATACTGTCGCTTAAAGTTCCAATTTCATATTTTCAAGTTATTATTTTAAAATGTATTAAAATAAAGCCCTAAAAGAGATTCTATCCATAAACAGCCCTACCTTGTTAAAGAATAATCCTATTAATCCTATAATTCACTATTGCCAGTTGAGAAATTGGCAAAAATATCATTTTCGACTTCAAATTCAAACGTTTGAAGATGACCATTCCATGGAGTGGAATGGGAGAACAAGGGAGGTAATTGTGTTGTTTTTTCCTGTGACAGTCCGTGTCAGTGATTTTAATGCCCGTGAAATAATGCCCATGATCGTATAATAGTGAGTTGACAACCTTTTGAGTAAAAGACATAGAGATAATTATGTTTTGACTTTCTTAGAAAATTGTTGTTTTCCCGTGTGTAATAGTACCGTCTTCAAATCAATTCGAATATAATATGAGTTTATCAGGTCTTCTAGTGCAATTTTTCCGGCGTGGTTCCCCCATGTCAGTGATGCAGGACGGAGGGCCTAACAAGGGCTGTCTAGTCGTTCGGATGTGACGAAAGTCCCGTGTACACATTGGCGTGCACGTACAAGATCCATTGACAGTTGGAATTCGATATAGAAGTAGGCCGTAGTGTCGATGTCCAGGCAAAATCTCCCTCGTAGCTCACTATAAGGTGTATGTCCGTCTTCATTAGCCCAGTTGGGAACAGAATAGTAGGAACGTTAAACCAAATCTAAGAACAATTACCATAACTTTACTTTTAGACGTGAAGAATTATGGACTTACAATGTCTGTAAAATGCAACGGACCATTTAATATCACTCTCACCAATAAGTCAACTGATTTATACGAATTATACAAAGCGAACTTTACTGAAGGGGTAAGAGATTTTTTTTTTTTTGATTTTTTTTTGGGGGGGGGGACGTTTTCCTTAAACTTTAAGGTTCTGGGTGTGTTCCTTGATGACTACGCGGAATATGAAACGAGACAATACATTTTAGACATTACTAATGTAAACCTATTCCACGCTATACAATACCCTTCGCCGTTTTAGATAGAACCGATGCTCCCGAAATCCTTGTTCTAGAATGATGTGAAAGTATTGTTCTTTGGGTCACCCCTAAGAACCCTATCTACGTTTACTTTCATACTTTACTTACTACCACATCTTAAGAATACAATATGGGGTGGAATTGTTCTTTGGGGAATGATAATGTACTCGATGGCAGAGTTATCTTTCCGTCTACATTTAACTTTTTAATCTTGTAAAATACCAGTCAGGCTACTATATCAGCCTCCGAATTTACGACCAAGTAATATCAGAAGTAATCGTCGAGCCGTAAACTTGTAAACATCGTTTGAACGTGGCATTATGTCACATAATTTATAAATTGATTTATGTAATGTAATTACAGCTTACCAGGGCTTTTGAAGGTACGCCTGGATTCAAAGAAATCAAAGTGCTGGGGTTTAAGTAAGTATAGTTTTCTATATCAGTAACGATAAGTGTGACTGCACCATACAAATTGCTGAACAAATGTAGGGTGATAAATGTCCTTATTTTTCACCATGCATTATGCAAAAGCTAAATCTGTCATTGCAGGTCTTACTTTAGGCCTGAAATGTTTTCTAAAGTATTAATTAGATATTAATTAACTAATCCAGGTTTTAATCAACTCTCAATGGCATCAGATTTTTTCGATATCAATTAGATTAAAACGGTTCAGTGATACTTTAATTTAATCAAATATGGAGGAACAAAACTTAGCTTCGGTCAACCAGGACGATAGTTGAAATTATCGCACACGTCTGTCAAATCTTCAAAGGTTAATATCTTCGCTTGCAATCGAGTAATTTGAATAAAATTATCAAATTATTCATTTTACATTATCTACTTTCGAACTGCATGTATTATAGCTAATGGCTAGTTCTTTATCTAAATCTTACATAATGTATCTTTAAGACTAACAAACGATTATCTTTATTTATTGATATGTTAGTCCCAAAATGACCTAGTTTGTGTCGATTGGATGTTAAGCCCCATTTCTCTCTCTCTCTCTCTCTCTCTCTCTGTCTCTCTCTCTCTTTCTCTTATTGAGATCACATCTACAATACGAGGTAGGTTGTTTTACATGGACGTTAATAGATGAGATAATTTGGTACCATATGAAAGAGCTGAACAAATCGAGCTGGAACGAGTGATCTTCTAGTTGATAGTCCAGTTCCATTTTAAAGGATTGGACCCTGTACACTGACCCCTGAAACCATTTATTTGATTGGTTCTTCGTATTGCTGCATGTACTCGCTGTTCATCTTTGCTCCTGTTTGCTCACTGCAGTTTATTTATTTTTAGCATGTTTCAGAGAGAAGGAAATACTATAGATTAGAGCTGTATTTTATTACAGGGAATAAAGTATGATATGTGATTATAAAGCTGTATTTAATTTACAGAAAACAATGTGTTGTATTTTTGTTACCGAGAAGGGAGTATAAAGCTGTATTATTATTAAAGAGATGAAAGTACATGTATTATATGTGATTATAAAGCTGTATTTTTATACCACAGATGGTAGTATTATATGTGCATGGTATCGTTCCATGTGTATTAAGAGATGAGCGTATTATAGAATGGCTGTATTTATATTAAAGAGAGTTTGCATGTGATTATACAAAACTGAAAGGAAGTTTTATTTGAGACTGTAATGCTGTCGGGAAGGGGGTATTATATGTGACTCAAAACTATATTCCATACCCACACATTTTGGGTATTATGCAACAATTCGTTTGTGGACACTCTACAGGCCACAATTTTTAACAGATTTTCACGAAACTTGACATATAGGTCTGTCTTCCAAACATATCGATTACTTTCGATATTGGCATGTATCAGACCGTAACTTCATGGATTATGGCCCCGAAAAATCACGTTATTGTACACTTTATATGTCACAGTTTTCATCTGATTTTGGGGAAACTTGGAAGGCATGTTTATAATCCAAAGATCTTGGTTCCTTTAGATATCGTATCGTAACATCCTGAACTATGGCTATTGTTGAAAAACCACCTATTTAGCCTGTGGCCCTCTTGAGATCACAATTATTATCAGATTAAAAAAAGTTAGAATATATCACCGCTACACCCACCGTAATGTTGGTTGGGTTCGAATTTCGTGAAAATCGGATCAAAACTGCCAGACAAAATGGCCGCCGCTCATACGCAAATAATGTAAATATATGGTAGGTGAACGGTTGCGTACCCTCTAGAGGTCACAATTTGGATTCGATTTTGATGAAACATTAGATTTAGGTTTATATCACAAAGATCTCGTTTCCCGTCGATAAACGCGCATGATCGAGACTTCCTGGATTATGACCCCTGATTGTTCGAAAAAACGTATTTGTATTCAATTTAAAAAAAAAACCTTTAAATATATCGCCGTTACATATAAAGGTTTTGTTCGAATTTCGTAAAAAAAAAACTGGCCAAGACTGCCGGACCAAATGGCCGCTTCTTATACACTTTTAGTGTAAAAATATATAATACCAAGGTTTTGGACACTCTAGACGTCGCAATTTTTATCGGAATTTGATGAAACTTACGATATATCTATATCTTTTTCTCTATCCGTCCCTTGCAAAAATGTGGGCATATACTGAATATTATTGGTGACAAGGGAGGAAATATTATTTGTGATTATAAATCTGTATTTTTATTTCAGAGAAGGAAGTATTATATGTGATTATAATGCTGTATTTGATTTACTTAAAACCAATGAAAACACAACAAAAGAAATTAATACAACTGTTCTAGCGAAGATTAATAATGCTATTGCCCTACCAGCACCTGTTGATGAGAAATACACAAAAGAACATATTTACGCTGTGGTCAGTTCAGGTCAGTATCTTTTGTTTAAGAAAATATTTTCTCGCTCGTCGAGAATATAAATAACTAATTATTGCTTGAAAAATATATTCAAACGATAGACAAAAGTATATTTGTTCCTAAACCTTTATATCCTACGAGATATGAATGAAAAAGTTGCCATCGTTACCAATTACAAAGACAGTACTTATGAGAATTCTATATGTAGTAGGGTGTAATAGCCCCTTTAAATATTTTAGTAGGTGTTATAGTCACTTTAACAAGTTCAGTCAGTTTCTATTGTCTTTTGAATATCCAGCAAGTCTTGTCTTTCCAGTAGTGATAATTACTTTAGTTTAAGGTTTAAAAGATGCTATTGTTATAAGGTAGTGGGCAGATTTCATTCCCTTGGAAACCTGCTTTGTTGATTTTGGTTACTAACTTCACTCTTCTATTTTCTACCCATCTTTAAACAGCTCTTCTTAATTACAGCACAAACTAATCATTTATTTCAAGTGTTCCTTATTGTGTTCCTATTTTCCTGAAAAGCACCTGTCTTAGGTGTTTTTGTTTTGTTGTATATATTGTCCCGAAATAAACTCTCTCGTTATAATTGGTTTCAACTGTTTTCTGCAATGTAACCCATGACCGGGAATGGTGGATGGTCTGTCTGTCCGTCAAAACTCCTGCTACATATACAATCATTTTATTTTTAAAATATGAAATGAAACAGGATTTAGCGTGCTTTATGCATTCACGCTAATGAAAATGGGCATGTGTCATACAGGGTACCATGAAGGTAAATTTGCAACGATTTATATTTAGAACGATATTTTTTACTTGGATTTGAGAACCTGAAGATTCTGAGTGGATTGTGACTTGTTTTTAAACGCCATTACATTTCCTTCTTCAAACAGATGCTGTAGAGAGTCTAAAGAATTCATGTCATAATGCATGTCCGGATGGTAGTCACTGTAACAAAACATCGGGTAAAGTAACGTGCCATGACAACTGTGAGGGTTATGGTTGCGGACAACATGGTGTATGCGTTTTACAACATGGAAGGGCGACTTGTAGGTAAGTATATGTTTTGCTTAGTCAAATTAAATTAAATTTTCGCCCTGTTCATTTTTGTGTTAAATGCAAAGAATTTGCCAAATATGCTTATAGATGTATCTTTAATATATCTTCAAATGTATCTTATGTATCATATTTATCTATTATATTACTTTGGAGGCATATATGCTCTACAACGTGGGGGGTTGGGATGGCCCAGTGGTCTAGAGTGTCGTGCTTCGACCTCTAGCTGGCCGGTCAACTCTGGCTTGCGGCTGTGGTTTCGAGCCCTGGTGTGAGCTTATGTGGCATAGGGGCGCCTTCTCAACCTCGTGGGTTTCCTCCGGGCACTCCGGTTTGCTCCCACTGCTAAAGACCCCTACGCGCAAGCGAATTATTGAAATAAGATTAAAACCATATGTTAGACCCGAAATGACCTAGTTTGTGTCGAGTGGACGTTAAACCCCATTTCTCTCTCTCTCTCTACAACCTACCAGATGCTGATTGGAAATGAATAATATTTATGAACAGGGCGAAAATTTTATTTAATTTTAATTTTAATTCGACTCGTCCAAACATTATACTATGAACATAGAATTTATTTCACTTATTTCTGTTCTGCAGGAGAGCGACATTAAGTAGGGTGTAGATCATAATATATGCCATCAAACTTAAAATCCACCAAATTAATAAAATATATAAATATGAATATAATTTTATCTAGACTAATCAGTGTTCTTTATGGTGTAATGATTGGTAAATGTGTCTCGTTTGTTAACGTAGGATATTTCTGCTTATTTCACAATTACCGTTGACTTAAATCAAATCGTGTTTGTCATGTTTGACGTCACTTCCCGTATATTCAAGAGTTTGTTACACATTTCCCGTAGCAATGGTCTCTGTGTTAATATAATATTTGGAATGTATTTTACCAGTTCTATCACATATGTAATAACGACTGACACCAATATTGTCCTTCAAATGTTTCCATTTCTTATTGTTTTGGTTTTTAAGATGCGATGAGACGTCTGGTGTGATATACAGTGGAGAGAAATGTGATGAAGAAATAGAGAAACTATTAATATCATCAAATTATATCATTATTATAAGTTGTAGTATATTTGGTGTTATTATTATCATCACTATTATCATAGTTATTGTCATTTATAAGAGCAGGTTTAATAAGAAGAAACCTGAAGTGTAAGTCCTCTATTATTTGTTTTTTCTGCTTACATGTATTTATGATTAACAACGGTATTCTCATGAAATTAAGTATGAATGACCACACTCGAGCATCGTCAGGGTTTTTTTTTTTTATTATTTTATTTTATTAATCACCATAAAAATATAAAACAACACTTAATGATAAAATCAACAGCTAAAAGTATAAAATATTACATATAATAATAATATAAATAAAAATATGATAATAGTATTCTATTAATTAAATTTCACAAGGATTTTATCATCAACAATTTCTATATATGGATTTAATTGATATAATAGTTGAAACTAATGTAATAATCCATGACGTTTCATGTAAAAATAAACATTATTCATATGATCTGTTAAAATCGATTTAAATACTGCACGTATTTCTAACTTGTGGTTTTGCTTTAAGAAATACAACCTTCTTTTAAGAACAGCCAACCTAGCAGCCGAGAATAAAAATACTAAAAATAAATTATCAGCTTCCTTTCTGACAGGATATCCAAACATAAACCAAACCACATAATCATCTCTGCTAAACCCTTTGCTCTGAAAACTCACTTGAATCATGTCATATATGAGCTCGTGTAATGGTTTGACATATTTACAGTCTAGTAAGATGTGCCGCAAGGTTTCAACACATTGATTTTCACATAAGGTACAAAACGGATCGGGAACTAATTAGGGTTAACGTAATTTCTCTACTGTGATTGGTCAACGTCGGACACATGCGTACTGGAATACTTTGCTCACCAATCACCACTCGGCAATTCTCGACAGATTCCGGAACCTACCTCTAGTCTCGGCTGTATGACAGTAAGTGATATGTACTTACGCCCATACATTTGCGATGCGGCTACCGGAACAGGAAAACGTAACGCTATTACAAACAAACAAGACACCATGGGCGCAGCCATGTTTCACCTGCGACCTTTAAAGTAGTTCCAAGACACCATGGATGCAGCCATGTTTCATCCGGGACCTTTAAAGAAGTTCTATTATGGCGGAATTCGTCATACAGCCGAGACAAGATGTAGGTGACGGAAGCTGTCGAGATTTGCCGAGTGCACCAATCACAAGTCAAATTATACATATTAGCTATCAATGACAGAATAACAATCATTTGATAAGATGTTTTGGCTGTGATTTTCTAGCTCATCTTTATCAAAAATATATAGAAATAACCAAATATGAATATGGTCAGAATGTTGTTTGGATAAAAAAAAACGACCATGGGACATGTAATCAGATATACTGGAGGGGCTAACGTAGTGTCATTTAATAGTAAGATAAAGAGCTGGTCGTTCTCGCTATAATAGTTTAAAAGTAGATAATGGAAAACGAAGATATCGAAAATATCAAATTATGCGTGGAGTTATGAATGTTTCAGGTTTTGAGAAGATTATCGTTGTCTAGATCGTCAGTGCTGCGATAACAAACGATGTCTGGGTTTTCCATTTTAACTTTGATTGATTTAATGACGCGGGTGGTCTAAGCCACATAATATCCAGAGGGTCAATTATCAATGTTTTAATGATTTTGTTTTTACAATAGACAGACTCGGCTCTTACATGATGCACCCTTAAACGCAAGGTGTAAGTTTTGTGGAGATTGATATTTGACTTGTGTAAAATCCCCTGTGCCTTTCTTTAATTAGTGTTCATCCTTACTTGCAGTAGGCATAGTCGATATTCGATCGAAAATGGTCCCAGTGAATTCGAACTTCATGAAAAATCAAGAATGCGTCAACAACCATTCAATTACGAAGTAACGGGAGATCGACACAGTTATATAGACTCGTTGGAACAAAACAAGATTGGGACAAGAGGAAGCATCGTACTTGAAGAAAGTAATAATGCCGATGATGTCAGAGTACGGGACACGGCATGTGTCAGTGACCAGTTTACAAGTAACAGACGGCAGGTAGTGTAATTATGTTATCTTACGTTTATACTCATAAGGTATCAACAAATGCAGCATCCAATTTGTGGTCATTTCCAAATCTCTGTCCGAGATGAACTGAAGACAGGAGATAGACATGGGGGGGGGGAGCTCCAGCTTAGCGAGCAAACGTCTTAAGCCAGGCTGACACTTGCACGACTTTTGGCTACGATTTTGTCGTGCCCATCAGTGTCCACATTGACACGAACTGGCACAACGAGTTCATGCATAGTTTGCTCATTGTTTACGCACTTCCCGCATTGGCACGACGAGTTTGCGCAAATTGGACGGTGGCGTACCGACTCGAGTCGTGCCAATGTGTGCCACGGAATCGTGCAAGTGTCAGCCCGGCTTTAAATTGTATTTAAAAGTTGTGACTGAAACGATGTCTAGTAACCTATGCAACCAAAAAAGGCTTATTTAGATGTAAATATCTGAATTTTTGCAAAGTATTCTAAACAAATTATTTAACTTTTATTTTCAAGAATTACATTCATTACCCGATAAATTTAAGAACGTCCTTATCGAGTGTTAATGATGATTTCACGGAAGAAACAGAAATGAGTGAAAAGCTGCAAAGAGGTTCAATCTATGTCAAACTAGATACAGAAACGTCGGTAAATACAATTATTTCATTTAATTCTCTTTTATTTCTTCATTTTCTAAAAGAGACTTTTTTTTTATTTTTCAAGACATAATACATCCTCCATCCCATACTTGCATATAATGATGCTCATCGTGGGCCCGGAAGTTTGGTGACAGAGTGGTTTAACACGCGAACGCGATAGACCATAAGGTCTGTCATTCAGTCAAGAGCGTGGTTTCGATTCCCCGCCTGTACGTGACAATGAGTAGGGTCGCCTGTCTAACGTCGTGTGTTTTCCCCGGGTCCTCCGGTTTCCACCACAGCTAAAGACCCTTACGGGCTAGCTTATTCTTGATATAAAATTGAACCATATGTTAAAATCTGCTAGTTTGCGTCATTTGGACATAAAGCTAGCTCTCTCTCTCTCTCTCTCTCTCTCTCTCTCCATTTTGGATCGCCCATAGTAGGTGGTCATTAAAACCTCTCTTCTGCGAAAAGGTGTGTTTTAAATTTTCTTCTGCGAAATTGGAACCTAAGACGTTTTTTAAATAACCATGTCTTGGAAACATTGAAATCATTCACATAGGCTTTTCTGTCTTTTCAGTTTGTAATTCGGCGACCACAGATTCTTCATTAATCCGTTTATGTGTATCCAAATATGAATAATTTAAATACTTGTTAGATCATTTCATTTGTTGAGTGTATAATAATTTCGTTTGTAATGAATTTAACATACAAAATGTTCAAAAATCATCTTAAATAAACTTCAAATGGTACATTCCATTGTCTATGGAATTAATAACCACAATTGACTAATTTGATAAAGCATAATATATTAAAGATACGCTGTGTCAGATTTAAATAAAGAGGTGACATTTCTTATTATAATACTTCAAAAAAAATAATACAAAATGAATATACTGAAATTTTCATTCAAATTACTGTATTCTTAGCAGAGGTATCACTATTCTTGTAACAGCGGTAATTGTTATACGCCATATCTATAGGATTCAATGGGAATAATGTGTATCGATAAACTAAGTCTCTTGAATTTCGTAGTCTTTTCGTATTTTTACCAACCAAAGATATTGAGAATTATCACTTACAATCATAAAAATTTTGATATTTATGTGTTTCTGTAACTTATAAATTTTGCTTTATATTTTTAAAACATGAATAAACGGAGCGTATATAGCCTAAACCTACCTTTCATATTAATCAACTATATTGATTATTTAGTCATCTGAGGTTGGGCAATGTGGTGCTTGTATTTCTCATTATTATTGTTATCTATATATTGTTAAATGGTCTCATATTTATTACCAAATTAATTATAATATGGTTTCATCCAGTGACTCCCTTAAAAGGTATTCATATTTAGTTAATATTATCCTTTGTTTGGACTGTAAGGTAAGCCTATTATATTGTTTAGTTTGTTGTTTAATCTTTTACTTCTTTCAAAAACATATGTACAAAACTATGAAAATACAAACGAATATACTAGGGCGCAAGCGATAAACAATACAGGGGGAGTGGACTAGTCTCTGTCACCCAGAACCCAGTAGTCTTCAACGCACGGAGGCAAACTGATCCCGCAGTGAATATTCGCTTGGCCGCTACAATCACTGATAAGCATGACATTGACGAGGCTTAATGAGTACGGCATATTAACTTTTTTACTCCGACAAATTAAATTCTCAAACATTTTTTTGAGGTAAAAGAAAAATAAATAAAGACGTTTGAAGTATTTGTAGTTAAAAAATATTTCCTATTTAGTGTAAATGGGTTTTAAAATGAGTAAAATGCATCATTTTGCCCGAAGCAGTTAGGTGTTAAGTAAACATTGCACGAGCCGTTGAGCCAATGACTACGAGGCGTGCAAGTCAACGCACGTGTTTTAGACAGCCATCCGTTACAGGGATATTTCGTTAGTAATTCTCTGTGAAACAGGTTGGCACGGAGGGTCTGGGTCGGTTCTCAATTTATTTTTGACGAAAATTACTGGATAATCTACCACATAAAAAAACAAACATTTGGTTACGCATGGGCAATGGAACCTTTTGGCTAAAGTATCCAATGAAAGTATCGGTAAGTGCTAGATCTTATGAAGCCGGGCCGATTTTGCTAGATTCTATAAAGCGTGGTTGAAATATATCCCACAATTCAATTGGCACATCTATTATTAGAAACAAAATAGAGACGAGGAATAAGCATGAATCGCGATGAAGAATTAAGAAGATTGTGAGAAGCCATACGTCTCCATTTCAATTGAAACCTTTACACAACAAAATTTTAAAGAGTGTCATCGTTGACAAGCGAGCTGTTTTGATAGATTCAGTACGTGGTAACTTAAAAGACTGGATAACCCAGACAATGACCTATTTTCCGTCAAATTTTGAGGACCCATCCAGACTAATATTCGTAGAATATTTGTATGGATGATAGAGACTAGGAGTGGACTCGTTTATATCGAAGCGCAACTACTTCCTGTCCTGCGTAAGCGAAACAACTAAATGGGCGGTTGGATGTTTGCGTAGCTTTTATTCTGGCGAATCTATGAATCCGTTCTGGGATTGGTAAACTTCATTCCCAGTAGATTATGAACCGCATCTTAGTCTGAGATTAAGACATTTGTTAATCCCGCAATCCTTTGCTAACCATGATACAATTCCCCCGCCGCCCGCCAAAAAAAATACAAAAATTAATGACTGGTAATAAATAAAACTGGGATTGGCCAGACAGTATTTTGTTCCGAATCGCCATCTCTTGTTGGTTGGGTCTCATGAAATGGTAACAAGCTGCGACAAACGATTAACAACCCCGAATATATAAAACCAAACATTTTATTCACAATATTTAAACATTTAAATCACTGTAAGAATCCTTCAATGAAACAAATTTACTCTGATAACTAAGATGTAATGAACAGTTTCATATAATCCACGACAATCAAATTACCCAATATGGATGAAATATTTATTCGGAACTACCTCATTGCTTTCTGTGCATTTTCCATTCATGTACTTTAAAACTTCAGAATATGAACTATTTTAATCTTAAAATTGTTTTGTAATTAGGCACATTTAACAAAAAATCCTTTATAAATTTATTTGCCGACCCAAAACCCCTTATTACCATATTTGTCTATACAAAATCTCTTATTACTTCAGTAAAATTAATACTTTGATATTAATATTAACTGTAAATGTGTTATTAACTTCTGACCATGGCTGTATATTTGTCAATACAAAATTCCTACAATATTTTTCTATTTCTCAATACCAAATCCCTTCTTTATTTGTCTATACAAAATCCAGTATTACTATTTTGTCAAAGAGAGATTTAGATAGAAATCAGTGTGAACGTAACCAGCCACAGGGCCTACTTTAACAGTAAGTAAATAGATCCGAGGGTGGTGGGGCATCCGTAAGTTAAAATTGATGGATAAGTATATTTGATTGGGAATTATCTTAAATAACATATTTCACCTATATTACCTTATGTTGGGCTTCAGTTTATATAGTTTCGTTGTGTTAGGCTTACTCTGATACATTATATTATGCATTTATGCCTCTTATATTTTAGAATTTAAATAAATCAACATTTTCGTCTGACCCTATCTCTGTCAGTAAACACACACAAACAATTTATTATTAATCTTGAAATAATTCACAAGACGTGCCCTATCTTTCTAACATAATATTATAGGCTTTCAACAATTCAATTAAAGATGCATTGTGTAATAGCTGGGTCTGTCTATTGCAGTTCGTTTTTCTGACTTCAAATCTTATCATTTAGACAATTATCCACATGCGACACGTCTATAATCAACCCTCTATACCGAGATTAAATGGATATTAAAACCACCCACGAGATTTAATAATTTAACGATAAAGTGGATAATCGAGACTTAATTAGTCTGGGTTGTTATGTACCGTTGTTGCGATAATAAAAGATCCACGCTGGATCTTCCAGTAATAATTATAACTTCATGCATTTATCATCATTTATTTTGGAACTATTATAGCAAGAACGACCAGCTCTCTATATAAATCTTAGATAATGCATCTTTAATAAGGCGTATATATTCTTATTCATAATATACAGCTTCAATATACATGTACAAAAACTTTTTTTTTCATCAAAATACCAACAATTGTGATTTGGCAGAGATTTCACTTTCAAACAGCGCTATACTTTTCTTAAAATATTGTTCGTTTACTCTTTTGGAATCCAGTAACCGTGGCTGTCTGCCCTCCTGTGTGAAATCATAAACTTTGTATTTGTCAATTGCCGCATGATATTCTGACACACTAATGAGCAATAAACGTGTCCATGAATATGTTATAAAGATTGTTATCTACAATATTCACAGTGTGGTAGTATTACTAAACGACTGCCCACATCCTCATCGTATCGGGTTTCATAAACAGCAACCATCTGCACCGGTTTATCTTCATTAATCACTATACTGAAAAAAAAAAATTCGTATAATAATCACTATTTTAATGGATATATTTCTCAAAGATTGCAAATTAGAATATAATAATATATAACATAGTGCTGTCATTAGAACATATTGCTACCATTAGAACATAATGCTATAATTAGAAGATACTGCTATCATTAGAGCATAGTACTCTAATTAGAACATTGTACTATAATTAGAACATAGTACTATAATTAAAACATAGTACTATAATTAGAACATAATGCTATAATCAAAAGATTTGACAATGATCCAACTTCAGTTATGATAATTTCCGAAGTACCAAGTGGTATTGGATCTTCGGGAATATAACACTGCCTTGTAAACTACAGTACATCCGTCACTTTGATGGGGAGGGGGGGGGGGGTAAATTTGGTATTTAGAAGCCTTGATAATAGGAGGACTTCCTATGTGGAAATTAGTATCTGCTGGAACGAACACACAAACAAATGCTCTGCATTGTCGACTACTCTGTATCCGTCACTAATGTTGTGGGAGCGACGGTTGAATTTGTATTTCACACGCCGGTGATACTTTATGGGACGTAACATCGAGGCAATGGCTACTGCCTGCATTATAATCATTTACCTATGTTTAATGTCTCAAGCTCTTTTTGCAATCATTGCCAAAATATTTTCTTCTACACCAACAATAATTGGGGGCTAGACATCGTCCACGGTTTTTACAACTTGGTTTACATACAGCTAGGATAAAAATAAAGACACAACGTATATAAATATATCATAGACAAAAGTTGGGCATACATCAGTTCAAATAACAATAAACGGACAATTAAACCGTATAGTTACTGTTTTTATGTCAAGATGAGAGAACAACCGTTAACGCAAGATGTTAACGGTGCATTATCAAAGAGGTATAACTGCATATTGCAGGACGTAATTTTATCTTCAAATTTTGTATAAACTATTTAGACCTTCATTAACAATCAAGCCTATAAAGCAGGGTTTGACCGAGAATTAAAAGAATTAGAACACTCCCCAGATTTTATAAAGCCACAACCTTCAAATACTCATAACTTTACTCAGAATAAAGTAATTTAAATGAAATTTTCAATATATTCATTTTTCTTATCCATATTGGAACTATTATACCAAAAATGGGCAGATCTTTATATAAGTCCTACAGAACAGCTCATTAAATCATCGATAGCTGTAATAACTGGAGGGCCATGCGCAACTTATGATGTCTATCTACAATCTATTTAATAGTGGAATAAATTTATGAGAGGTGATACTGACCCCTGCTACAATCTGCTCCGGTATACCCTTCTTTACATACACATATATTAGGTTTAAAACAGTGACCACCATTCTTACACGTCAAATCACACACAGCTGAAAACATTAATATATACAATTTAACAAATTTATGTATTTTTCTACGACTTTTGGTCGTGTCTACTCTGTCGGTTTGCTGTTAGTTGTTGATTATATTGAATCCTTTCAGTTTGCAGAGGTAGCGGCATCGGTGCATACTTTTCTTCGAATTCTAACTACCAACGGACTGTTTTACGCTGAGTAGCAAGTTTAATACGGTCTCTTGAATTTCTAGACACCCATTCTTTGTATTCGCCAGTAAAATGGTAAAGATAAGATCATGCAGTTCTTAAAACACGTGCTTAAAACAGTTCTAATGAAACCAACCTTTATCACAACTATGACCTGACCAACCTGATTTACAGGAACATCGGTCTGGTGCTTTACATCTTCCCCTGTTTTTACAGCCTTGTCTACATACAGCTAGAAATACATTTGTTTAAATATAAATAGTAGGTAATGGTATACTAATTGGTTTAAATTTGAATAATTGGTTAAAGTATGAATAATTGGTTAAAGTATGAATAATTGGTTAAAGTATGAATAATTGGTTTAAATATAAATAGTTGGTTATGGTATGAATAATTGGTTTAAATACGAATAGTTGTTTTAAATATGAATAATCGGTTTAAATTTGAATAATTGGTTTTAATATGAATAATTGGTTTAAATATGAATAATTGGTTTAAATATGAATAGTAGGTTATGGTATGAATAATAAGTTTATAAGTATGAATACTCAGTATAAATGTGAATAATTGGTTTAATATGAATAATTGGTTTAAATATGAATAATTGGTTTAAATTATATGAATAGTAGGTTATGGTATGAATAATAAGTTTATAAGTATGAATACTAAGTAAAAATGTGAATAATTGGTTTAATATGAATAATTGGTTTAAATATGAATTATTCGTTTCAGTTTGAACAATTGGTTTAAATACATGTATGAATATTTCATCAAGTATGAATAATTCGTTTAAGTAGCAATATTAGTTTAAATATGAATAATTATGAATAATTCGATTAAATATGAATAAATATGAATAATTGGTTTAAATATGAATAAATATGAATAATTGGTTTAAATATGAATAAATATGAATAATTGGTTTAAATATGAATAAATATGAATAATTGGTTTAAATATGAATAAATGTGAAAATTGGTTTAAATATGAATAAATGTGAAAATTGGTTTAAATATGAATAAATATGAATAAATGGTTTAAATATGAATAAATATGAATAATTGGTTTAAATATGAATAAATATGAATAATTGGTTTAAATATGAATAAATATGAATAATTGGTTTAAATATGAATAAATATGAATAATTGGTTTAAATATGAATAAATATGAATAATTGGTTTAAATATGAATAAATGTGAAAATTGGTTTAAATATGAATAAATGTGAAAATTGGTTTAAATATGAATAAATATGAATAAATGGTTTAAATATGAATAAATATGAATAATTGGTTTAAATATGAATAAATATGAATAATTAGTTTAAATATGAACATTGGTTTAAAATATGAATACTAGTATGAATAATTGGTTAAAGTATGAATAATTGGTTGAAATTCGAATAATTCGTTTGAATATGAATATTTGGTTTAAGGACGAATATTTGGTTTTAAGCATGAATAATCACACTATATCACAAATTGGGTACAAATAATGTTAACGTTCTTTGCTCAGGCTGTGGACAACAACCTACAACAATACATTGGGGTCAAGATATGTAATCTTTCTTTGCTCAGATTCAACAGCAATATCTGAAGTCAAGTATGTTGGGCAAAGAACGTTAACAAAATTACCTGGCTTAAACCATTTCTGTTGGGTGTTTATTCATTCTTAAATAGGAGTCAGAACGAAAAGAACATAAACATGAATTGCCCCAACTTTCGGAAGCAGAACTTACTGTAAACCTTCCTAGGGTAGTATTCTCTTAAGGAATATCTATTTATATTTCGGCCACATCTAAAGGGATGAGGGAACGATAGGAATGAGTAATCCTAGTTCAGATTCCACAAGATGGCCGTTGTTAATTTTAGATGAAACTTTTTTTTTTAAAAAAACCTTTTTCGACCGATCGACCAAGCATTTGGTTTTCACTTAAGTTCACAACCGTCAGCTAACGCTGGTAACGGTCAACTACTGTAATAGTTCTCGACTGCCAATTAAGTTTCAAAATATTTTCCTATCGATCACGCTTGGGCAGGTTTAAGCAATCAATGGTAGCTAACGATTGTGGCCGATGGGGTAAGATCAAGGGATAATAATAAAGATGTAACACAGCCCATACATAAAATGATTACCTGTCTGACAGCGGTCTCCTGCATACCCATAAGGACATTTACATGTATTTTTACGTTTACATCTACCACCATGTAAACACGATGGATTACAAATAGCTGAAAAGTATAAAACACACTTTATGGACCCATGGACAATGAAGGTACTAATACACCGACTCGATACATTTCAGGATTATTCCATGGTTTTTCCAATGTGGTTTCCAGTGGTGTAGGCGGAAAAACCTAGGTCCCGTGTGTAACCTACATTAGCAGATGGAATTCTATATAAGGGTAGGCCATAGTACCGCTACCCGGGTAAAATTTCCCCCGTAACACACTACATGCCTTCAGACCGTCTTCAAGTATAGGAGTAGAAAAGTAGGAGGTTAAACTCATTTCCATTTCCATGGTTTCTAGTCATTTGACACAAATAACTATTTTGAAGGAAATGAAAAAAAAAACCAAAACGATGTATTCATTTCAAATGATGTTTGTTGGCTAACTAATTATACTGACCATTTTGACACCGCTTTCCATAGTAACCATACGGGCAACGACATGTTCCACTTTGCGTGCATCTTCCCCCATTAAGGCACGTCGGACTGCACTCCTTTCTCTCACAGAAGAATCCATAATACAACGGTCTACATTTACATTTGTTTGGACCCATACACCTTCCACCATTAAGACATTGAAAGTTACACGCCACTTAAAAATAAAAACATTAATCAATTATAGCCTTTTAGTTTCGATAGAAGCATCTGAATTTATTTTTGATCTTGACAACTAGTGCAATTCATAATCTTGAACACGCTACGTTGCTTGTAAAATAGCAGCTACCGTGCATATCTTGCCGAACTCGAAATCCACAGTAAACTGTTTGTTATTTGAAACAACTGGCTAGACCGTTTTGATTTCGACCAATAATAAATTTGTCCATTTCATTTCATTTTTTGTCTTGCTCTATATTTGTTAACAGTTTAACATCTATGGCCTACAAACCAGAATTTCAGCTAAAATCACAAGAATTCAATAAAACATGTCCAGTTCTATATATTATTCTGACATAACATAAATCAAACCGTTTGTTTTTATCCCCTCAAGTTGTGTTATATAATCCTAAGAGGAAGAAAATATTTCGCTGAAAATTATACAATGGAAAACCAGAGACAAAGAGAATAAAACTAGAGACAAAGAGAATAAAATAGAAATATTGAAGCAAGATAATAATATTTGAAAATCCAAATGAAATTTTAAATACGTATATAAGTGTACCAATAAGTGGTAAGATTACATTAAGTGGATGAGGGTGTGGTAGTAAACAAAGGAAATGTGGAAGACTGATTAAAATACAGTTCTATATTTCGTTTCGTTTTTTATATACATTCGATGACCTCTACAACATGAAGATCTGACAGGTTGTAATGGGAGATGGAGGTCGTGTCAGGGGTCATACGAGGGGCTTTTGACCCTATGATATCCGACATTTGATCAAGTAATCGGCGCTGATGTTTCTTGTGGGTTACCAACAGATCGGAGCAGCTCACGTCAAAAACTGGCCGTAAAAGAGAATGAGAAATGGGGTTTAACGTCCACTCAACACAAACTAAGTCATTTTGGGACTAACATATGGTTTAATTTTATTTCAATAATTCGCTTGCTCGTAGGGGTCTTTAGCAGTGGGAGGAAACCGGAGTGCCCGGAGGAAACCCACGAGGTAGAGACATCTCCATGCCACATACGCTCACACCTGGGCTCGAAACCACAGCCGCAAGCCAGAGGTGACCAGTCAGCTAGAGGTCGAAGCGCGGCACTCTAGAGCACTAGGCCATCCCACACCCACCCCACCCCCACCCCCACCTCCTGGCTTAAAAGACTGTTTCATTGGTTAATCCTTCACATCATCCAGAACGCGGGTTGTATAACAATTCTAAGGGGTCTTAGTGTAGTAAAGACAAGTAAAACGAAATTTTGAACTGTAAAAAACGAAACGAAACAGATCTGAGTTTTAATGAGATTGAATAAATACAAAAAGTTTACACCAGAACCAAGATGAATTTTTAAAAAGTACAATATTCGTGCAGCACAACATAAATACAATAAAATCTAGAAAGGAACTGCTAACATAAAAAGTCATGACAATAATACAGGTGCTAGGCCACATCTATATCCGCCAGTGAACTAATACCTCTCTGACATCTTGAACCACTATAACCTGGTAAGCAGCGACATCGATTCGACGAATAACAACTTCCTTCATTTTTACAAGGTGGAACACAAGTGGCTGGAAAACAGGAAGAGCATTGCGGAGAAGGACAAGAAGAGACTTTTAGCAGTCTAGAATATCCAGTCATAACTAGACAGCCTTGTACTTTAGAAATGTGTAACTTCGTGTTTCACTAAAACCGTTTCATTTTATAATTAACAATCATATGAAAAGTTATATTGTCTGTGATAGTTCTATAAAGAAGTTAAACTATTTCATTTTAGATTAAATGACAATCAAACAAGGCACAGTTTACTGTTTGTGTTGACTATTTATTAAGGCATACACCATTCTATGGAATTCGTTTGGAAGAGGATCCTCTCGTCTCCACGAATCAAGATAAAGATTACTGGTTGTAACTTTGCCAAGGATGAATAAACATTCAAGTAATATGCATACCTTTTAATTGTGTTGGGTTGTCTACCCCCCCCCCCCCTCCCCTCTTTCGATTTATTTCGTTTGTTACATTTTGAAACTTAATTATTGTAGCTAGACAAGGAATACACCCTGGTTGAAACTTCGCCATGAATAAACATTCAAGTAACTTGTATACATGTACCTTATAATTGTTTTGGTTATCTAAATTAAGACCCTCTCCCCCTTCGATTTATTGTTGAAACGTATCTTACTGTAGCGAGTAAAACCAGAAACAATCCCTTGCATCTATTTTACATGGTCAGTATCGTAATAATTTAATCATATACACTTACAGATTTCACAAAAAGTCCCTTTGTATCCCGTGAAGCAAGTACAGTTATTGGGCGTGGTACATAATCCTCCCTTTTGACACGGTGGATCACAGATTGCTATAAAAAAATAAACATAGTGAAGCACACATACCAGGTAACCAAATTAGGCAATTGTTATTAGTATTATAATACCGAAATTGTTGGAGCCAGGAAAAGACTCCAAGCGCTACTCATCTTGTTGATCGATCCCTGCATTGTCTGGTAATATTCAAAGGGATTTTCCGACGTGGTTTCCTCTTGTCAGTGATGCAGTATTTTGACGTCATTCTCGGTTCCTGATCCATAAAGTACTAACGTCAGTATAATAGTATTGACTTTCTAACCAGTAGGTCACATGTTCAATCCGCGTGTTGGCCGAAAACATTCCGTGGGATTTTTTTGAGAGTGGTTTCCCTTTATCTATGGTGCAGGGAGGACGGCCTTGCAATGAACAACGATAGTTGTTAATCTGGTCAAACTAACGGCCGTATATTGCCCATCTATTTATACTGTATTGTTATGGTTGTGGTGGATACATGACTTTTAATCCCTGGCTTACCTTTCTGACATCGGTTGCCGGTATAACCATCAGGACATCGACATTTATCAGGTTCATAGCAAGTTTTATATTGACCACATGACGGATTACATATAGCTGAAACATAAAATTTAATCTAAACTGATTGAAAGATGTATTGTATCCATCACTCTGGGGCCACGACGGGTTGGTAAGGCACGTGCTCACTAACTAGGAGATCCAGGGTTCAATCCCGGTGTTGAACCAATGATTCCCCGAGGCTTTCTAGCTTGATTTCCCCATTTTAATAGTACATGATGCGATCGTAACAGTGTATAATCGTTCGGATGGGAAGAAATCCTCGAGGTCCGTGTACTCTTTGGCGTTCACGTAAAATGACCCGTGGCAGTAGGTTGAGTTGGAGTAAATGTCAAGTCCGGGCAAATCCTCTCATAACCCACTACATGGCACGTCAGTTGCAGCTGCAAAGTGGGACGTTAAGTCCCATTTTATATCTAGGGACATAACCAAACTATTCGGAAACTTTTTTTTATCTTACCATTTGTTAATCGAGATACTTTTAATGTGTCATTTGTTATAACAATAAACAAATTCTCACTTAGTGGCCATCCCAGATTTAACGTCCGAACTTGCTGAGTAATTTACGGAATAACTTGTTTAATTTATCTTGAGCTTTAATCTATCCATGTTCCCGAAGCAACGGATGCGAGTTTCACAAGATGGGCGTAGTTATAGCGAGATCAAGCCTTCTATTGAAAATGTGTTTCATGGTGTACATTGCAAATATCATCAAATGACTGATGTAACGTAATCAAATTTAATGCTCCAGATACTGTCTAAGATGCCATTTAACAAACTTTTAAAAGAAGGTTAACAACAATATAAAAGTTTTATATACAACTGCTATCAACTTTCAAACGTGTTCTATAACTACAGTCCTTTGTCCACATGTTACAGGGGAATGTGATACAGAAAATCCAAGAGCCCTAAAACAAAGACCAGCATATACCTTTAAAGTTCCAAATTGTTAAAAGGCCCAAGGATTAAACTAAAGAATCCAAGCTAATGGATACTTACGTTTGCATGTTGTTCCATTTCCCTCATATCCATCTGGACAAGGGGAACAACTGTAGCCTGGATATTCTTTTATTTCACTACACTCGACTAAATCAGAACATACTTTATGCTCACACGCTAGAACATCTGTAAAATTCATAGAAAAAAATACAGTACGGTTCAATTCAAATATTGTCTTATCTTTAATATGAATATTCCAGCTGGAATACAAATACAGTGATTTACTCTTATTTGATAACAAATGGACCCGATGTTTGACAGAATTTAAACTCTTGGTGGTCTAAATAAAATAGCGACTTACTCGTATTTCATAACAAAGGCGTACAATATTTAGAATAAATTTGATCTCTTAGTGGCATAAACGCCTTTTAGAACAAAAGTAGGAGCGACACATTTATTCACGTGCCAATTCCATGATCAACTCTCTTGTCCATCGGAAGGTTGTAATTTTGAACAGATTTAAAGACGATCGTCAGTTAATAATTTGATTTAAAAATGTATGATGGAGAATTTGTTTATTATCTCAGCAATAGCAATAACAAACAAGACTGCACCACCTTCAAATGGCTATCACTTCGCTCAGAATGAAATTATTTGACCGAAATTGTTAATATATTCCTTTTTAATTATCTATTTTTTTTTAACTAAATATATAACGAGAATTGTCAGCTTTTTATCTAAATCTTTAGAATACAAGTTAAAAGTTACCTTTCTTTTTACAGTCTACACCATCGCCGATAAAGAATCGTGGACATTTACCACAAATAAAACCATTATCTGGTGCTTCCAAGTCTTTACACGTTACACCAGAAAAACAGGGGGACGATAAACATGAATCAATTTCTGAAAATAAATTAAAATGTGGAATAAAAGGAACAATAAATGATTGTATGGAGAATTTTAAATTTGAGTAGAATAATGGCTCGTTATTTTTTTGGGTAAAAATATGACGATACTGGATTTGAATCAAAATAATGCGCGGGAAAGTCGGGATTCCGTGTTCGAAGTAAGAATATTTGCGTCTATGTGTTTGTTATTACATTTTCTAATGTCCGAGAACATAGACAAGGGCTTCAAATTGATAATTATGTTAACGGTAACACTTGGGTGGAGGGATCAACATCACACCATTCGGGTCTTCATTTATCGAAATATTTACGAAAAAGTGAAAACCAATTTCGACGTTTTCGTATCACTTCACCGCAATCCTAAATGGACAGAAATATTGTCTCAGAGTTTTAAATTGTATAATATTCTTGGGTAATATCCCAGACCTCATGCCAAACTTGGCAATGTCTCCACCTTCCTTAAATTCCTGAACATTTCCCTGCTTACGGTATTTCACCAGTTTCTGTCATACCATTCCAGATTTCGGTCAATTCGGTGTAACATTACCATTGACTGTCGGTCGATCGGGTGTGATTTCCAAAAGGGGGCCGAATGCTTATTAAGAGGGTGTTTACATCGGATTACAGAATAAGGTTACCTGTACACTGCACGCCATCACCAGTTAAACCTGGTGGACAACTGGTGCAGGCAAACGACCCCGGAGACGACAAGCATACAACACCAGGATAACACGGATCATCATTACACAAATCAGTCGATATCTCACAATGGACCCCTAGAATAAAACAAAAGTAGAATACAGTAAAGTCTGTCAATGTCGGTCGATTGAAACGTATTTTTGAATTGCTCTGATTTATCTATACAGATAGATCCTGAGTGTTCAAAACATAAAACGATAGTTGAGATAAAAACGTTTAACTAGTTACTACGAGCGTTACTTACACTGACCGGGCACTGACCGCGGAGACGGGGCACGCCGCTGAGAAGCGAGGCACCAGAAAAATATCCGTAATTTCCTTGCATCTGTAGCCATTCCAAGAGCTATGTCGGAACCGACATGTTTTGGTCTGAGAAAAGGCACTTTCAGCAGTAAAAAAGAGCACTGTCGAAAATTAGGGAAGGGGCGCCCCTCGCGCCCCCACCCCATTGGCCCCGCCTCTGCAGAATTCACTTCATTTTCCAGCATATCGTTTCACTCTTAGATAGGCCAGAGATGGGATCCTTGATATTGAGATATTTTCAAAATACAAAATGTAAAATAGCGTGTGTATTATCTTGTTGAAAATGCTAATGCCCTTTTTAGACCAGATTAGCCTTTTTGGTTTTTTGGATAGTTTTAGCATGGCTACCTACCTTTATATCCATCAGGACAGACACATTGATAAGCTTGAAGATAATCTATACAGGTACCGTGATTACAGGGATTAGGTTCACAATCATTGATTTCAACTTCACATAACTTTCCTGGGGAATAGACAATTTAACAGGGAATAGACAATTTAACAGTCAGTTTCTGCAACTTAACAAATAAATACGTGTCTAGCAATTCAGTAACGGGTACTATGGCTCCGGACCTTAACATGCCGTCATCGCAGCCATTATAAAATCGACCTCCAGCATTCCATGCGCAAACATGCCAAGTTTCATTTCGATCGTACATGAATTGGCAGAGCCTTAGTCGATTTTGAAGAACTTCATCTCAAAGAACAGCTCCGACAACAGTTAAATTATGTTTTCTATCTGTAAATAGGTCTCTTGTTGTGCTTATAATGGCCAATTAATAGCGAAATTTCAAAATATACTACATTCAGTTTTAGCTAAAATATGCCGTATACGGGATCTTAAAGGAGATGGGATGGTTCATCTGTCTCTAGATAGGGATGGTAGTTATTCGAATCAACTTTTAATTAAGGAACTTGTTAGTGACTTAAGCGATTTGTTGAATGAATGCCAGTGCGATTTTGTTTTGTTTTACCTCACTCAATATCCAGAGACATATAAACGAATCGAATTAAAGATTGGGTATATTGAAAGTTAAAAATAGCATTTGGTGATTTCCCAGAAAGTTTTAATTATAATGTGTACCTGTATAGCCCCCGGGGCAGGAACAGGTATATTCAAATGGACCGCTGATAGAATCAAAACCACTGGAACATGTTCCGTTATGAAGACAAGCACACGCAACTACAATTATCTGAAAATAAAGCACACATTTTAATTTGAACGTTAAACGCTATACGTACATGTTATCAAATTAATGTAATTCTACCAATTTGTAATTTGTCATTGAATTCCTCTGTTTTCCCCAGACTGCGAGTCTTTTATTTCTCATGACAGAATGAGAATGGCGTTGGCTCACTAACCAGGTCCCCTAGGTGTTCTATCGGTGATGGCCGAGAAAGTGCACGATGGGGGGGGGGGCAGGAAAGGAAAGGCGTCGAGTCGTTCGGAGGTCTCATACATGTCAATTGAAGCAAATTAAAGATCCCCTGGAATTATAGGTTCACTGTAGCATCGTTTCCTGGGCAAGAGTTCTATCGGTGATGGCCGAGAAAGTACACCAGTGGTGCAGGAGGGGGGCAGGAACGGAAAGGCGTCGAGTCGTTCGAAGGTCTCGTACATGTCAATTGAAGCAAATTAAAGATCCCCTGGAATTATAGGTTCACTGTAGCACTGGGCAAGACTTAACCCATAGCAAACTATCAGTAGATACAGGGAAGTGAGACCCTTAATACCATTTCAGTTCGTTTCACTTACTTCCTTTTATCAAAAAATTCACAGTTGCCATAACATCGTTCAAAGAGTCAACAAGGAAGTGTAGGGCGGGGTATTTCTGGGTGAGCTTAAGAAAAGAATCAATAGAACTTATAAATACCTGTATCTGTAGCTTTGAAGTAAAATTACAAATATCTGTAGCAAATACATCAAATAATTCTAATTTCGGGGTTTCTTTTCTGTCGATTTGTGACGTATTCCAAACTAAAATATTTTCCTCAACAACTACAGCTTCTGGATGATCTACATCCAGGATAACTTCATCTCCCTCGGGATCATAGGCATTGATCATAACCCTCACCTCGTCCTCGAGAAATCGGACAACTTGTTTATTCCGGACATCAAAAACAGGTGGGAGGTTGTCTGTGGATAAGGAATAAAACCAGAATGAAAAGAATATTTAAAAGTTCGAAATTGAAACCGACGAGGATGGAAATGACAATTTTTCATTTTATGCATGCGTGGGGGGGGGGCTTCTCCTTTCAGTCCCTATTGAAGTAATCTATTTTAATTCATGTCACAAGCAATCTGTGGACCCACCAAGAGCAGGAACAGCAGCTAATTGTGGTCATGGATTCAGATTTAATACAGTAGACAGATAAGGAATGAAGTTTACCTTCTAACCCTGTCCAACTTGATATGGATTCGGATGGTATACATTGTTGGCATCTATTTTTTATATTCCGTGACAACGGTGGTTGACATTTACCATCTATATAACACATATTATCCTATAAAAAACATGAAAACCACAATACATTTAAATAACACATATTGTTCCAAATGACATACAAATAGAAAAATCAAAAAACCACAATACATTTAAGGATGCATTATGGGAGGTTAGATAAAGAGCTTGCAGTTCTCGCTATAATAGTTAAAAAATAAATAACGTAATAGGAATTTGCTGCAAAGTTCAGTCAGTCGGTACGATAAAAAAAACCCAACAAAGTGTCATTTATCCATTGAGGATCAAATCGGATCCTAATCTAGTAAATATTGCAGTCTACCATTGACATCGAGGGTTTATTATGGTCTCGGTCAGTTAATTAATGTCTAATTAATAATTTAGATAACATTTCAAGCCTAAATAAAGGCCTGTATAAGCAGATCTAGCTGTTGCACAATGTATGTTTAAATAACACACAAATGACAATGAAAATAGAAAATTCACAAATACAACACATCTGTTTAACACATATTATCCTCCATAAACAACAAACAGTGTCATCGACATGACAGTTGACAGATTTTTTATTATCATTATTTCCTTTTCAAATATCTAACACAATATAACAGCAAATATTAGACGTTCACAGAAGAAGAAATCCCGTTCATAAGCTTTGCGTCAATAGCGACTCCTGCTCTGTCAGATACCAGCTTTTGTTTAGCAACGCGTTCACAACTATCACATCCTTTCAAATATGATGTACAATTACAGAAATGTTTTAAATTGGATTTAAATAACTAGAAGATACTACTCACCATTGTCCGACAGCCATAATCTTCAATACAAACTCTACATGTTGAATCATATATAACAAAATCTCTTTCAGCAACCCGTAGTCTTCGACCGTTCAGAACCTACAGTGGATCAAAGATCAAATTATTATATTATCTGTTATC